>JAUMIR010000004.1:37415000-38665000 GCA_030847615.1 Gambelia wislizenii
GAATTAATGCATAGATTAACTTGATCAGTTATTAATTCACTATTTTTTCTTGTGCTTTCACCTAGGTTTCTTGATTCCTCAACTAACACTAAAGTTTAAAATATGGGCTAATATGCCATTAATCAGCTAGGATGTCATAGATTAGATTTAGAACATCATAACTGCTTTGTTTTCTCACTTGTGATCATGGCACTACTTCTTTGACCACAAATGACGCCGAGGCTCACCTTAAAAGCCAGTCAGCTGTCCTGAGCAATGGAAATCTGTAGTGCTGACAAGTGGCGTGTTGCATGATAGCATGACTAGCTCTCTCCTGCCAGTCAATAACACTGTGAGGAACAGACACATGGACGCTGTGAGGACCTGTCACAACTGTTCATCTCATCCTTGCTCATTGGTGAGAGGGGGGTGATCATAGCATCCTGCAGGTTCCTGATCACCAGTGCTACAGGTCTGGGTGGCTGATTGACTTTTAAGGTGGGTTTCAGGTGTCAGATGAGAAACTAAAGCATAGCAATGATATTGTAGCTACATGTTTGATGCAGGATCTCAGCACAATTTTTATCCATCCCTCCTCCTCCTTCACACCCATGCCTTTTTAATTATACAGTTAAGAAAAGCGCAGAGAAGAATCGGCTTATTAGATGCCGCAGATTGTATTTGGGATCCTGGCTCCATCCTGCATGCAAAACCTGTCTAATACCACTGATTACAGTGCAGACCACATTTTTTGGTTGCAAATAGGGAGGCAGGAAGGATGCAGCGATTCAGTTGTGCAGAAAAATATTCTGCATATGATCAGAGACTATAAAAAATTCAGATTAAGTATTCTCCATTCTTGATTCACTGATCAATCTTTGTAGCTATCCACTTTTTGCTGTATTTTGGTGGATCAAGTGCCCCCCAAATTAAATAAATCACTCCTTATTAACCTTTAACAGGCAAGGCATTTGAAGGGTGAGTGAAGTGTGTTTGTTGGTATGGGTTCAAATAAAAGAGAGATATGGATGAGAGACCAACTGAATTGAAGAGGATGTATGATGAAATCCTATACTTGGGACATCCTTCTCCAATCTGACAGTGCCTAGATGTGCTGGGCTCCACCATTCCCAGGCAGCAATCCTGTTGTGGGTTTTGTAGTCCATGTGGAGAAAAATTCCAGGTTGGAAAAAGGGAATTAAGAGACTTTTGGAGGAGCTAATAACAAAGTGTGCTTCCTTAAATTCGATAGTCACAACCTCCATGCCTGCCCCCACACTAGCATTTTAGTCAACTAGTTAATTAATAATAACTTACTGAATTAACTATTTTAATTATTAGTGATTGTGCTAGTTAATTAATTTGCCACTGACATTTAAGATTGTCAAATCAATTTTCAAAGGTAACATTCCAACTTCGGTCCCTAACATAAAAAAGCATCCAGTCTTTGAGACCAGTAATGATATTGTGAATCACTTGTCATCATGTGTCCCCACAAAACAATCCAATGGCTGGAGACAGGCATTACCCTGAATGTTCTTAACATAGGCTGGCATTCACTATTGTGGTTATGGATTTGTAACCTAGAGTTATGGATCTGTACTGATCTGTATTCAGTAAGACTACACTCTCATTGTTAACCTAGGTCAGCGCCACCCCAGTCCATCTTAAGAGCCAGACACTGGTTTGGGAAAGAAGGTCTGTTCATCTGGCAATTGGGTGCAAAGAGGACAGCTTGTCTAACCCCGCCCCCCAACAAGTGAGGCTCCCACCAGCAAGTGAGGCTGCAACCATCAAAAGCAGGGCCTCTGTCACAAGTCCTTGTTGCAGCCTCGCTCTTTGGCAGATAGATGGTGGTGGTGAAAAGTCCTTACACCCCATTGCCAACTGAACAGACCTCCCTCACCCAATCTGGTGGCTGGCCCTCAAGGTGGACTGAGGGAGACTGATCCGGAAATGTTATGTAGTTGCATCTCCTTAACTAAGTAGCCGGTCTAGAATTCCAGCAATATTAATACACACCACTTAAAAATACAATCTAGATAATGCTGATTTTCACCCACTCTGTATTACTTTTTCATTTTGCTGTAGGTTATGGGCATGCTGCTCCTGGAACAGATGCTGGCAAAGTCTTCTGCATGTTCTATGCAATCCTTGGCATTCCCCTCACCCTGGTCATGTTCCAGAGTCTTGGCGAGCGCATGAACATTCTAGTCCGAATGCTTCTGAAAAAAATAAAGAGGTGCCTGGGCATGAGGCAACCAGTGGTCTCTATGAAAAACATGGTTGTGGTTGGCTTCCTCTCCTGCATGGGGACACTGTGCATTGGAGCTGCTGCGTTCTCCTATTTTGAAGGCTGGACTTTCTTCCATGCTTTCTATTATTGCTTCATCACCCTGACCACCATTGGCTTCGGAGACTTTGTGGCCCTGCAGAAGCACGAAGCTTTGCAAAAGAAGCCCCCATATGTAGCGTTCAGCTTCATGTACATCCTAGTGGGCTTGACAGTGATCGGGGCTTTCCTGAACTTGGTAGTTTTTAGGTTTTTGATCATGAACTCGGAAGACGAGAGGCGGGATGAAGAAGAGAGGGCGTCTTTGAGGAGAGCCAAGAATTACATCAACCTGAAACCGAAGGAAGAGAATGACCAGAGCAGGAATGAGATCCTGCTCCCCATAGAAGACAGGACCAGTCAAATGAACCTCATCCCACTGATCCCAGAAGAGGCTGAGAGGCAGAGGGGCAAATCTTTGACCTCCAGCACAAGAGTCCCTTCCTTTTGCACATGTCTTTGTTACAGGCCACGGCTGAACAGGAGCCCGGATCCTCCACACCCAGAAGCTTTCAACGGTCACACTAATCTTGTTTATTATAATTCAGTTTCTTACAAAATCATGGAGGTCTCCCTGGGTGGTAAGGACCACACTGGCTTGTCTTCCCCCAGGAGCACTCTGTCATCCAACAGCTGTCGGGAATGCTCCCGTCTCCGAAGGAAGTCTATCTGAACTGTGCATGCTCTTTTGGACTCTTTTTCTTTCTTTTTTTACTCTGAGCTGTGTTATGCTACTGAACTTGTCTTTTGATGATAAATTATTAACTGAGATGTCAGCATGTTGTCATTGTCCTCCTTTCATGCTCTGAAATGGCGATTGAGGCACAGGGCTGCCAGCTTCATAATACTCTGCCTGAGCCATACTTTTTAAATACTAAGAGTGAATAATGGTTTCTCCCACCCGAATATGTCACAACGTTTGTATTAGAAGCCAATTGTTGAGCAGATTTGAATAACAGAACCTCCATACTGCACCAAGGTTGCCATGTCATGCATAGAAAGCTCTAATTATTCCCTTCAGGGGAAAAGTATAAAGCTTAATACCCAGTTACATCAATTACATCATTACAGTCTGTGCTTCCAGGCCAGGGTTAGTCCTACACTGAAGGAGTGTACAAGCATACCTTCTAGTGAGGGGTATACAGACTTTGGCCTAAATCTTCTTGTTAGTCTCAACTAGAGTGGATCCATTGAATTAATAGAATTTATTCACCATTTAGCAATTAATCCAGTGACTCTTCTCTGGTTTGGAGTAACAAGTCAGATCTAGAACTTCAAGCTTGCAGGATTTGTTTATTTGTTTTCCAGAACCCCAGAATTGATTTACCAGAGCCTGGTGCAAAGGGTGTACACTCAGAATCATAAACTGGATATATATTTTTTGAACTACAACTCCCAGGGTCCCTGAGAACGGGAAGTGGTTCCATGTATCAGTCCGTCCACTTAAAAAGAAACAAAAGCAAAAACTTTGTCACCTGAAATGTTTTTCATTTCAGCAGTTGAAATGAAATGTTTTTTTGTAATTCAGTAGTTACAGTCATTTTATTCTTGGTGAACAATTTGGAGTCAGAAATATTTGCAAATCAACCCGAATTTTGTAATCTTCTGCAAATTAACCAGAAATATGATTCAGATCTGACTTCTGTTTATGCCTGCCCAACATGACTCAATAGGAAAGCCAGTGTGATGTAATGATTTGAGTGTTGGACTAGGATTCCAGGAGGCCAGGGTTCAAGTCCCCACTTGGTCATAGTTAGAATTCCCAACCAGCTGTGGAAGCCCGCTGGGTGACCTTGGAAAAGTCACACTCTCTTGGCGTTTGAGGAGGACAATGGCAACCCCCTTCTGAACGAATCTTGCCAAGAATCCCCTGTGATAATTGAAACCACGGGTACCCTTAGGGTCACTCTAAGTCAGAAATGAGTTGAAGGCAAACAACAACAACATGACTCAGTGCCTTTTTTCCGGCTGGGGTGCGAGCTGTACTTTCCATACTGCAGGCTTTTATATTATTATTATTATTATTAGTTCATGATCCTGGCAGCTTTTTCTAATGAAATGTTTATTCATCCTTTAAAAAATATATACAGGTCACACTCACCCCATTTGTGCAGGACCAGTACCTGCAGTTACAATTATCTGTTGTCTGAAAAATACGGGTCTCTAGGTATTTCCTAGGTCCTCCAGTGCAACTCTATGGTAGCTTCCAGCAGAAGTTACCATAGAGTTGCACTGGAGCTGCCTAGAGAGGTGTTCTCTCTAGGCATTTCCTGGGTCCTCCAGCATGACTCTGGTAACTTCTGCCAGAAGTTGCCATTGAGTCATCCTAGAAATGCCTAGAGAGGTGGCCTCTCTTGGCATTTCCTAGCCCTTTCAGCACAATTCTATGGGGTTCACTATTATTCATGGTAAGTCTGAGAATGTATCCCCTGCGGAAATGACAGGTGACCTGTATAGCATGGAAAGAATAGGGATAGGTTCCTGCACCACAAAACAAAGAGCTGTTCAACATGTGTCAGCAAACTTTTCATTCAAAACTGACAATAGGAATGTGAAATTAAATCACTGGGTCAGGTGAGCCTTGCATAAGAGATCACTTAAAGTCCTTTTCCAAAATTCATCCAGGGATCATTTTTTTCTTTCACCAGCCTCCACTTTTCTTATGATCTCCATTTTGGTGATAAAATATATAGATTTATGTGGGTTTTTAAAAACATGCTGGGAGTAGCTGGTAAGCAGGCTTGTCTACCCTCCCACTTTCTCTCTGTTTTGTCATTCACACATGCCCGGTAAGGGATTCTGGAGTTACTTGCTATTTACTTTACCTGTTGTAGGCAGGTACAGTGGGATCAGCTAGAGCAGAATCCCATTCTTTCCCAGCTCAAGTTTTATTGCATTGTCTACTGCAGACAGGCTGCTGCAACCCAACACTAAAAGTCTCCTTCTCCAGTCCTCCTTCACCATCCTCTGAATACTGATGCTGTTAAAAACTTCCAGCTAGACTGAAGATGAGGAGGAAAAGGGAGTGCTGGGCTGAGGATGAGGAGAAAAAGAGAGTTACAAGACTTTGTAAAAGGAGCTTCCTTGTCGGAGGCTTTCTTAACAGGTATGTATGTCCCTGTAAGGTTTGTGGCTGTTGTGTTGTTGTCATGTGCCTTCAAGTCAATTCCGATTTAGGGTGACTCTATCCAAAGGTTTTCTTGGGGAGATTTGTCATTGCCTTCCTCTTGTAACCTGGCCAAGGTCATCCAGTGGGTTTCCGCAGCTGGTTGGGAATTCAGACCCTGATCTACCAGATTCCTAATCCAACACACAAACCACTATGTTGTACTGACTCTCAGTTATTTTGGTAGCACATAAAAATACTCTTCTAATTGTGCAGCAGTGCCAATTTTAGACATGTGTTATGGCTGAAGGCGGTGTTTAGGAGGAATGAGAAGAGAGGAACTCTATAAAATGACAGTGTAGTCTTTTCATGCCTTAGGAAGTTGGTAATGTGATACCAGTTTTTTTCAGCCAGCTCTCATGTGCAGGAAGGATTCAATTAAAGGTGTTGTTCATCTTGGCAAATAATTCTGTAGCAGCTGCCTGCTGCATGCCAGCTGCCCACAACCCTCCAACTCTCATAATTTATCCTCCAGTTCTTCTCACTCTCACAGGGCTATTCCAGCTATGAAACTATCCTAGCTCTTTCAAGTAGGTGAGGCAGCAAGGATAGATCTACAGTGGGGCCTTGGTATCTGCTGGGGTGTGGTAGCAGGACCTCCTTGTGGATACCAATCTGTGAATGCTGAAGTCTCATTACATACAATGGCCTAGTAAAATGGTGTCCCTTATATAAAATGGCAAAATCAATTATATTTATTTATACCTAGCCTTATTCCCAATATAGGGACTCAAGGCAGCTAACAGTGAGTTTAAAACAATAAACAATACACAAACATTAAAAATATAAATATAAATATGAAATTAAAAAACAGATTAAACAATTTACAGCATTAAAACATTAAAAAACATTAAAATACAATAAAACTATATACACCTTAAAGAAAACCAAACTGCACAGCACATACAAGCCCAGCCCCCATCAGATTGAAAATGCCTGATGACACAAGAATGTTTTTGCTTGTTGGCAAAAGGAGAGCAGGGACGGAGGCATCCTGGAATCTCTAGGGAGGGAGTTCCAAAGTATTGGAGCAGCCACCGAGAAGGCCCTCTCCTTTGTTCCCACCAAACAAGCCTGAGAGGGTGATGGGACAGAGAGTAGGGCCTCTCCAGCTGATCTAAAAGCTCTAATGAGCTCATAAAGGGAGTTATGGTTCTTCAAAACATGAAGATTTTTTCTCCAGGGCCTGAACTTTACTCTCAGTGTCTCTGGTTGCTGATTCAGCAGCAGGTATATTCCCCTAGTAAATTCAAGGAGGGTCAAGTTGGCCAACCTCTGCAGTAGAGATTACCTGGTTTTCTGTGTCTGATCATGGTGAAAATGAGTCAGATTTTTCTGCTGTGGTGTTATGACCGACACAGTAGTGCGTGGTGGCTCCCATTTCAGTGAGGTGATGAAACCACCTTGAGTTTTAGATTGAACTTTAAAGGAACCATCCAAGAGTGCTGACCCGTACCCCCAAACTAGATAGCTCCTTTTAAGTTCAAAGTAAAATATGGAGCACATCCACTGTCCTAGTGATACGGAAGCTGCCAGCGGCTGTTGGATGCAAAACATCTCAAGGCATGTCTTTTTGACAAGATTGGCTGATGGATACAAACAGTTGCTTAAGTGGTTGAACTGCGGCTCCCACCAGTGCCCAACATTGGCTATGCTGGCTAAGGCTGCTGGGAGTTCCTGTCTAACAACCTCATCCACATGATACCCCCCACCCCGCCAATCTAGGTAAAGGAGCCACAAGGATGTCCCAGTCTAGCTGTTCTATAGCATATGTAATGAGGTGAAAACGGATGGTGAAAGATGCATAGAGTTATCATAACTCTGTGTCTCCTTACTTCCTCTTCTACATCAGTGCTACAGTCTTAACAGACAAGGAGATGTTTTCTCTTCATAATCAAATTTGCACCGTTAGTGGTTCTTGTTGGGGAACATGCAAGGGAAAGCAGCCTGCAGTATATTATAGTGTGGCTTTAAAAGACAAAGGTATAAAGAAAAATGGAACAGCAGCAGCAACTTCATGTCTACATCTAGTTCTGCACTTTATTAACAAAATATTAACCGCTCCATTTGTGCTGATCCTATCTATGTTTGTTCAGAAGCAGGTCTCTCTGTGTTCAGTTGAACTTGTCCTGAGTCAGTGGGTGTAGGATTGTGACTACAGACCCACACAAGCAGTTGATAAAAGCAAACTGCTCCAACCTCATTTGGCTGATTTGTTTGTATTGGTATGTGAAAGAGAACACAAGAAACTGCCATCTATCAGGTCAGACTGAGAGTTTGGAAAAATGGTGTAAGTGTGGTTCCCTAGTGAGGGCAGTCATCCCACACACATAGCCCTCTCTGATTTGGTGGACCGATTTGCCTGTTGCACACTGTGAAATCAATTGTGCAACTGTGGAATCTAGAATAAGTTCCAGAGTCTAGGAGCAACACCTAAGAAAAAGCTCTTCCATGTTTGTTGTTGTGTGCCTTCAGGTCATTTCTGACTTGCAGTGTCCCTAAAGTGAACCTATCACAGGGTGTTTATTGCAAGGTTGGTTTAGAGAAGGGTTACCATTGCCTTCCTCTGAAGCTAAGAGATTGTGATTTGTCCAAAGTCATCCAGTGGGTTTCCATGGCTGAGTAGGGATTTGAACATTGGTCTCCAACAGTCCTTTCCAAACACTCAGACCACTACACCATGCTGGCTGTATGTCTACAAGTTGCCTGTCGACTTATGGTGACCCCATAAATTTCATTGGGTTTCCTAGGCAAAGAATACTAAGAGGTGGTTTTGCCAGTTCCTTTGAAATATAGTCCACAGTGTAAGTAACTCAGTGTTATCCTCTCCCAGCACCTGATCACCAAGCCTGAAGCAAAAGGTCACTGCCAGATCACCTCCCTCAATGTTTTGGGCAGGGGAAGGGTACTAAAGAGTAAGTAGTGTGTGCTTCTGCAACAGCGATTATGTGATCAGTACATATGAGTTTAAGTGTGTGTACACGTGTGCAGATACAACATTTACCTCCCCTAAGATTGCCAGATGGCTTGAGAAAAACCAACAACAACAACCCGGCCAGGTTCTGTTCCTTTAACAGGGGTTTAATTTGTAGAAATCAGCTAGTGGAGCTTGTCCAGGCACAGAGCTAAACCTGATCATCTCTTAATTGTAGCAGCTCAAGCTGCTGTTAATCATGTTAATTAAAGGGGAAGCTGTACCAGCTGCTGCCAGTTCAAAAGCTGCCAACCACAGCTGTACCCTCCAAGACCTAAATCTCCACGAAATGTTTTAGGATGGATAACTAGAAGCCTGAAATAAATAATCTGCAGCTCGGTGCAAAAGAGTGGCTCAGGTACATGCACAGCCACTCCGAAAGAATAAGGTACCTCTGAACCCAGGCCCTGTTCAGAAATTTTGTGATGAGTATAGAATCACACTCAAGTCCTTTCATATACAAACACCCACTCCTGGATTTTCTCCAAATCGTCTTTTTCAGAAACCCAAAAGGGGGTTGGGGGAAAACTTTTTTTGCTATTTTTGGTTAAGAGACAGAAAACTTGATCTGCAAAGTATTCAGAGATCAACCTGTTGATCCTAATCAACCTTCTTCTCACCTCTGATTTAGGCATTGCATTCCAGCACAGGTGGGAATCATATGGTCCTCCAGAAGATATTGAACGGTACCTCCCAGCAAAACTAGTCAGCATAGCCAATGTTGAGGCATGGTGAGAACTGAAGTCTTGCAACATCAGGAGGCTACATGATTCCTAGCCCTGCATTACAGAATAAGGGTTGTTAATAAATCAGTGTCATAAAAATAATAAACAAAACCCCAACCAGTTTCTTCTTACGGGTTTACAATCTAATAGACTTGGTACAAAAGAAGGAAAGGGGGATGGAGAAGTAACAAGGATTCCAGCTAATTCAAGAATCCATGTTTCATAAAGTTCCAGTGGAAGGACCACTCCCAGGGGTTGTTTAGATGATGGGCGGGGGGGGGGGAATCCTCAAGGAATGCAAACAGAATACCTTTTGTCCATATAAGCTGCTGCTGGGATTCACCATATTCGGAAGGAGCGGGGCTGAAAACTCCAAGTAGTTTGTGATTACAGTTTTCGCTGTTTCTCACAATCTTTTTTTTTTTTTTTAGTATGCAAAAATGCACATAATAGTCTGTTTGAACAACCAATTCGAATTGGGGCACATCCACAAAGTCAAAATGTGATTGGTCAGATGTGCATGCGGTCAGGTTTGCTGGTGATGAAGTGGCCAGAGCTGCCACTGTTGTTTGTTGTGGGCACAATTGAGTGCTATTTTTGAGCAGCAGAGAAAAAAAAGTTTTTTTAAGTAGAAGATTGCGCTTTCGCATCTCTCATTTAACAAGGCAAAAAAAAAAAGAGAGAGAGAGAGAGAGAGAGAGAGAGTGGGGGAATGAAGGGAGCTTTGGGGGAGTAATAAAGCAGGTAATTTACTCGCGGCCACCATCTTTTCTCACAGGCATGCTCTGTGTGAATGTCAAACTTGGATAGCTTTCCATGCAAATGGATCATGGGAACAAATGAACACTGCTGCGATAGTAAGGTAATGCGCTATTTTCCTCAATTCTCCTGTCTGACTGAGCCCCCAGAAACAGATCTGTAGGAGGGAATGGCAGCTGGTGGCTGTCATATGAGTGAGGTGGTGAAATTGTTTCAGGCTTAATCCAAACTTTAAAGGAGATGTCCCAGGTGCTGAACTCCTTCTGCAAAATCGATTTAGCACCAGAGATGCAAATCCTCAACTATTTCATCTTCATATGTGAAGATGAATAATTACAGTTTTCTCCCCACTGGGAGAAAAAAAAATCCTCTACATTTTTCTCCCAGTGGGGAAAAATTATGCTGTGGTGAAAAACACATAGTGTTTGTTTGTTTGTTTGTTTGCATGGAAAACAGGTTTTCTTCACAGACAGTTTTTTGTGCAGAAAACCCCACATGTTTTTCTCAGCAGAACCATTCCTCCACAACCCTTCGGGAATAAATTGAACAAAATTATCACTGGCTGATTATTCTTCCCAACAAAGTTTCCTTACTGTTAAGAAACGTTTTTTAACATGAAAATGTATAATTATGAATATTCTTCTCATTCCCATTCAGCACTTTGAATCACTTTTTAAATGTTCAGTCTAAGACCAAAAACAGACACCCTGCTTAAGATCAGAGTCACCAGCCATGACGCTGGAGGAGAGAGGCCAAACAGCAGTTGGCCCAGCTGAGTTGATCATATGTAATGCATGACATTTGGGAGCCTGAGATTAAGGGCAAGATGTTACATGTTGTTGTTGTTGTTGTTGTTGTTGTTGTTGTTGTGTGCCTTCAAGTCCTTTCTCACTTACAGTAACCCTAAGACAAACCTATCATGGGGTTTTCTTGTTCAGATTTGTTCAGAAAGGGTTTGCCTTTTCCTTCCTCTGAGGCTGAGAAAATGTGACTTGCCTAAGGTCACCCAGAGGGTAAGACGGAAAATCAATTGGGGATGACCTCCATGATATTATACTTGCATTCAAAAGCTTGGTTAGGATCCTTAAGTATGCAATTAAAATCCTCAGGGATACATTAAAATCATGGGGTGGGAATCATATGGCTCTCCAAATGGAGCCAGACTGCAACTCCAAGCAGTCCTAGCCAGCATAGGCAATGGTGAGGCATGCTGGGAACTGTAGTCCACCAATAGCTGGAGGGCTGCATGTTTCCTATGCCTGATTAAAACAAAGCAGCAGTATGGGGGTGGGGAGTTGCTACTCTTTTATAATGAAAAACTATTTAGGAAGGGGAGTTAAGAGGTAATCACACTTTCCTCTTCAGTGTTTTAGAAAAGATGCAAATAATGCTTAATTGCACCTTTATCTGTGGCTAGCTGATAGGTTCTACATGTTGAGTAACTATTTTATAAACTCCTCAGATGCCAAGATTGACAAAGAGATCGATCACAGATTAGCAAAGGCACATAGTGCATTTGGAAGACTTTACAAAAGAGTCTGGAGTAATAAACACCTGAGGCGAAACACAAAAATCAGTGTATATAGAGCCATTGTACTGTCTGTTCTCCTTTATGGGTCTGAAACATGGGTCACCTATCACCACCCCGTACGACGCCTTGAACACTTCCATCAGCGCTGTTTACACACAATCCTAAATATACACTGGACTGACTATGTGACGAATGTTGCTGTCCTTGAGCAAGCAGGGATCACTAGCATTGAGGCCATGATATTGAGAACACAGCTGCGCTGGGCAGGGCATGTTTCTAGGATGGAGGACCATCGCCTCCCCAAAATAGTATTCTACGGTGAACTCGCCACGGGTCATCGTAAGAGGGGCGCTCCAAAAAAGTGATACAAGGACTCCCTGAAACAACACCTCAGGCTCGGCCAAATTGATCACCAACAATGGTCTGCCCTGGCCTCACATCGGGAGGCATGGAGACACACTATCCACAATGCTGCAGCCTTATTTGAGAATTCACGCCGAACAAGTCTTGAAGAGAAATGACAACGCAGAAAAAATCACAACCCGGAAACGTCACCCAAGGAAGCCTTCTGCTGTGCTTTCTGCAACCGGACTTGTCTGTCTTGGATTGGCCTTTTTAGTCATCAGCGTGCTTGCAGAAAGCGTGGGATGTGTCCTTCCTGAATCTTCGTTTGCGAAGAGAAGCCAGAGAGAGAGAAATGGATCAACATACTTGATATGCATATTTGCTTTTTTTTAAAAAAAGTTAACTACTATACTATGCAGGTAGCCTAAATACCTTAAAGGCACCAAATCCGGCCAGATCTTGGAAGCCAATTAGTGTCAGCCCTGGTTAGTACTTGGATGGGAAACCACTAATGAATACCAAGTGCTGTAGGCTATATGTTTCAGAGGAAGGAACTGGCGAAAGCACCTCTGAGTTTTCCTTGCCTAAGAAAACCCTATGAAATTCACCATAACCCAGCAGGCAACTTGAAAGCGCATACACACACCTACTAATGAAGATAGCACTGCTTAATTATTATGAAATGCTTAATTATTATGAAATTATTAAAAATGACACATCAACTTAAAATACATTTATTGTTTTTCAGAATATAGCCTTTAGGAAGACAGTCATTTTGGACTGTTTTGAATCTCCCCATTTCTATCCTGACTCCCAAACTGCATTGCCCTACTGCCTGCTTAATCACTGTATTTATGAGTGCAATCTTGAATTAGGATAACTTTCTGGGCTACATCTCCTCTACTGTATCTTGATAGTGTAAATGTGTCACCAGAAATAGCCACACGTTCATTTATGTGCATGGTAGCAAGAACCATTCATATGATATGACAGCAAGTGAAGGCTGCAAAGGGACACTGTTGTTGCTAGGGCTAGAAAATATTTAAGTGCACTTTTCTGGATTTAGAAAAGGTAGGGAGAATCATTATCTGATGCAAGGAGTGCCATCTTGTGGCTAAAAGGCATATATCAAACACTATCTCGAGTTTTTAGAATTTATGACAATCAAATAAGAGTCTCTTTTACACTCTTGCTGAATTGATTAGCAGGCTGAAATTAGTCTACAGACAAAACTGCCACCCCCTCAAAAAAGCAGGGTGGGATGTTCAACATGAGTATTTCTATGACTGTGGCTTACCATCTCTGGCTTTTCTTCGCAAACAAAGATTCAGGAAGGACTCATCCTGCACTTCCTCCAAGCGCGCTGATGACTAAAAAGGCCAATCTGAGATAAACAAGTCCGGTTGCAGAAAGCACAGCAGAAGGTCTCCTTGGGTGATGTTTCCGGGTTGTGATTCTTTCTGCGTTGTCATTTCTCTTCAAGACTTGTTCGGTGTGAGTTCTCAAGGCTGCAGCATTGTGGATAGTGTGTCTCCATGCCTCCCGATGTGAGGCCACGGCGGACCATTGTTGGTGATCAATTTGGCCAAGCCTGATGTGTTGTTTCAGGGAGTCCTTGTATCATTTGTTTGGAGCGCCCCTTTTATGCTGACCCGTGGCGAGTTCACCGTAGAGTAGTATTTTTTGGAGGCGATGGTCCTCCATCCTAGAAACGTGCCCTGCCCAGCGCAGCTGTGTTCTCAATATCATGGCCTCAACACTTGTGATCCCACAGTGCAAAAGAAATTTGTTGCTGTTGACTGCTGTAAAGTAAACTTTGACTTATGGAGACCTTGTGAATGAAAGACCTCCAGATCACCCTATATCATCAATAGCCTTGTTCAGGTTCCACAGACTCAGGGCCATGGCTTCCTTGATTGAGTGTATCCATCTATAATGTTCTTTTCATCTTTTCCTACTGCCTTATATCTTGTGTGTATGTGCCTTCAAGTTGCTTGTAGATTTATGGCAACCCCATATGGTGGTTTTCTTTGGCAAGGAATACTCAGAAGCTGTTTTGCCAGTTCCTTCTTCTGAAGTATAGCCTATACCACCTGGCATATGTTGGTGGTCTCCCATCCATGTACTAATCAGGGCTGACCCTGATTAGCTTCCAAGATCAGATGGGATTTGGTGCCTTTAGGTTATTAAGGCTCTGTGTATGTCTGTGTCTTTGAGTCCCTTGAGTCTCTTTGAGTCTCAAGGACTTATTTATGGCAAACCCATACATTTATTAGGGTTTTCTTCTTGTTGTTTTTGTTAACTGCTGTCAAGTTGATTTCAGCTTCTGGTGACCCCATGAATGAGAACCTCCAAGTCATCCTATCCTCAATAGCCCTGTTCTGGTGTTCTAGACTCAGAGCTGTGGCTTCCTTGATTGAGTCTCTCCATTTGGAATGCAGTCTTCCTCTTTTCCTACTGCTTTCCACTTTATTTCTTTTAGGTATTTATAACCTGCTCTTCAGTCACAAAGGCTCTCAGAGTGGCTTACAAATTGTTTTAAGCAATAGCAATTTACACATCTGCACAGCATCAAGCAGTTTCCAATGTGTGTTAGCTAATTGCCCTCAAAAGCCAGGTACTCATTTTACGATCTACGAAAGGATGGAAGGCTGAGTGAACCTTGGAGCCCTCTGGTATAGAACTTGCATCATGGTGGCTTGCAGTACTGGCATTTAATCACTGTGCCACCAGGGCATTATTGTCTTTTTAGTGAGTCATGTCTTCTTATGATATGGGCAAAATATGACAGTCTCTGATTAGTTATCTTGACTTCTAGGGAGAATTCAGGCTAGATCTTCCCTAGGACTTACTGTCTTTTTAGCAGTCTACAGTGTCTGCAGAATGTTTCTCCAGAACCACATTTCAAAATAATTGATTTTCTTCCTGTCAGCATTCTTCACTGTCCAGCTTTCACAACTATACATGGAAATGGGAAATATGATGGCACTGGACAATATTAATTTTAGTATTCAATACTATATATTGAAATTTCAGGATTTTGTCTAGTTCCTTCATGCTGCCCTTCCAAGTCCTAGTCTTCTTCTGATTTCTTGACTGCAGTCTCCATTCCGATTAATGACTGAACCAAGGTATGGAAAATCTATAACAACAGCTGTCCCTTCATATTTACTGGGGTTTGGTTCCAGGACCACGACCCCCATGGATACCAAAATCCATGAATACTCAAGTCCCATTATATGCAATGGCATAGCAAAATGGTGTCCCTTATATAATATGGCAAAATCAAGGTTTGCTTTTTGGATTATTATTTTTTAAAGAATATTTTCAAGCTGTGAATATTTAAATCTATGGATATAGAGGGACAACTGTATTTCAATGTCTTTATCATTGAATCATGGAGTTGGAAGAGACCACCCAGTCCAACCCCCTGCACTGCAGGAATACACATTGAAAGCACTCCCAACAGATGGCCATCCAGCCTGTTTAAAAACCTCAAAGAAGGAGACTCCACCACACTCTGAGGCAGTGCATTCCACTTTATCTACTTTAAGGTTATGTAAATCATCTATGGTCATTATTTTTGTTTTCTTAATGTTCAACGGTAAACCTACCTTTGCACTTTCTTCCTTAATTTTCTTCAATAATCATTCTGAGTCATTGCATTCTGAGTCATTCTGCTAATGGTATGGTATCATCTGTATATCTTACATTCTTGATGTTTCTTCCTCCAATTTTCACTCCTCTTTCCTCTGAGTCTAATCCTGCTTTATTGTGATATCTTCAGCGTACAAGTTGAACAGATAGCGTGATAAAATGCAGCCTTGCCTGACCCCCTTGCCAATTGGAAACCATTCCATTTCTTCATATTCTGTCTTAACAGCAGCCTCTTATCCTGAGTACAGGTTATGCATCAGAACAATCAAACATCGTGGCACACACATTTCTTTAAGAGCAATCCATATTTTTTTCATGGTCTATTCAATCAAAGGCTTTGCTATAATCAGTACAGGCTAATTTTCTTTTGAAATTCTTTGGTGTGGAGGAAAATACATTATTAAATAAATTTGGTTTCTCAAAAGACCAGAGAGTGACTATTTGTTGCTAAATCTCATCATACCCAAGTAATCTATAAGTAATTTATTATTAAGGTATGGAATGTCCTGCTGGACACAATTGCTGGAATCCTTTTGGTGTGTAAATTCCCCTGAAGAAGTGGCTGGATTTTTTTGTCTGATGTGCAGTGTCCACAGTTAGTTCAAGGTTATGGAAGTGGAGTTATAGGTGTACATGTTGCATGCATGGATGTGAATTTTCAGGCAATGTGTTTTTGTCTGGCACTGGTGAAATTGGCGTTCATACTCTTCAATTTGTGCATTAGGCTGGATATTGTGTTCTGCAACATTGCCATTCAGCACAGGAGTTGCTTAGACAATCAGCACGCAACTCTGCATGTGAAGATTTACACTACACAACAACGATGCAGGATCTGAGCCAATGGATTCCATCTGAGGGAATATGCACAGGCTTGTACTGCATAGCAGCAACTCTACTCATGGTTGCGCCAGAGTAATTAGGCAAACTGGTGCCCTCCAAATGTTTTCCATTACTCCATCCATACAACCCAGCCAATATGGCCAATGGGCACATATTATCAGAGTTTTAATCCAAAATATCTGGATGGCATGAAGTTGCCTCCCCCTGCCTTTAGTTAGTTATATCAGTTCTCATTTCAAGGTGTATGTTGTGCTTTTTGGTGAATGAATTTTAATAATAAATGTTGGTACTTACAGATTACTTGGATATGATGAGATTTAGTCACAGACAAATAGTCATTCTCTGGTCTTTTGAGAAACCAAATTTTATTTTATAATGTATTTTATTTTTATGGGTCCCCCCACTGCCGAAGTCCAGGCCTCTAGAAGGCCAGACTCCAGAGATTTCTCCCCTCAACCATGCACGGTCTTGCTCAGATTTTTTGGGAAGCAGAATCAGGGCCAAGACTGTTTTTGTTTTTGTAAGAACTGTGTTCTGTGTCCTGGAACATTCAGTTGCTCACAGGGTATGATCCTATTGTGATGCAGACCATGCCAGTGTTCAAAAAGCTGCAAATTAAAGGCCCCCTCCCCAGCAGTGTCAGGAGCTCCTCCACAGGGACTGAGAACACAGATGACAGGGACAGCCTAAGTGCCTAGCACTTGTTTCACAGACAAAAGTGACTGCTGTGCATATGGAATCTGACAAGCCAGCAAGGCCAGGCACCTGGTTGTTAATTATTTGGTGCTCTCACACTGCTTGGGTTGCTAGGAGATATCGATGCTAAGGCCAGCAGTTGCCTAGCAACTGCCAAGAAGCTGATGTGTTCCTCTTGCAAGTTGGTGGTGATGGGGAGGGGGAGCTGACTGAGGCTTCTTTCTTCCCACATCCTGCTTGGAGTTTTTACTTTTGAGCACTAGGAAGGAAGCTAACACCACCTCTTCTTTTCCAATGCAGCTGTCTCCTTCTGATCTCAGTTGTGTCTGCTCTCTCCCATACAACTCGTCCCACTCATATGCTGTTGTAAGTGAAGTACAGACTTAATTTGAGTGGAACATCAGTCCTGCAACACCTAGGGCCTTTTGACACTACACAATGAAAGCATTATTATTCCACTTTGACTGCCACGGCAACATCCTATGGAATCCTGGGCTATGTAGTCTGTGAGGCACTAGAGCTCTCTGGCTGAGAATTCTAAATCTCTTCTTCAGTTTCTCCTGTTTATTTGACAATAGTTTCATTTAGATTAAAATGTACTGGGATTCTCAAAAAATGATCAGGGGCAGTGCAGGGATCTCCCTCCCTCCCAAGTTGCATTTTGGCTTCCCATGTTTGTAATGTCACCATGGTTGGTCCTCAGTGTACATTACCATCATTGGATATTTTGCAGGTTAAGATAATAACAGTGGACTCCCCTCCCTTACCAGATAAAGAGGCTTATGGCATGAGGGAAGGAAAACAGCAGTGCAGCCTGATAACAGCACTTCCCATCCTACTGTACCACATGACATCAAAATTCAACAGCTGTTTTTCCCTTCTGGTCCCATGGGAGACGGTAGTAAATGCACTCACTTGGATAGGATGATTGTGCAATGTCCAATAAAAGCATTTCACAGACATAATGTAACATGTGTATATGTCACAAACAAGATTCCAGCCATTATCTACTGCCTGAAATGATCACCTCACTCTGCTAGCTTGCCCATGGCAGTGGAGTAGTGAATCAGTTCTAGGGTTTAGTCCAAACTTTAAAGGCCTTGTTCAGGTTCCACAGACTCAGGGCCATGGCTTCCTTGATTGAGTCTATTCATCTATAATGTGTTTTTCCTCTTTTCCTACTGCCTTATATCTTGTGTGTATGTGCCTTCAAGTTGCCTGTAGATTTATGGTGACCCCATATGGTTTTCTTTGGCATATGTCCAAAACAGGTTAAGTACCTTGAAGTGTTCCTTTAATGTTTGGACCAACATTCAGAGTGGGTTCACTGCTTCACTGACATTGGAGTTCTACCTAAATGGTAGGGCTAGCCCTACCTTGGTAAACCTGCCAAGGCTCAGGTTTACTTGCGATACCTTCATTTTAAATCCCATGTGTACATGGCTGGCTAAAGTCACACAGCAGTGAGAGAAATGTACTTGGCCCATGTTCACAGTTTGTGCTCATTATTGTTTCAAATGCTGCAGACTTTTAGATCTCATCAGATTTTCTGCAAGGAAGGGTCATGTTCACACTTAGGCCTACCGGTAAATCCATTTGTAAATCCTAGCTAGAGTAGCCACATTGCTGAATAGTTTATAATCTCCTTCTGTTTCTTTGACAGCCTTGTGAACTAAGGCCATCTTTGGCAGAGCTAGAGAGTAATGAGATACAAGTAATGTAGTTGCCTGGAATTATTCTTTTGAATGCATGTTCAAAAGTAATACTCTGTGACAGAAACAGTAATTTAGTTTCTGCATGTGTTAATAAGTAATGATTTGTAATTCTAGTCACCTATTTAAGGCATTTCAAATCATTTTAGAGCCATTTAGAGCAGAATTTTTCAAGTTTTATGCCATTCTTTTATCAACACTAAAGTTTGTTTTAAAGTAACATAAAAGTAATGCAAAATGTAATGAGCAAAGTAACAAGTCATATAACAAGTCACTTTATATTTATTTATATCCTGCAGTTCTCCCAAAATTGGGACTCAAAGCAACATACAATGTAAGCATCCTTATCATGTTAATATCTGCAAATTAATTAGGGAGCTTTGAATCACATGATAAATTACTTCAGGTTACATTGCAAAACAGAAAGTAACTTTCCCAGCTCTGATTCTGAGGTTAATATGTAAAATGATTAATGCATAGGTCCAAAGCTTGCAATATGCTGCCTTTTTTGAGCTTGAACCCTTATCCAGGGATGCAAAATAGATTTGCATGAACTGAGATTTTAAAATACTTTAACCATTTGTGTTCTGTGTCCCTAATTGCAAAAGCACACATGTATTTTTAGCACACATGTATTTTCCTGCACACTAGCAGGAAACCAAGAACATTGGATTGTTTCCTTTTTCAAATTACCCACTAGAAAATGCACAAGGTTAAAACTGCATGTTTGAAAAATGTGCACAAACACTCTCTTGATCAGAGCAGTAAAAATGGCTGACAATATCTATGTTAAGAAAAATGTAGCCCCAAATGCATACATTACAAAAAGTGCACATGGAACTATGTATGAATTTCCACATGCACATGGATTATCCATACCCCCCGCCCCATGTTATGGACCAGGATTGACAAAAATATTAGTGAGATCCTGAGAAATATCATGAAAACAAAAAAGGACAGATTTTCACATTCCTATCCTTATTCCAGACATGCAACTCATTGGTAAAAAGAAAGGGACTCTACATATGTTCAAAACTGTTCTTTTATGTACAGGTTGATACCCATATCTATGAGGGATATGTTCTATGACCACCACCACCCCGTGGATACCTGAAACAGTGGATAATAGAAAACCTTATTATTTTCAATGAGATGAACAGCAGAAGTTGACCATAGAATCACATTGGAGGACCTAGAAATGCCTAGAGAGAACATATTTTTTTGGATGTGGATAAGTGAAACTGTGGATATGGGGGTCAACCTGTATCCTAGTGTTTTGCCATTAGTGTCAATTCAATTAATAATTCAATTAAAAACCTTCAGGGTTTTTTTTTTAAAAAAGGGTTTTATTGTTATTTTCAACAGTTTCATCAGCTTAACACGAAATTGTAAATTATCCATCCATTGTGTATTGTCTGGATAAAACTGACACACAGAGAAAAACAGCACATCAGAATCTTCCCTTAAAGACAACAGACAGTGTCCAGCATGAATGTGCCAGACACTATGTGCTAAGTCACACTTTTGCTGCATGTACAGCACTGTTATTGTGTACAGGGCAATCTGTCACAGAAATCCCAAGCAGGAAAATTCATGCACCTTACTAAAATTGTAGTGGGGCTTGTTAGTAGAAGATGAAACCCTCCCTTGGACTTTTGAGGTCTTTTAGAAATCTTATGTTGTACAATATATGTTCCCCAAAGGCAAAATTTTTTAGTCAAACATATTCTAATGCCATAAGGATGACAAATGTCTTGTTGTCCAGGTGTGCCCACTTGTTAAACTGCCAGGAACAATGTGGAAGAAAACTGCTAAAAAAAGGTAGGCATGCTGGTGGGCAGGACATGTCCTGCAATGAAACAGATATCCTCCAGTTTCATAATTCTATGAGCCAATAAAACACGTTTCATTATCATCACACCTAGATAGAGGGCATAATCCAGTAAAAGTTAGTCCTTGTCACTAATTCCCAAATGAAGGCAATGGGAGATGAGTTAATCAGGACTATGAACATGTCCAGAGATGCGTCTTAAAGCTCATCTGAGTCTCTCTTGGCTATCTATGCAAATTTGCAATCAATATTAATCTGGAAAAGAAAAGGATACCAAAGAGAAATTTATAGCAGCAAGTCAACAAGTGTTGTGCTAGCCAGCTGTTTTCCCATGGTCAATGTGTGTCAATCAAATTAGGATGCTGAACCAGTTATTTCAGTGGATTTCATCATCCATGCTGCTTTGTTTTCTCCACATTTGGCAACTGGAGTAGAGAGAAGATGGAAATATGCTATGGGATGGATTTGGCCCAGGAACCACTAGTTGCTGACCTCTATTCTGGGTTCAGCATTGTGAATGTCACTGGCTGCTCCAAAATCTATAATCAATCAACAGAAGAAAATTTAATGTTCTATAGTATTTCTTAAGATTGCTAGGGTAGTTGAACAGAACCACATGAACTATACTAGAATTTTTGGCCCTATAGAAATCTTGGACTATTTCTCCCAAATTATGGGAGATATAGTCCCAAACATCTGGTGGGCCAACACTTCCTCATCTTGGGACTACATATTGCAAAGAAGAATGTGTTTTATCAGTCTGAAAAATCCCATCTGGGTTTATCTGCTCCATCTCCAGTTGAAGCTAAACTTTTGAACTAACTGGAATCTAATTACTTTTATTCCCTGTGTGAACAGGACTATATTTACCATGGATGTAATTTACAACAAAGTAAATTTTGTTCCTGTCGATAGATATCTACCCATCGCCACCACCTACGACTCCTTGAATGCTTTCATCAGCGCTGTATACACACAATCCTAAATATACACTGGACTGACTATGTTGCTGTCCTTGAGCAAGCAGGGATCACCTGCACTGAGGCCATGATATTGAGAACACAGCTGCGCTGGCCAGGGCATGTTTCTAGGATGGAGGACCATTGCCTCCCAAAAATAGTACTCTAGGTGAACTCGCCACGGGTCAGCGTAAGAGGGGTGCTCCAAAAAAACAGTACAAGGACTCCCTGAAACAACATCTCAGGCTCGGCCAAATTGATCACCAACAATGGTCCGCCCTGGCCTCACATCGGGAGGCATGGAGACGCACTATCCACAGTGCTGCAGCCTTATTTGAGAACTCACGCCGAGCAAGTCTTGAAGAAAAACGACAATGCAGAAAGAATCACAACCCAGAAACATCACCCAAGGAGACCTTCTGCTGTTCTTTCTGCAACTGGACTTGTTTATCTCAGATTGGCCTTTTTAGTCATCAGCGTGCTTGCAGAAAGCGCAGGATGAGTCCTTCCTGAATCTTTGTTTGCAAAGAAAAGCCAGAGAGAGAGAGAATTTACAACAAAGTAAATTTTGTCCCTGTCGATAGATATACAGAATATTATTCACAGTATTATTTGCCATCACATAAAAGTGCATATAAATATGATAGTTTTCAGTGGTTTGCATATCAATCTATGCTTATAGTTTATAAAGGTGCATGTATTTCCTTACTGTGGTGTCATGTACAATAACAGAGGCTGGAACAATCATTCAGGAAAAATAAACCCAACTCCCTTTAGTTCCAATGAGGCATCTTTGCCAGAGAGGCCGTTAGAGGGCAGAACAGCCATCAATTTGAGAATACAAAACATTGGCAGTGACAGTGCCGGAAACATCAGTGACAAATGCTAAACACTTATCTGAAAATAAGGAGACCTGATACATCTGTGAGCTTTATATTGAGACTTTTGACAACTTTAGCATGAAAGTCAACTACAAAAATTTTATGGCCTGTAAAAGTATTTGCTTACGCAAATAGATTGGATTAAACCATCACCATGGTACAATCCAATCTTCTTGTTCTCTGTTATCCAGATAACCAATGTTAGTTAGCATGGTCTGTCCAAAGCTGATGTCTCTATGAACCAAGACTGTCATCACATATTGTACCCAGGTATGGCCATCCGCACATCACAACTTGCACACATCAAAGGGAATATATTATTGCTTGTTTGCCTATTCAGACTCTTCATAAAAAGACTTTTTGTTTTGTTTACAGAATACAGGATTATGACAAACTAGCTAAGTAGTCTTTTTTTCTTCATCTCGAAAATACAACATCAATTCTTTCAAGAAAGGCTTAGATCTTAAGCTAAGATCTTCAGCAGAGATGTAATGAACAATTGCAAATATTCTTACACAATATTAATAATAACAACAATGATAGTTTCAAGTGAAGTTCCTATAGGACTAATTCCTGGCAGCTATTTACATCATTTTTTGGGAAAGGTGGGGATTACAAGTTAGTAAAATATATTACAGAGTATCTAATACTATTTTAAACCGTAGCCCAGAAAATGTTAGTCATGCTGATGTTCCATTGAATCCATTGTGAATAACTTGCTTTCCATTTATTTTTATGACTAAAATTATCTGGATCAGGAAAAAAACATGAATACATATCGTACCAAGACAATATTTTTTCCTTAAAAAAAGGTTAAATTATATAATTTGTTTTAAAAAAACATACATCATTTTTTATTTTTAAAGAAAATATTTCTCCAGTGTCAAAATTATTAAATACCTTAAGTTTAAATAACTTAAAATAAGTTTCATTTAAAAAGATGTCCTACTTTTGATGGTAGTTACTACTAAACATGCTTAACATTGAGATTCTTACTGCCTCAACATCTACAGAATTTCGCTCTATACATAAACTTATGACATTCCTTAAGTCTGAAGACCTAGGTTTGTTTAAACAGTACATATATAAGGGATCCAGTAGTAAAAACATTAAAAAGGTATAATTATGTACAACAAAAGCATTCACAAATTGACTTTTCATCCTTCAAAAGTCCTTTCCCCCTGAAAGCTGGGAAGCATGGGTTGAGCTAAATGCAGGCTGGGGCTGCTTAATCCCTGATCCTTAAGAACAGCTCTGCTTATATTGGAAGAATGACCTGATGTTTGCAGGCACTGGAAATACAGATTAAAATCCCTACTCCAAAAACAAACTTCCTCTGTGAGCCTGACCACTATACCCCACAACTTCATCTCGAGACAGTCCAACTGCTGCTGGGGAAAGCAACCTCTGTCATCTCCCTTTTTCCTGTAGCTTTTAAAATGTCCCTGTTTCCCTCTCTTCCTCCCACTTCCCTCCTTGTCCTCAGCTGCAAACTGAGTTCAAAGTGCAAATATACTTTGCATTCATTTAGCAGTGGGGAGAGGAAAGGAGAAGGAATCTTGTACTTCTCAGTAAGCCTTGGCAAAAGCAAACTGCTGCAGACTCTCCTAACTTGTGCGTTTTCATTATAACTGTTATGATCTTGACCATACTTTGATATTGCTTGGCCTCGTGTGTCCCAGTTTTCATCGGTGACATGTTGGAGGGTGTGGAGCACTTCCGGTGCAATGAGAATAGCTTTATGTTGGAGGTTGTTGACATGTTTTCTCATGTGCACTTTTGCTCTTGGAAGTTTAACCTCAGGGGCTAAGAGAACCTTAGTTTTTTTCTCTCTTGTCTGTTTCTACCATATGTATTTGGAGTAAGGGAATATAAAGCACAGCCAGAGGATTGGAATATCTGCATTTGTATCTGAAGAAACTGTGGCTATGAGATCAGTCATCCCATCTGAAGACAGCAACAGAGGAATAGATCTCATTGCCACTATTTTCTGCATTCTCAAAATAATGGTTGAGAGGATACTGTATTGCTCTTAGTAATGTAATAGCTACAGTTATTTAACCGAAGAGCAAAGAGGCTGAAAACAAATGCCATCTCAAAGAACGCCTAACTAAGCCTTAACTCTTCTCATTAACAAGTAGCTGAATTTAGGGTGAAAGTACAAGCTCACAATCAATCACCTATCAGACACCTGCTGACTCTTCCAAACACAGCTACTAGTCCCCATTAAAGAAGCAACAATTAACATTTGTAGGTAGACACAAATCTGTTTTAAACCTTTACAAGACAATAAGAGAGCAGGTTTAAAATGCAAAAACACTTGCTCTTCAAAGCCCAAATGACAAACAAAAGTTGCACCATAAGGGTCCGAAGATTATTTTTTAAGGCTTTTTAAAAGCCTACCCCTCAAACTTGGGGGTGGTTTCAGAAACATATGGCAGCACAAAAAAGTTGCTAGGTGTGATAGGGTGAAGGGAAAGGTTTGTTTTCAACACTAAAGGAGCTCTTTGGAACAAGACTTGGGACTGAGCAATCTAACACAAAAGAAGAGGTTCCAGACTGGGACTCAATAGGATATTTCTCTTAGTGTAATAATATCAGCTAGGTTTTTATCCCTTACAAGGTTCTCAATTTTTTCTGGGTATCCCAGTTTTAAAAGGGCAGCGGGGGGGGGGGGAAGAGTGTGCAGACATGCAAAAAAGTTTCACCTGTTGAAAACCAGCTTACAGTAGTTCAGGATCAGAGATGCTAAGAATGAGAGATGCTAAGAATGAGGAAGACCTTTTAATCTGAAATACGATTTGTGAAGTCGAAGGCTTTCACAGCCAGCATCCATAGCTTTTCCTTGGTTTTTTTCCAGGCTGTGAGGCCGTGTTCTGGAAGAGTTTCTTTCTGACATTTTGCCTGCATCTGTGCCTGGCATCTTCAGAGAATGGCTGTGTAGGAGTATATGTGGAGCTTATATGCTGTGAACCCCTGTAGGGTAGTGTATGTACATTTGTGTAATTGAATGGTTAGTTTCTGGATATAAAAATGCAAGGCTCGTTAGTGTCTGTTTGGCTAATGGTTGGTTGATGGGCCATTATCTGCTGGGACTCCCCTTGTCCCTGGGTGGGATTCGTTTATAAGTGCTGAGTTTTTATTCCATTGTTCTTCAAAAGTGGGAGCCAGATTTTGTTTACTTTTAAGGTTCCAGACTGGGACTCAATAGAATACTTAAAAGTAAACAAAATCTGCTCCCAGCTTTGAACAACAATAGAATAAAAACTCAGCACTTACAAAGGAATTCCACCCAGGGACAGGGGGAGTCCCAGCAGATAATGGCCCATCAACCAACCATTAGCCAAACAGACACTAACGAGCCTTGCATTTCTATACCCAGAAACTAACCATTCAATTGCACAAATTTACATACCCTACCCTACAGGGGTTCACAGCATATAAGCTCCACATACACTCCTACCCAGCCATTCTCTGAAGATGCCAGCCACAGATGCCGGTGAAATGTCAGAAATAAACTATTTCAGAACATGGCCTCACAGCTCGGAAAAAAACCCAAGGAAAATCTATGAAATACGATTGTCTCTGCATCTTGTCCACATGTACCACAAGTGAGCCATTGCAAAGTTCAGATCCATGCTCTAGTCTTTTCATTTCAATGTACTAAACACAGAACAGGATAAAGAAAGCCCTTTCTACGATGTCTGTCAGGGTGCACTGCCAAATCTTCCGAGTAGCAGGGAAATTACAATGCTGCTTTGGAGGTCAGCTTTTCAGGACACAGGCAGGAATGAAGCTGGAAGGGGAAAGAGCTAACAACAACAACCCTTTTTGTATGCAGAGATGTTCTTAGGACCCATCTATTACAAATGAAAAAGTGGATCACATGTGAATCTAGCACAACATTGTTCAACAATAGTTTGGGCAAGGATAAACATGGTTACTCCAAAGGCAAAGGGAAGAAATATAAAGCAAGGAATTTCTTCTCTTCATAGCAACCTAAGGAAAGCAGGTGATGCCTGTGAAGGAATGGTGCGCTATGCTATGTTATTGATATGTATGAGTTTAATAGTACTTTTATATTCTTTTGCATTTATATATTTAGGATTAAGATTAAGTAGCTAAGTTTTGTTGGTGTTTGCCTTCAAGTCATTTCTGATTTATGGTGACCCTAAGTCAAACCTATCACAGCGTTTCTTTGGCAAGATTTGTTCAGAGGAGGGTTGCCTTTGCCTTCCTCTGAGGCTGAGAGTGTGTGACTTGCCCCAGTGAGTTTCCATGGATAACCAGGGATTCAAGCTCTGGTCTCTGGAGCTGTAGTCCAATGCTGAAACCACTACACCATCCTGGCTCTCAAACTGCTTGTAAAATTCAAGGGGTTTGCAGATAATAGGAAGTGAAAGCAAAATTGTGGCTATTGGCTTATCTATGCAAGGCTATAAAATGTTGATTGATGCACACTAATGTCAATTCACAGCAGCTTTCATTTGTCTCCATGATTTTTTGGCAAGATCACAGGCATGCGAACCTATCTGCGCTCGTTGTTCAAATGGGCATGCCTGCAAATCAATGCCTTGCATTTTTATTGTCACCAGTTGCCACCGCTGAACAATTTTTAAAAAAGCATATCTAAGGAGTGGAAGTGTGATCTTCTGCTTAAATAAACAGAAAAAAAGTAACAAAGGCTGTTTCATCACCTCAGCACACAATTGCTACAGCAAAATATCCAACATGGCGTTTCAGGGGCACTTGCCTTGCCAGCAAGCTCTGCCCCCTGCACACACCCAACCAATCAGCTTTCCACTTCCACTCTTATTGGGAATGTGCATCAAAGCAAATCAGTTGTCCCAACAAGCGGCAATGCACATTTCCTTCAGAGTTTTTTTTAAAAAAAATACAGGAAAAGCTGTGAAGGCTTTTCCCGTGGAGTATTTGGTGTTTTTGGCTTCTTCCGAATATGGCAGATTGATGCAGGATCCCATTTAGACAAATTGTATTCTCCTTGAATTCTATGAGGAGTATTTTCATTATATAGACAAGCCCTATAAGTGAGTCAGGCCCAGGAGTAGACATTGATGAATATGAGAGCTGGAACAAAGCTATAAGTGGAAGCTGAAGCTCAGGAAAGAGAGCTGAAAGTACAGTTGAAGTAGAAAAGGAGAGAGAAGGCAGAGCAGAGAGACAAGTGGGCCAACAAGAAGTAATCCCAGAAAGGATTTAGAAGCAGAGAAAGAGCAAGAGGGTGAGGCCTGATCTGTGAGAGAACCATTTTGGGAGAAAAGCTTGCCAATGGGCCTTTGCAATGAATTGCTTGCCTAGAACCTAGGAGGAAGAGAACAGGAAAGTATAAGACCTGCATTTCTTAGGGACTGTCTTTAGATAGGCTTAGAGGAATCCGTTGATTCTTTATTTGTTTTTCTATTGCTTATCTGGGACTTACTGTAAACTGAAACAAACTTTTTTTTCTCTCATTTTAGGAACTAATTGTGAGCTCTAAGAAAAGAAGATTTTTTTTGTTGCTGTTGCTTTTATATTAGGTTAGAAAACCTTTTAAAAATTTAATATTGCTGTGGCTTGTGGTTATTGCTTGCCCACCCCAAGCCTAAAGCCTTTCCACTCAACCAAAAAAAGGGGTCATTTGTGGAATTACAAGTTAGAGACTGTGTTGGTGGGAACAGCTTCACAAATAAAGACATCCATCTGGTGACAACAAAGAATTCCTGGGGGAGGGAATAAAAGCCCTGATCCAAAGAACTGCAGGCCCTCATTTTGGCCAGTCTCATTCCACACCCAGGAGACAGGTTAGGCTGGTCACTGACAGCCCCATTTAAAGAATTCTCTTCCCCATGAAGGTTCACATGGCACCTACTTCACTACGCTTCCAGCACCAAGCAACAAATTTCTTTTTAATCCTCCCTGTAATCGTTTTAACTTGCTACTTTTAACTGTTGTTCTTACTGGGGTTGCTTTATCTGATTTTTATCTGATTTTGTGTAGTTTTCATTGTCATTTATATAATCAGCATACCCTCCGACTATCCCAGTTTGGCAGGGAGTGTCCCAATTAATCCTCTGTTCCCCCACTTTTCAGCTGCTTTTAAAATGCCCCTGATTATCTCTCCTCCTGCCATTTTCCTCCAACAGCCAACTCCAACCATTTCAAAATTTTTAGCCATTTCAGAGCAAAGTCCCTTGTTGTACTGTACCAACAGGTTATGACAGCAGAGATATATTTCAGCAGTTTTACTCCTATTTCCCCATCAACATTTGGGGAAGAATGGACAACTAACTGCAGGATATGTACAAAATATATCTGGCTTAAACAACATACACATCTTTGAACAATATGAACACCTGTGGTTCAGTTCCCAGGTCTGGAATGTGTTTGCTTCCCTCCATAGTTTATTTAAAGACAAGGTGATTAAAAGTGTTGATGGCTACCAGCAATTACTAAATCTAACTCAACCTATTTTAGTTCATAGCTCTATTATACAA
This sequence comes from Gambelia wislizenii, assembly GCA_030847615.1. Classification (NCBI taxonomy): domain Eukaryota; kingdom Metazoa; phylum Chordata; class Lepidosauria; order Squamata; family Crotaphytidae; genus Gambelia; species Gambelia wislizenii. Next base: position 37,443,882 of record JAUMIR010000004.1, read on the forward strand.
TACTGCCTAATACTGACTATGCACAAATATGAAGAGGTGGCAGCTTGAAGTACAGTTTTAGATTGCTTAAAAAAAAATCCCCTAAAGAGTCACAACACATTTTGACCAGCATGCAACGACCTTCCTTTAGCCCATATGCAGAAAAATCTTTTAATATGAATTGGAAAAAGAATTACATGGAAATCACAGGCTTAGAAGAAATGAGGTTAATCACATTAAAACTCTGGAGTGTCTATGACTTTACTAGACTTAAAATTCCTAGTGTTTCCTTATTCTATTATCTATATTAGGTTGCATCTAGCATAGCTCATTACTACTGAGCCTAATTTCAGTTGTTGTGGCCCAAACTGTTAAAAACGCTATCTATAATATATGACTGTCTAAGTTTCATTCTCCAGCAAGTCATGCTTTAGCCATGCTTATTTCATAATTCACCTAGAAATCTTGCTGTTACTTTGTGCTGTAATAACAAGACAGGACACCATTTCCAGATGGTTCTTAAATGTTAATACAGGGCTTGGCATCTTAAGAGTGTCAAACAAAATCTCCCTTTGACATCCAAACAGGAAAAACAGATTTGAGATAGCAATACTGTAATAAAAATCTTTGTTAGAAATGAGAACAAAAAGAACATCTAGTCATGTACAAAAGGTAGATTTAAATACAGATAGATCATCCTAGCCTAAGGTACCTTCTAAAATCACTCAAGAGCCTTCAGACACAGCTGTGTCCAGGTAAACTGCGTTACTTCACCTGTGCATTCCGCGCTATCAAATGAATCACCCAGCTACTCTAGCGCATGTGACTTTTTTCTGTTGACAACTAGTGTCTTCATAGCTCTATGCAGAATATATATACATGTATACCTATCTTTTATGGTTAACATAAAATATTTACATCATTCTTCTTTTATTTTTTTGCATTTAAATACCATCCCCAAAGCCCATCTTCAGTGACCAGGACACTGGCATGAGTGACTTGGGAAGTCACCTTTGCCAATTGCAATTCTTTGATGGTGGTCATTACCGCTCTAGCAGATTTATGTTAAAACTGTGATCAAAAATAAGGCTTTACCTGCTGGATCATCCTACACCCTTCTTGTTAGTGCAGTAGAAGACACACCATTGTTTACTGAATCCAGAATGTATACATTTTGTGGGTATGGCGGATCAATAATGTAGCATGGGCACAACATGTCCACACATAAGTCACACACATATATTACACAGGGATACACATATAGGCAAAATGCCACATGAAATGCTAATGTTAACTCCTCCCTTCTACTAATTTAAAACTGTGTTATATTCATTCACATTGCAAGGAGTTAAAAAGCGTCATTAGTGTCATGTGTGAAAATGCCCTTCTAACTCTTTAACTTAGTCTGGGTCTGAGCCTTTGAAAAACCCAGCTCCTCCTCAACTTTTTCCATTTGCTTCACCTCACAGGTCTATTAAATAAAGCTGCACTGATGCATCACTCCTTTTCTTTATGTGTGAGGATTGCAAGATCTCATATGCACATCTCCCAGGTGACAAACAGAATGTCACTGTCTGAGATTTCCCTCTTTTAATAAAAACACAACCTTTAAGATTATAATTCTGCTCACAATGGTAGAATAAAGTATTGCTACCTCAAATCAGTCTGTATTCCAGAGCAATGTGGAGCATCACAAGATACACAGCGAAAAATACAAAGCTTGATTTAAATGTGGAAGCATGAACACAAGGGAAAGCAAAAGTTGAGGTTAGTTATGTCGTGTGTGTGTGTGTGAAATGTTCAGATCTAACAATGGGCTAGCACTAGCAAATCTCATTTCTGCAAGATTTCCCATTTGCTTTCAGTAATTTTCTCTGTGCAACATTCCAGCTACTTGACTTGTTACGGTCTTTGTATTAGAACTGGCTATTGTAATTAAAGTATATACTTCCAGCAAAAATGCTTCCGTAGTATTTATTGTTGGCCTAAGTCCTGTAGTAGAAGACACTGCTGGTAATTTGGCACAGTGTAATAAAAACCCCAGCAACAGTATTTGTATATCAAATAGAACTATGGAACTTGTTCTAAAGAGATAGTTGCAGATCCTTCTCCCCACCCGCCTCTAAAAGGAAACAAAAACAGCTTATAAAACCCATAAAGTTTCCCTGAAACTGCTATTTTTTTTAGGTCAGTTATTTGCTTTTCAGTATTTAAGAATTGCCAAAAGTCCCTCTTTTCAAATTTGTAAAATAGCACTAAGAAAAGAAAAACACCACCCCCATTTTTTAAAAAATTGCTGCAACTTTTCAAGATTTCATGTTTTTCTCTGAAGCAAGGATGCATGGGTGACAGTGGAAAACAGAAACAAAAAAAAGGTGTGTCTTGTGTATGTCATTCCACAATTAGGATTCATGCCCTGCTGCTCCTTCTACTTAGGTGTAGAAAGGTCACTGGCCTTTATCTTGTTTTCTGACCAAGGTTACTTGGCTATCCTCACCTTCAGGCTCCCTCAGGGACTGATTGAAGATGCAATGTGCCTGAGGACAGCATTCTGGCAAACAAAACCTTGACAGCATGATTTTTAAAACAGAAGCAGTCCCTCAGTACTTCCTTGCTCATTAAGACCTATCACAACAAGGTCCTACTGTGCTCTCCAAAGAAAGCTGTGAGGACTGGCGCAGCAATGGAGCAGTAGCAGGATCCACCATGGATGATGTCGGGAAAAGCTTGTACCAACCAACTGCCAAAGTTGACAAGTCCAGTTCTTCTAAAAGAACCCGGGCAACTCCCATGAAGTGTTTGCGTTCCATGCGTCCGTAGTTTCCCCAAACAATTACCTTGGAAACAAAAGTAAAAGAGGAATCTTGTTTAGCTTGTAAGTCATAGCACATGAGAGATAGGAGGCAGGTGTGGGGTTTGTAACTTCTGGCAATGCATGGAGACAGAGGGGAATGTCACTGGAACTTCAGGGCAACTGTCCAATTTTTTTCATGGTAGAAAATGAAACTTGCTGATTTCTCCCCTGATTTGTTATGGCAGAAAAAGAAAAATGTTGCTTAGAAGCTGGAAAGCTATAGAGTGCCTAGCTAACAAAGAAAAGGTAGTCTCTGTTGGCCCAAACTAGAGGTGTGTTATAGGAAGATAACAGTCAGGATATTGGTCCATGTAGTAAGAGTACTGTCTACTCAGGCAGGTAGTGGTTTTCCAAGATTGCTCTTACCATGTGCACCTTATTTTTTTTAAAAAAATGACATGCTGAGGACTGAACATGGGAAAAGCAGATGCTCTGCTCCTGAGCAACACTTCTTCCCACATTCTATCATATTCAAATATGACTAAGAAACAGAATCCAGAATGTAGATAGAAAAGGGATTGATTCTTAATGGCTGCAGTCATTAAGGACAGAGAATGTTCATTTTAAGGATTGCATCAGGAGTGGGCATGACTGCATGAGGCCTCCAGGCTTTTTTTGGTGGCCCTCAACCTTTCCAACCCTCTGACTAAGAGATGAAGGCAGTGACAAATCTCCTGGGAATAGAATTTGCCAAGAAAACCCAATGAAAGGGTCATCTCAGAAAGCTGCCTTTCCATCAGGAGAAGAGATGGAAGGAATTGGCACTGTGTCAGTCTGTTGAATTTTTTGTTCCTCTCCTTGAATTGCTTCTATGCTAGCTGGTGATTACGGCAGCTTAATAGCTAAAAACTATTGCTTGCATTTGCTTCCCCACCCCTCCTCTCCACCAATCCCTTTTCTTTTTGTGTGATGGCTGTGCTTGAGTGGCAGGAATGTCTTCCTAATGATCTTCATAATTCACTCTGCTGCTGATTCCCTCTGCTGCTCCGAATGGGAACAGAAATGTCATTACTTGGCTCTTACTGCCTTTGGCCTCAGTCCTTGCATGGCCATGAATGGTGGGGCGGGGCTCTACCTGCATCAGCCTTCCCTTAAATTCCATCTCAAGCAAACAGCTGAAAGTAGATGCAGACCCATGACTCTGACACAGTCACTTTTTCTCTCCTATATGATTCTTAACAACTTTGCCTGATGAAGAAGTTGGTGAGATTCGAAAGCTTGTGTAATGTATGTTTGTGCTTTTTGGTTGACCTAATAAAGATAAAAGCCACCATGTGCATTTTGGATTTTGTTGTGTAATTCACTTAGGGAATATTTTCCAGCTGAAGAGCAGGTTGAATCTGAAATGAATAATGAGTGGGGTTACGAATGATAATCAATCAATAATTACACATTTTCATGGGGGGAAAGTTTAATCAACCATGAGAGTTTTTAATGCAACATTTTAATGTAAATCTAGCAGCAAATCCTTTCTTAAAAGAGGTTTGCCTCTTCAGTGTAGCATGGTATACAAGTGTTTATGTATGTGCCATCAAGTCATCAGTTGACTTATGGAGACCCCATGAATTTTGCAGGCTGTTCTTAGGCAGGGAATACTTAGAGGTGGTTTTGCCAGCTCCTTCCTCTGAAATATAGCTTACTGCACCTGGTATTCATGGGCAGTCTCCCATCCAAGTACTAAAAAGGGCTGGCCCTACTTAGCACCCAAGATCAGGCAGATCTAAGGTACTAGGGTACTTGGTATACAGGTACATCTGGTTAAAAAAGAAAAGTGAAATGTAAGGGCAGTGGGTATCTTTTTTTAAAAATATTAATTTTTCATATATGCAAATTTAATTAATTATTTTACTGATTTAAAAACCAAACCTCAGCTGCAGGAATTAAAGTGATGTATACAATCCATGAATGCATCTTTGGTTCAAAGCAGTGTCCCCTCTGTTTCTCTCTCTCTCTCTCTCTCTCTCTCTCTCTCCCCCACTCTCTGCGTGTTAGCACGCACACGTGTTAATTTTAATAATGGAGATGGATTTATCCCTACCTCCAACATAATGGCCCACTATCCAGTTCACTCCCAGCCTGGCATTATTTGCTAGAGGTGGGAAAACCTAATAGGCTCAATGTGGATGACTGAATGTTTTCCTTTCCATGACTAACAGCTACTCTCAGAAGTGAAGAGTTCCACTTGGCTCAGGAATAGAGACATGGAAAAAGGTTTAATCAATTTCCAGCATACTTTACCCCTGATTTAAAATCACCCCCATTGTTGCTTTTATCAAAGCAAGCAAACTAACTAACACACTTCACCATCCAAGAAATCAGACCTATATTCACACCGCCCCGATGTTGCGTCTAGTTTGGACCCTAGGATTTCTGTAATTGGATGAGAACCTGTGTTGTAAATACATTATTATTAATAGTGTTCTTTTACAAACTTAGTCTGTCCCCTTAGTCTTGATTTCTTGAGCAACATGACAACTCATCAAAGAGTGTGTGCACATGCACACATGCACACACACACACCTTCTGTTCCATGCTGTACAACTGCTCACAACAAGAATCATACCTGCCTCCAGGTTTTGGACACTCCCATCTTACCTGCAATACTTTGCCTTGTGGGCTCTCTGGGAAAAGTAACACTTGGTTGTACAGAGGATCTAAGGATTTCCGCGCCACTTTGGTCTTCTTCTTTGCAATGCACACCCCATTTTCTAGTAGATAGGCCTTGATGTAAGCAGCTTGGAGGAAAGCAAGCATGAAAGTTTGCATTTTTACTTTAAATACAAAATACTTAAAAAAAAACACACATACACATGGAGGTTTTTTTTTTAAAAAAAAAATACCTGGAAGGGTTTTGGAGCCAGGCTTTGGGGTTAATCCTCTGGCTTGAATGATATCTACTTCCAGTTGTCCATTTCGTTCCTGTAAGCCGATTTCCACATCCCCTGATACAAAACACAACACTAGTTAAATACAAATATCCATTTGTCAAAATGGTTTAAATTACAATAAGATATTTATTAAACTGCTACTTGTTGCCACTTATGTTTTGGGAGCCAATGAGAAATAGTGGTTTGAGCATTGGATGATGACTCTGGAGACAAGGGTTCGTATCCCTGCTCAGCCGTGGAAACCCACTAGGTGACCTTGGGCAAATCATGCTGTCTCAGCATCAGAGGAAAGCAAAGGCAAGCCAGCCCCCTTTGAACAAATCTTGCCAATAAGCACCTGTGATAGCTTTGCTTTAGGGTTTCCATAAGCTACAAACTTATTGACAAACATTCTTTTGAGAATTTAAAACAGGAATGAGGAATGACAACCCCCCATCTTTTAAAACAAGGCTGAAGAATATGAATCACTCTATGCTTTCAACAGGGATGGGGAATGTGAACCTCCCCCCCCCCACTGGTTTTAAAACAGGAATGGAGAATGTGAGACCCCTTAGGCTTTAAAACAAGGATGAGGAATGTGAACCCCCCCCCAGCTTTAAAATATGGATGAAGAATGTGGAACCTCCTAAATATTAGATTGGAACTTCCATGAAATTTGCTTTGCTGGCTATGGCTATGACAGCAGCCCAACATCTGGAGCGATGATGAAAAGAACATTTATAAATATTTGAATTCCAGATGAAAAGAGTTCCCCAGTTGTCAGAAAATCCTGATGAAGAGAATCCTAGACAGATGAAAATCCTTGCAGTTTAGGTTTTATTCTGCACAAAAAAACAAGTGCAGGTTTTCTTCAGAAAAACAGCATTTAAAGCACAGAAATGTTATTTTCTGTTAAAAAAAAAAAAGCAAGTTGCCTGCACAGCAAAACAAAAGCAAAAAACCCCCGACATGTGGATTTTTCACAGAATAAATCCCTAACTGCAAAACTGCACAATTTTCTAGGACTTTCTCTCAGTGGGAAGAGAAAAAAAGAGAGAGATTAAATTGTTCTTGCCCACATGAAATCGATGAAGATTTAAATCCCCAAGAGGACCAATTGTTTCCCTCAATCCTGCCTTAAAATAAAACAGAACTCTTCACACTGTCTTCTGATTTTCAGTATACACATGCCAGACAGGTATACCTTGGTAATGCCTGTATTTTTATAGTTGTCAACCTGGAAGTCCAAATAGGTGAAGTTAGCAGTGCTTGGGAAAATTACTTTTGGGGATTACAATTCACAAAATATCCCAGTCTACAGGGCTCAATACGATCAACCATAATATGCCTCCCATTTTTTACAGAATTCCCCCATAACCTCTAGGAGGATCATGAGAGCAATTTCACCAGGTCCTCCCCACAGCTGTTTTAAGCCCATATAGCAGCTTTCAAAACCAACCATGACCTCTATACACTTCCTGTTTGGGAAAAAAGGCTCCTTCTCTGGCCCTAAAATAGACTAGATATAGGACTGCCAGATCTCAGGGCTTGGCCCCCCTTCTCAGTCCTCAGTGCAAGGCAGAGGAATCTCAGGCTGAAAATGCTGCCTTGAAAAATGTGTGCACATATAGATACACACACGTTTTTCAAGACAGCATTCTGTATACACATACATCTTTTTTTAGACTTTTGGTCATTTTTACTTGAATGATATACTCTGTGCAACTGTTGTTGATTCCTGTATCACGCTCAATGACATCACCAGGCCCTGCTGCCTGTGACATCACAAGGAGTCATCCCCAGATCTCAGGTTTTGGTGCTGAAATCTCAGGGCATGGGATAGTCCTGAGCAGGCAGCCATAACCCGTTGTTGCTGTTGTTGTAGTAGTATGCCATCAAGTAATTTTCAATGCTGTTTTCTTGACAAAATTTGTTCAGACAGAGCTTGCCATTACCTTCCACTGAAGCTGAGAGTGTGGCTTGTCCACAGTCATCCAGTGGGTTTCTATGGTTGAGTGGGGATTTGAACCCTGGTCTTCCAGAGTCCTAAACTACACCCAAACCACCCTGACCAGCAGGACAAAAAGCCTGGTGGAATCCACCTCCTCAAGCCCCTAAAGAAGGGGTGGAAAACTGGGTCCCACAGCCCATATGCTGCCCTGTAGTGCTGTTTTTGTAGGCTCCAAGGCTCAAATTCTTTTGCATATATATGTTTTGAAATGCCCCATAATATGTGAGGGGCATTTTTACCTCATAGGGAGCTCCCGTGTACCCTGCATTAAAAAAAAAATTAATACGTTTTCAAAAATTGTCTCAAAAAGCCCCCAAATGCCCTCTAGGGGCACAGGAAGGCCCCTAAAACATGCCTCCATGTCCCTTAGAGGGAGCTTGGGGGCATTTGAGGGTGGGGAATGCTATTTTTTTTTACAGGACTAGGTGCAGTGGGGGTGCAGCCCCCTAAGGTCTGCTAATGCAGACCCCAAGGCTTCCACAATAATAGTTCTTGAAGAAGTAGCCATGTAGTAGCACCTTTAAGGAATGTACAAAGGAATGTAGCAGCACCTTTAAGACTAACTGGTTTTTATTTTAGTGTGACCTCTTGTGGATATAAACCCATTTTTTCAGATGTAGTACAGATCTTCCACAGTTGCCCACACCTGCTCTAGAGGCTGTGTGGGTTTCCCCCTCCCCCCCCAATAAGACATTTCATTTTTTAAAAAAGAGAAAGATCTGAGATGTAAGGGAAAATAGCATTTCCAGGTACAGCAAGAGGTGAATATAGCCCCTGGATCTAGGGAAGTTTCCCATTCTTGATATAGATGGTGTTGCACAAATATGTGCATAGATTCACAGATACATATCTAGATGCAGTAGTTTTCTGTTCCTTACCCATGGAAGTAGTGGCTAAGGTCTGGCGACCCACGAACTGTGCAGGCCCCATACTCCCCAGGAAATCGCTAAACTGTCCAGCAGATGCCAGATGAAGGCCAGTGAAATTCAAGCTGAAAAACAAATTGGTTGGTGTGATTCATAATTTCAATGACCCAACAATTAAACATCCTTAAGTTGATTAGATACATGCATAAAATGAAAAGCTTTGTCATCCTGGAGAGAAATTATTAGTAGGGTGCCAATGTAAGAGAAATGTAAGATACTACACTTGGGCAGTAAAAATGAAAAGCACAGATATAGGATGGGTGACACCTGGCTTGATGGTAGTACATGTCAATGGGATCTAGGAGTCTTAGTGGACCACAAGCTGAACGTGAGTCAGCAGTGTGATGCAGCAGCCATAAAAGCCAATGTGATTCTAGGCTGCATCAAAAAAAGTACAGTGTCTAGATCAAGGGAAGTAACAGTGCCACTCTATTTTGCTTTGGTCAGACTTCACCTGGAATACTGTGTCCAGTTCTGGGCACCCCAATTCAAGAAAGATATTGACAAGCTGGAACGTGTCCAGAGGAGGGCGACCAAAAAGGTGGAAAGTCTGGAAGCCATGCCCTATGAGGAGTGGCTTAGGGAACTGGGTATGTTTAGCCTGGAGAAGAGAAGGTTAAGAGGTGACATGATAGCCATGTTTAAACATTTGAAAGGATGTAATATGGAGGATGGAGCAAATTTGTTTTCTGCTGCTCCAGAGACTAGGACACAGAGCAATGGACTTAAACTACAGGAAAAGAGATTCCACTTAAACATTAGGAAGAACTTGCTGACAAGAAGAGCTGTTCGGCAGTGGAATGCACTGCCTGGGAGTGTGGTGGAGTCTCCTTCTTTGGAGGTTTTTAAAAGAGACTGGATGGCCATCTGTCAGGAATGCTTTAATTGTATATTCCAGCATGGCAGGGGGTTGGACTCGGTGGCCCCTGTGGTCTCTTCCAACTCTATGATTCTATTTGTTTGAGCTCTGGTCTCACTGATTATCATACTGGCTTATAACATGTCATTCACTTTCAATTTCTCACCATGCGTCACAGAAGATATCTTTGTGCTGGGGTGCTGGTGGTGTGCCTTCAAGTTATTTCTGACTTATGGCAACCCTAAGGTAAACTGATCACAGGGTTTTCTGAGGTGGAGAGTGTGTGACTTGCCCAAGGTCACCCAGTGTCTTTCCATGGCCGATCAGGGATTCAAACCCTGGTCTCCAGAGTCATAGTCGAACAATCAAACCACCATGTAATTAAAGACAAACTATTATCGTCACTAAAAAAAACAGCTTGGAGGAAAATGTGATATTTTTCTGTATCGGCCTTAAGCGTTTCATTCTCACCCTACTCCCCTCTGCTTCTGTACAGCAGGAAAAATCTGAATATAATAGCTCACATCAATGAGTGATTTGGAATTAATTTTTTGCTGGTATGCATTCTCTCTGTCCTGCAGCTATGACTTTTGGGGGGAAAATCTAAATCTTCCCGTCTCTCTTTTGCTCTCAATGAAAATACAAAAAGTGAAAACATATGATTCTAGCCAACCTCTCACAATTAAAAACGTTGCTAAGCTTAATAGCTTCTGTTCAGAAAAAAAAATGATAATACAGTAGGAGGCACTGCATCCTGATTCATTCCCTTATTTGTACTATTTTCACTATGGTTTCTCAGTCTATTAATTTCTGTACATTTCCCATAAGAACATGCTTCTTCTTCCCAGAATTTAGAATTTTTTAAAACACACACACACAAAATAGTGGCACAGACAATGATAAAAGCAATATGCAGAATTTGGTAATGCCTTTCCTTAAAGTATTAAAATATTACAGAAGTGGCATCAAGATGGTATGAGCTACTTAGTTTTCATCAGGCATAATGTATACCCTCCAGCTGTACCAATCCGGCAGAGATAGTACTGATTAATCTTCTGTCATCCCACTTTTTCACCTGCTTTTACAATGTCCAGGTTTCTCTCTGCACCTTCCATTTTCCATTGTTGTCATCAGCTCACTTCAGTTGCTGTAAACTGAGTTCAAAGTGCAAAAGTAGTTTGCTCTCAGTTAACTCAGCAGGGTGGGGTGGAGGACAGGGGAGGGGCAGAAGGTTTCCCTTCCCAGTAAGCAAAGGCAAAAGCAAACTGCTGCAGCCTCTCCTAGCTTGGGTGTTCTTCCTCATTAATCAACTGCAGCCTCTGCTAGCTTGGGTGTTCTTCCTCATTAATCATTTTTGCTATTTTAACCATACTCTGACATTGACTGGCCACATTTGCCTTTAGGGTTGTCTAAATGCCTAAAATACTCCTCACGGAATGTGAGGAGAATATGACTGGCCTTAACGGCATCCTGCATTGTAACCCCATATTCAGAAGGAGTGGGGCTAAATATGCCATATACTCCTCAGGAGAAGCCTTTGCGGCTTTCTCTGGAGTTTTAAAAAAAACAATGGGGGATGCACATTCCTGCTTGTTGGGATAAGTGACACAAATTGGTTCACTTTCCCAAAGGAGCAGAAGCTGAAAGACGATTGGCCAGATGAATGGGGGGGAGGGGCTTGCTAACAAAGCAAGTACACTGAACCGCCATGGTTTTGTTTTGTTTTGCCTTAGCAAGCAAGCACTAATGCGGTAAAATGGGGGCTTGTGCGGTTTTTTGGCTTTCTGTTAAGGTGAAATATTGCACTTTTGCACCTTATATATGCTTTTTTTTTTTTTTAACTGCTCGGTGGCAGCAACTGGTGAGAATAAAAATGTGAGTAATGCACTTGTGGCCACCATCTTGATTCACAGGTATGCCTGTTTGCACAACAAACATGGACAGCTTTGCATGCCTGCAATCTACCTACCACCCCCCCCAAAAAAAACCCATTAAGATAAATCGCAGCTGCTGTGAGTTGCCATTACAGTGGAGCAATCTGCTGCTTTTTGTCTTGTATAGACAACCCCTCCGTTTTCCTTTGTAAAATGTTGGAAGATATGAATGATGGAACAAAGATTAAAAAATTAAGAAGAAGAACACAATGATTTTGCAAATCAGGCCTGTGGTGTTGACCACTGTGTATCACTTGGTACGATGTAGGCTAGAATCTACTGTGTACTATGCCAGTGTAACTACACTAGTGCAGATTAGGGCAACCATGGGGGGGGGGAATCATGGGCACAGCAGCTGCGAAGGAAAGAAGACATTGGAGAAATAGTCTGCTCAGAGCTGGTGGGTTTTGTCTGTCTCCTCTTCTCACTACTGCATGATCCTGCAGCCACTAGCATTACGCACCAACAGGATTCCAGGTGAAGGATGCAGGCTCAGTGAACTGAAGTGGTGTTAAAACAGGAGTGGGGCAGGTGCACTGGTTTCACAGAAATGCTTCTTCATGTATACACAGAGTAATAATATACTGGAAATGATTAGCAAGCAGTTTCGGGAGCAGTTTTTCATGAAACAAAGAGGAAGCATAAATGAACATTTGACTCTGTGTACCAATCTTACTTCTGAGAAACTAACTGTAACAAACAGTGTTCTGTTGTACTGAGCTTGGATGTGTCCCCTGCAGGGACAGGTGAAACAGTGCCAGAAATGTGTAATTATTCCTAATGTTACTGTGTTTCATTCTCTCTCCCTCCCTGCCCTCTGTGCATGTAGGCAAAGGATGTTCAAAGGCAAGGGTGGTCACCAGATGAAAAGAAGAGAAGGGTCATATAATATGGCTGGCTTGCTCCAAAGGTCATTTATCAACAATAATTAACATTAATGGTATACACTATTGGAAACAGACATTGATAAGGAAGGTCTTCCTCTGAAACCAGTGGTAGCTGTTGTCTTCCATGTAGATGGGGCAGTGAATCCACTCCATGTTTTAGTTCTCTGGAGTTCAAAGGAGCTTAATTAATTAATTGAATTGAAGCTGTCCATCAATGGTACAATAGCAGCATGAGGGACAAACATAGAATCCTAGAATCATAGAATTGTAGAGTTGGAAGAGACCACAAGGACCATCCAGTCCAACCCACTATGGACACAGTCTTCCCCACTATGGTGAGAGGTACTGTGTTCTATTTAAATTAGAGTAACTCTAAATATGTACAATACTTTTACCTGTATATGTGTTTACAGAGATTTTATGCAAATTAGTGCCCTCTTTTGTCTTCTTCTTCTTCTTCTTTTTTTTTTTTTTGGTGTCACATTTCTTCTTTTGGGAGAGGAGGGCAATGCATTGCATCATCATTCTATGCCCAAAGCAAAGAGAGAAGACAAGACAGTGGGCTTATCTAAATGGTGAAAATAATCCTCATAGAATTAGAGAAGACCTTTTGTCCCAATGGGATCCTGTATAATTTCATCGTATTCAGAGGGAGGGGGCCAAAAATGCCATATGGCTTTTCCTGAAGTTTTTTAAAAACTGCAATAGAAATGTGCATTCCTGCTCATTGGGACAACCCATTCACTTTGCTGTACTTTCCCAATAAGAGTGAAAGTGGAAAGCTGATTGGTCAGACATGAACAGGGAGCAGAGCTTGCTGGCTAGGCAGCATCTGGAACCGCTGTGTTGGATTTTCACTGTAGTGATCATGTGCTGAGGCAACAAAAGAGCCTCCCCCCCCCTATTTATTTAAGCAGAAGGTAGCACTTCTGCACCTTGGATTTGCTTTTAAAAAATACTGTTTGGTGGCAGAAACTGGTGAGAATAAAAACACATGTAATTTACTTGCAATCGCCATCTTGATTTGCAGGCATGCCCATTTGAACATCAAGAGCAGACAGCTTCACATACCTGCAATCTTGAAAAAAAAAATCAATACAAATGAAAGTTGCTGGAATTGGCTGGCACCAATCCACATTTTATTGCCTCATATAGACAAGCCCAGTGACCCTTCTTGGCCAGCATCCCTTCCCTTCTGCTGCTCTGCATGAAGAGGAGGGCTTTTCTATGCAGAATGTTGGAAAGCTTGGCTGCATCATCTAAGCTTTGCACAGACTGGGCAGCAGAAGAAAAAGGAGGAGCATGGAGAATTGGCCATTTCCTCCCTCTGCATTATTTTGTGTGTGTGTGTGTGTGTGTGTGTGTGAGGGGTACCTAAGTTTGTTAAAAAATGTCATTTACTTCTGCAAATCCCATGGTCTCTCCAAGCTTGTCAATACCTCTTTTGCACTTTGAACACGGTTTCCAGCAACTGAAGTAGACTAGGGGGAAAGGGGGAAAATGGAAGGAGGAGAGAGAAACTGGAACATTTTAAAAGCAGCTGAAAAAGTGGGACAACACAGGATTAATCAGGAGTGTCTCAGCCAAATAGGGACAACTGGAGTGTAATGTGAAGTCTAAGGCTTTCACGGCCGGCATCCATAGATTTTCCTTGTTGTTTTTTTTTTCCAGGCTGTGAAGCCATGTTCTGGAAGAGTTTCTTTCTGACATTTCACCTGCATCTGTGGCTGGCATCTTCAGACAATGGTTGGGTAGGAGTGTGTGTGGGGGGTTATATACTGTGAACCCCTGTTGGGGAGGATATGTAAATTTGTGTATTTGAATGGCTAGTTTCTGGGTGGAGATATGCAAGGAGGATTAGTATCTGTTTGGCTAATGGTTGGTTAATGGTCCATTTTCTGCTGGAAAACCCCCTGTCCCAACCATTCTCTGAAGATACCAGCCACAGATGCAGGTAAAATGTCAGAAATAAACTCTTCCAGAACACGGCCTCACAGCCCAGGAAAAAAACAAGGAAAATTGGAGTGTATGTCATTTATTATGATGGTAATGTTTAGCAAAATTTGCCACAAATGTAGAAAAATGTTTGGTATGGTATAATCATTATACTATGGTGGAATGGGGTTATTTTGCATTGATAATGATGATTATGATGATGAATTGCTGTACAAGTAGGAAATATTTTTCTGTGTACAAACAGTGGGACGAAAGAAAAACACGTACACAATAGGAAGTGGTGCCTCTAGCCCCTTTCATTTGACTGAATAAATGCATGGGTCAGGAGTATTCCCACTGTTCCTCATCTTGACCTCAGCATATTCATCTAATTGTATAGATTAAGCTTATGGGCATACATATAGACTTTCTATATACAGTCAGACCCCTGTATCTGTGGAACCAATACCCACGGTTTCTGTATATATATGGACAAAACCAGAGACGCATATCATAGAGTCATCCTAGAAAATGCCTAAAGACGTGTCCTCTCTAGGCATCTTTTAGGTCCTCCAATGCAACTCTATGGTATATTTTTACTGGAAATCCATTATTTTAATAGGGGTTGCTGTTATCTGAGGTTTCCGGTATCCGCAGTAAGTCTGGGAACTAAACCCCCATGGCTATAGGGGGTCCAACTGTAAATACATAAAATGGACCCTGCAAATGTAGAAGATGGATGAGTGAAATCAGCCTATGGGAGGGGATAAAATGTAAGCCATGCTGGACAAAACTAAAAGTCTATCAAATCCTCCATCCTCTTTCCTACAGTGGCCAACCAGATACCTTTGGGAAGCACACAAGCTGGAAAAAGTGCCCAAGACATGTTTTTGCTTGAGGCAGAACAACACTGTCAGTCTAGGAGCCAAGTCCCCTTTAAAGCAATGCACATGCTTCATTCTCAAATTCAACCACACTCCCAAAAGCCTCCTGGAAGCAAAATGTTTAATCTCTGGCTATGCTGGCTAGGGGAATTCTGAGATTTGTAGTCCAAAGGAACTTTTCCAAGCACTGCTAGATTGAACAAGCTGCCTCTAGTCCATGAACATTTTTAAAAAGGGATTTCCATCCTCTCTCCTCCTATGACCTTTGCGTATTAGTTGTCATAATTAATGAAGCAATTACTTTGGCAGCACGTTAATGATTTAAATAAAATTAGATCAGACTACCTTTTGAAATCGTACTTGACTCCCCTGCTGAACTTTATACAGATGGGTGAACGTGCCCTAGGCAGCTACAGCTGATGGACCACTATGTGCTGCATCATCAGGTTTGAATGAAGTCAAGGGAGGTCAGGGATTGCTGCAGCACTGCTGTAGTCAACAGACACTACAGAATGCAGGCTACGAGGGATCAGCAGGACAGCGAGACTAGTCCAGCTTGTGTGCATTCAGCCATGATAAGCCTTCACACATACTAAGTTCATACTTTCCAACATTTCAGTTAAAAACTGGAACATGTGTAGCCAAGTAACATCAGAGTGTGGTTAAGATGGCAAAAGTTATTACTGAGGAAAAACACATAAGCTAGGAAAGGCTGCAGCATAGAATCATAGAGATGGAAGAGACCACGAGGGCCATCCAGTCCAACCCCCTGCCACGCAAGAAATCTTGATCAAAGCATCCCCGACAGATGGCAATCCAGCCTCTGTTTAAAGACCTCCAAGGAAGGAGACCCCACCACGCTCCGAGGGAGTGTGTTCCACTGCCGAACAGCTCTTACTGTCAAAAAGTTCCTCCTAATGTTGAGGTGGAATCTCTGGTCCTGGAGCTTGCATCCATTGCTCCGTGTTCTAGTCTATGGAGCAGCAGAAAACAAGCCTGCTCCATCCTCAACATGACACCCCTTCAAATACTTAAACAGGGCTATCATATCGCCTCTTAACCGTCTTTTTTCCAGGATAAACATACCCAGCTCCCTAAATCTCTCCTCATAAGTCATGGTTTTCAGACCTTTCACCATTTTAGTTGCCCTTCTCTGGACATGCTCCAATTTGTCAATATCCTTTTTGAATTGTGGTGCCCAGAACTGGACACAGTATTCCAGGTGAGGTCTGACCAAGGCAGAATAGAGCGGCACTATTACTTCCCTTGATCTAGACACTATACTTCTATTGATGCAGCCCAAAATCGCATTGGCCTTTTTAGCTGCCACATCACACTGTTGGCTCATGTTCAACTTGTGGTCTACTAGGACTCCTAGATCCCTTTCTCACGTAGTCTCGTTCAACCAGGTCTCTCCCATCCTATATCTATGCATTTCATTTTTCCGCCCTAAGTGCAATACCTTACATTTCTCCATACTGAATTTCATTTTGTTAGCTTTGGCCCAGCTCTTCAGTCTATCAAGGACATTTTGAATTTTGATCCTGTCCTCTAGGGCGTTAGCTACTCCTAATTTGGTGTCATCTGTAAATTTGATAAGTATGCCCCTAATTCCCTTATCCAAGTCATTGATAAAGATGTTGAATAGCACTGGGCCCAGGACAGAACCCTGTGGCACCCCACTGGTCACATCTTTCCAAGATGAAGAGGAGCCACTAATGAGCACCCTTTGGGTTTGGCCAGTCAACCAATTACAAATCCACTTAACAGTTAACTTGTCTTGCCCACATTTTACAAGCTTGTTTGCAAGAATGTCATGGGGAACCTTGTCAAAGGCCTTACTGAAATCAAGGTATGTGATATCCACAGCGTTCCCTTCATCTACCAAGCTGGTAATTTTATCAAAAAAAGAGATCAGATTAGTCTGGTATGACTTGTTTCTCTGAAACCCATGTTGACTTTTTGTGATTATGGCATTGCCTTCTAAATGTTCACAGACTCTCTGTGAACAGTTTGCTTTTGCCTGAGTTTATAGGGAAGAGCAAGATTCTGTTCCTCCTCTCTTCTTCTCCTGCAGACTTGAGTGCAAACTACTTTTTCACTCTAAACTCAGTTGCAGCAATGGAAGTAAACTGAGGATAAAGGGAGCAGGTGGGAGGAGGAAAGAGAAACTGGGATATTTTAAAAACAGCTGAAAAAGGACAATCTAAGATTAATCAGGACTGCCCCTGCCAAACTGGGACACTTGAGAGCCTATAGGTGGAATCCTGCTCATGGGACATTCCTTCCAACAGAAGAGTGAGAGAGATGGTTTTCACCAATTCCCACTTCCATGTGTCCCACATAAATCTTAAGCAGAATGTTGGTGAGTCCAACATACCACCCCCAAATGTGTGTGGGCACCCCATACTACCAGGGGAACCTCAACCAGATCAAAGGATCTTCTGTAAAAGGATGAGCCCTCAGGTTCCAAGCCATGGCGTACCAGAGGGAAGAAAGAGGGCAGTCCTACATCTTTCTGACTAATGTATGCAATCATTTGCCTGCATTCACACAGTCATGAGAACTGCCAGTTCTCTTTTGGATTGTAGTTTCCTACAGTATAGGGCTGCCATATTACTCAAATAGCGTATTACCTGGAATCTAGGCATGCCACCCAGTTTCTGTTTGCACCATTAGCTTGCCAAGATTCCAAACTTTCCTAGCTCTTCCAAGGCCAAGACACAATGCACAGTCACGAATGTGTCCAACTGTCTTGTGAGGAACAAAGCTGCCCCTGCCTTTGTGTGTTTAGCCAATGACTGACACTTGGATAGATTTATAGTTTAGAGTTAACCCATGCTTTTCTAATCCCTGGGCTAAATGTCCCATTTTGGAGGGACAGACAGAAAAATCTGTTTTATAGAGCTTCCTGCAAAGATTGCAGAAAAAGCAACAGATCCATGTGAATGAAACAGTGGGGGAAATGCAATCAAGTAAAATATCTGGGCAAACCAGGCTAAAAGGAAAAAGGCAAAAGGCAAGGTAGCTGCTTTGAGTTCCACATTGAGAGAACAGCAGGTTATACATCAAATCAAACCAAATCAATAAATTAAAATTGCTAATGCTACAACAAAATTATTAGTATTAGACTGGAATCCTATTAGTGACATGCATGTGCTTTACATGCACATGTCCTGTTTTGAATGGGGTTCAAGGGGCTATTCTGTAGCTTCTTGTGCCCCACCCAAAACCACCATCTCCAGGCATCTGCCACAGTGTCAGCTATGGGAGGGAGGGAGGCAGGCAGGCAGGCAGGCAGGCAACAGGGCCATAGGAACTGCCTCTCATCCTCCTGTAGTTCCCTAGAGAGAGAGGAAGAGGAACAGAGTTGTTACTTTTTTGGAGGATCACTGGCCATGGTGGCTAGGGGTTTCTTGGAAGTGTAGTC
Source organism: Gambelia wislizenii (assembly GCA_030847615.1). Classification (NCBI taxonomy): domain Eukaryota; kingdom Metazoa; phylum Chordata; class Lepidosauria; order Squamata; family Crotaphytidae; genus Gambelia; species Gambelia wislizenii. The sequence goes on from JAUMIR010000004.1 coordinate 37,462,448, forward strand.
AATTCAAACAGGTTTTTCAAGCTCTGCTTTTATTATTTTTTGTATTTTTCAGAAGGGGGAGGTCTACCTGAAGCCATTTACTTCAAAACATCCACAGGCAACAAGGGGATTTGCCAAAGGGAAGCCATTTTGGGAGAGATGTTGACACAGAAGTTAAATCAGAGGCCTGACTTTCCTCAGCCAACTTGTTGTTAAACATACATATATATTCTAAATAATCAAGTTTCCCAAAGCAGCTAACAACAAACGTCCATGAGGCATATATAACAAATAAAACCACATTGCAGCAGGCACAACAACAGCAGCATCAGCAGTAAAGTGAATAAAAGATAAAACTGTGGAACAATGAATATGGTTTGACGCATAATAACCATATTGTTTCAGCAATCTTTTTCATGATTACCTAATGCTTTATCCAGCCTCTGCCACCTTGGTCTTCTTCTACTGTTTAAAGCTAATATATTTATAGCCCGATAAGTGCTGCCTCGGGCTCTGTGTTTCTCATTCACCTCAGATTTTGACAATGGTACTTTTCTGGACTGCAGCTCTCACAATGCCCAGCCAGTGTGGTTATTGGAAATGGGCTGCAGGTTTTGGTGGGTTTTTTTGTGGGGAGGGGTTGCACACTGGATGGGTAATTCTGAGAGGTGCAGTCCAAAAAAGGAACTTTGCCAAAGCTCTGTTGGTACCAGTAGAAATGAAAAACAAAGAAATGACCTTCTTGCCCCACAGCATTCACATGCATTAGACGCATTTGGTTGTCCTGGTCATCCAGAGCATTAGACAAAGCTGTACATCTCAATAAACATATAGTCAAAAGCTAAATATTTTGGAAGTTTTATTTATTAATTTTCCCATATGGATGCCCTGCTCTTCAATTTTAAAAAGGCTTCTAGAGCAGTTAACACAAAAAACCCCAACCATTTTATTTAGCTGATTTCTCTTACACCATTTGATATCATTATTCTCATGCGAATTATTTCCAGGATGCTATTTGGAGGATTCTGGGAGTTGCAATCCTAATTTTTTCTGAGCTCTGAGCAGCAGGTTTGTCACACCTCAAATCAGTTCTATGCTCAGAGGGACTATCTGACTGTGCCAGATTTACCATCTTTTCTCCCACAACCTCCCTCCTCCAATAATTCACCAATAGTCTTGACCTGCTTTTAAAATCCTATTTTGGAAAGTGACAGTGGGCTTGAGTAAACTAATGAACACAGTTTTGTGCAGCAAGGGCTGCTTTGAAGAAAATCCCAAGTGGGAACTGTTCCCCTCCAACTTGCCAAATGTGACGCATTAGCATGCAGAAAGCAGCTCCTCACAGCTAAGTTTAGGCAGACCTATCATTAATTTCTTTTCTTGTCCATGTGGAGTTTGTGACCTCTTTTCAAATCTATTTTTAAACTGCTTCCAAGATCTTGCATGCCAACTGCTGCCACAGAATGCCAAGCTCGTACTCAAAGGTTTTGTCTCTCTGCCTTCCAAGTTTCCCAAGTTACTGAATGCCAGAGAGCTATACCATACCAGTCGTGGCTGCTGGACTCCCACATCAGTGGGGTGGTGAACCCACTCTGGGTTTTAGTCTGGACATTAAAGGAGCTCGCTAAGGTGAAGAAACTTTGGAAGTAAAGTTCCACAGCTTGGAGAGCTTCTTTCAAGTCTGGACTAAAACCTGGAATGGATTCACCATGGCACTGACATGGAAGGCAACAGCAGCCACTGCTTCATGCTTTCCCCCAATGCTTGTGGTCAAAACCATGCAGAAGCCACTCAGAAGAAAACATCAACCTTAGTGATCATTCACTGGGCAAGGGAAGAGTTACAGCTCAGAGGCAGCACATATGGCTGAGACTCTGCATTGGGAGATTTAGTTACTTAATTTTATTGCGCTTATACCCCACCTCTCTCCCAAAATGGGATCCAAGGCAGCTTATAATAATTAAAAAAACAAACCACAACCTAACAGCTAAAATAATTGATTACAAAAGTTAAGAGAGAAATATCAGTATTATTTTTAAAAATGGTTCAAAACTGTTAAAAACACTTAAAACGTATTTGCAACTTAATTTCACGAATACATTAAAAAATTAAAAAATACCGCACACCACATTACACACACACTATGGCTCCATAATCCAAATTCAAAAAGCCTGCCCAAATAGAAATGTCCTCACCTGGCGGTGGAAAGAGAGAAAGGAGGGGGTCAACTGGGCCTCCCGTGGAAGGAGTTCCACAGCCTGGGAAAGTTCTCTCCCCTGAGTCCTCACCAACTACACCTGTGAAAGTGGTGGGACTGAAAGAAAGCCTTCCCCTGCAGAGCTTAAAGCACACACTGGCTTATTTATAAAGAGATACAGTCTTTTAGATAGTCTGGACTCAAGGGCTTGATAGTCGTGTAAGGGCTTTAAAAGGTCAAAAACAGCTCTTTGAATTCCTCCCAGAAATGGACAAGTAGCCAATGCAGTTGTTTCAACAGGGGAGTCATATGATCCCTGTAACCAGCCTTGGTCAACAGCCTGGCCACAACATTTTGGACCCGCTGAAGTTTCTGAACAATTTCCAAAGGCAGCCCCATGTACAGCAGTCCAAAGCGGATGTAAACCAGATGTAGATATGTCTTCATAGCTAAATCTCCATAGCTATATCTCCCAAACCTGCCTCCCCAAACCTATCTTTTCAGCAACATAGCCCCCAACTTGGTCATTCCTGTGTTGCCAGAGAGCAGGAGGATGGATGAAGGTGTGTCCAGCTCCTCATTAGAGATCACTCTACTCCTACTCTCTACTTCCACCTCATTTTTGCTCTTTCACGGCTCCAAAAGTAAACCTAACTTACTCCTCTTCCTGTTCTAGCTTAGCTTAGCCATAGAGAGCTTTCCTATCTCTAATGGAGTCCCTATAATAAAAGTTTATTTCATTTTCTATAGCCATTGGAATCAATGCTCCTTAATCACAGAAGCTAGCTGTAGTACACATGTACTCTCTATCAGAGGTGAGGCTTAAATGCAGAGGAGGAGAGTGTGTTATCTACTAAAGACCAGTGGTTTCAATATTCAGAGATGGCTTTTCAAACACAACTTTGAAAGATGCTACAGGTCAGGTCTCCATTATCCAAAATCCAAAATATTCCAAAACCCAAAATATCCACATGGGTGGCTGAGATAGTGGCACCTTTATTTTCTGATGGTTCAATGTACACAAACCTACTCTACGGTGAACTCGCCACGGGTCAGCATAAGAGGGGCGCTCCAAAAAAGCGATACAAAGACTCCCTGAAACAACATCTCAGGCTTGGCCAAATTGATCACCAACAGTGGTCCGCCCTGGCCTCACATCGGGAGGCATGGAGACGCACTATCCACAATGCTGCAGCCTTATTTGAGAACTCACGACGAACAAGTCTTGAAGAGAAACGACAACGCAGAAATAATCACAACCCAAAAACATCACCCAAGGAGACCTTCTGCTGTGCTTTTTGCAACCGGACTTGTTTATCTCGGATTGGCCTTTTTAATCATCAGCGCGCTTGCAGAAAGCGCGGGATGAGTCCTTCCTGAATCTTTGTTTGCGAAGAAAAGCCAGAGAGAGAGAGAGAGAATGTACACAAACTTTGTTTCATGCACAAAATTATTAAAAATACTGCATATAAAATTACTTTCAGGCTATGTGTATAACGTGTATATGAAATATAAATGAATTTTGTGTTTAGACTTGGGCCCCATCTCCAAGGTATCTCATTCTGTATATGAAAGTATTTCAAAATCTGAAATATTTCAAAATCCAAAATACCTCTGGTCCCAAGCATTTTGGATAAGGGAGACTCAACCTGTAATTTAGCTACTTCTGAGAATTGTTTGGTATTTCAAAAAAAAAAAAATCATAACAGTAATTACATAATTTGGAGTGATGGCAAGCTTGGAACAGTAATGGTAACTAATTACATTTTTCAAGCAATATTCCAAACTCTGTCAAGAACAAGGCTTCATTTTCAACTGCTGCTGTAGAGTCTGGAAAGCTAATGAGCAGCCCTTGCCCAGAGAGCTGGTAGATGTTGAATCCAAAAATACAAAATTGTTTGTGAGCTGGCTGAAAGAAGAGAATTGCCATCAATCCTTTTCTTTTTTTCTTGCAATTTGAGGGTTTTTGCCAGAGGGCACTGTCTGTAAATAAAGCACTAATGATGATGAGAGGAATATGAGACTCCCACGGAATAAATTGCATTCACCTGTCTTTACATTAAATATATTCATTACAGCACCAGAGTTGCTCACAAACTGCCATTTTTCTATATTTGTTGGCACTGAGTGGCCCGACTGATCACCTAACAGAATAACTGGAGCAAATCATTTTTTTACAATTGGATTAATGGGATTTTTCTTCATCACTTTGATTCCTGAAAATGGATTAGCCCTTACTCTTTCTGATAATATGGACAGCAAAATGTACTTCCAGTGTCCCTTCTTCCTAGGCAGCAGAACAGTTTTCAACATATCATCCTTCTTATTCACAGGCATTTCAGAGCCCCACCACCACCACCATAAGCACACACTTCTTAAAAACTAAGCTATATTTTATTTCAGACAGTTACTGGGTCTGAAATGACAAGCCCAAGAACATCCATACCACTGTGATTGCACTGATGGCTAGCAGTGGTAATTGGGTTGGAAAACGTTTAATGCCGGAGTAAGAGTTGTATGGTCCTCCAGAGACTGTTGGACATTAGCTCCCAGTATAGGCAGCTAGCATAGTCAATAATGAAGAATATTGGGAATTGGCATCCAGCCACCTGTGGAGGACAACACAGTCCTTCCCTCCTGCTTTAGAGCCTGTAGTGTGTTTCACTGTTGCTTAAAATCAAAGTCCTACAACAGTAGTTCTCAAACTTTGATTAGGGATTCTCTACTGCCCACCCAGTGCTCAACCGTTTCTTTCCCTGAGCTAGCTGGAATGGCCTCAGGGGTGGTGTTGGAGTCCTGGCTTGTGCTGCTGGGGAACTTCAACATCCATGCGGAGACTGCCATGTCAGGAAAAACTCAGGACATTATGCCTAACATGACATGTCCCAAATGGTATCTAGTCCCACACATACTTTGAGTACATTCTGGCCCTTGTTTACTTTGGTGGATGAGATTATAGGAATGGAGGAACTTTGTGTAGTTTTGTTGTCATGTTCAGATCACTGGTTGAAGACTTTTAAACTTGCTGAGACTCAAAGCCTCTGTAGGGGTTGGGGATTGATTAAGATGGTCCATCCCAGGAGACGGATGAACCCAGGTGGTTTCCTTATGGCTCTTGGGAACTTTCCTGTAACCTTGGTAGACAATCTGTTAAAGCCTGGCTGACCTCTGTTTCTGTTGGTCTGTTTCTGGGCACAATTCAAAGTGCTGGTTATGCTCTATAAAGCTCTTTATGGCTCAGCTTGAGGCTACCTGAAGGACCACATCTTCCCACAGGAGTCTGCCCAGGCTTTAAGAGCTTCAAGGGAGGCCCTTCTCTCAGTCCAACCACTTTCTTAGGCATAATGTCCTGAGGGGGCATGTTTGAGGGGAACAAAGGTGAAGGCCTTTCTGGTTGCTGCACCCAGGGTTTGGAACTTTCTCCCTAGGGAGGCTAGGATAGCTTTCTCTTTGGTATCCTTCTGTTGGTAAGTGAAAACATTTCTGTTCTGACTAGAGATGAAAAGAAATTTGAAAATATTCAAAAATATGGTTGAAAATGTGTGTTTTGAATGTTGAGAAAACTATAATGAGAAGAATCCTAGACTGATGGTTCAGGACTGTGCAAAATTTGAACATGGGTCTTTTGTGCAGAAAACAGCACTTTCTCTGCAGGAATTAGTATTTCTCCATTGTAATATTATTTTATATGCAGCAAATGCTGTTTTCTGAGCAAAACAACTACGTGTGAATTTTCTGCAGATCAGTCCCAAATTGTGAATAGCTTTGAAAAACTGCATGGTTTTCACTTTCTAGCAGTGGGAAGAAAATTGTTGAAATTACTTGTTGCTACCTTTGAGAAGCAACTGAATGGAAGAATTACATCCCTAGTTTAAAATGTATTTTAAAAAATGTAACTGGGGAAAAATAAATTAAAAAAATAAAATAAAATGTGTTTTAAAAATAACTTTTATATGTTTTTAGTGATGTATTTTTTATCTGTGTTTGTTTTAATTTTGTTCTAATGTTTTCATTTGTGTAAGCCACTTTGATACCCAGGACTGGGCAAAACGTATAATATTACTGAATAAATAATCACCACCACCTTTGATGCTTGTATTTTAGACTTCAGCTCTCAGAATTCCTGGCTATGCTAGGAACTGAAGTCCAAAACATCTGAAGGACCAAAGGCTGAAAAGCACTGTCCTAGATTGTATTTAGCAAGAGGTAACTAGTCACATAGCTGGAAACCTGAACTCAGCTAAGGCCCCTTGTTACTATGAGTTAAGTCAGGGACAGTCATACCATTAGGAGAAAGGAAGAGACTGCCTCAGGCATGCTAAGGAGCAGCACTAGCAGCCCTATGCCTGTCCTTGGCATCCTAAGTTATCCTGCTGTCCCAGATGAAAGACAGGATGCTCTACCATCATCAATGGGAACCTAACATACCATACCTTCCAACATTTCAGAATTGAAAACTGGGGGCCTGTCTAAACAGTGAAAATAATCCTCTTAGAATTTGCTTAGAATCCTACCTTTCCACCGTATTCAGAAGGAGGAGGTCCTAATCCACCATAAACCCCAAGGGAACAGCCTTCGGGACTTTACCCGATGTTTTTAAAAAAACTGTGGGGAATGTGCATGATCAACCATTAGGACAGGCAATCAAATTTATTCACACAGCCTCAGAAAAGTGGAAGCAGAAAGCTGGTTGCCTGGATGGGAGGAGGGCTTGCTAAGAAAGCAAGCACCCTGGATCTGCCATCTTGGATTTTCACCTTAGCAATAGTGTGCTGAGACAACGAAATAGCCTTTTAAAAAATATTTAGGTGGAATATCACACAGTAGCATCCCCGCATCCACTGATTCTATTATCCACAATTAGCAACAGTGGGGGGAGGATGGACAGAGGAGGGAGGGGAGGAGGCTTCCAGATGGCTTCTGTGGAGGAAATGGCAATGGAAGGGTGAAGGGAGGGGAGGGAACGAGAGGTCTTGCCTCCCTTCTTCTTTTGCCCCCCCCATGGCTCGGGTGGCTCTGGTGAGTGCAAAGGGAGGGCAAATCCGGGAGGGCAAAGGGGTGGGAGGCGAAGCTCTGCTGGCGATGGGAAGGTGAAGGGAAGGGCGGAGAGGTCTCGCCTCCCTTCACCCCCTCATGGCTCCAGTGTGGTCAAGATGGAAAAAGATATTAGTGAAAAAGAACACAGAAGCTAGAAGAATGCAGCAGCTTGCTTTTGTCTGAGCCTACTGGGAAGGGCAAGATTCTACCTCCTCTTCTGCTATTCCCCTCCCCCACTGCAGTAACTGGGTACAGATGAGTTTTGCACTTTGAACTCAGCTTGCAGCTATTGAAGTAAGGTGAGGCCAATGCAGAAGAAAGTGGGAGGAGAGGAGAAAAGCCGGGACATTTTAAAAGCATCAGGAAAAATGGGACAACAGAGGATTAAACAGGAGTGTCATTGCCAAATCAGGACAGTTGGAGGGTATGATATTCAAACACTAGTCCAGTCAGTTTCTATATTGGAAACTGAGTGTGTGATGCGTCAACTTGTTCCTGCCTTGAGCAGAAAAAAGCCTTTGGACAGCCTCACCAGTTATTATAGCACAATTAATAACAAAGTTCCTGATCAACCATTTTGCCTCCCTATATTACCATCTTGACCGCGCTCTGATGTTGATTGGCCACACGTGTCCAATTTTTCATCTGAGAAATTGGAGGGTATGTTGAACTTATGTAAGTATTGACTGACCAAGCTCCCAGGTTCCCATTGATTCAACCAGTCTACCCTGTCAATCACTAACAATTGGACTGAGACCTTGGATTCATGTCATAACTGGATATTTTTTTTCTTTCTCAACCACCCCCTCCAGCTCCCTCCTCCTCCCTCAACCCATGCAGTTGCTCCCTCAATATTCTGTATATCCTGGATGCTCGACACACCAGTCACCGTGATGTTTTTGAGGTTATTACTTTGATTATTTCGTTTATATTTTTAACACTTTTGCAACATTTGCAGGTCTATTCCGCATCTGGACCATCTGCCTTACTTTGCTATGTTAAGCATTCAGTCAGCTAAGTTTGCTATAAGAGGGAATGATGACCAAGCAGAAGGCATTTATCAAGCCAAGCTGCAGGTGGCTTTTCACCTTTACATGCTGCTTTTTTTGAGTGCAGAGAAACATGCAAACATAATGCCATGGCACCAGTCTCAAGGGAAGCAGCAAGGGAACATTTTGTTTTAAGAGCTGAAATTAAACGGATAGGGGGAAGCACAGCAAACTGACAACATGTCCTTGCAGAACATTTTTGGTTTCCTCACCTCAAACAAGATCACACCTCTCCTGCTGAGTTATTCTAAAGTAAAAAAGCCACCTTAGCATTTTGCAACCTAATCATTCCAACGGTAGTCAGCAGAAAACAAAAAAGCCTTCATAGGTGCCACCTGTTATAGACTTACAGCAGCTCGCCAGATTTTCTTCTGAGGCCATTTACCCTAAATCAGTTCTTCCAAGAAAAGCTATGGTAGTTGCTGAAAAGGGAAGAACAATTAGCTTAAATGTCATTAACCTGGCACATTTTCTGTATTGTAGTATACAGTATGCTCAGGAGAGATAGGAAAGTTAATAGAAGTTACTTAATGCATTTACCTTATCATTAATAGGCTAAAAATCAAATGCAATCACATTTACATTAGACAAGGAAAAACTATTATGTTTGTGTTTAATTGCCATTTAAGTTTAAGCTACAAGCCTGCACTAAAACTCTTACCAGAACTGAAACTCAAAAATGCCATTAGTGACTCCACTCAACCGCCTGCACCTCATACCTGTCTTGAGCTTGGCAGAGAAGAAAACAATGCCTGAATTTTTGAAAACCTCATTTCTCACCCACCACACCCCAAATTGTTCTTTTGCAGTGCATTTCTCCCACCCTTACAATCTCATCTCCTTAACCTCCCCCTTTCTGCAGCTTACTGGTTCCCATGTGGATCCCAGCAAAAGTCCCAGGGATAAATGCATTTGGGACAGATGAGGAGCCTGTATATTGTATCTGGTGAAGAATATGGAAGGACCACCTGAATGCAAAGATACCCAAACCCCCTTCCAAGCATTTCTTACGTAGTCTAAAATCTTGTGATCTTGAAGTTAACTCTCATGCTCTAGTCACAAGCAAAAATCAACAAAGATTCCTATAGCCATTTGCATTTATTAAAGAATCAGCTAGGAATTGTAAAAAAAAAAAAAAAAGGCTCTTCAGTACAGTCTCTCATTTAATCAATTAATAATTAAGTTAATGCTGGAAGTCCACCTTAAGTCAAAACAGTTATGTTAAATATAAATTTAATTAACTCATTGTTAGAAAATGTCTAACAGTTTATTTTAATTAGTTCTTATCATCACTCAGGATATAACTGGAGTCAATGCTAAGCTTCAGAACCACTGCTAAATAAGCAAAACCCTGGATTTTTCTGATTCTGATGTTGTCAAACTTAGCTTCTGTACCAGCCCTAGAAAATATATGAATTGGGGATATCAATGGAAAAATCAGTTTAAAAGATTTGCTGGAAGCTGCAGAATGATTATGCTGAGGAAAGGCTGCAAAAGAGGCAGCGATGGAGATATGAGAGGAAGGTTATCACTGATAGTCTTATTCCTTCCCTAGAAGTGAACACCCATATATGCTGGCCAGAGAATTCTGGGAGTTGTAGTCATTTCCTCTAGGCTTCTTCTATTAAGGTCAGTAGACAATCCAGGGCAGTACACAAACCAAGACACTGCTTGACCATGATACCCTTTCTAGGGTATTGGGAAGGGGAGAAGGTTGCAGCATTTCTTAAAAGATGACTTATAATGGCATAAGACCATCAGAGCCAGTTCATTGGACTTTGGCCTCAATGAAACGAATGTGAGAAGTCAGTGACACATATGCACTAACATTTCACAGATAAAAACTGGACACATGTCTCTAATTATCCCCCAAATGCTTTGAAATATGCAAAATTACACAGCAAATGACAATTTTCTTCCAGTGGGTTGTCTTGATAAGTTGATAGACTCTGTATGTATTTATTTATTTAATTCATATCCTGCCTTTCTCCCAATGTGAGATCTGGGGCAGCTCAAAATATGTGTTAAAACAAAATATAATCAAAGCAATGGATGGTACAAAGCTTTTAAAACAATTAAACAAAAATAATATTAAAAATAGTAACTTAAAAGGCCACTAAAATGATAAAAAAAATACAACATACCTCAAGGAAAAGACCTTATGCATCAGACAATTAACACTCAGATGCCTGAGTAAACAGAAAGGCCTTCACTTGTTGGTGGAAAAACAGCAGAGGGGTGTCACCTACTTCCCATGGCAGGAGGTTCCACAGTCTGAAAGCAGCCACCAAGGGCATATCTACACAGGCCAGCATAAACCAGCTCCCTACCAGCGTATTCTGGCTGCGGATCTGGCCCATTCCTATCCTGTTATCATATGAAACAGTATGGAGTCCAGACCGTCACACTGGCCTATCCCTGCATCTGCTGCTGCTTGCATCCCACTCTCCGGATCCAGGTAGGAGGCCTGCAGCATGTGAGCAAGGCCTCCTGAATGTGACCAGCCTGGTCACATGCTGCTGACCTGCTTCCTGGATTTGGAGAGTGTGATGTAGATGGCAGCTGCAGTGATGAACTGGCATAGTGGTAGGGTCTCCTACGGTCCCATGGGGCCCGATCCATTTCTTCCAAAGATAAATGTTTTTCTCCAGGTATTTTAATATGCCGTAATGGTTTCTCGGGCTTTACCCCATCTTAGCCCCAGATATTGTGAGAAGTGCTTGGGGGCAAAATGGGACAAAAGCTCAGCATCGTTAGCATTGCAAGGCTAAAAAATGGGGCCAAGAAGGGGTAAATGGCCCATCTAGACAAGGCCCAAGAAGGGCTTCTCTTGCTTCTTTACCAATTATGACTCTGATGGCAGTGGGAGAGAAAGCCCTCCCCTGAGGATTTTAAAACTTGGGCAGGCTGATGTATTTGGAGATATCCAGATAGTCCTTCACCCCATCCTTTTTTTTACCTGGGATGTGAAAAAATGTGAATATTCTTTACATCTCAAGATCCAATCCAACACACAAAATCCTCCTTGTGCCTTTGGAATATCTTTTTCTAAAAGTCATACAGAAGTGGTGCAATGAAATCTTTGGGTGGTTTAGTGCTAGAGATCCTGCCAGGGATTGTATTATTATTGTGGTGATGGTGATGATGACAATTCAGAGACTGTAGCACTGCTACTCTGCAATTGTAGTGTATTTTTTTCCTCAATGGGAAAGAGAAGAAAAGAAAACTGCCACCAGGGAAATAGTTCTGCTATGCAACTGTATAGTATTGCAGCTCTGCTCCAGCCTCCGTTACAAAATTCACAGGATTATGAATTGAATTTTTCCCCCTTTGGCAGTGTAGAATGAGACTCTGTCTTCCATGCTGACAATGATGCTTTCCATTTAGGTTTATACTGCCTGGCCTCTTGGGAACAATGTACAAATATGTTGGATCATCTGTGCAGCATCACTGCACAGTCTGGTTGCTTTCATGTCAAGGCTCTGCTTAGATGAGAGAGGAGGGAGGCAACAGCACAATCCCAAACAAAATACAGCATCATAGTAAAAGGTGCTCCATTTCTTGTTAAACATACCAGTCTAAATCCAACTGCTAGCCCCAAAGACAGTAGACCCACCCAATTAATGGGATTTACACAAGTGCTGATTCAGCAAATGAGTCACTGGGTATATTCTAGTTGGGTATAACAAATTGGATTGAGGCCAGTGGCGTGCAAATATACTCTTGGTTCAAAAAAGAGTTTCAAATGTGCCAATACTCCATGCTTGCAAGGGCTGATATAATTAAGCCATCAAGTATACAGAGCAATATAAAAAGATACCGCAGCTGCACCACATTCAAGGCCTTCTATTGGATAGCTTCACAGAAAATTAATTTTCATTACAGTGAAAAAATAATGCTTGCATGATTTTAAACAAAATGATAGGCGTAGCATGGCTCCCTGGATTCTTATTAATTTCTGAATGACGATGTGAGCTCTTGGGCCTTTTTGCTCCCAGGTACTGGTTGCCTCCTTTTCCTTAGTGGGATATTTGTCAGTTGCTAGACATGCAAATAGGTCTGAAGGATTCATGAGTCAAAGGAACTGGTATAATGGCTACTAATATCACAAAGAGCAATTGCACCCCTCCATACACACACAAAAAAACAACAAAAAAGCAGGGTTTCCATCTTATGCAATTCCTAGGATGGAAGCTTCAGGTTCACTAAACAGACTTGCCCCACTCTCCCTTTCAGCTCTCTCACATTTTGTAGAATCACAGAGTTGGAAGAAACCAAAAGGGCCATCCAGTCCAACTTCCTGCCATGCAGGAATACACAAAGCACCCCAACAGATGGCCAGCCAGCCTCTGTTTAAAAAAATCTTCAAAGAAGGAAACTCTACCACACTCCAACGCAGTGCATGCCGAACAGCTCTTACTGTCAGGGAGTTCCTCCTAAAGTTTAGGTAGAATCTCTTTTCCTGTAGTTTGAGTCCATTGCTCCATGTCCTTGTCTCTGGAGCAGCAAAAAACAAGATTGTTCCATCCTTTATATGACATCCCTTCAAATATTTAGACATGGCTATCATGCCACCTCTTAACCTTCTTTTCTCCAGGCTAAACATACCCATCTCCCCAAGAAACATACCCATCTCCTCATAGTGCATGGCTTCCAGACCTCCCACCATTTTGGTTGCCCTCCTCTGGACACGTTCCAGCTTGTCAATATCCTATCTTTCCTTCCTATCTTACCAAAGTAGTTCAATAAATAGAAATGGAGAGAAAAGCTTAAGAAAGGTATAATCGGAACACTTACGGTTATTCAAGCCTCTCCTTTGCTCGCTACTTTTCTCTTGGTAAGCTGCATGCAACTTTCCATTATCACTATAGCCCTTTTCATGTATGCAGTTAACAAGGTTATTCAATGGGTAATTAATAGGCTATCCATCTCTAATTGCCCACCCACACTCATTAGCAAGTGGGAAAATTAGCTGAACCTACAAGGACTAAATTTTAATTAACATCACTGGTACATTTTGCTTGAAATATTTGATATTAGGCATTACAGCAGGGTCTTAGTTGTTGGGAAGGACACTGCTGGATAATATAGCACTTAGTTATAAGACACCACTAAGTATCGAGTGCTTAATTACATTTCTAGCTAATTGTAAAAAGCAATGGTCAGGTTCCTATTGAGCCAAACCACTCACTCAAAGGGCTGTAGTGCAAGCAGTTTGATATTTTTTGCTGCTTATTTCTCAAGCAGAAGTTGCATTTTGCCAATGGCAACCATTGCACACATAATGGTGAGCAGCAGGCAATTCCATCTTGCTATGCTGGCAGAGGTTTTTGCCACACTGGCATTCAATATGATCTTGGCCCTTGAATCAGTAATACTAAAAGGCTGCAGCATAAGAGCTCCAGTTTTAGATATTGGATAGCTCTGCATGTACTGTGATTTGTTATTTTCTTTAGTCAGCGTTGTCAAAGAACAGCACCATTTGCTATATCCTTTAATGGTAGCATTATCGAGTTCATATCCTGTGGCTTGAAGCAGAACACTATCAGAATCTATTACTATGAAGTGGAGGTAGTGATTATAATTCATCTTTTTCCTTCTATACTTTTGCTCCTAAGAAGTTAAACTACTACTGCCTTTCTAGTCATTGTCTTTTGATAGCAATGTATAGACTGAGATAACAAAACCCTTATTAGCCTCCCAACCGAAGCCCAGAAACACTGTTATTGTTATTGTTTTTTAAACAGTGGGACCATTCATAGTACACAGTTATAGCACTATTATAATTGCCATGGTTTTATCCTAAGGAATTCTGGGGCTTGTAAGTTGGTGAGACACTAGAGCACTCTGGCTGAAATTTCTAGATACCCTCTCTAAAATCAGGATTCCATGGATTGGAGCCATGGCACTTCAAGTGGAATAACAGTGTAATTGTGTAGTGTGAATGGGCCCAGCATCTCTGGTTCAATATTCCAAGTTAGAGATTATTGAGGTTCCTCATTCAAAGAAAAGACAACTAGCCAGTGGGGAGAAACCCCATCACAAACCATGCTTGCTGATAAAAGTTTCCCCTCAAACATTTGTCTGAGATGGCAGTTAATTGCTATTGTGGAGGGAAGGAATCTCACACGTGTGTGTGTTTTTAATATGCTTGTCTGTAATTTTATGGACGTATCCCTGCTTATAATTTCTGACTTACTTTCCTTCAGATCCATAGCTGTTCATGCTTTCCTCAATGGATTCATGGCTCGCTTGTCGAATGGTCCGGCTTGGCATTTCAACAGCCAGGCCAGTTTCAGTGCTCCGCTGGATAGCACCTTTGAGTTTCCGGCCATCTTCTAAAACAAAGAGAGAGAAAACATGTGGGAAGGAGGCAAAAGGAGAGAGAAAGAGAAAGAAGGAGATTAGGCAATTAGATGTTGAATGGAAAATATATAGCAACAAAACATGATGCACACATAGCATAACAGGAAGGCTACCACTGGGGAAACTAGAATAATATTAGAGTCTGGAAACCAGGAGTAACTTAAATTTTCTTAGCATGAAAGGAAAGAGGTGGACATGATTCTAGAAGCCATTTTGCTGGGGTGGGGGGAACAGTCTTCCAAATGTTTGAATGACCATAAAAATAACTCCAAGTATAACACAGCTAAACAAAGCCTCATGGAAAGTCAGACAACTGGTTTAACAAGGCTAATATTGCCTACCCATACTACAACAATGAGGTGGGTTCAGATGACGTCTGCCCTCACATATTTCAGAAATGAATGAGGAGGGCCATGGGGTTGTACAAGCTAGCTGGTGGCTACTCAGTTCACCATTTATGCATTTGATGAATGTGGGAAGGAATTTGGGTCCTATCCTAGCACAAAGGCAGGTAATAAATAAATAAATAGATGCACAGGGCTCAACAGCATACAAGCAAAGTGTTTCTCCTTGTGGAGTGGGATGGTCTAACTCTGCACACAAATATCAGAATGGGTGTAAAGCCCCAAGTATGTCAAATGTGTAGATGGCAGGGTTTATAGCCATCAGGTACAATGTAGGTAGTGGCAGGGCTAGCCCACGCAACCCCCTTCCCTCTCTCTCTCTCTCTCTCTCTCTCTCTCTCACACACACACACACAGTGCCACCCCATCCATCTACACACACACACATACACAGTATATATTATTATGCATGCAGTTCCTCAGAAGTATGTTGCAAATTGAAGTCGAAGGCTTTCACGGACGGCATCCATAGATTCTCCTTGGTTTTGTGGGTGGGGGCTGTAAGGCCGTGTTCTGGAAGAGTTTCTTACTGACGTTTCACCTGTATCTGTGGCTGGCATCTTCAGAGAATGGTTGGGTAGGAGTATGTGGGTGGTTTATATACTGTGAACCCCTGATGGGGAGGATATGTAAACTTGTGTATTTGAATGGTTAGTTTCTGAGTGTAGATATGCAGGGAGGATGAATGTCTGTTTGGCTAATGGTTGGTTGATGGCCCATTATCTGCTGGAAATCCCCCTGTCCTTGGGTGGAATTCATTTGCAAGTGTTGAGTTTTGATTTTATTGCTTTTCAGGACGAAACGTCAGAAATAAACTCTTCCAGAACACGGCCTCACAGCTCGGAAAAAACAAACAAACAAGGAAAATCTGTGTTACAAAGCTTGATATTGTTCACACTTAGAGAGAAGCACAACCATAGATACATCAAGTAGACATCCATTCTCAATCTAATCAACATTGCTTACTTTTTGTACCTATCTCAATAGTTATTGCATTGTCACAACAATTAATGGCACACATACAAATGGTAAACAAAGTTAATTGCCTTCACAGGTATAATTATAACAACCAAGGTAAAAACTCCCAGTCTCCAACAGATGGAGAGATAAAACTATTCCTGGCCTGTACCACTTCAGAATACAGATGGGAGATTAGCATCACTGACATCTTGAGGATGAAATTCTTGGCTTGTACAATACCTTTGTTAAGAGAGAGCCTTAGGCTAGAAGAGCCTTCCTTGATGACCATTTAAGAATTAAAATAACAAGAGATAGCACCATTATATGTTTAGATGAGTAACATTTAACTACTGGGAGAACCAGTACAGTCTATGGGCTTCCCAGAGGCTTCAGACTGGCTAGTGTGAGAACAGAATGTTCAACTAGAAATGCATTTGTTCTGGTCCAGCAAGGATCTTCTTGAGTTCTTATCAAATTTTTAAAATGCAATGCTTCTATGCTTATATGTTGCATCGTATTTATCTTTGAGTGTGTGTATTTACCTTCAAGTTGCCTATTGATTTATAACAACCCCATACATTTCATAGGGCTTTCTTAGGCAGAGAATACTCAGAGGTGGTTTCACCAGTTCCTTCCTCTGAAATATAGCCTACAGCACTGGGTATTTGTTGGTGGTCTCCCATCCAAGTACTAACAAGGGCAGACCCTGCTTAGCTTCCACGATTAGATAGGATCTGGTGCCTTTAGAATATTTAGGCTGCTTTTTGTTCTTTGTTCTCTGGAATGGGGGCAAGCCGGGGTATTTTGCTGGTGTAGACAAGCCCATTCTAAAGATATCACAAAACTGGCTGTGGGTAGATTTGCAGTTCTGCCATATCACCATAGCTATGTGCTTTGTAACGTGGAAGGACAGGAAGAGAAAGATGAAGGCAGCTTCCAAAGTGCTTTTGCTCTCATCTCATGGCTTTTAAAGGCCATACCACCATTGTAAAACAAACAAAATTTGAAACCAACTTCCCTAAGGATTCTTATTTACTAACAGAAATGGCAGTGCTTTCTGAACTTCCTGCAGGAAAGATCTTTGAATTCCAGAGCCTCTGCTCTACATTTGCTGTGCCTAGGTACCTATGCAATCTAACGTGCTTGCAGGCAAGAAATCAGCAGCAACAATGGGTGTGGCGCAATATTAGCTGATCTTGATTGCCATTCAACATCCCCTCAGTGTAGTGTGAGATTGCAGTGGAGATTCACTGTGCCAGAACTACAGTCACAATGCAGAATAGCAGCCTTGAGCAATGTGTAATGTGCAGTGCACAACTGTAATGTGAATCTTAGAGGTCTTAGGTCATCCCACCACCATCTCAGGCTTGCTTGGTGGGAACAAGGGAGAGGGCCTTCTCAGTGGCTGCTCCCAGACTGTGGAATTCCCTCCCAAGGGAGGCCAAAATGGCCCCATCTCTCCTCTTTTTCTGTAAACGGGTAAAAAGATTTCTGTGTTGGCAGGCATTTGCACTCTGATGTGGGCTAGGCTTTTAAGTGCTGTGTGATTTGTATTTTAAAGTGTTATGTATTTCAATATTTTAATGTTTGTGGTTTTAACTATGTAAATTGTTTAATTTGTTTTTAAAAGTTTCAATATTTATACTTTTAATAATTTGTACTGTTTTTAACTCGGACTGTTTTAAACTCATTGTCAGCAGCCTTGAGTCCCTATATTGGGAGAAAGGTGGGATACAAATAAATAAATAAGTAATATGCAGAACTCTACTAGTACTCTCAACAGAATATTATGTTGTGCTATTGCAAATAATTCAGCCTGCATGCATAGCACAATTTAAACACAAGCATGTCACTAACAGGATGCCAACCCCATGGTGTTTAATGCACCCAAGGCTTACCATGTATTTACTCTGGTACCTGGCACAGAATTTGGCATATTTTTAAGAACTGTATCCCCTACCTTCACACTACATTTCTAGACTAATAGTTTTGGGAAAACAGATAAACAACAAGTGCAGTGTCTAAATAAATTTGCCACCAAAACAGAGGGTGTGATAATGGGAAGACTCCATTTCCCATTATCTGCCAGCTCAGCAATCAGGGAACAAAGGATTAATTAGGGTCTGAAGAAAGGTAACACCTTTTGGTTCAGCATCGTCACAGATGTCACAGGACACAAGAGACACTGACCAATCAAAGATTCCAGAGTGGCAAACCGAGATTTTTCAAAGAGGAGATAATAAATACTGCTTTGGGGCCACGAGGCAGGGGCTTGAACAAAAGGAACAGAAGGGACCCTGGAGGAAGTCTGTTAGAGAGGGGCTGGACAGCCCTCTGACTGAACTTCATGGTTAGTGAGTAGATCAGGTAATGTATTAGCTAGATTGCATTAGGGAATTATGTTATTTTCCCACTTGGATGAATGCTTAACTATATCTGTAACTTCATGAATGTACCTGGAAGGAAGGAGCCTTCCATGAGAATTATCTGCATGTTATGAACTCTGCTTGGAATAAATAAGCTTTTTCTAATCTTTCTTCTGCTGATGCAT
Organism: Gambelia wislizenii; assembly: GCA_030847615.1. NCBI lineage: Eukaryota > Metazoa > Chordata > Lepidosauria > Squamata > Crotaphytidae > Gambelia > Gambelia wislizenii. The sequence continues at coordinate 37,480,991 of JAUMIR010000004.1, forward strand.
ATCCGTGCCTTGTTTTGCTTGGTTGGTTCTCTCCTCTTTGGGGTAGAAGGGAGGGGGAGGTAAATCTCTGCAAGAGATAATGCCTCTGTAAATTTTGGAACCAAGGTCAGGGTATTAGAAGTCAAAAGAACTTAAAGATCACCTGTTGCAAGTGGTATGCATATAATCCACAGCCATCACAAATATAGGATAAAGGCTTTGAGTTTAGATGTCAAAACATTGGTGCTCAAAATATATAGTGAGTTTTCCTCCTTGGACAAGAGAGTAGTCTCTTCAGTCCTTTTTCAAGTGTCTAGAAATGGAATACGCAGATATACTTTGGTATGTATCAACAAGCTGGCTGTCACTTTTATCAGCTATTGAACATACACTGCAATATTAGCCAGCACTGAAAGCATACTTTTTTTTGGTCAGGGAAATGGCGGATTATGTTAGTATGTGTTTTTAAAAGCACATTCAGCATATTCATTTTGTGTACAAATTTCAAGTCTGGAACAAACAACAAAGAATGGCTTTTCTTTATCATGCTATTCTTGATGAACATTGCCCGCTAGAGGCAACATACTAGACTGGACAGATACTTGCTCTAATCAAATAGAATTATGTTCTTGTGACTCTCACTTTGTCTCCTGAATGATGATGATGATGACCACCAAGTGGCATGGGGAAATAATTTGCCTTCATTTGCTTGTTAATGGCTCTCTGTGTAAGTATCGATCACCCATCTTGTGTCAGCTGAAGATATATGTAGCCTGCATGTTTTGCAATTAATACATGTTAGCAGCAGTTAAAACCAAATATGCTGTATAATCAAAGCTTCCAGGTTCATTTTCTGGTATGAAGAGAGAGGATCTAAACTCCAAGCACCCATTAAGATGATTCATCACACAGCCAATTTATACATTCTGAGTATTAAGATATTATTGGTCCCCTACTACCATGCAGTTGCCCACATCTGTTGTAGAGTATTGTTGATGTCGGTGATGGTGGATTGATCTGGGAATTGATAATTGGAGTGAGGGGTGTGGTGGATCTGGCTTATACTTTACATTTATAAATAAAGGCTATTGTCTCCCGCATCCTGTATCTCACTCTGTGTATTTTTTTTTTAACCTCACTCATTCCCTTTCAGTGGGTGAGTGAAAAGAAAGGATTCCCCAAAATTCATGCAGCTGCTTCCTGCATGATGGGGAGATGGAGTGAAATCATGAATGTGATTTTTCATTTGCATTTTGATAAGATTTTTAATTAAGAAACCCAAGGTTAAATGAAAACCCCAGGTTAGAATTAATCCCCCTTTCAATCTAAATGTAAAATGTAAGGTCATTTAAATTTTTTTTAGTATAAACATAACAGCCACACTTTTTCACTAACTTTCCTGTCACTGGAATTAGCCATAATTTTCTCTTGCCCTCTTTCCTTTGGTTTATGAGCCTGGCATTTTGGCGTACCTCTATCTTGGACTGAAGTTGGTATTTGTATTCAAAAAATATTTCACATTTTATGAAATATTTACACTTATACAGTTTTAACATTTATGACATTGACAATTTTCCTAGTTGTTTGGGAGTGCTGTAAGTATGTACATCACACAACCTACACATACTGTGAGTTCGCCATTCATTCCAGCAAAATAGCCCCACCTCAAGCAATCCTTTTAAACAACAATATCATGATAGCTATATAGTGTCATCACTGACAGTAAGAGAGGATGCTTCTCATGGTAAACTGCTAGTTTCGGCGACCCATCATGTGTCAGTATTTATGAGTCACCACATCCTGCCATAGCTTACTGTTACAGGTTCATTACAGGACATGCCATGTCAGAATTTGGACAAGTATCAAAACATGTTTATAAGACCACTTTGACATAGTATGCCAAAATGTCAAGTCATGCTAATTTATTCATTTCTTACTGTTTATGATCATTTTCCTTCACAGAGCTCTCAAGGCAGCATTTATTTTTGCAGTTACACATTTAAAGCTTGAATGTGTAACGGTGTATATTTCCACTTCCATGAACTTGCTTGCTTCTTGTCAAAGGCTTGTATAGCACATTGGTTAAAACGTGCCCAACGAAGAAGAATTTTGCATTGCAAATCTTAGCTCTGCTATGAAATCATGAGGACACTTCAGGCAAGTCATAGTCTTCCAGCCTTATTTCTCCACCCTCCAGCTGAATTTTAATAGAACAACTGAAGCCTGCTTTCTAAGAGTGTTCTGTGAATTACTGAAATAATGGATGTGAAACACCTAGAACCATTTAGGGAACTTTATAAATAATAAAATCACAATACAGCCAGAATTGTGCCTGATTTGCTGACTGAAATCAACCAGAACTTAAGGAATCTTAGTAAGGCAAGGGGATCTTGTAGCACCTTTGTGACTAACTAAGAGAGAGAAAATTGTAGCAGAAGCTTTTGTAGACTTAGTATACTTCCTCAGATGCTGGAGCAGAAAGTAGACTAAGTCTTCAAAAGCTTATGCTACAATTTTCTCTCTCTCTCGGTTAATCTCAAAGGTGCTACAAGATCCCCTTGTTTACTGATCTTCCAGATTAACATGGCTATGTCTTTGAATTCTACCAGTAGGGAATCTTACTTTTGGTTGATTGGATTCTACATATGATAGCTTCCTTTTGATCCTGATGCTGCTGCTCCATTCAACTCTTAGTTCACTATTCTCTTGGCTCCCTGCTTCTTTATTATAAATACCATCTGTGGTGATTGCCATTCAATTTTTTCTCCATTTGGATCCACCACATTTGGCTCCCACACTCAAGCCACAGGAGGAAATTAATTTAGTGGGTTGTAGAAGTAGCTCTTTGAGTGGTGCCTTCCATATCTGCTAAATTAAGTGGTATTGATTCAAGGGCTGAATAGCAAATGGCTAGATTTAAAATTGATTAGCTGGCCTTCCAAGATTTCTTCTTGAGCTCTGAAGTGTACTCTGCATTAATATAGCCAAAGTGTATGTGCCTGCTGACGGAAGTTAAGAAGACCTAGTGAGCCCTCATCAGCACCAGGTTGCTACCTGGGACACAAAAAGTGCTACCAGAGCCAGAAAGCTACTGGTTCAGCTGGTTCTATAGGTTTCGCCCTCCCTCCTCTTTCCAGGAAATAGGTAAGACAGCCAATGGCCAAAGTCCTGTTGGTGTGCTACAGTAGCTGTAGCCCTGGCACTAGATTTTAGCCAGTGTCTTAATATTAGGTCTGAGTTGCTCTATGTTGTCAACCAGATTTGAAATAGCTGAAGTTAGGGCAAGTCCCTGGTGTTGAAAAAAAAAGTAACGATGGTTAATAAATAGCTAAAACAATGGATTATAGTAGATAAAGATAATAACACCATTTCATTCTGTTTTGGGGGGCTTTTCCGTCCACAAGGAAACATGATCCCAGAAGCCTAAGGTTTTCCAAGAGCAGGGTTCCTTCTTGCTTTTGATTGAAAACTGGAGTATAATGGCAAAGTTGAAGATTTTAAGCTTCACTTTCTCTCTTAAACAATCAGAATAGCTAAAGAGAAGACCTCCCGCTTCTCCCATGGCTTGGAAAACATGGGGTGGGGGCAATTAATTCCCAGCTAGAACTGTGTAGACAGGGCGCCTTATCTCTGGAATGCTTCGATGCGGGGTGAAGAGTTCAGTTCAGCTTCTCATAATTTTACAGTTAGTAATATAACTCTTTCCAGCCGATATACCACCATAAAATCTATGAATTATGAATTATTATACACTTATGGCAATTTATCCTGTGTGTGGTTGAGTGGCAAGGGAGCAGCTATAGGGATGAGTGGACAAAATGAGGGTGTTTCCCTACCCAAAATATTTTTTTTCTTTAACTTCCAAATTTCTAACATTGCACTAACTTAAAACATCAATTGATCATTTGGAAACACAGGTTGACCCCCATATCCACAGATTCAGTATCCACACTTTCACTTATCCATGTCTGGAGCTAAAAATTCTCTCTGGGCATTTCTAGGTCCTCCAAGCGATTCTATGGTCAACTACAACATATGTCTCATTGAAAATAATAGGGTTCACTATTATCCATGGTTTCACATATCCATGGCAGTTTAGGTATCCAAAGAAAAAAGGTAAGCAAAATTAGCAAGGGAATGCAAACACAGCAAACATAAGAGTTCTAGGTGTGAATGATTTTCAACATTTCATGCTTGCAATGCTCGAAATTAGGAGACGGAATGAAACTTTCATTGGGAGCAGAACTCTTATTGGAAGAGCAATGCCTGCAATTTACCCACTTGCACCTAAACTGCTGGTGTGCCACCACAGCCACATTTTCCATCTCAGGCTGGTTTCCTATCCACATTTATTTATCTTTTTTGTTTACATTTCACACATGCATGCTATATGCACACCTGAACAGAAGAGTCTGTTTTTCTTGTCTGCATGAAAAGGAAATCAGTGTGTGCAGTAGCAGGCAGCTGGCATGCTCCAAACCTGAAATAGTTGCGGCTTTGTCGCTAGTTGTCAGAAGAATTGACAAGCAACCAGGTCAGTGTAGAGAGGTGTCATTCTATTTGCACTCTGCCTTCCCAGGTCACCCTATCCATGCTTGTGCTAAGTGTGACAGTTCCTCCAGGCAAGATAATATCAGAGCAGCTGTGAGGAAGAACAGGGAGCTGAGCTGGCTGGCTAGTGTTAGGAAGGTAGTAGTCAGAAGTGGAGAAGAGTAAAAGAGGTAGCACATGATGATTGAGTGAGAGTGTGTTGAAGTGAGAAAGACTAAAATAGTGCTTAGCTGTTACTGGGTTGTGCTTAATTTTTTCCCATCCTTAATGTATTCTGCTGTACCAGATATCCCATCTGCTTAATCATCTGGATATTCTCTGGTGAATTTACTTCTAATATAATTAGAACAGTATCACCCTCTTGAGAAGAACCTGCAGGACCTGTACAGTCTGCAGACTTAACATCTGGCAATGTCTTCATGGTTGGCCCCTGGGAACTGTGCTAGGAAATTGCCCTCAGTTACATGCTGCATCATGTAACTTACCAAACTTTACCTTACCAAACTACAAACCTCAGGATTCCATAGGATGGAACCATGGTAATTAAAGTGGAATCATAGTGCTGTAATTGTGTAAAGCCCCCAGTTCTGAAACCCACCTTCTTTGTTATTATTTCCTGAGGTCAATTTTGGTTTTGGTTTAGTTTTATTTGTTTGAATGTGTGGTTGGATTTTGTTGGTGGTAGTTATTTTTAAATGATTCTTCCCCTTTTCTATCTCATTCAGATGTAGAAAGCAGAATTCTCTTGTGGACTACTTACCAGCAGGCATTTCATTGTTGTTACTAACTGCCATCAAGTTGACTTTGACTTCTGGTGACCCTATGAGTGAGATGTCTTATTGCATTCCTCCTTGACAACGTCCCTGGCTTCAGTACAGATTTTTTCTGGCTCCCAGTCAATTAGGCTTAATAGTGCAAATCTATTTTTTACATTCTCTTTAAATTCTAGGGGGATGATCTTCAGGTTGTATTATGGCCCAATGACTGGTTAGTGTTCTTTAGCTTCACTCTAATTTTTGATTTTAGTAGTTCATGGTCTGTGCCACAATCTGCTCTTAATCTTATTTTTGTGGAGAGAATGGAGCCTCTCCATTTTTTGCTTCCAGTTATATAGCCTATTTGATTTCTATATTGGCTATCAGGTGATGTCCATGTATATAGTTGCTACTTGGGTTCTTTGAATATTGTGTTTGTGATTAACAAACTGTTGGCATCACAAAATCCAGTCATTCACTCTCCTGCTTCTTTTCTTGATCCTAGGCCAAATTTTCCTACAACCTTTGATTCTGCTGTTTTCTACTTTTGCATTCCAATTGCCTATGATTAACAAGAAGTCCCGTTCTGGTGTGTGATCAATTTCCTCCTGGACTCTAGCACAGAATCTTTCCATTTCTTCCTCTGCCTCTGTAGTTGGGAGCATAAACTTGGATTATGGTTATATTGATGGATTTTTCCCCCTGAAGGCTTATTGATATGATCCACTTAGAGTTTGACTGATTTTGTCAATAAAAGCAGTCATTAAAGGGGTATGTGCTAATCCTTTCTTCCAGCCTTGGGCGCTGCCAGTAATAACTCAATCAAGCAATTAAGTGACCATTCCTCAATCTATACCCTACAGAAATCTCTCCTCACACACCCTCTCCCTGTCCGACCTTACGATGTTGTCACAAACCCATCAATTTCTATCTCTCTGCAATTAAAGCGATCAGCTGACTTTCCATTTCCTTTGTCTATTCCGTAGGAGAGCCATCCACGCTTTGTTACTACAATCCCTTCCCTCCAAGGCACAGAATATGGTATAAATATCAGAGCCATAACAATAGCAAGGTGTGCCACAATGGACAGAGATGGCCACCCTCTTTTTCAGCGTGCCCTGGATCAGAACCTCCTGTGCCACCCTCAGAGAGCTGTGAGTATCTTTGTTGCTCATTGAGACTGGTAACTATCACCCTATCTTCCCAGATCTCCTTCCCTCTACCCAGACTTTCTGCCTTACTCTGCTATAGCCTTGTAAGGCTCATAAGAATATGTGTTGTGTATTTTAGTTTACTTTCTGTATTATTCCAATAAAATACCCATTAACTGAAGCCTTCTCTATAGTTAGTACTGGTATACATAGATGGAAAGATCCCCCAAGTTATCCTCCTCTTCCAGGTCTCCTGTTTGAGCTAATAATTCCCCTAACTAGATTTTGGTATCACGGGTAGGACTCTAACATACCCCCCACCTCTTAAGGTAACATCAGCATAGCCTCTTGCCCCACAGGAGCACACAATCCCACCACTGTGGAAAGGTAGCACCATTGGTGGGAAGCATTTCATTACAGATCCAGAATTGAATAAAAGAATCCCTCTGATCCAAAATATAAGAGATAAAAATAACTATCCAACAGAAAGGCATGAATACTGTACTTAACACCTTGATGAGCACTTTTAAAAAGTTTACAAAGCAATTTGTCTTCATTAGCTATTTCATGCAGGCTGTTGCTTTGCTCACTTGCTTTTAATTTATAATGCCCATTTACTGATATTGCTGTGTTTAAGAAGAAGCCAAAGTGTTTAGTGGACATTTCTGCCATAGGGACCAGGGTGGAGGCAGAAGTATATGACTCAAGTAAAAAGAATGCAGGAGCAGCTCATATCAAAAGCACATCAAGTGCTGCATCCTGTATCCCACAGACTATACAAAACCCATGGTCAGAGCATGTAGAGAACAGCATTTAGCATTTATATTTCTATACCGCTTATCAGTGCAAAGCACTCCCTCAGTGGTTTACAATGTGCTAGCTAATTGCCCCCAACAAGCTCAGTACTCATTTTACCAAGCTACGGAAGGATGGAAGGCTGAGTCAATCTTGGAGCCCTGTAGGATCAAACACACAATGTTGTGGCTGCAGTACTGGCATTTAACCACTGTGCCACCAGGGCAACTTGCCCTTCCTGTTGCCACCTTGCAACTATGCTACACAGTCATAGTAATTTGTTACCACTTTTAACTGCCATGACTCCATCCTGTTGAAAGCTGGGATTTGTAATGTGGTGAGATACTTAAAATTCTCTGCCAGAGAGCTCTCAAGCACAGTCTAACTACAAATTGCAGGATACTAAAGAATGGAGCCAGTCTGGTGTAATGGTTTGAGTGTTGGACTAGGACCCTGGGAGACTAGGGTTCAAATCCCTGCTTGGCCATGGAAATCCACAGGGTGACCTTGGGCAAGTCAAACTCTCTCAGCCTCAGAGAGTTTGACAAACTTAGGAGATTTTCAGACAGGCAAAAATCGCCCCTTGCCGCGCGAGCAGCCTCCCGAAACTGCTGCGCGGCAAGGGTCTTTTTCGGACGACGCTGTGCCTCTGGCGAAGCCGTCCGTGTCACTTCCGTGAAGCTTGGGACGGCTCCGCGCCATATTTCAATCACGGGCAGCCTCCGTGATTGAAATATGGCGCGGAGCCGTCCCAAGCTTCACGGAAGTGACACGGACGGCTTCGCCAGAGGCACAGCGTCGTCCGAAAAAGACCCTTGCCGCGCAGCAGTTTCGGGAGGCTGCTCGCGCGGCAAGGGGCGATTTTTGCCTGTCTGAAAATCTCCCTCCTCTGAACAAATCTTGCCAAGAAAACCCCATGATAGGGTCACCATAAGTTGGAAACGACTAGAAGGCACACAACAACAACAGCAAAGAATGGACCCATGATGATTAAACACCTATCACTGCGTAACTTAGATACACTCATTCAGTGATGTACACAACTGTCTCTAACATACACATTTGGTATGCATCTTTCCTTAGTAATATACATTGTGTACACATCTTTCACCATTACATACATTCTGTACAATGCTTCCTGCATTTGGTATGAAACCTTTCCTGATGCTCAGGTTTTTAGATGTGAACTGCATTGAAAAATGCAGAGAATTGCATGTCTGAAAGATAACTGTGTTCTGATTCTCATAGTCTGCATATTGGGAATTAGGTTACTTCACTTTAAAGTGTAGGCTAGGTAAGATTCTTTATGTCTTTTGACTCATCTGATACCTATTGAAAGGCCTCTATACGTTTATCCAAGTTCCTTTTAAAGCCATCCAACCCATCACACAGAGCTTAGAAAAGTGAGTTTGTAGACTATAATTCTCAGAATCCACCAGCTAGCATGGTCACTGGCTGGGAGTTTCTGGGAGTTGTAGTCCAAAAAAGTAATTTTGCTATCCAACCTTGACATCCTATTTTGTGGCACTGAGTTCTATAATTATGTAAATAAATACATATAATTATGTAAATAAATAGAACTCAAGAAGACTTGAGTTCTAACAAGAAAATGAGAATAGTCCATTTCTAAATGTGGTTTGACCAGCTGAATGCAAAACCAGCCTTTCTGGAAATGTTAACCTGCACTGACAGATGTGACACACTCCTATTTCTTAATGGGATGAGACATTTTCTGAGCACCTAAGGGGGACATTTTATACTGTGCTCAGGAACAAGCAGAACTATGGTGGTGCCTAAACAATCTTCTGCTAAGGAGGGGGGGAAAACCTGATTGAAAATGGCAGGAGATGAAGTCGAGGCAACTATCAGTCAGTTTGCGTCATCCTTTGAAGCTGTCATTTGAATCACTAAAGGCTTTCCAAAATGCCTACATGCTGTTCAAAAAGGGGGGAAAAGGAATAGAATCTTGTTTTGTGAGGCAGAAGAAGCTTTTGAAATTTAGTCAAGGTAGCACATCACAATGGAGCCTCACCACATTTGTGTGAAACAACCTCCTATGGGTTGGTGTGTGAGTGGTTTCTGTGGTACAAGAGAAACTCAGACAGCTTGATGGTGTGAATGAAATCACTGTAGCTGGCCACACTGAGCAAACAACTTCCTATACAGCTATTAAGAGCCAATATGTTGCCCTGTTTTAGCACCAGATACCGCAAAATTACTACTGGAAGCTGCTATCATCACCGTTGACATCATCATCATCACCTTCATCAATATCCTGCCTTTCTCCCAATAATGAACCATAGAATCATAGAGTTGGAAGAGACCTCAAGGGCCATCCAGTCCAACTCCCTGCCATGCAGGAATGAGACTCAAGGCAGCTTACAACATGTTTAAAAACAATACTATACCACATAAAAACTATACAAAAGCTTTACTTATTACTTATTCTCTCTGGCTTTTCTTCGCAAACGAAGATTCAGGAAGGATTCATCCCGCGCTTTCTGCAAGCGCGCTGATGACTAAAAAGGCCAATCCGAGATAAACAAAAGCACAGCAGACGGTCTCCTTGGGTGATGTTTCTGGGTTGTGATTCTTTCTGCGTTATTAACACTTATACCTTTACTTATGCTCTGAGCATGGAAGTATTACTTTTTTGGACTATACCTCCCAGAATCCCCTAGCCATCATGACTTGGAGGTTCTGGAAACTGTACTCCAAACCATTACTTTCCCAAGCTTTGTCTATTTTATATTGGGTATATTTACTTTTTGCACTTAAGAGTCAACGAATCTTAGAACTGGAAGGGTCTGCAAAGGCCATCCTGTCAACCCCATTCAGAAATACAACTCAAAAGCACTCCTGAATATGACTATCCAACCTCTGTTTAAAGACACCCAAAGAAAGAGGTTCTATCATCCTCAGAGGAACTCTATTCCACTGTCAAACAATGTTACAGCCAGGATGTTCTTCCTAATGTTTATGCAAAATCTCTTTTCTTAGAAAAGTAGAAAACAAGCTCACTACATGTTCTATATAACATCTCTTCAAATACTGAAAGACGGTTATCATATCACTCCTCAGTCTTCTCTTCTCCAAGCTAAATAACATCCAGCTCCCTAGGCCATTACTCATAGGGACTGGGTTCCATACCTTTTACCATCTTGGCTGCCTTCCTCTGGACATATTCCAGCTTGTCAACTTACCTGTCCTGAACTGATTTCCCCAGTAGGATGTGCTGTTAAGCTAACAGTCACCATTGCCTTTACAAACACGTACACACACCCCTACGCTGATTCAGTGGTACATTTATTCTCATATTGAGACCTATTTTATTTACTATAGAATAGTGAAACCTGACTCCATACACAGAGAAAAGCAAGCATGCCACACCCCCTGTTTACAAGGGTCATCTAGCTGCCCGTGATACACATACAAATTATGCGGGATTTTAAGGTGGATTCTCTAATTAAAGCAGGAAACCCAATGAGGTATGATGTCACATGATTTGCATGTGCATGAGAGACAACAAGACAATCTGTCCTATATATCATCAGGACTAAACCATTTACTAATACTGTCTGAGTAGCTCATTCCTGTGGTAAGGGGAGAAAGCAGTTTGCCAATAGTCAGCCCTCCATATGCACGGATTCTGCATCCATGGATTCAACCAACCATGGTCCAAAAATATTTTCCCTCTCCCAAAAAACATTCCCAGAAGCAAACCTTGATTTTTGCTATTTTATATAAGGGGCATGGTTTTACTATGCCACTGTATATAATGGGACTGCAGCATCCATGGATTTTAGCATCCACAGAGGTTCCTGGAACCAAGCCGCAGTGGATACCGAGTCCCACTGTATATGTATATGCATGGGCACCATGTTCTTCCAATGGCATCAAGCATGGAGCAGCAGCTACTCCCTGGGAGCTCAAGTGAGATTGCCTTGCCCCTCCTTGATCCCTGAAGCTGCAATGACCTTTCCAAATAGCACAGTCCCATTAATGCTGCCTTGCCCTTTGCTTCTGGCAGTCCTATTGAAGAAATGTGTTCCAGTGTTAAAGGTTACAGAGGGATATTAAGACACAACATGAAGAATGGCAAAAAGACACCCACAGAGAAAAGCCAATTCATAAAGAAAACTAAATTACTGGTAGAATTAGCTGGAGAGTTTTTTTCTTGTTGGTCTCATTTTAAAAAAGAAAACATCTTGGAGACCAGTCCAGTGAGCTTCCCCTCCCCTTTGGCACATGCAATCCAAGCTGCAGAAGAACTCATAATTACTAATGAGCTCTTCCTACACACATCCAATAGCTCTGCTCCAGGAAATGAACTTGCATGTCCACCAAGATCCACCTACACATGCTACAGACTTCCATGAACAGGCTTTAGAGCCAAACACCACACATTCAAAATAATGTCTTTACTCCAAAGGTTGTTTCCCCTACATCCAGAATTCGCCATCTGTAGAAGAGAAGCCCCCCAGACAAAGGAGTTATGCTAGAGGTAGTCTCGCTGATGCACTAGTTTTCTAAGAGCTCCACCAGACAGGGAAATGTGTCAGGAGGTTGCCAGAGGTCACAGTATTTGTGGCTGTAATTCTTGGGATTTAAAAAATAAACCAACAAACCAACATCCCAATGAAATTTCTGCTGTCCTGGATTATTTTCTGGCAATTCCTAGCATCAGCTGCAACATTTTATTCCCACCCTTTGTTCTGAAACACTAGAACAAAAAATCCTTTCCTTATCCTTGCTCTTTCTTTCTTTCTTTCTTTCTTTCTTACTTTCTTTCTTTCTTTTTTGAGATACAGTCCACATCATCATCATGCCAGTGATATGGCATGTTTGCACTATAAGTCAATAATTCATTAAAAAACATTCAAAGAGAACATTTACCCTTCAAACCACAGGACACCCCAGCAAACTATGTCCCAATTTTTTTAAAAAAAAATCATTGGAAGGAACCCTAGTGCAGATACAAGAAATTGCTATAATTACTCCCCCACAATGCATGGACACTGATGCAATACCAACCAGAAAAATCCAACAAAACTCAAGGAAATATATCATGAGAACTCATGTTTCTTTAAACTAATCTGGAGAGCTAATTTTTTTGTGAAGTTGAAGGCTTTCATGGCCAGCAACCATAGGTTTTTCATGGTTTTTTTTCCAGGCTGTGAGGCCGTGTTCTAGAAGAGTTTCTTCCTGACGTTTCATCTGCATCTGTGGCTGGCATCTTCAGAGAAATGTGAATCTGGTGAAATGTTAGGAATAAACTCTTCCAGAACACGGCCTCACAGCCTGGAAAAAACCCATGAAAAACCTATAGCTAATTTATTCTTTTGTATACAAATCTGTCATCAAAAATGGCTATAGTCAAGGCACTGGCATAACTTTTCAGTCTCCCACTATCTTCAGCAGCTAACAAAAAAAAATCACTGGCTTTTTTTTGGTGGGGGGGATAAAAAGGTTATCAAGAACAAAACAAGCTTCTTGACAGTAAGCAGTGTTTGACAGTTGAATAGACTGCCTTAGAACCTGGTGGACTCTCCTTCTTTGGAGGGCTTTAAATAGATGTTGGATGGCCATCTTTCAGGAGTGTTTTAGTTATGCATTTTTGAATGACAATAATTGGATTAGATGGCCTTTATGGTCCCTTAAAACCATATGACTTAATGATTCTATAATCCTCTGTGCATGGAGATAGTGAAGTTCCTCTTGGTCTAGCAACATGACCACATACCTTCCAACAGTACAGATTTTGGAGGGATACTACCAATTTAACCTTCTGTCATCCCATTTTTTTCAGCTGCTTTTAAAATGTCCCAGTATCTCTCTCCCACCACTACTACTACTGTACTACATTTTCCTTTGTCCTCAGCTAACTTTAATTGGTGCAAACTAGGTTCAAAGTGCAAAAGTAGTTTGCATTCAATTCTCTCAGCAGAGGGGAGAGGAGAAGAGGAGGTGGAATCATGTCCTTCCCAATAGACTCAGACAAAAGCAAACTTCTTCAGCCTCTCCTAGTTTGTATGTTCTTTCTCATTAATACCTTTTGCCATCTCAACCACACTCTGATCTTGTTTGGTCACATGTGTCCTGGTTTTCATTTATGAAATGTTGGAGAGTATACCAGCGTGAGCCAGCATGATATAGTAGTTTGTTTGTTTGTTTGTTTGTTTTAATATTTTTTATTATTTCCGAAAATCTCCTCCATAATACTTCAGGTTCATATATTACATATTGGCTTTAACAAGATCAAAATTAAAAATATAACAATTTCCAGCGTTACATCTTTAACGCAAATAAGCTTCTACCTCGTAATCAGATATATAACCCAAAGCTATCTGTTATTATAATTCCACCTTGATTTCCCCTTTTCTGGTTCTTAAATTATTCCCTTATTGCTTTCCTCTTGCCGAAGTATGTTACAATCCTGAACTTAGTACCCGTTTCCCACCTTTACCTTGCTACGTTTTCTCCTGATTGAAGATTGTACTGCTTCCCATGCAGTAGATCTGTTAAATACATAATTTCTACCTTTAGCTATCGTGAGTCAGCATTTAATATCTACACTTCATAAAGCTTTCCACCTCAAAATACTCGTATATTCCATTACAGATCAACTATGTCAATATTTCCCCATTTCATTTTCAGAGATTTTATAACTGGTTCCCAGTCCTTTTTTACTTTATTAATCTTATTATCCTTTAGTATAGCGGTAAGTATATCCATATCTATCATCTCGTATAACTTGATTAACCATTCCTCTATGCTAGGATGTGTTTTCATTTTCCATTTTGAGGCATACACCAATCTCGCCGTAGTTATCATGTAGAGTATAATTCTCCCATTAAGGTTTGGATATTTTTCTTTAATTTTATCTATCATATTAAGCAGGTATATCTCAGGATCCATTCTAAAATTCATTTGTAGGATTTCAGTTATTGCCTTGTGAATTTTTTTCCAGAATGATTTTGCATGTGTGCAATTCCACCACATGTGGAATAAATTCCCTTTAGCTTGATCGCACTTCCAACATATATTACTGGCAGTATTATGCATCTTATTAATGAGAACCGGTGTCAGATACCATCTACCGTAACATTTCAGGTAATTTTCCTTTAAGCTTTGGGATAATGTGAATTTCTGTGTTTCCTTCCATGATTTTTCCCATCTTGTGATACCAATATCGTAACCAATATCCTGTGCCCGTTTTATCATTGGTTCCTTTACATAATCAGATTCCAGTTTCCTTTCTAGCAATAAATTATAGTATTTAGATATATGATGTTTCTTCTCATCCCAGATTATCATATCTAAAGGATTACCCTCAGATTCAAAATTCTCCAGTTTGAGATCCATTCTAAAACGTTCATATATTTGTCTGTAAAGGAACCAATTAAGGGCGTTACCATCCTGAGCTAGATCTTCTCTAGTCTTTATCTTATAACCTGCTTTGTCTTTCAAAAGAACGTCCTTGTACCTTATCCAGGGATTGTTTAGATTCCTTATTTTCCCAAAGAAAGCCTCTTCTGATGATATCCATTGTGGAATTTTGAAATAAAATTTTCTCTTTATGCTAAGCCATACTTTCAAGAGTGCTTTTCTTATGTAATGATTATTGAAGCCTTTGTTTTCTTTAAGCTTTCCGTACCATAGGTACGCGTGCCAACCAAATCTGTTATCTGCACCTTCCAGAGATAATAATTTGTTATCTGTCAAGTATATCCACTCTTCGATCCATACCATTGCGCATGCTTGGTAGTACAGTTGAAGATCTGGCAACGCGCACCCACCCCTTTCTTTTTTCTCTAATAACAACTTCCACTTAAGCCGGGGTTTTCTCCCGGCCCAAATAAATTTGGAGATTTCTGTTTGCCAGGTCTTAAAACAGTTTTCATTTGTTATAATCGGTAGGTTCTGGAATATGTACATAAATCTAGGGAGTATATTCATTTTGATGGCTGCGACCTTTCCCAATAGTGACAGATTTAGTTTAGCCCATTTAATCATGTCTTTTTTGATTTCCTCCCACACCTTAGTGTAATTATTTTTGAAAAGTTCCGTGCTTCTTTAGTAATCCATATTCCTAAGTATTTCAATTTAGACGCTATGACAAAACCCGTTTTATGCGTAATTTGTTCTTCTTGAATTTTGTTCAAATTCTTCGTAAGCACTATTGTCTTATCCTTGTTTATTTTAAATCCAGATACCTCCGAGTATGCTTGAATTGCATTCTTTAACTCTTCTAATTGGTCTAATGGATTATCTAGAATAATTACTAAATCATCGGCATAAGCTTTAAGTTTATGTTCGTAACCTTTGATTTTTACGCCCTGGATTTTATCGTTTTCTCTTATGATGTCTAATAATATCTCCATGGTTACTATAAACAACAGTGGAGACAACGGGCAGCCTTGCCTAGTTCCTTTTTTGATGCTTATCTTACTGGTTTTTTCCCCATTCACTAGCAGATGGGCCATTTGATCTATATATATTGAATCTATCCATCTTCCAAATTTCCCCCCCATGCCCATTCTTTCCAAGACTTCCTTCATGAATGCCCAGTTTACCCTGTCGAAAGCTTTTTCGGCATCTAAAAAAAACATCGCCAATTTTCTTTCATTATGCTGTTCATAGTATTCAATCAGATTTATAATTGTTCTAATGTTACCTCTAGCTTGCCTACCAGGCAGAAAACCATTTTGGTCTGGATGAATTATCTGAGAAAGGATCTTCTTTAGTCTTTGCGCCAAAATACCTACAAATATTTTATAGTCACAATTCAGAAGGGATATGGGTCTGTAGTTTTTTGGATCTTTTGTGTCCCTTCCTTCTTTTGAAATGAGGGTAATAAGGGCCTCTTTCCATGATGTTGGGATTCCTTGTTCTGCAATCTTGTTGATGGTTCTATATAATGGCATAATCAGTTCATTTTCCATCTTTTTATAATATAATGGGGTGAACCCATCTGGGCCTGGGGCTTTATCCGATTTTAACTGAGAGATAGCCTGTGAGATTTCAGCTATTGTAATATCGGCATTTAAACTGTCCTGGTGTTGTTTAGTTATCTTCTTTATCTTTTGTTGAGATAGGTATGTCTTTATTTTATTCAAGCTTTCTGTAGTTACAGATGGGGAATCATACAATTCCTTGTAGAATTCAAAGAAACTTTTCTTAATTAATTTAGGGTCTGTCTGCAGCTTACCTCTATATTTGATTTCAGTAATGAGTTTCTTTTCCTTTAAAAATTTTAATTTTTGAGCCGTCCATTTCCCCGTTTTGTTCGCCCATTCAAAATAATGTTGTCTTACCCTTTTTAGTTTCAGCACTACTTCTTTGCTCATTAAGGATTGAACTTGCACCCTTAATAATTTTAACTCTTGTTGTAGCTGTGTATCTGTTGGCTTGTCAAGGAGTTCATTTTCTTTAATTGCTATTTCATCCATCAACCCCTGTAGCTTTTTTGATTCTTCCTTTTTTTTCTCAGCCATTTGTTTTATAAAAAACCCGCGCATAACCGATTTGGATGCCTCCCAGATTGTATTAGCACTAACATCTTGAGTTGTATTCTCCAAGAAATATAATTTTAATGCGTTTTTCGCTTTCTTTAACAAATTTTCATCCAATAAGAGTATATCGTTCAACCGCCAATTCCACTCCCTTTTATATACTTGCATTTTTAGTTGAATAGGGTTGTGGTCCGATATCCACTTTGGGAGAACATCCATATCTGTTATGTATCGGTGTAAATGTCTAGACGCCAGGAACATGTCTATTCTAGATGAGGTATGGTGTACCTCAGAAAAGAAGGTGAATCCTGTCGCCTTACCATGTTTCCACCGCCACACATCCATCAAACTAAAATCTGCATACATATCAAAAAAGGTCTTTGGTAATCTTCCTTGATTACCTTTTATTGGTTTTTCAGATCTTCTGTCCATTCTCGGATTAATGACCCCATTCCAATCTCCTAATAGCAGTATATTTTCGTATTCTTGCTTTTCGATTTCTTTTGTCAGATTCCTGTAGAAAGTTTCTTTATTGTCTAGTGGGGCATATACCCCAATCAGTAACATCATCTGTCTTCCAATTTTAACTTCTACCCCAACATAATGACCTTTCATATCTGTGAATTTTTCTCTTGCCTCATATCTTCTATTAATATACAGGACCACCCCTTTTTTTTTTCTTTTCATTTGAAGATATAAAATTATGACCCAGTTTTGGATTTTTTAAATAATGATTATCTTGTCTCTTTATACGCGTTTCCTGTAAGCATATACAGTTGTCCCTCCACATTCGCGAACTTGACATTCGCGGTTTCGGTTATTCGCGGTTTTGGGAGGGCCCCCCCGGGCCCCCCCAAAACCGCGACACGGGGCCTCCAGAGGCCCCGTGAAAGACCTGGGGAGGGGTGGGGAGGCCTTCGCGGGACGCCCGGAGGCCCTCCGGAGGCCCCGCGAAGGCCTGGGGAGGGAGGGAGGGAGGGCCGGGGAGGCCTCCGCGGGGCCTAGGAAGGCCCCGCGAAGGCCTGGGGAGGGAGGGAGGGAGGGCCGGGGAGGCCTCCGCGGGGCCTAGGAAGGCCCCACGAAGGCCTGGGGAGGGAGGGAGGGAGGGCCGGTGAGGCCTCCGCGGGGCCTAGGAAGGCCCCGCGAAGGCCTGGGGAGGGTGGGAGGGAGGGCCGGTGAGACCTCCGCGGGGCCTAGGAAGGCCCCGCGAAGGCCTGGGGAGGGTGGGAGGGACGGCCGGTGAGGCCTCCGCGGGGCCTAGGAAGGCCCCGCGAAGGCCTGGGGAGGGTGGGAGGGAGGGCCGGTGAGGCCTCCGCGGGGCCTAGGAAGGCCCCACGAAGGCCTGGGGAGGGAGGGAGGGAGGGCCGGTGAGGCCTCCGCGGGGCCTAGGAAGGCCCCGCGAAGTCCTGGGGAGGGTGGGAGGGAGGGCCGGTGAGACCTCCGCGGGGCCTAGGAAGGCCCCGCGAAGGCCTGGGGAGGGTGGGAGGGACGGCCGGTGAGGCCTCCGCGGGGCCTAGGAAGGCCCCGCGAAGGCCTGGGGAGGGTGGGAGGGAGGGCCGGTGAGGCCTCCGCGGGGCCTAGGAAGGCCCCGCGAAGGCCTGGGGAGGGAGGGAGGGAGGGCCGGTGAGGCCTCCGCGGGGCCTAGGAAGGCCCCGCGAAGGCCTGGGGAGGGTGGGAGGGAGGCCCGGGGAGGGTGGGAGGGAGGGCCGGTGAGGCCTCCGCGGGGCCTAAGAAGGCCCCGCGAAGGCCCGGGGAGGGTGGGAGGGAGGGCCGGTGAGGCCTCCGCGGGGCCTAGGAAGGCCCCACGAAGGCCCGGGGAGGGTGGGAGGGAGGGCCGGTGAGGCCTCCGCGGGGCCTAGGAAAGCCCCGCGAAGGCCCAGGGAGGGTGGGAGGGAGGGCCGGTGAGGCCTCCGCGGGGCCTAAGAAGGCCCCGCGAAGGCCCGGGGAGGGTGGGAGGGAGGGCCGGTGAGGCCTCCGCGGGGCCTAGGAAGGCCCCGCGAAGGCCTGGGGAGGGAGGGGGAGGGGTGTAGTTATTCGCGGATTTTTCACATTCGCGGGGGTCCGCGGAACGGAACCCCCGCGAATGTGAAGGGACGACTGTAATGTCATTATGTGATTTTTCTAGGTAATGAAAAATCTGATTGCGTTTATGTTTGGAATTCATTCCTTTTATGTTCCATGAGAGGATTTTACACTCCATTTTTTTATATTTGTTACTTAACAACTATCTCTTCACAATTCTTCCTCTGTCTCTCCTTCCCTAAGTCTTTCTTCGTATTTCCCGTCTGGTGATTCTGACCTTTCTTCCGCTTCCTCACCCTCGCTCTGTTCCACTGATTCTATTTCTAGTTCTCCTCCTGTCATCAAGTCCTCATTTTGTTTATCCAATTGTGTGTCCAATCCTGGTACCTGTAATTCCAAATGCCCCTCCTCTTTACCCTCAACTGGTGTTTTCCATTTCCTAGTCTCTTTTTGAAGCATTTTACAAAACTCTTTTGCTTTCTTTACAGTGTTGATTTTATATCTTTTTTTTTTGATATATAAAAGATACTCCCTCCAATCTCTCCCATCTGTAGGTAATATTGTTTCTCATCAGCTCTTGTACCAAAAATTTATAATCTTGTCTCCTTTTCAATATCTGAGGTGGGATATCCTTAAATACTTTTATCTCATCCCCTTCAATCCATAATGTATCAGTGTAGCTTCTCTGCAGAATACGATCTTTTAGCCTGTTTCTTGTGAATGTTATCAAAATGTCTCTGGGAACTTTTTTCTCCCTCGCTACTATCGAATTAATTCTAAAGATCTTATCTACCCCTGCATCTAGTTGTTCAATGGCCACATCTGCAAACTCTGCTAAGGCGGGGAATATTCTGTCCTCCAATGTTTCATTCATCTGTTCCTTTAAACCTCTTAATTTCAAGCATTTTTCCTGGTATCTACTCTCATTTAGTACTAGGTTTTTCTGTATCTGCTCCTGCTCTTCTGTTAGCCTACCTGCTTTTGCTTCTGTCTCACTTGATTTCCCTTTAATACTTTCAACTTCTTCCTTTATTTTATTCATGTCTTCTGCCAGTTTCTCCAGTTTTTCCCCAAAATTATTTAGTTCCCTCTTAATGTCAGATTTAATTTCAGCTCTCATCTCTTTCATCTCATCTCTCATCTCCTGACGCATCTTTTTCATTTCCCTTCTCATCTCCTCTAATAGTACACTGGTAATCTCTGTTGTTTTCGATTGACCCTCAAATGAAGGACGCCTCTGAGTAATTAATTGAGATTGAGCTATTGCAGCTGCCTTCCTTTGTGAGGCCATACTGATAGTTTGTAATTAATTCGTTAATTGTAAAATTTGCTTAAATAATTAATTTGTTCCAATAACTTCTGTATGCCTTCCTAAATACCAGCAAATAGAATTACCATCACTGCTCACCTATTACAGTGAATATGTCTGTTCTTTATACAAATGTACAAATAGTATTACATCCAAAATTCAATATTTAAGCAGTATTTAAACAGTATTCAAATATTATTTAAACCTCCCTATAGCTTTTTTTTTTTGCATTATCCTGAGGTTACTACTTGAACTAAAGCACAATACTTAGTAATATAGTAGTATAGTAATATAGTAATATAATACTTCCAGTAGTATAGAGAAGAGTAGTGAATACAATATAACTGTTCAACACTTCCTGCCCGCAGGCCCTAAACTCAGCTCACCTGCTCTTTATTTAGCCTCCTTACTGTTATATCCAGCTTATTCAGCCTGCTTCCCTGTCTGCGTGTATTCTTTCTTATCTTCCAGTTTACTTCATCGGAAGGAGAGGGGGTTACCTTTCAGTTATTTCCAAGATCCCTTATGACTATACATCCCATTCAGACCACGACCACAGTAACTTTCTTATAACAATACAGCACTCCTTCTAGAAAACTCGCACTGTGCCCAGTTCTCGGTGTAAGCGAGTTTCACCCCTCACCCTCTTCCCTTACGTCGCTGTGTTAGGGTCCCTTCACTTTATTCCGGCTTGCGCTTCTTTCTCCGGTTTCCTTTCTCCTTATTCTTGGCTTCTCTGACCGAAATCTGTACCGCCGCGCCCCGCCAGCTCCGTGTTTTTCGTTGCTTACTCTAGTCCGCTCCTTCTGTCCTTTTCTGCACCTTTCCATGCCTCGTTAAATTCTCCTCCTCCTCCTCTTTCTTTCCTGCTCCTTTCCCGCTATACCAAATTCTCCGCTTCTCTCCGTACTCCAAACTCCGCACTACATTCACAGACCCAGCTTGGCCTCCTCCGCCGCGACTCCGCTTTCCACAGTTTGTAACCTTCCGCACTCGCCAAGCGGGTCTAAGTAACTGCTAGGACTAGGATTCCGTCCTCGCTCTGGCTCCGATAGAAGCTTATGCCCCACGCAGTCAGGAGGCTTCGAGTGGGAGCTCCAAAAAACTCCAGCCTTGTTTCAGAAAGCGCTTAAACTTGCTATTGACAAGCTGCTTCTTTTAAAAAGGTGCGAGCGTTGCTGGAACTGCTCCAGGCAGTTAGCTGGAGCAGGGAGAGACGCTCCTACGGTCCCCTTCAGGGTCTTGGGTTCGCGTACCCCCCTTTCTGCGGAGGTTACGCAAACCAACCCTGGGATGGACCCCCTACGAGCGCTCACTATCCCCCCGTACCAGAGGGGTGATGTCGGGTCTGTAGTCCCCCGAAATCTACCAAACTCACAGCTGAGACTGCAGAGCGAGACACGCACACAGCCTCCTCGCAACGCTGTTGCACCGGAAGTGCCGTAGCTCCATGATATAGTAGTTTGAGTGTTGAAGTAGAACTCTGGAGACCAGGGTTTGAATTTCTGCTTGGCCATGGAAACCCACTGGGTAAGCTTGGGCAAGTCACACTCTCTCAGCCTCAAAGGAAGGCCAAAGCAAACCCCCTCGGAACAAATCTTGCCAAGAAAACCCCATGATAGGGTTGCTTTAGGGCTGCTGTAAATCAGAAACAATTTGAAGGCACACAACAACAATAATAACGCTAAGTCTGATCCGTATCACTGCAGTACAAAGCTAGTCCTCCCAAGGAGGAGCTCACACATCTGCACAAAAGAGGGGCTATTTTCTCCAGAGCTCCAACCACCTTAATCTGACCTTGATACTGAAACACTTTTCTCTGATCCAGGAAGGTCACAGAAATCCCATGAATCACAGGAACGCTTATCCCCTTCAAACATTTGCCATTATCTAATAGCACCACTTTCATCGGTCTGCATGGATGCAGTTATCATTTATTCTAAATCTAGCCTTGTCATAAGCTAGACACAGATAACTGTGGTGAAGTCATTCTACAGATATTACCAGAGCATCATGAAATCACAGGTATGTGTGTGCAGAAATGCTAACTATGCTGCTTCAGTAATGAATCATTAGTCACAACCTTTATTTTTCACTGTCTTCTCTATTAATCCAGTCTCCAGCCACCATCCTCCAGATGTATTGGACTACAATACCCATTGCCCCTGCCATCACAGCCAAATATATGGGGAATATGGGCTCTGTCTTCCAAATACAACTGGAAGACACAGGTTGATGGGAGGCTGAGTTGAACTAATTGTACAACAATTCAAACCTGGGGGGAGCAGGTAAGAATTTTGGAAGCAATTAATTACTGTCTAGTAAAGAGTGGTCCCATTAGTGAAAATATATAGGAAGTATTTTGTGAAAGGCAAATAGGCACTGTGGATTCCTTCCTTTAGAGCAGTGGTTTCCAAACTTTGGTCCTCCAGGTGTTTTGGACTTCAGCTCCCAGAATTCCTGGACATTGGACAAGCTGGCTGGGGCTTCTGGGAGTTGAAGTCCAAAACACCTAGAGGACCAAAGTTTGGAAACCACTTTAGAGAGACTGAGATCCCACACACATTGCACCTGTTTCCTGCTTCCCAGAATCTGCTGCCTGAGGCAGCCAACTTACTCTGCCTAATGGCAGGACTGGCCCTGTGCTTCTCCTAAGTGTTGTAGAAAGGCAGAAAATCATACTTGTTAGAAAGCCAGTCTCAATATAATTTTGTGGCACTCTTTGTCATGTAGCAGCCTGAATCTATGGGCAGTCTCAAGGGGGTGAGGTGGGGTTGATTTCCATTCCATTCCATAACTAATGGGAATACATTTGACTGAAACAGATTTATAGAGTGCAAGGAAAACAATTTAGGAGAAACAGTCATTAAAACAAGGTCAATCTGTAGGGAGAGGATGGGATGTTATAGGCCCTATAAATTATCCTGATGCTGCAGCTAGCCTTCCTTTCTACCTATGGCCTCCTCAATATTATTCTGGTTTACAGTTCTCATTGCTATCTGGTAAGCTTTTCAGAGCCCAGAACACACCAAAATTTTTCATATTATGCAATGTAGGAGTGTGGGGGTGTGGATGGCAGCAAAGAAAATTAATTCAAGGTACAGCTCAACAAATTTCCTGTTCTAAATATATTCAGATCAACATGTACTTTTGGGTGGGGGGGGGACACAGGCGCTGTAATACTGTTACAGTTCTGTACTTAGTCAAATTGCGGCAATAAAATGAAGGCACCAAAGCCACAGAGGACCCGAGGTAATGCAGAGAAATAATCTGCCACACAATTGCCACACAATTAAGTACTGGTAACTTGCCTGCTCATTATCTCATAGGAACACTTGCAACAAGAAAAATTGTGTTGGAAGCAAATCATATCATCCTCCCAATCTTGTTGGATATCAGCTCCCAGCATTCCTCATCATTGGCTATACTGGCTAGGGCTGCTGGGAGTTGCAGTCCAACAACATTCTGGAGGGCCGCATGAACCCCACTCCTTGGTGTTAAGGATGGATACTTTTATTTGTATCTAATTTGCTGTTGTGAAGCACTGAAACTGCCCCATAGCATAGGAATATTAGCAACGACAAATCTTATAGGCATTTTTTTCCACTTAAGGATATTTCCCCCCTCAATAAATGATCAAGGGATGATTCTAGAAAATACCATTGCAGAACAACACATAGGCTGCTGCCACACTGCAGAAGTAATGCACCTTGACACCACTTTAACTGCCATGGCTCAATGCTGTGGAATCCTGGGATCTGTAGTTTGTTGTGGCACCAGAACTCTCTGACAGAGAAAGGCTAAATATCTCACAAAACTACAAATCCCAGAATTCCTCAGCACTGAGTCATGGCAGTTAAAGTGGTGTCAAGCTGCATTATT
Organism: Gambelia wislizenii; assembly: GCA_030847615.1. Classification (NCBI taxonomy): domain Eukaryota; kingdom Metazoa; phylum Chordata; class Lepidosauria; order Squamata; family Crotaphytidae; genus Gambelia; species Gambelia wislizenii. Next base: position 37,504,950 of record JAUMIR010000004.1, read on the forward strand.
TATGCAGTGTGGCAGCAACCACAGAAGAACAACTGTAGCTGCTTTAGTGTCTTTAGATATTGGTTTTCCATGATTGTACAGAAGACTGGAATCATAATAGGAACTATAAATGACTTATGGTGCCATCATGTGAGACATTTATTGCAGAAATGCCACTCTTTGTTCACTCATTTTTATGGGGTATTTGCATATCATCATCATCATTATCATCATCATCATCATCATCATCAAATGGTAATTGTTTAGAATTGTTCTCTTGCAGTTGTCATGATATTTCTTCCACCTCTTCTGAACAAAAATACGCTGTGAGGGAGAAAGAGAACGGTTGTACACTATAGGTGTGGATGGACTTTTCATAGCTTTCTCCAAGCAAGTGTCCTATAGATATGTCAAATTATAGCTCCCATTATGCCCAGATAGCATATCTAAACCCAAAGTCATTATATTCCAAAAAGAAATACATATGCTCATTATCTTTCCAATTTATTATTATGTATCTATTCAAAAATCCTGCATTTAGATACAAGATGCAAGATTTTCATAGAATCATGGAGTTGAAAGAGACCACAGGATCCATCTAATCCAACCCCCTGCCCTGCAGGAATACACAATCAAAGTACCCCTGACTGAGGGCTATCCAGCCTCTGTTTAAAAACCTCCAAAGAAGCAGACTCCACCACACTCCGAGGCAGTGTATTCCACTTCCAAACAGCTCTTACCATCAGGAGGTTCTTCCTAATGTTTAGGTGTAACTTCTTTTCCTGTAGTTTGAATCCATGGCTTTGTACCCTTGCCTCTGGAGCAGCAGAAAACAAGCTTGCTCCATCTTCAATATCAAATATTTAAACATGGCTATCATGTCACCTCTCAACCTTCTCTTCTCGAGGCTAAACATATCCAGCTCCCTAAGCCACTCCTCATAGGGCATGGCTTCCAGATCTCCCACCATTTTGGTCACCCTCCTCTAGACATGTCTCAGCTTGTCAATATCTTTTTTGAATTGTGGTGCCCAGGACTGGATACTGTATTCCAGTTGAGGTCTGACCAAAGCAGAATAGAGTGGCACTATTATTTCCCTTGATCTAGACACTATACTCCTATTGATGCAGCCTAGAATCACATTGGCTTTTATAGCTGCCATATCACACTGTTAATTCAGATTCAACTTGTGGTCTACTACTACTACTACTACTACTACAAATATTTATTTATACCCCGCCCCTCTGTCAAAACAATCGGGGCGGCTTATAAAAATTAAAATACAATACAGATAAAATCCCCAAACAGCCCCGACCCCCACCCTACCCCATAAAAAAATATTAAACACTTATAAATTAAAACTAACACTCCTAGGTACCTTTCACACATACTGTTGTCAAGCCAGGTGTCACCCATCCTATATCTATGCATTTCATTTGTTCTGACTGTTGTTCCTTACATTTCTCCCTGTTGAAATTCATTTTGTTACTACTGTCCCAGCTCTCTAATCTGTTAAAGTCATTTTAAATTCTGATCCTGTCCTCTGGGGTATTAGCTACCCCTCCTAATTTGGTGTCATCTGCAAATTTGATAAGCATGCCTTCTATTCCATCATCCAAGTCATTTATAAAAATAGTGAATATCACTGGGCCCGGGACAGACCTCTGTGGCACCCCACTAGTCATTTATCTCCAGGATGAAGAGGAGCCATTGGTGAGCACCCTTTGGGTTCGGCTGTTCAACCAATTACAAATCCACCTGACAGTAGCACTGTCTAGCCCATATTTTCCGAGCTTGTTTGCAAGAATATCAAGGGGGACCTTGTCAAAGGCCTTGCTGAAATCAAGATACGCTACATTTACAGCATTCCCTTCATCTACCAAGCTTGTAACTATAACAAAAAAGAGAGATAAGATTAGTCTAACATGACTTGGTTTTGAGAAATCCATGTTGACTTTTTGTGATCACGGCTGCTCTAGAATCTTTCCTGGTATTGAGGTCTGGCTGTTTGTGCAGTAATTGTTTAGGTCCTCTTTTCTGGGGAGGGGGCAGCATTTCTGCAGCAATTTATGCTTGGTGGCTTCTTGGGATAGATCTTTGCAACTGGGTAACCTCCAGTTTTGCAGGCACAGTTCCAATTCTGAGATGAAATGCTAAAGTCTTGGTCCAGGACCTTTGGCAGGTAAACAACTATAGGCTATAGCATTTATCCTTTACAATTTTGTGTGTCTGAGGATGGGAGAGTTTTATGGTATACTATCCTGATTTAGTTTCAAGTGAAATACCATTTTGAAGTTGTCCTATAAAGGGTAGCTGCTTAGACTGAACAGTTTGTGAAGAAGGACTTATAAAACCAAAACTAATTTTACGGTTATTCTGTTAGGGAGAAAACTGAAATATGGAATCTAGTAGTGAACTTAAAACAAAAAGAAAACTATCAAAAGTTTAAAAAAATGGAGATATATGTATAGATATAGACATACATAACAATAAACTAAACAAACAAATATAAAAGAAATGTAATATATGTTCAAAGTTAGCCAGGAAAATAAAGGGTAGGAAGTCATTTTATTTTCATATATATATGTGTGTGTGTGTGTGTGTGTGTATGTATATGTGTATGTGTATATATATATATATATATATATGGTTTATTATTTGTTGTCGTCTGTGAAATGTATTTTTGTTTTGTTTATTTTGTTATGTATGTTTGTCTAATGTTGAGCATGAACATGTTTATTGTTTCTTAATGTGTTTTTAATGAACTCAAAAAGTGTTAAAAATAAAGGGAAAAGAAACTGAAAATAATTTTGTTGTTCACATACTACTGTTTGCCACTAGAATGCACTACTAGCTATGATAGCTACACAGAATAGGAGGGAGGGAGCGGGAGGAATAGGCACCCTTCTTTAACACAGATTGTCTCTGCCAAGGCAGTGATTTCCATTATGATGACCAAAATTACTGATACTTCCTAGAACTAAAAAGAAAAGCAGGGGGTGCAGACTGCACAAGTCTAGGCCAATCCAGTTTTCTGGCTGAGGTGGGATGTCCATTTGTAGAATCGCATTTGTAGTATCTACTCATCAACACAGGCTCATACACTACAGCAATTTCTTCTTTTACATCTGATAAAGCATTGCCAAGTATAATTAGATGGCATCTCATTTGCAGAACATTTCCATAAATACAAATGCACTTGTTACACCTAGTCTGATTAACCTGGCTCAAGAGTGCCCATGAAAACCTTGAGTCGGCACAAGTTCAGCCATTGGACTGCAACCTTTCCAAACCAAAATTAAGGGAAGGCACACTAACCTTTCCTCCAAACAATATCTGGTACAATAACTATAGTGCTCTTTCAGTTAAGGGTTCATGGATGGCACACCAGCATAGTCTAAACAGGATGTGTTTCAGTGAAAGAATGTTGACGCAAAGAAGTATAGCCAGGTTCTATTTTAAGAAGACAGCAGGTCAGTGGAATGGAAGAAGGTTCATTTCATGTAGCACCCTAAAATAAGGTACAGAACTATTCCTAAGGGAGAGAGCCAAATACTGGGTGACACAAAAAGGCTGCCTGATAGTTTGAATCAAAGCATGTGCAACTATGGATTTCTCATTCTCTAAAAAATGGCAGTTTATTCTAAAACCAGGAATATGGGAATCAGAACCAAAAAAAATTATTCAACATGACACTTAATTTCATATGCCAACTATGTTTGTTGCCTCTGTGGATAGCACTGTTCATGCACTTTCAGAACTGTGCTCAGTTTTGTGTCTTAAAGAGTTAACAAGGCATTCAGTGGTGTCACCCTGTCTATGAATACCCTATCCAGAAAGGTCCACTTGGCCCTGTCCTTGCTACATTTTAGATGTCAAATCAAGTCCTCTTTTAAAATGATTGGGCAAACAGCAAACAATGCATATCAGTACTTATTTGACCTGTGATTTTAATGAAATGTTTTAATCTGGTGTTTTAGTGTTCATTTTAAGCTGCTTTTGCTCTAGTAGTGTTAATGTGATTTTTATTTAATAATAATAATAATAATAATAATAAAATTTATTTATACCCCACCCCTCTGCTAAAAACAATCGGGGTGGCTTTCAACAATTAAAACTCTACAATACCAACTAAAAGCACCACTCACCCCCACCCTCTCCCATAAAAAGACATTAAACAATATAAAATTAAAACTATCTAGCTAAAATCACATTAAAAACAAATATACACAAGACTAAAAAAGGCCAGGAGACGCAGCTCCTGAGGCCGGGATCTAATCAGGCAAGGCCTGCCAAAAGAGATCCATCCGTCTTTAGTGCTTTTTTGAAGCTACTTAAGCTCGTCATCTGACAGATCTCCTTCGGCAGGCCATTCCATAAAATGGGGCCGATTACCAAAAAGGCCCTCTGGGAGGTTGCAGACAGCCTAGATTTTTGTGGCTGAAGCAAATTCCTCCCAGAGAACCAGAGTGCGCAGGGAGGATTGTATGGGAGGAGGCAGTTCCGAAGATAAGTTGGACCCAAGCCATTTAGGGCTTTAAAGGTAATAAGCAACACCTTATACTGGGCCTGGAAACTGATAGGCAGCCAGTGGAGAGATTTTAATACTGGAGTTATATGGTCCCTCCGAGATGATCCCGAGACCACTCTGGCTGCCATATTTTGTACCAACTGAAGTTTCCGGACCAAGCATGAGGGTAGCCCCATGTAGAGCACACTGCAGAAATCTAGACGAGAGGTTACTAGCACGTGCACCACAGTCTCAAGATCCCTTACTTCCAGGAAAGGGCGCAGCTGGCGTATCAGCCAAAGCTGATAACAGGCACTCCTGACCATCGCATTCACCTGACTTGTCATCTGAAGCGATGAATCAAGGAGAACCCCCAGACTGCAAACACAGTCCTTAATGGAGAGTGTGACCCTGTCCAGAACTGGAGGTTGCAACCCAACTCCTGGTTTCAGGGCCGCTATCGTGAGCACCTCTGTTTTGTCCAGATTTAATCACAATCTGTTTTTCCTCATCCAGCCCATTACTGCTTTAAGACAGTTATTAAGAGGAGAGATGCCGTGGGAATTCGAGGCTGATGATTGGGACAAGGAGAAATAGATCTGGGTGTCATCAGCGTACTGATAACACCCAGCCCCATAACTCCGAATAATCTCACCCAGTGGCTTCAAATAGATGTTAAATAGCATCGGGGACAGGATGGAGCCCTGCAGAACGCCACAAGTAAGCTCCTTTCTGCTGGAGCAGCTGTCCCCTAGCTGCTCTGGGACCTGCCCAAGAGGAACCTGCCCAAGAAGAAAGACCGGAACCACTGGAGCACAGTGCCTCTGATTCCTAACCCACTCAGGTGATCCAGGAGGATGCTATGATCTATCGTATCGAAAGCCGCTGAGAGGTCTAGAAGCACCAACAGGGACACATTACCCCTGTCGATGCTTAGATGCAGGTCATTGGTCAAGGCAACCATAGCATTCTCAACTCCAAATCCCGTCCTGAAGCCAGTTTGAAATGGGTCTAGATAATCAGTTTCATCCAAGACCACTTGGAGTTGAAGAGCAACTGCTCTCTCGATCACTTTGCTCAAGAATGGTAACATAGAAACCAGCCTATAGTTTTTCATGTCCAGGGAGTCCAGGGAAGTTTTTTCAGGAGCGGCCTAACCACCGCTTCCTTTAAACAGGATGGAACACACCCTTCCCTGAGGGATGCATTGATGATGTCCTTAAGAAACACCATCAAGCCCGCCCCCCCCCGGATGGCCAGCCATGAAGGGCAAGGATCGAGAGGGCGGGTCGTCTTCCTCACTCTACCAAGTAGCTTGTCCATGTCCTCGGTACTCACGGATTGAAATTGATCCAGTAAACTTACATCAATGAAGCTGCTGGACACCTCGTCAATTGTTTCTGTCAAAATACTGGCATCTAAGTCGGCTCTTATCCGAGAAATTTTATCTGCAAAGAAGTTGTTAAACGCATCACAGCAGGCCATTGTTGGGCTGCTTAAAACAACATTGTTGGGCGTACTTAAAAGCATCACAAAAATTCCTGCTTGGAAACTCTGTATGATGAAGACAAATTTTAGAAGTCCTGAAAACAACCAAATAATTTACATGGGTAGGCAGGTGGGGAGTGAAGGGCACAGAAGCAGATATTGCCATCCCAAGTAGACTTTGGCGTGACAAGCTGCATCTGTTAGATTTCAGTCTTCTCCCTGCCTAGCTATTAAAGTTATAAGAGAGCCTTTCCTCTTCAATCAACACTATAACAGGGAAAGGGAAACCCCAACCTGGCTCATCTTCTTGGACTACAGCTCCCCCCCTACTCTGATCCATGGTGGCTGGGATTGATGGCAGTTGGAGTCAAGCAACATCTGGAGTTATTTAGACCCATTTCAAACTTGCTTCAGAGTTGAGTTCAGGATATGGAGTTGAGACCATTATGGTTACTTTACAAGATGGTCTTCACCTGAGCATTGATGGGGGAGTGTGTTCCTGCTGGTGCCTCCAGATCTTCCAGCTGCATTTGATACCATAGCCCATAGCATCTTTCTGGAATGCCTGAGGGGGCTCTGGTTCTTGCTCTCAGATTCCAGATAGTAGTGCTTGGGGATAGCTGCTCCTCAAAAGAAGAGCTGTTATATAGCATACTACAAGGTGCCACAAGGGGTTGGAGGTGTGTCAACCAGTCCCCGCTTGAAAGACTGTGTTTACAACCTGGGAGTGCTTTTGGATCCATCATTCCAAATGACAGCTCAGATAGATCAAATGGCCAGGAGTGCCTATTATCAGCTTTGGCTGATATACCACCTACACCCCTTCTTAAAGATGGAGTACCTAAATATGGTAGTGCACATGCAGGTAACCTAAGGTTGGACTTCTGCAATGTGCTGAAGTTTGAAGTTTGGAAACTTCAATTAGTTCAAAACATGGCAGCCAGATTGGTTACTGGCACACCTAGGGGTGATCACATTACACCAATATTAAAATCATTTCACTGGCTGCCAATTAGTTTCTGGGCAAGGTGCAAAGTGTTGGTTATTACCTTGAAAGCCCTACATGGTTTGAGCCCAGGTTACCTATGGGATCGTCTCCTCTCATATAATCTACCCTGTACACTTAGGTCATCTGTGAGAAGGGATTTACTCCAATCAGCCAGGACTGTCATCCAAAGGACTTTTTCTCCAGCCACCCCTAGACTTTGGAACGGCCTGTCAGAAGAGACTCAGCACCTGAATACACTGTCTGAATTTAATACAGCATTAAAGACCAATAGGCCTCTTCCAGAAGGCCTAGCCAGATGATTTTTAAATCATGAATTTTAAACTATGGATTGGTTTTATATGTTCTTTTAAACTGATATTATGTGTTTTAACTAGTTTATGTGTTTTAACTGATGTTCTGTGTTGTATTTTAATCTGTCGCTGTTCCCCACCTCAATCCACAGGGAGAGGCAGTTAACAATTTATTGCTACTATGATCATTACTATTATTAATGTCGCTATCATCTGGAGTGTAAGTTCTCCATTCCTACCTACCCCCACCTCTTGGGCTTCTTGTATTGGCAAAGTCTTCATTAAAAACAAAGGGGGAGCATGAGAATGTAAAATTTGTTATCCTTTTCCATTAGAGAACAGTATAGGATTATGGCTCATACTTTAAATTACAGTTGAACTTTATTATCTGCATCTATTTTCTTCAGTTTGTTATTCTCAACGCTCCAAAAATATTTTCCTTTTTGGCTTTCAAAATACCTTTCTGTTCTACTTTGGCATGATTGGAACATGTTGTTTCAGAGCTGAGTATAAAAGGTGGATTTCTTGTATGTTGAAATACGCTGACCATTGCTTCCTTTATTTATACATTTGACCACTGTGAGTGGGCACTGGAGGGCAGCGAGGCATATCTCCAACTGTTCAACAAAACGAATGGTGAGATCTCTTTACTCACATGGCAGCAGAAAACAGCTATAAATCATAATTTTGAGCTGGTACAGGAATTGTAAGCAACTCTGTAAGTGCTTTCTGTAATCATTCTGACCTAATGCAACTAGTAACATACATGGATGCTACATAACTTGTAAGGCTGAGATGTTACAATTTGTGCCAAGCAAATCAATCATTTTCTCTCAAAAGCACTCAGAATACGGAGCTTGGCAAAATAACTGCAGGACAATGGTAAACATCTATCAGATTGTAGGGTTGCCCATTCCTTTAGTGCATGTACTTTCCATTTGTGGAAAACCGTCTCTGTAGCCATTAGTGAAGCAATCGGAAGGTCTCATCTGCTAACCAAATCAAATAAAAATAAAAGAGAGATGTTCTACTTGTTCCTGGCAGGGATTATTTTGGATGGAAGCTGCAAATGTTAGTGGTAGGAAAGCCATCAAAGCCAAACCCCATTATCAATGTGCAGATCATGTGCTGGATTGACTCGCAGCAAATATAAAAAATAATATTTGCAGGGGCACTGAAGCCAGTCTGGAAATGTTCTTGTTGCTTCTATTACAAATGTAGACTTATCTTTCCAGAAATGGGCTCAACAAAACAAAAACTAAAAAGCAAAGAGAAAGAAAAGCAGTTCTGTATTTTTTCCAGCAAAATCCAACTGTCAACAGGACAAGACATTAGCACCTAACATACACAGAGTAGTTTGGCAACCATTTTGAAAAAGAGGTTTGGGGAAAACATGAGCCTTTCCAGATTAGGGATGCTAACATTCAACTGTTTCATTCTAACAAGTGAGGAGAAATAATTTCCAAAGTTTTCTCCCAGCTGCTAAGAAAATAAATATTTCTGCGCAGTTCTTTCCTGGTATTCGCACATCCCAAAGTGCTTTGGGAAATATTTCAGCACAGAAATACACCTGATTCTATTTCTGTGAGAATTTTGAGAGATTGTACAAAAACACTGTTTCCAGGCAGCCACATGCGTTTTCTTATGCATGGTTGCTGTTCTATACAAACACAGCAATCCTGCATAACAAAAAATCTTGCACGATAAAACCATGTGCCTATTTTATTTTATTTTATTTTATTTTGTATAAGATTCCTGCTTTTTGCATAGAAAACAACAATCTTGTCCCAAAAAACACACATAGCTGTCTGGAAACAGTGGTTTTTGTGTAAAATCCCACAATTCTCAAGTTTTCTTTTGTTTTTAAACCACATTTCTACATATTTCTTGGTAGCGTAACTTCACAAAACATGTTCAGATTTTGAATACTGGGAGAAATCAGTGCAAAATTCTCACCACTGTATTATTCTTACCAACTGGGTTTCCTGAGTGTCAAGAAAACCATATTTGGCCAGGAAACAAATAACAGCAAATATTTTACCCATCCCTACTATAGATATTGCTGGACTGTACCGTCTAATAGCCAAACCCTCATAGCCTATGGTGAGGGATTTTGGGAATTGGTGCCTATACCTGAAGAACCACACATTTTCCATTTCAGTTTCTTTTTTTAAAAAAAGTCAAAGTGTGATTATTTGTATAGATAAATATACCTCTGGCATTTTTAAAAATCAAAGGTAACAGGCTACCTGAAAAATGAAAATGAGATGGCAGAGTCAGATGTAATGCATATTTTATAAAATATAAACATTTGCATTATATCTTTTATTTTGCTATTTTCATGATAAATACATTTCACAATATATTTGGGTCTGTTGGTCATAGGCAAAGGCAAAGACATATTGCAGGACACAGACACCCTACTCCTAACCTAGTTCATGCATATGTGCCTCAGTTCTTAGATCAACAGAAATTACTGACACCAATCCAAGAACATCTTAGCAACAAAGGTTAGGACCTAGAACTACAAGAAAGAACAAAACAGAGAGTCTTAGCAGAACTCTGTGACCAATAGCATTCTAGCCACTTGGCTTCAAACCATGATTTGTACTAACCTGAATTTAGAAATCAAACCATACTTAGCTATTCCAATCATACAACAAGCAAACAATGGTTCTGAGTTTTTATTGTCTTTTGTTTTCTGTCTACTGTTCTTTTGCCATCATGTATATGGAAGTGGAACAATAACAGCAACTATGGTTTTTCAGTTTTGCAAACTCAATTAAAACTAGGGCTGCAAAAATTTCACAAACTGGCCCTGAAATAGGGCTTAGGTTTGCTCCCACCCATTAAAAAGGTGGCCTCTTCTGGGAGGCATTAACTGATTTCACAGTACAAAATTAACTGGCAGCAGCAATTATGCATGTCTCACAGGCTGCTAAGCTGAGCAGCTTCCTTCCATTTGAACTTGTTCACTTGGGGGAAACCGAACTGTCCATCCCAGCCTGCCATCTGTGGCTGTGTCAAACCAGGGTAGAGTTGATTCAAAGTCTTACTTCAAGCTATAGTTTCTGGTTCTTGGTTAACCAGCTGATGGCATGCCGTGGAACACAAGTTCATCAGACAAAGTGGCAACCTGTAGTTAATCTTCTTTAGAAATAGTTTGGCATGATATCTGAATTGTACCATGGTGTACAAATGCAGTGCACATGGATTTGCAAAACGTGGTCAGTATAAGTCTCCATTTCATTGCACAGTATGAGGACAGCCTTCCTGAGCCAAATTCATTAATAAATCAAAATGACAATAAAACAGTTGGAGGGCAATGAATTATTGAGCAAAAAGCAATTTACTAAGTCAGTTGCAGGCCTAAACTATACAAGCCAGGAGGTAGCAAACACAAAATCTGATTTGCCTGGGGATACTTTTATTGATGTGCTATAAATTGCCAGTCTAGCAAAACACTAACAGAGATGGGATGAATGTTTTTTCTTTAACTTCATCATTAAAGTAAGAATATTAATGGAATTCTTGAGAGAGGGAGAGAGTCAATACTCCTTTAATGAGAGAGCATACTGTTAGTACTATGAGTCCACTAGGTTGAAAACCTGAGCATGACATTCTCAAAATATGTTCAGTACCAAGGTAGAGTGTTCACTGATGTAAATCTAGGCATCTTTCTTATCCGCTGTGGTTATTCACTAGGGTTTATGATAATCTGTGTTTTATTGCCTCCTTGATACTTGTACTTCAGTGCTACTAAGAAGCTTTCAAAATGATTTTTTTAAAAAAATGAGTAGGGGGAACTAATGCTGCTCTCTCTAACTATCTCTTAGTAGCCATCAATCACAATACAGCCTTAGGATAAAGAAAGCAGACAATAGTTTTTAAGGAACTTGAAAGTGGCTTGACTCTTTGCTCTTTTATAACCCTGTCACATTGTTACAACAGCTGCTACAGGTTTCTGAAACACCAAAAAACCCTGCAAAACCTGTTCACAAGAGATGGACCAAAAGGAAGGATGTGGCAGCTACTTCAGGCAGCAGATTTTAAGAACCACAAAAGGTTAGCAAACACTTTGTTGTTTTGTTTTATTGATTTTTTTACAGCTAGGGGTCAGGAGGGCTCCCTAGGATTTTCTGTCTCATGTGTGAAAATAATTTGCTCTGATTATTATGCACCTTGGCTTGTGATAGGGATGTAGCTACTGAGTGAGAGTGTGCTCGTATATGGCAAAATGAGGGCATTGTCCCCCCGAATAAAAGCTCGTCTCACCCCAAATGAAATTTTCCTTCACTACCCAAATTTCTAGCATTGTACTAATTTAAAACTTCAGTTGAGCATTTAGAAGTTCAGTTTAGACATCCAAAGAAACTGGGGCAGGCAAAGTGACCAAAGACTGAAGACACAGAAAATATAAGAGTTCTTGATATGAGCTATTTTCAGGGTCTCACCTGTAATACTAGAAATTTGGGGAGTGAAGGAAAATTTCATGAGGAGAGGACAGAATTCTTACTGTAAGGCAATGCCTTCATATTGCCTGAGGAGTGTGGGCTGACTTTTGACTGATGGAGATGTGGGCTGACATTTGCTGCTCTTTCTCAGATGGCCAAATGTCTTGGGCAGACCCTGGAAGGGAAAGTAGGATGACTGTAAGAGCATGAGGTATAACCCACCCCTTCAAGCTACCATCACCTATCTGGAGGAGAAGAAGGCTATGATATGTGCTCCCTTTAAAAGGTCTAAATGGCTTGAGACCCAAAAATCTGAAGCAGCACCTACTCCTGTCTCAGATGTCTACATTTTAAGATTGTATATATCAGGATTATATATCAGATTATATATATATATAGCCTTTTCCTTAGGTAACAAAGAAGAAAGAAGAAAGCCTTCTTTCTTGGAGCACCCAAAGTATGGAACACTCTCTCCATGGAGGTGCAGCTATTTGGAAGCAGCTCAAATTCTTTTTATTCAACGAGGCATTCCCCCAACATACCCTTGGCCTCTGTTCTGATCACCCAAAGAAAGGAACTTGGAAGAAATTATTCAATGTTTGTGATCAGTTCAGTTGTTCTATAGAGTACAATGAGCAGTCAAGCATTCTGTCTCTTGGGTTTGATGCTTGACATCTTCCCTAGAAAATAAAATATAAAATTTGGGGCCTCATCACTCCTGAAACATTTTGGCCGAGGTCTTGCATCACTGACTAATTTACTAACACATAACTAAGTACTATCTCCTGGCCTGACCACCCAAAGCTAGGTTAACAGCCAGCAGCCGCTCTGAGTGACAGAGATCGGTTTTGCTGGCAATCAGGGCACAGCAGGATGATGTTTCTAGCCCCTTCCACCAGCGATCTATGATATGATGAAGAACTGAAACAGGATCCTGCTTCTGATTGTCAGAGCCTTGCTTGCTGGAGGAAGGGGCCTGGAAATGTCATCCTGTCGCACCCTGGTCACAAGCAGAACAGACCTCCATCGCTTGGAGTGGCCCCCTGGAGTTTAAGGTGGGATTCAGGAGGCATTTACAATGATGGCAATAGTTCCAGGATCATGAATACATAGAATATCTGAATATGGGAGGAGTTATGAATCAGTAACTCTAGGTTATGAATCCATAAGGGTAACACAAGATGCCGACTATTGTTTTTATACAAAACAGGCTCCTCATTCTTAGAGTTTTAAACCTCAGTATATAATAGCCAGAGCTAAGAAGTAACACCATTTTTCAAAATGATTTCCTTTGGCAACTAGTTACCTTTTTGTAGTAATGAGCTAGAACAAACTTCATTTTTGCCTGTAATGGCCATGGACACAATTCATATGTTTCAGTGGAATTGGAACAGGTTGTCTGTCTGTAACTCATTATTCAGGGTGCTCTCTGACTTCATCTGAGCAATGGAAGAAGAGGGAGGAACAGGAAGGGTCACATGTGCGACTTCCTTGTGCTTTGTAACATCTTTTGCAGTTTTCTCTGAATTTCCAAGATAAAACATCTGAACTGACCACTTGGCGTTCTTCAACAACATTTCCCAATAGCATAGTAATAACAGCATTGGTAATTTGTTAGCAATGAATAATTCAGCAAGTTACCTGTCTGGAATGCAGTAACAGTAATGAGTAAAGTAATTACTGTATTTAATTTTAAAATGTAACTTTCTAAGCTTTTATATCTACAAAGAAAGGAAAATGTTCTCTCAGTATAGCCAGCAGTATTCATTAACATCCCAATGAAACCTATGTTTCATTAAAGACAGAACACAGACTTAGATATCAGTCTATTGATACATGAATCTTTGACACATTAATCTATGCTTCTTAAACATTACTTTTTGTTAGTAAGTACAGTTGGCCCTCCACATTCCTGGGGGTTAGGGACACAGAATCCCCACAAAAGTGGAAAAACCAAGAATATTGTTAAGTCCCTCCTCCGCAAACATGTGCTACAGACTCCTGCCAACAGCGCCAGTCTGTCAATCTCTTTCCAATGGTGCCACCATAATGCCTCAGCCAGATTTTAAAGCCCTTCCCCATGCTACTCTTCTTTCTCTCAATCATTCTCTCAATCTCCTCTTCGTTGAACAGCACCAGCCCCTCTCTCCCTTTCCCAGAGAGTGGAAGACAAGTGGGGAGGGGAGGGTGTTTAAAATCTGGCTGAGGCAATAAGGATGGCAAATTTGGAAAGGGAGTGACAAGCTGGTGCTGCTGGAAGGAGAAGAGATTGTGAGAAAGACTGAGAGGAAGAAGAGTAGGGTGGGGAGACTGAGCTACTTAAGCAGCAGCTACAAACTCATAAATAATCAAATCTGCAAAAGACAAACGTGTAAATGTGGAGGGCCAACTATAGTTCTGATTTTTCAAATGTAGAAGCCAACCTGAATAAAACTTGCATTGCCCAATGGTGTTCAATAAACATGGTGTTCATGTCCAACCCCACCAGTAGACAAAGGCAACTATCTCTGACATGAGATGCTGGGGAGCAGGTATAACAACCCATGATTATTCTCCTCTGTTGGAGACCACATGGCATGCCCTGGCCTCTATGTTAGCCAGCCATCTCAGACAAGTTAGCCAGCCATCTCAGTGCAGACAAGGATGCTACCTCATCACCATTATTAAAAGAAAGGTCAAACTAGGCAGTAGGTAGTAACTAGATAGCAAATGATGGTTCAGAGTTGCTTATTGTCTTTCATTTTCTATCTACTGTCCTTTTGCCATCATAAAGATGGAGTAATAGTAGGCAGGTTTTCTCAGTTTTTAAAGAAAGTTGTTCCTTATAGTCATGAAAGATGTCTATTTGTTGGACACAATTTTCCTCAACTACATATCTTGTATTTACTGTAATTAGCTTCATTCTACAATTTGTGAGTGGATACTAAATATGTGCTTAATTTGTGAGTCTGGTTTCTGAGGAAATCACACTGTGGGAAGGGAAATTGGTTGATGCTAAGGAATGTACATTCTCCTTAATGTCTAGTTTGACCTTAAGATTTAATTGTCAGTCCAGTTGCCATCTCTATCTGGAATATGGAGTGGGCACCAATTTGGCTTTCTCCTGAGGCAGCAAAATGTTTTGAGGTGGCTCTATACCTGAGGCAATGGATGCTGGTGGGCAGGAAGTGGCAACAGCGTGTTAGAATAAAACTGTACTGTATGTGCCACTTAGCCCACCTTGGCTACACTTATAATCTCATCTACTGCCCTCAAGTGGAGTGGAGGATGCCGCCCCATCACCAGTGTTGGAATAACAGTCACTTCCCAACCCAATTGGTTCCTGTACATGGAATAAGAAGCGGTGGACGATGTCATCCTGTCCTTCAGCTCAGACTGCAAAAATTTTTTTGATCAACCTCTAGTGATGCTGTATTCTTTTAAAATGGTTTTCCTTCATGCCAGAGCAAAAGTGTGTTTCTGCTATAGCACTGGTCATCCTACAATGTCAGAAAAAAATTCATGGGAAGAGTTTATCTTTAATGAGTCCCTAATATAAAGCATCTAATACCAGTTTCTGCTGGCAACTTGAAAGTGCCTAAGACATTTCACTGAGATGCAGTTATTTACCATGCTGTTGTCAATTTGTTACAGTTCATAACTGACAGGCCCTGTCTCATATCTACAAAACAGAGGCAATCTGAACGATTCAGATAATCAGATCTTGGAGGGGATTAAAAGATCCAGATAAACTTTGTGGACAACATGTCTCTTAAAATTTCACCCACAGAATGTGTGAACAAACATGAATTATCTTTTCCTTTGGTAATTTATCAGGGTGAGTGTGTGTAAAACTACAGTATTTGATAAGCTAATTGTCTGAGCCACCATCTCAAGCAGTAAGTGCTTTTATCAGTCACTCATTGAACTTTATCAGACCACCCTCCATAAATGTTCTTTTGCTGGCATATTTTGAAAGGTTTCTTCACCAGACATACCTTAACCAGCATGAAAAGGCAGCCCCAGCAGTAACAAAGCATGAATGGAGCTCTGTTTACTTCCGGGTTCCAAATCTCAGCAATTCTCGTGAGAAGATGCAAGTGCATTAAATTGGGGGGGGGACAAATTCACAAAACATACACCAAAGCACAAAAACACATTTAAAAAGTCCCAAGTAAACCGGGGAAGTTCATAAAAAGAGCATCCCCTACCTAACTGTAGTGATTTCACCCAGAAGTGTTCTGTCATTTACACTGTATTCGCGAGAGAAAAATGGTGCGAGCTTTCAAACACTGGCAATGCCAGCAAAAAAGCGCATGGCAGATCTGTCGACAGCTTGGCCCAACAAAAAAAAAAGGAAATCTTTTTGACAGGACAAGATCACGAAAGAATGGCATCATATGCACGCCCTTTCTCGTCCAAACACTATTACCACAATCGTAACTTGCCCCTCAACCTACTTTACTAGGCATCAGCTGGGAGAAGGAGGGCTGTTTTGCTGATGACAAGAGCACAGTTGAATGCTCTTTCCATCAGGTTTGTGGGGGTTGAGACCAGGAGAAGTTACTTCATTAAGTATACACTGATACAGGGTTCCAGCCAATAACTATAATTTGTATAGTATACTTTCAAATGTTCAAAATGCTTCACATATATAATCCAAATGTGAGCTTTACAGCAACGCTGCTAATCAGGGGTAAGGAATTTATAGTCTTCCAGATATTGCTGAACTAGAGTTTTTAAAAATGGCATAGCCAATTGTGAAAAATGAAGAAGAGTTGTAGTTCAACAAGACTGGAAAGGAATAGGAGCTGATGATGGCTTTTGTGTCAGCGGATGGTGAATCTACTCTGGTTTTTAGTCCAAGCTTTAAAGAAGTTATCCAAGGTGCTGAACCTTATCCCTAAAATAAGTTGAGTACTTTGGATAGCTCATTTAAAGATCAGACTAAAACTGAGAGCAGATTCACCAACTATCTGACATGGGAATTACCAATCACCACTGTCTGGACAGCTATCTTTTCCTCATCCCTGCTGTAAGGTAAGTCATTATTGCTTTTAGCCCTAGGGTTGCCAGTTCAGGATTGTCCCAGGTCCTCAGGTTTCCACACCAAAACCTGAGACCTAGGATGGTCACTGATTATGTCATTAAGGATTATGCACAGTTGTTCATAGCTTGTTATTCAAACAAACAAACTTCAAGAGGAGATTGGAAAGACAAAGAGCAGAGATGGGATACACAGTGGACCCTCAGTATCCACTGGGGTTTGGTTCCAGGACCCCTTGTGGGTACCAAAATCCGTGGATGCTCAAGTGCCATTATAAACAATGACATAGTAAAATGGGGTCTCTTATATAAAATGGTAAACAGCAAGGTTTGTGTTATGAGAATATTTTCAAGCTGTGATTGGCTAATCTGTGGATAAAGAATCCATGGATGTGGAAGACTGACTGTATCCACAAACTCCAGTCCATTGACAATGGAGGACAACGGCTTCCTGGCCTACTGCACATATTAGAATACTAGTTAACACCCCATGAAGGCTCTCTTGCCCATTTTATCACATCTCCTTTCTGGTTCCCAGCCAGCAACATACTATATTCCAAGAACTCCCCCCACTAGTCATAAAGCCACTCATCTTAGCTTTAGGCAATATCTCTCCTCCCACTCCTGTCCCCCAATGACCATTGTTAAAACTGAACTTTTCACACCATCGCCATACCCATGGGCTTTACCCTTCTATTACTCTTCACACACACAACTTGTTCGTTCACAGGTATAAATTTGTGTCCATAGGCACTTCACTCCATGCATCTGATGAAGCAGACTCAGTCTACAAAAGCTTATGCTACAAACTACTTTCTCTCAGTCTCAAAGGTGTTATGCTATCCCTTTCATACCAATCCAGACTAACATGGCTCTGTCTCTGAATTCAAACACACGTACAGAAATAAAGAGACAGACACAACACAGAGAGAGATAAATATTCCTATTTGAAAATTAAGACAGAAATTTTATCTAAAAGAACTCTTCTATTAGCTGAGCAGAAGATTTGCTCACAGCCATTTCCTCTTGCCTGGAGCTGAGCCCAGCAAAACTGGAAAATTTGCACCCTCATCTCCCACATGAAGATGACTCATAAAAAGTGGAAACTCAGGGTTAGGCCCTGAGAGCTGGCAACCCTAATCCCCCCACCCCATAAATGGGCAGATGAATGGCAATGAAAGAAAGTTGTTTGCCTAAGGCCGCCAAGTGAATTCATGGCAGAGATTTCAAATTCAGGGCTTTCTAATTCACAGCTGAGACTCTCATCCACTGTACTACCCCACCTAACAAACAGGCTATCTTCTTTCAACCTCTGGAGTACTGCTGCAGCATGAAGCAATGCTCCTTGTGCCATCCTCTGGGCTTCAGCAAGTGCACCACCTCCCTCTCTACTAATGCCAGTCCTGTCCATACACACATTAAAAAACCATGTGTTGAAGATTTTTCTTATGCAGCAGAGCACTCACCATAAACTTACAATAGCTGAGTGCATGGCATTAACCATGCACCATTTAACCTTTGTTTTGTCCCTTTCACACTGTTCTTTTTATTTTCACATCTGTTTTTTTCCAAGCCAGTTTTACATACCTGGCTAATTACATCTTTCAGTGTCACATGCTGATGAAACCCACTCAGTTTGGACTAGAGGACAGCTTGATGGCTTAAATATACAGTTGATGGATTAAATATCAACAGTTACTGAAACACTGAAATGTGTGTTATTAGCATCAGATATTCAACTATAATTCAGCTAGCTAGACAGACCACTGGCAACATATGCTGGAGAGGAAAGTAAATGAATAAGCCATTCGTATCACAGCCTGTTCATGCAGATCTGAAAAGGTTAGGCATGCCAGATGTTTCCTCAAATACATATATTTACTTTCTCTCTGACCAGCATAGAATATACTGACGGGCTAGTGTTTGGGGTTTTTAACAGCCTGAAGTGAATCTTACTTCAAAATGGCCTGAGATCCAGCATGGTGTAGTAGTTTGAGTGTCGGACTATGACCCTGGAGACCAGGGCTGAATCCCCTCTGCCATGGAAATGCACTGGGTGACCTTGGGAAAGCCACAGACGAAGGTAAAGATAAACCCCCTCTAAACAAATCTTGCCAAGAAAACCCTGTGATAAGTTCACCCTAGGGTCATTGTAAGTTGGAAACAACTTGAAGGCACACAACAACAAACAACAACAACAGGAAGTGAATATGGATGGTGCCCTATCAGGGTTATTTTACACACTGTACTTTCCGTGTAGAGTTAAACTCATATCAAATATATACTGTATTTGCTAAGCTGATGACTCATACAGGTACATTGTTAATGTTTTAAATGTGCCTTCAAGTGACTTATGGCAACCCTATCCTAGGGTTTTCTTGAAAAGATTTCTTCAGAGCAGGTTAGCCATTGTCTTCTTTTAAGGCTGAGAGAATGTGACTTGCCCAAGGTCACCCAGTGGGTTTACATGGCTGAGTATAGATTTGAACCCTGGTCTCCTAGAGTCAAAGCTCTCTCTTGGATACTGCAGAATGGGGAAAAATATTTTTGAAGGTCAAAATACAGATAAGATCAGCAATACATAAATAAACACATCTTATTACAGACAAGTGGGAAACTGTGATCCTCCAGATGTTTTCTGGCCTACAACTGGGTTAACAATTCTCACCAGCACTAACCACCACCACCAATAGAGAAAAATTGTGGGAGTCCCAAAGCATCTGGAAGCCACAGTTGCTTATGCCTTTGAATTAGACAGAAGCAAGTAATTACAATAGCAATGCTGCATTCTGGAACAGTGCAACAATCATATAGCAAAACTGCAATAGTGCTAGTCTATGATATGTGTGAGTGACCTTTACATAACCTTCCTCCATGTGAATGTTCATGAATTTGTATTTTCCCATAGTTAAGGTATACCTAATTGCCACAGCTTTTACAGCTGCATCCCTAGTTTCACATTTATTTTATCAATAAATACATTTATTTGTCTATTACAAATAAAATGGAGCTACCTTTACTGGTCAACCTTGCAGCATTTACATTTCATCTTGGACTTCAAACACTAGTGAAATACTCTTACATACCAAAATAGTAGCATTTTATCTTAATACAGGTTGCTGCCTAGACTTACCATGTGTTTCTGGATTTACTATATGTATGTGAAACTGCGGATAATAGCAAACCCTATTGAAATAAAGAACTTCCTGAACAAACATACCATACAGATGTATTGGAGGACTTAGATGCCTAGAAAAGATGCCGCTCTAGGCATATTCCAGGATGACTCTTATGTTATGTGCCCCTATTTTGTGTCACATGTATAACTGAAACTGCAGATATTGGTTCCACAGATACGAGGAGAATGATCTGTACAGAAAAAAAAAGGAGGCTTTGCCAACAGAGATTTATCATCTCTAACACTATGTTGATTTAGGCATGGGATATAAATTTTTGGATCTTTAAAAAGGTGTTTGGTTATAAGTTTGAATAACCTGGATAGTGTTAGTACCTATAGCTAACAGCTCTTCTTGCTGTTTATTAACTGAAGCTTTGAGTTTGTTATATAAGGGCACTGGAAATTATTTCATATACGTATTGTTGTTTTTTACCCATTGTGAGTTCTCTTTCCAGCAAATATGTGGGACCTAAGCTTATAAACTTATAATGCAATGTATCTTTACATTACAGTGCAATGTACTATATTTATAATTATATGCCTATGATGGACATAACCGCTTGTATCAGGTATTAAAAACAATTTCTATTTATAAACAAAATGGTGGAGGTTTGACATTTCTGGTTATACTGGTCAAGTAGCAGTATAAGGCTGTGTATAAAGGCTCTCTTAGAATCATAAAAGCAGAGCTGGGATTCCAAAGATTGTCTAATTCAACCCCCTGCCATATTGGTGTCGACAGCTAAAGCAATCCTGAGAAGTGGCCATCTGACCATTGTTTAAAGACCTCCAAAGAAGGACGGTCCACTACTTTCTCAGGCTGTCTATTCCGACTACGGTTGAACAACTGTTACTATCAGGAAGTTCTTCTGAATGTTTAGTCAGAATTTCCTTTCTTGTAGCTTGAATCTACTGGTTTGTCCCCTGTCCTCTGGAGCAGCAGAAAATATTCACTCCATTTTCTGCATCAGTGCTTCTCAAGCTGTCTAATGTGGGGGACTAGCCATTTCCACCACAATGTGCCTAGACCCAGTGCCATATGTGTGGCCTGTTATTACCATGCATTTCTTTCTTTCCTGGAAACTTGCCAAAGACCAGCATCTGATGACTTGTGGATGAGAACTGATCTGTGGAGAGCACTGCTCCACATGACAGCCCTCCAGATATTTAAAGATTGCTATTATATCACCTGAGTATCTTCTTTTCTCTAGGCTAAATATGGCCAACTCCTCTAACCATTCCTTATCAGACTTGGTTTCTAGATCTTTTCTCATCTTGATTACCCACCTCTTTACTTTAAGAAATATACTCTTCTGTGGAAGAATAAAGAACTTATTGATTTACATAATGATAAATATATAAATGAATATATCCAACAGTATATTTTGAAGAGCAGGCTCTCATCAAAACAGTCCTTAAAGCCAGACCCCAAGCTGAATCCCAAAATGCAAGTACCTGTGTTCACATCAACACACCAGTTCTAGCAATTTTCACCTCCACAAGAAGCAGCTCCCTTGTAAAGCTAATGGATATTAATTTCAAGTTCAAACTACTTTCATATACAGGAGGACCCCCATATCCACTGATTCATTATCTATTAATTCAGTTATCCATGGGACACAAAAGAACACACCTACCATAGAGTCTTTCTAGAAAATGCATCCTCTCTAGCCATTTTCTAGGTCCTCCAAGGCAACTCTATGGTATTTTAAACCGGAAGTCCCATTATTTTCAATGGTGTTCAATCTTATCTACTGTTTTCAGTATCCACGGGGGGCCCTGGAACCAATTCCCAGTGATATGGTGGTTCTATTGTACCTGTAATGCAACAGGGTAATATTGCTGATGGGAAAATCCACTCTGCTTTCTACGCCACTACTGTGAGGACTACAGCTAAGTTCAAATAGCACAAGAAAATCTGAGGGTATTTGCAGATGAATGCTGGGATCCTGTTGGGGATTTACGTATTCGTAAGCAGACTTACGTCTGTGGGAATTAGAATTGGGAATTCTGTAATGTCCCTATCCAGTAAAGGGCTGCTGTTACATTACTACATAGGGAAGCCAGCAAAGTGACCACTGCACAATGTGACCGATGCACATCAGTCCTGTTGTGCATCAGGACACTGACTAGGGAGTGCTGATTTCACACTGGTAGAGCCCAGTGTGCATCAGGACGCTTTTGCCAGTGTCCAGTTATGCATCTTCATAATTCACTAACAGGATTCCTTAGCAACTCTGCTACATAGCTAAGTATATGAAAAGTTATGCAACGTACACCATGACAGAGGATTCTGGCCGAAGTATCATACCTTCTAATCAAAAAATCCTGATGATTTGACCTTACTAGCCCTGGTTGCATTGGATCATTGGCTGTATTAAATGGTGGCTGTGTATTGTCAGAAGAAATTTCTGCCTGCACAAGGTGGGCATCTAATTTTTTTCTAACAACCTTATCCACATGTCCCCAGAAGGTTGCTCCTAAGAGCTAGGGAACCTCTAGAATAGGGGTGAGGAACTGTGCAGAGGATGGGGGAATGTTCATCCCCACACCCTCCTGGGTCTGTACGAGCACATCAAGATAAACCAAAAATTATGTCACATCTCTTCTGGTTGCCATTTTTGGACAATTCATGGCTGGAATAAAGTTTGAAGCAATTCCCATACTTGGCTAACTGACACATTTCAGGTGGTTTGGCATGGTTTTCATGCCAAAAATCATGCCAATTCTTCTTTTTTATAAAATGTGGAAAGCTCAGAAGGACTTTGGAAGTAGAAGTACGGTTTGGAGGCCATATGTGGTCCACAGCCTGTCCTTTCCTCCACACCTGCTCCAGAACAATATATGATATAGTGGAGGGCAGGAATGGAAAAAACCAGATTCCGTGCTGTCTTTTCCCCTACCTACCTGTGGATATAGCCCTCAAACATTTTGAAATTCTGTGCCTGTGCTATAATCATTTTCCCCCTTGCACTGATGTGGCTATTCTGAGTTCTGAATGATTGGAAAGGTATTACTGTAGTACCTAGCTTCTCACAACAGCTATGGGTCAAGAAAAATAAAGTCATACCAAGGTGACAGATGCCTTTATAAATATCACAGATAAAATGACAGATGGTGAAAAACCAGTCAGCCTGCAAGAATTTAAGTAGTCCTTATGAATTATTCATTATCAAAAGAAAGAGAACAAGAGGAACAAAAATAAGGATAGCCAGGAATAGTTGAAATCAAAGGAAGACGTGAAAATGTGCAATTGGTCAACTATCCTGAGCAAAAATTGGGACAAAATTCAAGGCATGCAAGGCACGAGTATGATAAAATATATCCCACAAAAATTGTAAGATGAGAAGTACAAGGGCTAAAAATTCTACACAAATCTTATGCCACCAAATAGCTAAAGCCACATGTTTTACAGTATCTATTTATGATATCATTTTTAACAGATGCTTTTAAGTTATGCTAGGTTTTACCTAGAAAGTGACATGAAACCAAATTACAAACCACAGGATTCCATAAAATGGAGCCATGGAGGTTAAAGTGAAATCCCAATGGTAACACTGGGTAATGGGAAAGAGCCCTATTGGGATCCCATTAGGGTACTTTACGATAAATCTGATCATAATGCATTGGTCGCTCAACTGCAGGGTAGGGGTGGTCAACTCCTCCAGGTCAAGGGACCAGCTTCTTCATTGAGACCTGCTGTGGACAGCATCTCATACACCCCACACTGAAATATACTCCTCCCTCTTCCCATCTTTTTAAACTAGAAGTGACCTGAAGTTCCCTTTTGGGTTGTTGTTTTTGTTTTTTTAAATACAGGCATACTCAGTTAATGAACTACAGTAGGACCCCCGATTCAATTATCCATGGCACACAAAACAACATACCTATCATAGAGTCTTCCTAGAAAATACATCCCCTCTAGCCATTTTCTAGGTCCTCCGAGGCAACTCTGTGGTATTTTAAAGTGGAAGTCCCATTATTTTCAGTGGTGTTCACTATTCTCCACGGTTTTCGGTATCCACGCATACCCCCAGAACCAATCCCCAGCAAATACTGGGATCCTACTGTAGATGCATTCCTGGGCATTACTTCTTTAATAGAATATTTATTACCAGAAGTAGAAATAACATGGAAAGAATAGAGATGGATTCCTGCATCCCTAAAGGAAGAGCATTTCAACATGTTTCATGTTGAAACTTTATATTCAAAACTTTATATTCAAAACTAACAATATGCATGTATAAAATGAAATGACCAAGTAAGTTAAGCCTCACATAAGTAAATACTGTAAAACATTTTGAACCCTTAAATCCTTTTTTTTAAAACGACATCCATGGATGGTCTTTTTCTTTCTCTAGCCTCTACTTTGCTTATGATTTCCATTGTGATGGCCACACTTATAGATCTACACTTTTTTAACATGATAGAGTTAGCTGGTTAGGCAAGGTTATCTGTTTCCCCATTTTTTCCTGCGGTTCAGGCATACTTGGTAAGGGATTCTGGAGGCAGCTGCTCTCTACTTTACCTGTTGTAGGCAGGCACAAACAGCTACAGTAGGAATGGCTAGAGGATCCTATTCTTTCCCAGCTCAATCTTTATTTCATTGTTTACTGCAGACATGCTGCTGCAAACTTTCATGATGCTCCCAATGCTGAGTTAACAATGCCAAAATTTTGTTAACTGAGGTATGGTTGTAGCCTAGAATAAGCATTTTTCAGCTTATTAAAATAAGCTTATATATGTAAAGTTATTTCAGCTTCATTAATAGGGCAAACAAGCTTCCTGGAAGCTTCCAGGAAAACAATTGCCCTTGTTTCAAGCAAAGCAAGAAATATATTTCATAGCCATGTAAGGCACGTTCTGGAGGGGGAGATACTGCAAAAATGGGTGGGGCCACATGTAGCCTATGAGTTGCATGTTGCCCACCTCTGCTGTAACACTTTGCACAACATCATTCATTCATTCATTCATTCAGAGGTTTTGGTGTTGCTTTTCCACAATACAGTTTCGACCAACACACAAACTTTCTTTTCCCAAGGTAGAACTTTACAATCAGTTGCTTCAAAATGACATCAGGTTCTAAAAACTCAGAAAGAGCACCATAAGCCACTTTAAAGCAGCATTCCAATAACCAAGTGAGGATTAACAGTTTTAAAACCAGTCCATCCTCTTTAACCAAAGGTAGATTAAAATGAAAAAAGTTTCTTATGAGAGAGAACAAGCAGGAGATCCTGCAGATGTGGCAAATGTGTCAGGAGGTGAGATATTTGTTACTATAGTTCTTGGGTTTTGTTGTTGTTTTTCTTAACAAAAATGAAACAAACATTTATGTTGTTTCAGCTGCTACATTTCCCTCCCATCCTTGAGTGGGAATTCCAACACATGTTGGAACAACAACAACAAAAATCTTTATCTTATCTCTCTCTCTCTCTTTCTCTCTTTTTTAAAAACTATATTTAGAGTTATACTGCTTTAGTGCAACAGTGCATCTATGAACATTTGTATATGTATAGCACTATAATTCTAAGAAACTTTTTTTTTTAATTCCAAAGAGAAAAATTGCTGCTCAAACCATAGTAGGACCACCTCAGCAAACCATGTACTGTTTAAAACAAACAAAAAACAACTAGACTTTAGGAAGGGCCCTACGGCATATCTAAGAAACTGCTATGAACAGCCTCCAATGATGATGATGATGATGATGATGATGGAATCAGTGTGATGGTGAAATGGGCCAGACCTCACAAAACCCAAGCAGCTAGATTGCAGGAACTCACATCTGTTTAGACCAGAGTAGCCAACTGTGAAAGACTAGGGGGCCGCACTAACCCTCCAGGGGTAAGGGGTAAGTAACATGTAGCATTCCAAATGTTGTTGGGCTGCACTCCCATCACCTTTCATAAGCTATGCTGACCAGGGCTGATGGAACTTGGAGTCCCACAACAGCTGGAGGACCATGGGTGGCCCACCTCTAGTCTAGGAAGAAAAAAATGTTCTTAAGAGCTATTGAAGATTTTTAAAAAGAGACTGGATGGCCATCTGTTGGGAAAATTTTGATTGTGTATTCCTGCATGGCAGGGAGTTGCAACGAATGGCCCTTGTGGTCTCTTCCAAATCTATGTTTCTGTGATTCCAAGGACATGCTCTGCATTGTATCCTGCAGTTTGTATAGCCCAAATAGTGTTCATATAGTAATGAGTATTCATTTGTATTCTTTATTTTTTTTTAATGATGGGATCTCTTCTTCTGTCTTTTAAAGAATAGTAGGACCCCCCATATCCACTGATCCATTATCCACTGATTCAATTATCCACATGACACCAAAAAGCTCACCTACCATAGAGTCTTCCTAGTAAATGTGTCCTCTCTAGCCATTTTCTAGGTCGTCCAAGGCAACTCTATGGTATTTTAAACCAGAAGTCCCATTATTTTCAATGGTGTTCGCTATTATCCACAGTTTTCAGTATCCACACACACCCAGAACCAATACCCAGAGTATATGGGGGTCCTACTATAAATACTCTGTTAAGTTAACTATAATTTGCCTTCGTGCCATCCGATTGTTCTGATTTGGCAGGAACAGTTTTTTTCCCAGCTGCTTTTAAAATGTCCCAGATTCTCTTTCCTCCTACTACTTTCCCCCTTTGTACCTGCCTTACTTCAATTGCTAAAAACTGAGTTCAAAGTGCAAAAGTAGTTTGCACTCAATTAACAGTGAGGGGAGGGAGAGAAGATGGGGTTGAATTTTGTCCTTCCCAGTAGATCAAGGCAAAAGCAAACTGCTACAGCCTCCCCTGGTTTGTGTGTTCTTTCTCATTAATAACTTGCCATTTTGATCACACTCATGTGTTCCAGTTTTCATCTGTGAAATTTTGGAAGGTATGGATTCAAGCAGCATTATATAAGCTCTAAAGAGAGACTTTCTTGATTTCATTCTTTAAAAGTGCCTTGATTTCAAAAATGCAATGGGGTGAGCAAAAGGAGCTGTGATCTTGAAAGGAACTTCTCAAAATGTATGTCTGAATTTATACTCAGGACAGGATAGCTGTGTGTCCACTGTATATCTCCTTAGTTCCCTGCATATAAAGAATGGTTTTGCTGGCAGCTGAACTGCCTTTGGAATCTCAATTTGGAGATTTGGCTATTCATGAGCTTGATTTATGCTATGCATGGAACTTGGAAGACCAATCTTATGACACACAGATGATTAGAAATAGAGGAGGATTGTGAAAGGTAAATTCTTATGCAGTCAATGTTCATATTCAGATGAAGTAGGGGCACTATATACACAGAATTCTGTGGCGCTGAATCTTAGTGAATGACACACAGACTGGCTTCTATCATAAGACCAAACCAAACCATGGTCTTTATGCTACACATGCCAGTAATGTGCATTTTCCTTCAAAACTTCAAATCATGTCTGATGCTGTTTTTCTAATCCTGATTTAGACGGCAAGCAAACAAACCACAGTCTGTCACTTTGGAGCTTACAAACCATGTTTTGCACTGAAGTGAAAGAAAGGAATTGGAGGGTGTAAAGTGAAGGTACCACAAGGTTAGTTTCTGCAGCACCAAACCATGGCTTGAAATTTCATGTGAACCAACTCACAATGAAGCCTAATCACTAGATCCTTCAGAAATGACAGGCTGTAACGAATGGTTCCAGCCTTGTTCCCTGCCATCTCTAGGAAGAGCTGTGAAAGACCTTTGTCAGGACAGTTACTGCCACTCACCTACACCAGCCAGGATACACTGGCTCCCTGCCGGCATATCCTGGTTGCAGAGGTGAACCTGGAGGAAATGGGCCAGAGTCCACATAGGAATGCCAGCCCATCCCTGCAGCCGCCACAGCTGCCATTTTCTGTGCTGACTCGAAGCCAGAAGAGGCCCCAGAACATGTGACAGAAGGCCCCCTGCATGTGACCAGCTTTAGTCCCATGCTGCAGGACCCCTGCCTGGCTCCCAGAAGAGCCAGGGAACCGGCAGCAGCAGAGAGAGCTGGCGTGCCAGACGGGCTCCTGCAGGCACATGGGGCCCCATCCAGGGTTTGGCCAGTGGTAATGGATTTAAATGGGTATTATGCTATAGCTTTCTCAGGCCCTACTCTGACTTGCCTCCATCTCAGCCCCATATCTGCCCTGGGGGTGGTGAGAACTGCCCAGGGGCAGAACAGGCAAATGCCCGGGGGCAGAACAGGCAAATGTCCTGTGCCATTTAGACTGTGGGGCTCTGAGATGGGGGCAAGTCAAGGTATTTAGCCCATGTAGATAAGCCCTCGGTGTAGATCAGGGTGGGAAACCTGTGATTCTTCAGATATTGTGGGACTCCATGTCTCTTTAGCCCCACCCTGCTTGGCCAGTGGTGAAACATGATGGGAGCAGTGGTTTGGAGGGGCACAGTTTCCACAGTCCAAGCAGGGCTTCCTTATTCATCAGGCACTTTAGGCATGGTGCCTAAGGGCTACACAAAAAATAGGGTCTATGAAAACAGGATTAACTTTTTTTATAGGAATTGAGAAGGAAAACAACATTTAAAAATAAAGATGTTTTATATTTTCATCTACAAAAACTAGAATACAAGATTGCATAGGGCCAATGAAAACCTTAATGTGTCCCTGAGTTTTGGCACAGACCATACTGAGCTTAACAGATCAATAGACTCTCTCCATAGAAGACCACTTCCTAAATTCCTGTGAGATCATAAGAGCGGGACCATAAGGCTTCTATAGTAATTCCCCAAGGTCAAGTAAAAGAAAAATAACAGCAGTGTTATGATTTGGTTGCTACCTTGCATGGAAAGTTATAGATGCCCTAGAAGCAAAGAACAGCTTTTACTGAACCAATTAAACTATTTTACAAAATAAAGCCCTGGGAATCTGTATTCCACCATCAGTTCCATTATTTCACAAGGTAAATAAAAAAAATAATAATGCCTCCTTGTTTTCTTTTAAATAATGAAATGCATGCTTGGGAAAGCAGCCCAGAGATACTGGCTACGTGAAAAGCATGCCTTTTTGTATACACCTAATCCTTCTGGGTCTTTCAAAATTGCTGGCATTTGTTTGTGGAAGTAATTAATGAAGCTCCTTCCCAAATAAATGTTGGCTATTATGTGTCTATTAATACACAGTGACATCAGTCACATCACTTTTTTGGAATGATTCACAGATGCAGAACTTGTAGGTGTTCGATAGATGGTTTGTCAAAATGGAACATTTTAAAATATAATCCAGATCTGCCTTAGATCATTTCCAAAATAAAAATAAAAGTAGCTTTAAAAGGCTTCACACCTGCAGGACTAATGATCTAAGCAGTGACAGACCAGGACAAAAACCATTTAATCTTTCAATGCATTATTTTGAACCCTATAATTAAAGATGTACTCTGTACTTCTATTTTTCCCCTACTGAAAAGATGAAGGAAGCATGAGAAAGTAGGCCAACAAATTCTTTATGACACCCAACCCAAGAACGATATATTTCCATCTAGTGATTTACTTTTGGCTTTGGCTTCTATCTACCTGGCACAGATATGCAGCTTTTTCTTGTTGAGAAAATCAACAATGGCGACTCCACCCACTTCGTCACTCCTGTGCATGTCTGACCAATCACATTTTGACTTTCGGAATGTGCCCCGACTCAAATTGGTTGTTCAAATGGCCGTGAATGTGCATTTCTGCATATTTTTAAAAAAAACTTCACGAGAAACAGCAAAGGATGTTATCGCGGAGTACATGGAGTTTTTGGCCCTGTAATACAGCAAATTGCAGTGGGATCTCATCAGGACAAAAAGTATTCCTCTCACATTCCACAAGGAGTTTTTTCATCATCTAGACAACACTCCTGTTAAACATAAGCACCCCAACTGCTTATTTACTGGCAGACCTCACAATTCACATCCTCTCTTTCAACCCACACTATCTATCTCCACTGTCCATGTCCATCATTTCTTCCCTGCTACTCTGTTTAGCTGATAGGGTTTAGTATACAACCACTGGGGATTGTCCAGCTTTTCTGTCTGGCTTTCCAATATAATGACAGACATGTCTGAGAAACAGGGTAATTGTCTTCCTCCAGAATTCCTGAATGCTTCCTGCACTCCTGGTTGAGAACTGCAACATTGGATCAGAACATGCTCTGAACATACCATAAAAATATATTTACCCTAGGAAGTGATCTGTTTCCAATAGTACATTGTTATCATTAGAGTTGATCTGACCAATTAACACTTTAAGAATGACTTTGAGGGGGGGCAGCATGCCTGTGTGCATCATGATTGAGCCTCAGATCAAAGGGATGACTCACCAGTTTTGATATCTACAGCTAAAACAGGGTCTCGGCAAAGGAAAAGGCCCTTCATTCTAAAGGTAAGGACAGATTCAAGAAAACACTTCTTTACCTGATGCTGTTAAGCTGTGGAATTTATACATGATGGCCACCAACTCTTAAATAGTTTAAAAGGAAACCAAATAAATTCATGAATCAATGGCTCCTGGTCAAAATGGGTAGATATCCAATATCTGAAACAGGATGTTTCTGCATATTGTTGGTGGACTTCAAGTAGGAAAATGCAATTATGCCCATATCTCACCTTGTGGGTTTCTAGTGGTCAAGAGCAGTACAGACAACCTCCTTGTTAGATTGTGCTTGTTATTGTTGTCATGTGCCTTAATGTAGACTCTGACTTATGGCAACATTACCCTAGTATTTTTGTGGCAAGATTTATTCAGAGGAGATTTGCCATTGCTTTTGTCTAAACTGAGAGTGTGGGACTCACTGATTCTCTGATTCTACCACACAGACTAGATGGTACAAAAAAAGTGGAGATACCTAAGGTCACCTAGTGTGTTTCTATGGCTGAGTGGGGATTCAAACCCTGATCTTCTGAGTCCTCACATCACTACACCACACTGGCGCCACAACTAAATCTTGGTAAAAGGCTTCCCAATGAGTGGACTATTTGATTTTCATTTTTTGCTCCTTTAGTCTGGCTTGCAAGTTTGTTGTTTGAGAGTACAAGGATACAAACATGTATTGCCAATATGTATTCCCAAGCCTGAACTTTTGTAATAATGCAGAATGGGGGGACTGACAGAGGAGAAATGGTGGCAGGGAAAGAGGCTCCTAGTGCCAACCAATGCCCTGTGATTTTCCCAAGCTCATTACAGGCTAAATCCAGCAGTGTGTAGGTATGCGCATGTGTCTTCAAATCACCTGTCGACTTATGGTGAACCCATGAATTTCATAGGGTTTTCTTAGGTGTTTTTGCTAGTTCCTTCCTCTGAAATATAGCTTACAGCACCTGACATTATGTGGATTTTTATTCACATATCAGTAGTTTTCTTCACCTTCCTTCTTCTGCACCTATCTGCACTCCAGAGTAGATTAGGGAGACACACAGAAGGGAAGAAAGTGTACAATCCACCAGTACCATCCATGCTACCTGTAAAAGAAAATAGCCGGATACAACACTTTCCACCCACACCCCTCATCCCACAGCCTATTTATTTCTGGTCTAGAAGCCAGGTGGGGTTATGTGGAAGGATACATTGCCAGCAGCTTCAGGAGAAAATGGCATTTAGATTTTCTAGGCTGTCAATGGGGCACAGCTAAGTGTTGAAGGGAACGAACAAGTGGCTCACAAACATCTTAGGGCTTGTCTATATGGCAAAAATACCTCTCATAGAATTTGAGGAAAATACATTTTGTCTAAATGGGATCCTGCATCAATCTGCTATATCTGGAAGGGGGGGGCAAAACTGATGAATACTCCATGGAAAAAACCTTCATGGCTTTCCCCCATATTTTTAAAAAATAATGTGTGGCAATGCGCACTATTGCTCATTAGGACAAGCAATTTGCACCGCTGCACATTCTCAGAGTGGACAGCTGATTGATCGGACATGCACAGGGGGCAGAGCTTGCAGACATGGCAGCATTCAGAACTGCTATGTTAGATTTTCACTGTAGTGATCATGCGCTGAGGTGACAGAACAGCCTTCCCCCCCTTTTTTCTGTTTAGTTAAGTGGAAGATCACACTTCCATACCTTGGATTTGCTTTTTTAAAAACAACAACAACAACAACAACAACAACTATCCAGCAGTGGCAACTGGCAATAATAAAAACACAAATAATTCTTGATAATTGATAATTTTTGATATCAAAAATGTATAAAAATTTGAAGAGTGATTGTTGGAAATGCGAACATACATCAGACACCTTCTTTCATCTATGGTGGACCTGTGAGAGAGCTCAGAAATTTTGGAAACAAATACAGAAAGAAATAAGTGAAATTTTAAAAATTAACGTATCATTAAACCCAGAATCATATCTGTTAGGACTGCATGAAGAAAAACTGGATCATGAAAATTAGAAACTTTTATTCTACATGCTAGCTGCAGCAAGAATCACATATGCATCGATGTGAAAAAAAAATATCCCAACAATAGATCAGTGGCTGTTGAAAACTTACAAGATGGTTGGAACAGATCGCCTGACAATGCTGTTAAAAGGTAAGTGTATGGAGAAACATCATGAAATGTGGAATAAACTATCAGAGTATTTAGGAAAAAAGTGGGGGAAATTTGCAACAATCCCTAACTGAAGGAAAACAAAACAAACAAACAAACAAACAAAACAAAATAAAACCAATTAACCCAAACCACTGAAAAGAAACATTCAAAAACTGTTCAGGAAAATGAAATAGAGGAAAAATAGCACCACGAATGGAGAAAAAATAGAAATTATATTGAAAAATAAAGGATAAGGATTATAGAATAAATGAAGTTGAAACAGCGAAACTTAGTTTTAAGAAGACAGAATGTAAGAAAGGATTTGTTTAAGAATTAAAGGAATAACCATGACAAGGTCAGATAGGAAGTCATTGGGTAGAATATTAGAGCCATATGTGTGAAGAATGGAAGAATGGAAGATATGGTGGTATGGATAGAAGATGTGTTATATGTGTTATATGTTGTAAGAAACATTTCAGTTGTTTTTTATGTGTGATTTTTGTCTTTTATGCAATAAAAAATATTTTTTAAAAACCATAAATAATTTACTCATGACCACCATCTTGATTCACAGGCATGCCCATTTGAACAACAGACCCATATGGCTTCCCATGCTTGTAATCCTGAAAAAACAAACAAACATGGAGACAAATGAAAGCTGCTGTGAATTGGTGTTACTGTGTATCAATCCACATTTTATTGCCTCATACAAAGGAGTCCTTAGCTAGTTTCAAAACATCAAAGCTGGTTCAAGAGTGTGGCACCGAACACGTCATAGGGAAATACATCCAGCTATAATAACAGAATAGAATAATGGAAGGAAGAGACAGCAAATATAACAATTCTCCCTCTCTACAGATGGTACCAGAAAGTATTCAGAACAGAGACCACATGTATAAGAACAACAAGGGCAAGCTTGCATACACATTGATTACTTTGAGCTTTAGGAGCAGCAACTGAATGTGTGAACTGACTGGCGGTAAAATGTTACAGTTGGGGAACAGTGAGTGATAGGAAAGTAATACAGTATGATCCCTGCATCCACGGGGCTGCTAATTGCAGATTCACTTACCCATGTCTGAAAAAATATAGTCTCTCTCTAAGCATCTTCCAGCATGCCAGAAGCTAACCATAGAGTCACGCTGGAGGACTAGAAGATGCCTAGAGAACTTAAAGATCCCTACTTTATGGTATGGTTGGGCCAGAAGTCGTTCATTTTAATGGGGTTCACTATTATCCATGGTTTCCAGTATCCACAGTAAGTCTGGGAACATATCCCCTGTGGATACAGGGACCATGCTGTATTAAGCTTCTCATTGGTTATTCATACACGATGCAAGTCACCACTTGAACAGCACAACTCAAAAGAATTCTTCTTAAGGCAGCAGAGTCAGTTCTACATGATCAGGGTCGGCAACTTGTGCCCTTCCACATATTGACAGACAGCAACTCCTATCAGCTCTATCCAACATAAACAATGGTAAGGGATGATGGGATTTCATGTCCAGCAACATTGGGGGGGGGTGCATCTGTTGTTTTAAGAGATATATACAGACAGAATAAATTATTATCCATGTCAGTTTTTCAAGAACATTGCAGGCGGACTGTGCCTATGGTTGTATCAGAACATGTTCTTCCAAAAAAATTACCATTTAGTAAACCTGCACCTTGAATGTAGTCTTTCACTCCTCCACTAATACGTAATGCTCTTTCAGATTATTTTCTCCTCTCTTGTTTCCTTATGTTCACAGACTACAGAACATGATAATTTCAATGCAATATACAAAAAAGGCAGTGTCCCTGTCAGAATCGTGACAGAAATGAGGGATTAATGCTAGAAATGGCTTGTTTCTCCATGCTTGATCACAGTCTCTCACAGGATTAGGAAAAGTTACTTTTTTGCACAACTAAAATTCCCCAGCCAGCATGTTCTCCAGCCAGTGGGGGAGGGGGGCTTCTATTGGCTATGGCCCAAAAAAGTAACTTTCACACACCATAGAACCAGGCAATTATATGCATTTAAAAGGTAAAAATTTTGCTTATTGTACCAGTGTAAAATTGCCCCCAAGTAATATTTAAATTAAAAGGCTTTACAGTGCAATTCTATACACATCTACTCAGATATAACTTCCAATGATTGCAGTAGGGCTTATTTCCAGTAAGTGATGGTATTGGTTTGCAGTTTAGGTCTGAATCCTATGAGTTAGTCCCAACTAGAGAAGATCACTAGTTAACTCATTGGTGAGTTAACATATATGTCCCATTTACTCACTTGGTCTACTGTAGCTGAGTCTAACAAGAAGATTCAGACCTACACTGCACTTCTATAACCAGTTTTCCTATGAATAGCCTATGTATGGTTATGAAAGATGGGCAGTGAAGAAAAATGACAGGAAAAAAATCAACTCGTCTGAGCGGCGTGTCAGAGGAGAGTTCTATGGATAGCATGGACTGACAAAAAGACAAATAAATTGGGTCCTAGAGCAAATCAAGCCTGAACTCTCCTTAGAAACCAATATGACCAAACTGAGGCTATCATACTTTGGCCATGTCATGAGATGGCATGAATCACTGGGAAATATGATAATGCTCAGCAATAGAAAGCAGTAGGAAAAGAGGAAGCCCACACTACAGGTGGATAGCTTTGATCAAGGAAGCCAAGGAAGCCCTTGAGTTTGCAAGACCTGAACAGGGCTGTTGATATCTGGGCTCATGTAAGTCTCTCTCTCTCATTCATAGGGTCATAATATCAAAGGTGACTTGATGGCAAAGGACAACAAAATATCTCCACTAAATTCAACAGAACTTGTTTCCAAGTAGATGTGTACAGGATCGTACTCCTGGGGGCTATCTGGTTTCTGGTTAAACCAACACAAATATATTCCATTCCAGCATCTGTTTCAGGAAAAGTAAATCATGAGCTATATAGAATTTAACTATCAATTAACTGCACTGTGGATTGCAGCTTCAGACTCAGAAAAGGGGGAAAATCCAAGAAAAAACAACCCTCCAAGATCTTTTATTAAAAGCAATACAAGTACTATTTTTGGAACAACAAATATAGACTGAAAATATCTTATAAGATACTATTTTTCCAAGAACTTGTTAATGAGCTAATGTAACAAATGTGATTAATCTTCCTCCCTCCTTCTTGCTTACAAATAAATAAATTCTGCAAAATATAGATAAAAGATCGTCTACAATTAAGTCCCCTACAATTGTACACATGAAGAAAATCTATTATTGTAATGCAAAAAACCAAAACAAACCATGATCTATTTATTCATCAGAGATGCAAAAATAGAAAAATAAAGAGTCCTAGTGAAACCATGTTTTATGCCAAATGTGGCAGCAGGGGTTGAACTATTTATAAATGCAGCGAAAACACTGATTAAAACCTGAATGAAACCATGACTGAGCTATTGGGAAGAGAGAGGAGGAAAACAGATCTGATCAAAGGGCCACAAATTTATGGGGTTGGGATGCCCCACAGTCAATGGTATCAATACATAACAGACGTCTTGCATTGCATCAGAACCCCCACCCCCCGACTGTCTATCAGAACACCAGCGCTAATCTTTGCAAAGCAACATAAGGTAAGGCATGCCACAGTCATAGCTATTTGATACCTCTGGATTTATAATGGCTCCATCCTACAGCATCCTAGGGTTTCTAATTTGGCAAGTTTCTTTGAAGTCTCTGTTAATGAGTCCACATTCCTCTGGTCTACTTCCTCAGTCTCAAGTCTACGAAAGCTTATGCTACAATTTCTTTTTCTGAGTTAGTCTCCAAGGTGCTACAAGATTCCCTTGCTTACTGATATTCCAGACTAACACAACTATGTCTTTGAATTCTTCCAGTATTTATAACAAGTATGATGGGAGCTGGAGCCTAACAACATCTGGGGCGATAAATATACAGTAGAGTTTTAGTACAGAAACAGTGTATGTTGTAAAATCAAAATAAGGTTTAAATTGTGGCTAACGGGTGCCGAAGACATATCCAATATAAATGGATGAAAATGAAGACAAGGCTCCTATACCTTGTTGAAGGGTATACTTTAGCATCTTCTCATACTTCTACATGCAGAGGTACCACTGCCAAAATTTCCTGTTCATCTGGTTAGCAAACATCCCATAACTTTGCTGATTCTCCCCTTTCTTTCTTATTCTTGTTTCCTTTTTTTCTGGATTATCTGTGTCACTTCCATGCAACCTAGTGGAGGGAAAGAATGTACAGGCATGGAAGCTTATCAAAGTGCAAGGCAAAGTATCATGGGATCTGCATGTTGCCATGGAAATGTCCTCACACAGTGCAGCTTTTTGACATGGGCTGTTTCATTACAGGCGGCATCAATATGGCTTGCATAAAGCAGCCTCTAGAGTTCACCATGATCACAGCAGCAGCTGACAACCAAGTCAAGCTGTTTGGCTATTGGATCCTGACCAACTTGGCAGCTTCAGAGCTCTAAAGCACATGAGGAAGCTTTTTAATGAACAATCCCATAAATCTCCATGCAACTCAGCCTCTGTTCTTTGCAAGATCGAACATTAGCTTCTACACTTTGTCACCCAGGATTAACTTGTCAAAACATGTAACTTATGGCATGGGTGTGGGACCTGTGGCTTTCCAGATGTTTTGAACTTCAGCTCCCAGGACTCCAGACAACATGGCCAATGCCAAGGCACCATGGGAATTGTAATCCAAAACATCTGGAGGGCCCGTGGTTATCCACCCCTGACCTAAGGTACATAATACCTCTGTAGAGAAAGAATCAAAGCATTTGTATTGCTTGGTGTCTCCTCCTACTGGTAGAAAGTTCCAAGGATAGACTTCTCTTCTGAATGGGACACAATGGAGACCTGTGACATTTTAAAGGTTGGGGGGGGTTGTTCCTTTTTTTATGGGGGGGGATATGCATGTTGAACAGGAGGAAAACAAGCAAGCAAAGAAACAGACGTGGCCAGTCTTTCAAAAGCTACCAGCCATCAACACTCACTGAAGAGACTTCTAGCCATCAAAAGCTATTTGATGCATCTCCAGGTAGATCTGAAACATTAGTGTCCAAGAGCAAACAAGAAAGTAAGTAAAAACAAATGTTATTCATACTGACATAATGTGATAATACAACAGCACTAAGTTATTATTATATTACAAGATGCCACATTATAATACTTAGGCACTGAACTATTATCAGTTGCTTCTGTGGTACAACCTAACATGCAACATCTTTGCAGATGTCTCATGTGACCAGCTGCTATATATTAGTCATGACATTCTAGAACAAAAAGCCTAGGAGGCAAAGAAATTTTAAAAACATTTCAGTTTAATATAAGATTTCTGTAATTTTCAGTTTGAATATCTATCTTTAAAATGGCAGGATTCCTGAGCCTTTAACATCTGTGATACAGAGAGATCTTTTAATAGACACAGTCCTTCCACATAGATGGGAGGGGGGCTTCACCTGATGAACTTTTGCCTTCCCAAGCACCCTCCCTCCCACCCAAGATGCCAGGTGGAAATGCTAATAATCATGAAGTATTCAGGATTCTGCTGTCTCCCTGTGGATTTAGAACACAGTCTACTTTCTTCAAAAAGTCTCTGCACATTTTGATGCTAAATATTCAGTTGGTATTCCCTAGTGTATTTGCTGAATTACCAGCAAATATTTGATACTGGCATTGTCAAATACCAATTCAGTGAAATTAGATATAGTCCAGGAAAATTAGGTTTCAGTGTTTAATTATCCAGACAGTGGAGAGGCAGAATTCAAAGACATGGCCATGTTAGTCTGAAATATAAGTAAGCAAGGGGATCTTGTAGCACCTTTGAGACTTACTGAGAGAAAGACATTGTAGCATAAGCTTTCAGAGATTTGGTCTACTTCTCAGATACATGAAGCAGTAGGATTGGGAAAAACTGAGTGATAGAGTAAATGCTGTGCCTGTAGAGCTTCGAAAGTTACTTTTAACTCATGATTGTGTTTGAAAAGAAACTCAATGCTATTATGATTTATGCAGTTGGGGTGGAAGTAACTTATTGAACTATTTGTAACTTTTTTACATTTAGATTGATGATTTTTTAAGAAATACAACATGCTTAAGATTGATAAGAGAATGGCATAAAATTTGAAAATGCCTCTAATGTCTAAACCATATGTTTAAAAAGTAACTTTCAGAAAGAACTGGAAAATGCTACTATTCCACCAATGACATAATTTTGTTCTTGCTCAAAATTCTTGAAATGTTCAATACTCTTGAAATTTTGCTTTCACTGCCATATGACATAGCCCAGAGGCCAGGATCAGAATTCAACATGACCTTGATAGATTGGAGAGTTGGGCCAAAACTAACAAAATGCATTTCAATAGGGAGAAATGCAAGGTACTACACCTACATCTAGGAGGAAAAATGAAATGCACAAATATAGGATGAGTGATACCTGGCCTGAAAGCAGTACAAGTGAAAAGGATCCAGGGATCTTAGTAGATCACAAATGAAACATGCGTCAACAATGTGATGCAGCACCCCAAAAAAACCAATACAGTTCTGGGCTGCCTCAACAGGACTACAGTTGTCCCTTCATATTTGCTGGGGTTTGGTTCCAGGACCCCCGTGAATACCAAAATCCATGAATACTCAAGTCCCATTACAGGCAATGGCATAGTAAAATGGTGTCCCTTATGTAAAATGGCAAAATCAAGGTTTGCTTTTGGGGATTATTATTTTTAAAGAATATTTTCAAGCCGTGAATACTTGAATCCATAGATACCAAATCCATGGATATGGAGGGATAACTGTATAGTGACCAGATCAAGTGATGTAGCAGTTCTATTCTTTTCTGCTTTGATCAGACCTCACCTGGAATACTGTGTTCAGCAGTTGCAGGCACCACCATGCAAGAAGGATACTGACAAGCTGGAATGATTCCAGGGAAGGATGACCAAGATGATGAAAGGTCAGGAAACCAAGCCTTATGGGAATGACTAAGGGGGCTGGGCATGCTTTTCTTGGAGAAGTGAAGACTAAGATGTGATATAATAGCTATCTCTAAATATCTGAACATTGGTTCAGATATTTAGAATGGATGATGAAGTATCTGAAGGCAGAAGCTTGTTTTCTCTTGTTCTAGAGACTAGAACACAAACCCAATGGATTGAAATTGCAAGAAAAGAGATTCCACCTAAACAGTAGGAGGAACTTAAATGTAAGAGTCATTCAACAGTGGAATGGAATGCCTCCAAATGTGGTGGCCTCTCCATTCTTGGAGGTCTTTAAACAGAGGCTGCATGGGCATCTTTCAGGAGTGCTTTAGTTGTATATTCCTCCATGGCAGCATGTTGGACTAGATGGCCCTTGTGGTCCCTTCCAACTCTAAGATTCTAGGATCCTCACACCTTTGGGTCCCATGTTTTTTTATTGATTCATTCATTCTCATATTTCTGTAAAACATTTGAGTTCTCAGTGCATTTTAGTAAGGCATATCCCACAAAACCTGGATCCTTCCTCGATATACTCCCAAGTCCAATTCAGCAAAGGTGCTTCCTGCTGGCCCAAAGTGATGTCTCTTTTTAAGGCTGCTCTTCATCTGTTTAAAGTAGTATAGCTTATTTATGTAACAGTAGACAATTTATTTAATAACCATCTTATGCAACATCTGTGCCAGGGATTTTAGCTGCTGCACCAGCACGATGGATCTGGTCTCTTAAAAGCATCCTTAAAAGCAGAGAAAAATAATGAAATAAGCCCAATGGGTTCTGCAATAATCTTTCTCTAGATTTCCCTACAGCATTCATTTGCTGCTTTTTTTTTTTAACAGCAAAGGAGACAAACCATTACTTCAGTTAATGAGTCTTCCACATTTTTACAGTAAGAGTGAATCATAGAATCACTGAGGCTTCTGAAATAAGGGACATCTACTGTATGCTGTGGAGCTATGATATTCAGGAAGATATCCTCTCCATACTTCTGAATTTCACTTGTCATTTTCATAACCAGTTGTCCAGTTTGCATAAAAGCACAGGAAAACTGGCTTGTATAGGGTCAGACTATCCATCTTCTTCAATATTATTTCAAGGTTAGAAAAGTTATTTTTTAAACTGCAGCTCCTAGAATTCCCCCAGCCAGCATTGCTAGGGGATTGTGGGAATTGTATTCCTAAATCAATTTTTACAAGCTCTGATTTTAATCAGTACAAAATAATCTGACTGGCAATGGCTCTCTAGGGTTTCTCGCAGAATTCTCTCCTATCCCATGATACCTAATCTTTGAAATGAGAAATGCTAGTGACTGAATATGGAGCCTACTACATATGAAAGATACCCCTAACTACTGAACTAGGGTCAAAGGTCAGCCCCAGATAATTTCTGCCCATGCTACCCACTTATGTATCATTCCAAAAAGGGAAAATTAATAATAAAAAAGATATATCAAATTGCATTAAATTTTGTACATGCTACCAGAAGCAAGTGTGGGGCTTTGCCTTTCGTAAAAAGGCAGACCACATGTTGTTGGAATGGAAAAGATCACAACTTTATTGGTTACAGTTGAATAGGCTTAGTCCACAGCCCGAGTCCAGATTAGGTTTCTGCCTTCTGGCAATGGCAACCCATTCATCAGTCAACCTGTCTGCTGGCTGATGGAAACCCATTCATTCAGCCCACCTACTGAGTAGCACTGGAATGACAGTTGTGGGGATCCACTTGGTCAGAAGACACTGTGTAGTTCCCCTGGCACCTAGGAGTGAGGCAGAGCCTTGTACCCTTGAATTGGGCATGGCCTTGTTGCCTACACCCCCCAAGGTCCCCTAAGGCCTTGGGTATGATGGCCAGATGGACCCTATCTACTCCAAACTTGATCTGGCCCCTATGCCAAAACTGCCCAAAGTATTAGTGACAATGTTAGCAATGTGACACCACTCACAAAACAATTGTCAATAGAAAAACCTCAAACACTGTGGGAGGGTGAGTAGGGATGACAATCAAAGCCAAATGGTTCACATGGTAGTGAAAGCAGTTTATATGGGCCTGAAGAAGAGCTGAGTGAGGCCTTCATTTGATCCTGATCTCTGGCCCCCGCCAGCCAACCAGGCTGCCTTTGACTGGCCAGCCTTCCAACTCTGCACCAGACCCAGAAAACCACATAGCCTTCTGGGAAAGAATATGGCACTTGGAACATGGCACCCATCCACACTTTGCTTGCAGCTACCATCTGCAAGTTGGTGTTACCAGTAAGTCAGGAAGCATTTGGACATTATTATATAAATACTGAAATAACTGTAACTTAAATAGAAATCTTTTCTCCTTATAAAGCAGAAGATCTTAATCAGATGTGTGCCTGCCCAGTTTGCTATCCAGGTGCTAATTGTTGACAGGAAATTTCAATGCCCTTACCTACTAATAGTAGACTGTCTTCTGTAAACCATAACCATCTTGTTTCTTAGTATCTATCTCACAGTCATTTTCTTTGGGTGCCTTTATCAAATGTTTATCAGCATAAA
Organism: Gambelia wislizenii; assembly: GCA_030847615.1. Taxonomy (NCBI): domain Eukaryota; kingdom Metazoa; phylum Chordata; class Lepidosauria; order Squamata; family Crotaphytidae; genus Gambelia; species Gambelia wislizenii. Next base: position 37,546,896 of record JAUMIR010000004.1, read on the forward strand.
TCCAATCAAGTAGTCCTGCTGAATCAATAGGATTTGTGCAAGTGTTTACTTAGAATTCAGCAACTGATTCAGTGGATCTAGCCTAGTTAAGACTAGCAATCGGTTTTAAGTAATTTCCACTTTACTAGCTGTATCCGATGGAACATACACCGGTGGTGCATTAAGGTGAGTCGCTCTGTTGCCCTGTCCCTGCTGCTGCCCCCACTGCCACCTGTTGACTGCCTCGGTTCCGTCGCAGTGGCAGTAGGGGTGGCGGGGCAATGATGTGACCCCCTGGGTGCCCAGGTGATATCAAAAGCCATATCAAAAGTTTGTCTAGTTCTGTAACAGAATAAATTATGTCTACTATTCTAAAAATCCAATTACAGTTGTCCCTCGGTATCCACGGATTTGGCATCCATGGATTTAAGTATTCACGGCTTGAAAATATTCTTTAAAAAATAATAATCCAAAAAGCAAACCTTGTTTTTGCCATCTTATATAAGGGGCACTATTTTGCTATGCCATTGCATATAATGGGACTTGAGTATTCACAGATTTTGGTATCCACAGGGGGTTCTGGAACCAAACCCCAGCAAATGTGAAGGGACAACTGTAATAAGTTGGAAGGTCCATCTTCACCGACTCAATTCTTACAAAATAAATCATCTATCTATCTATCTATCTATCTATCTATGACTTGGGTATGCTTCCTTTCCCAGTGTGCTGACTGGCAGCTTAGGAAACATACCCAACCAATCCCCTCACTCCCTCAGCCAATCACCACCCACATACAAATTCCTTCTCCACCTCACAATCCACTTCTGCCACTCAATCTGCATCTACACCCCCAGCCTCACAAAGGTCCCTCCTTCCTCTCACTCCCTCAGCCACTCATCACCCACATGTAAAAAAAAATGCAATATTTTTTCCTAAAATAATACCATGTAGCTGAACTGTGTGAAAGGAACACTGCCACTCCAAGCTCCACACTGCAACTACCACTTGAAACCCCAGCTGGGCACATAATGGTGTATGTTACACCAGGTAAACCTATACTAATACTAATACTAATACAATTACCCCAGTGGCTCTTAACCTTTTTGTTTACCAGGGATCCCCTTTCAATATCTTTTGTTGCCATGGGACCCCCAAGACTTAACTCAAGATTTAAACAAACAACAACAACAACTGATAATAATACAATTACACCAGTGGTTCTTAACCTTTTCTTTAGCAGGGACTCCCTTTAAATATCTTTTGTTGCCATAGGCCTCCAAGATTTAACTCAAGATTTAAAACCCTAACAACAATAATAACAATAATACCTGATAACAACAATAATTAAACAATTACAACAATGTCTCTTAACCTTTTCTTTACCAGTGGCCTCTTTAAATATCTTTTGTTGCCATGGTCCCCAAGACTTTAGATTTAAAACAACAATACCAACAATACAATTACATCATCCATTAAATCTTGGCCCAGAGGCATCAGAGGGGGAGGGAAGAATTTTATCCTGCTTCTTCCTGCAAGTTTGTGGCTGGAGCAGATTGAATGGCAATGCGCAGGCCAAGCCAGCCTTTGCCTTGGCTCCTGTCTTGTGGCCGCTCCACTGCAGGGAGGAGGTGGGCCAAGTAGCCTTCAAGCCTTCACAGACCCCCTGTGAGGAGATTGAGACATCCCTGGGGGTCCCCGGACCCCAAGTTAAGAATCACTCATCTAGATACTTGGCAAAAGTAGCACGCAAAAGCTCGGCCTCGTTTAGACAAGAGGGGGCCCAGGGATCCTTGTCTACCACTTGTTCAAATAGATATGAATAGAAAAGGGAGCGAAGAAGTCTTTCCAGCAAGGGCAGAATGGTCACCTCTAACTTTTTCGTGAGTTTTTGGACTTGCCTTTGCCCTCCCCACAGACTGCAGAGTCTCAGCCTTCCACTCAGATGCCAGCTGCCCTTCGAGGGTAGCATGCTGGATTCCCATTGGGGGACAGCCAGTGGCCAATGATAGCCCACTTTGCTCTGTTCTATGCCCCCCCTCTGGCTTTGGCTCCTCTCACAGGCTGGAGGCTTTTTTTAGCAGGCAGCAGCCCATCTGGTGTAGCATTTGCAAGGAAAGCCTTTCTCTCCATGGGAAGTAGAGCCAGAGTACCCCAAGGGGTCCCCAAGGAGGAAAAAGAGGGCCTGGAACCCCAGGGCGGCCTCCCACCTCCTTCTCACCCCTTTCCAGGGTTTTTTTCTTGCAGTCTATAAGTTCCTTGGGGCAGAAGGAAGGGGGAAAGGGCTCAAATTTTTGGGTGCAGAAGGGGTGAAGAGAGGAGGAAAATCTACCCTGCAAGGTAGAACAGGAGGAAAAAGAAGAAAGAAGAGGGTGGGGGACGTATAGAAAGCAGCATGATTTTCCCCCACACATGCATATTAAGATAGCAAGGGGAGCTGGCTGCGTATTTAGTTACTGCAGCTCAACGGGCAAAGATGTGGCTGTAGGCCAAGGAGGTGGTGCTGAAAAATGCCCTCAAGAGGCTGACTGGCCAGCCAACAGAACGCTACAATTGGTTGGGTATGTTTCCTAAGCAGCCAATCAGCACACTGGGAATGGCAACCTACCCAAGAGAATTATATATAAAAATAGATTAGGAATGGGTCACTAGAAGTTGTTGGAATGCAGATCCCAGAATGCCTTGCTCAATAGTCCTTCAGTATGTATACACTCCATAGTTATAGCAGATTGCTGCCATTAATTACCAAGGTTCCATCCTATGGAATTCTGTGATTTGTGGTTTGGTGAGGGAATTAAAGGTTCTCTGCTAGAATGCTTATGCACTATAGCTCTCTAGCAGAGAGCTCTAGATATGTCACCAAACTAAAAATCCCAAAATTTTATAGGATGGAGCCATATTTAACTTATATCTTTCTAACACAGATCTTGCAATAGCACCTCCACCACATCATGGTAAGATGTGGAAGGATATCCTCCTCGACTCCCCCTGATGTCCTTACTTTCAAGCTTTTTTATGCCACGAAATGCTTCCCTGACGAATCCTATGCCCCCACTCTGTTTGTTATGTTTTAATGTTTGTTTTGTATAGTTGTTTTGCCATCTATGACTCCAGTTCTCCTGGTATTGTTCCTATTACAAAATAACAACTGTACAACTTTTTCTTTGTTAAATCAATAAAACTTTACTAAAAAAAATGGTAGAATTCTACAATAAGAAGCAAATCAATACCTATCCACCTAATCCCCACAAAATTAATATAATTATAACAATATGCCAATTACTATTATACTTTATCAAATCAAATTACCTACAAATAATATCTCTGGCTATGTATCTAACCATCTATCAACCTATATATAATGTCTGTTAAATTTTTCTGCTCTATTATATATTGATACTTCTATGCCAAAAATTAAATTGGTAAGTTGGAGGTACACCTTGAAAATACATTAAATATAGGTACTAAACTGCTTCAAAGTTGTTCTCTTTTATTTCTCTTTTCATTATGTAAAAATAGCTGGTCAATTTTTCTGAAGGTGCAACTGACCATAAATATGACCATCTATGAAATGGAAGTCCTTGGGCATTTTCCAAGTTATAGCAATCTCAGCTCTTGCAGCTTCTACAAGGATTGCCAGCAGTTTTTTTTACAACACATGGAGCAATGACAATTAAAACAGTGGCAATGGATGGCTTTCATATCAGTGGGGTGCTGAACCTGCTCCAGGTTTTAGTCTGTAAACTCCAGACTGAATCCAGATCCTAGCACTTACTGGGTCATGACTTATTGATAACCCTGGACTAGCCTCCCCCGTTTCTCTAATCTTGATCCACTCCACATGTTGGTGGTGAGGATGAAAGCCATGTACACTGCCTTGAGGTCATTGGAAAGAAACCAAGTTATGAATGTAGCTGTGATGAGAAGCTATCCAAGGTGCTGAACTTTGTCCCCAAAATAGGTTCAGGACATTGGATATATCCTTCAAAACATGGACTAAAACCTTAATTGGATTCAATGACAGACTGACATGGAAGACACTGGCTGCTAGTAAGTCACAGTAGTACGGAATTGCTATAATTCTGGTACGTAGATATATAGTCAGATGATGGGAAATGTTTCAAAACATGCCAGGAGAGCACACTTACCAGCCAGGATGAATTCGAGACCAGCACTAGAGGACTGAGAAGATGCAGTTAATAGGCCCAGCAATGAACACGAGACAAGAGGTTGAGGAGATGCAGTTTAATAGGCCCAGGAAACTAAACACAGATCCAAGTTTTTGTAACCTCCTGTGGAGGAGAGCCTTGGGGAGCTTCAAGTGGATACTGCTTACTTTTAAAAGAATTGATGTCATGGTACAAATAGTCTGGCTACATGTCTACTCATCCATGTTCAACTGGTGATATTACAAACATTTAAAAATGCTATAGTGATCTGTCATTGAAAAGGAAACTATTCCTGTGCGGCCCCACTAAAATGAATTCTGGGTAACACTAAAACACAGCTTGGTGGGTTTTAACATACAAAGTGCTGGACAGCTGCTAAGAGAACATAATGCTTCCATTCAAATTGGTTAATTCAGCATGTTTTTTACTGCATCATTCCAAAGACAGCAATATCAAGCAGAAATCAAGACTGCAAAGATCAGAATTCAAAGTTTGGTGATTAAATGCAGTCAAATGGCACCTTCTGCTTATATGTGCTGCTAATTTCCAGATTTTTCTTATTTTAAAATGTGCACAGAAAACAGAAAATGTTGGCACTATCTACTGCTTTCCCTGGTTATCCTCTGCATTGCAAAAATGCTGGGAAGGCTGTTAACCCAGCTCAAGGAAGCTGATAGTGTTAACCAGATTATGTTTTTTCCTGTCTGAGTACAATACGGTGATCATGTTTAGGATGTTTTTTAAAAATTGTCCAGACCCAGAAATGTAGGAATAGTTTCATAGACCTCCAAATAATCAATTGTCAAAATTATTATTTGTAGTAAGATGTATTGTTATCTATATTTTTATTTTATACAAGAGCAAGTGTAACTTGGCCACAAGAGAATGTGCTATGAGTAAGGAGGTTCTTCATTCAGATCTTTTCTCTGCCATGAACTCACTAGGGGGGCTTAAGCAAGTAACTGCTTTAGGTTGTCTCCCCATCTGCAATATGGGCAATAATACTGACTTACAGGATTTTCATGAAGATTATAACTAGGTAATGCATGAGAAATGCTCAGAGCACATGAAATATCTACATGTTAAATATTACACTGTATGTTATATTAAAAGCTCCAGTAGCCAAGCTGATCATTTTTTAAAAAAATCATAAATCCATATTATGTATGGTAACATCTGATTCAACATAGTGTACAAGTGTTTGAGTTCTCCAGAACTCTTCGACAGTAAGAGTATTAGTGGTAGTGATCAAGCCATAGAGTCTACCTTTGGTCATAAGATATGGCAGGGAGTTGCAGACATTCATATTAGATTCTCTTAGGTACAAAGATGGTTTTAGGTTCTATCTGGGACTCTATCAGGGCTGCTGGGAATGACTAAAACAAACAATGGGAAATCAACATCAGCCCCACTACCTGCTTGGTTTTTTATATATATATATAATATCAACTGATTAATGGTTTTAGTAGAACTCATTCATGAGCCAGAGAGGTGTAGTGGTTTGAGTGTTGGACTAGGGCTCCGGAGAACAGAGTTTAAATCCCTGCTCAGCCATGGCAACCCACAGGGTGACCCTGGGCAAATCACACTCTCTCAGCTTCAGAAGAAGGAAAGGGCAAACCTCCTCTGAACAAATTTTGCCAAGAACACCCCATGATAGCTTTGCCTTAGGGTCACCATAAGCAAGAAACGACGTGAAGGCACACAACAACAACAACAACAACATTCATGGGGTCACCATAAGTTGACAGGAGACTTTAAGGCACATACATACACACACAGAGAGGACTCAAAAGCCTGCACATTATTTCTGATCTTGAAGTGGTCTAATAAAGGTGAAATGGATATTGGTTTTTTAAAATGCCATATTATAAGTAGCTACAGTCTTTTTGGAACAAATAGAATTATGCACAAAACATGTATGTGGTAATTTTTTAAAATGGTGGGTTTTTAATGGATAGTTGGACTCTTTATAGGAGTGCTTTTAAATTGCTTTTAATTAAACTGCATTTTACTATTTTAACTTTTCATGTGTATATCTGTACATTCTTTTTGCTAATATTGTGGGAAGCCACTTGAGTTCCCACTTGGTGGAAAATCCAGGGTATGTGTGTACAGTATGTAGCTGCAAGTTGCCTGTCGACTTATGGCAACCCCATGAATTTCATAGGGTTCTTTTAGGCAAGGAATACTCAGGCGGCTTTGCCCATTCCTTCCTCTGAAATATAGCCTATAGCAGTCTTCCATCCAAATACTAAGCAGGGCTGACCTTCCTTAGCTTTCAAGTTCGGACGGAATCTGGTGCCTCTAGGCCACAGTGTTTGCAGGATAGCAAGTAAATAATTAAATAAATAAAAGCTACCTCAGATCTCAGAAACTGGATGTAGAAAATTCATTGCTTAGGAAACTCATGCAAGTAAGTGATTCCCACAACAGCTATGCAGCTGCACCAAATGAAATATATGCATTCCTCAGACTAACCCATGCAAGTCAGGGAGCTACAAGCATTTCAAGACTTCTCCTGACACAGAAAACTGACACACCAAAGGATTTCTTTCCTCTCTGTGTGTGTTTTGCTTTGTTGTTGTTTTTAAAGCTGGGGAAGTTATAGTTTTGAGATAATAAATATTGCATGGGAATTAATGTTACATGAATTGGAAGTGGCAAGAGAACATTTGCTCTTCAACAGAAACATATCCAGGGACACGTTTATTTATGAACAAATTGACAGTAAAGAGAACCCCGCAAAAATTATCTTCCTGGTCACCTTCTCTCCATTAATAGAAATATTTCACACATGCAATTTAGAAGTGCTTTCCAAGCCCCCCTCTCTCCAATTGTTGCTGAAAATGACAAGTTACCATTAATTTAAATTGTATCATGATCAGGAATCCTGTTGGTTATTCCCAACTAGAGTAAACCCATTCAATGAATTGTTGAATGGTAAGTCAACACATAAGTAAATCCCACTGTTACAGTGTAGGTAGGACTAACAATAGTATTCGGATCATTATTATTATGAGGCTGATGGCCATGCATGAAGATGGATTCATACTGCAACTCCTGCTTGGGATAACCTGGGACTTGATGCATTTTCTCTGGAACACATTTTTAGTTCCTCAACCTGCCATTGCCCCCCCTCCCATCTCTCTCTCTCTCTCTGGCTTTTCTTCGCAAACGAAGATTCAGGAAGGACTCATCCCACGCTTTCTGCAAGCGCGCTGATGACTAAAAAGGCCAATCCGAGATAGACAAGTCCGGTTGCAGAAAGCACAGCTTTCTTTATGTGTTTCCTTGGGTGATTTTTCTGGATTGTGATTCTTTCTGCGTTGTTGTTTCTCTTCGGCGTGAGTTCTCAAATAAGGCTACAGCATTGTGGATAGTGCATCTCCATGCCTCCCGATGCAAGGCCGGGTGGACCATTGTTGGTGATCAATTTGGCCGAGCCTGAGATGTTGTTTCAGGGAGTCCTTGTATCGTGTTTTTGTTTGTTTGTTTGTTTGTTTGTTTTGGAGCGCCCCTCTTACGCTGACCCATGGCGAGTTCACCGTAGAGTACTATTTTTGGGTCCTCCATCCTGGAAACGTGCCCTGCCCAGCGCAGCTGTGTTCTCAATATCATGGCGTCAATGCTGGTGATCCATGCTTGCTCAAGGACAGCAACATTCGTCACATAGTCCAGTGTATGTTTAGGATTGTGCGTATACTGCGCTGATGAGAGTGGTCGAGGAGTCATAAGTGGTGGTGATAGGTGACCCATTTTTCAGACCCATAAAGGACAATAGACAGTACAATGGCTCTATACACACTGATTTTTGTGCTACGCCTCAGGTGCTTATTACTCCAGACTCTTTTGTAAAGTCTTCCAAATGCGCTATATGCCTTTGCTAATCTGTGATCCATCTCTTTGTCAATCTTGGCATCTGAGGAAATGATGCTTCCCAGGTAGGTGAACTGTTGAACGGACTTAAGCACAGAGTTTCTGATGGCAATGTGGGGATGATGGTGTTCGTCCTGTGGTGCAGGCTGGTAAAGAACTTCTGTTTTCTTAAGATTGACTTCCAGTCCAAAGAGGTCTGCAGCTGTTGCGAAGCAGGATGTTAGGCGCTGCAGAGCTGCTTATGTGTGGGCAACAACGGCAGCATCATCAGCAAAGAGCAGCTCATGGACTAGATAGTTTAGAGTCTTGGTGCGAGCCCTCAAAGGGCTTAAGTTAAACAAGCTACCATCAGTATGGTAACGTATATAGATGCCATCTTCTTCTTCAAGCTCTGCCATAGCCCTTTGGAGCATCATGCTGAAGAAGATTGTAAATAAAGTTGGAGCAAGAACACAACCTAGCTTCACTCCATTAGTTATTAGAAAGGCCTCTGAAAGAGCATCGCCGTATCTGACTTGACCATGCTGGCCCTCGTGTAGCATGATAATCATTTTAAGGAATTTGGGGGGGACATCCTAGTCTTTCCAGGATCTGCCACAGACCTTTTGTACTCACGGTGTCAAAGGCTTTGGTGAGGTCAACAAATGTTACATAGAGACCCTTGTTCTGCTCTCTGCATTTCTCTTGCAGTTGTCTAAGGGCAAATACCATATCTGTAGTACTCGTATTGGCTCTGAAGCCCCATTGGCTTTCAGGAAGAAGTTCTTCTGCAATAGCAGGAACTAATATGTTCAGGAGTATCCTTGCAAGGATTTTTCCAGCAATAGAGAGCAGTGTTATGCCTTGATAGTTTGAGCAATCGGATTTTGCTCCTTTTTTTTTTTTTTTGTACAGGGTGATGATGGCTGCATCTCGGAGATCTGATGGCAGTCCCCCCTTTTCCCAGCAATTCACAAGGAGTTTGTGGAATTCATCGTGGAGTGCATAACCTCCATGTTTCCAAACTTCAGGTGGGATTCCATGAATCCCAGCTGCCTTGCCGTTTTTCATCTGCTGTATGGCCTTAAGGGTCTCTTCCAAAGTGGGAGCTATGTCCAATTCATTTTTCATCGGGGTTTTTTTATCATATGTTGGATAGCTGAGCCTTGGACTGCTCGGCTGGCACTAAAGAGACTTTGAAAGTGTTCAGCCCATCAATTCAGGATGGAGGCTTTATCAGTAATTAATGTTTGACCATCTGTAGTGTATAAGGAGCATTGGACCTGATAAGTAGGTCCAAACACTACCTTAAGAGCTTCATAAAATCCTCTAGAATCACCCAGATCTGCCATGTTGTGTCTTTTCTGCTATATTGATCCACCACTTGTTCTGCATGTCTCTGAGTTTTTGTTGAAGTTTACTACATGTGAGACTGCCATTGCCCCCCTCCCATATAGTCACACACATTTGGACATGACTTCTTCCCAACATTTCAGCCTCTGCCCAATAGGCAGTAGTGGCATTACTGGGGTGTGGAGAGGCCAAACCACATCAGGTGACACCACAGCCAGTAGTGAAATGTACAGGTATATTTCATCATCTTTAACAGGCACATCAAATTTACCCATTTCTTTCTCTCCTTCTATCACCATGATCAGCTGTGGCAGAGCCATTTCTTTCACCACCTCTTGGCTCTCAGGGGAGCACTTTGTTGCTATTTTTTTGACCTTGGAACCAACATGAAACTGACAAAAAAAAATTCCCCATACTTTGTTATTTTCACTGAAGAACAGAGAAATGGGTATCAGAACAAATGGTCTTGGGATGTGTGTGAAACAGAGATGGAAAGCATATTTCTAATTATTATTTCCCAGATTGAAAAAAATGAGCATCTCAACACTCAGGAAACCCTGCCAGGAAGAATAATAGACCAGCAAGAATTTTGCATATTTTTTCCTGGTATTTGATGTCCCAAAGAGTTATCAAGGGATTATTCTGTAGAGAAAGTATGAACAGAAAACAGATTTGTGTGTGTGTAGGAAACTTGTTTCTGCACAGATTTTTTTTCCCCCAGAGACACTATCTGAAACACCATATCCCCCTATATGAACCTATCTGACTCCTCAGGGGAGTGCTTTCTCTTGGTCCTACCATTATCATAGGCCCATCTGGTAAGGGCACAGAAGAAAGCCTTCTCAGTGGTAGCACCCAGGCTATGGAATTCCCTTTTACAGGAGATCAGCCTGATCACTTCTTTCACTGCCAGGTAAAGGCTTTTTTTAAATAGGCATTTGAGGATTAATTGAATGCAGAAGAGTCTTTTTATGGAGGGGGTACTGTATTTTTGTCTTTATTCTTTTTTTTAAAATGATGATATATGTATTAAAATTCATGGTGCTTTAATATGATAGCTTGTTTGACTGTGTTTTAGCTTTTTCTCATCAGGTTTTTTAGCTCTATTGTGTTTTAACCTTGCCATAAATTGCCTGGGATCCCATGTCAGAAGAAAGGGATGGGATATAAATTTTAAAAAAATGAATATAAATCAAGCCTAATAATAATGGCAACAACACCATTCCAAAGAAGGTGTGTGCCCTGCAGCATTTCTATGCTTATCATTGTGAGGGGCATTATCTGTCTGAGTCCCACTCTTGGAGAAAGGCTAGATATAAATTAAGGGATGTAAGGATTGCCTTTATCGCATAACATCCTTACCTCAAAATGTGTACTAGTGTTTTAAAGCATGAATGTTAGGATCTTTTTCCATTTTCTGTTTTGAAAGTACACATCCCAATCAAGACAAGTAATTGGGGAGGGTGAGGGAAAGAATGTCATTATGTCAATGTTTGCGGGGGGGGGGGGAGAAATCAACATTAAGGCTGTTCAGATCACAAACATTTGGCAGCAAGCAGAATGCACGTCTCACAAGTGTCCAGAGAGGTTGCAATGCTTCAAACCAATGGGGCTTAACTGTACTTTTACCAAGCCATCAAATTAACATTTCATTTAGATTGACTCAGATGTGTTTGTTGGCAATAACAATCTATTCTGTCGTTCTATCATATATAAATAACACAACGTAAGACACTTGAAACTGAATATGGCTGCCTTGAAAAGTAGTTAATGCTTCAGCTTCCAAACAGGCAGGATTCTATTCATGCAACAGGGACGACATTTAAGAGGGACATAATTTTTAAAAGCCAGGGCCTGAATATGATAAAGAAGAAATGGCACCCCTCCCTGCACATTCCACATGAAGAAGCAAATTGGACTGGCAGCTGAACTTTTGTTCCATGCTGGCACCTCCATCACACCTGAGCCAGCAGCATAGTTTAGGGAATGCAGAACAGGATGTGTGACACATGTAGCTCAATCCTTCAAGGGAGATGAATCAGACACCTGAGACTCTTCACCTATGGGTATATTACAAATCACATAATCACTATAACTGTCATGGTTCCTTCCAAAGAATTCTGAGGATTTTCATTTGTGGACAGCACCAAGAATTCTCTGAGGAAGAATAAGGGACCTCACCAAAAGTAGTTTCCTGAAAAGAGGGAATGCCTTTGAAACTAGCTTGCAGAATGCTCCATAAGTGGATCTAACTTTTCACAATGCTGTCAAGTTACACCTCCAGGGTTAACACCATCCATGCTATTTCACTGGAGAAGTATTCAAGACTCCCCATCCTTAGGAATTTTATCCTGGAATAGAACAATGGGAGGCCTATCCAGCAAGATCTAGTTGTTCTTCCCCAACCAAAGTTACGGTAATTTTTATTGGGTCCAGCCAGTCTTGAAGGGATGATTGCCAGGCTTTGAGGCATTGGGCCGGAGCCTCAGGGGATTATTATGCTTCTGTGCATCTCTCCAGGCACGGAGACAAATTTCAGGATGAGCAACACTGGCAAAGGAAGAAACCTGATTTTTGTGATAAAGTTGGTTTATACCAACCTCTACTCATTTGCAGTTTGTATCAGGACTCCACCAACAAATACCAGGCTATACTTCAAAGGCAAAACCACCTCTGACTATTTCTTGCCTAATAAAACCTTAGGAAATTTACAGTTGTAATCAAAATTATTCAACCTCCATTGCAAATCAGGTTTATTGACAAAATTTACAGACTTTCAGCTGTTTGCAATGAACAAAAAAAAAAAAAAAGCAATTGAAACAGCTCAAAACAATGAATGCTTCAAGCGGTTTCCCCAAATTTAACTGAAAATGCCTTGCCTCTGGTGAGTCCTGCTCAGCCATACCACCAGGCAGGGATTTGTTTACTCTTTTTGACTAAAACTCCTAGAGTCCCTCATCCAGTTGGCAGGAGGATTCTGTGAGTAGGAGTCAAAAAGTAATTTTCCTGATTCCAGTTATAATGCTTCTCTCTTTGGCATTACAACTATTTGGCCCACTTGGATGGGGGAGAATGGAAATTATAGTCCAAAAAAGGCCACATTTCCAAGCTCTAATTGTAATTTAGGAAAGAGATTTTAGTTCACAGTTCTACTTTCATTTTCTAGTGGAACGTATAAATTTCATTGTTACTTCATTTGTTTATTATTTCAAACAGGCTTCAGGTATTATTTTTGCTTATTCCTTCCATTTAGTCCTTGGTTTTCACCTTTAAAATTGTGCTTGGGGGAAAGCAACTAAGAGTGTGCAGCGCTGTGAGCTCGTTGGCCCTGAGGGTGACCCTTACTCCAGCCACGAAGATACTGGTGGCTTTAGGAAGTCACTATAACTGAAACATAGTTCCCATATACAGTATCAAGATGATGGAGATGACATTAGTAACCTATTTTACATGGTTCTATATGCATATAACAGTTCAGCAACAATTGCTTACATTCCTCAGGTGCTCTTCCCTTCATTTCCCTTTATTAAACTGATATGTGATTTTATTTTCTCTACCTATTCCAGGAATGCCGAGTGAATTTTGAAGTGGCTATATAAATGATTATTATTACTACCACATACACTCCAGTGAATTTTGAAGTGGCTATATAAATTATTATTATTACTACAACATACACTCCATTTGTCCTGCTTTGTCAGGGGCAGTCCCACTTAATCTTGTGTTGTCCCACTTTTCAAGCTGCTTTTAAAATGTCCTAGTTTCTCTCTCTCCTCCCACTTTTCCTCTTTGTCCTCAGCTTACTTCAGTTGCTGCAAACTGAGTTCAAAAGGCAAAATTAGTTTGTACTCCATTAACTCAGCAGGGGGGGAGAGAGGAAGGGGCAGATTCTTGCCCTTTCCAGTAGGCTCAGGTAAAAGCAAACTGTTGCAGCCTCTCCTAGCATCTGTATTCTTCATTAATAATTTTTGACACCTTGACCAAACTCTAAAGTTGTTTGGCCACACATGTTTTCATCTGTGAGATGTTGGAGGGTACGCTGCAATAGTTTTGCTGCTCCATTAGCCCTTGAGACATGTTTAAAAGCTTTCTCACATCATCATCATCATCATCATCATCATCATTTCTTACCTGCCTCTCCTTATGGATCAAGGTGGGGAACAACACATTAACACATAGACATAACATTGGTTAAAAGTACATATCAATTAAAAACATCTGTCAGAATGCCTTTCCCGACCCTGTTCTGTTCCTGCCACGGGATATATAGCCCGTGTGAAAATCTCCTAATTGGCAGCCAGTGGAGTGATTTTAATATTGGTGTGATATGATCACTCCTAGTTGTACCAGTGACTAATCTGGCTACCATGTTTTGAACAAATTGAAGTTTCTGAACTTGGTACAGAGGTAGCCCAATGTACAGTGCATTGCAGAAGTCCAGCCTTGAAGTTATCAGAGTGTGCACTACCATCTTTAGGTCCTCCAACTCTAGGAAGGGACACAGCTGGCATAACAGCCAAAGCTGGTAGTAAGCACTCCTGACCGTTACATCTATCTGAGCTGTCATTTGGAGTGACAGATCCAGAAGCACTCCCAGGCTGTGAACACAGTCTTTCAGGGGGAGTGTAACCCCATCCAGGACTGTACTCATTTTGCCCTTTGTAAAATATTCACAAAAGACTCTTTAGTGGCAATATATACCTTCTAAAGACAATAGAAGTGTTAAGAGGTGGGATTCTTGCTGCAGGAAGAAAGAATTCATAGGTTGCTTTAAAAGCAGATAATATTGAACCCAGCATAAATGAGACTGACTGCTCAACCTTGGGGCTGAAATTTAGTTCAGAACCTTTTCTTCAGCTTATTTCTTGTCCTTGTTAATAGTGTCCTGCTGAAGATAGCTAGATGACCTCAAGGAGAAGGGAGAAGGACTCGGCAAGATTGATGCTCTAAACTGATGAGACAGAAGTTTAGTTATGAGATGGATTTCTGATGGTTACTCAGCTGTGAAATCACTTTCTTCACCAGAAAGTCTGACTTCCCTTTAGGCCTTGATATGCTTTGGATAGATTTAGGTACATGCTGTCTCCATTTAATCACTCAGAAGCCATAGTAAGACACTGCAATGTTGGAGTAATACCAGTGTATCTGCATTGTATGATAAGACAGATTTGGAGACACAATTGCTCTTGAAAGATGGCATGGTTAAGGTCAAGATACACTGTCAAAGAATTGGGACATGGGGGGGGAGGAACTGAGATGGGGGGGTGCCATTCAACAAGACATAGCATTATAAACAAACAACACTCAGAAGACATCTAGTGACATGATAAAATCAAGATTAGCCCTTCTGTAGACCAGCACTAAATAAGGGGGATGAGGGCCACGTACTTCAGCAGCCTTGCCCCTCAGGTCCCTAACCAGAATTGTCTGCTTTCATTTCAAAAATTCTCTAGGGCAAGGATGGAGAACTTTTGGTCTTGATGCAGCCAGTGGGGCTCCCCACAAGCTTTTTTTGTCATTGTTATCTGAGATCAATGATCAGACAAAAGGGGGCACTTAAAAGTATTGAGACTCTTAATTATTTAGCAGAGAGCTGAGCTATGCTTTGCAAACATGAAAGGCTGTTGCACAGAACTGAGCTGTGCTTTGAAGGAGTAAAAGCTGTTGCATTGAACTTGCTTATTTCCCAGTGACCATACACGTAACTGATCTGTGTTTTGTATAGTTCATGGGGAAATGACCAAATTGGTAAGAATTACACCTAGCCCCACACATTCTGCTTTACAGTCACCTAATTCTTTGTCCCCAAGACTGCTCCCAAGCTGGAATTTACCCCCAGACTAAAAATACTTGACAATATAGGGCTTTAACTTATAAAGGTAACGAGAAAGGCTACAGGCAGTACTCCATCCCACTTGCTCTATAAACAGCCTCCTTGTTTTTACTGTGCCATGACTCTGGAAGTAAATGCGATTAACTTTAATTTTATATAAGTGTTTGTTCTTCCGCAATAACTTACAATGCTCTGCATCACAAAAGATTTACAGATAGTAATCAGGAATCAATCTGAACTGTTTATTGGGTTATGTACAGTGTTTGTCTGTGTTGTAGCTATCCTATTCCGTTGCTAATGATATCTCCTGTAGATTCCCCCACAAATAGCTAGACTAATTCATTCCTTCCTTCCTTCCTTCCTTCCTTCCTTCCCTCCCTCCAAAGCAGAAGAACAGTTCAGTAGCCAAGAGGCAATGGATGGAAAACTAGGAGGTGGGATCATTAATTCACAAGCAATGGGGGCACTGGTCACTGCTCAGCATAGAATCATAGAATTGTTCCACTGCCGAACAGCTCTTACTGTCAAAAAGTTCCTCCTCATGTTGAGGTGGAATCTCTGTTCCTGGAGCTTGCATCCATTGCTCCGTGTTCCAGTCTCTGGAGCAGCAGAAAACAAGCCTGCTCCATCCTCAGTGTGACATCCCTTCAAATACTTAAACAGGGCTATCATATTGCCTCTTAACCGTCTTTTTTCCAGGCTAAACATACCCAGCTCCCTAAGTCTCTCCTCATAAGGTCACATCTTTCCAAAACGAAGAGGAGCCACTGCTGAGCACCCTTTGGGTTCGGCCAGTCAATCAATTACAAATCCATTGAACAGTTAACTTGTCTAGCCCACATTTTACAAGCTTGTTTGCAAGAATGTCATGGGGAACCTTGTCAAAGGCCTTACTGAAATCAAGGTATGCGATGTCCACAGCGTTCCCTTCATCTACCAAGCTGGTAACTTTATCAAAAAAAGAGAGATCAGATTAGTCTGGTGTGACTTGTTTCTCTGAAACCCATGTTGACTTTTTGTGATTATGGCATTGCCTTCTAAATATTCGCAGACTGTTTGTTTAATTGTCTGCTCTAGAATCTTCCCTGGCATGTCCACTCTTATAGCTCTCCCAGCTCAGGGCCGCTTGATTTTGCCACAAGATGTCATGGTACTTTCCACTCATCAGTTTTCACATTCTCAGAAGGAGTATCTGATAGTTTTGGTTTCAGTAGAAACTGGCAATCTGATCTAGTTTAAAAATCTTGAATATTGTTGGGGTGGGGGAGAATCTCGAGGTTAATTGATGGGGTGACTTTCTTCTTTCCCCACAATAGTACAGTCGGCCCTCCATATTCACAGATTCTGCTCCCATAGATTCAACCATCCACGGCTTGAAAAATATTCTCCCCCAAAAAAAGAAATTTCAAAAAGCAAACTTTGAATTTGCCATTTTATATAAGGGATACCATTTTACTATGCCATTGTATATAATGGGACATGAGCATCCATGGATTTTGGTATCCACTGGAGGTCCTAGAACGAAACCCCAGTCGATACCAAGGGCCCACTGTATTCCTTGTATCAAGGAATTCTATTGCAATATAGAATTTCATGCCTGTGTGAACAAGACAAAACTAATACCTGCCCATCATGTTTTGCACAGTATTTTCTCTTTCTTTCTTGAACTGCCACTCAAAATATTAGCATTTGGTTCCTGCAACTATTAAACTTCTGAACTAAATACCTTATACAGTTGTCCCTCTGTATCCAAGGATTTGGTAACCACGGATTTAAGTATTTACACCTTGAAAATATTCTTTAAAAAATAATAATCCAAAAAGCGAAGCTTGATTTTGCCATCTTATAAAAGGCGCACCATTTTGCTATGCCATTGCATATAACAGGAATTGAGTATTCACAGATTTTGGTGCCCACGAGGGGTCCTGGAACCAAACCCCAGCGAATAGGAAGGAACAACTGTAATCATTTCTTATTTTTTCATAAATAGAAGCTGCCCATTGGTACTTGGTGCTACGTGTAAACTGACACCTATTTACTACTGGTGACCCATTCAATTTGAAGCCTCCATTTTGGAACCGAGTATAATTGCAGCCTTCACAGCCAATTCATTTGGCCTAAGTTTCTTCGTATCTCCACTTTTTTGTACCATCTAGTCTGTGTGGTATAGTGCTTAAACATTGGACTATGACTCTGGAGACCAGGGTTTGAATCCCTACTCAGCCTGGAAACCCACTGGGTGACCTTGGGCAAGTCACATACTTTCAGCCTCAGAGGAAGGCAAAGGCAACCTCCCTCTGAATAAATCTTGCAAAGAATGATACTGCCTTAGGGTGGCAGTAAGTCGGAAATGACTTGAAAGCACACAACAACAACAAATGCTCTTTACTATGGGAATGGATAAGTGTCATTATATCCAAGAAAAGCTTCAGATATTTACTGTTACAGTATGTTGGTTTGATTAGGATGATCCCACAGAATCCCTTTCAAGTTGGTAATTTATGTTGCCAATTGGAGCTTAGTGTGGCTGCCCTGAGGCAATGCCCCTTTAAACCTGAGAAAAGATGGTTGATAACCAGTAATGCTGTGGTGGGTAGAGCCAGTGTGGTGTAGTGGTACTGGACTACAAATCTGGAGACCAAGGTTTGAATCCCTGCTCCAAGCCTAGAAACCCACTGGGTGACCTTGGGTGAGTCACACTCTCTCAGCCTCAGAGGAAGGCAAAGGCAACCTCCCACTGAACAAATCTTGCCAAGAAAACCCCATGATACAGTCACCTTAGGGTCGCCATAAGTCAGAAGCAACTTGTAGGCACACAACAAAACCTGATTAAGAGTTCTGGGCAACTCATAAGCTTGCACGGTTTGGTGGCATTTTGGTTTGTTTTAATAAATAATAAATCCATGAGATTAAAAGTAAAATCCACTGGGGAATAATACATTTACCAAAAAAATGTATTTCACAATTGTGCATTTGTTTTTGTTTTTAATCTTATGGAATAACAACTATTGTTATTCAGTCAACGTATCTGGACAGAACTGGTTCGCTTTTTATCATTGTCCTGGCTTTTTTTTTTCCTGATCAGAGATCAGACAGAAGGTAGGTGGAGGTAGAGAGAGAGAATCTTTAAGCTGCTGGGACAATTTACTATAGAGCAGAGCTAAGCTTTGAAATACAGGCACTCATCATGGTTGTCACCATTACTACATCCCACAGGGAGAGTAAAAAAATGCTGGCAGCTGCATTGATCCATATGAACAAACCATTTTCAGTTTTTATTTCCACCTGGCACATGTCTTTTAAAAAGCTAATGGCCACCCCAAAATATTTTGCATTGCTGGGAAAATCCATTCTACACACACTCATACAGCTACTTTGATGATTGCTCCTAAGCTCAGAGGGGACAGAAAAGTTGTAAGGATGGCTTATGGTTCTCAACCTTTGTTCTTCCAGTTGTTTTGGACTTCAATTCCCAGAATCCCTCATCACTGGCCATGCTGGCAGAGGCTTCTGGGAGCTGAAGTAAAAAACAGCTGGAAGACCAAAGGTTGAGATGTTATCATCCTTGCTAATCAAAAACTCCTAGTACTTTGACTCTTCAAGTCCTAGCTCCACTAAGACACTAATTTGGGGTCAGGCACAATTTGTCTGAGGCTGCTTCCAGATAAACCAAAAATTAAAAACAATTTAAAACATCCATTACAACAATAAAAAGATAAAAAGCAGTATTGTGCACTATTATAAACACTGGCCAGTATTCTGTATCAGCTACTTAAGCATACTTCATTATACTCACAATCACTACTTAGTCACAATTGTGGTGATCACTATTTAATCATAATGGTGACACTATTGCCACAATTGTAACTTCTTCCCCAACCTACTGTACCAGGCATCAGCTGCATGGGGAGGAGGTCCATTCTGCTGGCAACTGGAACAGGAGTGAATGGTGTTTCCTAGTATGTATGTTTAGCTAAGTAGCTGTTACAGAATACTTGCCACTATTTCTAAAACAACCAGTTCCCAAAAGCATGTCAGAAGGGGGGGGGGATGAGGAGGCCATTCCAGCCTCTTAGAAAATAAATTCCAGATTCTAGGAGGAACCACTAAGAAGATCCTCTCTTACATCCCCACCAGACATATCTGTGAAGGTGGTGGACCAAGAGAAATGTTTTTCCCCAAAGATTTCAGAGACCAGGCAATTTCATATGGTAGAACAAGTCCTTCAGATAGTCTGAATGTATTTTCCTCCATTACTTGTTCCTCTCTTTTTTGGTTCCCTTTTAGGAAATAAAGTCCATCTTTAAAAAAAATAAAACACCCAAGTAAATGGCCTAAATTTTGGAGGAGGACTCAAAATGCCCCTAAAGAGATCCTCTCACAATGACAAAAAGTAACATGTAAACATTACCTATTACACACAAAAGGAATGGCATTGCCACCTGTTAATGCTATTTTGAAACGGGACTGTTTTTAGACACTCTTCGCCTCCCCAAAGTAACACAGGTGGCATTATAGCAATTTCATTCTAGAGTTTTTTCAGTGTAACTGTACTAGTTTACTGTAACATCATATGATCAACTGAATTATTGTATACATATGCCAAGCTATTGTGTTCAGATGCAAACCATCAGATTAACTAATATCTGAAAGATCATAATCTTAGATCTTCTGTCCCACACTGAATGTTTACATCTTTTGGACTACAAATGAACTCTTTCAACACTTGTGAGTGGTCACTGTGACTTCTTTAAAAATTCAGGAATGATTAGGGTGGGGTTTACATTCATTGTTTTTCAAGTGGCTTGAACCTGCATCTATCATGAAAAATTATGCAGTCCATACATCATTCCAGCCTTGATTAATGCTCCAGATTTTAAACAGACACTAATTTTTGTGTGACGTTCCTTATGTGTGTTTGTTCTGTAACATTCCTAATCTAGGGCATTACTCAGCTGCTCTTCTTCCACTTCTGGAGGTGGGGGTTTGTTTTGTTATTTCTCTTCTCTTAAAATAAGGATAAATATGTAAATTTCCAGTTTCCCCAGTAAATCCAAAACAGTTTCCCCCTACCGCTATACACCTCATATCGATTTGTCTGTTTCTGGTCACAGTTTTCTCTGTTTATCACACCACACTCATTAATTCCAAATTCTCTTTCAGTCTCATGCACACTGGAAAGCTATTAGTACATGGATACATTATGCAGTTTGCACATCAGCCATCCTTTAAAAAAAAAAAAACACCTCCCCAAAGGCAACAGGTCCAAGATTACAAGACACACATAGAAAGGAAATATGCAAGCAATGGTAGATACACAGTAGATGACCATTGACCAGATCTGGAAAAGATACTTCTTTTGGACTAGAATTGCTAGTGACCATGATGGCTGGAAGACTCTGGGAGCTAAAGTCCATAAGTAACACCTCCAAGTTCTATCTTAGATGAACTGTAATGAAATAGTGTATGAAAGGACTGCTAATGCACACATATCTTTGTTAACTGACAACCTCTAACCCTACTGATAAGTGCTGCTACACTGTTCATGATTTTTAATACTACAAACACTTTCATCCCTCATGTTGTCAACAATGGCTGGTGTGATTTCGCACAAGGTTGCCTAGTTTCTGCACATGTCATGAGTGTATGTCCCTTGATTTTCAAGGAAAGATCAACTTCCAGAGAAAAATGGAAAGATATGAATCTGGCTCCCCCCACCCACCAGTATTACCTTAAGCTTTCTCCCTCTTCTGCTATCTGAGATTCAAGACTGGTAGATGGTAAATGGCCTTGCATTGATTCTAAGAAGTAGCAGCAGTATGACTCACTGAATTTGGGTTCTAGGCCAGGACCAGCTATAGGGAGCATATAACTTCCTTGTTAAAACAGCTTCAATGGCTACTGGTTTGTTTCTGAGCACAATTCAAAGTGTTGGTCATGACCTATAAAGCCCTATACAGTTGGGTCCAGACTATCTGAAAGATCATATCTCCTGATATGAACCTGCCAGAGCTTTAAGATATGCAGGGGAAGGTTATCTCCTGGTCCCACTATCATCACAGGCTCACTTGGTGAGAACACGAGGGAGAGCCTTCTCAGTGGCTGCTCCCACCCCTGAATTCTCTTCCACAGGAGGCTAGGCTGGTCCCTTCCATGATTTCCTTTTGCTGGCAGGCAGAGATGTTTCTGTTGAAGCAGGCATTTAATATCTAATCACTTTCAGGGAGGCTTTTTATTGTGGGGGAGTGCTGTTGTTTATTTGTGTTATTTGTTTTTAACTTCAGTATCTTTTTAACATAATTTTATATATTTTTAAATGAGATAATTTTGTTAGGTTTTTAACTGATTTAATTTGTGAGCCACCTTGGGTCCTATTCAGGGAGAAAAGCAGCATATTAAATAAATAAATAAATAAATTCACAAATGTTATAAAGCCACCTAGATTCACCACCAAATCTAGAGATATCTGAAAACGTTTTGCTGCCTGAATTGAAGAAGTAAAGCCAGTCATGTTATCTTGGTATATGAGACAGAAAAATGCCACAAGCACCTCTCCCAATACCTAGCAAAACAGGTAAGAGTAACAAATTAAAAAACAAAAATGAGCGGTCTCTTCATGACATCCAGTTTCAGTTACCTGTCCCCTTCTCTCTGTCTTACACCAAGGCAAGGCTGGTCCTATGATGTGGACATTCTAGCCAATACTGGCCAATGAAGAGTACAATTTTAAAGTTAAAAGTGATAAAAGTGCTCATCCCTCTCCCCCAGGAAAAAATATTTTCCTACCAGGAAAAAATAACCCTCCTTTTCAAAGTAAACTGGTCACTGGATTCATTTTTCAGAACTATCCCAAGCATGGTATTCTAACCTCAATTGTTGATCTCAACTAGACCAGACTGTAATAGGATTTACGTAAGTGGCAATAACCAGTTGATTCAATGGGTCTACTCTAGCAACTGAGACTAGCAACTAGATTTAGGCCAATGTTGTTTTAAACCAATGAATACAGTTAACCTTCATGGACTTCAGTGAAGATGCTTTTAACTTGTACAGATAATTTCCTTGCCACAACATGACCATACTTTAGCTGTGAATTGTACTGAGAATGTTTATTCTTGGAGCAGTGGGCCTCACCATGCAAATAGCCAAGGTGGTGTTTTTTTCCTACAAGATCCATGCTGATGTTTGCACAGTTTGGACAGAATGTACTGTCAGAAAGGGCTGCTTTTTTTTAAAGTTGTATTTAAACTTTTCCCTTTCATCACTTCATCCAGAAGGCTGAAGAGCTTAATAGCAGGATTAAGATTTGCACTGTCCTTTTCTAAATACATTGACTTCAGTGTAAATCAAAAGGCAGGGAGTTCATTTGATTATGAGTTAGAATGATCCTTTAATCCCATGCACACTAATTCAGGATCCTAACTCAGTATGCTTCACAGTGCATATACACAACATGTGCAGTGGGCAGCAGCTGGCAGATTGCTAAAGGGAATCAGGTGGCTTAAATGGGGGTGTCATCCATCACTCATACTGAGTCAGGCAGCGGTTGAGTCAGTCAGTGCCTCTCTAAACACACGGTCCTGCTGAAAAATCAAACTGCGCTCACAGATATCTGGTTCATCTTGCCTGATGTCCTGTTGGCTAAGAACAGCCACTGTCTGCAGTTGGGATTTGTCCTAGCTCAACAAAACAAAAAGCCACCAGTTCACAGATGCAGAGGGACAAGTGAAAACCACACAAACCCACAGACTTTTATGCACCCAACGGTGGCAATTTCTTTTGCCCCTTGCCCATCACTTCCAATCAATAATAATCCATCCCTTTTCATATGTTGATCTCCTCCAGCAGCCATCCCACTCGATTCCTTCATTGTGCTGTAGATCCTTTTCCTTCTCACCTGCCTCCCAAATGCCCTTGACCCACGCAATGTTAAATCCACTGCTTCTCCACCACCACCATCACCACCTTTAAATGTTCCCCCTTTCATGTCCTTCACCATTCACACAACAGAGGGATGGGGGCAGGGGGAAGGTGGCAGAGAGAAGGAAAAATATACCCCCCCCCCAAGTATGAAGGACCTTCTCCATCAGTAGCAGCCTACAAAAGCAGAACACATCCCCGTTGGTTTCATTCATAATCTCTTCCACAGCTGGAAACGTGTGGGGGAGGCTGGAAGTGTGGAAGCAACTCCTCTGAATGACACTATTATATATTTAGTACAATGAAAAAAGATAGTCAAGACAGGGGTGGGCAGCCTTTTCTGTCTCCCTCCCTAACCTCACCCCAGTCTCTAGCATCTGGTACCTATTAATTCGCCCTTCAATTAATGCCTCTTCCTATCAACAAATTAAGCCTCACTGGGAACCTCAAGCCCCTGGATTCTGTTCTTTTTCTCACCTGGATGAGGAAAGAGAAAGAAAACAGGTATGTCTGAAAGGGGGGGGGGGAGCAAAGGTAATCTATGCTGCACCCCAACCTTCCTGGACAGGGTCCTGTTTTAGAGGTCTTTGCCTACAAGCCCCGCCATCTCCAGGTCCTGGAGTGATGGGATCTGTAGTCCAGCCTGTCCCAAAGGAACCCAGTTGAGGAAAGCTGGTGAATGAATGAGTGAGTGGCCTGTGTGTGTGTCCCAAGCATAACCCCCACCCCAATGATCTTCCCTCTGAAGCTCCAAGCCGTGGTCGGATCCGCAGGCGTCTCTTTCCCTCTTCGCACCCCCCACCATCACACACACACACACACACGACGACGACGCCCTTACCGGCGTCCTCCTCGTCGAAGCTGTTCATGCAGGGGAAGTAAATGGCCAGGGCCTCGAAGGAGGCGGACAGGCTGAGGCGGCTCTGCGACCGCTCCATGAACAGCCCGGAGCCGCCGCCGCTGCTCGTGCCGCCGCCTCCTCCGGGCGCTTCGGCCGCCGCCTGGGGCTTGGCCAGCTTCGTCGTGGCATTCTTCACTCGGAGCACAGCCCGCGGCGTCTTGGCTGCTGTGGGGGGGCCTCGGAGAGGTGAGAAATGGGCTGGCGGGAAGAGGGAGAGGAGGAGAAGGGACTCGGACTCCCAGCAGGTGGAGGAGGGAGAAGATGCTGCTGTTGCTGAGGCCGGCAAGCGCCTCTGGGAAGAGGAGGGCGGGAAAACGGAGAAAGGATGCCCGGACGAAGGATGCCCTCAGGGTCCAGCTGCTGCGGTTCCCAGCGAGGCTCCAGCTGCTCCCACCCTGCGGGGCTGCTGCAGATGTTGAGGGGGGCGGCTGCTGCTGCTCCTCTTCCGTCTCCAGAGGCAAGCGGAGTGCAAACCACCTGCTGCCGCCGCTCAGCTGGCTCTGCCGCCCCTGCGCCACACCACAGAGGCGCCTCGGGCTTGGCTTCGTCCCCCACCGCCTGCCTGCGCTGCGCTCCTCTCCTCTCCGCTGCTGCTTCGCCTCGCTCAATGGCCCTGCTTCATTCAATCCGGCCTGGAGGGGCCAAGGCTTGCTGTGATGTCATTGGTTCGGGTGGCAACGCAGCCAATCAGAGCCGGCGGGAGAATAGATGAGGAGGGGGGCTTTTTCAAAGGCTGCTAAATAGAGGAAAGTTGGCGGCGGCCGTGGTTGCCAGGCGGAAAAAAGGAAGGAGGGAGCATGCGCGCTCTCGCTCTCCCTCCCTCTCCACTCCATCTCTTTAGGAAGGGAGGGTTCCGCAGCTCTAGGAACCCACCTTTAAGGAATTTTGGGCCCCCCTTGCAATGCTTATTTTGGGGGGCCCCTATGTTTATCTCAAGTCAGTGTAACCTCACTCAACCTAAGCTATTCACAGTACAGGATATTTAGATTATTACTAATAATGTTTTTGCAGGAGGAGGGTTACTACAAGCCCCCCCCACAATGATGGCCCCCCCTGAGGATGCTGATGCCACCGGTGCATTAAACCGGCCCTACACACTGGAGAAATAATCCAGGTTGAAACTGGATTATAGTTGTCCCTCTGTATCCACGGATTTGGTATCCACGGATTTAAGTATTCACAGCTTTGAAAATATTCTTTAAAAAATAATAATCCAAAAAGCAAACCTTGATTTTGCCACCTTATATAAGGGACACCATTTTGCTATGCCATTCTGTCGCCAACACTTACGACTCTTTGAACGCTTTCATCAGCGCTGTATACGTACAATCCTAAATATACACTGGACTGACTATGTGATGAATGTTGCTGTCCTTGAGCAAGCAGGGATCACCAGCATTGAGGCCATGATACTGAGAATACAGCTGCGCTGGGCAGGGCACATTTCTAGGATGGAGGACCATCGCCTCCCAAAAATAGTACTCTACGGTGAACTCACCACGGGTCAGCGTAAGAGGGGCACTCCAAAAAAGCGATACAAGGACTCCCTGAAGC
The DNA here is from genome assembly GCA_030847615.1 of Gambelia wislizenii. Classification (NCBI taxonomy): domain Eukaryota; kingdom Metazoa; phylum Chordata; class Lepidosauria; order Squamata; family Crotaphytidae; genus Gambelia; species Gambelia wislizenii. The sequence continues at coordinate 37,572,460 of JAUMIR010000004.1, forward strand.
AACATCTCAGGCTCAGCCAAACTGATCACCAACAATAGTCCACCCTGGCCTCACATCAGGAGTCATGGAGACACACTATCCACAATGCTGCAGCCTTATTTGAGAACTCACGCCGAACAAGTCTTGAAGAGAAACGACAACGCAGAAAGAATCACAACCCGGGAATATCACTCAAGGAGACCTTCTGCTGTGCTTTCTGCAACTGGACTTGTTTATCTCGGATTGGCCTTTTTAGTCATCAGCGCGCTTGCAGAAAGCGTGGGATGAGTCCTTCCTGAATCTTTGTTTGCGAAGAAAAGCCAGAGAGCATATAATGGGACTTGAGTATTCACGGATTTTGGTATCCAGGGGTGGGGGGGGTGTCCTTGTATTTGTACGGCTCCTTCCTATAGAATCCTGGGATTGGTAGTTTGGTGAGGCACCAGCATTCTTTGACAGAGAAGGCTAAAGACCTTGTAAAACTACAAATCCCAGGATGCCATAGGAAGGAGCTATGCAAATAATCCAGTTTCAAACTGTAATAATTGTGTTGTGTGGATTCCACATCCACGGCAGCACATTTTGGAAAGAAATCATTCCCGGGTGTCCAATCTGCCTTTGGAAAATTCATAAGTGGAAGCTTCTTCACTACAGTGTTTTTGTTCAAATCGTGTTGAAAGTGATTTTAAAAAAAATAAAGGAAAAGGGGGAAAAAGAGAGATGCAAATACATTTACACACATCAGTACCCTAGCAATTTTTTTACTATCCTGCCCACCTTCAAAAATAAAGGGTCCCACTTTGGGAGAAAGGTAGCATAGAAATTCCACAAATAAATAATAAAATAATAAAATAAATAACTGAATGAAAGGGGGGGGGGAATCCCTAAAACTAATATATATGGCAGGGGGTTGGAGCGGATGGCCCTTGTGGTCTCTTCCAATTCTATGATTCTATGATTCTAATATCAAAGCTTTAAAAAATTGGTGTTTGTTTGTTTTTAAAAAAATACAATTTATCTAGGTTTGCAAGAGACATATATTTGGGGATATATATATATATATATATATATATAGTTTTTGCTATATATATATATATAGTTTTTGCTGTGAAGTGTCCAAAAGCTAGGAGTGGGTGTCCATTGGAACACACAACTATTACTGTACTTTAAAATGTCTTCATCCACAGTGCCCACTAGATGGCTAAAGAAAAATGTCTGTCAGCACAATCCTATAGAAGTCTATGCAGTTCTATTGAGTTCAGTGGTGTCTGCTCCAAGGTAACTGGGCATAAGTGCCTGGAAAATTTGGTGTTTTCTGGAATACAGTTCCAACACTCTGCCAGCAGTATAGTCTCAAAAAAAAAAAATCAAAGACCCTGGAACATGATCGTAACCTCTGAGTATTGGCAACAGGTACACCATTTATGTAAGTATTTCTTTATCAGCCCACTCAAGCCACCAAGGTGATGAAGAATAGATAAAAACATTCTTTAGAAACAGACCAAAACAATATTTTGAAAAAACATTTTAAAACCCCATAATTTAAACAGTCAGGAAAAAGGCACCCTCGTTTTAAGGACCAACTGGTGGGATGGATTAATTGAAAAACATAGCTTATACATTGTCCAATATATGGTGTACAAAAATTAAGGGATTACAACATCAAGCAAACCTATTAAAATCCATTTGTTGCTTTGTAAAAAAAAAAAAAAAAAAAGTAGATCATGTATGTCAGTGGGACATAGGTTTTCCGTGGGCTTTTTCCAGGCTGTGAGGCTGTGTTCTGGAAGAGTTTATTTCTGACGTTTCGCCTGCATCTGTCTTCCTCAGAGAATGGTTGGATAGGGGTGTGTGGAGTTTATATACAGTACTGTAAGTCCCTGTTGGAGAGGATATGTAAATTTGTGTATTTGAATGGCTAGCTCCTGGGGGAGATATGCAAGGAGGATTAGCCAAATAGGCACCAATCCTCTTTGCATATCTCCCCGCAGGAACTAGACATTCAAATACACAAATTTACATATCCTCTCCAACAGGGACTCACAGTATATAAACCCCAAATACCCCTACCCCACCATTTAAAATGTGTGATTCTGATTTTAGGGTAGGTATAGAAAAAGTTGTCTCTTACATTTCCTTTTTTTTTCCTTAGCTCCCATCATTATATGATTTCTTGATCTAAAAATCTTTGATTATTCGCATTGTAACATCCATAGCTTTTTGTACAAAATTTGCAATAAAATGCATATTAAATATATTTATTATAGCTCAAAGATAGATGAGATTTCATCCTCCAAAAGTTCTAGACTAAAACTCCCACAACTCCTTACCCCGGCTGCTTGCTAAAGCTGATGGGATTTATAGTTCAACATTTCTGGAGAGTAACTGGGTTGCCTAGCCCTATTACTGTATAGTGTTTTAATCCACTACATGTACACAGCCATTAAAAGATAAGATCAGTACATACTCAAAATGGATGAGTGTTGCCCCTTTCTCACTGGTGACTGATGGCTCAGTCAGTAAGGTCAAAGATTCAGGTATTAATCTGAACTTTAAGGGAGTTATCCAAGGTGCTAAACCTACTTTGGTGATAGGACTCAGCACCTCAAGAGCCAGCTTGGTTGTAGCGGTTTGAGTGTTGGACCAGAACCTTAGGAGACTAATGTTCAAATCCCCCCTTAGCCATGGAAACGTACTGGGAAACCTTACGCAAGTCATATTCTCTCAGCCTAAGAGGAAAACAAAGGCCAACTTCCTCTGAATAAATCTTGCCAAGAAAACCCTAGGAAAGTGTTGCCATAAGCTGAAGTTGAAGATGCATAACACATACAAATTGAGCACCTTGCATAACTCCCTTAAATTTCAGACTAAAACCCCAAAAGATTCACTACTTCCCTGAGAAAGAAGCCACCATACTCTAAGGTCAAAATAATTGGTCAAAATAATCCTAATTAAATTTGCTGGGAATATAATCTATGTGTCGTATTTGGAAGGGGGGCAGCCTTTGCAGCTTTTCCTGGATTTTTTAAAAAACAGCAAGGGAATGTGCATTCCTGCTCATTGAGACAAGCAATTCAATTTGAATCACTTTTCCATATGAGAGGAAGCGGAAACCTGATTGGCCAGATAAGCACAGGGGGTGGGGCTTGCTAACAGGGCAAAATCCCACTGGCGCCATGTTGGATTTTTGCCTTAGTGAGCAATCACTAAGGTGATAAAATGGAGATTTGTATAATCTTTCTCTCTCTCTTTTTAAAAGGTAAAATATCATTTGTGCTCACCAAGGAAAAAGTTTGGTTTTTAAGATTTAAAACCAAGAGTAATTCACTTGCAACTGCTGTCTTGGCTAGAGGGCATGCCAAGTTTATGGGGGCTGTAAAACCATTAAGACAAGTCACATCTGCTGTGACTTGCTATTACTGTGGAACAATTCATTTTTTTCAGGCTTGTATAGATGAGAACTTATTTTGAGTACAGTCATCCCTTCACATTCGCGGGGGTTAGGTTCCACAGACCCCCGCGAATGTGAAAATTCCACAAATAACGCCTGCCCTCCCCCTCCCCTGCCAAAGGAACCACAGGGTCTCTGGAGGCCCCATAGTCACTTCCCCCCACCTCCCCCCCGCCTCCCCATGTCACCACAGGGCCTCCAGAGGCCCTCCCCAGCCCTCCCCACTCCCACCGAAGGCCTTCACGGGGCCAGAGGCCCTGTGGTCACCTCTCCAGCCCCCCTCCCTCCCAAGGCCTTCACAGAGCCTCCGGAGGCCCTCCGGAGGACCCGTGGTCGCCTCCCTGGGCCTCTCCCTCCCTCCCAAGGCCCCCTCGCCGCCTCTCCCACCCTGCACCTGGCCTCCTAAGGTGGTGAGGGGGCTTCGGAAGGCTCCCTCGCCACCTCTCCCACCCCACCCGGCCTTCTAAGGTGGCGAGGCACCTCCAAAGGCTCCCTTGCTGCCTCTCCCACCCCACGCCCAGCCTCCTAAGGTGGCGAGAAGGCTTGGAAGGCTCCCTCGCTGCCTCTCCCACCCCCTGCCCAGCCTGCTTCTCTCCCCCCCAGAAGCGGCTGCTGCTTTTGGGAGGGTGGGGGGAGGCCCTCCGAAAACCACAAATATTCAAAACTGCAAATGCTAAATTCGCGAATGTGGAGGGGCAACTGTATATGATGAATCTTACCTTTTAAAGTTAGATGTGTAAGACAGTAGGTGTGTAAGACAGTAAGTCACCTTGGATCCCGCTTTAGGGAAAAGGCAGCATATAACTGAAAATAAATAAATTAATAAAAAAGCAAGTAAATTAAAATGCCTTACAATACTCAGATGTGAGTGTTGGGTTATCAATCTGATGGACAACATATATATGCATATATTGCCCTATCGAAAACCTGCAGTAGCTGGAAGGAAGGGGGGAAATCCAACATGCTTAACCTCCCTGGCCTTTTATTTTCATAGAATCACAGAGCTGGCGGGGACCACAAGGGCCATCTAGTCCAACCCCACTGTCAAACAGTTCTTACAGTCAATAAGTTCTTCCTAGTGTTTAGATATAGTGGCCTAAATACCCTAAAGGCACCAGATTCCAGCTGATCTTGAAGCTAAGCAAAGTCCGCCCTGATTAGTATTTGGATGGGAGACTGCAAATGAATACCAGGTGCTGAAGGTTGTATTTCAGAGGAAGGAACTGGTAAAACCACCTTTGAGTATGCCTTGTCTAAGAAAACCCTATGAAATTCATGGGCTTGCTATAAATCAGCAGGCAACTTGAAGGCACACGCACACACACACGTTTAGATGGAATATCTTTTCTTGTAATTTGAACATTGAATTAATGTTGGTTCATGTTCTAGTCTCAGGAGCAGCAGAAAACAAGTTCTCTCCATCTTCTACATGGCATCTCTTCAGATATTTAAAGATGGCTATCATATCACCTCTTAATCTTCTTCAAGCTCAGTATCCACAGCTCCCTAAGTCATTCCTCACAGGGCTTGGCTTCCAACTTTTGATCAACTCAGACACATTCCAGCTTATATGCTTTTGTAAAGTTGTAGCCTTCATTCCATGTGGGAATGAAATAGTGGAACAAGGGCAGCCTTTGTGTCAAAATATTAGACTCTTTTAGTCCATAGATGATAAAATCTTTCTTTAAAAATGCAAGCCTCTTCATTCCTATCTAACACCCATCTTGAATCAGCTTCTCTGGGTTTTCAGCATCTGAATGAGCAGCCAGAGGTCAGAGTTTCAGTGTCACTGATAAACAGCAAGCTACATTTTCGAACATTTCCTGAAGGCCATTTCCCCACTCTTGCTTTTTTCTCAAAGCTCATCCAGAAAAGCTGGCTGTGGATCAAACGTACCAGCTGTCCTCAGAAGATGAGCATTGCTCACCCAGGAAACTCAGAAGCAGTGTAGGCACAATTGCATCATATGCTTCCATTTGCGTGGAGGGATCTCTACTAAGATATTGTGCATGACACAAATCTCATATGGAAAAATAAGATGGAGGTGTTCATCACTGAGCCAGTTTTCCCAGCAGCAAGCAAGCCTACTTGGAGATCACAAAGAAAAGAGGTTAATGGACCTTAATTGAAATAGCTCCTCACTGCAACCAATTTCCATCACAGGAGGATATAATAGCAGAAGAGTATGATATAGGAAACCTCCAGTTGCCATCCAAGGAGGATATAGAAACAGAAGCGGGCATGCTTGCAACTATAAAATAAAAGTGTGCCTCCCAAATCCAAATGTTATAAGTATTATACAATAAGATGCCCATTGGTTGCACTACCTTAAGTTCCCTGGAGGAAAGGCAAGATATAAATATTTATAAGGTAGCAGCAGTAGCAACACAAGGACTTTTTCAAATGGAGTGGGGGAAAAACCACCGAGGTCAGGAGGAGGACAGTGTTGTCCTGCTTCCAGCCCTCCATTTCAGAAATGCCATCCTCCTCCCATCCCTCATTCATTCTGCCTCTATCCTGCTTCCGTTTTTCCTCTGCTGCTGTTTATTAACAGAAGTTTTATTAAGTTTCTGTTAATAAAAAGTGGCAGAGGCAAAATGAAAGCAGGACGGGGCAGAACAAACAAAGGACGGGAAGAGGACAGCGGCATCCAAAACAGAGCACTGGAAACGGGACAGCACCGTCCTCCTCCTGACCTCAGCGGGGTTTTTTTACCCCATTTGGAAAAGTCCTAAGAACGTACATGAGATGCCTTACAGAGTTTCACAAGAAAAAAGTTCTCTTTCCCAAGGAGCTTACAATCCAAAACAACAAGAGGAACAATAGCAAGGCAGGAGAAGAGTTTAGACAAACGTCATTACATATGCTTAATTTATTTAGAAATGAATGTTAAATAAAAAATTAATCAGAGGTTATTATGCAAGAGAGATGGAATGTGAGGAAGAATTTCAAAGGAGCTAAACTCTTTAGGAAAACCCACTCTGAAAAAATCTTGCCAAGAAAACCCTATGATAGGTCCACTTTAGAGTCACCACAAGTCAGATACGACTTGAAGGCACGTAACAACCATTAACAACAACAAAAATTTCTCCAAACGCAGCACCAACAAGTAAGAAAATCAGAGCATGGCAAAATTATACTTTTGAACTACAGTGGTAATGAACACTGAGAAATTCTGGATGTTGAATCCAAAAATAACATTTTCAAACTCTGAAGGAAACACCCTTCCTTGAGCAGCTGTACTCTTCCTAGGGACTCTTCCTAACAGAGGAGGAAAAAAAGCTGTTATCTTTAATTTAAGTGGTCCAAAGACCAGTGGTGTGTCTAGGAAGAGTTGAAAAGGACCCTATTGGAAACTCTGAAGACCTGCTGCCTGTCTGTACAGACTAGCCTTGAAAGTGTGTTGGACTACAGCTACCATCATCCTTAGCCAACAGTGCTGCTGAGAATCATCAGCACATCCTGGAGGGCACTTTGTTGTAGAAAGTGGTTGCATACAACAGGGAGCTAAAAGGCCCAGAGATCTGGTTCAGTATCAGGCCATTTCCTATATAACTATATCCCATTTATAGCTCCAAGCAGCATACCAGGAGCTGTTGGCATGTCTCCCAGTCATTCCTCTTGCATATTTCCAGCCAATCTGCAAAACTACAGTATGATGAAGAACCTGGCAGTCAACAGACAAAGAAAGCCCTGGACAGCCAGATGCTGAAGTATATATACCTTGGGATACCATTAGGACTCTAGATTTGGCATTTATTTAAGAGCTGATATTGACAGGCAAGGTGCCACAAAAGTAAAAGAGTGAACTGCCTTCTACTAATGTCGGTGGGTCCATCTAGTTCAGTATTGCTGCAGCAGGGGTATAGCTATGGGGAGGGGCAAAATGAGAGTGCCCTCCCCATAAGAATTCTGTCCCCCTCCATTAATTTTCCCTCCAGTCCCCAAAGTTCTGGTATTGCAGTAACCGAAAACTTCAATTGAGCATTTAGATTATACAGTTTAGGCATCCAAAGAAAAGGCAATAATAACACAGAAATGTAAGAGTTCTAGGTGTGAATAATTTTCAGTGTTTCACTCTCTGGAATGCCAGAAATTCAGGACTGGAAGAAAATTTCATAGTGGGAGTAGAATTCTTATTCCTTTTGCCCCACCCCACCCCCATAGCCACACTCATAGGATAGAGAATATGTTCTCCAGAGTCATAGAGCAACACTCAAACCACTACACTACAGTGGCTCTCTACAAGTATATGCAAAGCATATGCTCTATCATTACTTGCCATGGCCAAATCAATGGGAATGGGGAAGTATAAGCAATAGGTGTTGTAGTAATCTGAGACAGAGATGCTTAGAGCTGGGACAGAAGAATAAGTTCACAACCTTTGCTATGCAAATATTGGTCATGAATCCAGCACAGGATTAGGTACACATTGACAGCTATTGGCTTGCATAGGAAGCTTTGACAGGAATTTATTTGTACGATTTTTATAATACTAAATGTTGCATTCACCATTTACAATGCAACAAATTTCCACCTCCTGCCAGTTTTCTGTCTGTGAATTGGGAGCAACAGCAGCCTACCTCATAAACTTTTGTGGGTGAACATGGATAGGGATAAAGTAAATCTAACCCTCAGGAATAAACTGTGCTGTGTATCTTGATGTTTTAAAAATAAGCCTCCATGCTGCTTCTGAGAACTTGGAAGCAGATCTGGATTCACAGACCTCTTGCTGCTTTCACTAAATCCACTGCCAAGTTTGCAAGATGGAAGATATCCAACTGTTCTGAAGTATAAAGCCTTCTCTCTATTACACACAATATCTATGAGTTGATTTAAGCTACTGGGATGCATACAATACCACCTGAAATCTGAATGCCTATTGCCTGTGAACATACAATGGTCCAGGTCACCTAAAGGCACTGACCATGTGGTTAAAGCTGAGTGAAACCAACCTTAAATGTCAAATTTCTAGTGCACCAGGGGAGAAGGGAGTTGTGTGTTGTTGTTTTTTTAATGAGAGGTTTCATATAATCTCTTCCTGCAGTTGAAGGTCCTGTCCTTTTAAGGCAGCCTTTCCCAAGCTGAGGTCTCCAGCTGTTGTTGGACTACAGATAGATGCGACAACCAGGAGTGCTTACTGCTAGCTTTGGCTGTTATGCCAGCTGCACCCCTTCCTAGAGTAGGGAGACATAAAGATGCTAATGCATGTGATGTAACCTCAAGGTTGGACTTTTGCAATGCACTGTACATTGGGCTACCTCTGTACCAAGTTCGGAAACTTCAATTGGTCCAAAACACATCAGCCAGTTACTGGTACATCCAGGAGTCATCAAATCACACCAATATTTAAAATCACTCCACTTTCTGCAACCGGACTTGTTTATCTCAGATTGGCCTTTTTAGTCATCAGCGTGCTTGCAGAAAGTGCAGGATGAGTCCTTCCTGAATCTTTGTTTGCGAAGAAAAGCCAGAGAGAGATTGGCTGCCAATTTAGTTTACGGGCAAGTTACAAAGTTTTGTCTATTACCTTTAAAGCCCTACATGGTTTGGGGCCAACTTACCTATGCCTTCTCCTGTATAATCCATCCTATACACTTAGATCTTCTGGGGGACATTTGCTCCAGTCAGCCAGGGGTAGGTTGGCCACTGTCATCCAGAGGACTTTTTCTTCAGCCATCCCTAGACTGTGGAACAGCCTACCAGAAGAGATGTGACAGCCGAATACACTATCTGAATTTAAAGTAGCATTAAAGACCAGTCTCTTCCAGCAGGCCTATCCAGATGATTTTAAATTATGAATTTTTAAATTGTGTATTGATTGTTTTAAAATATCCTGGTTTTACTTTTAAATTGATATATGTTTTAACTGATATGTGATTTTAACTACATTATGTTTATATGTTAATTTATTGTTCCCTGCCTTGATCCATATATCATCGTCATCACCACCACAAACTCCATTGTCTCCAGCCAACAGGACCAAAGCAGTCAGGGATGGTGAGAGCTGTTCTCTAACATTTGGGGACTCTAGGTTTGGAAAGGTTGTGGAGCTATGTCTTCTATACCCTTTTCCTGCTCCACCCTTCTCAGAGGTTTGAAAGGTGGCTACCAAAGAGGGGCTCTTTCTCCATAATGCCACACTGACTTTAGTATTGTTTCCCTTGGGACATTTACCAGACACCACTGTTACCAAGTCAAGTCTATCCTGTTTACCCAAAAGCTGAAATCAAATCAAGATCTTTTAATCTCTTTATACCTTTTGGTTTGTTTTCTTAAAAAAATGTACAGGTTGAGCATCGAAATGGATTCAAAATGCTTGGGATCAGAAGTGTTCTGTATTTTGGATTTTTTCGGATTTTGGAATACTTGCATATACATAATTAGATATCTTGAAGATGGGTCCCAAGTCTAAAAACAAAATTCATTCATGTTTCTACACATACCCTGATGGTAATTTTATACGCAATGTTTTTAATAATTTTGTGCACAAAACAAAGTTTGTGTATATTGGACTACAAGACAACAAAGGTGTCACTATCTTAGCCAATCATGTGGACAATTTTGGATTTTGGAGTATTTCGGATTTTGGAATTCCAGTTAAGGGATACTCAACCTGTACTACTCTTTTAATTTTGCATGATTAGTGCTAGGCTGTGCTTAATATTAAAAAATTTAAACTGCATTGCAGGCTGCATTTAGGACTTTTTATAATGGTAAAGTATTCTTTGTCTAAGAAATCGCTATGAAATTATTGACGAAACATACACACACAAAGCAAAATAGAATGTTTTTAATGAATAAATAAAACAAACAAACAAAAACCATCTTTAGAATCTTCAGGGCTTTGATTGCAGAACTGAACACAGATCCTGGTGACCCAGTCAGAATTCTGAGAAACTTGACTTATAGTTAGTTGTTCTCGTGTTAAATTAAGGAAGCTTCTGGACCTCATTGTCATGCCCAGAACTCTAAATGTGTGCAGGAAACGACAGTTGAGACCTCAGGATTCATAACAGGTGTCACCAGGGCTTTGGGGGCTTCTTTCATGTGATCTCCAGGGCAATTGTTTAGTCCTATTTTTGTGCAACAGCTTCTTCCTTTCTATCAGCTATTTTGTGCCATCATGGAAGATTTAAAAAATCTGATATTCCCCTATTATTGGCTGGATTTCTTTTCTGCTTCTCTTATTCACAGTAAGAGAAATAAAATACATTTAGAACCTTGGAATTTTCAGGTTGAAATCATTTGCTTCATAATACACATTTCATCAGATTCCTTCAATTTCCTAGACTATTCTGATATCAGTTCAGCAGGAGGAACCTTTTGTGGTTCAGAACTGTTATGTCCTCAAATCTCAAGAAGACACCGTGACTGTCATTTCTGAATACTCTGCTAATGTATAAAACATACAGCTCACACAACCTGCTTACCTAACAACTGTTAAACATTTGCTGCTGTGAGGCATTAGTCCATAAAGAAGCAAGCTGAAGGTATTACAGGCTGATGCAGTTTTCACATATCACTAAAAACAGGTGGGAGCCTGCAACTAAGTATTGCAGTATGGACTGCTCCTATTCAGAAATACTTCATTCCATCCATCTCCACACACCCAGCCCCTCTTCATTCTTACTCCCATGGCAGTTACTTAGCATTCTAGTATTACTCAATATGCTCAATTGTTACTGGGCTGATTTTAGGAGCTTTACTCCCCTCGGGCTTTTTGCTTTACAGTGTAAGATGTTTCTGGAAAACTTAAGGTTCCTTCAAGCATGCTGAGACTTCCTTCTCGTAGATGAGTGGTACTGTTCTGTCTGCTCACACAATGGAAATGGGTGGTGGTGGTAGGTTGATATATTACCTTGCATGACTCCAAGTCATGTTAAAATGAAGGTATTGAGTGGGGAGAAGGTTGGCCATCACTTCCAAACAGCAATACACATCTCAGATCTTCATCATCCACATTCAGCTAATGCCACTGTCTTTGTCTTATTCCCTGCAGATTGGTCATCTTTGAAGGCAAAGCTCCAATGACAGTTCAAAAGCTTCCCATCTAATGTCACAACAGATTCCCATTTCCATTTTCCTTTTCAAGGACAATGGTTTTGAAACAGTCAGTTTTGTAAAGGAAAATGCTAGGATAAATATGGGAAGTGAATTTTGAGCTAAATATTGTCTATTTCTGAAAATATAAAATTCTAAATGTTGTCTGTTTCTGAAAATATAAAATTCTGGGTACTTTCATTTTTCAAGTTTATTTATAGGTAAGCAGGTTGTGTGAGCTGTATGTTTTATACATTAGCAGAGTATTCAGAAATGACAGTCAGTCTTCTCGAGATTCGAGGACATAACAATTCTGAACCACAAAAGGTTCCTCCTGCTGAACTGATATCAGAATAGTCTAGGAAATTGAAGGAATCTGATGAAATGTGTATTATGAAGCAAATGATTTCAACCTGAAAATTCCAAGGTTCTAAATGTATTTTATTTCTCTTACTGTGAATAAGAGAAGCAGAAAATAAATCCAGCCAATAATAGGGGAATATCAGATTTTTTAATCTTCCATGATGACACGAAGTAGCTGGTAGAAAGGAAGAAGCTGTTGCACAAAAATAGGACTAAACAATTGCCCCAGAGATCACACGAAAGAAGCCCCCAAAGCCCTGGTGACACCTGTTATGAATCCTGAGGTCTCAATTGTCGTTTCCTGCACACATTTAGAGTTCTGGGCATGACAACTTAACTTTAACAAAGAAGCACTTTGTTTTACCATTAAGCAAAAATGACCAAAGTAGATACTTTCTAGTTATATTTTCGCAGCATCAGAATGCTACAAACTATTGACAAATCTTGCCCTTCCCTGGAGATTTGGGCAAAAGCAAACTGCTACAGCCTCTCCTAGGTTGTGCGTTCTTCCTCATTAATAACTTTTGCCATCTTCACCAGAGTGTTGTGTTGCTTGGCCTAGTCTTCATCAGTGAAATGTTGGAAATTTTCATCCAGTAGGGTGAGAGTTTCAGTTCCAGAAATTTCTGAAGTTAGCCCCTGAAGAAGGCCTGTGAGAGCACATACAGGCCGAAATATGTTGGACTTTATATAAAGAAATCATTAATCCACTGAGTACCTTGAGACCTGTCTCCAGGTTTTTTTCTTCTGCTTTTATGAAGTGCTCCCTAGTTTTTGCTTCCCCATTATACAGAAATCACAATTTGCTGGTAAAATAAGATAGAATTTCAGTGCCCAGAATACCCTGGTCTGCAATGCCATTGGCCACGTGGGCTGAGGAATTCTGGGATTTGTAGTCCAAAAAGAGAAACTTTTCTGTTCTTGAGTGTACCACACCATGGGTGTGGGGGATGGGTTTATGTTTGACTATTCCCTAGTAAGTAAATCCCTGCATATTTACCTCCATTGCTATAGGTTGAGTGTAGCATGCTCCTTGATGTTCACCACACACAGAGCGTTTAAAAGATGTGATGCATATATCCCTGGAAGAAAGTGGCAAAGTCCAAATTTTCTACTGCTTTTTTCTTTATAATGTGTCAGATGATGCAGCCTTTCTCAACATGGCACCCTCCAAATTTGCTGAACTATAGTTCCTACCATCCACAACCAGCATAGTGACCTGCTATGGGATGATGGAAATGTATCATTTAATACATTTGGAGGGTGCCAGGCTAGGGAAAGCTGGTCTAAGGCAACCCATTGGCCTGTGTGTGTGTGTTTTCTTGGCTCAAATTACAGATAGATTTAAAATAGTTGCAGTTAAGTCATTTCCATTTCAGCTATGTTGCTTGATCTCTAGTAGAATCACTTATACCATTTAGCAGACCATGCCATTCTTATTTTGTCAACAGCCTGCATTACTTAGCTATAAATTATTTCATTATTCAGTGTTTTGCTTAAGATTCGGAAGCCTGTCAATATATTTACCAGGTGAGCCTCTTTTGTTAGCCAATGACTCTAAAGTCCAGCAGGAGTTTGCAGCTGTGAGCTTCTTATTTTCTTTTACCTTTAGAAAGACATATTTGCTTGTGTGTACAGAAGCAGAAGTTGCTTTTTTTTAAAAAAAAAATCTGACCCACATAGCTTTCTTTTGCAAACACAGAACAGACATAGCTTTCTTTAGCAAACGCAGAACAGGCGGTTGTGCTATATACAGCAGGATGTGGAGGTGGAGAGCCATAATAAAGAGTTAGCAGGATGCGGTTGAATGGGAACTGGGTTATTGTGCAGACAAACTGCTTCCTTCATGTCTTTCATTCATTCCCACTCGTGTCACTGGCAGTGTCACAAATGGAGGCGATATTGGAAAGATGGGAGCAATTTGCACTGCCTGAATTTTAATAAGCATTTTTTTCAAAGCACAAGAAGCACATCAATTGGAAGATACACTCAACTCCATTTTCTACAAGTACAGGTTCACCTACTCACTTCAAGTTGTAAATTGCCTATTTTTTTCCACTTAGCAAATAGCACTTTAGAACTACATGCAAGGATCAGGCAAAAATGACTGGAATCAAGAAATCAGCTTGGCACAGATAAACATCTATCAGATCATTAAGTAAAGCTGAGGTCTTCTTGTTAGGTAAATGATATATAATTAGCTTTGCCCTGATTTTGGAGAAGTTAAGCTCCTGAAATCTTAGGGCACTTTAGATGGTGGCAGGAATGAAGAATGAGTGGTTCTCTAGTTGCTGGACTTCATCTCCTATCAGCACTAGCCAGCACCACTAATGATAAGAAGGTGATGGGAGTTGCACTATAGGATGCAGAATCAATGTGGCTTTTCTGAAGGGCCACATATTTCCCACCCCTAGATTAGGGTGAGCACTGAGTTATCATAAGGAATTGAAAAAATTAATTTGTCAGTGCAAGACTATGGACTTTATCAGACAAGCCTCTACAATTGTTCTTTTGCCAGCATATTTTGTAATGCTTTCATACCTGCAAAAGAACCCTTTCTACCAGACTTTCCTTGCTTCTCTGTGAATAGGCAGCTCCGGCATTGATGGAGAGTGAATGGAGCTCCGTTCACTTCCTGGTTTGAGATCTCACTGATTCTCACAGGAAGACATGAGTGCGGTAAATCTGAAAAATAAACCAAAGCAAACACTCAAAAAGTATACGCAAGTACAGAAACACACTTTAAAAGTTAAAATTACACTGAGGAGGTTCATAAAAAGGGTGTCTCCTACCTGGCTGTCGTGATCTCACCCGGAAGTGTTCTGTCATTGATGCTGCATTCACGTGAGCACAATGGTACGAGGTTTCAAATGCTGGCAATGCCGGCACAAAAGCAGAATGGGAAATCTATTGATGGCTTGGCCAGTCAACAAAATAGACTGGCTTTTGGACATTACAAGATCATGAAAGGATGACGTTGTACGATATGTGCACCCTTTCACTTTAATTAGGTGTCGTTATGATGCCATATTTGCCTGGTCTGAGAAAGTCCTATAGTAATGCTAAATATTTCCTGCTGAGTGGTTCAGGTGGATGGATATAACTCTACTGACCTGAATGGAGATTTAATAGCAAGCACTGTATATAACCTATTCCAAACACACACAATTGTATTTCAGTATTTAGAGGCACTGAAAACTAGGGTGTATTGTCAGACGTGAGGGTATTTCCTTATAGAGAATTGATATATGAGTGGGGAAAGCATCTTGTGTGAATTGGCTTCATTCCTCATCTGTGGTCAAGGGTATAGAAACTGTCTGAACTCGGGTAAGAACTGTTGTCTTTAGAGCTGCTAACATTACAAAAACAATACCACTGATACCAATAGCATCAGGAACATTACTATCCAGGATATACAACGTGTGCTAAAGACTACAAAACATATGATGCAGTGTGGTTGTGAGCAAAATTATGTAAAAAAAATCAAGTAGTACATTAATTGAAGCGCATAATTGGAAATAGTGAAGGAAGGGGAATAGTAATACAATTGGCTGAAGTTAACACGTATAGGAAAATACAGTTAAAACTGAATGGTGTCTCTAGCAAACCTATTGAAAATATGGGATGAGAAAGAAGAAGCTTGGACAGGTAGAGCTATCTTAACCCAGGACTCAGCAGCAAGCATTTGAGAAATGCTGGTTTAAATAGCTGACTCTGCTTAATGAGCACTCTATTTTTATCCTTCATCAAAGCATTAAATGGTCAGTCACATGGGTCTAATCAATGAATGCTTCCAGTACTATTTATAGCCAGATGTCCATTTCTTCTAAGCTGGTTCATTGACTAAAAAGCTTCCAATAAACCAAAGAAGCATGTCTAGATAGGTCTACTGAATCAAAAACATTTCAACTCAATGGGGAGAAAAGCTTGTACTTGTATAACTGCTCCCTGCAGAGTTTGAAAATGTCACTTTGGGGGGCTGCAATTCCCAGAATCCCCAATTCTGGGAGTTGTAATCCAAAAATAGTAACTCTCCAGTGCTCAGGGAAAGAAGGACCAGAAGTGAATTACTTTTTTCTATTCCCACATGACATCTAAGAGATGCAGAATGGTAACTTATAAAACAAAGCTAGAATCTAAATTAGTTGCTGCTATTTGGGATAGAAATAAGAGTTGCTAATATATCTATAGACATATGTATATCTGTTGCCAGCCTTTCCTCTGCAAGTTGTCACTGGCTAAGCCCTTTTATGACCTGTGTTGAACTGTTGGTGGAGGGGAGGGAGGTGGAAACAGTTCACAATCGCCAGTGGATAGTTCAGATTCAAAGAGGGAAATGGAAAGGCAGTTTTACTGAGCAGAAATGACCACGCTGCACCCAGTGTGCTGAGGGGAGAAAAGAGTGACACTTGTACATACATCATCATATCTAGTTCTGTGTCAGATATCAGCATTCCCAAACTCTTAGAGCACAAGCTTCAGGGTTCATCAGAAATCCAGGAAGCTTTCTTGCCAGAAATCCAGGAAGCATACCCTATAAAGCTGTTGCTGAGACTGAGAAGATTATCAGACGTGCTAAATATTGCATTTTCATGATGCCAGGAGATAGCTAAAGGGCTTCCCTTTCAGACAACATCGATCCCATGTCGTCATGCTCCCGTTTGGCTGTTGTTACGCCAGTTCTGCTTTTTATTCACAGGCTAAGCCATGAATGGATCCCCTGTTCTGTTTCTGTAACGGAATGTCCTGCAAGTAAAAAGGTGCTTGTTTCCATGGTGCGATCCCAGCATCAATGGGAGGTCCGTGCCAGAACACTTCTGGGTGAGATCGGAACATCCAGGTAAGTGACACACTTTTTTGCACCCTCTCTAGGTTACTTGTAAAGTTTTAAGTGTGTTTTTGTGCTTGGTGTTACTTTTACTGTTATATTTTTCTTTTACAGTTTGAATTTCCCGTGCTCTCATCTTCTCATGAGAACGGCTGGAATTTGACTCCAAGAAGCGAAGGGAGCTCTGTTGGAGCTCCGTTCACTCCTGGGCTGCCCTTTGACACTGCAAAAGGTAGATCTGAAAACTTTCTTTGTTCTGCCAGGACAGGGACAGGAGAGGGGTGGGAGAGGAGATTCTGTGATGGTAATGCTTTTTTGTTGCCATCTGATAATCTCCTGAGAACCGAATGGATACACTCTAAGTTAAAAGCATTTTACAATCAACAATATCTGATGGGCTGTATAACTAACTATTGGTTGTCCATCATCGACTGACACAGGCATTCCTTAAACCAAAAATTAACATCTTCCCACCATCTCTAACCTTGAAAATAAAAACATTAATTGCTGCTGCCTTGTTATCTCCTTTCCCAGGCAGAGCCCAGACAGTTACACATACATCATTTCACCCCTACATAATCTGCTATGCATACACTACATCAAAGCCACAGGGAAACTAATGAATATGAAAGGAGCAAAAACGACCAATCCTGACATTCTGTTCATAGGGTGCAGAATCAATGAGTTAGCCAGAAATACAAGTGCTCTGGAGCAATAATAGAATGTAGTCAGAATATGAAGTGAGTGGGTAGGTGAGAACTGCGGGTAGGTCAGAACATTTTGCTGCCTGAGGCCAAGACAAGATGTTCTCTCTCCTTTCCACATACAGAAGATAGATGGACCAGTAGTTGAACTTTACTTCAAGGCTGCCAAGAAGACAATAACCTCTACCTCACATGAGGACAGCAAGATAGTTTAGAACAGGAGTAGTAAGAGGGAACAAGAGAAATGTCCAAGGAGTTGCTTCCTTCTGCCTCAACATGTGCCACCTGAGGCAGCTGCCTCCCCATGCCTAATGATAGGGAAAGCACTCACATTCCCTAAATGGTAAACCTGCCTGGAAGAAGTGGGACAGGGCTGGAGTAACAAGAAGTTATGAAGGATGGCTATAAAAACTGGACAATTCAATTGGCTGTACTTTATGCAACCTACCTCCTGTTTACCTGAACCCCTCTTAACTGCTATTTCACATTTCATTATTTAGGAATATTGCACCAAATATTGGTTAAAGAAACACCTAAAAATGTAATATGTGAATGAATGGAATACATGTATATCACACAGGTACACTATTAAGGAAGCTGAGGTTTGTGCTGTCTTTAATGTGCAGGTTGGATCCCTTTAACTAAAAAAAGATTGGAGTTCTTGAATGAGCATGCAAGCCCCTGGCTTTTGGAGCTGGTATGAAATATTTAGCAGCCAACAAAGCTACCAGAGTAATTTAAACCCAATTTTCTGCAGGGAACATTGACTGTACCAAAAATACTTTAGCACTTGCTGCCAGTGATGCTGCTACATGGGTTGCTTCAGCCTAGTACTCCTGTTCTGGTTTAAGGTTTGCAATGATACTGTGACACCATGTTGTTAGGGTGTACGGTGGTTTCTATGCAGTGAACATTTAAAATACTTAATACCTTTGAAGGGAGGAATGGTGGAGGGAGAGCATGCATACTGACTTTGGTCAATTAATCTGTGTAATTAATGGAATGAAGATTTAATTACAGGGCTTTTCACAGCTGTTCTTTGGGAACATTCTTGGTAGAACAGGCTGTTTTTGTGCTTCAGTATTGTAACTGTTTAAAAATGTATCTGCCTTTTAAAAAATTAATTGAAGGATGAATACACCAATGGGTTAGTGTGCAACTGTGCATGCAGCACTTGGGAGCTGGCCCACCATTAGAATATAAGCTAACAGTCATAAAATGATAAGACAGGAAGAAGCCATGGGCTCACTTTTTGGGTGAAGAACCCACAACAACTTGCCCTTATCTCTGCAATTGCATTTGTTGCCTCAGTTTTTATGGAGAACTGAGAAGTTATTTTTGCCAAATCCCACCCCCTTCTTTATTTTATTTTTTTCAGGCTTGGTTCATGGCCTAATTGGGGTGGGGACCATTGCTCTTTGTTGTGGAGAGGCAGCGTGCTATAGTGGTTAGGGGGCAGGACAAGGACTTGGAAGTCTTGATTCAAGCCTCCACTGAGCCATTAAATCCATTAAGTGATCTTGTACCAATCCACACCCACTAACATTTCACAGCTGAAAGCCAGGACAACGTGGCCAAGTAACATCACATTGTGGTCAAGATATCAGCAGTTATTAATGAAGAAGAAAAGATAAGCTAGGAGGAGCTACAACAGTTTGCTTTTGCCCAAGTCTACTGGGAAGGACAAGATTCTGCCCTGTCCTTTCCTCCACCCATCATCACTCAGTTAAGTGCAGACTACTTTTGCACTTTGAATTCACTGTGTAGCAACTTACTCGTAAGTGGAATCATAGATTCTTGGAGTTGGAAGGAACTGCAAAGGACAAAGGTGTTACACTAAGAGGTGGGGGTGTTTTAGAGCCCCACCTGTGATGCCAAAATCTGTATTATTATCTGGGGGAAATGTTCCCTGCCCAGCGCAGCTGTGTTCTCAATATCATGGCCTCAATGCTGGTGATCCCTGCTTGCTCAAGGACAGCAACATTCGTCACATGTATATATAGTCCAGTGTATATTTAGGATTGTATGTATACAGCACTGATGAAAGCATTTGAGGAGTCGTAAGTGGTGGCAATAGGTGACCCATGTTTCAGACCCATAAAGGAGAATAGACAGTTCAATGGCTCTATACACATTGATTTTTATGCTTCACCTCAAGTGTTTATTACTCCAGACTCTTTTGCGAAGTCTTCCAAATGCGCTATATGCCTTTGCTAATCTGTGATCGATCTCTTTGTCAATCTTGGCATCTGAGGAGATGATGCTTCCCAGGTAGGTGAACTGCTGAATGGACTTAAGCACAGATTTGCTGACGGCAATGTGGGGATGATGGTGTTTGTCCTGTGGTGCAGGCTGGTAAAGAACTTCCTTTTTCTTAAGATTGACTTCCAGCCCAAAGAGCTTTGCAGCTGTTGCGAAGCAGGATGTTAGGCGCTGCAGAGCTGCTTCTGTGTGGGCAACAATGGCAGCAGCAGCAGCAAAGAGCAGCTCACGAACTAGATAATTTAGAGTCTTAGTGCGAGCCCTAAGATGGCTTAAGTTAAACAAGCTACCATCAGTATGGTAACGTATATAGATGCCATCTTCTTCTTTGAGCTCTGCTGTAGCCCTTTGGAACATCATGCTGAAGAAGACTGCAAATAAAGTTGGAGCAAGAACACAACCTTGCTTCACTCCATTAGTTATTAGAAAGGGCTCTGAAAGAGCATCACCATATCTGACTTGACCCTCGTGTAGCAAGATAATCATTTTAAGGAATTTGGGGGGGACATCCTAGTCTTTCCAGGATCTGCCAGAGACCTTTTCTACTCACAGTGTCGAAGGCTTTGGTGAGGTTGACAAATGTTACATAGAGACCCTTGTTCTGCTCTCTACATTTCTCTTGCAGTTGTCTAAGGGCAAATACCATGTCTGTAGTACTCCTATTGGCTCTGAAGCCACATTGGCTTTCAGGGAGAAGTTCTTCCACAATAGCAGGAACTAATCTGTTCAGGAGTATCCTTGCAAGGATTTTTCGAGCAATAGAGGGTAAATACCTTTGTTTACTAAGGGGCTTTCTGCATAATCCTAACTTGGGCTTTCTCACCTTTATATTCTAGACACATCTCAGATCATTGTGACCTCCAACTGACCTTTGGTTTGCCCCAGCCAACCTGACCCTGAAAAGTGTCCAATATTTCCAGTTACGAGATACCAAGGTGATGGGGTAGCAGGGCATACTAATAAAGGGAGAAAGTGGAAGGAGGAAAGAGAAACCGGGACATTTTAAAAGCACCTGAAAAAAAAAAGAATTATTGAGGATTAATTGAGACTGACCCTACTATAACAGGACTAATAAAAGGGTATGGGCCTTTCTCCAGGCTTATTATAAATATAAACTGGGTAGGAAAAAAGCCACATATGCTGCCTTGAGCTTATTGGAGAAAATATGAGTTATAAGTATAACTAACTAAATAAACGTTGTAGCCCAAGCTTTTAAGACTTATCTTGGTTTAGTCAAATATTTTCTTCTTCCATGTTCAGCCTGCATTATTGGCTCCTATTCAGGAAATATAGAAAGTTCAGCTGCTTTCACACTGAGCACATTAACATTGTTGAAGCATTGCTTTTTTGGAGTTAGCTGTAAGTGAAATTAAAGCAGTTGTTCCACACAGCTATATTAATTGCCAATGCCCAAACCCATTTCCAAAATGCTAGTATGTTTACTCAGAATAAAGGCCTGTTCAGTGTTAATTATAATTTTTCTTCTGACATCTTCTACCCTTTTATTATTATTTTTTCTGTTCAGCACAACAGCAGCAGCATTATCTGTGAATAACCTCTTATTTGCACCTTAATTCTTCAGTTCCTATTCTCCTGGAAAGGGCAGGTTTGTTTACATTTTTTTAATTTTCATTTCCCACCCATCTAGTCTGACAAGAACCAGAAGTAATAAGTTATATAGAAACTGAGGAAACTTCTAATTAAAGGCACACTAGCCCTAAAAAGATATAGTAATGTTTTGCCACTCCACAGCAGATAGGGTGAAATTGCTATTGGCTATGCTATTAAGAGCTTCTGGGAGTTGTAGTTCAAAAAGATCCTATCCCTATGAAAAAAGTTGCAACTTAAATCCTAGCATCTCCAAGTACAGCTGGAAAAGACTTTGATTGGCAACCTTGGAGAGCCACAGCCAGTCAATGTAGACATTATCAAGTTAGATAGACCAGTGGTCTGATTGGAATAAGCTAGCTTCCTGTATTAGTAAGTAGCTGGTGGCAATGCTGTCTTGAGTCTCAGTTTTGTGAGAAAGGAGAAATATAAATAAACTAAATAGCAGCTTGGATTCACTATAAAAGATGAGTAAACAAAGGATGGCAATTCCAGACTAAACTATTAGTGTGGAATCAAGATTTTTGGTAAGGGGATTGTTCTGAAGGACTCACCTTGTCTTCTCTACCCATCTTCATGTAAATTGCTGTCTGCATAGTCTGGGACACCCACCCATTTGGCTTGCCTCTGAAGCTGGTTGTATGTTCATGCATTGACTTTTCATTATTAAAATATTTTAAAACTGTCCTTCATCCTTATGGATTTATGAGCAGTATATAAAAACAGTAAAAACACATTATCATCACCATCATCATCAAAATTAAGAAAAGCAGCAGCTATATTAAGGCCATGTTACCTCCCCTGACACCCCCTGCCCCATATCTATACTAAATTGGCAATATTCAATAATTAGGTTAAATGTGGCCTTCCACATAGTGCAGCCATTAAAGCTGAAGAATTACAAGAAATACCAAAGACTAGCGTTCAGACTCAGTCAGGTATGCACTTAAGGAGGGGCTGCCCAAATTCCAAAGAAATGTTAATTTGCAAGGCAACTGAAGGTCTGAACACCTGGCTAATCCAATCAGCAAAAGCTGGGGGACTCAAACCTGTAAACAATCTTTGTACTTTTGTCTTCCCCGCAAACAATGCTTCTCCCATTCATTCACAAAGTACTCACACATTAAAATGTCATTAACGTATCTGGAGTGCCTTTCTCTCACCTTGAGCAACTCTGATAAACATTGACTTCCATTCCAAATCCCATCCCCAGAAGGCAAATATTGACTATAAAAACCCCTTAAAAACTGTCTTCAGCATCTTCAGCTCCTCCTCCTACATCCATGCTGCCAGTCTTCTGACTGACTCAGAGCACACTCTGAGACTCTGTGGTTGCAGGAACTTCTGCTCTACAGGATGGGTGTCATATACCTTTCGCTATTCCTCTATTCTAATATTTCCTACTTTATTCACTAGTCTTGCATGAATCCTTGAAGCCTGAATATGTGCCTGAATGTTGTTGTTATTGTTTCCTTAAATAAAGACCAATTTATTGTACTATCTAGCTTAATATTCCCTCCTTGGTACCGGTAAACATAGGTCAAAAGATTCTGCTATCTGTTGCCCTCTCTCGCATAGCCAAGCTGAGTATATTAATTCCCTAAATTAATATCGATATTCACAGGGTCCTTAAGACCACCAAGCATATAGTGTAACAGCAGGCAATCTTGGCCAGTTAAAATGCCTGTGCAAACAGAGCAGTTGGGAAACTGACATTGAAACATTTGTTAAGTTGGTGCCAGTTTGTTCCTCCATGGTGCGGATCATAGAGTTCAACCACCACCAAGTCTCTCTCCTTTTTTTTTTTTTTTTTGGACACATAATGACCATGAGGTGTTTGGAGAAGACCCTTCTCTGATTATCTTGAGTCATAGGCAGACTGGTGTAGGGAAAAGTGCTCTTGCAGATATTTTGGTGCTAAGCTATTTAGAACTTTAAAGGTAAGCACTTTGAATCAGGATTGAAAGCAAACAGTCAGCCAGGGCAACACCTTCAGAACCGGTCTTATATAAATCTGCCTACCTATACAGCTGGCCCTTCTGGCTACAGCATTCTGCACTAAGCAAAAATTCTGGGTCATTTTCAAGGGCAATCCCCACATATGATGCCCTTGGTGTTGTGTGCCTTCAAGTTGTTTCTGACTTATGACAACTCTAAGGTGAACCTATCACTGGGTTTTCTTGGCAAGAGGGAGTTGCCTTCCTCTGAGGCTGAGAGGATATCCCCAGCAGGTTTCCATGGCTGAGTGGGGATTCAAATCCTGGTCTCCAGAGCTGTAGTCCAGTGCTCAAACCATTATACCACACTGGCTCCTATACAATGCCCTATAGTAATCCAATCTGGAGTTTTCCAGAGCATAAAGTGAGAACTTGGAAAAGTTACTTTTGTGTACAACTCCTAAAATCCTAGGGAGAGGGGTCAACTTTTCCAAGGTTTGCATAAACTGATGTGGTTGGACTACAACTGCCCAGTAGCAGTCATCCAAATTATCCAAACCTGTCAAATTTGAATAAAAGCATTCCTGGCCACTGAGGCCACCTGAATCTCAAATTACAATGCTGGAGCAAGGGATAGCCCCATGTTACACATCACTTTCTTTTCATGACCAGCACAACTGCACCTCGAAAAGGCTGTGAACCCAGCTCCTGGACATGTTAAAACCAACTAACTCCATGAGCTCTGTCTTCTGGAGATTCAGTTTTGGTTTATTGGCCCTCATCCTGCCCATTACTGGATATGGGGCAATTACTGGGTTGTTAGCTTTAGAGGCCTGAGTAAATAGCTTTAAGGACAGTGGAGGATTTGACTGAAAAGTTCACACAGACAAAAATTCCAGAACATTCCTACTTCTGCAAAACATACCAGGAAGAAGTGGAAAATATGATGGCTTTTGGAATGAGGAGAGATAAACAGAGGATAATCTTCTAAGCAATGCTTCCTCATTTAAAAGAAAACAAAGCACAAGGAATCAATTTAGGAGAGAATGCAGTCTTAAACAGATGGGCTAAACCATTCTGGGCACAATCATGTGCCTGCCTCCAGATGCAGAAGAACTCATCTGTGCAATATCAGGAAGGGTGCCATGACATATCTCCTCTGACCCAAACATTATCAGGCCGCAGATGACACAAATTAATTTTAATATTTACATAACAATCCTATCAGGGGGCACAGCTGGGACTGGCAAAGTCAGCTGGATTACCTGCCTATTGTAACTATCAGGAGAAAGACAGGCACAGGGCTCTCCTGTCATTCTGAGGTCACATTTTCCTTAGATCTTGCAGCTGCCTATCACATATTCTGTCACAGCTGTTCACAACTGTCCCTTTCTCGTGGATATCTCCAATAATAGGCATGTGTCTGAGAAATGAAATGTGGAGGGGACAGGGAACAGGGAAAGGTTGTTCTTTAATGTCTTGGTACTAGAAGATCAGTCACCATCATGAGAGAAATCTCTGTCACTGCTATTTGTTTAAATGTAGTAGCTGCCAAATTAAATTCAAAAGGAAGTCTGGGGTCATTGTTGTTTTAACTTACTGAGACCCAAAAGTGAAGCTATCCCAGTGTTTCCTTGGCAAGATTTGTTCAGAGGGGGTTTGCCATTGCTTTCCTCTGATGCTGAGAGTGTGTGACTTGCCCAAGGTCACCCAGTGGGTTTCCGTGACTGAGCAGGGATTCAAACCCTTGTTTCCCAGAGTCCTAGTCCAATACTCAAACCACTGCATAACTCTGGCTCTCAAGTCTGGGGGTGTCATGTACTGGCTTCTTCAAACTTAGTAACCAGAAGTTTCAGAGTTAAACAGTAAAATTTATTGGTACAGTAATCTAAAGAGCAAACCCTACAAAACCATTGCTTAGAATGAAAGTTATTTACAAAGCATTGGGTCAAAAAGTATTTACAATCTACAAAATCTGGCGGGCTATACCATCATTGGCTATCCATCATCCCCACTCCCCATTCCTACCAAGAGCGGGTTCATTCCATCTTTCCCATGGCAAAGACCAGATACAAAACTTAATCACACTGTTATAGACATAGAATATATCCTCCCTTTTTCCAGTTGGACTACAGGCTCAGTAGCAAGTACAAAGGAAGGCAAACACAGTTAGCCACAAAGTGATAGTAGAACAGAGCTGAAATTGGCAGGAGCAGATCATGTCTGGGACTGATCCTGGCAGGAGGCTTGTCTACACTAGTGGGAAATCCCAAACCTGCCTTGTAGTCCTCACTGATGTTTTTGATTCTCAGCGACTCTGTAAATGCCACACTCACCAGGGCTTCTCCAGAGTATCCTGCCACGCTGTAACCATAGACAAACTTGTGTCAGCATAAAAAGGCAGTCCAATGTTGATCACACGTCCTGTACGTCACATTATTTCTGGCCACACGGCTGGGACTGCTTCAATTTTTTTTCTGTTCGCTTGTGCATGCAAATATACATTGTCCCAGAGTACTGTATTACTGGATAAGCAGAGATACGTGTATCCAGATATCCTCACAATTGAAAAATAAAAAATAAAAAGCACCAGAGTCCCATTCACTGGAAGCCCCACCCCCATTTTATTCCAACGCCAATCTGTGGCCACCACACAGCTAATAATCCAGGTTTTAACCTCAAACATGGAGCAAACTGTAAATCTTTCAGATCTGGATTTTCCCTCAGAAACCCTGATGAAGATGCAAATCATCACATACCTCCTGTGGCAACTGTACTGTGACTATGGCATGACCACAGGCAGGGCCGGTTTAACCTGTCTGCCAGATCCGCATTGGCGGGGGGCCTCGGGGGTGAAGGGGGCCCCCTGGTGAGTGTTGCCCTTATCTGATGAAGGAGACAGCCAGGAGCCAGCAGCCGGGTCCTCCGCTCCTTTGGAGCCCCTTCCCCCTCCCTCCTCAGGCAGGGCATGGCAATAGCACTGAGCTCGTGCGGGAGATAGAGAAAGGGTTTGCTCTTGGGAAGTTGTAATTTGGAGACAGTCCCTGGCTGCATTGCTGTGAAGGAGGAAAGGCAGAGCAGCTGGTCATGTGAGTGAGGGACTGTCTTCAGGGGGCCGCGGGGATCTTGGGGGGGGGGGCTGCCATGCACAGTGGGGTGGTTATTTTACTTTTTAACTTGTTGCTGGAGTCAAGACAGATGGCTATCCAGCCTCTGTTTAAAAACCTCTAAAGAAGGAGACTCTACCACATTCCCGCCCTCCTCCAAAAAAATGTCTCCAAAACTAAAGAGAAAGTGAAAGAACAGCAGCCCTCTGTGGCAGAAGCTGGAGGGAGTTTGCTGCTACCGCGGAGACGGTGAGTGTGTGTTTATGAGAGAGACAGGGAATTTGAGGGTTGTCTCGGAAAGGGCTCCTTTCTTTCTTTCTTTCCCTTCCCTTCCCTTCCCTTCCCTTGCCAACTGAGTTCAGCCTGCATTTGTGTGTGTTTGCCTATGTGCCTTCAAGTCATTTCTGGCTAAGGCAAACCTACCATGGGGTTTTCTAGGCAAGGTTTGTTCAAAGGCTGTGTGCCTTTGCCTTCCTTTGAGGCTGAGAGAGTGTGACTTGCCCAAGGTCAGCCAGTGGGGTATTCATGGCTGAGTAAGGATTCAAACCCTGGTCTCCATAGTCATAGTGCAATGCTGAAACTTTTACAACACTCTTAACTCTTTTAACAGAAGAATACTGTATAAAGAATATAAATTAAAATTTGGAGTAATATTACTGGGAACAATGGTTTTATTGTTGTCACTAAAACACCAATATCCAGTAGTGTTATGTGAGAGGCATTGGCCTAGAGCAGTGGATCTTAACCTTTTCTTTACCAGGGACCCCCTTTAAGTATCTTTTGTTGCCCCAAGACTTAACTCAAGATTTAAAACCCTAATAATAATAGCTAACAACAACAACAATACAATTACACCATCCATTAAACTTTCCCTCAGAGACACTCTTGCTTCTTCCTGCAAGTTTGTGGCTGGAGTGGATTGAATGGCAATGTGCAGGCCAAGCCAGCCAGACTTTGCCTTGGTTCCTGTCACATGGCTACCCCACTACAGGGAGGAGGTGGGCCAAGCAGTCTTCAAGCCTTTGTGGACCCCCTGTGAGGACATTGCAGACCCCAAGTTAAGAACCACTGGGCTAGAGAATGCTGGAAAAGGAACAATGCAACCAGATCTTGAGAAGGGTGCTGGCAGGGGGATTCTGGGAGGTGTAATCCAAGAGTAACTTTCCCAGGCTCTGAATGCAGCCTAGAATCATAGGGCTGGAAGGGACCCCAACAGCCATCCCATCCGATTGGCTTCTGCCCTGCAGGAACACACAATCCAAGCATTCCTGACAAATGCCCATCCAGCCTCTCCTTAAAAATCTCCAAAGAAGGTGAGTGCACCACACTCCCAGGCAGCAGAGTATTCCACTGCCTTACAGCTCTTACTGTCAGGAACTTCTTCCTAATGTTTAGGTAGAATCTCTTTTCCTATAGTTTGAGTCCATTGCTCCGTGTCCTAGTCTCTGGAGCAGCAGAAAACAAGCTTGCTCCTTCCTCAGTATGACACCCCTTCAAATATTTAAACATGGCTATCATGTCCCCTCCTAACTTTCTCTTCTCTGGGCTAAACATGCCCAGCTCCCTAAGCCGTTCCTCATAGGGCATAATGGCTTCCAGACCTCCCAACATCCTTCTCGGTATCTTTCTTGAATTGTTGTGCCCAGAACTGGAAACAATATTCCAGGTGAGGTCTGACCAAAGCAGAATGGAGTGATACTATTACTTCCCTTGATCTAGACACTATTAATGCAGCCTAGAATTGCATTGGCATTTTTTGCTGCTGCATCACACTGCTAACTCATGTTTAGCTTGTAGTCCACTCTTTCTTTTCTTTGAGGAAATCTGCATCATTACATTAATTGCTAATAAACTAAAAATATTATGTTAGTGCCTATAATATAGTTTTTAAACTAAATTATTGGTGTCAAATTATGTAATACAGTAGGCCCCTCTTATCCACTGGGGATTGGTTCGGGGGGGGGTGGATTCTGAAAACCATGAATAATAGTGAACACCATTGAAAAAAATGGTACTTCTGGTTTAAAATACCATAGAGTTGCCTTGGAGGGCCTACTAAACCACTAGGGAGGACACATTTACTAGGAAGACTCTAAGGTAGGTGTGCTGTTCTGTGTCCCATGGATAATGAATCCATGGATACGGGGGCCCTACTGTGATCTGAACATCCTGTACGGTGAATAGGTTAGGTTACATTGACCTGAGATAAACATATGGGGGCCCCAAAATAAAGCACTGCAGGGGGCCCCAAAATTCCTTAAACCGGCCCTGACCACAGGTTTTTTTGCTCATGTAGACAAACCATTGGATATCTATTATTTAATACTTTTAAAATTCCCCAAACTTGTTGCCTTCTAGATATCTGGGCATATAATCCTGATAGCCATGAGTTGTAGTGCAAACCCATTTGAAGGAAGCCAGGTTGGGGAAGAGCCTGAAAAACTCCAGTGGTATCTTATTGCTGCCAGTTTTATTCACAGTGTGTGCTTTTTTAAAAAAAAAAATTGTAAATGCATTTTTATCACTATGATATTTATTTCTATCTTTCTCTTTGTATCCCTGTGCATTGTCTTGAGAATAATTATTTGGAAGGCTGGCAGAGAAACTGGTCAGATAAATTGATTGCTATTTGAAGTGGCTGGTTTTCATTGTTAACTGCTCCGAGTACCCTTTTAGAGTTCAAGAGCAAGGCATAACTACACATCAATAAATAAATGTACAGTATTTGTTTTCCCCAAGAAAACCTCAGTAGGCAGCTGAATAAACTGTGAAGGGCTCAGTGGAGCAGATGTGGCCTGCAACATCTTGGAGTAAATGAAATACACATTACCATCAGTGAAGGTGGGAGGGATGGGTACAATAAGACCATTAAATTGAGAGTCTAAAATTACCTGCCTCCAGCACCGATGTAAAGTACAGTGCACCCTCACAGCAGGTTATAAACAATAATCTAGGGCTAGGAAACATGTATTAATTTGAAAGAGGGGGAGGGAGCATTCAATCAATACCTATGGTACACATAACACCTTCTGTGTAGGACATACACTCTGATAGCACAGCTCTTCTTTTGGGCTGGTTAGAATGGGAAGGAGATTCAACTCAATCACTCCAGAGATGTGTTGATCAGCTGTCAATCTGGAAAGGAGATTCTGTGAGCATCACAACAGAAACACAAGATGTGTCCTTTTCCATTTTCAAGAGACAATACTTCAATAAATGTCCTATGTGATCCATAACATAGACTAGATGAAGAAACCTTTGGCCCATCGGATATTTGGGGATCCTAGGGGTGTAGCCTAGGGGCAAGCAAAAAGAGGGCACTGTCCCCAAATGAAAATTCTTCCCTCCAGATGAAATTTTCCTTCAGTCCATAAATTTCTAGCATTGCAGTAACTTAAAATTTCAATCGAGCATTTAGAAATACAGTTCAGGCATCCAAAGAGAATGGGCAGGCAAAGTTACTTAAGGGAACGTGAACATGGCAAGTATAAGGATTCTTGGTATGAGTGACTGAATGTTTCACTCTTTGCAAAACTAGAAGACTGGAGGAAAAATTCATGGGGAACAGAATTCTTATTTGGAGGGTCAATGCCCTCATTTTGTTTCCCCTTGTAGCTACACCCTGTTTTTGATGAATCCCCCCTGTTTTGGACTACAGCTCCCATAATCCCTTATCATTGGTCATGCAGGCAGAGGCTTCTGAGAACTGAACTCCAAAACACAGGAAGGCCAAAAGTTCCCCATCTCTGCTATAATGCATTGCAGACCTTAAGCACAAAGACATATAGATCTTTGTTTCAATAATCCCAGTTCCATGGGTTCAGCCAGCCTAAATGTCATCCCCAAGTAAATTGCTCCTCCTGTCAAATATTCATTTTGACAATTTTCCCCAGGCTGCGGAAGGGCCATACAGATAATGAACAGTTTCAGGCTAACATGACAGGACAAAGAGGAAACACAGGTGGCAGGCAAGGCATGAGTTTGAAAGGTGGAGGGAGGTTGCCCCAGGCTAAAACAGTCATACACTGCATCTTCTCCCTGCCCTCCCTGCTCCTGGAAAATACTTTCTCAAAATGATTTGCTAGATTGCTTTGCACCTTGCCTTACTTTCATAACTAATGACACCAAAGCATACTGTCAGTCTGAAGTTTCAGGAACTCTTTGCAGTGATGATGTCACTGTGATGGTGGTGGTGGTGATAGAATTATAGAAACATGGAGTTGGAAGGGGTCTCATAGACTATCAAGTCCAACCTCCCACTCAGTGCAGGAATTCTAGATAGAGCATCCCCAACAGGTAGCTGTCCAGCTTCATTTTGAAGATGTCCAGAAAAAGAGACCCCACAACATCTCTAGGCAATTGGTTCCATTGCCAAACTGCTCTTACTGTTCAGAGGTTCCTTCTAATGTTCAATAGAAATCTGCCATCTTATAACATTAAACCTGGTCCTTCTCTCTGGGGCAGCAGAGAACAGGCCTGACCCTCCTCTTTGTGACAGCCCTTGAGGTACTTAAAGAGTGCAATCAGTCTTTTCTTCACCAAGCTGCATGCCCAGCTCCTTCAACCTTTCCTCATATGTTTCGTTCTCCATACCTCTTATCATCCTTGTTGCCCTTCTCTGAACCTGCTCCAAGTTTATATCCTTCTTAAAATGAGGCACCCAGAACTGAATGCTGTGTTCCAGATGAGGCCTGACTAATGCAGAACATAATGGGACTATTTTTTTTCTCTTGACTTGAAAATTATGGCTATATTGATGCAGGCTAGAGGAGGAGGAGGAGGAGGAGGACTTTTGTCGTTGAAGCAGAGAGAGGACTTTATCAGACTATCCCTTTAAAGCATTCTTTTGCTGGCATAAAAAAATCCATTTTTATGCCAGCAAAAGAATGCTCCCCTCTGCACTTATCTCTATTTCCGGCAAAGGCAGCTCTGGCAATGAAAGAGGAAATGAACAGAGCTCTGTTGACTTCCTCCTTTGAAATCCCATGGAATATCACAACACTTCATTGCATGGAAAAAAAATTAAAAACCAAAAATAATACTAAAAAGTTTTTAAAAGCACAAAAACACACTTTAAAACTTACAAGTAACGTGTGTCACTTACCTGGATGTCGTGATCTCACCTGTAAGTGTTGGTACCAGACCGGCCACTGACGGGTAAGTAGAGTGGGGAAAGACATGAGGCTTCACACATTGGCTATGCTAGCAAAAACAGCAGGGGGGCTCAATTGATGGCTTAATTTGTCAATTAAAAAGTATGGGATTTTAAGCGGACATAACTGCCAAAGGGTGGCGTTGTGTGGTGTGCGCACCCTTTTGCAGTTATGTGGCATTGTTATGACGCCTTATTCTGTGCATCTGATAAAGCCCAGAGTGTTGACTGGGTCTTCTTGGGAGATCCAGCTTCTAATCCCCACTAACTTACTGGGTAACGCTGGGCCAGTCACTCAGCCTCAACGTTACCTACACCACAGGGTTGTTGTGAGGTTAAAGTGCAGAAGACGCTGAGAGCCAGGTATGCTGTTATACGCTTATGAGATGAAAGGTGGGGTGTAAGTGTAACTATAACCAATTAACAAAGATTGCATAACAAAGATGGGAATAATGTTACACTTAGTTTGGCCCAGAGGAAAGATGGCAAATACCGGAAATATCACTGTGCTAGGGAAGAGTTGCTCTCTCCTTAAGCAAGAAGTAGCTACATCATGCTCAGCCAAAACAAAATGAAACAGGTATTTGCATAATTTTCCCTAAGTGAAATTTCTCGGTGAGATTTTAATAAATGGGGCAATATATTGCCAGGCTGAAAAATTAATTGCTTTGGGCCACCATCTATCCTGCTTTGTCTGCATTTCAGCTCCCAGGCAGAGAAATAAAAAGATCCTGCTGATGCCGCTGCATTCCCACTATAGAACTGTCACTCAGACCACTCATTATGCACCAGTGTGACGTCAGAGCTGTGTCTAACTAACTCTGCTGTCAGTCAAACATCCTTGTAATGTAGGATGAAAATGTTTGCAACCCACAGCTCCAGTTCTTTCTCGCACTTACCTTCCTACTTTGGTTTATTTGGAATTTTAATACTAATGCTACTATTAGTACTACTACCACCACTACTAACAACAATATTGTTAAGTTAATATATAAGCAATAATAATTTATTATAACATCATCAATGTGCATAGCACTTGCCTTTGTACAAGAGGACAGGTTCCTACCCCTAGGAACTTGCAATCTAAAATGTGAAACAACAGGGAAAGGGGAAGATGTGTGAACTTCAGGAAACAGGGAGCACTATGCAATGGTTTCAGCTATACACACACACAACAATTTAGTTCCACCTGGGTTATACTAGGCAGCCTTTACAAACTTGGTGCCATCCAGACATGTTTGACAAAACTCCCATCACCCCCAGCCACCATTAGCCATGTGAAACTTTTCTGGGAAAGAATTAAAAGACATAGCTGTGTTAGTCTGGAATAGCAGTAAGCAAGTGGATCTTGTAGCACCTTTGAGACTAACTAAGAGAAAGAAGTTGTAGCATAAGCTTTCGTAGACTGGACTGTCTAAACAGTGAAAATACTCCTCATGGAATGCAAGGAGAATCCTACCTGTCTTAATGGGATCCTGCACCGTATCACCTTATTCAGAAGGAAGGGGGCAAAAACATCAAAAACTCAGAGGGAAAAGCATGAGTTTTTAAAAAACAGCGAGGGGAAGGCACATTCCTGTTTGTTGAAGGCACACCACCACCACCACAGCAACAAAATGACTGGTCAAAGAAAAGTTGATTCATTACAGTATTTGTTCTAGCTGAGGCTGATGCTTTGTTTTTGGCCTTCCGATTTGTGTCCTAGGTCAGGACAGCTGTGCAGTACCCAACACCAAAGTGAGATGATAAAGGAGGAGGCATGCAAAGCAGTAGGAGAGGGTCTCTACCACAGCGGAGAGTGCAGGACAGCTCCTCAGGACAAACACTGACCTAATCTATCAGCTCTTGATCTAAACCCACCAGCAGATGTTATCCTCCCTTTTTTTCATGATAGCTGTGTAAAAAATGGAACACCTAGGAGATGATCAGATGCTGTAAATATGGCATGACAAAGATGCCAAGAGATTGCTAAAGGGCTTGTTTTTCACATGAAGTCGTCCCTGTGTCATTATGCTCCCATGCTGCTCCTGTTCCGCCAGTGGTTCTTTTTATTGACGGGCTAAGCTGTCAATAGATCGCCCATTCTGTTTCTGTCATAGAATGACAGGCGAGTGAAAAGGTACCCCGTGACGCTGGCGCAGTGCCAACATCAGTGGGAGGTCCATGCCAAACACTGCCAGGTGCGATCTGGAGATCGAGGTAAGTGACACATTTTTTTGTACCCTCCCTGTGTTACTTATTTTTAGGTACTTGGTTTTATTTTATTCTAAAGTGTATTTTTTATTTTAATTTTGAATTTCCTGTACGCACATTCTCTCATGAGAATGGCCCGGGATTTCAACAAGGAAGTGAATTCAGCTCCGTGAAAGCTTCATTCACTCCTGGGCTTCCAAGGGGGAGGGAGCATTGCACAATTAAGGTAAGTGTGAAAGTTTTTGTTACTGTGCCAGGACGGGGACGGAAGGGGGACAGGAGAGGATATTGCGAGACAGAGACGCTATTTTTGGCCCCGTCTGATAATCTCCCTAGTTTGTCCTATTTCTCTCTCTCTTTTTCTGCCTCTGTGTGTGTGTGTGTGTGTGCGTAGATAAATCTACTTTGCTGGATTGACAATGGGGAGAGGGAAAGGCAGCACAAGGTCTGAGAATCTACACAGAGAACACCACAGAAAAAATAGAAAAGCAAGAAAAAGCAAAAGCATAGAAGAGAAAAGGTTAAAAGAACTGTAGTGGCAGAAGCAATATTTCTTGCACATAAATGAACCAACACTTTCCAACAGTCATGCCAGAGCCTTGAAAAGGCCTCCTGTTTAGTGCTAGGCATTCTGAATATATATCTCTACACGTGCAAGAAATCTTGATAGCTGTTGTACTTGCAAGAGAATGGTGTCAAGACTGGTGCATAGCTATAAACTTATAGTCAGTTGTGGGTTTAGGTTATGTCATGCACTATTTCTTACTTGTTTTGATTCCTAAGTTGTTTTGTTTAAAATGTAGCATCGATGGCTC
This sequence comes from Gambelia wislizenii, assembly GCA_030847615.1. Lineage (NCBI taxonomy): Eukaryota > Metazoa > Chordata > Lepidosauria > Squamata > Crotaphytidae > Gambelia > Gambelia wislizenii. The sequence continues at coordinate 37,606,902 of JAUMIR010000004.1, forward strand.
ACCAAGGGTGTGTATCTCAACTTATACACTTAAGGGAGGAGGATTATAAATAATGCTAAGAATGGTACTCAACCTGGATGGAAAGTGACACTAGGGGAAATTTGCAGAACTTGGAAAACAGGATTCAGGACAAAGTCTGCAGATCACATCAGAGACATCCTTGCCCTTGCATGCCTTTGAGAACATCACCCGTAGATATGGTCTAGTATAGACAATGACATTGGGGGTAAGAGCTGCAGCAAAGTTGAATCCCATCCACTAAGGATGTGAACCAAATAAATTACAAAGTGGGGGTCGGGGGGGTGTTAAATGACAACTATCAAATTGCAAGGAGGTTTTGACTAAAATGTAAGGAAGAACAACCTCATGGTAAGAGCTGTTCAATAGTGGAAGACAATGCTTGGGAAGGTGGTGTGCTCAATAGTTGAACAGCTCTTTGTCAGGGATCCTTCAGCAGTGGATTTCCTGCATGAGCAGGAAGTTGGACTAGATGGCCCTTAGTTCTCCTCCAATTTTGCAGTTTTATGATTCTACATGTAATTTAGTACATTTTGCCAGCTGTATTGGGGATACCTTCCCAGACTTACTGCAAGTGCTTGAAATTGTGGGTAATAGAATTATTACCCATAGAATTAGGTTGGAGGACTTAGGAAATGCCTAGAGAAGACACCTCTCTAGACAGCTCCAGTGCAACTCTATTGTAACTTTTGGTGGAGGACCTAGGAAATGTTTAGAGAGAAAGTGACCACAGAGTCTTGCTGGAGGACCTAGGAAATGCCTACAGAGACCACATTTTTCAGATGATGGATAACTGAAACTGCAGATACTGGCCCCACACATATATGGGTGGTGATGGGGCTAACTGTACATTGAAAACTGATTCTATAGGTCTTATTTGCTGTTATAATGTCATTTGCATCAATTTGGGGGTATTTTATAGATAGAGAATTGAATTTTGGATCTCCTTTAGACATATCTATACCAGAGCTTAGAAAACTTTCTTTTTTGGACCACAGCTCCCAGTTTCCGTTCTCTAGCATGGCCAGTGGCTGAGGGATTTTGCAAGTTGTGGTCCAAAGAAGTTATGTTTTCAAGTTCTGATCTATACTGGTGTGATTGCTGGTGTGTCTGTAGTTGCTCATGGGCTGATCCAATTTCATACAAAGATTTTCATAATTTTGATGTGGATGTGTAATGTACAAACTATGTACCTTCCAAGAGCCATTGTCTTCAAGACCTGCAGAGGAAGCAGCAAGACCACACCAGAACAGGTTGAGCACAGAGCAGATGGAGTGACTTGTTCAAAGTTGTATGATGAGACCTTGGTAAAGATGGAGCGGGAACCTCAGTTTTCAGACCCAGATTCAGCTCTGTATAATGTTTTACATAAAAGAAGGGCAGGAAACTTGATTATCTTGATTTCAAAAAACAAAATAAAAAAACATTGAAGCCCCATAGTTGTATCCAAATGTTTACTTTTTGATTCCAGTGTTCGTGGCAAGTTCCAGGAAATCCCTGACTTGCTTTGACAGGTCAGCAAATCCCTCTTGTGCTCCAGGAGGCGACCAACCTTCCTTAATCTGCATAGTGCCTGATTGCATAACTGGAATGCTGAGCAAAATAGCTTTCATTTAATCTTTATTTCCTTCTATCACTGGCTGGGCAAATTAATTCCTGGACAGACGCTGCTCCTGCTGCTGCATGTTGCTGGAAACACACAGTAGTGGTTGTATAGATCTGAAAGACCAAGAGAAAGAAATGGGACAGTAAGTATCAAATGTCAACAAGCTTTCTGATGTGTCTTGTGATCAAACCTTAGATACAGACCTTAATCATGAAAGATGGTAATAAATACACTAAGTATTACTTTTGTACAGTGTACACATTGTAGTTAAACCCACACAGTGACAGATTGTACTTCAAATCAAGTTCCCATGATTCGGCTATTCATCTACTGTGTTCGGCAGCTCTTTCCATGGTCTCAGGCCTGGGTCTTATCTGTTATCATTGCTTTTTGCATCCCCTCCAATTGTCCCAGTTTGGCAGGGACAGTCCTGATTAATCCTCTGTCATCCCACTTTTTCAGCTGCTTTTAAAATATCCTTTTTGAATTGTGGTGCCCAGAACTGGACACAGTATTCTAGGTGAGGCCTGACCAAGGCAGAATAGAGTGGTACTATTACTTCCCTTGATCTAGACACTATACTTCTATTGATGCAGCCCAAAATCGCACTGGCCTTTTTAGCTCCCGCATCACACTGTTGACTCATGTTCAGCTTGTGGTTTACTAGGACTCCTAGATCCCTTTCGCACATAGTCTCATTCAGCCAGGTCTTCCCCATCCTGTATCTATGCATTTTGTTTTTCCACCCTCAGTGCAGTACTTTACATTTCTCTGTATTGAATTTCATTTTGTTAGCTTTGGCCCAGCTCTCCAGTCTAGCCAGGTCATTTTGAATTTTGATCCTGTCCTCTAGGGTATTAGCTACTCCTCCTAATTTGGTGTCATCTGCAAACTAGATAAGTATGCCCCTAATTCCATCATCCAAGTGATTGATAAATATGTTGAATAGCACTGGGCCCAGGACAGAACCCTGTGGCACCCCACTGGTCACATCTTTCCAGAGACTAGAATATGGAGCAATGTATGCAAGCTCCAGGAACAGAGATTCTACCTCAACATTAGGAAGAACTTTCTGACAGTAAGAGCTGTTCGGCAGTGGAACACAATCCCTTGGAGCGTGGTGGGGTCTCTTTCCTTGGAGGTCTTTAAACAGAGGCTGGATTGCCATCTGTCAGGGATGCTTTGATCATGATTCCTGCGTGGCAGGGGGGTTGGACTGGATGACCCTAGTGGTCTTTTCCAACTCTACAATTCTATGATTCTATGAAAATGTCCCAGTTTCACTCTGCTCCTCTCACTTTCCCCTTTTGTCCTTAGTTTACTTCAGTGACTGCAAACTGAGTTCAAAATGCAAAAGTAATTTGCACCCAGTTAACTCAGCAGGAGAGGAGGTGATAGAGAATATGCACCCAGTTAACTCAGCAGGATGGAGAGGAGAGGAGGTGATAGAGTCTTCCTTTCCCAGGTGGCTCAGGTGAAAGCAAACAGTTGCAGCCTCTCCTAGTTGTGTGTTCTTTCTCATTAATAACTTTTGCCATCTTGACGACACTCTGACGTTCCTTGACTACACATGTCCTGGTTTTCTTTGAAATATTGGAAGGTATGAGTTACCATGATTTGGCTGTTTATTTACTCTGATTGGAAGCTCTTTCCATGGTCTTATCTATCATCACTGCTTTTTGAGGGGTGCTGAGGATTACATTTCAAGAAATACAGCTAGTGCAGAATGTAGTAGTCAGATTGATGGTGGGGACCAGAAGATCTTATAACACTCATTCTGATCTAGCTGATTACTAATATGTTTCCAGGCCCAATTCAAGGTGATGGTTTTGTTCTGGTGTTGTGTTGTTTTTTTAAGATTGAAATAATTTCTCTCTCCTCATGAACCTGCCATACCCAAAGATCTTAGGCCTTCCTCTGAGCACCTTCTCCAAATTAGGTTCAGAGGGTGGTAACAAGGGACAGAGCCTTTTTGGTTGTGGTCCCTCAGCTCTTGAATGTCCTCTCCTGGGATGCCTACCTGTTATCTTTTTGGCACCAAATGAAGACATTCCCCCCCTCCCCACTTTCCAAGGCATTTGATGGGACATAACCAACAAATTTTGAAATATCATGTTTAATCTAATTGTTTATCCCTATGAATTGCTGTTTGGGGGCAGGCATGTAATTGTATGTAATAGATATACAGTACTGTTCTATTAGTCTTCATTTTTGTGACTTTAATGTATTTACATTCTGAAGTTTGAACTCTTTAGTGGAAGACCTGTGGCACGTCTCACCTCCCTGAGAGGCTGGGTGAGTACACAAGGCTTTGTGGGTGGCAGCACCTCTGTTATGGAACACCTTTCCAAGGAAAGTGAGGTTTCTTCAGTCTCTATCAGTTTCCAGTGGGTAGTGATAACAATATTGTTCCATACATTTATGTAATAAAGAAATATTACATTAAAAAGAGCATACACTAGATTTTCACACTACACTGTTATAGTGTTACTATTCCACTTTATTTGCTATGGCTGCCTCCTGTGGAATCCTGGGATTTGCAGTTTAGGGAGGGGCATTTACAACTCTCAGCTAGAGAGATCTTAGGCCTCACTACACTACAAACCCCAGAATTCCACAGGAGACAGCCAGAGCAGTTAAAGTGGAATAGTAACACTATAACAGTGTAGTGTGAAAATAATCTTTTTATCTTGATTATTAAGAGCCTGGTATCTGAAACCCAACACGTGTATCTAAAATTTTACTTTTTGCTTCCAGTGTTGGTTGTTGCTCACATGAAATCTATTGCTAGGCTTAATAGGCCAGTAAACATGGTGTTGTGGTTTGAGCATTTGACTATGGACTTTTTTGGACGCGTCAAAAATAACACAAGCAGCCTCACCGCATTGTGAGGCTGCTGTGCTGCAGAGTGTTGGTTTTGGATGACGCTCTCCCCTGCCGGTACTGTTGCGGTACCGCAGGGAGATCTGAGCGTCATATTTCGTTGGTTTTTAATCACGATCAACTTTCGTGAGTAAAAACCGATGAAATATGACGCTCAAAACTCCCCGCGGTACTGCAACAGTACCGGCAAGGGAAAGCGTCATCCGAAACCATCGAGCAGCAGCGCAGCAGCCTCGCAACGCGATGAGGCTGCTTGCGTTATTTTTGACCGTCCGAAAAAGTCCTATGACTCTGAAGACCAGGGTTCTAATTCCTGAGTGGTTTCATTGGGCAAGTCACACTCTCTCAGCATCAGAGGAAGGCAATAGCAAACCCCCTCTGAATAAATCTTGCCAAGAAAACCCCGTGACAGGTTCACCTTAGGGTCGCCATAGGTTGGAAACAATTCAAAGGTACACAGCAACAACAAGTGTAAAATGTTGTTGCAAAATGCCTTGAGTCTTTTTTAAAAGACAAAAAAGAAAAAGGTGTCAAAGAAGTTTTAATTATCATAATCAATGGAACCTTCTTCATGTGCTTGTCACTGAGCTGTCAGCCATACATCTGCAAAATGGCTCACTGAATGCTACTTAATTCCAGTAACATCAGTACAGCCAATGGGCAATGGAATCTCCCACATGAATATTCCTTTTCCCTGGAGGCCAGGAAGTTTTGCTGGTAGACCACCCCTAATTCACCTCACTGCTGTATAAGATGTCCAGGGAGGGTGGCCTGGTTAGTCTATTGCAGCAAAAACAACAAAGAGCATTGAGAAAAATTTCTGGAGTCCATTTTGGCTCCATTTTGTTATAGGAACCTGAAGATGTGAGAGCATAAAATGCCTTTGTATGACACAAAAGTTTAAATGTTACTCTTCCTTTGTGGCTGTAATGTGATTTGTTTTATAATATATACTATTTACTTCAAGTTTAGCTATATATTTTATTTAGTTAATTTTAATTATGATGTTGTAATTGTATGAAAGCTTGGATGTTTAGTACTATTTTATGTTATTTTTTTATTCTTTGCAATGGTCTTTGAACTAAGCAATAACAAAGCGCATTGGTAGAACCTTAAAGACTATTAGGTTTTATTTGGCATGCTTTTGCATGCATCTGAAGAAATGGGGCTGTTGTCCAGAAAAGCTTATGCCAAATAAGACTTGGTGACACCAGATACTTGGTGAAACCAGACTCTCCCATATGGTTGTCCTCATCCAAATGGTTCTTTTTTTTACAAACATTAGTGTGATCATGGCAGCTTTGCACCACACATCACTTCAGTTAGAAAATGAACCAGGTACACGTATGACTAAAATGTACTCTCAAGAATTTGCATACACAAATAAAAACTCATTGAATTTACCTTACTCTTAGCATGGGGCACTTTACTCTTTTTTAATGTAATTTGTGGACAAAATTGCTGATCTCACCCCTTGACACAGAGGTGGCTTGCCTGCCTGCCTGCGTCGTACAGTGCAGGACTGCTACAAACCTCTATCGATACCTCCACTCTCTCAGGATTGCAAGAGTCCTGCATGTTGCGGCAGGGGATGAAGAATCAGGCTCCTGCGTTGCAACAAACTGGCTACCTTTTTGACAGCTGCCAGCCATGCCCGTCCCCTTTTGCAACCAGCATTTCCCCAACAAAATGAACAATAAATTTTATTGGATTAATTTAATTTAATTTACTTAAGAATTAATTAGTTTTATGTTAATGAAGAATTTAATATTCAGCAGCATGTAACTTTAATGAAGAAAAACAACAATTGTCTTAATGAAATTGATGGCAAAAAGTAAGTATGACCAACTAATACTGTATATACTTGCTTCAGAGTGGGTAGATAACTGAAACCATGGAATCCAAAAAGATGAGGTCAGCACATTCAGGTACACATCTCACATATATTAACCTATATTTACAGTTCAATATTAACATGTATGTACAGCCAGCCATTTATTTTCAATGCATACACCATCTTTGTATGCATAAAATCACTGTTTTTCTATATTTCTACACCACCCCAAATTATAATTTAAAAATAAAATAAAATCCAGAAACACCCCATCCCCTTCTTACTTTCATAGCCCAACCCATCCAACAGTGTCTCATAGTTTGTAAACCTGCCTTGAATACACTTTCCTAGGCATCGTTCTTAATTTTTGGCTGCAATTACATGGCAGGTTGGAAACAGCTCTATTTTGTTGCTCTTTTCCCCCCCGCTTTGAGATTCACACAGCCAAATGTGGTGGGGGCGTGGCCAAGCATTGGAGAGAAGACAAAGGAATGTCTGCCCTGGCCCCAACTCTGTGCTTATCAGCTGATGGACAAAGAATGTCACGCTTTGCCTCTCCCCCCCCCCAGCTCCCTGCCCCCAAATCAAACTCTAGACGGAAGGTTTTTTCTCCGTGCTTAACAGCTGATCAACAAAGGGGCCAGTACAGAATAAAGTGAGCGAAAATCCAGATTTCTGTCCTTTCGGAACAGGGGTGAATAGTTCTTACGATTTATGGCTAATTTGGATGATGCGACTGAGTTTCGGCTTTCTAGTTTACACAGACAAAGGTGGCCGGGGGGATGGCCAGGAAGCTCTATCATTATCATTAAAGCCAGGCAGAAGATGGAGAGGAAGGAAGGAGGGAGCAGTGCTAGTTGGTATCTTCGTCTGCATATAAATCAGCAGCTGAGATTCCTTTCGCTCTGCAATCCCTGTCAGCTGTGCTTTTCCCTCTCTCTCTCTGTGCGAGCACACACAAACACACTAAAGAAGGATCGATATCTCTCTGAAACAGTAATTATGCTAAAAGCAAGCTGGCTGGCTGAATGTTGGTTTTAGGCTCATCTCTAAAGCAAGCAGTATTTTAAAGGAAGGATTTTAAATTTCCTATCGCTACTGAATCTCCCTCCTGACTCCACATCTAGCCAGCCCACCCCTTCATCATAAGAACCAATCACAGTGCAACTCTGCTGCAACTGTATCGGGAAGATTGCTGGTAATTCACACGGACTTGTTGTTCACACTATCAATAATGTGCTAAGTCACGGTACTTTTCAAATAAACCGGCAAAAGTAGCGAGATCCCCTGAGATGCTATATTTGGGGTTTTTACCTTCCCCCCTTCTGAATGAGGTGATACTGTGGCGTGATCTGTAGGAACAATGAGCAATCTTAGTGGTATATTTATGGCAATATTTGCCCGTGTAAATGCAACCCAGTCTCTGAATATGCACCCACATGTTAACTTCCTTTTTTAATTGCAGCCCATTCAATGTAAACTCAATGCTCTTTTGCAATGTAGGGTTTGAGTTGTTAAGTGGGCAGCTCCAGCTGCTGAGTGATTTTCTGTCTGAAATCATAAGTGGTGCTCAGCACCTCACTGGCCAAAAGGAGAACCCAGGTCTAATAAGGGGCCAATTTTCATTGGTCTCTGAAATAGGTGAATTTCATTCCCATCTTCTTTCTTGGTACCACTTGATTCAAGAGTCTAAAATATTTTCTCTCCTCAGGCTATCATCTCTCAGACAGTCATATGTAAGGAATTCTGCACATGTTTTGAACCCAAACTTTTACTTGAGTGACATGAACTCACTTTGTTTGATTGTATTGATTTTCAACTAGAAAGCTGTGTATGTATGGGTGTGGCCTTGACAACAGTCTCTTTAAGCAGCTGTACAACCCTGAGTAGCTAGGAAAGAATCAACCTGTGTTGGCAGCGTATTGGTGATTCATCAGGGCCAGGACTTGTAAAGAAGGGATCCACCAGTAGGGAAAGCTACAATAATCTATAATCACAGTGCCTTGGTGGCCCTATTGCTATAGTATGCAATAGGCACCAAATCTCCATAACATTAGTTAAGAAAACATTGGTGTGTTCCAAATGAACTTTGCTTCCATGTAGCTCCACCCAGTATGACCAATGGTAAGAAACTGTTGGGACTGTCTTAAACAAAGTATCCCCATTCCTACCATAAAAGATAACTATATAGTTTCTGCTGGTTTTCCTTGTGACTATCTCAATATCCCATAAGACCATCAGAAGAATGATGCTGGATCAGACCAAGGCTTACCTGCTCCAGCATTCTGTTCACATACTGGCCAACCCATGGGAAACTCATAGCAGGACATCTGCAAAAGAATACCTTCCTGCTCATGTTTTTCAACAACTGGTATTCAAAAGCAACTCATACTCTTATCTGATCATGGGGGTCATATATCACCATAAGAACTAGCCTCTGATAGCCTTATCCTTCATGAATGTATCTAATGATCTTTAAAAACCATCCATATTGGAGGTCACACTTCCATCTTGTTTACATATGTGCTGTGTGAAGTATTTCTTATTTGTCCTGAATCCATTTAATGTTCGATAAATGAAGGCACTTTGGTTGACATGAGTTCACTATATTGTTTGGGAAACAGAGCTATGTTGCTATTTTTTAAAAGAAAATCCAAATTTTTGGTATCTGGAGAACAGAAAGGCTATACAAGGCAATCAAAACACCTTCACAGTATTGACTCATTCTGCATGGCTAATTCTCCCTTGTTTGCACACATGTCACAGGGCTCTAAAAACCTGCAAAATAGTTTTTTAAAAACCATTTGTACCATTTCAGCTTGAAAAACCAACACATTTACATTCTGGGGTTAAAAACAGAAACTACTGCCCTCATGCAATGAAATAAGCAGAATGAGACATGGACTGAAGCACCATTCATACAACCATGATAGGATACACTCTTTGACCTATACTGAGAGTAAAGCTGACAAGACACAGTGAGATGTTTTGAAGATTTACATTCATTCTCATGACCTTCCTTTGTGTTAAAAATCAAACCAATGGAAACATTTTACACCGCTGTGTATTAAAACTGACTGTGTGCTTTTCTTCTTCCTCACCTAACTTGCAGCTCCAGTTTAAAGCCGCCATTATATAACTTGCAATAGATATTATTGGATCAAATGACAGTTTAGATTTTGCTGTGCTCATTTTCCTTTCTTGGAAACAAAATGGTTTTACACTGAAATATTAAGAAACACATACTTTCAGAACACACATAGACTGCTATAGGGAGAACTGCATCCTCACCCCCCCCCCAGAGAAACCCATTCTTCATCTCAGAGATGTGTCAACACCCAAATTGCTAGGTCCTTTGTTCCTGTGATTATAACAGCAGACATTGTAAAAATATACAGAGGATTCCTGTAACACCTTTGAGACTAAATGAGAGAAAGAAATATCTAGCATAAGGTTTTGGGGACTCAAATCCACTTCGTCAGATGCATGGAGTGATGAAGTGGACCGGAGTTCACCAAGCTTTATGCTAGAAATTTCTTTCTCTCAGTCTCAAAGGTGCTGTAGGATTCTTTTATATCTTCTTATGTTGTTATGACTAACCTGGCTGCATCTTTGAATACATTTTTAACAGGTAAATGAAGATTTTTCCACCACTTTATCCCTGCCAGCAAAAGCTTTACTTGTTTAATTTGTACACATTAGACTGCTGTTAAAGACACCAGAGCAGGACCAGTTAATGATGGCAGTTCTAATATAGTTACAGAAGGATGAGGAGGAAGAGGAGGAGGAGGAGAAGGAAGAGGAAGAATTATTATTTCACCTTTCTTCCAAACCAAAATGAACCAACTAAGAGACAACAGGAAGTACAAAAAACACCAAGGCTTGAAAAAAATACAAAATGTGTTTTTAAAAAGACATCTAAGGGAGCAAACCACCCATCCACCCACCCAAAAAAACTCACTGCAGTGACGACTGGGCATTCTTAGTAACCATAGAATACTGTAGAGTGTCAACAGGAAAAGAAAAATATGGTAATTGGGGGTGGGTCTCTTGGAAGGAATGACTACCTACTACAGCCAATAAGAGGAGCAACCTTGCAGGTACATTTGTAACAATAAGAAAACAATTTTTAAAAATACAATGAAATGGAAAAAAAATCACCAAACTAACAGCACAGACAGCATCCAGTTAGTCATATTCATTTTTATTTTAAAGATCCTTTAAATTAAATGCCAAATATAGTCTGGGAAAATACAAAACATGTTAAACTGGTGCCTTAAAAATATTAATGCATGTGACTGGCCAGTCTCCTTAGGAAGTGTATTCCTCAATTTGACCGCCACCACAAAGAAAGCCCTGTCCCTAAAAGCCATCCGCTATATCTCTGAAAAGCTACTTCATATAAGATTAATTCTCCTACACAGAAAACAACACAAGGCAAAATGGGGAAGCTACATGCTAGATATAGGTAATTCCCTCCACATGGGGTGGGGGTGGGTGCTGCTAAATCCTTTTGTTTCATTGTTGAAATTATTTTTTTCCTTTGAACAGTTAATCAAATTACATTTAATGGAGTTCCATAATATCCCTCCCCATTTCCCTTCTCTCAATCTTTTCATTTCCTGGACTGCATCACAAAGAGCTTCTCTCATATTAAATAAAACTAATAAGCAAGCCCATACAGCCCATTAGAGTTAATTCTGAATGTAAAATCTATGAACTGTTTCTCCTACCGTGGAGAGAGTTTTTGGCAGGAAAATAAGGTTCATTTCGCCCTTCACTGGTATCTTGCTCTCCACTTTTCTCAAAATAGTGACATCTTGTAAGCACACACACACACACACCGAGGACAGATTCATTCAGCAATTCTTATCAGAGCTTGCAAGATGCATTCCCATAATCCCCCAGCCAGAATAATAGACTTATTTGCATTTTCTATCCTTAGTAATTTCCAGAGTGTTAGCTATGTTAGCCAGTTGCAGCAAAGACAACAAAGAATCTGGTAAGTACCTCAAAAGCATACATGTTTATTATTGCATAAGCTTTTTTTGGATGGGAGTTCTCTTCATCAAAGGTAATAAAAGTTATCCAGATGTTGTATGTGCAAGCACACAGACCTGTTGGAGTAAAATTGTAAACAGTGAGGTCAGAGGGCAATGAAATGAAGAAAGTACAGACACTGATCATGGTCACTCATAAAGCTGGATAACATAAGTCCTACTGCATTGGTGAGCTATTTAAAAAACTATTTTATCACTATTCAAGCCACAGGAGATAGAGCTGAACTCTAACTTGAATTGCAAAGCGATATTGTAACACCTCTGAAATGGAGGACATTATCAGACTAGTGTCTAAAAATGCTTTATTTGTGAGATTGAAGAAAGTGGAAGCATTGTGGCATTTAAACTGAAATGATCAAATGTCCATCACTAGCATTTTAGGAACTGGATTAAAGGTCCTGCTACAGTAGCACTTGTCTTCACATTACCTTCTAATAATGCTGTAATGTCCACTTAACTTCCATGTTAGCTAGGGCGTGAGATCTCAGTGGTTTCCATGAGAAGATGCAAATCCTCATAAAAACACCAAAAACACTTTAAAAAAACAAATGAAATACACAGACAAGCACTGAAACAAACATAAAAACTTGCCAGCAAAACAGAAAAGTTAATAAAAAAAGAGCATCCTGTTGATCATCTTCACATCCACTGGAAGTTTTCTCGCTGGCAACAGGGATGGGGGAAAGAGGACCAGCCATGTGATGTGGTTTCACACACCTTCAATATTGTGAAAAAAGTGATATTGAAGATCTATTCACAGGTTAACCTGTGAATAAAAAATGATGCCTTATTCACGGCTGGAGCACAGACTGGCCACAGATGCGGGACAACTTCATGTGATAGTGGGAACCCATTCCCACTAACATCTTGTTATAATTGTGCAATTAAAGCCCTGAGAAAATCCTGAGAAAAAAAGTTGGTACCATAAGCTTTCATAGACTATAGGAGATTTTCACATGGGGAAAATAACCTCCATGGCGATCAGGAGAGAAACAGGGCTGTTCTGCTGCCAATGCTCCGTTTCGCACACCCCCTTCCTTCTCGTGATCTCCTGTCATCCTTCCTCTGTCCTGCTTCCATTTTCCTCCTGGTATGCTCCACTATTTTGTACTAAAGAAGAACTTTTGTTAGTAAAAAATATCGGAAGGAAAATGGAAGCAGCATGGAGGACGACAAGAGATCGGGAGAAGGAAGGGTGTGTGCGAAACGGAGAGCTGGCAGCGGAACAGCCCCGTTTCTCTCCCGATTTCTGTGGGGGTTATTTCCCCCGTGTGAAAATCTCCTGAATCTGCTTCCCGAGATGCATGGAGTGAAGACAGACATTTATACCCATAAATGACAGAGGTGCTTCAAAATAGCAACAGTAATAGAAATGCAAAACTGAAGTGAAAAGTTCAGTTTTAATGATGGTCCTTGGGGGACAAAGTTGGGAATAAAGATATTACTTAAAGCCAAGATGAGTAGATAACCATATGAATGGTGGAGGGAGTTCGTGGAATGTAGCATGATGGTGATTGGGAACCAGAAAGGAGATGTGATAAAATGAGCAAAAGGCCCTTGTGAGGCTGGGGTGTAACTATTTTTTTATTTAGTTATTTAGTTATTTATACCCCGCTCTTCAGCCACAAGGCTATCAGAGCGGCTTACAAATTGTTTTAAGCAATAGCAATTTACACATCTACACTGCATTAAACAGTTTCCAATGTGTGTTAGCTAATTGCCACCACAAGCTGGGTACTCAATTTACCGACCTATGAAAGAATGGAAGGCTGAGTGAACCTCGGAGCCCTCTGGAATCGAACTTGCAACGTGGTGACTTGCAGTACTGACATTTAACCACTGTGCCACCAGGGCTCCTTATAACTAGTGTTATAATACAGGAAGCCCCCCTCCCCGCTTTTCCAATAGGTTCAGGACTGCAGCAATGTCGGACACCAGAATTGGTCAAAAAGCAGAACGCATGTAGGGAACATGAGGGAATTATGGTCGTTCACTTGGGACAGCCTGAGCACATTCACAGGCACCTGCACCCACCAGCCCACATGCTGACTGCAAAGTCTCTCAGTTGGCTTGATGACTTCCCCCCACCTCAGCTCATGTTGCAAGCTGCATGTGCGTGTGCAATGAGTCCCAAGTAAGCCTCCATAGGCAAGAACTGTTGAAAGAGTGGGTTCCTTGTCAAATGAATGGAACTTTGTTCTGTAATAGATTAGTCCTGGGTACAAATCTTGTCTTGTTGATTTGTCTTTTTACTTCATACGATGAGTACTGTAGCTTGAGGAATGCTTGCTATAAGTCCATGAGTTTGGCATCCCTATCATGTGGGTCTGAGTAGATGCAATTGTATTTGTGCAACCCAAGGATGTGGACAGAAGAGGTGAGAGCCACCACATATAGGTTAGATCCTTGCTTTTCCTGGTTAATTAAAAAAGCTGGTTGAGTGGATAAAGGAGTGTTAATGCTTCACTAAAACAAGGTAGAGTTCCAGCTTGCCTGAAGGAGGCTCTAAAAGCAACATCAAAAACATAAAAACACACCCTGATAAAAGCCACAATTATACATGAAAGGCCTGCTTAAATAAGAACGTTTTTGCCTGTTGATGAAATGAAAACAGGGAGGGGGCCAGCCTAGCCTCCCACAGGAGAGGTTCTAAAGGGTGGGAGCAGCCACAGAGAAGGCTCTCTCTCATGTCCTCACCAAGCAAGCCTGTGATGGTGGTGGGACCAAGAGAAAGCCTTCCCCTGAAGATCTTAAAACCCTTGCAGCTTTGTAGAGGAAGATACAAACTTTGATAGTCTGGACCTAAGCCATGTAGGGCTTTATAGGTCAAGACCAGCACTTTGACTTGTGCCTGGAAATGAACCAGTAGCCAGTGGAGCTGTTTTAATATGGGAGTTATATGCTCCCTATAACTTGCCCCAATCAGCATTCTGGCTGCAGCATTCTGGATCTGCTGAAGTTTCTGAAAAGTTTCCAAAGGCAGCCCCATGTTAGAGATGACATGATGAAGTTCTGTAATCTGAATCTCTCAGAGTCTGTTTTTTGTGCATTTTTATCTCTATGACAGTTTGTGGCTGTAATGACATACAATAGAGGCTGGGCAGCTTGCACATTTAAAGAACCACTGTGGCATAGTTATTGTACTAGGAGAGAGGAGCACTGTGCTCAGATCTCTACTCAGCTACAAAATTCACTGGGTAGCTTTGGGCTAGACGCTCAGCTTCCTCTACCTGACAGTGTTGTTGTGAAGATAAAATTGAGATTGGGGATGGAAAAGAACTGTGCACACTAACCCGAGCTCCTTAGAGGAACAGTAAGATAGTCAATAGTAGCAGTGGAAGTGGTAGATGATGATGATGATGATGATGTATTAAGATGATGCTACAGGTGTATGGGCGGGGTTTTTAAAAATTCAAGCTCAAGTTTCTGGCCAAGTTCATTTCAATATATCCGTGTTTAAAACCTGAAGTACCATCTTCAGTCACTAGGTGGTAGAATTTCCTAGGAGTTCAGCACTTGTCCCATTCACACTGCTATGATATACCTCTTTCAAGAGCACTGAATAGGCAGATCTTTCATGGGGCTCTAAGAGAAAGGTACAATGGCGAGGGAGTGCATATCAGTGTCAATAGCTTTGATACTCACACAGTATGGGCACAGTTGCCAAGATCGTACGTCACAGCAGCATAGTGTAAATAATGACCAATGGAGTTATGTTCCACTTGCATTAAGCAGTGCCTGTACTGGATAACACTGTAGTACAACATATGTGAATCACTGATAAATGAACATGGCTGAACCCCATGGTGCAATTGCAATTTGCAATGTGATGCACATCAGTAAGTGTTCCACATTGGGCCTCTGCCTGATGTGCATTGGTATGTATTCCACATGTCAACCTCCACGTTCATTCCTGTCAGCTGTATGTGGCCTTTGTGCAATGCCGAACAGATATGTAATGCAACTTACACCTGAATTAGTGAGATGCATAATGTCAGTAACAGGATGCTGCCAGTGTCTGCAATTGTAATACTTATGTAACTTTTCTCAAAACCATTTTTTTTCTAGGTAAATACTAAAGTAATGCATTCAGAATAGTTCAAGAGTACATTATAAAAATGTATGAAAAAACATTTTTGACATTTTATTTAGAGGTAAGAGAAATGCCATTAACCTTTTCCTGAGGAAGTATTGGCAAGTTAAATATTGTTAAATGAAGCTTTTCTCAATTCTGGAACACTATGACATGATAAACCATACTTGTCCATTTTTGTCCTTCTTCCACATAAAAGGATCTGAGAAATTTATATTTAACTGCATCTATCACCATTTAAAGCATGATCACAGCGGTGGCGTCACTAATGCTGGTGTCACTCCTCTCCCGATGGTGTCACCTGGTGCAGTTCAGTCCTCCTCACCTCCCTAGTACCGCCACTGGATCACAAACAGGAAAGGTAGTGGAAAGTGCTACTAAGTTACATTTACACTAACAAACTAAAGTACATTCATTAAGGTTGCATTGAAATAGAAACATTAATTTCAGTTCTGTTAATTCTGGCTTTATATTTATATTTATGTACCTTTACTACATTAAAAAAAACACAACTGAGATTGCAGGTGCAAATGTCATCTGTGATTTCAGCCATTCCAGTCTCTGACCTTTGGAGAGAAGAAAACAGCTGCATTAATTTTGGGAAACCACATTTCTCATCTACTGACCCACTCAAAGGGGATGAGTGACATTGAAAAGAAACACAAAGAAAGGAAACATGATACAGTAAACAAAAATCTTTATCTATAAATATAAACTAAAATCCAGACCCTCCCCACCCCGTCAACAATATCCCACAATAAACATCAGAACCTTACATGCATATGATTATTATTATTATTTTAAAAACAACCACTAACAAGAAGAGTTATCCCAGGAATATTTAGTAGAAACAGACTGTTCAACAGTGGCATCAGTTACATGACAGTTTTTATCATGGAGAGAAATGGGATTTCCTGATCCTGAGTTCGTCCCTTGTTGTTTACACGATTTGTACCTGGATGAACTATATCCCGGGAATTTTTTTTACATGACAACCTTTTCTGTGACAAAAGCAAGATCCCGAGACATAGCATCCCATGGTTTTTTTGTTTACACAGGAAAAGGTTCCAGGATATTATTTTTTTTTTAGCTGTCAGTCAAGGATGCAATTACTCATTTTTTCACAACCTCGGTGACATATTTCCTGTGGAGCTTCCCACCACGAGCAATGCTATTGACTGTCACAAATGTTTGCTCAAGCTTCTGCATTGGCAAGAGAAGGACGGTGAAGGCAACTCCCTCTGCAAAATTCCTTAAAAAAGAAACCCAATGGGATTGCCTTAAGGTCTTCAGCTCCTTTACATGGCTGTAAATCCACAGAGGTTACTGCAAAATAAAACTTGTTTGTCTTTAAGAACCCACAAGAATCACTCTTGAATACCAGGAGCTATAGCCTATATTTCAGAGGAAGGAACTTGCAAAACCACCTAGGCACCTTGAAGGCACACACACACACACACACGACCCCCATGCCTGCTTTGATTTCAGCCAGGAAGCCATGTGGTTTGCAATCTACTGAGGCACACACACTCATGCCTGTGCACCTGCTTTGCTTTCAGCTGGGAGGAAAGATGGGGAGGGGAAAAGAAGCCGAGTGGTTGGCAGTGAGAGAATCCATTTAAAAACACATGTCCCTTTAAAGGGAGATTGACAGCACAGACATACAAGCCTTTTAAAAATACAAGCCTCTTTGCAGGGGACGGGGAGGGTGACTGACCCCTCCTTCTCTGAACTCTGAGCCCGCCCCTGCCCACCTCAATTTCCAGCCATCACCTACTCCCAAGATGTTTTGTCCTGACCTTTTCACATATCCGATTTTCCGCAACCTCCCAAGACTTTTTTAAAAACATGGGACAAACTGAGGGACAGAAAGTCACGTTCCTTGGAGGATATATGGTGGCCCCCCTTTTGAAAACCTCGAGATCATCACAATGAACGTGTGAACAACCAGGGTTCACCACGAGTTCATCTCATGATCTTTTCGCCGTCTAAACGGCCCCAGTCATACTGGCACTGTGATATGGTAGCAAAATGCCCAATGCACTTCTAGGCCACGTCAACAGGAGTGTTGTGTAAGGACTCACCTGGAACACTGTGACCAGTTCTGGGCACCACAGTTCAAGAAGAATATTGACAAGCTGGAAATATGTCCAGAGGAGGGTGACCAAGATGTTAAAAGCTCAGGAAATCAAACCCTAAGAGGAATGGCTTAGGGAGATGGGTATGTTTAGCCTAGAGAAGAGAAGATTAGAAATGATACTATAGCCATCTTTCATATGTGAATGTGTGTCAGGCGGAAGATGGTGCAAACTTGCTTTCTGCTGCTCCAGAAAGTAGGGACATTATCAGACGTGGAAAAAAATCACTAGATTATGACATCATGCTAGTGCAAATGGGCCCCACTATTGCACAACGCCATCTTCTTCGCGTTATTACTCCATGCTCCAGCCACGAAAAAGGCATCAGTTCTAATTGACCTGTCAATAGAATGTCAATAGCAGATTTTCACACTATTGACTGCATGTGAAACATGTTCCATTGTAGTCGCGAAATTACAGCATGAATGGGCAATCTTTCTGGGTGAGAATGCAAAAACAAAGTACAGGAAACTATTTTTATGAACTGTCCCATTTAGTTTGCAAGTTTTAATGTTTGTTTTAGTGTTTGTATGTTTATTTACTTTGTTAAATTAAGGGGGGTTTGGAGTTTTAAGCACACTCACGTCTTCTTGCAAGAAACGCCAAAATCTCACCCATGTCAAATCATGGAAGTAAACTCCCATTCTTAAAGTGCTAGTGGTCATTGTGCAATAATTCCATGGTGGGTCTTTTGCATGATCACAGCGATGTGTGATAATAAGTGTTATAATGCCATGATGTTTCTGTAATCTTCATTCTCGGAATTACAGAGTTTTTAGATGCTAGTCTGATAATGTCCTAGGAGATTAACCAACAGATTAAAACTACAAGAAAAGAGATTCTACCTAAACATTAAGGAGAACTTCCTGAGAGCAAATTCTGTTTGGTAGTGGAATAGACTGCCTTAGAAGGTACTTGCCTTCTCTGGAGATTTTTAAACAAGACTGTTGGCAGAAATGTTGGGTGGCCATTTCTCAGGCGTGCTTTTAGCTGGGGATTCCTGCATGGAAAGGGTTCCTTCCAGCTCTATGATTCAGCTTCCCCAGGAAGGGATGGGTGGACCATCATTTTGCTGGTGCTCAGCTCCTCTTCTCTGTCCCTATCATCCTGCAAGGTCCTCCATGATTTTGTTCCACTTCTCAGGATGTACTCTCCTGAAAAGAGAGAAAAAGAAGTCCTGAGACAAAACTGGCAAGAAAGGCACATCATATTCACAACATACTCATAACATCAATTGATTTTTTCTTTGTTATAAGAAAACAGAAAGCAACCTAGGGACAGAGACCACAACTTTGTAGCAGTAGAATTGGCAGTAGCAATAGCAGCAATGTATTTAACAAGGAAGATAAGTCAGTTAAATTTTCTATTCAGTCCATTTCTAACAGTCATAAACAATCAAGGTCATCTTGTCATGTAATAAAACAGAGTCCTATATCCATGTGCACATATTAAAATACCTGATGTTGAAATTATTAAATATGGACATACGCATATGCATTTCCTAAATAGATTTCTTGACTGGAGCAGAGTGTGTGGGCTATATTTGGAATAATTAATGCTAAACTGAAATTCTCTATTAACTCACACAAAATACCCAACCCCACCCTCTTGACAAAACAATTTATCTGATTATAATCCAAGTAGATCTGTTCAACAGCAGAGGGTGGGGAACATTTCTTTTTAAAACTTCCAAACTGATATATCCATCTGCAACAGTATTTTTTTTAATGTATTGTTCACAATAGAATTGTTTCAAGCTATAGAGACAGAATCTATCCAAATTCTAACACAAATCTGGAAAACAAAGCAATGGCCTAGAGAGAGGAAATGCTTAACATACATGAATGAGCTCAGCTGAGCTTTAAGATCATCTGGAGAAGCCTTTCTCTCTGTTCCACCACCTTCTCAGGCTCGTTTGACGGGAACAAGGGAGAGGGCCTTCTTCTCTCCCAAGAGAGGCCTGGATGCCCCCATCCTTGCTCTCCTTCTGGTGGCAGGTGAAAACATTTTTGTGCTGCCAGGTTTTTACAAACTGAAAAGGGCTGGGCTTTTAAGACTGTGTGGTGCAGTTTTTAAGATTTTTAAGGGTCTTTATAGAGTTTTGTTTAATGCATTTTAATAATGTTAATGTTTTTAACTTATAAATTGTTTAATTCTTTTGAAAAATTTATATTTATACTATTATTTTTACTTTTGTATTTTTTTACCTTGTTTTAAAGATGTTCTTAGCTTCCTTGAGTCTCATTGTTGGGAGAAAGGAGGAATATCAATGAAATGATGATGATGATGATGATGATAATCATTATTTCAGTCCCAAGAAAAGAGGATACTACGGATTGTAGTAACCATCAAGACATTACTACACTCATCACCCATTCAAGCAAACTGATGCTCAAGATTTTACAATGACATTTTACCATATATGGGATGAGAAATGCTGGACATCTGAGCTGGATTTAGCAAGAGGAGAGGGACTATAGATCATATTGCAAACATACATTTGCTAATAGAGTGCACTGAAGAATTTCAGAAAAAAATCAACCTGTGCTTTAGGTTACTGCAAAACCTTTGCTAGTGTAGATAATGAAAAACTATGGATTATTCTAAAAGAAACGGAGTGCCACAGAATTTGATTGTCTTGTTATAATATCTACCTTGGAAAAGACACCACTGTCAGGATAGAATATGGAGAAACAGAATGGTTTCCATTGGCAAATGGGTCAAATAAGGCTGCATTTTATCACCCTATCTATTTAATTCATATACAGTTCACTATTGTCCACGGTTTTCAGTATCTGCACACACCTCAGAACCAATCGCTAGCGGATATGGGGATCCTACTATACTTAAAGATACGTTGATGACACAACATTACTAGCAAAAAATAGCAAAGACTTGGAATGGAAGCGCAAAAGCAGAGTTACACAGAAATATTGAGAAGACAAATTAACAACCACAGAAGAGGCACATTACTTTAAAGTGGATGATAAAAACATAAAACTGTTAAAGATTTCCTGTATTTTGGCTCAGTCATAAGCCAAAGTGGAAACTAAGCAAGAAATCAAAAGAAGACTAGGGCCTCGTCTATATGGGCCAAATGAAAGGGCTCCTAGGCCCAGCAGTCCAGATGATGTAGGGGTTTTGCTCCGATCCAAGTCCCAACTATCCAGATGATGTCCAGGCAGTTCCAACGAGAATCCAAGGCAAATACCCCTTAAAACGGAGTGAACATGTAGTAAAAAAAAACAAAAAACCCTCATAGTTTGTGGTTATTCTTCCAGAGAAAACAGTGACTTCTGTTACTGCATAGGGGGGGTGTCCACACATGTGGCCCATGTGGTGCCCAGCATAGTCATTTCCCGGCCAGGTTGTGCACATCATGTCTGCTGAGGTAACCACATGGCACCCCAAGCCGTGTAACCACTGCCAGGTGCCTGATTCCTGGCCTTGGAAGATGGGATTCAAGACGACTTTGTCATGATTCTATCATATAGAATTGTGGGATTTGCAATTTAAGGAGTGGCATTTAGAATTCTCACCCAGAGAGCTTGAGTGTCTCACCAGACTACAAATGTCAGGATTCCATAGGTGCAACCATGAAGGTTAAAGTGCATTCATGGCACTCTATAATTGCACAGTATGAAGGAGCCTTAGGACTGTGGCTTCCTTGACTGAGTCAAGCCATCTGTAATGTGGGTCTGCTCTTTTTTAGAATGGAGCTAGAAACTGCAAAAGAAACATACCTTAAAGCTGATGCATGCAAGTTTATTTATGCAGTTGGTACCTGTGATGTCCAGCCAGGACTGTTTGAATCTCCCCTGCATTCTCCTTCGTTTTAGTTCAGGCCTTAGTATGTCTGAGCATAGGAATGTTTCATTGTATTAGAGTTGTCGGAGGAGCTGAAGAATTCCCCTGCATTTTTCCAGGTTTGGTTTGTTCCTTCCCAGCAACCTCTGTTTTAGCTAGAAGTTTTTTAGTTTTTTGCTCAGTCTTTGCTGTGAGCTTGCAGGGAGCTGTTTTATTGGTGGCAAACAGGCCCAGACAGCCAGGAAGGGCATTTCTTACACCATTTAGCCAAATTAGTTGCCAACAACAAATAAGTCAAAGGAATCAGGAGCTGAAAGACCCTGCACCAGCTCCATTGAGTGAGGAGATCAAACCAAGATCAAACCCAGAGAGATGACACCCTGAAGACTGCTGAAACTCAAACTGTAAAGTAACTTTTATTTTAAGCTTTTAGAGCTGGGGAGGAGAAAGTCCTTTACTTTTGTTCTTTTAAAATAAACTTCCTCCTTTTTTGAACTTTATATTCAGCATCATAACCTTTTTGGGTAAAAGAGTTTGATCTCACCGGGGTACTGGCATTGCACACCCAAACCTGCCACCATCTTTAGTTGGGTGTGTCTTCACAGTACCCAAACAAGTCATAGAGTGGAGGTGGGAAACTACAGCAGGTCAAGGGGTCATTTTATGCTCCAGGACTCTCTGAAGGAGGTGCATGGACTCCCCAAAATAAAACAACCCACTCTAAATGGCTGGAAATCTACTTCTGGTTCTCTAAAAGTATAGTTTCAAGTGTGAAACAGTATAGGGGGACTTAAAAACCTATTTAAAAAGTAAATTCCTGTTCCTGGAGGCTTTCAGGAACAGCAGTTCTCTCTCTCTCTCTCTCTCTCTCTCTCTCTCGGGGAGAGTGGATTTTGATTGAGCATTAGAAGGAATTTCTTGACAGTAGGAGTGGTTCAGAAATGGAACCAATTGCCTAGAGAGGTGGTGGGGTCTCCTTCTTTGGATGTCTTCAGAAAGAGGCTGGACGACTACTTGTTTGGGCTGCTTTAACTGGAGATCCAGCACCAAGCAGGGGTTGGACTCAATGGCTCATGAGGCACCTGCCAACCCTATTATACTACGGAGGTTTCACGAGCTACAAAAACAACCTTGAGGTGGAGCCAAGGACCATACTTTACCCACCCCTGCTGTAGTGGTTAAAGAGGCTGCAAGGTCTGGTTTGGTTTGGTTTGGTTTGCATTAGCTCACGAGAGACACAACACTTGGTGTTGACTCTGGACTTTATCAGACCACCCCCTAAACCCTGTTCTTTTGCTTGCATAACTTTGCCGTTTTTATGCTGGCAAAAGAACTCCCTATGCCACACTTACTTTGTATCCTGGCAAAAGGCTTTCCTGCAATGAACGAGGAGTGATTGGAGCTCCATTCACTTCCTTGTTTGAAATCCCATGGATTCATGCGAGAATACCTAGTGCGAGAAATTCAAAAACAAAAACAAAAAGAACGCTCAAAACGTTTTTAAAATCACCCAAACACACTTAAAAACTTCCAAGTAAAGTGGGGAGGGTCATAAAAAGTGTGTCATCTCCCTGGATGTCATGATCTCACCTGGGAGTGTTCTCACCAGATTGGCCATTGATGCTGCATTCACTTGAGTTAATGGTGTAAAGTTTCAAATGCTGGCAATGCCAGCACAAGAGTACCATGCGAATCAATTCACAGCTGGAGCCATCAATAAAAAAGTAAAAATATTTAACAGGACTTGATTGTGAAAGGGCAATATCATGTGGTCCGCACCCTTTCGCGATCATTAGGCATCCTTACGATGCCTTATTTGCCTTGCCTGATAATGTCCTCTGTGTCTTCATGAGCTTATTATCTAGTCAAGTCCCCTGACTCACTCATAGAATCACAGAATCATAGAACTGCAGAGTTGGAAGAGACCACGAGGGCCATCCAGTCCAAACCCCTGCCATGCAGGAAATCATGATCAAAGCATCCCCGACAGATGGCCATCCAGCCTCTGTTTGAAGACCTCAAAGGAAGGAGACCCCACCACTCTCTGAGGGAGTGCGTTCCACTGCTGAACAGATCTTTACTGTCAAAAAGTTCCTCCTAATGTTGAGGTGGGATCTCTGTTCCTGGAGCTTGCATCCATTGCTCCGTGTTCTAGTCTCTGGAGCAGCAGAAAACAAGCCTGCTCCATCCTCAACGTGACACCCCTTCAAATACTTAAACAGGGCTATCATATCACCTCTTAACCGTCTTTTTTCCAGGCTAAACATACCCAGATCCCTAAGTCTCTCCTCATAAGGCATCGTTTCCAGACCTTGCACCATTTTAGTCGCCCTTCTCTGGACACGCTCCAATTTGTCAATATCCTTTTTGAATTGTGGTACCCAGAACTGGACACAGTATTTCAGGTGAGGTCTGACCAAGGCAGAATAGAGCGGCACTATTACTTCCCTTGATCTAGACACTATACTGATGCAGCCCAAAATTGCATTGGCCTTTTTAGCTGCCTCATCACACTGTTGACTCATGTTCAATTTGTGGTCTACTAGGACTCCTAGATCCCTTTCGCACGTAGTCTCATTCAGCCAGGTCTCCCCCATCCGATATCTATGCATTTCATTTGTTTGCCCTAAGTGCAGTACCTTACATTTCTCCGTATTGAATTTCATTTTGTTAGCTTTGGCCCAGCTCTCCAGTCTATCCAGGTCATTCTGAATTTTGATCCTGTCCTCTAGGGTATTAGCTACTCCTAATTTGGTGTCATCTGCAAATTTGATAAGTATGCCCCTAATTCCCTCATCCAAGTCATTGATAAAGATGTTGAATAGTACTGGGCCCAGGACAGAACCCTGTGGCACCCCACTGGTCACATCTTTCCAAGACAAAGAGGAGCCACTGCTGAGCACCCTTTGGGTTCGGCCGATCAACCAATTACAAATCCATTGAACAGTTAACTTGTCTAGCCCACATTTTACAAGCTTGTTTGCAAGAATGTCATGGGGAACCTTGTCAAAGGCCTTACTGAAATCAAGGTATGCGATGTCCACAGCATTCCCTTCATCTACCAAGCTGGTAACTTTATCAAAAAAAGAGATCAGATTAGTCTGGCATGACTTGTTTCTCTGAAACCCATGTTGACTTTTTGTGATTATGGCATTGCCTTCTAAATGTTCACAGACTCTCTGTTTAATGATCTGCTCTAGAATCTTCCCTGGTATTGATGTCACTCACTTCCAGAGCATCTCCTGGAGAGAGAGAAAATAAAGTGGAAAAAGCCTTTTGACATCATACTGAGCTCCATCCTCAGAGGAAGGCAGAAAAGCAAATGTATTGATTAGCAAGCAAGGAAACCAAGAGTAATTTAAGCATCATGTGTAAATATGTCCTTAGCCTACTTCAATTGCTTGTTGCATCCTCTGCCCCTCCCGTTTGGAGAAGTTATGTAATAGTTTTGCACAGATCAAAGGATTAGGAGCAAGCACAGGTTTTCTTAATACTCTTACTTATTTTCTGGATAGTCTTGAGAATTCCAAGCTGTTTCCCCCAGCAAGTAAAAGTATGAGTGTCAAGTATTTCAAGAAGGCTGAAGCTACAGTGTGAAAGGAAAATGTTTGGTCAATGAGTCCTGTGGAGCTGAGATTCAGGACTTGCACACAAGAAAGAGATCCTTTCAATTCCAAATTGGCATCAAAAGTCTGAAATTATTTCACAAAAAATATGATATCATCACCACCACCACCACCATTTATACTCTAGCTTTCCCCAAAACCTAGTAGGCAAGGTGGCCTACAAATTAAAACAGTGCAATATAGCTTGTGTGCTTTCAAATCATTTCTGAGTCATGTCAACTCTAAGGCAAATGGCATTTTCGTAGCAGAATTTATTCAGAGGAGGTTTGCCCTTGCCTTTCTCTGAGGCTGAGAGTGTGTGACTTGCCCAAGGTCACCCACCCAGTGGGTTTCTATGGCTGAGTGGGCATTTGAACCCTGGCCTCCCAGTGTCTTAGTCCAACACTCAAACCACTACACCACACTGGCTCTCACAATATACCGGTAGCTAAAATTATACAAAGGATCAACATTAAAATAGAACCAAATTATTCACAATATTAGAACAATTTAAAGTATACAATCAGAAATAATGAAAAGCAATTAAAGAACGATACCATTAAAAAATACAGCAACCTCTTAAAAGCTTTCTTTTTAAAAAAACCCTTCTGTTCTAAAAAGCCTCTGAATAAAAAAGTATTTGCTGACAGAAGGGCAGCATGGAGGGGGCTATTCTGGCCTCCCTGAAAAGAGAGAGTTCCAGAGTTGTGGGGCAGCCAGAGAGGATTGACTCCACTAATTATGTCCCCCGATCTCATGTCCCCACTAACTATGCCTATGAAGGTGGTAGTACTGAGAGAAGGTCTCTCCTGAAGATCTCAGTGCCCAGGCCGGCTCATATGAGAGAGGTGGTCAGCTGGTCTGAACCTAAGCTGTAAGACTTTATAGGTCATATCCAGCAGTTTGAATTGTGCCAGAAACTGACACACAGCCAGTGGAGCTGTTGTAGCAGTGGAGTTACAATATATGATCACTATAAGCAGTCCCAGTTAACACTCTGGCTGCTGCTCTTTGTATCAACTGAATTTTCTGAACACTCTTCCAAGGCAGCCGCATGTACAGTATGTTACAATAATCCAGATGGGATCTAACTAAAGCATGTGTCACTGTGACCAGGTGTCTCCAGGAATGGATACAGTTGATGCAGTAGTCATATGGGATAAAAATCCATGTGACTTGTCAGAGTTCTGCTCCTCATTTTTGCTTTCCTTTAGAGTTTGGAAACTCTGAAAAGAGAGCACTTAAATAGCATCAGTGATTCAGGATTGGGTGGTGACCTATGACACTGCTGGACTCACCTGGCGGCGCAGTTGCAGTCCTGGTCAGAGCCCCCGTCTTCACTCCCTCCCACATGACGGAGAGGGGGCCGCATGGCTGCCGCCACGCTGGTTTTCTTCCTGTCTGGCTTTGCTGGCCAGGAGGAAGAAGCTAGCTTTGCCCTGATTGGTTGATTTAAATTACTCCCAGCCAATCAGAGGCAGCCTCATGGCTCTGCAAGCTGATTGGCTGGGAGGTGGGACTATGCTGCTTTTGCAGCAAGTTTTCACTCTGCTCCAGCGGTTGGGTATTAATTCCTGGCCACTGCACCAGACAAAGCAGTGGCTGTTCAGGAGCCGACCCGCCCACCTTTTGTCATAATTTTCCAAGTATTGAGTTTCTGTGCATATTTACTCTTGGTCCCAACTTTGGGGCGGTTGGCATGGGTTCTGATCCAAGGTAATCGGTAATGGGATCTCTGTCAAGTTCATGGTCATACAGCTGCTCTTTGACAAGGTCAAAAAGACCCTGGAAGCATGGGGGCAATGGTCAAGGAAACATGCCAGTTTGGAGCATGTGAGCACGGAACACCCCCTCTTCTTTGGTATCTGGCTCATGGCAGAAGGAGGGGGAGAGTGATGGGATTGGCAAGCACCCAGGGGCCTGCCCAGACTCCTCCTCTTCTCCTGAAGGTCAGCAAGTGGGCCGACAATGGTATCATCGCCCAGCAGACAGGTTGGTCGATGTCTGGATCCGAACCCATGTGATAGAGCCAACCAACTGCAGCTGTCATCAATAAAGTTGTGGCCTTTGTTGCCAATATATATTCTTCATTATATTCAACATATTCTTTAAAACAGGTATTGTGTCTGTCATTATTTGGGAATGGGGGTGAAGGGGGGCACATCCTGCCTGGACATGCAAACACATTGCCAAGAAAAGAGGAAGTGCCTCACTCAAGTAAAGAAGACACTGGTTTACATACAATTTTCATGCACTAATTTATTCATATAGATGCAAATGTAGAAATAAACATCATAATTTAAGTTGAAATAGGCTCATAGTGAAGAAGAGAGATGGGTGTGTGCGCGCTGCTGTATATTGTGATGATCCCTGGATGGAATGCTTCCATGGCAACATCCTATGGAATCCTGGGATTTGCAGCTTAGAGAACAACACTGAGAATTCTAAGCAAGACAGCTCTAGTAGGTGCCTGACCAAACTGCAAATCCCAGGATTCCATAGGATGTAGCCATGGCAATTAAAGTGGAATTCATAGCACTGTAACTGTGCAGTATGAAAGGACCACTGTTCTCTGTAAAGTAGGATACCTGAGTTGATATACTTTGACCTCTTTTTTAAAAATTTGGTATAAATCTTCCTTCAACTACCATGTGAAGATTTTTTTTTCACACACACACCCAAAAAGTTCTTGTTTTGTTTCTTGGCCAAATGCATACATATACAAAGTAGTTTTTCTCTGAGATATTTTGTTTTAATGAACAATTTTCTTTTCTTTTTTTAAAAGGAACAAACAGAGGTGAACAACTCTTCTGCCAAACGTCAGTACAATAGCCAAAGTTCTGTTGCTTGATCTCAACTAGCACAGACCTATCGAATCAACTGTTGAAAGGTAAATCCAATTGATTCAATGGGTCTATTTTAGTCAGGATTAATAATAGGATTAAAGCCTATTATTAATCCTGACTAAAACAGACCCATTGAATCAATTGAATTTACCTTTCAACAGTTGATTCGATAGGTCTATATCAGTTGAGACCAAGCAACAGAATTTTGGCTATTGTACTGATGTTTGGTAGAAGAGTTGTTCATCTCTGTTTGCTCCTTTTAAAAAAGAAAAGAAAAACAGATCAATATTGATCCGTTTTGGAGAAAATATTGTCCCCACCCCCACTCCTACACTGGCCTCTGATCTCACGCAGTTAACAGCAGTGTTTAACAACATGCAACAATTAAGCAAGGACAAAGAGCAGGTGTATGAAAAGCTGCACCCAATTATTTTCCTGGTGTTAAAACTGACACCCATTTTTCAGATACCCAAACCCAGTGTCAACAACCATTTCAAAAAGCAGAATTTTAAAGTGTGTGTTTGTTTGTGTGTATCAGAATCAGTTCATGGCTGGTAAGTAAGCAAGGCATAACCTGTTTCAAATATCAGGAGAGGCATTGGCTGTGCTTGCGTGCATCGTCTGTGAGCCCCTCTATGCTTTGGAATCTCTGCACAGGCCTCTCAGACATTTCTGGATCAGGATTAAAAGTGTTAGCTTCAAATCTCCTAATTTACCCAGAATCTTCTCCATAATAGTATTCAGCAGAGGAGCCATCTGGACCAGGCATGTTATTAGCTTAGAATAATTTAACTGCTTTGCTAATCTCATCCAATTTTATAAGTTTGCTCCAGTTTTTCTGCAGTGCATTGTGGGAAGGCTGGGCACCAAAAACATGCCTGCTGTTCTATGCCAGCAAGCCAGATCAGCTTTGGGAGCCTCTGCCCACAACTAACTAATACAAATGAGGTGTTTGGCTTCCCATGACTGTGACACATTAGGCTAAGAACCTCTGGACATGTACAAAATGCCTTTTCCATCTAATGGGATGCAGGCTTTGAATGATGTATAGTAAGGAGACGGTGTGACAAAGCATGCTGCTCCTGGGAGTACAGTGTGAGTAGTGACAGCTTGGCATACATGATTCCCTGGGGTGATTTCGACAAGCACCTGCTGGGGTGATTTCAACAAGCACCTTCAGGGGTCAGGTGCTTCAAACCCCTGAAGCAGGAAGTGGGAGGAAGTTGATGGAAGACAGAATTGCATATGCACCATCCTGTGCTCTCTAATGGAATCTGATATGAAGTAGAAGCATCCAGTACTGAAGTAAGATTCAATTGGATGCTTAGTCAGCTTTTGTAAACAGAATACAAGGGGTGCCATTTTGTTCTTTTCCTCAGGCAGCAACATTTCTTGAGCCAGCTCTAGGCCTGGGCTACTCCAGCAGGTAGATGACTTCTTTACCTGCCAAGTGGATTTCAGTAGGGTTCTTCCCAGCATGTTGGGGGAAATTCACCTGTTGAAATTCTGCCTCTTGGGCAAACACAGATATGCTGTCTCTCTTGTTATTGAGTTCCCTTCCTCCAGTATTGCTTCCCCCAGCTGAGATAGTTGCACATGCTAGCAGTCTATCTGATCCCTTTGGAAAATGTCAGCATCCGTCCACTTGTTCCAGCTCATTGAGCAGAAAACATCTTATTCATCCCAGATTAATCATTCCAAATAGCCACAAATAGAGGGCGAATCAGTGAAACAATGCCCAGGAAATAAAGTAATTTTTTTAAATGGCATCTTCACACAACAAGGTTTTTAAAGAGTTCTTTTAAATCTCCTATAATTCCCTTGTCAGAATATCAATATTGCCATTGAAAACACATGTAAAGCACATGGACCAGAAATAGTTCTGGGTTTGCCTGTCTAATTTGGGTATATAGAAAACTTTTACTTTGGCTGAGAGTGGCTCCATTTCACAGCTGTCCTAAATACACAGAAGCACCAAATGGGCTATTACAAGGAATTGCCAGGATACCTCTGATCATATGCTTATTGTAAGAATTTGTTTTCAGAACCAGAACCAACCTCATGGCCTGTTCCTATGCAGAGATGCACATTTGATCCCTGCCATCCACCTAGGCTAGGCTTTCTTCATTACAGCAATCTGGTTTAGGGTTGTTGTCTTTTTAAGCCCTTTTAGTTATCACTATAATCAAACCACTGGGAGTCTGAAATTCTTGCCAAATCAACATCTACCATAAGTCAACCTTCTGGCTACTGCTGATTGAAACCATAACAAAGATCCAACAGTGAACACTAATCACTAAAAATTCCAAAAGAATAAAAACAACTATTAGATCTTAAAAACCAGTGCCTACCGCACAACAGAAATATGTGTACTGTATTACCTGCCAGAAATCAATCAATGGCCAATCTAGCCTCCCTGGTGAATAGGTCTATAATAAACAGAAATAAATAATAACAAGAAATAAATAAGAGTGCTGCCTCAGAAAAGGCGATACCTTCCCACCAATGTAACTCCTTTTGATGGTGGGATGTACACGAGGACTTAAAACCACAGATACAGACAAGTTCATGCAAGAGGTGGTAGTCTTTCAGATATCCTGGCCTCAGACTTTCAGGCCTTTATAGGTAAGAATTAAAGCTGTAAACTGAGTCCAGAAACAAATGGGAAAACAGTACAAATTATGTAGGACTACTGTATTATGGCTGATAAAGTATGCACTAGCAAACAATCGGGCTCCAGCATTTTACATGAAGGACTTTTTCAGACAAGGATTACCATGCAAGAAGCTTGCGAAAGAGGTACAGCGCTGTTGTGTGGCAGAGGGTCCATTTCGGATGACGGCATCCCTCTCTCGGCATCGTCCGTGTCACTTCCATGTACGATTGAAGGCAGCTGTGCCATATTTTACTCACTGACAACATCCGTGAGTAAAATATAGCGCAGCTGCCTTCAATCATACACGGAAGTGACACGGACGATGCTGAGAGAGGAACAGCATTGTCCGAAATGGGCCCCCTGCTGCGCAACAGTACCATACCTCTTCCACAAGCTTCTTGCACGGTAACCCTTATCTGAAAAAGTCCGAAGTGTCATGCCCAAACACTCTTCAGGGGCCATCCAACATAGAGCATGTTGAAACAGCCTAAACAGGAAGTGACAAAGGCATTGTTACTTTGGCCAGATAGATCTTCTCCAAAAATAAGTAAAACTGGGATATCATCCAACTAAAGCAACACAAAGGCACTGCTTGCTGATATTTGAACATCCAGGAACACAGGTGGATCCAAGAATATTCTGAAGAAGAAACTAACATGGCTTCATATGGGCTGACCCAGCAAAATGCTTTTGTATTGCCTTGGTCTTTCTCCATAAGACCAAGCTGACAGTGTTCTATGGTATGGTTCTTTCACTAGGAGACCAAGGGACTGAGAAATAGGTTGCATAGAATGGGGAAAGGTTGTTTACCTTAAAAGAGGCTGAATGTGGCCAACTGATGCCTAGGCTATAGAAGTCAAAACCTCTATCAAATTTCTTAGCTTGATGGAATTTTCCCAGCACATGTGCTTTGCAGTAGTGACTCGACAACCTTGACGAAGAATGTACAAGCTTACAGCTCAAGACTCAAGGGAGCCCTGGTTGTGCAGTGGTTAAATGCTGGTACTGCAGCCTTTCGTAGGTTGGCAAAATGAGTACCTGGCTTGTGGGGGCAATTAGCTAACACACAGTGGAACCTGCTTAGAGAGTGCCTAGTGTGCTATAAGAGTGGTGTAGATGTGTGCATGCTATTGCTTAACAATTTGTAAGCCACTCTGAGAGCCTTTGTGGCTGAAGAGCAGGGTATAAATAGTTAATAAATAAGACTCCCATTCTCTTCAGATTCTGGTCTGTCAGGATGAGAAACAGAAATGTGTTTCTTTCCCTAAATAAAGCTGGATCTTTGATTCATCAGACTTGGTGTTCTAATTTCTTCTAGAGTTATGGAGGAGAAACATCCCCTTCAACTCCCAAGTTGCATACACACATAGCTAACACACATTGGAAACTGCTTAATGCAGTGTAGATGTGTAAATTACTATTGCTTAAAACAATTTGTAAGCCACTCTGATAGCCTTGTGGCTGAAGAGCAGGGTATAAATACATACATAAATAAATAAATACCAGGTTCAACTTCTGACCTTGGATCAAAATGCCTGCTGCTCATAAAGGCCTCCTTCTTAACAGGATTGAGGTCTTGTCTGCACTGGCCAGAGTACTCCACATTCTGGCTGGAGTATTCTGGCCCTGGATCTAACCCGGATTTCCTCCCCGCTTCCTTGTGTTCCATGGTAGGAACAGGGAGCTGTCTGCATGTGAGCACTGTGCTGTATCAGTGGATGCCTCTGCTGCCACCACTGGTGTTGTATGTGTCACTCTCTGAGGCCAGAAATGAGGTGCCCAGCCTTGATCACATGCTGGGGGCCTTGTTGTGACCTCAGACAGTGCGAAGCATGACACCAGCATTGGCAGCAGAGGCACCTGCTGATACAGCGCAGCGCATGCATGCAGACAGCTGCCCATCCCTGCCATGGGATGGTCTGTTTTCCCCCACAGGATCATGGTTTTCCCAGTATTTTCTTAAGCCATTGTAAGGGAGGTTTGCCCCAATTTCTAGTCAGAACTACCTGGACATCATCCAGACAGTTCAGACTAAAATTGGGGCCAAAACCCTGCATCATCTGAACAGCTGATTTTGGTAACAGGGGGAGGCTGTTTCACTCAGCTCATGTCATAGAATCATAGAATCATAGAATTGCAGAGTTGGAAGAGACCACGAGGGCCATCCAGTCCAACCCCCCTGCCACGCAGGAAATCTTGATCAAAGCATCCCCGACAGATGGCCATCCAGCCTCTGTTTAAAAACCTCCAAGGAAGGAGACCCCACCACGCTCCGAGGGAGTGTGTTCCACTGCCGAACTGCTCTTACTGTCAAAAAGTTCTTCCTCATGTTGAGGTGGAATCTCTGTTCCTGGAGCTTGCACCCATTGCTCCGTGTTCCAGTCTCTGGAACAACAGAAAACAAGCCTGCTCCATCCTCAGTGTGACATCCCTTCAAATACTTAAACAGGGCTATCATATCGTCTCTTAACTGTCTTTTTTCCAGGCTAAACATACCCAGCTCCCTAAGTCTCTCCTCATAAGGCATCGTTTCCAGACCTTTCACCATTTTAGTTGCCCTTCTCTGGACACGCTCCAATTTGTCAATATCCTTTCTGAATTGTGGTGCCCAGAACTGGACACAGTATTCTAAGTGAGGTCTGACCAAGGCAGAATAGAGTGGCACTATTACTTCCCTTGATCTAGACACTATACTTCTATTGATACAGCCCAAAATTGCATTGGCCTTTTTAGCTGCCACATCACACTGTTGGCTCATGTTCAACTTGTGGTCTACTAGGACTCCTAGATCCCTTTCGCACGTAGTCTCATTCAGCCAGGTCTCTCCAATCCTATATTTATGCATTTCATTTTTCTGCCCTAAATGCAGTACTTTACATTTCTCCGTATTGAATTTCATTTTGTTAGCTTTGGCCCAGCTCTCCAGTCTATCCAGGTCATTCTGAATTTTGATCCTGTCCTCTAGGGTATTAGCTACTCCTCCCAATTTGGTGTCATCTGCAAATTTGATAAGTATGCCCCTAATTCCCTCATCCAAGTCATTGATAAAGATGTTGAATAGCACTGGGCCCAGGACAGAACCCTGTGGCACCCCACTGGTCACATCTTTCCAAGACGAAGAGGAGCCACTGCTGAGCACCCTTTGGGTTCGGCCGGTCAACCAATTACAAATCCATTGAACAGTTAACTTGTCTAGCCCACATTTTACAAGCTTGTTTGCAAGAATGTCATGGGGAACCTTGTCAAAGGCCTTACTGAAATCAAGGTATGCAATGTCCACAGCATTCCCTTCATCTACCAAGCTGGTAACTTTATCAAAAAAAGAGATCAGATTAGTCTGGCATGACTTGTTTCTCTGAAACCCATGTTGACTTTTTGTGATTATGCCATTGCCTTCTAAATGTTCACAGACTCTCTGTTTAATGATCTGCTCTAGAATCTTCCCTGGTATTGATGTCAGACTAACTGGACAATAATTGTTGGGATCCTCTTTTTTCCCCTTTTTGAAGATGGGAACATTTGCCCTCCTCCAGTCTGCTGGGACTTCTCCTGTTCTCCAGGAGTTCTCAAATATTATTGCCAATGGCTCTGAGATTATATTTGCCAGCTCTTTTAATACTCTTGGATGTCATTCATCTGGTCCTGGAGATTTAAATTCATTTAGATTAAGAAGGTATTCCTGTACTACCTCTTTACTTATTTTGAGCTGGATTTCCCCTATTGTGTCCTCTGTTCCATTATCCTCAGGTTGGTCCTCCTTTTCCTTTTCTGAAAACACTGAGGCAAAGAAGGTGTTGAGTAATTCTGCCTTTTCTCTGTCCCCTGTTAGCATTTTGCCATCTTCTCCACGTAGTGGCCCTACCATTTACTTTTTCCTCCTTTTGCTGCGGACATACCCAAAAAAACCCTTTTTATTGTTCTTAACCTCCTTAGCAAGCCTGAGCTCATTCTGCGCTTTAGCTTTTCTGACTTCACTCCTACACGTGTTCGCTATCTGTTTGAATTCTTCTTTGGTGATTTCCCCCCTTTTCCATTTCCTATACATATTCTGTTTAAAACTTAGCTCCATTGAAAGTTCTTTAGTCATCCATCCTGGTTTCTTGAGACACCTCCCATTTTTCTTCCTCAATGGTACTGTTTGAAATGGTACTGTGCCTTCAGTATCTCCCTTTTGAGAAAATCCCATCCGTCTTGAGATCTCTTCTCTTTTAGTATTCCTGACCATGGGATCACCCCCAGTATTTCCCTGAGTTTATTGAAATCAGCTCTCCTAAAGTCTAGAATGCGTGTCTGACTATGCCTGGCTTCTCCTTTCCATTGTATAACAAACTCCAGGAGAACATGATCACTCTCACCTAAGGATCCCACCACTTGCACCCCATTAACCAGGTCATCTCTGTTGGTTAGGATCAGATCTAAAATAGCTGACCCCCTTGTTGCCTCTTCTACCTTTTGGACCATGAAATTGTCTTCCAGGCATGTAAGGAATTTGCTAGACCTTGTAGTTTTGGCTGAGTTAGATTGCCAGCAAATATCAGGATAGTTGAAGTCACCCATCACTACTACATCTCTCCTTTCTGCATGTGTGTTCATCTGTTCTAGAAAGGCAACATCCAATTCCTCCGTCTGATTTGGGGGTCTGTAGTAGAGTCCCACAATAACATCCCTGTTGTTTCCCTCCCCTTTAATTTTTATCCAGATGCTCTCCACCTGGCTTCCAGTATTGATGTCGTGGATCACTTCACTGGTGTAAATATCCCTGACATATAATGCTATTCCTCCTCCTTTCCTCTTTGGCCTGTTTCTCCTATAAAGGTTATACCCCTCTATTCCTACATTCCAATCATGAGACTCATCCCACCAGGTTTCAGTAATGCCTATTATATCATATTTGTTTTGTAGTGTCGACAAAGCCTGAGTCTCAGTTATTCATATGCCTAAATACTCTTTTTCAACATCAATTCAAGTTGGAGAAAAAG
Organism: Gambelia wislizenii; assembly: GCA_030847615.1. NCBI lineage: Eukaryota > Metazoa > Chordata > Lepidosauria > Squamata > Crotaphytidae > Gambelia > Gambelia wislizenii. The sequence continues at coordinate 37,642,427 of JAUMIR010000004.1, forward strand.
AGCAGTTGGGTAAATCTTGGAGCTGCTATTCCAAAAAGTACTAGCTTTGAACCACCAACACTCTCAAGTACTGGGAGGTGTCCCTCCTCATCCTTTAAGGGTGGGAATTCCTCAGCTTTCTCTCCTAAGCACCCATGACCATCTGGAGTGGTCCACTTCTGCATATAATCTGACTAGGGATATAGTTATCGCAGGGGATGAGGGCATTCCCCCCCCTAAGAATTTTGCCCCACCAAATACATTTTTCCTTCATTCCCAACTTTCTAGCATTGCAGAGTGAGACTCTGGATCATTAACACTGAAGACTCTTATCTTTGCTCTGTCCACATTTACTTTGCCTGTCTCTGTTCTTAGGGTGCTTAAACTGGATTTAGTGACTGAAGGAAAATCTCATTTGGGGTGAAGAATTCTTATTTGAGTAGGCAATGGCCTCATTCCCCATCCCCATCTCCATAGCTATACCCCTGCATCCAATCGGTTAGGCTCCAGAGAAAGATCCTTCAAGGTGAGGAGTATCATTGATTTACAGACATGTTCTTGGCAGGGCAAGATTTCTACACCTGAGTACTTCTTCTCTGCAGTGAGTCATTTTAGGCTTGACTCTCTCTCTCTCTCTCTGTTCAATCACTCACTATCCTACAGCAGTATTTCCCAGCAGTTTTGTGAATCAAGTTGCTAATTGTTTGATTTATTTTTGAAACAACAACAAATCCACAGTGTCTCTGTTGAAGTGATATTTTACAAGGCTATTGAATAAAGATCACATTTCTTGATGAATTAAGACAGCTAAATCACATTTTGTATCAGAGAAAATAATCATTAGCACATGGAACTCCACTGGGTGACCTTGGGCAAGTCACAGTCTCTCAGCCTCAGAGAAAGGCACAATCAAACCCCTCTGAACAAATCTTGCCAGGAAAACCCTGAGACAGGTCACCTTAGGGTTACTGTAAGTCAGAAATGACTTGAAGGCTTGCAACAGCAACAACCATCAATAAATTTGGTGGTTGGACATGTGGCCCTCTTTAAGTCCAGTGAGTCATGTGTATTCACTCAGTATTTGACTCAGTATATGACTCTCACTATTTATGGGAAGACTGAAGCTATTGCCAAGATATGTCCCAGAGCACAAGTGTAGAATCTTACCTGTGTAGATTCTTACAGGTGTAGGCTATTTATGATGCCCCCAAGAGCATGACAGAGAAAACAACAATATATACAAATAAAATAGTTACAGTTGTCCCTTCATATTCGCTGGGGTTTGGTTCCAGGACCCCCCGTGGATACCAATATCCGTGAATACTCAAGTCCCATTATTTGCAATGGCATAGCAAAATGGTGTCCCTTCTATAAGATGACAAAATCAAGGTTTGCTTTTTGGATTATTATTTTTTAAAGAATATTTTTCAAGCCGTGAATATTTAAAACCTTGGATACCAAATCCGTGGATATGGAGGGACAACTGTACAGTCTAGTCATTGCTTTCATGTCTGCCCAGTTTTAAAGCTCTATTTTTGAAGCGTTGTTGTTGTTGCTGCTGCTGCTGCTGCTGCTGTATGCCATCAAGTTGTTTCTGACTTATGATGACCCTATCACAGGGTTTTCTTGGCAAGATTTGTTTAGAGGGGATTTGCCTTTGCCTTCCTCTGAGGCTAAGAGAGTGTGACTTGCCCAAGATCACGCAGTGGGTTTACATGACTGAGCAGGGATTCGAAACCTGGTCTCCCAGTGTCCTAGGAGATTATCAGACACAGCTAATGTGGTGCCAAAATGATGCCAGTGGAACACAAAAGGCTGCCAATATCACACAACATCATCCTTTTGTGTTCTGCTGTCATTATTCTGGTGTTTCTTTTTATTGAATGGCCGGTACTATCAATGGATCACATGTCCTGTTTTGGTGCCAGAATTGTAGGAGTCCGAAACCTCACACCATTTTTTTACAGCATCAATGGGCAGTCCTGCCAGAACACTTCCAGGTGGGATCATGAGAACCAGGTAAACTACCCTCTTATTTGTATCCTCCCCGATCACTTTTTTTTGTTTTTGTTTTTTAGTGTGTATATGCACTTCTGTTAACTTTTCTCTGTGTTTTTTTTTTCTTTTTCTTTTTCTTTTTGAATTTCCCCCACTCGCATCTTCTCGCAAGAATGGGCAGGATTTCAGTCCAGGAAGTGAACAGAGCTAAGAGCACCATTCATTCCTGGGCTGCCTTTGGGTGGAAGGTAAGGTAAGTCTGATGGGGAGGGTTATTGTGTCGGGACAGGGATGGGTCTGGAGATTGTGGAATGCTTTCTTGCATTCCTGTTTGATAATCTCCCTAGTCCAACTCTCAAGCCATTACACCATGCTTCCTGAGGCTACAGGAGGAAAATTTCTGGATGTATCTCAAAGGGGTGAGTCATGCAATAATCCTTGACTCACAAAAATAGCCAGATACTCAGTCATGAAAATCCATTGAGTGGCCAGGCTAATAATGAATGAGTATGGTAGCATGAACTTCTCCAAATAACACCTGCATATGCAAAATAAATGGCAATGAAGGAACCTCTAAAAAGTGAGGTAGAAATAAGGAAAGAGATCAGCTGACCCAGGGAGCCTCCTCCCAACCTCTTACGCCCACCAAACAAAACTCCTTATCCCAACCCCACATTGATGTCACTATGGAGCACAGTCCACACACACACAAATATCCAGATTTTCCACTCAAATCCAGAGTAAATCCCCACATTTTTGGTGTGGATTAAAGCTCTGGGATACTGAAAAGACCCAGATTCAAGCCATATGTGGTCTGGACAGCTCACAGTGAAAACGAGGTGAGATTGTTTTATTTGGACAGTGTAGAACAAGCCCTTTGTCTCAGCCTCAGTGATTGCTCTGCTCTGCTCTGCAACTCAGACTCCTGGCTAGACCCTTAAACCTCCTGACACAATTTCTAGCTTCTTTTTTCATTGTTGCTTTTGGCTCAACCCTGGGAATAGTGGACAGCTGAAGAATAAATGAGCTCATTTCTTTATTGCCTTAAGGTCTGGCAACTGGTAGCTGATAACAGGGCTATAAAAATAGGGACAACATCTTTGTTTTGCTTTGCATTAGCACTCACAGGACAGCTCTCTTAAGTAGTTTCACATAACTACAATGGAAGAGTGTACTGTTGCTATAGATAGGAAGTCAGTAAATAAAGCATTAATTACATGAGCTGACTCTCTCCAGCTGGCCTTCTGCCTGAATTTACTCCCAAAACCTACATTTTAGGGTTCTCCCCCACACACACATACAGGGAGAGATATACACACATAAACACATGCTGCTTCCACTGTCAGTTCCCCAGCTGGAAGTGCCTATTTATGTAACTTAGTTCCAGTCATTTAATAGTGTATTTATGAATATGACAGAAAGGTATTTTGAAATCTCTTGCTGCCTTAGTGAATTAACTCAGATGAAGATAACATCCTCCCGCCTTCACATCTTGTCCTTTCATATCCAGCTGGTTTCTGCCTTCTAGTCACTACAGTATATACTTGGGAGTCAGGCTTTGCTTCGTGCTTCCATAAGCACCTGTTTGCTTCAGTAAAATGAAACAGGGTGGTATACAGTTGATGGTGTCATACTTAGTCTACACTGAGGGAGTGTACAAAATATGGGGTGTGAGCTTCATGTGGCCCAACCTTTTTTTGTAGCCCCCCCCCAATCCACCATCCACAATCCCTGAATTCTCCACCATTTAATTTTTTCAGACAACAATTACTATCACTAAAATTGATACTGTCACTTTAAAGGAAAAAACAACAACAAACATATTGATTTGGCTTGCTTTATGCACCATGACCCCACAACTTTGCCAAATTGGCAAAAAAAGAAAAAGAAGAAGAAGAAGAAGAAGAAGAAGAAGAAGAAGCTGCTTCCAAATTGGCCAAAATCAATTAAAACAAAACTGGTAGATATTTCTAGACTTTTCTGGTATGCCAATAGAGCATTATTATGACCCACATGGCATGGGGGGGGGCATGGGGTGAAAATTAAGACTTGCCTACCCCTTGAAGAGAACTACTGAAATCGATCAGGTCTAAATTAGTCTCATTTATTTTAGTGGGCTTACTTTAATTAGGATGAAATCTGGATGAAAACAAAAGTGTCAACACTTGTATTTGCCTATAACTTAGTACTTGTCTACACAGGCCGAATAAAACAATCTAACCCCGTTTTCACAGCAAGTTGTCCAGACGATGTATGGCTCATATCCAGATATTTTCAGCACCCCCTGGCTTTAATCCAGACCAAAAAGAGTTGGGATTTACTCTGGATTTGAGCAGAAAATCCAGATATCTGTGTGTGTGTGTGTGTGTGTACTGCACTCCAGAATGACATTGGTGTGGGGCTGGGAGGAGGAGTTTTGGCAGGTGGGCAGAAAAGGTCAAGAGGAGGCTCCTTGGGCCAGGAGATCCAGCTCATCTTTTCTATCAGGAAATGCCTCTTTCCCTGTTTCAGTTTCAGTTTCTAGCAGATCCTTTCTTTTCTTTTCTTTTTTGCATACGCATCAGTTGTTCAGAGAAGCATGCCCATATTATTAGCTGCGTGTACCTCTGCTTAATAGTATGTTCGAAGCCCCTCCAATCAGTGTGGAAAGACATACGTACATTCACATGATTGGAGGAGGGGGGAAACTGGAGTGGCCATAGCCATGTGGCCATACATACTGTGATTTATCGGACCGGGGTGAGTTCGAAAGGGAGAACTATATGGACAGTGCTCCCAAAATCACCTCAGTGTGTGTGGCAATCATGGGGATGAGCCCATGTTGCTGCAGACCAGGATAACCCAAAGGGAAGCTGGATTTTGTTGTCAGTGTAGATAAGCCTGTAGAACTCCTTAGGATGTTGCGGAATATGACTTGGGTCCTGGCTTTCTGGAAAACCATAGTCCCCCATATAAGCTTGTCTTGCCATTGAGATCAGTGCAAAAGGCCCTTCTTCTTTCATTCCCACCACTGCCAGATAAACATTTTGTACAGACATGAGAGACAGTCTTCTCATTGGCTGTTCCAAGGCTATGGAACTTCCAAGGTATAGCAGATGACTGTATTGTACTTCTACCAGCAGGGAAAGCCCTTGCAATAGAGTCAGTCTTTAGGTATCTGACTAGATTACAAGGATAGTGGGTGGAATCCTGTTGGGAAGTTATGAATGAGCAACCACTGCAGTTATGCAGCTATGCAATGAATCCTGGCCTGACACCCCCCACATCTCCACATACCAGGGAGCCTGTTCCCCTGTTGCTTGGGTGGCAGCAGGCTGATATTCTCATCCCTCACGTGAGCTATCCTCATTGCAACAGGCAGAAGCAGGGCCCCTCTTACACCAGAGATCACCCATGCAAGGAATGGGTGGAAACATCAGTCAGCTGCTTCCTGACCAGATGATATACCTCCTCTGATTGCAGTGGCTCTCTCTCTCTCTCTGGCTTCTGCCAGGTAAATGGGGATTGGGGGACTTTCATGGTCCGTATATGACACTACACTACTAGCAGAAAACAGCAAAGACTTGGAGCAGCTACTAAAGAAAGTCAAAGAGGAAAGTGCAAAAGCAGGTTTAATGCTGAACATTATGAAAACAAAAATAATGACCACAGAGGATTTACACAAATTCAAAATAGATAAGGAGAAAATTGAAACATTGAAAGAAATTCCCATTCCTTGGATCAATCATAGCTCAGAACAGGGACTGCAACCAGAAATCAGAAGAAGACAGGGACTGGGAAGGGCAGCTATGAAAGAACTGGACAAGATCATAAAATGCCAAGATACAAAGCTGAGCACTAAAGTCAGGATTGTTCAAACCTTCCTATTTTCCATCACTATGTACAGATGTGAGAGCTGGACAGTGAAGAAAGCTGACAGGAAGAAAATCAACTCATTTGAGATATGGTGTTGGAGAAGTGTGCTGAGGATGCTGTGGACAGCCCAAAAGACGAAGAAATGGGTCTTAGAACAAATGAAGCCCAAACTCTCATTAGAAGCTATGAGGCAGGGCTCCTCTTTCTCTCTGTGCATGCACACCAGCACAGAGTGGAGAGGAAGGGCTTGCTGTGTTTACAATCAGGTGAGGAGTGCTCCTGCAAAGAACTCCTATCCTGATCTCTCTGAGACACACTCTAAGGGTTCCCTAACCTGGAAATTCCTTAGAATTATATCTCTCCTCAGGTAAGCTGCCACCACCCAGAAACAGTATTTTCTCAGACCGCCAGGAGACTGATTGAGTTCTGTGGTTAACCAGTGGAACTACTTGCTCTGTTAAAATATTACCAACCCCCCTTCTCTATTCCCAGAGAAGAGCCAAGATGGCCAGGACCGAAATAAGGCGCATGTAAAGCATGGCTTAGTAAGGAAAAATAGGAAGGCTTATTTTTATTCAAGCAAGTTAAAACAAATTTAAGAGGGAAATTGTTTCATGAAGAAAAGGCTTTATTCTCCAGGCTAAAGCTTAAAGTTGCAGAGATAGAAAGCAGGCATACATTCAGTCAAGAAAAAAAAATAAAAAGTATGGTAACCCTTATGCAATCTAACTAAATAGTTCCCTGCACAAAGAAAACTACTTACATTACAGGGTCTATGAGAGTTAAATCTGGTGTTCAAGTTGGCTGGCCACATGCTTTCCTAAGCCAGGCCCCAGCCATGTGCTTACTCAGAGCATGGTTCTCTGAGGTACTTCCATTCCCTCAGAGAGCTTTCTGTGTGTCTTTCTGGCCACACGGCCCAGGGAGGTCTTAAACCTTTTCCAAATTACCATACCCAATTTCTCATTGGCCAGTCTAGTGTTTGGTGATCATTCCCCAATTCTCATTGGCCAGGCCAGTGTCTGGTGATGTGATGTCATGATGATGTTCTATCAGGAGATGATCTCCATCTCCCACCTTGGTCTTAACCCTTAACCCTTAGTTTACCTGGTCCTGTTGATCAGACAATCACTGTTTGCCGATTGGAAAATGTAGTCATTGCAGAATGATGGGAGTTCCACCACTTTTGCAGGAGGATGGGACTTCCATCATGACAGAAGCCAAGATGACAAAATTGAAGCTGTCATATTTGGGACACATCATGAGAAGAAATGACTCACTAGAAAAGATAATAATGCTAGGAAAGGTGGAGGGAAAAAGAAAGAGAGGAAGACTGCACACTGAGTGGATAGACTCGGTCAAGGAGGCCACAGGCCTCAACCTGTAGGACCTGAGTAGGGCAGTTGAAAAAAGCAGGTCTTGGAGATGTCTCGTTCATGGGTCGCCATGAGTCGAAGCCAACTCGAAGGCACTTAACAACAACAATATGTGTCCCCTACACTAGGGAATACATAGGGATCATAAATATCAAACAGTTATGAATGTGTAACTCCACAACAGGATCCCTGCCAGGATGTTTAACAGATGGGTTGCATACTCCTTAATTATTATTTTTTTACTAGTGGTTTTACATGCTAACAGATGTTACTTACTGGACTACTGTTGTTTTTCTTGTTCAAACCTGTGCTTTTAAAACTGTTTTTATATTAATTGAATTTTAATCTTATAACTTCATTAGCTATGTTTTAATTGTATAACCTATGATGTTTTTATTTCTACTTGGATTTTTAAAAAATGGAATTCTAGTTTGTTTGTTTGTTTGTTTAACCATGAAGGGCCTTGGATACCAGTTCTGGAGGAAAACTAATATGTTCAAGCATACATAGATACAGTACATACTGTCACCTCAGTAGCCACAAGATACAGCTGAAGTGTTCAAGCTGAATATTTCCTGCCATTTCCACTCAACACATATGCCAATGTCATTCTGCCCCCAAAGAATTTGCTAGGCTGCTTCCAGTAATGTGGAATTGATAAACTAGGCATGGTACTGGAAATGACTAATACAGAATAGCATACAGGATAGGCAGCTCCATGTATGTAGAAAAATGAATGAGTGGATCCAAATTAAATGTGATTAAACATAATCACAACCCTGTTACAGTTTAAGGGGTGAGGTGTATGAGGTTGCATTAATTAGCCATAGCAAAGAGAAACATCACAACAAATACATCTGATTTATGTTCATACTAGAGTCCTTCGATGTTGCTGAAGCATTATTTTTCCACAGTTGTTAGCATGCCCTACTACCCCTCTCTGAAAGATTCCATAACTAGACATATTAGACACATTTTGGGGTCACATTGACTTAGGCAGACTGGAGGTCAGTCATAGGTCACTAAGACCTAAAATGTGTCTAAAGATATATTGGTGGGAAGCCCCAAGTTATGATTATGTGGAAAGCCCCCATAATGGATTATGCTAACAGCCAATTTGATAAAGGGGTATGTATTAATCTTTTCTTCCAGCCCTGGGCATTTCAAGCAATAATTCAATCAAGCAATCAAGTGACCATTCCTCATTCTATACCTTACAGAAATCTCCCCTCACACTCCTTCGGTCCAACCTTACAAAGTTGTTACAAGCCAATCAATGTTCTATCTCTCTGCAATTAAAGCAATCAATTGAGTTTCGGTTCCTTTTGTCTGTTTTGTGGGAGCTTTGTTATTACTAACTCACCCCTCCAAGGCATGGAATAGAGTATAAATATTAGAGCCCCAGCAATAACAATGTGTGTCACAACTAAGGTGTAATACAACCCAACCTCATCATTCTCTTCTTTGCTGTGCCATCCTCACATGTCTGTCTATCTTCACTACACGGAACACTCTTCTCCTCAAGACTGGTAACTATCACCCTATCTTCACAGACCTCTTTCTCTCTCTCTCTCACTCTATCCAATCTTTCTGCCTCACTCTGCTATAGCCTTGTATGGTTTGTAAGAACATGTTAAATTTGCTTTCTGTATTTTTTCAATAAAATAGGTTGTTTTACTTTAACTGGAATGTCCTCTACAGTTAGTACGGGTATACATAGGTGGAAAGATCCCTGAAGTTATCTTCCTCTCACAGGGCTCCTATCTGAGCTAATAATTCCCCAAATATTAAAAGAGATTTTGGTATCATGGGTGGGGCTCTAATTTACCCACCACCACTTAGGGTAACACAGTCAGCTGAAAATAGAAATGCAAGGGTGGCTCCAGATTATGCTCAGTATAGGGCTGTCCCATTCTTGTGCCCAGGTTCCTGAAATGGGGCTGTTAAGTCATGGTACATTCAGAGCAGAGCTTGGAAACGTAACTTTTTTGGATGATGATTCACAGAATCCCCCTAGGCAGCATGACCACTGGTCATCCTGGCAGGGAGATTCGGGGTAGGGTTGTCAGGTAAGGAGCAGCATACTCGGAGATTTCAGGACACCTAGGGTGAGCCCCTTAAGCACGATATGCATCAACTACAGTTGGTCACAGCATGCTATCCAAATAAAAACAGAAGGTCTAAACAAATTAGAAAATACTTCTCAGGTTGGAAATTAAGTTTTTGCAAGTTCTGCAGTGAGGAGGAGCAACCTCTACACAAGTTTCCCCAGCTATATTTTAATGGCTTTGCAAGCACTGCTTTTAACACATGGGAGGTATAGTGAAATCAAGGAAAATTTTCCAGGATCTTCTTCAAATGTAAAAAACAACAAAATCCCAAACTTCTTTTAATGGGTTGCTCCTATTAACCAGCACCCTTCGCTGATTACAGTTTCTTCTCCTTCTTCAATGAGGTTGTCAATTTTTCCCTCATTCCCAAAATAATAGTAATCATAATAATCATCTCTCTCTGGCTTTTCTTCGCAAATGAAGATTCAGGAAGGACTCATCCCGCGCTTTCTGCAAGCGCGCTGATGACTGAAAAGGCCAATCTGAAATAAACAAGTCTGGTTGCAGAAAGCACAGCAGGTCTCCTTGGGTGATGTTTCCAGGTTATGATTCTTTCTGCGTTGTCGTTTCTCTTCAAGACTTGTTCGGCGTGAATTCTCAAATAAGGCTGCAGCATTGTGGATAGTGCGTCTCCATGCCTCCCAATGTGAGGCCAGGGCGGACCATTGTTGGTGATCAATTTGGCCTAAAAATTACCAGATATGTGGGAGAGGGGACATGGATGATGATGATGATAATGATGATGATAATGATAATGACATAACTTTAAAATCCTTAGAATCAAATATATCTCAGTCATAGTTTAAAGGCTTTGTTGACAGGGCGGGGGGAGAAAAGGGAATGCACTGGAAAAACAGAGAGGGAGGAAGAAGAAGAAGAAGATGAAGCACTCAAGAAAAGGAAAGGTAGTTAGAAGAAGTGAAGGTGGAAGAGAAAAGAGGCTAGGGGAGAGAAAGAGAGGAATGGGGAAGATGGAGGAGCTGATGTAGCCAATGGGACCTGGGAACTGGGGAGAAGGGAAAAGGAGAAAGCGCGAGGAGGAAATGTTGGCTAGGAATTGTGAGTGAGGAAGTGGAGAAGGAGTGAGAGATAGGAAGGAGGATAAGGAAAGTTTCGCTAGGAGCTGAACATTAAGAAAACAAAAATAATGACCACAGAAGGTTTATATAACTTTAAAGCAGACTATGAAGATATTGAAATACTGTTGTTCAAGATTTTCCATACATTGGCTCACTCATTAATCAGAATGGAGACTGCAGTCAAGAAATCAGAAGACTAGGATTTGGAGGGGCAGCTAGGAAGGAATTAGATATAATACTGAAGTATAAAGATATATCGTTGAACACCAAAGTCAGGATTGACCATACCATCATATTTCCAATTTCTATGTAAGGTTGTGAAAGCTGGACAGTGAAGAAAGCTGATAGGAAGAAAATCAATTCATTTAAAATGTGGTGCTAGAGAAGAGTTCTATGGATACCGTGTCATGCTAAAAAGACAAATAAATGAGTCCTAGAACAAATCAAACCTAAATTCTCCCTAGAAGCCAAGATGACTAAACTGAGATTGTCATGTTTTGGACAAATCATGATAAGACATGACTCATTAGAAAAGATAGAACAAAGTTTGAGGAAGTTGGAGAACCCCTATTTTAAAGAGATAAATATGAATAAATATTAGGGGTGTGTAGTATATAAACAAGACTGATCTCTACAAACTGAAAGATCAATGACAGGGTGGGGGCTGTTGATATGTACAAGAAGTTTCTTCAGGGAATGCGGCTGATTCAAAGATAATTTCCCCTTGTTAATGAAATTACCCAAATTTTCAATGTCAGTTTTGCTCTGGAGGAAAATCTCCTTTTCTTTTATTTTTCTTTCAAAGCTAGTGGTAAACTGTTTTATTGAGGTGTAGCCTCTGATTTCCAACAGAATGGAATCAAAAGAACCATCTTGAGGGACCTTGAGTGCATCCACACAACACAACTATAGCACTGTGGTTTTATTTCAACTGCCATGGCTCCATCATCTGGAATCCTGAGACTATAGTCTAATGGGGGACTTAGCATTCTTTGACCTACAGCATTAGAGCTCTGAGAGAATTGCAACTATCCCTCAAAATTACAAATCCCAAGATTCTGTAAGATAGACCCAGGTCAATTAAAGTGGCATGAAACTGATATCACTGTGTAGTGTGGATACACCCCTTGGTTGTTTTTATTTTTCCACCAGCAAAATATTGGATGCTGAAGGTTTGTGAATATTCTCAAAGAATCAAAGAACAAAGCTGAGCTATATGTTCATTGATCCTAAGTAGTAGATGAGCCATTTTTTCAAACTCTTTTAACCATAGTCAAAGTGTTTACAACCAAATATGTTTAAGCCGCTTCCTCTACTCTCCCTTTGTCATCTATAACATTGTTAAAACACTGTTAAAACTTCCAGGGCTATCTGCATGGGCTGAATAATAATTAATGGTGCCCTCAGTTAGTTATAAATCACCGCAAACTTTCCATCTGGTCCAATGTCTATTTATATCACAGCAGCCTTAGTTAAAGAAGCACCAATTAACTATGAATAACAGGGGCTTGGGGTAAATCTGAAAATTGTTTCTAAAGAATGTATCCTTTACTTCATTCCTCCCCCCCAAAAAAAAACCTGAGGGGGAAACCATATACAGGTGGGGTGGTGAGCCCTTGGCATTCTAGATGCTGGCTCTCAGAGATGAATGAGCAAACTAATTTGGTCTTTAGCCCCCAAGTATAAAGCCTGCCACTCTTTTTGGAATTGAGGTCTTTGCGTTGAGGAGAGATCCTGAGACTTTGCATGAGACACACAATGCTGGGCTTCTTTCTAACCCTCTGTTTTTCCCCAAGTGCAAACTATATGCCCATACTTTAAATAATGCTGGGAGAATTCCAACCTTTCAAAACTCATCAAAACCCCAAACTAAAAACCATGTAACCATGGCACTTGGATTTAAGCCAGTTTAGTTCCATTGAGGTCATCATCCAATGTGAGAAAGAATTCTCTCTCCTATGAATGATTGTGTATAATCAATCAAAAATATTTTTTAAAAACCTTCCATTATATTTTAAGAATATCTGTACTGCCCCCTATTCCTGCTTTTGCTATCTATCCATTACAGGCATGAAATACACAAGACAGGGCTTAATATAAAAAGAGTGCAAGTCTGGCAAAAGGTGGATTATTTTTTAATGAGATTCTGAACTATTTCAGAGTCTGGCAAGGCAAAATGAATTCAGCATCTAAAATTAATTCCCAAGATGTAATTAGATGTACTTTTTAAAAAATCCATCTTGGGTTGCTCAGATAGCAAAGCATGATGTTCTTTTTTCTGATTTTTTAAAAGAAACAATCCCCCTTTTAAAAAAAACTTAGAAGCTCATTGGCATGAATGATATTATTTTGAAAGGCATTTGAGAAGGAATGGTGGGTATGATCTTATGCAATAATTGATTCTTATAGCCAGGAACAGATTGTGGATTTCCTGTCACTGGTGTATGGTATCAAAGACACAGGTAAGAAGTGTCTAAGTGGATCTCAGATTAATTCATGATTTCTCCCAGCATGCTGATGAGGTGTATAGCATTTAGGATCTTGCAAAACCTGTTTGGTCAGAGCTGTTTTGCAAGAGCAGGTTGTGACTTTATCAGCAGGAAATAGAAATTCAAGTTAATGTTCTTAAAACTCAAGTTCAAGTTCAATGTATGTCTCCCCATCTCCAGCAGCACAAAAAGCTTGTGTACACAGCTGTCATATTCCAAGTAACAGCTAAAAGCAGAAGGAAGCAAACAGGGTAAGTCAGCACCTGGGAGATCTCGAAATGACCACCTTGCCCCAATAAGACCTGAAGCTCAACAGAAGCATTTTCTACTTCTTGGCTAAAACTATTTATTTAATTTATATCCTGCCTTTCTCCCATTATGGGACACAACATGGCTCACAATCTGAATTAAAATGAAATAGAACTAAAACAATGGATGCTGCAATTAAACAAAAGGTCATATTAAAAGCATTCATATAAAACAGCTTTTAAAAGCCATTATTAAAATATAATAATGATGACAAAAATACAAATACCACAACCCTAATTAAAAGACCTTCTGAAATGGACAGTTAACACTCAAAGGCCTGGATAACAGAAAGGTCTTTTCCTGCCAGCAGAAAGGGGGAAATTTCACAGCCTGGGAGCAGCCGCCAAGAAAGTTGTTTCCCATGTTCCTCTTCAGGGCAGCCTTTCTCCATCAACTATGGATGGGGAAAGTGTGGCCTGTGGAGCATATCTGGTCTCCAGACTATCTGTAGGCCCCTAAGCCCTCATACACAGATCTTCACAGAAAAAAAATTAACTGAAAATTAGCTAAAATTAGCCAGCACAGCTTGCTGTGGTGGCAAAAACTGCCCCCCCCCTTCAGTCAATCACCAGTGCCACATGTATGTTCACAAGAGCTTGTTGTCCAGGTGGATTTTGCCAAACTCTTTTGCTGACCATGATATGTTTTTAACAGAGCTTATTCTGATGTGCAAGCTCAGCTCACCACCACCACTACCTAGTCCAGCAAAAAACGATACACACACACACACACAAAGAACCTACCTTTTTGTTGTAGTTTGTGACTTTTCTTCTTAATTCTAATTCTCAGCTGTAACTAAATAGCTGTAATAGCCAATACCTACATCCTTCCATCTTTCTTTTCTATCTCCATAGTTTGTAGAAGTCTTCAGGAAAGAGTGAGCATTCCCTAGTTTGTGTTCTCATTCTGCATCTTTGACTGGACAGCTCCCTTGCTGTTTCCATGACTTTGATACAAGCCTGTTCCTTCCACTAATGGACAGCTCCCTGGCCTTGTTATTTAAGATGGAAAAATTCCAAACCATAGAGCTCAGTGAGAATGAGAATTGTATAAAAACCAGATTTATAAACCAGTCCTGAGATGGATTTGCTTCACCAAATGGACCTAGCAAGGAAGGGACAATGGTATCTAACAAGGGATCAGAGCTTGGAAAAGCAAAGCATGTGGCCCATCCTAGTGCATTGGTGTACCACATGCTTAACATGAAGTTAAACAGAAGCTTCCTGTGGCTGGTGACTGGAAATTCCTCTCTGCCTGAGATTCTAGAAAGCTGTTGCTGTCTGTTAGAGTGACCCATATTAGAATGGTTAGACAAATAGGCTCTTCTGGTATAGGGCAGTTTCCTATGTTCTCAAGCCAATCTGATCCATATTGTGCATCCCATACACTTTCTGTGTCTCAAAACTTGCTAAGCATTGAGCATGGAAGTTGGGTCTTGTTACACTGGCAGCACCTCCCCAGCTTGGGGGCTCTGCTGGTTCAGGATATGAAGCAAATAAGTTGACCACGCACCATTTCTGGGCTTGAAAAAGAAGGCTATTTCATTAATGACAGCAGATAGATAACCAAGTAGACATATTCTCATCAATCAAACAGACATAGAAAGCAAGAAGCAGCTACACAGGGTTGCACACTGTTGCGAAGCGAAGCCCTTTAACATGCCCTCACCTTTATCTCTTTGGCCATAGGATGACATTCTCATCCCTTCCCGCTCCCTCCAGCTGTGGAGAGAAACCTCTCCTTGACCCATCCTACTAGTGTATAGGTAAACCGGGCCTAGCATGTCAAATGCAGGCTGAACCAATCTTTTGCTAGATTGATTTTGCTAGATGAACCATGCATGCAGGGCCTAACAGGCCTGGAACCACATTTTACAAGCAGAAGTTTTAAAAACATGAAGTACACAAATTGTTTCTGAGGGCCATTTCACTCATGCTGTTTCTCCTAATATAAGGAGATAATCTTATGTAGGGAAAGCATACACTTGTGTAGTGTGTCATGAATGAATTCATCTTCCTTGACTATATGGATCAAAAAGCAACAGTGGTTCATATGAAACATTATTCTCCTTGAAACTAAAAATATTAGAATCAGCCCTGAAGGACAAAGTAAATTACAAGGTCAAACAACCATGCCCAAAAGTGAAATGATCCTAAATTATCTTTGGAATTATTCATACTAATATCTTGTACAGAGCAGCAAATGTTTAGCATTGGTGCCACTCTCATGCCTGTCCCTAGGGCTCAATTTCCCCCCATTACTTTACATCATATGCCTCTCTCATAGAAAATGTTAAAAAGTTTCCAAATCAGCAGGCTATTATTTCATGATTCTGAAAAAGGCTGGTGCTAGGATTTGAACTTTGCAGCCCATATATGAGTTTGGTTTTATTAATAAAATTAATTATTACTATCCAAAGGGGTATTATTAATCAATTTCTTGGATGAGAGTGTACTGTCTCACTGCTGGAGCTAAGCTCAAGGGCTGCCAATGTTGATCTCTGGCTCTCCAGTGGTACTTGGAAAATCGGCATTTGCTCTGCCAGTATCACTGGTTCTTCAGTCTTGGAGTCCATGTTCACATTCTAAATGCACTGTTATATTAATTAGAGAAGAAACTGATAGATCATTAAAGAGAAAGTTGACAAACTTTCAAAAGGAGCAAATAACCAAAGGAGAAATAGTTCTTAGAAGTGCCTAAATGTATTAAGGCCCAATGGCTTGAGCTTTGGGGTTTTGTTTTTTAGTTTTTGGTGGTTTTTTTTAGGAATTTATACCCCACTCTTCAGTCACAAAGGCTCTCAGAGTGGCTTACAAATTGTTAAGCAACAGCATTTTACACATATACACCTCCTTATAGTGCACTAGGTGTGATGCACAGGCGCACCAGCTGAATTTACATCACTATTCAGCCTGGCCGCCGCATCACTTATGCTGCCAACACTTTTGTGATGCTGGGGCCTTTCACATCACACCACTGCCACCAAATCAATAATCTGTGGAGACTGCAGCTCCACAGTTAAATGGATAGTACTTCCATTTGTGTGTGAGCGTGTTTACAGGATTAGAGTGCCTATTAAATATCAGTAAGGGAAAATAAATTCATGAGGAGACTGGATGTCATAAACAAACATAAAGATTGATTTATTGGTTGAACAAAACAACTGAAATGCTTTGAACTTTGTTTCCAATCAGCCTCTATTCTTCTTATCACTTATTCTCAATGCACATACATTCCCTCAGCTTTTCTCATAACCATACACACATTCCAGCCTCTTGTCATCACATCACATCTTCCACGCTCCCTTTCAACTGTCATCTCTCTTCTCAACTGTGATCTCTCTCTCTCCCAACTGTCATCCAGTCCTTTCACACTAGGAGACCCCTCCCATACCAGTTTCCTGCCACAGGATTGGCTCCTTCATGCTCTCTTCCCATTTGTGTTGGGGGATGATAGGACACTCAATGCCCGGCAGAAGCCAAAAATATCTCAACAGACTCAGCAGCAACCCGTTCCCAAAAATACTCACACACAGAGTGATTGTCGTCCAAACAAACAGGAGGCACTTTATCTTCAAGCTCAAGGCAGTTGCAATATGTACAGATATGTACAGCAAACAGACAAACTGCTTTGCCAGATATCAAGGTATTTCAAGAGAAGGAATGCTCTGAACTGAGCCTTCTTTTATACAGATTTACAGAGCATTGGTTCCCTCAACCACATGGGTGCATTACATCATATTTTGCACTCCAGACTCTATCCTGATGCTGTGCCCTGCAGTAACCTTCTTGGGCAGCTGTGGCCCCAAGGCTAGCATGACTTGGCAGTTCCTTGTCCTCGGCTAGCATGACTTAGCAGTTGTTTGGCCATTTTCTATGGAGTTCAGTCTCTTACTCCTGACAATTCACTCTCCAACATTCCATCAGCTGCCTATCACATGGTCTCCACACTGGGCACTAAGCGGTTTCCAATGTGTGTTAGCTAAACTGCCCCCACAAGCTGGGTGCCCATTTTACTGACCTATGAAAGGTTGGCTGAGTGAAACTTGAAGCCCTTGGGATCAAACTTGCAACGGTGTATCTGCAGTACTGGCATTTAACCAATGCACCACCAGGGCTCCTGCAGCACGAGGGTTCTGGGTAATAGCTGGAAATTTGTAAGTGATGGTCATATGTGTATATCTGTGTGTATATCTTTCTCTGTGTGTGTGTGGTTTGTCAGAGCTTTTAAAAGTCTAATGGAACTCTCAGAATTCCCCAGCAAGCATTGACAGATTCTGGGAGTTTTCATCTCAAAAATAACCCTTTTCAAGTTCTGTGGCTGGCACTGTGGTGTCTAGAAGGTTAACCTGTTTCATGGGCTGTTCTGGGCTTGAGTTGGCAGTGGGATGAAAGTTATTGAACTGGTGGAACTTCACAGATGGCAGAGATATAATTGATGCATTGCAGGTAAAAGAGAGAACTTTGGTGAATGAAGCTGAGGCAGGTACATATCAGCTCTAAACATATTGATATATTGTGAAGCAAGATGAATCTTAATAGATTAACAGAGATCAGCAAAGGTCTGCTGAAAGAAGAAAGTTTTTAATTGGCTCTGGAAGGAAGAAAGGGAGGGTACCAATCTGACTTCTCTGGACAGGGACTTCGAGAGCCTGGGGGCAGCCACTGAGAAGGCCCTCTACCAAGTTCCCACCAGATATACCTGGTAGGGTGCTGGGAAAGAGAGAAATATGGAAGTGGCTATTAAAGAGTAGCAACTCTCTCTCCCCATCCTTTTCCTTCACATTTTCAGTCAGGGAGGGCATACCTTCCAACTGCCCTAATTTTTCAGGTATAATCTCAATTAATCCACTGTCACCCCATTTTTTCAACTGCTTTAAAAATGTCCCAATTTCCCTCTCCTCCACTTTCCCCTTTTGTCCTTGGCTTACTTCAATTGCTGCAAACTAAATTTGAAGTGTAAAAGTAGTTTGCACTCAATGAGAAGCTGAATGCTTTCACAGCCGGCATCCATAGATTTTCCTTGGGTTTTTTCCAAGCTGTGAGGCTGTGTTCTGGAAGAGTTTACTAATGATGTTTCACCTTTATCTGTGGCTGGCATCTTCAGAGAATGGTTGGGTAGGAGTGTGTGTGTGGGGGGGGGTTATATATTGTGAAGCTCTGTTGGGGAGGATATATAAATTTGTGTATTTGAATGGCTAGTTTCTGGGTGGTGATATACAAGGAGGATTAGTGTCTGTTTGGCTAATGGATGGTTAATGAACCATTATCTGCTGGAAATCCCCCTGCCCCTGGGTGCAGTTCATTTGCAAGTGTTGAGTTCTGATTTTAGTGTTCTTCAGGTCTGGCAGCCAGATTTTGTTTACTTTTAGGGTTTCTTCTTTCCTGTTGAAGTCGTCTGAGGGCTCACACTATCTAGTCCGTGAGCTGCTCTTCGCTGATGATGCTGCCCTTGTTGCCCACACAGAAGCAGCTCTGCAGTGCCTAACATCCTGCTTCACAACAGCTGCAGAGCTGTTTGGGCTGGAGGTCAACCTGAAGAAAATGGAAGTTCTTTACCAGCCTGCACCACAGGACGAACACCACCGTCCCCACATTCCCGTTGGCAAATCTGTGCTCAAGTCCGTTCAGCAGTTCACCTACCTGGGAAGCATCATCTCCTCAGATGCCAAGATTGACAAAGAGATGGATCACAGATTAGCAAAGGCATATAGTGCATTTGGAAGACTTCACAAAAGAGGCTGGAGTAATAAACACCTGAGGCGAAGCACAAAAATCAGTGTGTATAGAGCCATTGTACTGTCTATTCTCCTTTATGGATCTGAAACATGGGCCACCTATCACCACCACCTACGACTCCTCGAATGCTTTCATCAGTGATGTCTATGCACAATCCTAAATATACACTGGACTGACTATGTGATGAATGTTGCTGTCCTTGAGCAAGCAGGGATCACCAGCATTGAGGCCATGATATTGAGAACACAGCTGCGCTGGGCAGGGCACGTTTCTAGGATGGAGGACCATCGCCTCCCAAAAATACTACTCTACGGTGAACTCGCCACGGGTCAGCGTAAGAGGGGTGCTCCAAAAAAGTGATACAAAGACTCCCTGAAACAACATCTCAGGCTTGGCCAAATTGATCACCAACAATGGTCCACCATGGCCTCACATTGGGAGGCATGGAGACGCACTATCCACAATGCTGCAGCCTTATTTGAGAACTCACACCAAACAAGTCTTGAAGAGAAACGACAATGCAGAAAGAATCACAACCCAGAAACTTCACCCAAGGAGACCTTCTGCTGTGTTTTCTGCAACCGGACTTGTTTTTCTCAGATTGGCCTTTTTAGTCATCAGCACACTTGCAGAAAGCGCGGGATGAGTCCTTCCTGAATCTTCATTTGCAAAGAAAAGCCAGAGAGTGAAGTTGTCCAGGTGTTTGTGGATTTCAGTTGCTTCTCTGCGCATTCTGACATGAGAGTTGTTGGCCTGTTCCAGAATGTCTGTGTTTTTAAATAGCATTTTGTGTCCAGGTTGGTTTATAACATGTTCTGCTACTGCTGATTTTTCTGGCTGGCCCAGTCTGCAGTGTCTCTCATGTTCCTTGATTCTTGCTTGCACACTGCATTTAGTGGTCCCTGTGTAAACTTGTCTACAGCTGCTTCACAGTATATAAACCCACACACACACTCCTACCTAACCATTCTCTGAAGATGCCAGCCACAGATGCAGATGAAACATCAGAAAGAAACTCTTCCAGAACACAGCCTCACAGCCCAGAAAAAAATCAAGGAAAATCTAAGTCTGCACTCAATTAACTCAGCTGGGGAGAGGATGGCATCTTGTCCTTTCCTGCAGATTCAGGCAAAAGCAAATTGCTGTAGCCTCTCGCAGCTTTTCTGTTGTTCCTTACCAGTAACGTTTACCATTTTGACTAGCGTCTGATATAGTTTGGCCACATGTGTTCCGGTTTTCATCTATGAAATGCTTGATAGTATAGGAGGGGGCTAAGGGAGCCCACAAAAAATGCAATTGCAAAATGTTTTGTCTTGCAAAAAGATGTTGGGGTGAAGTGGAAGAGCTCCTTTGCAGAAAAATTTAGCATTGCTCTGACATTACAAAATATAAAAATTAATAACAAATATTTTCCTTTCAGTCCTATCTAAATCAATCTAGACACAGCTGATCTTAAAATTCTGGCACCAGAAGCTTCAGTATATTTAGTATATAGTTTCTTTTAATATAGGGGAAGGAATCAGGCAGATCCCCAGATGTTACTGAACATCTCCCAGCATCCTCCATCAACTGGGACTTGTAGTCCAACAACTTCTGGAGGGCTACACAATCCCCCCTATTTTATTCCCTTCTTATATTGTGTGTGTGTGTGCATGCCTTCAAGTCAACTTATGGAAACCCCATGAATTTTCAAAGGGTTTTCTTAGGCAAGGAATACTCAGAGGTTGTTTTTCCAGTTCCTTCCTCATGGATGGCATCCCATCCAAGTACTAACCAGGGTGGCCCTGCTTAGCATCCAAGATCAGACAGGATTTGGTGTCCTTAGGGTATTTAGGCCTCCTTCTTATATTACTGCAAATAAAAAATAAAAATAATCCCCATATACTTAAGTGTAGTCCAATCTCAGAATAGGGGTGTTTTTTTAACCAATTTTTCTAAGGTTTGACAGGGATTTTTCTTCTTTTGGAGTATATTTTTCTATTAGGCAGGCAAATAAAAAATGCTAGGATAGTAATGTATATAAATGTATTTACAACTTTGTATTCACACATACACCCTTTTAAAAATCACTTTCACTTCAATTCATATCTCATGAATATACGTACTTGAGAAGCATCCATGCATGAACTATTTCAATAGGATTATCTGTTTGTTTGTTTGTTTGTTTGTTTTATATCCCACCTTTCATCCACATAGGACCCAAAGTGGCTTACAACAATTTAAAACAAAATTCAGCTAAAATCTTTAATTTAGGAGAATGAACAACAGAGTAACAGGTTTTTTTGTGGGTTATTTCCAGGCTGTGAGGCCGTGTTTTGGAAGAGTTTATTCTTGACATTTCGCCTGTATCTGTGGCTGGCATCTTCCACAAAAAACCTATGGATACTGACTGTGAAAGCCTTTGACGTCACAACAGAGTAACATTTTTTTTTAAATGTCTTGACCTGTATCTTCTTTTTGTGGCTATAATGCCATAAAGAACATGTGCACACAGAAAACATTAGTAACAGAAGTGTCCTATGTACATGATGTTGTATGGACAAATTCTCATTCACCTCTCTGCCCAATCAAAATCTATCTGGTCTTGAGATAGGGAGAGGAGACAACATCTTTTCAGTGGACATCTGAAGTCCTCACATTCCCCTCAAATGCAAATTGACTCATGTAAATGTATAATCTTGTAATGGAATGGAAATTGCTGTGATAATGGAGAACATTTCTCACAGTCCACACCCTCATTCAGCTGTAGCAAAGTGCTCTTCATTTTAAAAAGCCTATAATTTTCTCCATAACGTTTGAAGGAAACTAGCCAAGTGAGCACAAGCAATCTTTGGGACATGCCATCCGTCACTGGCTCAGGAGTTCAAAGAGACAGAAACAACTAATAGTTTCACCTGGATAAAATAGACCTCCAGATGGTTTTGTGTAATGGGTATTTATAATGCCAAAAAAAAAAAAAAAGTCAGAACTTTGATACATTAGTGAATATGGCAAATGCATTAATGTTGGCCATTTCTTTAAAGATTTATAATGCATTAAGGTTGGTTGTAATTTGAGGGTTAAAACATTAGTAACATAATGGTAAAGCCAATGCAGTGTCGCGGTTGGAATGTTGGACTAGGACTCAAAGAGGATTCAAACCCCTGCTCAGAAACCCACTGGGAGACCTTGGGCAAGTTATATTCTCTCAGCCTTATAGGAGGGAAATGGAAAACCTCCTCTGAATAATTCTTGCCAAGAAAACCCCAGATAGGAGTTGATTGGAAAGCACATAAGAACAATAACTGTAATAGGAACAGGTTTTATTTTCCAATTTATTGTTTCTTTGAAATGTCAGCTTTGGGAAAATGATCTCCAAATGGCCAAAAATCCCCCAAATGAACCTAAAATGTTTTTGAAATATTCAGTAACTATTACTCACTGTACCAAAACCAATTAATGTGTTAGCATGAACATCAAAATGTCCCCAAAGGACAACCTCAGTATCTTTTTTATTATCTTTCATTATTTATTTATTTACAGTAGCAGACCTTTAAAACATCAAATTAAAATGCTTGTTTTGGTTAAAAAAATCATATTAATATCTTTCAATCAGATGCAATATTTATAAAAATGTCATACATTAAAATGTAATTATGATTATATTGTATTGTCATAACTGATCTGGTATAAACCGCAAAATTCAAAAATTTAGTCTACTCACTCTGTTGACTTGTTACAGCCCTTGGGGTGAAAAAAATTAAAAGACTCAAGGGAGCGGCCTGGGAAAAGTTGTATATTAGGAGAGATATATTAGGGCTTTTCTAATCCCTTGCTAATAGCCATAGTGAAAAAATATATGCAAGATAGACTCAGGGGAAGTATCCATTATTCAGTGGAGGTTTATTTTATCTTCCATCTAAATAAATTGGGAGAACATTAAACCTTGTCAAAGAAAAATCCTGTCTATATTTAGGAATCCAGTAACACCTCTGAGATTAATGGGTGAGGGGAGGGGAGAAATTTTGATTCCACTTGCAACCATGAATTTTCACAGAGTGGACCAAAGTCCACAATAGCTTGTGTTAGAAATTTATTTTTTTTCCCATTTAGTCTCAAAGGTGCTACAACTTTTTATGCTAAAACAGACTGACAGGGCTATGCCTTTGAATTCCTTTATTAGGAATAGTTAGACATCATACATAACACATGCCATCTTTACAAGGGGTGTACGATAGACCCACTGACTGTGGGGGGGGGGCAGATCCCCATGCTGCTCCCTGGAGCTCTACATAGTCTGTTCCCAACAGCCATGTTTAACAATAGATTCAACATTGTCTAGATCCATAGTTAACAAGTAGGAGGAAGACAAGCCTGGTGAGGTAACATCAAACATCACAGCCTTCACCCAGTATGATTCAAAAGAATCTGACATTGTCTTGGACACCAGGGAGCTAGGAAGAAGCATCAGACAACAGTGAAGCCAAAAAGGGATGAAATAAATTCTTGTCAACCATTTAAATGAATTTCAGATAGCCTTCAGATTATGAGTAGCTCAAGCAAAGCACTGGAGACACCAAATGTTCACTTGAAGGAAAAATGTCTGAATTCCTTCAAAACAAGCTCCCATGGAGCTGTTGGGAGAAATTTTCTATCCTTGGCGGGGTGGGGACAGGTGGAAGCATGTCATCTCTCCCAAATTTTGTTCTTTTCTAGACTTGATATGTTTTTCTTGTACTGTACAGCATACAGTTTCATGAAACCATATACTCAGGAACAAATCACCCTGTTCAATTCTGTTGTTGTTGTGGAGGTGGTGGTGGTGGGCCTTCAAGTCATTTCTAATTCATGGCCACCCTAAGGTGAACCTGTCATGGGGCTTTTTTGGCAAGATTTGTTCAGCAGGGGGTGTACTCTTTCCTTCCTCTGAGGTTGAGAGAGTGTGACTTGCCCAAGGTCACCCAGTGGATTTCCATGGTTGAGCAGAGATTCAAACCCTGGTCTCCAGAGTTTAGTTCTATTATCATCTATGGTATTATTTCCCATAAACCAGGAAAATGTAACCTTCCACCTAGGGAAAGGGATGATGGGAGTTGTAGCTCTTCACCTCTGGCTCAAACTCACCACCTTGTTATGTAGCAGAGCCGACCAGCTTAGATCAGTGATTAATGCTTTACTCCAAAGCAGCAGAGTTTCAGAGAATAGGCTGAAGATCCTGACAAACTCTCCAAGCCTTCTCACTCTTCTCCAGGTGTCTCCAAAACATCTCCAGGATTCACTCAGGCAACTCAGTAGTTTTATATAAAACCTACTTTATTCTTCTATATAAATATACTATATGGTCAACAAATCACAATCTCTACACACTACTCCACAATATCTCCAAACTACTGCACCTCTACTCAACCACAATACATTGGCAAACATTGCAATTTTATAGCCATTGTTTATCACCACCCACTAATTAGTTTCCACCCAGTGGGTGTGTACTTCCATTCTGATTGGTCCACATAGTTCCACCCATGCCTAAGACCAACCCATGTATTTCAACATTTCACCTTGTACACTTAATGATTCTCAGGTGTTTCCAATCTGCATTCAGTACCTCTGTCCTTGGCTCTCAGGCCTTCTAGATTACATTAGCAGTTTCACCTGTGTAGCCCCATAATTGCTCTTGCTTAGTCATTGTGACTTTCACATACATATTTTATTTCTTTCACTGTATGTCCCATGTTGCATTTTCCTTAACAATCCCCTCCGAAATAAAATATTGTATGTGTCTTACAATGTCATTCCAACCATTTGTGTCAGCCTTTCATGTTTTTCTACTGTCAATGCTTTTGTGAACAAATCTGCTATGTTGTGTTGTGTTTCTATATATCTCAATTCTATTTCACCCTTCTGAACCATGTCTCGCACATTCTGATATCTTACACCAACATATTTTGTTCTGTTCTTCAAACTTTCAGTTTCAGCCATCGCTATGCATGACTGTGAATCTTCCAGAATTTCCACTGGTATCTTGTAACTTTCATTTAAATCATTTAGCAATTGCTTAATCCACTGTACCTCATTTACTATCTCATTCAAAGCAGCGAATTCTGCTTCCGTTGTGCTTAACGCTACATTAGTTTGTTTTCTACTTCTCCAAACTATTGGACTTTCACTATATTTAATTATCATTCCTGTAACTGACTTCTTGTCTCCTAATTCTGATGCAAATGAACTGTCTACATAACAATCTAGATCTGAACTATTGTTTCTTATTATCAATTTCCTATCTAAGGTTCCTTTCAAATATCTCAACAAATGTTTTACCGCTGTCCAGTCTTCAATTTTTGGATCATTAACCCTTCTAGACAATACATTTACAGCATAAGAAATGTCTGGTCTGGTATGGCAAGATATGAATTGTAAAGATCCTATTATACTTCTGAAGAGAGTCTTGTCCTCAAACGCTCTAGTTGTTTTCTCAGACACAAAACCAGTTGTCATTGGAGCTCTTACTATTTTTGCATTCTGTAATCCACACTTTTCAATCAATCTTTCAATTTTATTTCTCTGACTTAATAAACAATGTCCTTCTTCTGTCCATTCAACGCAAATACCTAAATAAGACTTCAATACACCTAAGTCCTTCAAAACAAACTTCTTAGACAATTCTCTTTTTACTGACTCAATTTCCTGTTTTGACTTTGCTGCTACGCACAAATCATCTACATAAATCACTAATACTATGTCTCCTTTTGTATAAACACAAGCATCTGCAATGCTCCTCTTGTAACCTAGCTTAACTAGCTCATCATTGATGCACAGATTCCATGCTCTGGCACTTTGTTTTAAACCATACAATGCTTTCTTTAATTTATATACTCTCTGACTACCATTTTCTTCGAAACCTTGTGGCTGTTCCATAAATATTTCTTCATCCAGAACCGCATTCAAGTAAGCTGTCTCAAAATCAAAATGTTCTACAACTAAATTCCTTTTTGCTGCTACTGCTAGAACCATTCTCAGACTTTCTGGCTTTGCAGTTGGAGAATATGTCTTATCATAGTTCTCATACTGCTTTTGTGCAAAACCCTTAGCCACTAACCTAGCTTTATATTTGATACTTCCATCTGGCATTTCTTTCCTTTTGTATACCCATTTACAACCAATTACTTTCTTGTCTTTGGGTCTGTCAACAATTTCAAAAACATCTTTATTTACCAGGCAACCAAACTCATTATCCATTGCATCAAACCATCTTTCCTGTTCTTCACTAGAATAACTTTCCAATTCTTCAAAACTTTCAGGCTCTTCTACTGCTAAACAAGCTCTTGCCTTTGTCACAACAAACCTATCTGGAGGCTTTCTAACTCTATGACTACGCCTGGGAATAAAATCTGCTGTTCTGTCTCTTTCATCCTCACTTTCTCTACTGGGAGTTGTAGTTCTATGACTAAATCTCTTGTCTTCAGTCATTCGAGTAGTAGTAGGCCTAGATGCTATCTCATCATCAGAAGAACTACCACTGCTGCTAGGTGATGCTTCCTGCTTAACTGAAACCCCTCCGTTTCCTGAGATTGGTTCAGTTTGTGCTTCTGGCTCATTTGAACTCCCTAATCTCAAAAACACTTCTTTATTGGCATGCAGTTTGTCCCAACCAGCATGTCTCTCAAAATTTGCAGACCTAGAATACTGCACTTGTTTTCCATCCAAATGAAACTTGTAGCTATTTCCAGAATACCCCAAAAACCTAAGCCTTTTGCTTTTGGGTTCTCCTTTCCTCCTGAAACAAGCAGGTGTGTAAACATGAGCAAATTGTCCAAAAACCCTTAAGTACTTGTAATTTGGCATTCTCCCATACAATACCCTGTAGGGAATGTCTTCAATTTCTGAATGATACAATCTGTTACTGATATGTATTGCATTCAATGTTGCTTCTGCCCAAAAACTATCTTTCACCCCTGCATCTGCCATCATACAAGCAGTAATTCTTTTTATATCTTGTATTTTCTTCTCTGCTAACCCATCCTCACTAGGACAAGCAGGGTTTGTAGTTTCATGCCTTATTCCCACCTTTTGAAACCAGTTAAACAATTGATTATTTAAAAATTCTCCTCCTCTATCAGTAATGATGGTGCCTACTCTGCTATCAAATTGTCTTTCCACCATTCTTACCCATGCTTTTAAACTTTGCCCAGCGTCAGATTTGTTTTTCATTATTCTCACAAATGCAAACCTTGTATACCTATCAACAATTACTAGGAAATACTTGCTTCCCCCTAAGGACAAGCAGTTAGCTTGGGCGACATCTGCATGTACATACTGAAATGGTCTTTGAGCAATTCTTTTTGTTTTCTTAGCTACTGGAAAAGCTCTGACCTTTACCTGTTGACACACTGTACAATCTAAGTGGTTTTTGCATTCAGTAACTTTTAAATCTGGACACATACTGATTAAATTCTTTAAACATTTGAAGCTCACATGGCCGAATTTTCTGTGAAGCTCGTGTATGCAGTCTTTGTGGATTGGAATATTTTCTATGTTATTAGCTTCTTCAACCCTGTAGCTATCAATATTGTCCTCCAAATAATAAAGTTTGTCCTTTTTCAAACCTATGCCACGCAATTCCCCATTCAGTTTTATCTTACACATGTTCTTTTCAAAGATGACTGTGTAGTCTCTTTCTGTTAATCTGCTTACTGATAACAAATTATTTTCTAACTCCTTTACATGTAAGACATCATTAAAATTCTCTTTTAGCCCTGGAATGTACACAGTACCCATTTGTTTTACAGTACTTAGCTCTTTCCCATCAGCCAAAACTACAGTATTTACATTAGCTGATTTTCTATTACTTATTAAATTTATGTCATTACACATCAATGATGTGGCTCCTGAATCTACTAGCCATTTAGAATTTGCATTTTGTTTTTCCTTAATCATGGTTGCAAACCCCTTTTTATTACCACTGTCCCTCAAAAATGGAGGTCTGGACTGTTTTTGATACTGTCGCGGCTGCCATCTGCTCTCTGCTTGCTTGCGTCTCTCAGCTGCAAAATGTTTACAATGTCTCTGCAGATGACCAATCTTCTTACAATAAAAGCACCTCCGTTGCTCCCTTGTAGAGGCTGCCTCCTCCTGCATTCGCCAGACAGGAGTTGTTTGTTGTTTTGGCACAGTCTTTAAGCTTGCTGAGTCACCCTGCTCAGACATTCTTCTCTGGTTCTCTTCCAGTATTCTGGCCACAATTAAGTCTCTATTAAGCTCAGCTTCTGGCAAGTTCTGCAAGCTGTTCGTTATGTTATCCCATGAAGAGTCTAGTGATTCTATTAAAATGTAGCATTGCTGCTCTTTGCTAATTTGCACTCCCCTCAGTTCAGCTTGCACAAACAAATCTTGCATTATTTTTAAATGTTCTATCACACATTGCCCTTTAGCCATCTTTTGCCTGTATATTCTTTTAGACCATAGCATTTTTGCAAAAGCAGTTGAAGGAGTGTGTAATCTCTGCAAGGTATCCCACACATCCTTGGCAGACGTTTTATCTCTGACGTCATTAATTAAGTCTTCTTCAAGCATGAGATAAAGACAGGCTTTTGCTCTTGAGTGGCTGCATTAGCATCAGCTGCCAGCCCTGTTTCAACTGTTGACCACAGACCTTCCTTTACTAGTAGAGATTGGGCATAAATCTTCCAGGTAGAGTAGTTGTTTCTATTCAATTTACTAAACTTTAGAATTTCCATCTTGAGTTGTGCAGTGACTCAATTTGACACAGTCCTTCTGAGTATGCACAGCCGACCCGTCTGGGCTTAAGCAAAACACAAAATGATTTACTCACGAGGCTTATCAGTGCAGCACAAACAGCTTGCTCTGATCTATTGTCCACAAAGCTTTCTTCCACTTTCTGGAACTTTCAGCTTCTGTGGATGCTGGGTGCTCTAGTAACTGGGCCCATAACCCTTGTCAGGGATGATGGGAGTTGTAGCTCTTCACCTCTGGCTCAAACTCACCACCTTGTTATGTAGCAGAGCCGACCAGCTTAGATCAGTGATTAATGCTTTACTCCAAAGCAGCAGAGTTTCAGAGAATAGGCTGAAGATCCTGACAAACTCTCCAAGCCTTCTCACTCTTCTCCAGGTGTCTCCAAAACATCTCCAGGATTCACTCAGGCAACTCAGTAGTTTTATATAAAACCTACTTTATTCTTCTATATAAATATACTATATGGTCAACAAATCACAATCTCTACACACTACTCCACAATATCTCCAAACTACTGCACCTCTACTCAACCACAATACATTGGCAAACATTGCAATTTTATAGCCATTGTTTATCACCACCCACTAATTAGTTTCCACCCAGTGGGTGTGTACTTCCATTCTGATTGGTCCACATAGTTCCACCCATGCCTAAGACCAACCCATGTATTTCAACATTTCACCTTGTACACTTAATGATTCTCAGGTGTTTCCAATCTGCATTCAGTACCTCTGTCCTTGGCTCTCAGGCCTTCTAGATTACATTAGCAGTTTCACCTGTGTAGCCCCATAATTGCTCTTGCTTAGTCATTGTGACTTTCACATACATATTTTATTTCTTTCACTGTATGTCCCATGTTGCATTTTCCTTAACAGGTGGTGGGCCTTCAAGTCATTTCTAATTCATGGCCACCCTAAGGTGAACCTGTCATGGGGCTTTTTTGGCAAGATTTGTTCAGCAGGGGGTGTACTCTTTCCTTCCTCTGAGGTTGAGAGAGTGTGACTTGCCCAAGGTCACCCAGTGGATTTCCATGGTTGAGCAGAGATTCAAACCCTGGTCTCCAGAGTTTAGTTCTATTATCATCTATGGTATTATTTCCCATAAACCAGGAAAATGTAACCTTCCACCTAGGGAAAAAAAAAAAAGCAAATACTTTTGAGTAAGTAATTATTAAACAGTGACAGGGGGGATTCCAGTGTGGCAAATGGGTGGCTAACACCTTCGCAGTGGGGCTCTGTTGACGAGAGGGCAGCAGCAGTGATAGGTGCTGGTTTGGAAATAATTTACAATTGGTGTTTTTCCCGCCAGAAAAGGAGGGAATAAGGAATGTGCCCATGAGTATCTGTAAACTCCACTAAACCCCTGGGGACTGTTGCAGTCATCCAGGAAGTAGATGGGGGGAGACCATGGGACAATGCCATCACCTCTTCCTGCTGTACGTGAGACCTAAGGGATGCTAAGCCATAACCTCACTTGCTTGTTCAACTATTATTTTACTAATACCAACATCTGGATTTAAGAGTAAAAAGAAATCTTTGAGCCAGTGATTAATCAATGCTCCAGTGAGTCTCCTGTTTTTCAGATTAACAAGAGAAATTGTGTGGATTGTTTCTGAGTAATGTTAAGATTGTGGATTGAAAGCAGAAAGCCTTATTAAACTATGTGGGAAAGGATGGAAAGAATAATGCTTTTGAATGGATAAAGATATAGAAACTTGAAATGATGAAAGTAACTTTTTTAAAATTGGAAGATTGATTGTTTTTGCTTACATTTTGTAATTAAAGTTGGACCAAAAAAAATAAAATAAAAAGAGACTGGTCTGTTTTGTGAAAGTGGTATTTGTTTTGATGGGAGTTGAAACAAGAGAAGTTAAATGTCTGATTGTGCCATTGCAACATTATAACTGGAGCAGTTGTAGAGGCAGCCGGTTGAAGAAATTAACTCTTTATATGCCAGGATTTTATTAAATAGAAGAAAATGCAGTCACTCAATGAATAAAAAGAAGCAGCGATTTGACTTTAGATTTGGGAAGAAGTTAACTTACTGAAAAGCTGTTTAAGAAATATAGTTTGGCATTTACTTTGATGGTTGACATGTCTGAAGATAGGGATTTGAAGGATGAAATGGGAGAAGCAGAGGAACCAATTGGATCTCAGAATAAAGATGAGGTCAAAGCCACCAATTTGGAAGGTGAGGATATAAGGAGGACTTTTCTGGACAAAACAGGAGGAGGATGGTGACCCTGAAAGGATTTCAGAGAATCCCTCCAGTGAGAGTGCCAGGTGCACCACTGAAGTCACAGAGAAGGAGAATAACGCCAAACTTAGAGAGGAAGACATATGGAGAGACTTCTGGGAGAAAAATTTGGAAGCTTGGTATGTGCTGGGTTTTTTGGAAAGAGGAAAAAAGAAGAGATAAAGGGTAAAATTGACAGGAATGTTCTTTATGGAAGGATGTTCCCCCTCGGGTTCTGTGCAGACCTTTGAAAGTGTGCCATTATTGGGGTTTGGCAGAAAACCAAGGGTGAGGTTTAAGTGAGAAAAACTGAGAGAAAGGATTTGGCTCTTCTGATTTAAGATATCAATGGGAGGTCCATTGATTGATGATGTCTCTGTCTAAAGGAAATGGTAAATAAAATATAGTTGGTGGATTAATGAAATTACTCAAAAAAGGGTGGCTCCCTTCCTGCTTACCTTTTCTCCAGCAGGCAAAGATATTTTTGTTCAAGCAGGCTTTTAATGTATAAGCAGGGGTTTTTTGATGTTTTATTTATCTTTTTAAAACTTTGTTCCTTGTTAAAATGATTTTAAAATGTTTTATCTGTGATTTTAACTGTTTTAAATTTTTAATTAATTTTAAATTTTATTTGTATTTAATTTATTACTTTTGGAAGCCACCTTGGGTCCCACTTTGGGAGAAAGGCAGCATATAAGTGAAACAAACAAACAAACAAACAAATATAAAGGATATAAATATTAGATTGGGGTACATAGAGAAATAGGGGGAAGAGCAAGAGAGACAATTGATGCTATGATAGATGGTTGTAAAATAGGAAAATGAAGGAAATAATTTAATTTAATACAAATAAGTACTGTTAAGAGGAAAAGTGATATGGCTTTTGTTTAACCTAGATTACGATTAACAACAAATAGTTAATAAGTGTTGAGGAATTGGATCAGCTAGCTGTCAATAGGAAATATTTATATGTTAAAAATGAATTCCAAGCATGGGATATACAAGGGACGAAAAGATTGGCTAGATATTTAAGAAAGAGAAAAGAGAATAGGAAAATAAACAAAATGAAGGAAGAAAATGGAGAAATAATAGGAAAATGGTATAGAACACCAGAGCAGTTAGCATATATTAATAAAAATGTTTCACTTGTATGTTGTCCCTCCTTATCCACGAATTTGGTATCCATGGATTTAAGTATTCATGACTTGAAAATATTCTTTAAAAAATAATCCAAAAAGAAAACCTGGATTTTGCCATCTTATAGAAGGGACACCATTTTGCTATGCCAAATTGATCACCAACAATGGTCCGCCATGGCCTCACATCGGGAGGCATGGAGATGCACTATCCACAATGCTGCAGCCTTATTTGAGAACTCACACCGAACAAGTCTTGAAGAAAAACGACAACGAAGAAAGAATCACAACCCGGAAACATCACCCAAGGAGACCTTCTGCTGTGCTTTCTGCAACCGGACTTGTTTCTCTCGGATTGGCCTTTTTAGTCATCAGCGCACTTCCAGAAAGTGCGGGATGAGTCCTTCCTGAATCTTCATTTGCGAAGAAAAGCTAGAGAGAGAGAGAGACAGAGAGCACATAATGGGACTTGAGTATTCATGGATTTTGGTATCCACAGGTGGTCCTGGAACCAAACCCCAGCGAATATGAAGGGACAACTAACTGTGTGTGTGCGTGCGTATATCATTATATGAATTTTGAGTTTGATTATGAATAATATCTTACAGAAAGGAGGTTGATAATAATAATAATATAATTTATTTATATTCCACAATAATGATGACTTATTGTGTTACAGAAGCATTAAACTTTTTTTATAGATTACTGGTACCTGTAATACAGTAATAACCACTGTTGAGAAGATTGGAAGTAACTTTTATCTTTTTTTTTCCTGATTCCATTTTTTCTTTTTGCTTCTATCTTTTCTCTTTCTTTTCTTGACATTTTTTCTGTTTCTTCTTATTGTTAATTCTGTATTATAAAATTATTTGAAAAAGTTAATAAAAATATTTTTTAAAGTAATGTGACAGGTAACATCCTTACTCGTAACATATTACTTCCAAGTTCTGGTCCTAATAAGAAGGGGTAGAAAAGTGAGTCTATCTCTATCTATCTGGCTTTTCTTCGCAAACGAAGATTCAGGAAGGACACATCCCGCACTTTCTGCAAGCGCGCTGATGACTAAAAAGGCCAATCCAAGATAAACAAGTCCGGTTGCAAAAAGCACAGCAGAAGGTCTCCTTGGGTGATGTTTTTGGGTTGTGATTCTTTCTGCGTTGTCGTTTCTCTACAAGACTTGTTCGGCGTGAGTTCTCAAATAAGGCTGCAGCATTGTGGATAGTGTGTCTCATGCCTCCCGATGTGAGGCCAGAGCGGACCACTGTTGGTGATCAATTTAGCCAAGCCTGAGATGTTGTTTCAGGGAGTCTTTGTATTGCTTTTTTGGAGCGCCCCTCTTACGCTGACCCGTGGCGAGTTCACCGTAGAGTAGTATTTTTGGGAGGCGATGGTCCTCCATCCTAGAAACGTGCCCTGCCCAGCACAGCTGCGTTCTCAATATCATGGCCTCAATGCTGGTGATCCCTGCTTGCTCAAGGACAGCAACATTCGTCACATAGTCAGTCCAGTGCATATTTAGGATTGTGCATAGACAGTGCTGATGAAAGCGCTCAAGGAGTCGTAGGTGGTGGTGATAGGTGACCCATGTTTCAGATCCATAAAGGAGGAGAGACAGTACAATGGCTCTATACACACTGATTTTTGTGCTTTGCCTCAGGTGTTTATTACTCCAGACTCTTTTGTGAAGTCTTCCAAATGCGCTATATGCCTTTGCTAATCTGTGATCGATCTCTTTGTCAATCTTGGCATCTGAGGAGATGATGCTTCCCAGGTAGGTGAACTGCTGAACGGACTTGAGCACAGATTTGCCAACGGCAATGTGGGGATGGTGGTGTTCGTCCTGTGGTGCAGGCTGGTAAAGAACTTCTGTTTTCTTCAGGTTGACTTCCAGCCCAAACAGCTCTGCAGCTGTTGCAAAGCAGGATGTTAGGTGCTGGAGAGCTGCTTCTGTGTGGGCAACAAGGGCAGCATCATCGGCGAAGAGCAGCTCACGGACTAGACAGTTTAGAGTCTTAGTGTGAGCCCTCAGACGGCTTAAGTTAAACAAGCTACCATCAGTACGGTAACGTATATAGATGCCGTCGTCTTTTTAATCACTCTGTTTTAGTATTGACCTTTCATCATAGTGGAGTTAGGAGTATATCCGTGTTGTATTGGAGTCACGTCTTGCAGAGCTGGTGTAACAGAACTTTTTCATTAGCAGAGACATCTTCCACCTTCCCTCGGGTTTCCCTGTTTCCTCTGAGTTTCATTGCAACCACATTATTTTGGTGTGGCTGGATGGTGAATTGTCTCAGCAATTATATTCTGTTGTGAGTTCTCCCTGTCATTATAATAATAATATAATAATAAATTTTTATTTTTAACCCGCCCCTCTGCTCGGCAACCGGGGCAGCTTACAGCAAGATTAAAACAACATCAAGTTAAAACAGTCCTTCCCCATCCTACCCTCCCACCCCTTAAAACTAAATTAAACTAATGGAGAGTTAAAACAATGTTAAAATACAATAAATAAATAAATAAATAAATAAATAAAAGCAACGACGGCGAGGGGGTGGGTAGCAATCAGTCCACTTGAACCGGGAAGTTATTCCGGGAAGGCCTGTCGGAAGAGATCTGTCTTTAGTGCTTTCTTGAAGCTATCAAGAGTAGCGATAAGATGGATCTCATCCAGCAGGCCATTCCAAAGTCTGGGAGCCGTAGAAGAGAAGGCCCTCTGGGAGGTCTGCGACAGCCTAATTTTCATAGGCTGCAGCAGGTTCCTCCCAGAGGACCAAAGTGTGCGGGGGGGATCATATGGGATAAGGCGGTCCCAGAGATAAGATGGACCCAAGCCATGTAGGGCTTTATGTAAAACATGTTGGGGTAGCTGAGCCTTCAATTGACAATTAAGATCCATTAGCTTTACCAAAGATCTGCATTAGACGAAAGCCTTGTAGAACTGGTTTGTACATATGGATCAACACATCCTCCAGCATTTTGGATTCTTCATGGAGGAATGGAGCTACAGATGGGCTATCATTGTAAGCAACTAGATTTTGAAAAGTATCACTGCATCATTGCTTAGTACAATCAGCCATGTTCACCCATTTAGGCAGTGGAGATTCAAGAAGTAAGCCAGAAGAAACCTCCTATCTCATACAGTGACTTTTCAAATCCGTTTATGACACAAAGGCAAACGGAAACTGTAACACCTCAAGGAATCAATGTAAACCTTGCAAGTCTTCAAAGAACAAAATTTATTTTGTTTCTATTTTTATTAATTTATATTTATTTATTCATTTACCATATTTATATGCTAACCCCCATCAGTACCATCATTTTGGTCATGGTGGCAAGTTCTCTTTGTGACCAGAAACCCCTATTATCACAAGGGCATTTCTCACTATTCAAATTGTTGATAAATGTGTGTTTCACCTTGAGTTTGGGCA
Organism: Gambelia wislizenii; assembly: GCA_030847615.1. Taxonomy (NCBI): domain Eukaryota; kingdom Metazoa; phylum Chordata; class Lepidosauria; order Squamata; family Crotaphytidae; genus Gambelia; species Gambelia wislizenii. The sequence continues at coordinate 37,677,895 of JAUMIR010000004.1, forward strand.
ATATACACATTTATCAGCGATTATCATACTGAGTGAAGATTCTGGGAGTCAAAAAGTAAATGTTCCAAGTTATAGTATGACTTGCATTGTGAATTTAGGGACATTAGAGCCCACCCAATCTGTTTGGAAAAAAGTGGTATACCACAATTTCTAATTCTAAATATGTCTAGAACAGTGGTTCTTAACCTGTGGTCCGGGGACCCCCAGGGATACGCAATGTCCTCACAGGGAGTCCACGAAGGCTTGAAGCCTGCTTGGTCCACCTCCTCCCTGCAGTGGAGTGGCCACATGACACGAGCCAAGGCAAAGACTGGCTGGCTTGGCCTGTGCATTGCCAATCTGCTCCAGCCACAAACTTGCAGCAAGAATCAGAAGAAAAGGTTTAATGGATGGTGTAATATTATCATTAATAATAATAATAATAATAATAATATCATCAGATATTGTTGTTGTTGTTGTTAGGGTTTTAAATCTTGAGTTTAGTCTTGGGGGTCCAGGGCAACCAATGATATTTAAAGGGGGGTCCCTGGTAAAGAAAAGGTTAAGAGCCACCTGTCTAAAACATTTCCAAATGACGCTTCGGCTCAGTAGAGTTGTTATGTAAAGGTTGCGTTTTTTTCTTGAACTGTGTAAAATGTGATACTCAATATCAGGAGACATTTTGTTGCCTACTGTGAAAAATACATGGCCTTGGATTGCTACACCATGGCATAGGGACCATAATTAAGCTTAAGTTAAGCCCCCTTTCTCCAGATGAATTTGAAACCCTTCTTTTCTGGGATCAGAGAAATTAGAAATGGAACTTTCCCCAAATGTTCCTTCTGGATGTATTATCCCCTACCAGTAGGTGTACAGTTCTGTCTATTCCTATTAAAAGCCTGTGCAATTAATATTTCATTAGCCCTGAAGCTGTTATAAATGTTGCTTCACTCACTTGCATCCTGGGAACACTGATTTATTTCTCAGGCCTGAAACAAAAATTGATTAAGCTAGAAAATTGTGGCTAAATGTGATTGAACGGTAGGAAAGGTGGAAACGAGACAGATGTGAAGGCGTGAGTGATGTTCCTGTCAAAGAAACCATTAATAAATGGATCCTTACTGATATGCCTGCTGCATATCACTCAAGTTCAGGTCATATTCTACATCAATACAGAGGTTGGAAAAATTTCCTCTTGGGGCTACAGATCCCAGAATCCCCTAGACACATAACCTCTGACTGTACAGCCCCCCCCCCATCTGTGGGGAATGCATTCCTGGACTTACCATGTATATGTGAAACTGTGGATAATAACAAACCCTATTAAAACAAGGGACTTCCTGTACAAACATACCATAGAGTTGCATTGAAGAACCTAGTGGTCCTAGAGAGGATACCTCTCTGGGCATTTTCCAGTGCAGCTCTATGGTATGTGTCCCCTTTTTTGTGTCCCTTGGGTAACTGAAACCATGGATATTAGTTCTGTGGATACAGGGGGCAAGGACAGGTTACTTACCTGTAACCGTAGTTCTTTGGTCATCTGTGAAATCGCACAAGTGGATAGCTTGACGCACACACAGAACAGCATTTGAAACATTCTAAAGCAATTAGGCAAGGTTTTTGGTGGTAGCTCCACCCACTTCCATATGGTATATAAACACCAAGCCTGCCAAAACCACCTCAGTTCCATGTCTGCCACATAGGCAGCATCAATGAAACCAAGGAAGGCAGGACACACAAGGGGAGGATAGGTGGGTTTGTGTGATTTCATAGATGACCACTTGAAGAACTACAGTTACAGGTAAGTAATCTGTCCTTCTTTGTGGTCTCTGTGAATTCACACAAGTGGGAGATTAGCAAGCTACAACCTACAGGTGGTGGGAACGTCACGCAGAAACTAATATAGTGGCTCAACACACCAGAAAAAAAATACACAAGACATATGTTATGGTTGAAACAGGAGATTGTGTATTGGAAGCTTAGTTGCATAGGACAGGAAAATTAAGAATAAGGTGGGTCTGGGGCATAAGCACTACACGATGATAGTATTGATTCCACTTTAACTTCCATGGTTCCATGCTATGGAATCCTAAGATTTGTAGTATAGGGAGGGCTATTTAGAAATCTCAGCAAGAGCACTCTGCTGCCACCCCAAGTACAGACTATAGAATCCATAGGAATCATAGTGCTATACCTGTGTTGCGTGAAAGGGTGTATAGTTTTTCAAATGCAATTGGTACTTATACAGCTAGGATAGGGTGTTGAACCTCCACTCCCCCCCAAACTGGGGGACAAGTCCCAATTTGGGAATGGTTTCTTGGGGTGCATTCCAGTGTGGGGAGGGGTTTAAGGAATGTGTCTAACCAAAGCAGGCAAGGCCATATACAAATCAACCATAAACCTGCATGTCTCCTCAGTAGTAAGCTCCAGTACAACAACTCTGAGGCATCCAGAGTACAGCTCAGTTCTCTGTACCTTTATGGCATCTCTCAAGTATCTCTGACTTTCAGGACCTTTTGCTGATTTGAACTGAAGTACAGCACAGTTAAGAAAGAAAGCATCTTTACAGCATAGGCTGTTTCTGTATTGTTTCTCACCAACATCTTATGAATCGCATACCTTTGCTTTTCAGAAACTGGATTTAAATCTACAATGCTTTTTGCCTATATTCCACAAAAACACCACACATCTCTGTGTTCCACAGTGAAGCCTAATGCAGAAAGTTTTTTTTTTTAAATTGGAAAGGCACTTTTAATAAGAATTGAGTACTGTATAATATCATGCTGAAGTTGTTTGTAACTGAGTAGTGGTGAGAAGAACCTCTAGGTTTCCAGAGCATCAATCCACTGCTGTTCAGTTAAAGTTGGCCTCAGCATATCATTATATTCATTCTCATTAAAAGAAACTATCTAAGCTCTGCCAGAATAGCAAATTCGTTCTGCAGTCATCACTTTTGAAGAACTTTCCACATTACCATTTCTTGAGGGTTTCTCCATTTCTCTTTTCTCTACATTACCCGTCATAGCTCAATGGGGAGATTTATCCAGAGAAGGTAATCTAAGTGTCCAACTGTAAGTTTCATAATGTGTTATCTTGTTGCTATCACCTTATATCTTGTAGAGCTCAGGGAAGCACATACCAGCTGGCCAGAGAAAGACTGGGCTAAAGCAGTGTAACTCACTGCCATAATGGAGCTGCCAGACTCACCCATGCCCACCCTGGGGGCTCATTGGCAGGGCAGTGGGGGGGCAGTCACCACCTCTTCCCATGTGGCAGGGAAGGGGCGGCATGGGTGCCACCATGTTCCTCTTTTTCCCAGCTGGCACAGCTGGGAAGAGGTTGGAGTGGTGGCCAATCAGGGAGAGGCTTGTGTCGCCCTAATTGGCCAGTTTGAATGAACTCCCAGCCAATCAGAGGTGAAGGCAGGCCTCATCCTCTGATTGGCTGGGAGGCAGAACCTTGCTGCATTTTGCAGCAGGTCTTCACTCAGGTCTGGCAGTTGGGAATAAATAAACATAGCAGTCAAAGTTGTGAGACTAGTCAAGATTGTCGAGAAACAGTCTGGGAAAGAGAATAGGATGGGATCATGAACTGATCCCTAAGAGAACCAATGAGGGAGGAGAAAGAGAAAGAACTTGTCAGCTAAGAAAAAGTTAAATGAGTGATCTGATAGAAAAAGACCTTGGTTGGAAAACAGTGAACAGTGCCCAGAAGGCATACCACAGTTAATGAAGTGGATGTGTTCCTGGGCATTATTTCTTTAACAGAAAATTTGGTAACAGAGGTAGAAATAATGTGGAAAGAATGGGGATAGCTTCCTACACAAAGCAGAGCACCTCAATATGTTCAAACAAGCTATTTATTCAAAATTAAAAGTATCTACATATGAAATTAAACAAACAACTCTAGCACATGGCATGGTGATGTAAATGCTGAGCCCCCAGGACTCTAGCAGGATCAGATTGTACATAAAGTTCCTTTCCCCTCCCCACAATAACTTCTAAAACTAACAGATTGCTGGAAGGGGGTAACTCAGTCCACAACTCACCCCAAATCTGTATCTGGGCCTATCTGGACTGAGAACATCTAACTGATGGGAGACAGCCAGTTGGGTTCAGGAGATAATGAATGGTTCATTGACCAGACGGGTCTGTATGAAAGGCCATACTTAGGGCTTGTCTATATGAGGCAAAATAAATAAATAAATGTGGATTGCTCCACAGTAATGGCAATTTGCAGCACCTGCTATTTGCCTTAAACTGTTGTGGGGTTTTTGGCAGGTCACAGGCATGCAAAGCTATCCGTGTTTGCTGTGCAAACGGGCATACCTGCTAATCAAGATGGCAGCCATGAGTGAATTACTCATGTTTTTACTTACCTCAATTTTCCACCACTGGACAGTATTTAAAAAAAAAAAACATATCCAGGGTGTGAAATAGCAACTTTTTGCTTTAACAAAAAAGCAAACAAAAAAAAAAGCCATTTTATCACCTTAGCACTCATTCACTAAGGCAAAAATCCAACATGGCTGCTCCAGGTGCTTGCCTTGTTAGCAAGCACCACTCTCCACACATGGCCAACCACTCATCTGCTCATATTGTGAAAGTGAATCAATTTAGTCACTTGTCTTAACAAGCAGGAATTCACACTCCCCTCGCTTTTTTTCAAAAAATACGGGAAAAGCACAAAGGTGAAGGCCTCCCTCCTTCACAATATGGCAAATAGGTGTGGGATCCCATTGGGACAGATCGTATTCTCCTCTCATTCTGTGAGGAGTATTTTCACCATTTAGACAACCCCTTACACATCTATTCCTTTAAAATCCTGTCTTGGACCCAGCTAATTGTAGAAAAAAAAGTTACACTAAACATTATTCTAGAAATGAATATGGCACATGTGAGGAATGTGCGGACTTCCAAATGTTGGACTGCAGCTCCCATGAAGCCTTGCCACTGGCCACACTGGCTAGGGCTGAGGGGATTTGCACTCTAATGAAATATGGAGAGTGATGTGGCCCCATCCCTGATATAAGGATGCTCTTCAGTATTTCCAGAATAGCTTACAAAAATAATGAATGAAAAATAACATCTAAAATAACAAACAAAAAAGGGGGGAGGGGGAACCAACCTATTGTCACCATCAGCATCTGATAATTTCTCCTTATTCTTTTGCAACCACTCAGCGGTCTCAACAGAAACAGGCATACTAGGGCAAATAAATTTAACTGGTACAAAACATTGTGCTTTGGAGTGCTTGGAAAATGCATTGTCTCACAACAAAAGCACTACCTTGAAAAAGGATGTGCAGAGTGTGCACAACAAAAAAAGGAAAGTGTAATCAATTTATTGTGCAAGTAATAAAAAGACCTTGGCCTGTGCAGTGTCCTGTTTAAGCTGCTTGAAGAAAGCCAGCATTTTCTGCAATTATTTTTTTTATTTCCCATCCTCTTTGTGGATCTGTTTCTAGTGAAGAGCTTTACTGACCTAGATAGAATATAGATCAGCTCAGCAAGCTAGCCAGCCCTTCTATATAGAACAACCAGAATTCAAATATCCCAAATTAGATTGCTGTATATAATGATCAAAATTCCACCTTGTGTAATCTTGGCATCTCCATCCCATTTTCGTATGACATCCATCACTGTCCATATCATGAACAGCTTGTGCAGTTTCATGTTTCAGCAATGAGAGGATTTTATATTAAATGGGTGAAATCACTGCAGAAATATAGCCTCTGGAATAGCTTCTTGGGTAGCCCAGACATTTCTTGGTAAAGGCCAGGCAGGTTCTTGGATTCCCTCCCTCCTCCCACTTTTAAGAATTAATTTAGCTTCAAATAACAGAGAATTCACAAGTACACACATTGGTTCATGCAAAAAGGATTAAAATAGCCTAGGAATGAAAGCAGTTTGGCAAAATACTGCCTGGATACAAATATTGCAGATATACATGATGCTTGTTCATTTGCCTCATAAGCAGATTTCTTGGAAAGCTCAGTAGACTTTTGGAAAGACCAACAGACCTTGAATAAAAGATTATGAGAATACAATAATTGGGTGAATTATTTGTTATACCACAGAGAGTAAATTTGCCCAATTTACTCAAATATTAAGGAGCTATATTTGGAGCAAATAATCACATAAGATTCTTGACAAATCAAATATTGATTTATTTGCAGACATTGTTAGATAACATAGTGATTACAAACACTTTGGAACTGTGTTTGGAAACTTCAGTTCCCCTAAATCTGGAGGACATTGCAGTCCTCCATAAATAGGAAGACTTCTAAGACATCAGTCCAGGTGACTGAAGTCTTTGCTCTGTGTTTTGACCTCCAGAAAAAAGGCCCACACAGTAAGAATGAGTTTGTGTCAAACTTTTTCAACAGCAATTCCTGACAGGTAATGCCTGCAGGTTTGAAGAAAAAACAAATAACAAGAACAAGAACAATAATAATGATGATGATGATGATGTCCTCCCTCCACATTTGCGGCTTTCACACTTCCGGTTCCGCATAGTCGCAGTTTGCTGCTCTGGGGAGGGTGGGGAGGAAGTGGCAACGGGGCTTCTGAAGCCCCATTGCCCTTTGGGGAAGGCGGGGTGAGGCCTGGTATTATTCGCGGATTTTTCATATTCGTTGGGGTCTTCTGCACCTAACTCACGCCCCCGAATGTGAAGGGAGACTGTAATAAAAAATTGCAGAATATTTTTCTCGCAAATAGCAATCGCAAATAAAAGAGAGCAAAATCTAATGGAGAAAACTGATAAGATGGCAGCCACTCCCACTGACAGGACACATGATAAAACTAAGAAGATAAGACTGAAAAGCTAAACAACATAGTTGTGGAGGTGGGAGAAATGGCAGATGAAGTTCTAGAAGCAAGTGTAGTTAATGCAGAAAAACCTCACACCTTGAATATAACTGTGCAAGAGCTTACTATAAAGGTAGAGAATGCTGAGAACAGAGATAAAGAGAGGAACATATATTTACGTGTGATTAAAGAATGAGCAGGGTACAAACATGATGGGCTTTTTAATACAGTGGTAGGCAGACATTTTTGCAGATTTGAATGTTCAGGATGCTTAATACTGAAAATGCATACCATGCAATGGTACTTAGATCTACTGATGAATCAGGATCTAGGGATCTGTTATTTTTGAATGTTATGCAATGAAGAACATTTTTAAAATAGCATGTGATCTTCTCAATATAGACGATAGTGGATTTTCAGTGGATTTCTATAAGGACTTGAGCCTAAAAATTCTGAATACAGTGGGCCCTTGGTATCTGCTGGGGTTTGGTTCCAGGACCCTCCATGGGTACCAAAATCCTTGGATACTCAAGTCCCATTATCTACAATGGCATAGGAAAATGGTGGCCCTTATATAAAATGACAAAATCAAGATTTGCTTCTTGCAATATATGTTTTGGGGAATATTTCCAAGCTGTGGATACAAAATCTGTGGATATAGAGGGCCAACTGTAAAATATGGGGACAAGAAAGGTTACAGAAAACAAAAATTCCTTATAGATGGGGTGTTCCCTTTGAATTAATTGTGAAACATGAAAATAGAAAGCAAGCAGACTGTGTGATTGCTGAAAGACTTAGAAGGGAATGAATATTCCCAGTCATCTAGGGTGGATTGGAGAAGATGGAATAAAGAACAAGGGCACAGGCACAAGATTCAACCTCAACTAAAAACTGGAGAGCTTCAGCCACACCAATGTTAAAGAAATGTGTATAAAGAACAGGTTTGAGAAAATTTGAAAGCATGTTAAGGTGAACAGGTAGTATACCATTTGGATGTTTGACAAGATGGTGGTTGTTGTGTGTCTTCAAGCTGACCCTAAGGCGGGGTTTTCTTGGCAAGATTTGTCCATAGGGGGGTTGCCTTTGTCCTCCTTTGAGGCTGAGACAGTATAACTCACCCTAGGTCACCTAGTGGGTTTCCATGGCTGAGCAGGGATTCAAACCCTGGTCTCCAGAGCTGTAGTCCAGTGCTCAGACCACTACATCATACTGATTCTCATTTGGTAAGATAGTTCTGTTTAATTTATGGTTTTTATATTTTCATGCCTTTGCTTTGTAAATTTTTGTCTCCTTCTTGTTTCTTTAAGATATTACCTAGATAAGTTAGAATTTTATTAATGTTACATTTATAGTTAACTGAGAACTGAAATGCTGAAATAATTGAAAATTAATCATGGTCTAAATCTCTGTGCTAGGACTGGGTGGTCTTTGAGCACCAGACCAAAAGTAATACTGAAATTCTTGTTTTTCATATCACAGGTAGAGGAGGTCAAATAATTTGGTTTGGGATTTTAGTATATGGGAAATAAGCCATCAAATGCCCAGTAAGAAGTCAGAAGTCTAAGTCATTCTAACATGAAGATTACCTGGCCTATCGTGGCAGAGTGGGGTGGGAGTGGGGAGCTATTGCTCAGCACAGCTTTATGGATAGGAGGAATGAATGGGAAAGATCAGATGAGAGAAATGAAAAGCTCCTAACATGCAAGTATTGTTTGGTAAAGAATTAAGTCAGTAATGGCAGAACAAAGTGATATCTTGAAATGTTAAAGCATTATGATCTGCTGTAGACAGCTTAAGACATATGTGGCCTGCTTACAAGAGACCCATCTTGCTGATCAGGGACACTTCTTAAAACAGTTACAACTCCAAGTAAGTCTAAAACAAGAAGGGTAGTAATTCCCTTGTATAGCCCTTCAGTTTACAGTGGATGGAATTTAAAAGGCCCAGAAGGAAGGTTTCTGTTTGAGTTCAGTATGGAGACAGATTATTAACATTTGCACCTGCGTATTCCCATAATATGGGTCATAAAGTCATAGTGTAGGAAGGGGCCCTATGGGCCATCAGCTCCAACCCCCTGCTCAATGCAGGATCTCCACCTAGAGCATCCCCAACAGGTAGCTGTCCAGCCTTTTTTTTTGAAGACATCCAGAAAAGGAGACTCCACTACCTCTCTAGGCAACCGGTTCCATTGCCGAAATACTCTCACTGTCAAGAAGTTCCTTCTAATGTTCAAAAGAAATCTACTCTCCTGTACTTTCAAACCATTAGACCTAGTTCTACCCTCTGAGGCAGCAGAGAACAATACAGTACCCTCCTCTTTATGGCACCTTTTGAGGTATTAAAAGTGTGATCCTATCACCCTTCAATCACATTGCTGGCTCATCTTCAATTTTTGGTCAACAATAATCCTAAAGTCCTTTCACGTATAGTACTGTTAAGCCAAGTATTCCCCATCTTATACCTCTGCATTTGTTTTTTGTGGCCTCAATGTAGAACTTTGCATTTGTTTCTACTGAATTTCATTTTATTAATTTCAGCCCAGTTTTTCAGTTTATCAAGGTCCTTTTGAAATTTGATCCTATCCGACAATGTGTTAGCTACTCCTCCCAGTTTTGTATCATCTGGAGATTTGATAAAGATTTCCTCCATTCCATCATCTAAATCATTAATAAAAATACTGAAGCGTGATGGCCCCAGGACAGAACCCTGTGGCACTCCACTTGAGACATCCTTTCATTTTGAAGCCTGAGCACTGAGGAAAACTTTTTGAGCATGGTTTTCCAACCAATTATGGATCCTTCTGATGATGTTTCCATTTATTCCATATTTAGTCAGTTTGGTAATCAAAATATCATGGAGGACTTTATCAAATACTTTGCTGAAATCCACATAAATGACACAAACAGCATTCCAATCATCTACTAAACTAGTGATCAAAATAAAAGGTTAGTTTGACAGGATTTGTTCTTGACAACCCATGCTGGCTCCTACTAATCACTGCATTGTCATCAAGATACTTGCAGATGGACTCCTGTATAATCTGTTCTAACATATTTTTTCCTGGTATGGAGGTCAAGCTGACTGGCCTGTAATTTTGTGGATCTTCTTTTTTTGCCTTTTTTGAAGAGAGGGACAATGTTTAAAAAATGACAGCAAGCACAAAAACACACTTAAAAATACAAATAACCTGGGGAGGGTACAAAAAAGGGTGTCACTTACCTGGATGTCCCGATCGCACCCGGAAGTGTTTTGGAATGGAGCTCCCACTGATGCTGGCATCGCGCCAGCATAACGGGGCACCTTTTCACTCGCCTGTCATTCTGTTATAGAAATGGAATGGGCGATCTATTCATGGCTTAGCTTGTGAATTAAAAGGGGACATGGCAAAACGGGACCAGCACAAGAGCATGATGACTTGGAGATGACGGCATTTGAAAGGAAAGGTCTTTTGCGATCTCCTGGTGTCATTGTCACACCATATTTACAACGTCTGATAATCTCCACTCTCTTGCTTCGAACATATTTGGGGGGAAAATCTTTTTGTTGCTCCTTGCTTGCCTAGTCAGGCTCAGCTCATTTTGAGCTTTAGTTTTCCTTACATTATTCCTGCATTATTTGCCCAAACATCTGTATTCTTCCTTGGTGATTCTCTCTTTCTTCCATTCTTTATATGTGCTCTTTTTTTTTTTTCCTTTTCACTTCCTCCTCAAGTTTACTGTGCAACCACATTGGCTTTTTCAGACATTTCCCATTATTATTCTTCCATGGAATTATTTGTAATTGTGCTTTTAGCAGTTCCTTCTTCATGAAATCTCATCTGTGCTGGGTGTCTTTCTCCTTTAGCATCTCTAGCCATGGGATTCTGCCCAATATTTCCCTGAACTTGATGAAATCAGCTTTTCTGAAATCCAAGGTTCATGTTTGACTATACTCGCCTTTGTCCTGTCCCACAATCATGAATTCTAGCATTACATGGTCACTCCCCACTAAAGTTCCAGTGATTCTAGTGACCAACTCCTCCCTATTGGTTAGAATCAAATCCAGGATTGCTGATCCCTTTGTTCCTTCCTCCACCTTTTAAAAGAGGGAATTATCTACAAGGCACACAAAGAATTTGTTGGACAGCCTATGCTTAGCAGAGCTAGTCTCTCAGAAGATGTCGGGCTAATTGAAGGCCGTCATAACTACCAGTTTTTGCTTCCTGGAGAGTCTGAGATTTGTTTCAGAAAAGCATTGTCCATCACCTCATCTTGGTTTGGTGGCCTGTAGTAAACTCCTCTCAAAATGTTGTTTTTATTTCTTCCTCCATTTATTTTTACCCCAATGCTCTCCACTGGTGATTTCTGTACAACTGAATTTGTCTTTGACATATAATGCTACCCTCCTTCCTTTTCTTCCTGATCTATTCTTTTGAAAAAATTACATCCCTCAACTGTTATATACCAAACATAGGAGTCACCCCACCAAGTCTCTGCTATACCTATAAAGTCAGAGAATGGTTGGGTAGTAGTAGTGTGTGTGTGTGGGGGTAATATACAGACTCGTATCCAACCACACATACTCCTACCCAACCATTCTCTGAAGATGCCAGCCACAAATGCAGGCGAAACTTCAGAAGTAAACTCTTCCAGAACATGGCCTCACAGCCCGGAAAAAAACCAAGGAAAATCTATGGATGCCGGCCGTGGAAGCCTTTGACTTCACATTGTTTGTTCTCATCTTTTATTCTACTGTGAGTTTTACTGTGGCTCCCATTCTCTCCCTCAGCTTCTTCTTTAGTATTCACAACCTTGTGTTTAGAGCCTGCTTTTGGACAGATGCCTAAGATATCATTTCCCCAAGGATTTAGTTTAAAGCCCTCTTGATCAGATTTGCCATATTTTTGCCAAAGGCATACGTCCCAGTTTTCATGAGGTATAACCACTAGTCAGTCCTGCATCTAGGAAGTGAAGATGGTCCCAGAAGTCAAACCTCTCATGTCAACACCATCTGCATAGCCAGTCATTCACCTGCAGTATCTTTCTGTCCCTGTGTGGTCCTCTTTATCTTTCACTGGTAAAATTGGCGAAAATACCTGTGCCTCTAAACTCTTCACTTTTCTACCCAGGGGTTCATAGTTCAAGGTGATCTGCTCAGAAGTGTCCTTTGCAGTGTCATTGGTGTCCACATGAATCAGAAGAAAGAGGTACTGCTCTGTGCTCTTGAGGAGCTTTGGTAATTTGTCAGTGACATCCTGGATATGGTTGCCAGGAAGACAGCATACTTCCCAATTTATCATGTCTGGCTGGCACACAGTTCCCTCTATACCCCTGAGCAATGAATCCCCTACCACCAGCACCTTTCTTTTCTTCTTGCTGCAGTTGGTGGTTAGGTTGGCTCCTTCCCTGACATGCAGTGTCTCCTGCTCCTGGTCTTCTGCTTGTGCTTCTTCACCATTATCCTCAGGAAGATGTAGGAATTGCTTAGTTGGAGCAATGTAGGAATTGCTTAGTTGGTTCCACATCCCTTGTGCATGGTCTGCTCCTGACAGTGACTATCCTCCAGGGTGCCTCCTCAGTGTTACACCCTCTTTATTTTCATTGGCAGTTTCTTTCTGTTGGTTCTGTAGGATCAATTTCCTCTCTGTTCTATACAGGAAGTCCTTGTGTTCTCTGATGTGTTGAAAAATTTCAACACATAGCTGCCATATGTTGACCTTCTCTTCCAAGAGAGCCACCAGTTTGCACTTGCTGCAAGTTTAGTCAGTGAGGTTTTCTGGTAAGGCAAACATTGCACCACATTGCAGCAGACAACAAATCCTTCTTCCTCCATCCCTGAGGCACTCCTTCTGTAAAACATTGTCTAAATTAAACAGAAATGCAGTAATGGATGTTCTACTGGGGGGAGATTTAAATACTGTGCTAGACACCCCCCCCCCAGAACTAAAGTAAACTTTGGAGGAGTGGGACATAAGAAGAAGCACGTGGCAAAAATTTTGTTATATCTTCTTAAATTTCCTCCCTGAAAGATACATAGAGAACACACAATCCTGTTAATAAGGATGAGACATTTTGTTCCAATACATTTCCCCTCTTATTCCAGAACAGATTTTGTTTTAGTTTCTATACCTCTAACGACTTTCATCTGCAATAATCCATTGGTCAGATTTGTATATCTGATAGATGACAAGCTTTCAGTTTAAATAGGAGTGTCCTGCAGTGCATACATGGCACATTAATATGGAGTTGTTAAACAGTAAGTGCTCTACTGACAATATAGCAGAGGCATTAAAATCATATTTTGTATGTAATTAAACTTCTGATACAGTATATTGGATTGTCTAGAATGCTATGAAGGCTGCTATCAGAAGTGTCATATTAAAATAAAGTTCAATACAATGTAAGTGTAAATTAGCATGCATGAAAAATCTACAGAGTGATACAGAAAAAGCAGCAGAAAACATAACAAATGGGATCTAAAAAGGGTTATAAATAATTACAGGCTAACCATCATGAACTGGAGAGCTTAGACACTGGTATTATTAAGAAAGCACTTTCATATGTGAATCAGAAGTATTATGAGCATGGTAATAAAGGCTCTAGGCTACTGGGAGTCACATTATGTTCCAGAGAAAGGATTAGGACAATAGTTGCATAAAGAACAAACAGGTCATGAAACCTGTGACATGCAGGTCATAATAAAAACATTTTCTGGCTATTCTCAGAACTTACATATTTTTAAAAAATCCAAATACAGAAGAAATTTAAAATTATCTTAGTAAAATTTATGTTAAGTAAATCTCAATACCTAATGAAGAATTAAAAGCAAAAAAATCATTGTAGAGGAGGTGAAGTAAGTGATTAAGCAGTTACAATTTTTAAAAGTCCCAGAACCTGGTGGCTTTTCTTCAGACTTTTATAAGACATTTTCTGATTTTTCTTACTCCTAGACTGACTAAATTGTTTAATAACATTTTGAAGGGTCAAAACATTCAAGACTCTTGGCAATTTGCCAGAATTAGCAATTCCAAAACCAGGAAATGACAGCACAAAAATGGAATCAAATCTCCCTGCTGAATCAGGACCAAAAGTTTTTTAGTGCAGTTTTAGCAGGGGAGGTTTGAAAAATATTGTTTCTAGTTACATACCTCCTGATCAATCAGGCTTCTTTCCATGATTACTATATTTCAGATCCAATTAGGCAAATGCCCAGTTGTGGCACATGGTAAGCTCCACAAAAAACCACTAAGGATAAACACATTAGATACTTAGATGCTTTTTATTACCTTCAGCGGTCTCTTTTCCCTGCCAGAGTTCTTGAGAAATACAATATTGGTGATACTTTTAAAAAGGCACTCCAGTGATTATATTATATTTCTACTGCTTCTGTGAGGGTTAATGATTAGGATTCTTCAGCCTTTGCACTATCTTGTGGTACTAAGCAACAATGCCCACTGTCTTAACCTTCTTTATATCATCTCGTTAAAACCCCTTGCTCAGGCATTAAGAGACAATCCAGAAGTCAGGGAATATAGAATCCTAGAGAGTATGCAGATGATGTGGTTTTATGTTTAGCAAACTCCAACAAAGCTGTGCCAACAGTATTTTTAAAAATTGGTTATTTTGGTATATTAGCAGGATTAACTATAAATACTAAAAAGACTAAGTCTTTTGATATAAAAATCAATCCAATGATGGAAACAAAAATTAATCAGACCTTTCCAATAAAAGTATAATTAGAGTATGTGAATAAGTTTCTACCTTGTAATTATAATTTGGTAATTAGGAAGATTAAACATGGCATAATTAAGTGAAATAAATTGAATTTGTTTTTCTTAAGTTTAATACAAGCAGTTAAAAAGACTGTATATTATGCTGTGAATTCTGATCGGTGACTGCCCATTTTATTTTTTGTTTTGTGATGACTGAATATAGAAATAAAATGTCTTGCTTGCTATATCAAGCAGCTAAAAAAGGGGACAAATAGCAACAAAAGGAATGCAAAGCTTAAGAATATCAAAGGAAATCTCTAAATCTATATGGATACTGTAGCTGCAACATAGATCCTGATAATAAAACTGGATAACAAGGGTTGTTCTCCCCTTTCCACTACTCAGTGTTTCCAATTTTCTTCTGTAGTGGGCAGGGCTAGGCAATGCTAGTCTGTGCTGTAGGGGGGTGATAAGGTATTCTAGGGTATATTTGTCAGGGGTAACATAACATGACTCGTTCCAAAATCCACAAAACAGCGATACCTTTATTGGACCAATTAGAAGGCACAAAATACATCAATGCAAGCTTTTGAAGCTCTGCTGGCTTCTTCATCAGGCAAACATGTTCAAAATCACACAGGAGAAGAAAAGTGACAATGTTAAGAGCCATGGGTCAGCAATTTGACATTTGAGGCAAAATGTAGGCTGGTGACTCTAGCTTTGTCACTTTTATTCTCCTGTATGATTTTAAATATCTTTGTCTGATGAAGAAGCCAGCAGAGCTTCAAAAGCTTGCATTGATATATTTTGTACTTTTTGGTTGGCCCAATAAAGGTATCGCTGTTTTGTGGATTTGGGATTTTGTTGTATTTTGCTGCATGGGCAACATGGCTATCCTTGAATATAATTACTTTTTGTTTGCTTACATATTATTAGACATACCTTATATCTCCTCCCTTGGCATTGTGGAATATGGTCACCATTCACATAACAAAGTTTAAGCAACTTTTTTTTAAAAAAAAAAAATGGAAACATCCATTTTTTTTATTTATTTAACCTTTACTATCCTGTTGGTAACATCACGCTGGACCAGATGAACCAATGTTTTGGTTTTCTTCACATAGTAAATACTTAAAAGGTAGAATTAATTGCCACAAATTGCAGCTTAGGTGGCTTTTAATGGGAATTAAACACATTCATGGAGCAAAAGTCCATCACTGACTACTAGTAATTATGGTTGTTATCTAATCTTCAAGATCAGAGGCAAGATGTCTCTGCATACCAAGAGCAACAATGAGAGAGTATTTTCTTCATGTCTTCTCTGTGTGCTTTCCATAGGCATCTGTTTGACCACTGTGAGAAACAGAAGGCTGGACTAAATAGGCTCTTCTTATGTTCTTCTTTCTGGCAAGGTAAGTCTTACAGCTTCCTGTAACTCACAGTCAACAGAAGGCTTCCAAAATATTAGTCTCATTTACTCTAATCACTGCCAATTTGGAATCAGCAGCTCCTGATATTCCATATATTTTCAAAGTTCAAAAAGACCAATTAATCTTTCCTTTTTTGACATGTTCTATTATGTATCCAGCTCTGCTTTTTACTGTGGCTCAGGACACCTTGACAGTAATTTCTAGATGAAGATCATTAGCCTTCAATTATTTACCATTCTCATTTTCATCTGTAGTAATAGGATTTTCGTGTCATCACAATAAGCTTGTTTTGCTTGGCTTTTTGCTGGTATTTGAGAACAGTCTAGTCTCTGTACAAAGAGAAGTGAACATTTTTATCTTTAATTGTATCATTGTCAAGTGACAAGCTGGTTTGGGGAGAGAGTTAACTTGGGTGAGCATCATTGTTCCTGTTTCCAGCTTTTGTCTTGCAACACCTGCTGGACCAGAGAAAATCTCCCAAAGCAGCTTGTGAAGACTCATTTGGAAATGAATTAAGCCCCTCTCTGGTACTTTTACTCACTCTTTGCAGAGCCCACTCCAGGCCTGTCAGAGAAACCAAGACGATGTTTTTCTCAGCTTTCTCTATGCAGTTCAATACATTTGATCATGGAGTAGCGATTACTTGGGACCAGACTGAGTACCGGTCCTCCAAATCTTATTATATCTTAATAGGCTTGAGATACAACTTGGGTCAACAGGCTGGGGACTGAATAATTTATTTCAACAGATCAAAAAATATTGAGAAGACAGAAGAGTAGGCTGCAAGGTCCCTCTTGATAGGAAATATTCATCCATTTCTTGCTTAAGGCTCCCATAGACTACTGCCTAAAACGATCCAGTTTATACAGAGAAATGACATCAGATAACAAGTGTAATTTGCAAAGCAAATACTTAATATTAACTAACAATTTGCATGCAGGCCATCTTCTAAAATCTGGAATAAAGTATCAGTGATGCAATCTCTAGAATTGTCACTTCAGAAATTCAGACTGGCATGTTGTGTACACTTACAGATCCTTGGAAGATTGAGAAAAAGCAGATCCTTGCATGTTTTGCAAACAACAAAAAAAAATTGAGGTTACTTGATTGCTTTCTTTCACCACAGATCCAGCTTATGGTTCATATTATAATCGGCAACCACTTAAAGAGCATACAGTCAGTCAGGATCATATTTTGTGATCAAACCAGGACTGGGTGTATTGCATTCAAATCCCCACGCATCATTTTAAAAATGTACGTCTTAAAAAGCATGGTAAAATGTACAGAAATTAAAGTTAGAAAGATTAAAAAGAAAGCAAAAGTGAAAGGTGAAAGAAAAGAAAAAGGAGAAAAGAAAAAAGATGATGTCCAATCTTACTTATAGGAGTTATAAATGCATACATATGCATAGCTCCCTATCTACAAATATAACTACAGTAGGACCCCCATATCTACTGCGGATTGGTTCGGGGGGCCGTGGATACCGAAAGCTGTGGATAATAGCGAACACCATTGAAAATAATGGGACTTCTGGTTTACAATACCATAGAGTTGCCTTGGAGAACCTAGAAAATAGCTAGAGAGGACACATTTTCTAGGAAGACTTTATGCTAGGTGTGCTGTTTAGTGGATAATGAATCAGTGGATACTGGGGTCCTACTGTATTTTCTTCTTTGAATCATCTGATCTCATTAATAATCAAAACAATAAATCACCAATTTATTTTGGGGTTTCAGATTTTTTTTAAAAAATTATTTATTTATTTATTTATTTATTTATACCCCGCTCTTCAACCACAAGGCTATCAGAGCAGCTTACACATTTTTTTAAGCAATAGCTATTTACACATCTACACTGCATTAAACAGTTTCCAATGTGTGTTAGCTAGTTGTCCCCACAAGCTGGGTACTCAATTTACCAACCTACGAAAGGATGGAAGGCTGAGTGAACCTTGGAGCCCGCTGGAATCGAGCTTGCAACGTGGTGGCTTGCAGTACTGGCATTTAACCACTGCGCCACCAGGGCTTAAAACAATCACTAACAACCTTTCTCTAATCAAATCCAACAATACTGTATATATCTTTCTACTACATTTAACAACTCCAACATCCATTCCTCCATCTTAATTAGTTTTAACATCTTCCATCAACTTCTGTGACTCCAGCTAAAAAATCTATATGTTTAAAACCATATTTCTACCACATATAAAACATCATTTTATAAAAATGCATTTTATGGCATAAACCCAGTCTCAATATCAACACTTACAAAGGAATTCCCCCCAGGGACAGGAGGATTTCCAGCAGATAATGGGCATCAACCCCTCTCTCTCTCTGGCTTTTCTTCGCAAACGAAGATTCAGGAAGGACTCATCCCGCGCTTTCTGCAAGCACGCTAATGACTGAAAAGGCCAATTCAAGATAAACAAGTCCGGTTGCAGAAAGTACAGCAGAAGGTCTCCTTGGGTGATGTTTCCAGGTTGCGATTCTTTCTGCGTTGTCGTTTCTCTTCAAGACTTGTTCGGCGTGAGTTCTCAAATAAGGCTGCAGCATTGTGGATAGTGCGTCTCCATGCCTCCCGATGTGAGGCCAGGGCGGACCATTGTTGGTGATCAATTTGGCCGAGCCTGAGATTTTGTTTCAGGGAGTCCTTGTATCGTTTTTTTGGAGTGCCCCACTTACGCTGACCCATGGCGAGTTCACCGTAGAGTACTATTTTTGTGAGGCAATGGTCCTCCATCCTAGAAACGTGCCCTGCCCAGCACAGCTGTGTTCTCAATATCATGGCCTCAATGCTGGGTGATCCCTGCTTGCTCAAGGACAGCAACATTCGTCACATAGTCCGTCCAGTGTATATTTAGCATTGTGCGTATACAGTGCTGATGAAAGCGTTTGAGGAGTCGTAGGTGGTGGCGATAGGTGACCCATGTTTCAGATCCATAAAGGAGGATAGACAGTACAATGGCTCTATACACACTGATTTTTGTGCTTTGCCTCAGGTGTTTATTACTCCAGACTCTTTTGCGAAGTCTTCCAAATGCGCTATATGGCTTTGCTAATCTGTGATCGATCTCTTTGTCAATCTTGGCATCTGAGGAGATGATGCTTCCCAGGTAGGTGAACTGCTGAATGGACTTAAGCACAGATTTGCTGACAGCAATGTGGGAATGGTGGTGTTCGTCCTGTGGTGCAGGCTGGTAAAGAACTTCCTGATTTCTTCAGGTTGACTTCCAGCCCAAACAGCTCGGCAGCTGTTGTGAAACAGGATGTTAGGCGCTGCAGAGCAGCTTCTGTGTGGGCAACAAGGGGAGCATCATCGGCGAAGAGCAGCTCACGGACTAGATAGTTTAGAGTCTTAGTGTGAGCCCTCAGCCGGCTTAAGCTAAACAAGCTACCATCAGTACGGTAACGTATATAGATGCCGTCGTCTTCTTCAAGCTCTGCCATAGCCCTTTGGAGCATCATGCTGAAGAAGATTGTAAATAAAGTTGGTGCAAGAAAACAACCTTGCTTCACTCCATTAGTTATTAGAAAGGGTTCTGAAAGAGCATCGCCATATCTGACTTGACCGCGCTGGCCCTCGTGTAGCAAGATAATCATTTTAAGGAATTTGGGGGCGACATGCTAGTCTTTCCAGGATCTGTCACAGACCTTTTCTACTCACAGTGTCAAAGGCTTTGGTGAGGTTGACAAATGTTACATAGAGACCCTTGTTCTGCTCCCTACATTTCTCTTGCAGTTGTCTAAGGGCAAATACCATATCTGAAGTATTCCTATTGGCTCTGAAGCCACATTGGCTTTCAGGAAGAAGTTCTTCTGCAATAGCAGGAACTAATCTGTTCAGGAGTATCCTTGCAAGGAATTTTCCAGCAATAGAGAGCAGTGTTACGCCTCAATAGTTTGAGCAATCGGATTTTGATTCTTTTTTCTTGTAGAGGGTGATGATGACTGCACCTCAGAGATCTGATGGCAGTTCCCCATTTTCCCAACAATTCATAAGGAGTTCATGGAATTTATCGTGAAATGCATGACCTCCGTGTTTCCAAACTTTCAGTGCAATTCCATCAATCCCAGCTGCCTTGCCGTTTTTCATCTGCTGTATGGCCTTAAGGGTCTCTTTTAAAGTGGGAGCTATGTCCAATTCATTTTTCATCGGTTTTTGTATCATATGTTGGATAGCTGAGGCTTGGACTACTCGGTTGGCACTAAAGAGACTTTGAAAATGTTCAGCCCATTGATTCAGGATGGAGGCTTTATCAGTAATTAATGTTTGACCATCTGTACTGTATAAGGAGCTTTGGACCTGATAAGCAGGTCCAAACACTGCTTTAAGAGCTTCATAAAATCCTCTATGATCACCCAGATCTGCACAGCGTTGTGTCTTTTCTGCTATATTGATCCACCACTTGTTCTGCATGTCTCGGAGTTTTTGTTGAAGTTTACTACATGTGAGGCGGAAAGCTCACATGGGCCATGAACCAAGCATTAGACAAACAGGCACTAATCCTCCTTGCATTTCTATACTCAGAAACTAACAAGTCAAATACACAAATTTACATATACTCCCCAACAGGGGTTCACAGGAGATAAACTCCGCACACACTCCTACCCAACCATTCTCTGAAGATACCAGCCACAGATATAGGTGAAACGTCAGAAGTAAACTCTTCCAGAACATGACCTCACAGCCTGGAAAAAAAACAAGTAAAATCTATCTTCCCATTATTCATCAGTACATTATAGCCATAGTTCTTAACCCATTTTAACACTTACTCTTTAATTTAATCTTCACTTTATATTTGACTTGTTTTCCCCTCCCATAACTTACAGCCTTAGGCACTTCCCCTTGCCATTGCTTAATTAGTACATCAAGTATCAAATCAGCCATTGTCTGAAATAGAAACCTCCCTTGAGCAAAACATTTTTTCCCATTCCAAAATTTCTCCCCATCAGCAACAGATTCCATCTCTCCCATCCAAACAAATCTTTCTCAATTTTACTCCATATCTCAGTGTAATTATTTTGAAACAACATCCACATTTATCTTAACATCACCCCCATGTTCAACTTTTTTCTCCAGTTTGACACCTGATTCCACCATCAAGTCAGGAACAAAGCTTTCCAGAACTTCAAACGTTTTACATGAGAGAGAAAAAAACTCCTTAAGTTTATTTGTATTCTAATGGACCAGTTGTTTCATAGGGAATTCAGGACAACTTTCTACCCATCTGAAGGAATGGGCTCTGGCCCATGAAAGGCTATGCCAGAGTAAGTGTGTTAGCCTGACATTCTTTTGTTTCTTGCAGCAACAGACTCAAATGGCTGTCTCTCTAGGTGGTATATGTTATAAAGCAGGGCTGGGAAACCTTGGCTCTCCAGATATTATAAGCCAGGGCTAGGGGAGCATGTAGAGTCCAATCAGATTAGTCAGATTGGTCAATGTTGAAGATGATGGGAGTAGTAGTAGTACCTCAATATCTGGAAGGCCTCTGGGTCCCCACCACTGCTTGGAGCATTTTGTACTAAAAATAAATAACAAACGTATGTTAAATAGACATAAAGAAAGACTGTTAGAATAACGTTGGGAAGGTATTGTACAGTTCAAATGGGTCTGATGCCTGTTCAAAGGGCCCAAATTAGCCTGGTTCTTTGTGCCAATTATCAATTATGAGAAAAATGGTTGACTATTCACTAAATATACAAATTAGCAGTATTTGACTCAATCATTATGTAGTACAGCCAGGGGGTATAGTTGCTGGTTTTTTAAAACCAAAAAACACCCACTGCACCCCAATTTCCATACATGTATATATTTCAGCAGTTGCATATCCACTGGAACTACTCGCAGTAATTAATGCAGATATGTAGAGAGGCATTTACACTAATCAGACAGCTTCCAAATACAAATAGCTTGGTTAAGATGAGATGAAAAGGATACACAAAATTCCCTAATAATTTAGGCTTCCATGCCATCTGCTGGGAGAATGTGAATCTGCAGTGAATCTACCATGAGCAAGCTCTGTGCATGCTTTTTGATTACTTTCAGTAATATGCTGCATTACTCAGTCCTTTTTCCCCAAGCAAAAATTAAACAAAAAAGTACACTTGCTCCACTCCAGTCTCTTATGACTGACAAAATTATCATTTCTTTTTTAAAGTATGTTTTATTGATTTAATACAGGAAAAAGACAGGGGGGAAAACCAGACAACAACAGATATACAACAACATACAATCACACCCCCCACCTTCCTGCTTTCCGCTGACTGCTTCTAAAAAATATAATATTTCACCTCTACCACTTAATCATATATATTATACAACCTTCCTTATTTTAGAGAAATGAAAATACTTTAAATAACAAAACTTGTTATATTTAGTCTCCAATTTAATTCTTAATAAATTCCATAAATGGTTGCCAAGTATCTAAGTGTATCTGTATAGGATTTTCTTTTAACATATTCATTAATTTATCTGATTCCCTTAGTTCTTGTTCTTCAGCTCTTGGTTAGCTACAGCGGATTCCAACCTTGTCCAATATAAAACGTGTTTCCTAGAGATATAGATTCTTTTATTGTAACAATTTTTTCAACAATTTGCCACAAAGGTTAAATGAGAATCACAAGCCAAGAGAGGGCTGTTGCCAACTGCTAGATAAATAGCCATGATAATCTGCAATTGCTGCTGGCTCTGCACCAAGCAAGGAGTTTTTCCTTCTAACAAAAAACATACTCACCTTGGTATATACAGTATTTCTGCACATAATTATATTGGTTTTGCAAGATAGTTTGCAAAACTATGGCATGAGAAAGAATTAGACATATAGTATCTGCCAGAGTTAAGCATGTCCAATTCTAGCCTTCCCTGCCTTGGGGGAAATTAATCAATGCAAAAATTCTATGTATGCAGTTAAAGTATTTTAATTAGCCAAACTTCAACCTAATCTTACCACCAAGAGGACTGGAGGGTCTGAAATGTGAAACTCCTCCTCTCAGCTCATTCTTTTCCTGGCAATTGAACTTCACAGTTGGTGTGGTAGACTCCCACACTTGCAATTGGACTCTTCTGGTTGGGTACACAAGCCCAACAATCATCTGCCTGGAGGGCACACCTACTCCCTGCTTTACATACAATACCACTAATAACAGAGGTGAACCCAATTTGCTGATGCAGGGGATGCTACCTGTTGCTTCTGACAAACAAAAGGCATGACATGCAAGAAGCTAACACAAGTGTTATACAGTGCAAAAGCTTCTGCTGTTTAATATACAGCATGCTTCCTGTAGGTTACAAAAGATTTGAACTGGGAGATCTGGAAGCAGGTCATAGGTGCACCATTACAACAGCATGCTGGTGGTGGTACTAGCTAGCTGGACTGCTCCACAGCACCATTCTGACAGTATCAGGAAAAGAAGCTACAGTTGGTCAACCTAGAGGGATGAGGTGACCTACAGAACTAATAAAGACTATCTTGACTTCAAATACAAACTTTTCTTGGCTGCAATACCTTATTTTGAGCAGCATGTCCTTGGAGAAGCTGCTGAACAGACTCATTTGCTTCCTTCTCTACCTGATTCCTCTGGACCTTGATGAATCACCCAGGTCACAGTAACATAGGAAGTTACTTTATACACAGTCAAACCATTCTACCATAGAAATGATAGAAGCTCTCCACAGTTGCAGACAATACCATTTTGAAAACCCACCCAAAGGTGCCAGAAATTAAATCTGGGAATGCAGTATTTAAGTGTAAAATGTGTGCTTTAACACTGAGCTTTGGCCTTTTTTCCAAAATGACCATTTGTCTCTATCACTTGCATGCTCCAGAACCTGACCACCAACCTTTTTGTACCATAACCATTATTTATGACCCCACTGGACCCTAATTTAGTTTTCTTGCCATGTTTCAAACAACCATTAAAAGAAATATCCATCCTCCATCCTGAATTAATTCAACAGAAGCAAGCACAGTTCAGATTTATCATTATGGTTCATCAAGCCAAAGGTTCCTGAATCCTTTAAATGCTGATATTCCAGAGCGTCATCGTATATACATATATGCATGAATATGCACATGTGCATGCATACACACCTTGTTTTGGTTAGGGCCTAGAATACATAGGATAAGTGATATACATAGGATAAACGATAGGACAGCAAGGTCTTATAATAGAGTACAAACCATTTCTGAAACAACCAACTAAAAATGTCTCTACATCAGCATTTCCTACAGTTAGAAAAGAGAAGAATCACTATCCATAAAATGAGCAATAGTGGTATGTCAAAAGAAGAGAACTATCAGCTGATGCTTCCAGGTTTGTCCTCATTTTCAGGACTGCCTCTTTTAAACTTCACTTTGCTCTATATAAATCTATTTATTTAAAGGAGATTGAACCAAAATAAAGACTTTTTCAGATTGCAGTTTGACATCCGGTTATGTCTGTGTTACTTCCACCAGCTGAAATCTCTGTGAAATCAAAGAAAAGCAAGTGTAAGCCAGAAGCGGGGCTTCAATGGATTGTTATCTGCTGTTATCCAAGTACTGTATTTCATTTGAGCCCACTGGTGGCTAGGGCTGCCTTTCAAAGTAGAAAGAACGCATTACAACAAATCGTTCTTAAGAGTGCTTCCCAACAGCATTTTTTAAAAGAACAGCTGTTCTATACTACTTTCTTAATACCAAAGCAACATTCTTATCCAAACAAGAAAACCCATAACAATTTTTAAATTACTTATAAAAATCACAGGCATATATCAGATTCAGATGATTCTCAGACTGAACTGAGGTGATCCAGCCAGATCTGAAATAAATCTGAAGTAAAGAAAAGGACCTCCAAATCATCCCAAAGCAAATCTGTGTCTTTCAAAAACTATGGAAAGAATAGGGAAGGTAGTTTTGAATAGACAAAACAGCACGGCTACCAACATGTATACATATTCTTCTCAAGTTCTGCATTGAAGGAAAGCACCAGGGTGGGGGGAAGTAAGGAGGTGTAGAGTTGGGACTAGCTGCCAACTAATGAAAAATTTCACCAGGCTATCTTACCCCTAATCACAGTGCTTTGGGGAAGTACACAGAAAAGAAAAAAACTATCAGAGATAGCAGAGTCAAACCATTTTTTAAACTTCTGGCAACTGGACAGACCCAAACTGATTTCCTCCAGCTAGTGCCAAACAGGCATGCATTCTCTCCAGTCTTCCCGATTTTCATTGTGGGTGTACAGTATATACATTTGTTTGACCAAGGTCTTTTCAGTTGCAAAGAGAACCTCCCTTTTAATAGAAACTTACCGAAGTTTGAGTATTTTAAAAACATGTGCAAGGCCTCTAAATTTTAGGATTTAGGATACTGTACTGGAGCTGGCCAGCATGTGAACTCTCCTCCCCCTCCCTCCAATCACTATCCACTCGTTCAGAAATCCACATACCAACATTCAGGGAAGGAAAAAAGGCGACACAAGGCTGATAGAGGGTGGTCGGCTTGGCCTGGCTGTGCCCAGCGCTGAATTTTTAAAAAAACATGGCGAGGTATGGCCCAATCTACCCCCTCACCATTGATCCCATGGCTGAACATGTTAATAAATATGATATAAATAAAATAATATTTTATTTTTTATTTTTCTGTTTGTATGTGTATGTACATTTGAAGTTCCCTCCAACCTTGGCTGAACTGAAAAGGGGATTGCATGGGGGATGCATCCAATTGGAGCGGTTCAAATAGATAGACAGGCAAACAGTAATGCCTATTGATTGGTTGATAGGTTAGTGCATGCATGCTGGGAAGGGAAAAAACAGCAGCACAGACAGGGAAAGTACGCCTCTCCTTACCTTCCCAAATCATGGTGCAAGGTACTAAAGTCCAGACAAGTTGTCAGGGCAAATGAGGCAGAAAATCCTGCAAATGCCTGTCTCCATCCCTGGTAACTAATAACTAATAGTAATAATAACTAATACTAATAATAACCATAATAATAATACAGATTGAATTAACAATTGTAAACATTATCACAATACTCATGAACTGCTGTTTGAGGCACCTGCGTCACTATACCTAATATAAGGACAAGCCTGTTCATATATCATTTAATCTAAAGAATTCTTTAAAATAAGCAGCACAGCTGCTATCTTATCAGATTTTGTCCACCTAGCAAATTTTAGCTTGGCTGGCAGCGACTCTTCAGGGTCTTAGGCAGTAGTCCTTCGCTTGACCTGGAGCTTGACTCGATCTGGAGCAGTGGTTCTCATCATCATGCATTATTGTTGTTGTTGTTGTTGTTGTTGTTAGGGTTTTAAATCTTGAATTAAGTCTTGGGGGTCCATGGCAACAAAAGATACATATTTAAAGAGAGTCCCCGGTAAAGAAAAGGTTACGAGCCATTGATCTTGAGCTGGCAGAGACTGATGAAGCTGGCATACATGGTTTTATCCCTCGCAGGTGGAGGAATCTACTATGGATTGGTTACAGGGACATGCATTCACAGGACCTTCTTTTCACATACACATATTGCGCAACCCGAGTTTAGATGTAACATACTATTGGGATAGGAGGCGGAGGGGGGGGAGGTTGCATTTCTTTCTTCCTTTTTATTCAAGCCAAGTCAATGGCAGTTTGGTCATTCAGGAGACTGACCCTACACCTGCTTGCCTCCCGGGGCACCATGAAGACGGGGCTCGGCTAAACCAAGGCCTCACAACCCGGAAAAAAAAATCAAGGAAAATCTTTTTTGTTTGTTTGTTTGTTTTTCCTGAAGCCTTCCCCCCCACCCCCAAAAAAAAACTGGGGCGGGGGGAAGGGAACAAAATCGATTATGGAATGTTTTATTTTAACAGGACGAATAACATTTTTAAGAGAAGGTATTCATATATAACTATTTGAATACACTATATTTATAGTATACCAATGATGATTAATTTTACACCAAACCGAATTGTACATAGTCATAGTTTATGTTCCTAAAATAACAAAGTGACTTCCAGTCTGTAAAAAGTGCTCATGTTGCATTTTTTATTTGAATTTTTCTGAAAATTTCCATTTTTTCCTGGGAAATTTTATTTTTTTAAAAAAGTTTATTATTATTAAAACATATACATATACATATACTTATAACTAATGGAGTGAAGCAAGGTTGTGTTCTTGCTCCAACTTTATTTACAATCTTCTTCAGCATGATGCTCCAAAGGGCTACGGCAGAGCTCGAAGAAGAGGACGGCATCTATATACGTTACCGTACTGATGGTA
Source organism: Gambelia wislizenii (assembly GCA_030847615.1). Lineage (NCBI taxonomy): Eukaryota > Metazoa > Chordata > Lepidosauria > Squamata > Crotaphytidae > Gambelia > Gambelia wislizenii. The sequence continues at coordinate 37,705,041 of JAUMIR010000004.1, forward strand.
GCTTGTTTAACTTAAGCTGTCTGAGGGCTTGCACTAAGACTCTAAACTATCTAGTCCGTGAGCTGCTCTTTGCTGATGATGCTGCCCTTGTTGCCCACACAGAAGCAGCTCTGCAGCGCCTAACATCCTGCTTCACAACAGCTGCAGAGCTCTTTGGGCTGGAAGTCAACCTGAAGAAAACACAAGTTCTTTACCAGCCTGCACCACAGGACGAACACCACCATCCCCACATTGCCGTCGGCAAATCTGTGCTTAAGTCCATTCAGCAGTTCACCTACCTGGGAAGCATCATCTCCTCAGATGCCAAGATTGACAAAGAGATCGGTCACAGATTAGCAAAGGCATATAGCGCATTTGGAAGACTTTACAAAAGAGTCTGGAGTAATAAACACCTGAGGCGAAACACAAAAATCAGTGTATATAGAGCCATTGTACTGTCTATTCTCCTTTATGGGTCTGAAATATGGGTCACCTATCACCACCTTATGACTCCTCGAACACTTATGACTCCTCGAACACTTCCATCAGCACTGTTTACGCACAATCCTAAATATACACTGGACTGACTATGTGACGAATGTTGCTGTCCTTGAGCAAGCAGGGATCACCAGCATTGAGGCCATGATATTGAGAACACAGCTGTGCTGGGCAGGGCACGTTTCTAGGATGGAGGACCATTGCCTCACAAAAATAGTACTCTACGGTGAACTCGCCATGGGTCAGCGTAACAGGGGTGCTCCAAAAAAGCGATACAAGGACTCCCTGAAACAACCTCTCAGGCTCGGCCAAATTGATCACCAACAATGGTCTGCCCTGGCCTCACATCGGGAGGCTTGGAGACACACTATCCACAATGCTGCAGCCTTATTTGAGAACTCACGCCAAACAAGTGTTGAAGAGAAACGACAACGCAGAAAGAATCACAACGCGGAAACATCACCCAAGGAGACCTTCTGCTATGCTTTCTGCAACCGGACTTGTTTATCTCGGATTGGCCTTTTCAGTCATCAGCGTGCTCGCAGAAAGCGCGGGATGTGTCCTTCCTGAATCTTCGTTTGCGAAGAAAAGCCAGAGAGATGCATATACATACATATACATCCATACCTTCTTGATAGATTTCCATCCGTTCAATTTATGTTATTAAATTTTTATAATATAGACCTTATTGTTTATCATTTATTTGTTCACATTTTGTCTCATACTCTCCCACTTTACATACAGTATGACTTCCTTCTTGGTTCCTGTGAAACTTTCCCTCCCTAGTCATCCTCTCCCCTTCTTTCCTTCCCTCCTTCCTTCCTTCCACCCCTGGGGAAGGCCTAGGCCGCCTTGCCCTGTTACCATGGCTACCGCGGGGCATCCTCCCTCCCGCCTCGCCGCTGGCCCACTCCTCTCCGCGGCCCTGCTGGTCCAATGGGGGAAGCAGAGGGAGGGAGGGAGGAGGAGAGGCGTGTCTTTGCCGGAAAAGGCGTGTCCCTGGCGCCGGAAGTGCCCGCAGGAGCCGCAGGGTGTGTATGTGTGTGGTGGAGTGGAGCGGAGCGGAGGCGCGGAGAGAGGCTTGTTCCGCCCCGGGAGCCAGTCTTGGGAACCCCCCCCCCACTCCCGCTCTCGTCCTCTCCTTGGCCTTATTCGTTCCCGCCGGAGGTGAGCGGTCCCTCTCAGCCCAAACCCTCCCTCCCTCCCTCCCTCGTGCCTCTCTCCCTCGCGGTTTAACGGCTGCGGCTCGCGCGGTGGGTGTGCAACTCCCTTGCCCTTCCCCCACGGGGCGCCCCGTCCTTTCCCGATCCGCCTTTTTTTCCTTCCCATATCGCTGTAGTGCGGACGGGGGTGGGGTGGGGTGGGGTGGGGGCTTTGAAGCGGGATCGTTTCTTCTTCGCCAGAGGCCCGAGAAAGGCCTTGAAGAAGCAGCTCTCTTCCCCCCCCCCCCGGTGCCCGGCTAACGAGCACGGGCGGCACCGCTGGCAACCTTGGTCGTGAGGCGTTTGCCTCATTCGTTCGTTGGACCTCCCTTCCTCCCTCCACTGCCTTGGTGGGATTTCTGCTGGCGGGGCCTGGAAGCGGCGGCCCCGCCCTGCCTGAGTCACCCACCCCCTGCCTCGCCTCTGGGCTGGGCTGGGTGCTCACTCACCTGTGTGGAACAAACTGGAATTCCTGGGGGTTTTGGTCCTTTTTGAGCCTGTCTCATGCTATGTTTTGCACAACAAACAGGACATCTTTCCTCTTATTCCTCCAAACCTATCATTAATTTATTATTATTATTTTGGACACATAGGTGATAAATATCAGCTTTTTTTATCTTGCATATCTTCCAAGCCTTTATATATTTATTTATTGCATTTGTATGCCTAGTTCTTAATAGGTAGCTATGCAACTGTCCTTTCTAATTTTAAGGGGTGGGTGAGTTAGGTTAGTGTTGTAATTATGGAGTTTTTATGCTCTAAGCCGCCCCAATTGCGTTGCAGAGGGGCGGGATAGAAATAAATTATTATTATTATTATTATTATTATTAAAACACATTTCTGGTACAAAAAAAGAGAGGCCCTTCTGTTCCTGTAGATGAGTCGAGCTTGCTCTTCTTCTCCAGACAGCTTTACCCCACCTCTGCTTTATTTATTTATTTATACCCCACTCTTCAGCTACAATGGCGCTCACAGCAGCTTACAAATTGTTTTCAGCAATAGATTTATATATTTTATATTTGCCCACCTGGAAGAAGGAGGAAGAGAGTTCTCCTAGCCCCAGGGCCAGTTTAAGGCACCAGCAGTGTCAGCATCTGCAGGGGGCCCCATCATTGTGGGGGCCACCATAGTAACCCTCCTCCTGCAAAAACATTATTAGTAATAATCTGAATATCCTGTACTGTGAATAGGTTAGGTTGAGTTAGGTTACATTGACCTGAAATAAACATATAGGTTAAAGAATATTTTCAATACTTAAATCCATGAATATCAAATCCATGGATTACAGAGGAACAGCTGTACACCATCCATTAAGCCTTCCCTCAGAGGCACTGGACGAAGAGGGAAGACTTTTCTCTTGATTCTTCCTGCAAATTTGTGGCTGGAGTGGATTGAATGGCATTGTGCAGGCCAAACCAGGCAGCCTTTACTCATGTCACTTGGCCACTCCTCTGCAGGAAGGAGGTGAGTCAAGCAATTTTCAAGCCTTTGCAGAACCCCTGTGAGGAAATTGCGACCCTCTGGGGCTCCATGGACCCCAGATTAAGAACCACTGTTTTAGAAGACTTTTTGTCTGTTTTCTAGTGAAGGAGGGAAGCCAAAGCCAGAAGCCAAATAGCAGGCAAATAACACTAGTAGGCACTAGTTCTTACTAGGTGGCTGTGCAGAAAATGTAGTTCTAGTTAGATAAGGGAATGGAATCCATTTCAGAAGCTCTGGTGGGAGTCCAGATTCTTATTACGGTCTTAAAAATAATGTGCTACTTAACTTTGTCATTTTTTTCATCATCTAGAGAAATAATGATATCAGGGTTGTGTTCTTTATTTTTTTTTTTAAGTGATCAAATTTGAGTTTTTTTTTTAAAAAAAAAAACTTCTCTTATACTGAAAGTGATTACAAATGGGATACTTTCCCATTTTTGTCATATGAAGAGCAGTACACAGCAGGGATGTTCTTCCGCCCTTGATATTTGACCTATGCTTGGAACCTTTGGCATGTGCAGTTATGCAAAATCCAGCAGTCTCGGGTTATACATGAAAAAAGTGAATATGATGAAGAAATAGAAATGAACTATTAATTTTCAGGATCTCTTTAAACCATAGTTTTTTAAAAGCTTTATGCTTAAAAAAAAAGCTTAGGTACATAGTTCAGTTGACACTATGTGACCAACATAAGCATGTATTCAGTTGTGAATTTTTAAATAGAACAAAAAGCAGGTAGAATTTGGGCAGACTTTCTCAGTGCTTTCTTTGTTTTCTAGTCTAACTTATTCTGTTAAAGTCAACATGTGTCTAATTGCTGTTTTTCATACTTGGGTTTGCTGCACCCAGTGCCAGCTACCTATTTCATAGCAGATATCTTTGCATACTATTGTATATAGACACCTTGCTTCTGTGTCTGAAGGTGTATGAACTAGGTTACTAATCCAGGATTCCTATCAGAAAAAGAAATAAGATATCATTGATCCCTCTGAAAATTGCACATACACCTTTTCAAGACACGTTGGAATGATTGAGTAAGTGAAGGAACATACATCCTTATAAATCCAGGGTGAATTGTTGAAGAACCACTTCCAGAAAGCATTCATCCCCATATCTTGGCTAATGGGAAGAGGAAGGGCCCTACCTGTTTCAGGATCTTACCTCCTTCAGACTTCGTACACTCATTCAGGTGTTCTGTGCCGCCTAAGATACACTATGAGAAGAATCTCTGTCATCTGAACTGAGAGCCAATTGTCTAGGATACCAGTGCCATGGGCTCATTTCTTACTGTAAGAGTTCCATGGCATTACTGCAGTAATCACAATAAAGACTGTAGGGCCCTTTACAACCTTTAAAAGAAGTTTATCCAGGTGTTAGTAATGTAAGGTTGCAGCAATGCCACAATGCTGCAGCCTTATTTGAGAACTCACGCCGAACAAGTCTCGAAGAGAAACAACAACGCAGAAAGAATCACAACCCAAAAACATCACCCAAGGAGACCTTCTGCTGTGCTTTCTGCAACCAGACTTGTTTATCTCAGATTGGCCTTTTTAGTCATCAGCGCGCCTGCAGAAAGCGCGGGATGAGTCCTTCCTGAATCTTCGTTTGCGAAGAAAAGCCAGAGAGAGTAATGTAATGAACGTTTACACCTGTATGAGTGAATATTTTTATTTTCATTAGGGTGGTTTGACAGTGGAAATAATTGGTTGACTAATGCTGATGTCAGTTATAAAATTACTAGGGAATAAACTTGTGAACTAGAGTCCACTTTGTCATGCCAGATGTCAGTGGTTCTTAACCTGTGGTCCAGGGACCCCCAGGGGTCTGCAATGTCTTCACAGGGGGTCTGCGAAGACCTGGAGGCTGTTCGGCCCACCTGCCTGCCTACAGTGGAGTGGCCACATGACAGAAGCCAGGGCAGAGGCTGGCTGGCTTGGCCTGTACATTGCTATTCAATCTGTTCCAGCCACAAACTTGCAGGAAGCAGGAGAAAAGTCTTCTCTCACCCTCCAGTGCTTCTGGATGGTGTATTATTTTTTATTAAGTGTTGTTGTTAGGGTTTTAAATCTTGAGTTAAGTCTTGGGAGTCCGTGGCAACAAAAGATATTTAAAAGGGGTCCCTGGTAAAGAAAAGGTTAAGAGCCACCACTATATGTAATCAGTATAATGGTTATGGTTAGTGGTCCTCACCTGGCTGTATTTAACAGAAGAGGACACACAGCAATTATGTGTGAGAAAACTATTACAAAAGATAACCTGTGTTAATTCCATGCTGTTCTAAGAGTCTTCAGGGACATACTCTTCATGCTGAGCCCTTGAAAAGTGACCATCAGCTATGCTATCTGCTGAGAGCTGAATTTTCTTTACTATAAAACATGTGTCTTCATAAAACTTTGGCATGAAGCTAGGTAGCCAGCTTCCTTCAATTTGGATAAATAATGTTGATTGTATGCCTTTTTTTCCCCTGTCAAAACCATGTGAAAGGAAAACTTTGGAGTATGGATAAGGGGCGGGAACATGAGGAACAAACTGGAAGAAATTTTGGAGATTGTTCAGTGCATGTCCTAATCATTGCTGTGCCTAGCCAGTGTATCTTCCCTTCTCTGTCACTATAAGTGTCTCATCACTGAGGCTGTAATTCAGAGTGGAGGAGCCTGTTGCCCTTAGATGTTGCTGTTTTTCCTTAGAATTGGATATACTGCCTGAGGTGTCAAGGCGTTGATGTCCATAGCAACTGGATTGCCAGAGCTTCCCAAAACACTCTGGAGAGCTTTGGCTATCTCCAAAAAGTATACAAGGTGGTTTGGAGGCTTGCTGTATGTTTGCAGTTGCTTAATGTGTCCATCTATAATGATTCCTTCCCTTCCCCCCCCCTTTAAAAAGGACTTCGGATTTATGAAAAGACCCTATCCCTCCACCCCAAAATCCAAGTACTGGTAGCTTTTTCTTCACTCCTCCAAAAGGACATTGTTTGAAGACAACTAGGTAGTTCAAAATGGCTGTTTTCTTCTCATCCTTTCCATTATTTTATGATTTATTATTATAATTGCATGCTTTTCCGTGAAGTGTTCTGCCTAGAGACACTTGAGTAAAAGCAACATTGTGAAGCCCTCCTCCTATTTATACAATTTCTGCATTTCTTCATCTGACTTCTCTGGTGTGAAAGAGCGGGAAGATATTCTGTAATCACTGATATTTGCACATAAAGATGTAGTCATATGTTAAACTGATTATTTGTCGCCTCTTCTTAGAATAGTAAACATAGTTTTGGAAATTTACCATCACTGAGAGAAGAACTTTTGGAGGGAAAAAATTTATTACCCTTGTTCTGACTTTAAAATCAATAGGTTTGTTGAATGTCATCATAATTTCTTGTCAAACTTGGCTGCTTTAGGAGTTGATATTAAGAGCTAAGATACTGTAGTGAAACAATACAAGTTGGCCTCTAATGTTCTGCCCAGCTGCATTATACATGGGGAGGTGAAGAATGTTTTGATCGTGATTTAATTCTTTCTAAATACTGCGTATATTTTAATACCTTGAAGTGTATAGATACAGCAGATAAAACATCTTTTAAAATGAGCATTTTAGAACTGGGGTGCTCTTCTTGAAGATTTTCTTTTTTTCATTTTAGCAAATTGAAATACATTCTGAAAGGAATTCAGTGCTGAAGTATGACATCTTGGACAATGGGGTTCTATGCCTACTAGTTCTGTTATTTAAGTGGAGCTGAAGCTAGTTTTTTTAAAGGGGGTGCATTGCATTAATCCAGTCCCCTTTGGCCTTTTAATGGGTAGTGTAGAAAACTTTCCATAACTTTTATCTTTAAAATACAGGTGTCCCCCCCCCCATCCACAGGGGATATGTTCCCGGACTAACTGTGAATATATGAAACTTTGGATAATAGGGAACCCTATTGAAATTAATGACTTCCGGAGCCCAACTTCCAGGGGAAGCATACCACACAGTTGTGCAGGAGGACCTAGAAAATGCCTTGAGGGGACATATTTTTTTTCAGATGTGGAAAAGTGAAACCATGGATACCAGTACTGTGGATACAAGGGTCGACCTGTATTTCTCATGAGTCTTAATTCTAATAAATTAGAAAATAACCTGCAAAACTCTGGTTTTCTTCAGCATTAAAAAAATTAACTCACCTATATCATTAAAACATTTCTTGCCAGTAAGATTGTATTTTACTATATTATGCAGGTCAGACACTTCATTGCCAAGTTTTCCTATTTTACAGCATTTTCAGTGCATAATTTCTATTCAGTTTAAATGTTCTGTGTAGTTCATGGCAATTGGAAGCAACAGACAACAGCGTGTTGTTGTTATTCTTCAGAATCCAAATTTACCTCAAAGGTTCTTGTAGCCAAGCACAGAATATTAATTCCATAAACTTACGGAATAATGTCTGGTCCCAGTGGCTTTCATTTATATGCCACCTATCTCCCACTCTACTTCAGTCTCTCTGCTTCATAGTGCTAAAATACATATTATATGCATTGTCATGTTCTTCCGTATATAACAACCAGTTTTCTGCTGTGCCTGCAGAGGTGATGAGCATGCTAGTTTTTCTTGGGAGATACGACTTCTGCCATGGCTTCAAATCTTTTGTTTGGAGATCCCTACCTTAGGACTTTTCCCTTTTTCAAATACTGTCATGGTGAGCTCAGGTCTACTGAACTCTTGGCTGAACAAGTTAAACAGTGGAGAGTATCCAAACTATTTTCTTTTTGCATCTAGACCCAGAGAGATTGCTCACATGCTGCCTCTCAAAATAGGAATAACCTCAAATTCCAGCACCTATATCATGTCTTTTTAAATGGCATCTGAGAGCTTTGATGCACTCCTGGGGCCTACTTGGGGTTGTGGGGATGAAAATTGGTTCCTACCCCTCCACAGTTGCCCACTCCAGTGTTAAATAAATACTTTGGTAGTACATTTTTATAAAAAGGCAAATTCTAAAATGGAATGTAAAAAAACTAGGAATAAAATTAGAAAATACTGGGTTTTTTTCAGCAATGAGATCTGGTAATTAATAGTCTTTGTATTCACACATCACAATCCAGAAAGTTCAGAGTTGTTACGGTGTATAAGAATAGTTTTAACCTTTCTCCAAATGGTCTACAGCAGTGGCTGTCAATGTGGGAAGCAGGAGTCCCTGAATGCCAGAGGTGTTAGAAGTTCTTTGGCTTCCCCTCCCATGCTGTGAAAGCCGGCCTTCATCCACTGATTCAACCAACCACAGTTTGAAAATATTCAGAAACAATTCCAAAAAGCAAACCTTGATTTTGCCTTTTTATATTAGGGTTGCCATTTTACTATGCTATTGTATACAGGTCGCTCCCCGTATCCACAGAACTAATATCTGTAGTTTTAGTTATCTAAGGAACACAAAATAGGGGACATATTATAGAGTTGTGCTGGAAAATGCCTAGAGGTATCTTCTCTAGGAATCGCTAGGTCCTCCAACACAACTCTATGGTATGTTTGTATAGAAAGTCCTTTATTTTAATACGGTTTGCTATTATCCGTGGTTTCATTTATACATGGTAATTCCAGGAAAGTATCCCACTCAGATTGCAACCTGTATAATGGGACTTGAGCATCCACAGATTTTTATATCTGTGGGGGGGGGGTCCTGGAACCAAAGCCCAGCAGATACTGAAGACCCACTGTACTCACAGATGAAACCCATCTCATTTCAGGTCTTCAAGAATGTTCTTGACCTGTTCAGGAAGAATGAAGTTTCTACCACAGCTCTCAAGGGGAAAAAACCTAGATTTGACATTGTGTGTGAGCAATTTGCATAGCTTTAAAATATCTGATGCAGGATTGGGACTGTGATGCCTAGGTGTGTTCACTTTCCGTATTGTTGAGGCTTCACTGAAATCTGCCATTGAAAGTGGAACACTGCAAAATAGAGGGTAATCAGATAGCTTCAAAAGGCGGGGTCTTGCTTCTGAATAAAATGAACTTAATGACTCAGGATATAGATAAGATGATGACAATAACAGTGTTGAAAAGTCAGCACTCAAAGTGTGTGGGGAAAGCTCATGATGAAGGTTATTTGGGAACGTTGCTGGGTGAGACACAGACTTGTAAAGCATTTTATTTGGTAATCATTTGTATCAAGCATGAGATGACTGCAAAAGAAACATGAAAGTTCAATCACAGGGCACAAGAGGCTCCAGGACTGAGGCCCCAAGAAGCAGTTTGTTTTCATCACTTTGATCTAGTCGTAGAAAATATGCTTGTTTATTGGTTGCTGTTAAAGTAACAGAAACCTTAGAAATTCTGTACAACAGTTACTTCTAGGCTGGAAAGGAGAACAAAATTTTGCACAGTTCCAGTCATTTGGAGGGCTGCCTTATTCTAATACTGAGGCAGCCAGATTGGAAATTTACCCATTCATCAACAGTTCATCAAAACTGTCCAAGCTTGAGCCGCATGCAAAGTGTACCTATAACAAACCTCTGCTAGGAATGAAAGGACTATCATGCAGATTCAGAGGTGGTTATTTGTAGTAACAAACTGTCTATATAAGCAAGGAATTTGTTTATGCTTTTAACAGCATCCTTGCTGAATCACTGAAGTTGTTCATATTTTATTTTGCTTTTCCTAGGAGATGCAATGGAAGATATGGCATGGTTATTATTATAATTATTAGTAGTAGTATTGCAGATGGCAAATAGAGGCTTGATATTGTTATGCTTCTGTTTTGAATACACCTGTGTCCCAGAAGCTGGGATATCATCCCACTCTTCCAAGTAATATAATGGTGTTCACTTGAGTAGCAAGAAATTGAATGATCAGCAATTTATATTGGCAGATACTATAAATATTGATGATGGCTGCTAAAGGCAGGAAATGATTAATCATTTTGTGTGGTGTTAGAAGTACTAAATTTGCTCGATAAGTCACATTATATTTGTATATTTTCCATATTTCACGTTTGGATTTTTATGGAAGATGGTTGAAACACAAATTTCTCAGTACTGTATAAAATTTGCTTTCCTGCTGTTAAGCATTTCTTTCTAAGTACTGTAGTAAGACTGGGATTTATTTCCTTGTGGTGTGCAGTTCTGCTGTTGAAAGGTTCATAAAAATATTTTTTCTGAAGTAACATAGATCATAATCTTAATGTGATGTTATATATACCTCATAGAATTTGAAAAGCTTTAGTCTATAATGGTGTTCCTTAAAGAATGAGTGTTTGACATTCTAAGTATGCTTCTAGCTGTATAACTGTTAATTGTGTGTGGCATAGCATAGATTATAAAAGCTAAAGAAACAAAATTTTAGTCCCCTTAATTCCTCCTAGATTTAGAAGGAATTGGGTGCTGGGGAGAATGAACTGAAAGGTGGTTTAAGATGCTTATAATGGTGAAAGAGAGAGAAAATCCCATCTTCAGCCTTTAATGGACAACATATAGAAAAATCAGCACCACCTTTGCTCAAGATGGAGTCATCATCAGACTCAGGTGAACCCCAAGGCTTGTAGAAGTATGAAAAATTCCTGTGATTGCAGGGGGAAGGAAACAGATGGCCCTCTTTATGAAAGGAGGCTTTCCCATCCTAACCATCTTCTGACTTGAGCAGGAAAGGCTTTGAAGGGCTGACAGCCAACTTTTTCTACACTTCCAAGGCTGCCCAAGTGTTCCTCCCCAAGATCTGAGACTGAATGCAAATAAAGAGCTTTGAAGAACTCTGTGAGATATGTACAAACACACATTTCGTTATAAGTCTCCACCCTTTGTTTTCTCTGACTGCTGAAAATTGGTGAAGTAGGATAAAGGAAGGTGGATGACTTAATGGAAGCTGTAAGGCTACCTTTTCCTGGGCCATATGTTCTGATTTTCACAGAGCAGGACTCTGACTGCCTGGCACTCCATAGTTACCTTGACTATCTTGGAGGGTGGGCTACGTAAACGTTTCCTGTTACAAAAGTGAATCATGCACACATGTCTTCGATTGTCAAGTAATACTTGTGTCTGTCTCATAGCTCCACTCTTCCTATTGCTTACTTTAGTTTTCAAGCATGGCTGTCTTGCTTCCCAGGGTGGGATTGCATGCAGCTCTCTCGGGGGGGGGGTGCTTGGACCTGGCACCTGTAACACATTTTTGAGAGTATTGCAGCCAGACTCCAGGGATGTTGTTGTGACTTAGTAAGTATGGTGAGAAAGGGTCACTGTGCATACAAATGGTTAGTAGAGAGAGTCAATATTGGTGGACCCCTATTGGTGAGCAAACCTTTCTTTAGTGGCAGCTGAATAGGTGCAGTATCCACACCTTCATCATTTGCCCTCAGCTTAAGCACCCTTGCACTGACTGTCACATCATGATTTTGTCCTTTTCAGGGAAACTAATTGGAAAATAAACACTTACAGACTTTTTTTCTGTTTAGGAATAACCATGGATAAAAGTGAGCTGGTGCAGAAAGCTAAACTAGCTGAGCAGGCAGAGCGCTATGATGATATGGCTGCTGCCATGAAGGCTGTTACTGAGCAGGGACATGAGCTATCTAATGAAGAAAGGAACCTACTCTCTGTTGCCTACAAGAATGTGGTTGGTGCTCGCCGCTCCTCCTGGCGTGTCATTTCCAGCATCGAACAAAAGACAGAACGGAATGAGAAGAAACAACAGATGGGAAGAGAGTATCGTGAGAAAATTGAGGCTGAACTGCAGGACATTTGCAATGATGTTCTGGTAAGCAACCAGTAACAATTTGTATAGCAGCATTTTGTAATGTGCTCCATCTGTAGAAAAATGTAAGATAAAGGGAGATAATGTTCATGCTTTGTTAATAGTTCTAGTTTGGTCCAACATTAGATGTGCTTATAAGACTTTTTTTTAATGCCCTGCACCAAAAAACACTGGTTGTGGATGTATGTGGAAGCATATAGTTGATATAAAAGAATGTCACAATATAAAAATCTCACATTATCTTGTTAATGAGTTAAGGAAATGTAGCCATGTGTTTAGTGACTAGGCTGCGAACTGCAAAGAACTTAGTGTTTGTCCGATTGATATATAGATGGAACCATACAAGAGGTACAGCGCTCCTGTTCTTTCAGTGTCCATATTCTTTGTGAATATACGTTCCTTTCATGCATGTATTGATCTGGATAAAAAGAAGAAAAAACTGCCTCTAAAGTAATGACTGGTTCAGTTCAGTTAGCTTAAATGCTAGTTGTGTCAAGCATATTCAATCTGTAGCTGTACTTGTCAATGGGTGAAACTATTAACTTAGCTGGATTGTTGTTCTTTCATTCATGCATATAGATTGAGCTCAGACCAGTTCTCCAGTCATGGTCAAATATATTTGCTTCAAAACCATAGTCAGGAAGTTGTCCTTGCTTGCCTGTGTATTGAACATGAGGAGTATATTCACTAAATACCTTCTGAAGGGGGAGGATCAATCAGTGTGTGGTCTGAAGTATTCCCTTCACTATTAAGCAAGTATTACTTGAGTGTCTACATTCTTTAAATGCTCACTACACTTTTCAGTGAATACAGCCACTTGACTTTTTTACCATGCTGGCCTACCTACATTTCTTTGTGAAGTCTTTAATAAAGAGCAACTGTTGGCTTACTATCTTCTTTTTTTTAAGGTATTGGGAAGTAATTATACCTGGTTGCTGACAGGAAACTGATTTAGGCATGAACTGAGTGGCAAATTTAAAACAGGTTGGAAAGTATTCCTATTTTAGTGTAATTATGACCTAAGTTCTACTGCATCATTAAATGCCTATATACATATTGTATAGAAGTACCCACCTTCAAAACTACTAAATAGCCCATCCTGAAGACATCCATTCTAATTCAAGTGCATATATCTTCCTGACTTTTTTTCCCAAAAAGGCAAGGATTTTAATTGTCTCCTAACCTTGTATGCTGAAGTTCACAATAGACACCCCCAGTACTTAACTGTATTTATGTTTGTGTCATAGGAATGAATGGAGAAAACGATGTGTGTAATTTTGTTAATTTGTTTTTCAGGAACTGCTGGATAAGTATCTTATTGTTAATGCCACACAACCGGAAAGCAAGGTCTTCTATTTGAAAATGAAAGGAGATTACTACAGATACCTTTCAGAGGTGGCATCTGGTGACAACAAACAAAGTAATCAATTCACTTGCTTCTTAACAGTGCCATACAACAATGTTCCTAGATTTCAAGTTTTATTTGTTTAAATGACTTCAGAATACAGGGGAGGAGAAACAGGAAGTAGTGACTTCCTATTGCATTCACATTTCCCCTATAAGTGCATACAGGGAGCTTGATCATCTTTGACCACAAGAGAAGATATGAAAGTTCCACTTCAGATGTTACAAGCTCTGTGAGAAGCAGAAAGCTTGAGTTGCTTGTACTTCCTGTTCTGCAAATCTTGACCCTGTAAATTCACAGATTGACAGAAGAAAATGTACTTGCAATAGGTAGTTGTAGAGATTAAATCTTTCATGTAATGATTACTAATTCCTGAGCTGAATATGAGTTAAGAACCACCCTGTTTCATTATTCATAGCATTTGTGCACTCACCTGAGCCATTGTTTTGTGCTTGGCTCCTGTGGTGGATCACTTGGTTTGAGGGAAGAAATCAAGGCAGATTTTGGAAACCTGAAGTCTGACTACCTCTGGTTTAGGTTATTTGCCTTTTTAAAAATAAAGCCTGTAAAGGCATTTGTTTCTTGTGTCTGTTGTTGCATATCAGATTTACAAAGTGCTCATATCAACAATTAGGTTAGGAAATACACTTGTATGAGTAATATTTTTTTTTAATTCTTTACATTAGGGCTGAGCTGAAATATGGAGATACATTCTGCAGAATTTTGCCTTTCACTTCAAAACAGTAAACAGGAACATATGCATTTTAGTATTAGTTGCTAGCAGGTTTGGGGGAATACCAGTTTTATTTTCAACACTACACCAAAAAGCAGTTTTTTAAAAACTCGGGTGGTTTTTTTTGTTTTGTTTAAACCAGGTTTGTTGGGGGATTTTAGTATTAAAATCAATATAGGACTAAATCAGAAAATTAAATAACAAAATACAGTTCATATGTTATGGCCACTAGTTTAAATAATAGTTGCTCTTTTTAAAGTGCTCTTTTAAAGCAGGTTGTTTAGGTTGAACTTACGTTAGTTGAAGGATTTGTTTCAATTATGAATGGCATTCCTTGCACTATAAAGTAAAGTGATTAAAAAGAAGCAACTGACACTGGATAGTGGTCTAACAATGAACAACTGCCAATAAACTGTTAATTCAAACAGTCATTTTTGTTCCAGTAAGAGGGTTGAAAAATAGTAGTAATAGCCAGACTTTTTAAACCAGCCAACCTTGGTTACTGGAGAGCCTGAGCAAGGAATATTGAAACTCACATTTTTCTTGTGGGCTTCCCACAGTCAGCTGATTGGCTGCTTTGTGGATAGAATGCTGCACTATGTAGTTCTTTGTAGGTTTTAAGCAGCAAAGCTGCTCTTTTATTCTTTAAATAGTCCTCCTTGTTTTGCAGTTTTGTTTTTAAGCACACAGAGTCTGTGCCCTTGCCTGTGTGGTACCTGACATGTAGGGAAAGGTGCACTGTTGTGAGCCTCTTCACTGACTTGATAAGCAATCACTTAGGCACCAACTTAGTCTGGAGAAGAGAAGGTTGAGAAGTGACATGATAGCCATGTTTAAATATTTGAAGGGATGTCATACTGAGGATAGGACAAGCTTGTTTTCTGCTTCTCCAGAGACTAGGACACGGAGCAATGGGTTCAAACTACAGGAAAAGGGATTCCACCTAAATATAAGGAAGAACTTCCTGACAGTAAGAGCTGTTTGGAAGTGGAATACACTGCCTTGGAGTGTGGTGGAGTCTCCTTCTTTGGAGGTTTTTAAGCAGAGGCTGGATGGCCATTTGTTGAGAATGCTTTGATTGTGTATTCCTGCATGGCAGGGGGTTGGACTGGATGGCCCTTGTGGTCTCTTCCAACTCTATGATTCTGTGATTTTTCTTTTTGGGTCACTCATCCTTCTAGTAAGAATGATGTCACCAATCGTATTTCATAGAGAAGAGATCTTAAAGGCAAATAGGCCAATTCAGAGTAAAGAAAATCTTTCATGCATAATAATGGTTCTCACTCTGAGATTTGTTTGTTTGGCAGCCCAGTTTTGTTGCACGATGGGTATCCTTACTAGGTGGAGGATAGCCAATTGTTAAATTTAAATGGTGCTGAAGAAGCATCTGATCAGGGCAGTGGGCAGAAACAAACATAGTAAAATAATGAGCCTTTGGGAAAACCTTCCGGGTGTCTCTTTTCTGTGCCAAAATTACCAGAAAACACTGATCAGTCCTGCTGTAAAGAAATACCTATGTCAGTGTTTCTGAGTCTTTTGTCCATGTGAAGAAGCTGTTAAAATAAACCTATCTTTTTTGCAGCAACAGTAGCAAATTCACAGCAAGCATACCAAGAGGCATTTGAAATCAGCAAGAAAGAGATGCAGCCAACTCATCCTATTCGACTCGGTTTGGCACTCAATTTCTCTGTGTTCTACTATGAGATATTAAACTCACCAGAGAAAGCCTGTAGTCTGGCAAAGACAGTAAGCAGTCTTAATATTATAAAATGGTAGTGGGGAAACATGTTGAAGGTATATATTAAACAGCTGTGGAAATAAACCAGTGAGCTGAAATTTATGACTCAGTAGTGATTGAGGGCTTTGATATCAACCATATCCTTTCATTTAAAAAGTTACTAAGCTAAAACAGCCAATGGAATATCAGGGGTGGCCCCTGGGAAAACTACATATAGTATGTACCAGCTTCTACACTTTAAAGAAATCTGATATCAGTAACAAAAATAAGGGCACAGTCCTGACCTAGATGATGGCTCTCTGAGCAGTGTTCAGCACTTTTCTCTACTCAGAACATGGTGATGCAGATACATCAGACATTCTTCATTTGTTTGGGGGAGAAAAGATTAAAGTGATAACAATGATTTGAATTTCTTTTAGGCATTTGATGAAGCAATAGCTGAACTGGACACACTGAATGAAGAATCTTACAAAGATAGCACTCTGATTATGCAGCTACTTAGAGATAATCTTACTGTAAGTATTCTTTGTAAAAACTGGGTACAATTTAAATGATGGCAGTGCTCGAGGTATTAAGTCTTACTATTCCATACAAGATAAATAATTGCAACCTTACAGGCTGTTATGAGGATAGTACAAAGTTCCATACAAATCAATGACTGCTCTTAGCCTAGCATTTGGAACAGTCAGACCTGTCGTGGAGATCTTGTCAAGTGCCCTTATCAGTCCGATAACAGTATTTGTGTACTGCCTACATGGTTCACATACTCATTGTTTAACTTCATCTAACCTCCAGGGTTTAGTTCATCATTCATTAACTCTTCCATGCAAATAAATCATGCTTCTCTACTAAAACAAATTACCCCATCTCCTCTTTCTGGACCAATATACTTAACTGCATGTTTTTAGCATAAACATATTTGTATTTTCTTACAGCTATGGACATCGGAAAACCAGGGAGATGAAGGGGAAGCTGGGGAGGGCGAGAACTAATGGCTGTCACGCTTCACTATATGTTCAATGTCACTCTGTATCCTACACATTATATCCCCTTGTGCGACAAGCAAAAAGAATAGTACATCGACTTCACAACCTCAACGTAGCAAACTGTCTGTGGGGTAAAAACAATTGGTTGGTGTTCTGTGTACGTAAAATGGAAATCAGTTGAGCAGTGGCATTCTGAATCTTTCCTATTATGAACACTTGCAGTTATGATTATTGTGTTTCTTTTTTTTTTTTTAATTAACTGAACACTGTGATTATGGGTTTTGCAATTTCAACTGACTTTACAAAACTCGAAATGATGGAGTAGACACAAATCATGTAATTCCTTGGAAGGCTTATAATCTGGTATCAAAGCTGTCAAAGTACAATTCTCCTGTAAAGTTGTACAGAAAATTATAGATTATATTGTAACACTGCAGCATGGAAGGGAAACAATCTGCTGTGTAACATTCCAGTTCAGTAGCTCATTTCTGTGAATTTAATAGGCACATTAATTCAGATTTTTTTTACTTTATTTTATTTTTTTAAATAATGATGCTGGACACACTGCTTTTCAGCAAATGCTCATGTAAATGTAAACTTTTATGAGGCTTCAATTTTAAGGCAGAGGGGAAATGATAGCCTGACTTCCAGACTCTTAATAGTGGCAGAAAACTGGGGCTTTGTAGCTGGAAAAAATAATCCAGTGCTCCTTGCCATGGGTATCAGTGAGTCCATTCCCAAAGCAGTTAGTTAAATATTGTGGATTATTCTTAGCAACAGGATATTTCTGCTTTTTATGGCCTTACTGGTTACTGGATAATCATGCTAAATGGGAATTTTTTTCCCACTTAAAATAATTTCCCTCCTCTCTTCAGGGATAAGACCTGTACCATTCAATATCAGACAGCACTCTTCAGATGCCTTTTGTTTTCTCCCACCTTGCATGGCTGCTTCATTTTAAAGATGGGGTCCTTGGTATGTGCTGTTAGTTGTTAATCTGTAGTGATGGGAGAGACTTATATATGGGGGAGGATGGGTCTTGCCTAGACACTGAAGAGCTGCCAGTACAACTACAGTTCTCAGTATCTGCCTGAGTCATAACCAAGATCAGGCTCCTATTCAAGAGTCCCTAGAGCTGCCTTAGAAATACAGATAATTAAACACACATGTTATTTGTTACCATGAGATACTAATATTCTGAATGTTCAACTGTTCATAAACACATCCAATCAAAGATTAGAAGTCAGTAGGAGTTGCATGAAAAATTCAGTAGAAATATTTGAATACTCACCCTATCCGTCTTTTCAATATCATTCCTCTGCCTATAACATTTCACTTAGCTCATAGAATCCATCTGTTTGTCTGTTCATCTGTCTGCTGAAGAAAGAACCTCATGCACTGACTTCAAATTCCCCCCTACTAGCTGAACAAATTGTGCAGTTATACTTGGCGCTTGATAAATGCAGTAGTGAATGTGGAACCGAGCCTGTCTGTATATCTGGTAGCTCTTTTTGCTTTGTTTCTACTGACCAGTATTTTGCCTAAAGTTTGCTTCTGTGATGGTTGTATTGCCTAGCACATGTGGTTGTGAGAATAGTATAGCAAAAAGAAATACCTGGTTATCGATGTACTAGATTTGTGTATGTCTTTTAAGCAGTTCTAGTTTCACCTTACACAATCAGGAAAGTGTAAAACAATTCAAAGACAATAAAAAATTTTATCAGTTTATGGTCTGTTTTACATTATTTCTTACTGTCATGCTCAATACTGTGGTAGTAGAATGACCATGCTGTTTTATGTCCCAGATCTGTACTAACTGCTAGAACAGTTTGTAATAGATGGAATTGTTCTTAGTTTGTAGAGGACAGATGGAGACATTTATATAATTCTGGCTGTGTGAATTCAATTATTACTGCTACTCTATATGAAAAAGGCAGCTGCTACTGTGTTTTGTACCTGGAATAAAATTGTGCTTTGTAGGACAGTAGTACACACTGTACCCTTAAGTATCTATGGAAATGTCAGCATAGAGGGCATAAAATCAAGGTATTCTATAGCTTGTGGCTTGTTAAGAGTCTAAAAACAAATAGTCTTACAACTGAATAATTCCATCAGCTTGGGGCAGAAAATCCACCAAACTGATCTTCTGAATGAGTATTTGATCTAATAAGGTAGCTGCCCACAAGGAATATTTACTTGATTGTACTGACTGTATCATTAGCCAACAACCAGCATCATCCAAACAGTTACCCTACAGCAGCTGTGCACCTAAGTTCTACAGAAAGAAGACCTCTCTACATCTTCAGGATCTGCGTGGGTAGTGCTGCTGCTGTTCTAACAACCTGGAAACAAGAACAGAAGGGATTTTTTGTCCTGATTTGTTCAGTTCCTGCCAGAAAGTGATTATAACTTGTCTTCTGCTCTCCCCCCCCCCACCCAAAATCAAGCCAGAAGGATGTGTGGTCCTAACTCATGGCAAGATTGTACATGAGAGCTGTGGCCATGCTTCCATGTAGCTGCTTATTCCTTCTAGTTCACTTTGGCAATATCTGTAAAAAAACAATTATTTGGGACAGAGTGTTAATGAGTTTACATCCTATGAAGACAGTTGCCCACTGCATAGGATTGTTTCTTACAATGTGGGAACCAAGTATGTGAAATTACTCCTGTGCTGGTAAAATAATCTAGTGTTCCCATCCTTTGTTCCTCCAGATATTTGGGACTTCTACTTGGCCATGCTGGCTGGGGCTTCTGGCTGTTGAAGTCCAAAACACCTAGAAGACAAAAAGTAAAGAAGATATAGATTGTAGTTTGAAGTATTTCATTAGGAAAAGAGGCATAAACTTGCAAAATATGGAGCAGGTATTTAATGTATGACTGGATCTTGAATGGGGAATCTACCTTATGGAAAAATCATTGTCAGAATGGTTATTTTGCAAGTAAAGTGGAAGGATGCTCAAGGGTGCACAAAGGTGGGACCTGAGTCTGAATCCTGGCCAAATTTCCTATTCCCTGGGACATAATTATTCATTAAAAGATAGTCAATGAGCTCTTTGTGCTTCATAAAATATTAGCTAGGGGATGAAGAAAAACTCCCATGGTCCATTATCACTGGCTGTACTACATGAGGCTTGGGAAACTCACATTAGTGCCTTTATTTTGGCCACTTTGATTTTGCAGTGTAATTCATATGCATTACTGTACATGAGTGGCTGTGCTTTTCTTGCATATACAGAAACTAGGATTTTCTGAAATACTTCAAATCCCATATAAATGTAAGAGAGCAAAATGGATTGCAGTACCCCTTGGTTTTCTTTTAGCTTTCTGAAATAAGGTATAAACTCATTTATGTTACTTAAAAACTACCTTCATTATAAAACCATGTCACATGGGGCTCTAAAAATTTTTGTACCATAATAGAAAATAAGCACAAAATGCTATGTATCCTAGATGATCAAAGTGAGACCTTGTAGGTAACTGTTTGAGAACAGTTCTGTTAGAATTCTGAACTGCTTGCTCTAGACATGATTAAAATCATGAGAAGAATTCTGTTATCTGTGTTTTCTTATGTGTAGAAAGAGTCCAGCTGTAAACGTCTTGCTGTGAGAGGTATTCTAGTACATGTTCCAGCTGTGTGAGCTTCACATCATGAGATAATGGAGTGTGACAGTGTGAGATTTTAGTTTCTAATGTATCTCATGGCATCTGAAAAAAGAGCCTGCCCAGCTTCCTTGTTGAATTTTGTACAAATTCTCCCTGAAAAGAAAGTACAAAAGCTCTGTTTCCAAATGTTAAAATGCAGCCACAGAAAGGAGATCAGAACCCATGCCCCAGTGTTGATTTAGTGCTGAATTTACATTTAATTAAGTGTCTGAATAATTTCAGTAGTGTTACATTTTACTTCTTTAATGACTTCTTATGGCTGGTTCATACAGTTGGCATCAAGAAGTAGAAGTTTGTATGGATGACCATTTCAGAGTACAAACAAGGAGTTACATGTTTCATTGCTTCCATATTAAGTAAATACAGTAAGGGGGGCATTATTGGTGCCCTAAGTAGGCTTAGATGGAATTTGTACTTCAGTAGAAAGAAAGAAAAAAGAGAACTAAAATTTCTTTAGACCATTCTGAAAAGCAAGCTATTATGTTATTAAGCAGTTGCCAGTTGCTTTGATGCTAATTACATCTTTTCGATTCAAGGACTATGCTATTAGGAAAATAGTAAAGGGCAAGTATGTAAGGGCACACTTCAAAAGGATTAGTCCAGTTCCCTAGGTGCTCCAGCAGCAACAAGATCAATAGCTACCTTTGCTAGAGTAAGAGCCTATGGCTGACTAAACAGACTGTTTAGGAAATGGGTGGAGGCAATACGGTTTTTATGCAGCAAGTTGTAAGAAGTAGCAACGGCTTGACTTTCACGTACTACCAGAAACCATCTGAACTAATAGGTCAGGTAGGTGATGGAGGCAAATTTGAGGTGTTTCAATTAGTCTTGTACTGACCAGGTCTGTGGAATTGGTAAGGTAACATTCAGATTCTTTCTGGCATGAACTTCATAAGCAAAATCCTCTGTCACTGTTTATGCGAAGTGGATCCTGAAGAATGGTGGATGGTACAGTGATCTATGAAGATGGTGAGTGGTTCCGTTGACCTATTTGTAACGTGTCCCACTCTGCCCCCACAGAAAAACCCAGTACCTTCAGTGGGTCCAAGCTTTTTGTCACGCATAATTTTGTCTGAAACATGTTTTCTCTTTGGGTTCAGGATACTCATATAATTAGGAGGGGGTGTTACAAAAGCATCTGTTCTGGGTATAATGTTCTAAATTGTCTTGAAAAGTCACATATTACAGGGTTCTCCAGATGTTGGACCCAAGGTCCTATCAGCACTGGCCAAAATGGAGAAGAGAACATTTGAGGTTTATAAATCAAGCTTTTCCCCTGCTGATTGGAACCTGTGCGCAGATGAGAGAATAAAGATCTCCTCAAGAGTAACTTTAGTTTTATTTGACTTTCTACACACACACATCACCCCAAAGAACTCTTTAATTTCTTTAGGCCACTGTAAGAATGAGGTGCAAATGACTTTATTGCTCCTGGAAGTAGAAATTTCTCTTTACAGTCCTAGGGCAGAGTGCATGAAGCTTAGCCCTGACTGCCAGGGTTTGGTATTGTCCAGGCTTCCTGGACTGTTCTTGTTTGCCCTCTGCTATAGATGGGTTGGCATTCCTGGAGACCTCCTGAGAGGCCATTCATTTTTTAAGTAGATTGCAGGGTGCCTCAAATGTTTGATATAGCCATACCCTTTTTTTTCCCCAGGAACAGAAGTGGCCTTCCGGCTGCTTCCGTTTTGTTGTTGCTAGACTGTTCAGCCCTCAGAGGGCTCCCGGGGCAATAAATTGGTTCCCAGACATGCTGCAGTTGCCCACCTCTGCTCAAGTAAGACTGACTACAAAGAGATTGTGGACAATTAAAACAGGTGGTTTCTCCTTTCCCCCACCATCTCTGTTGAGGGGTGGAAGGTTCTTTGCCTTATGCTTGTCAATCTGTAGCTAGAGTTCCTTAGGGTTTACCTTATTTGGTTACTTGGGCTCCTAAGTTTGTAAACAACAGTTGCCCAGTAGATCAACATTTCTCTTAAGACTCTTACAAGCTTTGGATTTTAGTGAAATTTATATCACAGGAGAATAATCATGCAGCTTTATAATTTTTATGTAGTTGCTAAATAAAACTTAAGTGGTTACACAATCTGGAAATTTCCACTCCAGGCACATTATCCTTCATGGACATTTTTAGTCCAGGCACATTGCTTTTATAGACATTTAACACTTAAAAGCATGTGGTACTTTTAGATCTTTTCAGTGGTAAGGATAATTCCCCTTATGCAAAATTGGTAATACAGGAGTCACACATCACATTTCATTTGTTGAGGAATTTCATACAGAATGTTTGCATCATTTAAGTATTTGGTAGTATCACATGAAGAAAAGCCAGAGAGAGAGAGCATCACCTGTACATTGCATTTATCTGTTCTATCATTAATTCAGCAGAGCTATAATCATTGCTACACAGAGTATAAAACTCTACCTCATAGATTGTAAATACAGGTCATCTCCCCGTATCCAGGGGGGACTCATTCCTGGACTTACCATTTATAAGTGAAAACATGGATAACAGCAAACCTAATTAAAGTACTTACATTACAAACATACCATAGAGCTGTGTTGGAAGACGTAGCAATTTCTAGAAAGGACACCTCTCTAGGCATTTTCCAGCACAACTCTGCGGTATGTGTCCGTATTTTTTTCAGCCATGGATAACTAAAACCATGCATATTTGTTCTGTGGATACCGGGGGGGGGGCGACCTGTACAGTATTTTCAACCATTCTGGGGACTGCAAACAGCAAGCCACATTTGTGTCTTCTGGCTTTGTCAGCTGGCCTCAAACTGCTATGAATTACTATCTGTTTACCTGTAGCTTGTTCAATGAGATCCTTTGGAAAGCTCAAAAGAGCTTCTTAACATCCTTATATGGGTTTTCCTCTCTTGGAGCAGATAAATAAAAGGAAATCCATATTGCCTTCTGTTTGTTCCTCTTTAGTACCAGTACGTCCAGCTGATTTGCTTTCTTACCTCTTGGGGTGGTTTGCTTGGCTCGAAAGCAGACAAGCAGACACTCCAAGCCTATACATCGACCGTTTCCCTGTCAATTATACAGACAAGTACCTTTTTAACCCTTGATTTCTAACATATGTTAATTCTCAGATTCAACATGCAGGAGGACACAATGGCAAAATTATTATCATTGACAGAATTCCCATTGTGCTATTATGTTTTCATTTTTAATACCTGTTTTGTGCATGTCCCTAGGTCCTAGAAATTATGAATATGTAATTTTGTGTCACAGAAAGTGGTTTGAATTTTTAAAGTGTCAGTGTTCTGTATATATTTTATTAGATCCCCAGTTTTACCTGATACATACAGAGAAGTTTACCTATTCAGTAGATAGAAGTACAGAATCTAATCAGTAGGACTTTTCACAAAATACAGCAGTGCAGAGTTCTGTTCAGAAAGTCAGCCAACTACAGTATATCCTTCTCAAAGATACTTCATTTCATGCCCCACCCTACCCTGCCCAGATTAGCATTCTGTGCTCACTGAGCATGCTCAGTCCTCATTGTGTTGTTTCCCCTTCCGTTAAGTCAAGACTGGGAATCATGTGGTCTTTTCAGTGTTTGACAGGAAATCCCAGCAGCCTAGACAGTATAGTCAATGCTATGGAATTCTGGGAGTTTCTAATCCCCACTTTAAGGGTATTTTTGTTTGTTTACTCCTGCAAACCTTGGATTGACACCCCCCCCACACACACACACACCTTCTGTTCCCTCTCATGAGTAGTGGAGTTTTGGCTACATAAGGATTGTGTACCTTCAAGCCATTTCCAACTTATAGCAACCCTAAGACAAACCTATCATGGGTTTTTCTTGGCAAGATTTGTTCAGAGGGAGTTTGCCTTTGCCTTCCTCTGGGGCTGAGAGAGTGTAGCTTGCCCAAGGTCACCCAGTGGGTTTCCATGGCCAAGCAGCGATTCAAACCCTAGTCTCCATAGTCCATCGCTCAAACCAATATAGCACACTGGATCTATACATAAGGATACGTACCGTACTTGTTATGAGTACATACAATCCAAGAGAGTTTAGCTGAAGCCTAGATTTGGGCCTGGTATCTATTTTTATGTTTGCTTCGAGGTGGGGAATTCTTGGACCCGGGACTACAACTCCCAAAGTCCCTTTCTATTGGTCGTGCTGGCTAGGCCTTCTGGGAGTTTAAGTCCAAAATGCCTGGAGTAGGGCCAGAGATTATTGCTTCTGTACTTGGCAAATGTAGAATACTGTACTGTAGTTCTAAAGAAAAATACAGATCTAAGTATGCTCAGACTGCCAGTGTTCAGATAATCCCAGCCAGCCAGCCACTTTTAAAAGTGAGGTGTTGTTTCCCCAGAGTTGAATTCTTTCTTCTTCTTCTTCTACTACTACTACTACTACTACTACTACTGAATTAACCTTCTGGAGAAGAGATGTGGGACCAGTCACCTGAGAATTCAGCCCAGTGCTGAAGAGAGGTAGCAGATTACAGGCGAAGACAAACATCATTTGGGAGGATTGAGCACAGGGCAGGGAATTTATAAGAGTTTAGCTGTGCAGTTGTCTAGATGTTTTTGGACTTTGTTTTTCATTGCCTCTGGACAGAGTAGCCAACAGTGAGGAATGTTGGAAGATACAACATCTGGCAAGCCACACAATTTCCACCATGATCTAATAGCATGGCTCAGATGGTCAGAGCCAGGAAAACAGTTGCATATACGTTTGCACTCTTGGTAACTTGGCTGGTTGGGGATCCTGAGAACTGTAATCTAGGAATGTAACTTTTCCAAGCTCTGAATATGGTGCAAGCAGGTCCTGGGTGGCCACACCTGCTAGTCTGAAGGGAAGGGGTGGGGCCAAGGAATTCTAAGAGCTACTTCCACATTAGAGAGCACCTGGGCTGAAAGTGAGCTTTTTGCTGGTGGCCTTGGATAAAGCCACATGTGAGTGTTATGCAGGAGGGGGGAGCTGACTGGTGGAAGGGACTGGGAAGTTGCTGAGAGTATATTATCTTCTTACATGTGATGTTGAGCATATTTACCTGAGCAGAAATCCCACTTTGTTCAGGAGGACTAATTCTGAGAGTAAGTGTGCAGCATGAAGGAAAGCTGTGTTATGAGCAGGTGTACAGTCAACCCTCTGAAGTTGTTTCCTTTCTCTCCCCACCACCCCAGCTTCACTTGAGCCCTGTTCTCCTTGAAATGTACCAGTTTCATATGACTTCAGTGAAAGCTAGTGTGATGGGTAGATAGATGGTGACATGTTTAAAATTCCATTTGCTGAGTAACTTTGAAACAGCCACTGTCTTTCAGGGTAATTCTCCTTCATAAAATTGTTAATAATACAAAGTGGGTGGGAGTGAGCTCTCTTTGCGGGAAGGGTGGGATAATATAACTAATTACAGATGTATAGGTATACCTTAGTTAACAAAGCAGATGGGTTCCTGGGGATTACTTCTATAACAAGATTTGCTACCAGAGCCAGAACAGGAACAAATAAGGATAGGTTCCTATACCACAAAAAAGGAGCAGTTCATCATGTTTCTGCAAACTTTGTATTCAAAACTAACTATATTCATATGTGAAACGAAGCAATTGGGTCAAGTAAACCTTGCATAAATGAGCAAAAACATTTTGAACTTTTCTAGAGACAGTTTGAAAGCTTCTTTCAAAATGTATTTGGGGATTTATTTATTTTTTTTCCTCTCAGCAGCCTCCAATTTTCTTATGATTTCCAATTTTGGTGGCCAAACTCACAGAGCTGTGCTGTTTTTTTTTTTTTTTTTTTAATATGATGGGGTAGCTGGTGAAGCTGACCTATCTGGTCTCCCACCCACTCTTCTCTCTCCCCCTCTCCCCCCTCTATCTCTTTGTTGTTGTTGTTGTTGTTGTTTGCTGTTCACATACACTTACTAAGGGCTTCTTAGGGCAGCTGCTGTTTACCTTGCCTGCTATAGGCAGACACATACAGATACAGGAGGATTGGTTAGAGCAGAATCCCATTCTTTCTCAGCTCAAGCTTCTTCTTCTTTGTTTATTTATTTATTTATATAGCACCATTGATGTACATGATGCTTTACAAAAGGTTACATAATAGAACAATTATCACTATTCCAATAATATAACATACTAAAAATCAATGCTAAAATACAATAAGAGAAGGAAAACACACACACATATAATTCAGAATAAAACAAAATAATCAGTACAGGCACTGTTCACTATAGACACACTGCTGCAACCCAACACTGAAAGTCTGCATTTTTTTCAGCCCTCCTTCCTCCTAATGCCAGTGCTGCTAAAAAAAATCCAGCTAGACAAAGGACAAGAAGGAAAAGAGGGCACTGGGTATAAAAAGTCTTTGTAAAGACTTTGCCAGAGGCTTTGTTAATTGAAGTATGACTACAGTATACACATGGAAAATTATTTGTAGTCTACAGTCATTTTAATAATGCCCAGAAAACAAGTTCCTTTTGCATCATTCTTCTAAGCAGAATAAATATATTGGCCTAAATCCAACTGTTGATCGAAACCCATCACAAAATATTTGATTTAGCAACTTGTCATAGGTTCAGTGTGCCTGCTGTAGCTGAGACAAGCACTTGAATTTAGGAATCATGTAGCCATCTAGATGTTTTTGCATTACTGATCCCAGTGTTCTTCGCCATTGACTATGGTAGGTAAGGATGCTGGGACTTGCAGCTGGTAACATCTAGGAAGCCACATGATTCCCACACCTACCTTTTTATATCTGTGTCTATACTATTGGACGTTTTGTTGTATTGTATCTGTTGAATTTTTTGTTTGCAGTGGCCTATGGCTAATAGCAATTAATACTGTGGCTTGGATTCCCATGCCCAGTTTGGGTCATTGTCAGGTTTAATTCTGATATGGTTCTGATAGAGATGTGAAGGCCCGGAAAAACCTGGAAAATTCAGGGGAAAATGTGGGTTTTTAATGTTTTTTTCCTTGAAGCCTTTTTTGTTTTTTCCTGAAAAGTGAAAGAAATTGAAAAAAGGAAGAGGTTCTGTACAGTTCAGGAGATTGTTGCTCCATTTCTTACAAATAAAAAATAAAAAAATAAAAAATACACTTGTAATAACTGTAATAATTGTTTGAATACGCTGTAGTTTTAATATTCCAATTGTGATAATTTTATGCCAAATCAAATTATACATAGTCATAGTTTATGTTCCTAAAGTAACAGAGTGACTTTCAATCTGTAAAAAGTGCTAATGTTACATTTTTTCAATTTTCCCAAAATTTCCAATTTTTGGAAAAAAACTGGAAAAAATCCCCCATGGCTTCAAAATTTCTGAAAAATTTACATCTGGGTTCTGAACATCAAAAGGGGTAAGAAATTTGCATTATATTGCATCTGTCATTTAAGCACTGTGACAGAGATCTAGCCTGCCTTATAGATATGTTCAATTCCAACACTTTTAAAGATACTGAAAAGAGAGTTCATCAGAGGAATGCAATAAAATTAAGCACAGTGAATTCCTTGAGTTGGAAATACCTTGTTGTTTGGGCATTAGGGAGGGTATGCAAAAACAGATTTGTTTTGCATGCTGGAACATCTTTTTTGTCTAAAAAGAAATGAACAGTCGAACAAATTGTCCTGTGTTAAGCAGTGGAGTCTTATCTCCTAAAAAGACTTAAAGAGGAAATTAGATGAAGAAATGTGATGGATTAAACCTACTGTCTTGGCATTATTACATTAGAAGTCATCATTAAAATGCCTTCCAATGATGAGCTTTACTTGAGACCATGGTGATCTGCTGCTAGTTTGGGTTGACAGTCTCTGCATAGGTTCATCCTGTCTAACGGAATCATAGAATCATAGAGCTGGAAGAGACCATAAGGACCATCCAGTCCAACCCCCTGCCATTCAGGAATACCCAATCAAAGCACTCCTGACAGATGGCCTTCCAGCCTCTGTTTAAAAACCTCCAAAAAAGGAGACCCCACCACACTCCAAGGTAGCGTATTTTAGTGTTGAACAGCTCTATTATTGGCAATAATATTTGAGAACTCCTGGAGAACAGGAGAAGTCCCAGCAGACTGGAGGAGGGCAAACGTTGTTCCCATCTTCAAAAAGGGGGAAAAAGAGGATCCCAACAACTATCGTCCAGTTAGTCTGACATCAATACCAGGGAAGATTCTAGAACAGATCATTAAACAGAGAGTCTGTGAACATTTAGAAGGCAATGCCATAATCACAAAAAGTCAGCATGGGTTTCAGAGAAACAAGTCATGCCAGACTAATCTGATCTCTTTTTTTGATAAAGTTACCAGCTTGGTAGATGAAGGGAATGCTGTGGACATTGCATACCTTGATTTCAGTAAGGCCTTTGACAAGGTTCCCCATGACATTCTTGCAAACAAGCTTGTAGAATGTGGGCTAGACAAGTTAACTGTTCAATGGATTTGTAATTGGTTGACCGGCCGAACCCAAAGGGTGCTCAGCAGTGGCTCCTCTTCGTCTTGGAAAGATGTGACCAGTGGGGTGCCACAGGGTTCTGTCCTGGGCCCAGTGCTATTCAACATCTTTATCAATGACTTAGATGAGGGAATTAGGGGCATACTTATCAAATTTGCAGATGACACCAAATTGGGAGGAGTAGCTAATACCCTAGAGGACAGGATCAAAATTCAGAATGACCTGGATAGACTGGAGAGCTGGGCCAAAGCTAACAAAATGAAATTCAATACGGAGAAATGTAAAGTACTGCATTTAGGGCGGAAAAATGAAATGCATAAATATAGGATGGGAGAGACCTGGCTGAATGAGACTACGTGTGAAAGGGATCTAGGAGTCCTAGTAGACCACAAGTTGAACATGAGCCAACAGTGTGATGAGGCAGCTAAAAAGGCCAATGCAATTTTGGGCTGTATCAATAGAAGTATAGTGTCTAGATCAAGGGAAGTAATAGTGCCACTCTCTTCTGCCTTGGTCAGACCTCACTTAGAATACTGTGTCCAGTTCTGGGCACCACAATTCAGAAAGGATATTGATAAATTGGAGCGTGTCCAGAGAAGGGCAACTAAATTGGTGAAAGGTCTGGAAACAATGCCTTATGAGGAGAGACTTAGGGAGCTGGGTATGTTTAGCCTGGAAAAAAGACGGTTTAGAGGCGATATGATAGCCCTGTTTAAGTATTTGAAGGGATGTCACGCTGAGGATGGAGCAGGCTTGTTTTCTGCTGCTCCAGAGACTGGAACACGGAGCAATGGGTGCAAGCTCTAGGAACAGAGATTCCACCTCAACATGAGGAGGAACTTTTTGACAGTAAGAGCTGTTCGGCAGTGGAACACACTCCCTCGGAGTGTGGTGGGGTCTCCTTCCTTGGAGGTCTTTAAACAGAGGCTGGATGGCCATCTGTCGGGGATGCTTTGATTGTGATTTCCTGCGTGGCAGGGGGGTTGGACTGGATGGCCCTCGTGGTCTCTTCCAACTCTGCAATTCTATGATTCTATGATTCTTACCATCCAGAAGTTCCTAATGTTTAGGTGGAATCTCTTTTCCTGTAGTTTGAATCCAGATTGCAATCCAGTTTGTGGAAATGTATTTAAATCTTCAGATTTAAATTTGGAAAGTAGAAGAAATTGTTAGCCTTTTTGTGTAAATGCTGATCCTTTTTTTAGACCAGTCATCCTGAACCTCTTCACATCCAGGATCTGCCTAAGTCCAAACATGTGTTTGAGAAACTAACAAGTTAAAATTCAGATAAGACAAATGCAAAGTTCTTAATTCAGGCAAAAACAAGTTATCCTTTGTCAATTTACAATTATAGGCTAAAATTCAATTGTTTGTCCTAACTAGAGTAGAACCATTGAATCAGTAGAACTTAGAAGTTAACTTTAACAAGTTCCCATTGACTCAGTGGGTCTACTGTACTTGGGGCTAACAGACTTTGGCGATAATGTAACTGTTATACCTTAGTTATTGGAAAAAGGAATCATGCACCAATTCAGATATCTGTTTGGCCATGGAAGTACACTGGGTAACTTTGAAGCAGTTTTTAGCCTGTTATAGAGCTGTGACACTACAATAAACAAACCCATGTGTTTCCCTGAACATTTTGAATCCAATGTAGGATACAAATACAATAAACGTAGCTGTGAAAAAAATTCTGTTGGCACCAGCAAAATTATTTTTTAGGGTATCCTGTGCTCTTGTTTTGCAAGGACATAGGGGAGAAGTAGTCATGTATAACTGCTGAAATCAGAAGAAACTAAAAAGGTTACTTGCAAAAGTGAGACATGCTTGTTCATAATTTAAATATATATCAGAGCTGGGGAATTTATGGCCCACTTGATACAATTGAACTCCATTTCTCTTCAACCCTAGACTGGATCTGGATTACTCAGGTGTAAGCAAGGGCAACCCTAGCCAACCCATTAGAATATTTGATATCAAGGAATCAAATCTGGAGTGCCAAATTTTCCCTATGCCTTTTTTTATTTTGATGGTCTCTGGACTTCTCACTAAAGGTGGCCTATGCAGTGTAACATATTATAATATTTATCTGTTTAATTCCTTGGATCTATGACACTTGGAGCCTAGCTACTGTTATTGAACCTACCCCAGTGGTGTAGTTATGAGGTAGCAAAATGAATGCATTTATCCTGCAAAAAAGAATTCTGCTACCCAATGCAATTTTCCTTGAGTTCCCAAATTTCTAACATTGCAGGGTGAGATACTGAAAATCACTCATACCTATAACTCTTACATTCTCTGTGTTCATATCCCCTCAGTAACTTTGGCTGCTCCTTTTCTTTGGATGCCTCAACTGTACTCCGGAATGCTCATATTTCTAAATGCCTTCTTTTTACTCTCCCATTCCCACCCCAGAGAGCTATTCCTCTAGCATTCCTCCTCTTGACTCCTATAACCTGTTGGTGGGTGTTGAGTGATACATTCTAATATACTTTTCTGTATTCTGCATAAGGTTAGGGTTGCCAGACCTCAGGGCCTGGCCCCTCTTCTCTAGTTCTCAGGGAAGAAGGAGGAATCTTAGGATGAGAGTGCTTCATTTAGATATATGTGTATACAGGTCAACACCCCCCCCCATATTCACAGGGGATACGTTCCAGGACTTCCCGTTTATAAGTGAAACTGTGGATAATAGCAAAGATTTCCTGTACAAACATACCATAGAGTTGCATTGGATGCCTCTCTAGGCATTTTCCAGCATGACTCTATGGTATGTGTCCTTCTTTTTTCAGCCCTGGATAAATGAAACTGTGGGCATTGGTTCCACGTCTACAGGAGGCGACCTGTATATATATGTGTGTGTGTGTATGTCTCTAATTTATTAGAAGTACTTTTTAAAAAATTTGAATAGCATATGCTATGCACCTATGGCTGATACTTAAGATATTATGCTCAGTGACATCAATAGAGGCTGTCCCTTCTAACATCATCCTTGGAACATCATTGGGCCCGCTCCCTGTGACACCATATGGAGTCATTCCTACATCTCAGGTTTTGACACTGAACTCTCAGGGCCAGGTATAGTACTGACCTGGCAATCCTGTACATAGGACTGAGTTCCACCACTTTTTCCTCTGCCATTACAGTAGCACACTTGGGCAACTGTAATGTTGTTGAACAGCAGTTCTACCATTCTCTCACCATTGGTGTGGTGGCTACTGCTATTGGAAGGGCCATACATTCCCCACTCTTGGTATGACATTGACTATTAGGGAATTGGGGTGGAATCCAAATGGGCAAAGGATCTTTAGCAAAGGTGCATATATAATCTAGGGGTGTATATGTCATTCTCATGTAAATTATGTAGTGGAAAATCTTGGAGAAAATGTGAGGTTCATCTGGCAGCTGTTCATCCTTAATGCTTCACTGATACTCTGTGGGTTATGTTTACCATACTGATGACAGTTTTTGCACTAGTGACTGTGAGGGCTCAGTCAGAGATTGCAAGGAGACTATCCCTGCCTGATCCCCCACCCTGCCATTTTTGTATCTGAGTGTCCCCTTTGTGCTTCATGGGAGTAACTAGGTTTTGCTTCACTTCCAAAGTGCATGACTGACCATGAATGCTAGCGGCCCAGGATATCCATTAGCCTCTCTCTATGTGGGTGACTTACATCCGGATGTGACTGAAGCCATGTTGTATGAGAAATTCTCACCTGCTGGACCCATCATGTCCATCAGAGTTTGCCGAGATGTTTCCACACGTCGATCTCTAGGTTATGCGTATATAAACTTTCAGCAGCCTGCTGATGGTAAGTAGGAATTCTAGTTTATTCTCCCTACTTTTCTTCTAATTTAAATTGACAATACAGATAGACCCCCATATCTGTGGGACCTGTATCCACAGATTCAGTTACCTGTGTCAGAAAAAATATGTGCCCTCTATGCATCTTCTAAGTCCTCCAGCTGGTTTCTGTGGTATGCTTCCACTGGAAGCTGACCATAGAGTTGTGCTGGAGGACCTAGAAGATGCCTAGAGAGGTATTCCCTCTAGGAATCACTAGGTCCTCCAGCACAACTCTAAGGTATGCTTGGGCCAGAAGCCATTCATTTTAACAGGGTTCACTATTATCAGTGGTTTCTGGTGTCTACGGTAAGTCTGGGAATGTATCCTCCATGGATACGGGAGTCTATCTGTATTGTCATGCAAATATAATCTACACTGCATCCTACAAAACACAAAAATGTTGTACTAATATTTCATGTTAGAAAGAAGTGACCTGGGAGATAACTGAATATTAAGAGATGCTAAAGTATCAATGCCTATTAAGTTACACATCATAATTTATATGTCAAGACCGATATCCTACATGACACATGTAGGGTTTTTGGACTCTCCTCCAGCAGCCTTCTCCAGCACTGAAAACCTTCTTCAGAAAGTTTCCCAGCCCTTTGGAGCAAGTTTTAAAAATGTCTAGGGTGTGGAGTAGGGTGGTGGGGGGAGGGGTTGTACACCTAAACCTTGTGCTCTTACAAGTTGCTTCCGTGAATACAATGACAGCACTGGATACTGGCCAAATACTCAATAGAAACTCCATTCTTTCACAAACGTTGGACTCTCCTTGTCTGTCAGCTGTATCTTGCATTTCTGACCATTTCTGATATCTGCAAGGTAGCTGTTGAACTAAACCAATGCAAAGAACTTTTCTGTGTTCTTCACTGCTAACAAATTGTTATGATTAACAATAACCATTCTAATGTTTGCTCTAGTAGCACACATCTGAGTGCCCTGTCACCAAATCCATGCAACCCTGGTTCCCTTTACGGAGGGATAGTATGTTTATCCTATAAGAAACTATTTGTATTTACTGCTTTAAGGGGTCTCTTCCAGAAGCTACTGTTTCTCTTCTTATATCAGTTTCCTAATCTTGTTTTCCTTGGTTGTAAAATTTGGAGATTATCTGTTGGTGGTAAATCAAATATATATGCAAACAACTTAGACACACTTTTGTGTCTGACTTGTATGTAAATTAATGTGTTTTTTCTCCTGCCAGCTGAGCGGGCCTTGGATACTATGAATTTTGAAGTCATAAAAGGTCGGCCCATTCGCATTATGTGGTCCCAGCGAGATCCAGGACTCAGGAAATCAGGAGTTGGCAACATCTTCATCAAAAATCTGGATGATTCAATTGATAACAAAGCCTTGTATGATACTTTCTCAGCCTTTGGGAATATCCTCTCTTGCAAGGTAGTTAACAGCAGTGAGAGAAGATCTTAATGTGAAGAATCTGTCATTTTATGTCTGATTAGTTTGTCACTTTTTATCAGAAATTATAAAAATGTATCACTCTGACTTCAGTCTTCTGTAATTTTACTTGGGATTCTGCTGGTTGGTTCTAACCAGAGTAGAGCCACTGAATCCATGGTTAAATGGTAAGTCAGCTCTTATGTAAATTGCATTAGTCTTTACTCTAGCTAGAACTACCTACCAATAAGCCAAAATCTAACATTACCTTGATGGATTTTTCTCTAAGGTGAGATTACCACTAAATTTTATTTTGTTTCCTGAGCAAAAGAATATTAGATGATCTCTTTTGGGGATGCATCTTTTTGGAACAGGGTGAAAGAAGAGCATTCCTTTGCTCTCATAGCTTCTATGGGGAGCCAAAGAAGAAGTACTTCAGTACTGTAGGAAAACTCTTCTCATCAAATACCCAGCTCATTCTGCTTTATTTCAGATGCAGGATTATTTTTCTAAACCTGGAAAGAGCCACCAGCTTTTTTGCTCAAGTGTCCAGGATCTTTGCTCATCTCTGGTGGCTATACTGCTTAGGGCTTCACACAGATGACTCTGCTAACATAGTGGCCTGCAGTCAATGTTGCACTGAAATTCCACTGGCCTTCCCCCTACCCACCACAGTTCTGGAGGGGTTCCAGTCATCTGGATTAGGTTTTGGGGGTGCATAACTGTAGAAGGAAGGGAAGAGTACCCTGCTTCTGATTCTCCTATTCCACCAGCACAAGCACTGGATCCTCTCCGTTGTAACTGTTGAACAGGGACTTGTGAAAATGCGGGAAACAAAGAGCCATCTATGAATAATTTTTGGTTTTCCTGTTTCTGGCTCTTTTCACTCTTCCTCTCTTCTTGTCCCTGCCCTCCAATCATGTTTTAACAGGTTGTTTGTGATGAGAATGGATCCCGGGGTTATGGCTTTGTCCACTTTGAGACCCATGAGGCAGCAAACAGAGCAATTGACACAATGAATGGAATGCTGCTGAATGACCGGAAAGTGTAAGTGAAGGCTGGGGGAGATGGATGGGAAGGACTTCTATGCCCTATATGGTAAACTTTAGGCCCATACAGGTAATGCATAGGTTAGATATACCAGGTGAAGAAATGTAGGGAAATAGAGGCCCATGGAGTGATATAGTTCTGCAATACACTATGCACTGAATGGAATGAATGAATGAATGTGTTTTCTGGGGAGGAGGTAAAAAGACAGAAGTATTAAAAGCTGGTTTCTTCCAGGCAGAGTAGCTTCAAAATCTTTCTTATAGGATTGTCAGAGGTAAAATAGCATGTGCCACCCTCAGTTTCTCAGATCAAGATGCAGAGTGCTCAAGGCCAACAAGGCAGAAAATCTCACAAGTCCCTTTCATCATCCCTGACAGTAAAAATACAAAGCAAATAATTAAGAATTGATTGTCTGAGGATTACGAATTTTGGTTCATCTGTAGGGCCACTGTTGTTCCCTCTAGAATAAGACTCAAAATCCAACTTTCTCAGAAATATATTAATAGAAAGTAGAAATTGTACAGATAGAATCCATTCTTCCTGGTAGATGCAAACTATAGACTGGAGGGATTTTGTCACTGTTCAGACTAGGGAACATGTGTAGAACTACCCCCAAGGTAGAGATTACCCTGCCTCTCTCCTCAGTTTGCCAAAGTCTGGGCTCTGAAAGGTTGTCCTGAACCTTCTTTCCCATTTTTGGAAGGAAGACACTGTCCCTGTTGAACATTTCCTTGCCCATTATATAGGAACAATACAGGAGGAATCTCCAAGTTCCTTCTGTGCACAACACCTTTACAAAGTAGTTTCACAGATGTTGCTTACCATTGCAGTTTTGTTGGTCATTTTAAATCTCGTCGAGAGCGTGAAGCAGAATATGGAGCCAGAGCAATGGAATTCACTAATGTTTACATCAAGAACTTTGGAGAGGACATGAATGACGAGAGGCTGCAGGAAATATTCTCAAAATTTGGTAAGAGCAACACTTTAAAAAGACAGTCTGATGGGATTTTGATAAGGATGTTAAGCCTGAGGCTTCTTCAGTAAGAATGAGGACTACTGCTTGGCTTTTTCCTTAAGCTGTGGATGCTACTTCAGTTATTCAACAAATAGCAGAAGACACAAACAGCACTGCCAAACAGCTCCTCCCCCAACATTCTTTTCATAAGCTAGGAATATGGGATCTTGATCCTTGTCCTTAACCATAAAAGTGTTGCAACTGAATGTCTTACTTTCAGCATGGATTTTCAGAGATGCAAATAGTTTCCCCTTTGTAGTGATTCTAGAGTTTAGAGTTGCCACCCTGATAGATTGCACATGATCTTGCTTCTCTGATTTCTGTAGCAGGTGTAGTGCTTGTGCAGGAGCAGGGATTCATTCTAGACAATGAAAGATAATCAGGGTGTGTGGAACTTACCAAGTGTCAGGAATGAAACAAACCTATTGGTTCAGAAATCCGTATCCTGTAATCAGCACTTGTCCCTTACAGTAAAAACTTTACTCCAGAATAAATGTATGCAAGTCAAAGAACATAAGTCAGGAGAGAAGGTAACCCCACCTGCATGACACCATTGTTCTTCTGTTCATCTGAGATGAACTGCATGTAACTTGTGACCTCAGCCCTCTTCTGAGATTACTTGCTGGTGAGCTTGCTGACCATAAGTTGTTTGTTCTGTTTCCAGGAAAGACCCTGAGTGTCAAAGTCATGATGGATAACACAGGGCGTTCCAAAGGGTTTGGGTTTGTCAACTTTGAGAAACATCAGGATGCTCAGAAGGCAAGCTAATCTTTTTTCCCCTTTTTCACCCTAATGCCTGCTTGGTTTCTTCTTATTCCAGTTGGCATAGCTCTCAAAACTTGTCTAAGGCTTGTCGATGGGGAAGAGACTTGACTTGTGAGTATATGTGCACATAAGATGTTAACAGGTTCTTTACAGTGGTGCCTCTTCACAGACCAACCTATTATTAGTGGCTCTTACGGATGCCACTAATATGTAAGGCCTTCAGCACCAGTTAAATTGCCCTCAAAGGTGGATGGTGGGTGGAATTTCAGAGCCTAGGGTATCTCAGAAGGAAAGGCTTCAGAAATGCAAGAAAGCATTAAAACCAATGAAATGTGTTTGTGGTATGTATGTCTAGCCTGTTGATGAAGAGAGTTGATACTACAGCTCTTTCTCATGTCCAGTCCTCTTTCTTGACACCTGGTTTCCTGGCAGGCTGTTGAAGACATGAACGGGAAGGAGATCAATGGACGAATGTTATATGTTGGCAGAGCTCAGAAAAGGATGGAACGTCAGAGTGAGCTGAAACGTAAATTTGAGCAAATCAAGCAAGAAAGAGTGAGCAGATACCTGGTAATGTGAAATTAAAACCAACCCAAAACAAGATACCCACTGAGTGTGACAAAGGGCATGAAGAGCCTGTGATTTTAAGAATCCCAAATTCCGTAATAGAAATCCATATTGCTGTTCTACCAGGGCAGAGAACAGTGGCCAGGTTCTTTCCTCCCCCTCATACCTTCACATACTAAAAAAAAAAAAAAAAAAAAAAAAAAAAAAAAAGAGAGAGAGAGAGAGAGAGAGAGAACATATAACTAAGAATAAAACCCAGATCTTTGCTGCTGTGACTAGAAAGATGTTTTGAGTGGGATGGGGTGATATATTTTTGACTGGGGCAAAAAAAAAAAAAAAATCACTTGGCAGATAGTGACCAGATGCTGGTGGAGCAGTGGTGGTAGTAACTTCTACTGCAACATTTTAAAGCACTGTTTAATAACTCTGACACATGAGAGTTTTTTCTTGAGGGTACTGTGAAGGTGATTACAGAGAGGCAGTACAGGAGGGATGGCTAACAGTCACTGCTCAAGCAGTGTAGAGTATAAATCCTACTTTAAAGAGTTCTTTGGCTGGGGGAGCAACTACTCACTCCATTCTCCATAGTGCTGTTACTGCCATGAACATCAAGGATTCCTTCCTCCCCCAAACTGTAGTTCCTCTATCGCAGCAGAAAACCCAACGTACCAGACTGCGTGACGACAGTGGACTACACTACACTCTGTCGCTTACACATCCCACAAAATCTACAATATGGGCACAAAAATGGATTTCTGTTGTTGTTGTGAACAACAACAATTTTGTTTATATTCTATCTTTCTCTTCAAAACTGGGCCTGAAGGTGGCCATGTTTTCAAATGAGGTGAGGAGAGGCCACTTTTCCCCCATGAAACAAGGCCTAAGGAAGAACTGAGCTAAGACCAGCTTAAACTTCTCTCCAAGAGGCTGTTTTGTTTTGGATAGGATTTGCCACTATCCACTCACAGCTGCATTTGATTTTGCACCTCTCAGTGTGGTAGCAGTCATTTATCCACTGGTTGAAGCCAGTATGATGGATCCAGAAATGAACCAATTGTCATTCTACACTTGTCTTACCTCTTTCCTCGATCCCCTAAATATCAGTCATAGCTGTGACTTCCCTCTAGCTTATTTTAATCATCGAAAGCTAGAATCTGGGTCAGCTAATAGTGTAAACAGGTGTCTATTCTGATGACTAGACTCCAGGAAAATCCAGGCAGTTAGACAATGTAGCAACTCTGTATATGGAAGCTGAATTTCAGAATTATAAGTTAAAACTCTATCTTCACTAAAGAGAAAGTTTTGTTAACATTAAATGTATAAACTATATGCTAGAGAAAGAAAAATTATTTTCGCTGTCTCTTGATACATGGCAGACAGAGAAGGAAGGGAAGGGAAAAGCAGGGGATGAAAATGAAGTCAAACTAACAATAGCAATCTATGGAACAAGAATGCAACAGAACACATGAATAGAAAGAAAAATATTGTAGGAAGCCCTTGCTAGTTCTGTCTACTCTTGTTACTTCCTAGTGGCGAACAGTCACTGGTGCAAGTATCACTGCATCTCTTCACTGCTCTTGAAGCAATCAATTCTGCTCTTGAACTCCACTGCTCTTGAAACAAACCCTTCTCTTGAAGTGCAAAGTAGCAATTAAACATGTGTAATAGCAGCACTCAATGTTGATTTATGTGGAGGCGGGGAATGAAATTGATTTTAAGTGAAAGGTTTCCTTTGGTTTAAACAAAAAGCCAAGAAAATAGTGTGACTTGCTTACCTAACTGTGTTCTGAGTACTTTGATAAGCACTTGGTAAATGATGAACCTTGCTCAGTTTTTTAAAAACCACATTGAGAAATACTTATATTGGACCAACAAAAATATCACAAAATAGTCCTCTTCATTAGGTGCCCTTCAGATGTTTTGGACTACAGTTCTTATAATCCATAACTTTGGGCTATGCTGGCTGAGCCTTATGGAAATTTTAGTCTAAAACATCCAGAGGTTACCAGTTTACCTATCCCTTAGCTAGATGGTAAACAAATCAAGAAGATGTTGTAACCATAGAGTCTGCATTGAGTCAGTCTTAAGGCAGAATGTGGGAGGAGAAAGCAGATAATCAAATTAGACTTTAGGCCAGGAAATCATGACCCTTCAGAAGTTGTTGAGTTCCAACTCCTTTCAGCCTAACCAGCATGGCCAGTGGTCAAAAATACTGAGAGTTCTAATATGTTAACATAGTATATAATATATTAACTAGTATAACAATAGTTGGAGGATCTCTGGGGTCCCCAATATTGCTCTAGGCAATTATAATTAAATAAGGTTTTAAGTGCCCAGAATGTTTAGTATTTTAAAAAAGGTACACATCTGGGTACATTGATTGTTTGTTGTCATCAAGTTGACTTTCACTTATGGCCACGCTATGAATGAGAGACCTCGAAGAGTCTCAGTCCTCAACTGCCCTGCTTAGGTCTTGCAAAGTCAGGGCGGTGGCTTCCTTCACTGAATCACTCCACTGCAGTCTTTCTCTTTTCCCTGCTGCCTTCTACTTTACTGAGCATTGTCATCTTTTCCAGTGAGTCATGTTGTCTCATGATACTTCCAAAGAACAATAGCCTCAATTTAGTCATCTTGGCTTTTAGTGAGAATTTGGGCTTGATT
Source organism: Gambelia wislizenii (assembly GCA_030847615.1). Classification (NCBI taxonomy): domain Eukaryota; kingdom Metazoa; phylum Chordata; class Lepidosauria; order Squamata; family Crotaphytidae; genus Gambelia; species Gambelia wislizenii. The sequence continues at coordinate 37,745,160 of JAUMIR010000004.1, forward strand.
TGCTCTAGGACACATAAATTTGTCTTTTTAGCACTCCATAGTATCTCCTCTGGCACCACATGTCAAATGCATTGATTTTCTTCTGGTCAGCTTTCTTCCTGGTTCAGCTTTCACAACCCTCTATAGAAATCAGAAGTACTACGTTATGGATGGTGTTGATTTTAGTATTCAATTATATATCTTTGCACTTGAGGATCTTACCCAGTTGCTTCATTGCTGCTTGTCTGATTTCTTTTTTACAGTCTCCATTTTGATTAGTGAACTTAGGTATGGAGACTCTTTAACTATTTTGATCCTGCTTTATCAATAAAGACCTGAGCCAGAGAGTGACTACATCAGCTGGGATTTGGTTTAAGGCTGCTCATCTCTAGACTACCCCCAAGCCTTGGGTTTTTTCCTGTTGATCCATCTCAGGTTCAGATAAAATCCTAAAGATCCCTTGTTTGTCAGTTGTCTTAGCTCTTCTTCATTCCCTTTGCTGAACCGAGCGGGAAAACCATGAATGGATTTCATTGCCCTTTTGGTCCAAGGAATAGGCTGGGACCCAGGAATGTGTGTTCAAGATTATATGCATTGTATGATCTTGGATGTGTATGTTTTGGTCTCATTTCCTCGCTTACATAATCTGAATATGTAGTTTAAGAGTAAGATAAATAAAATATATAAACCATTATGCAGCTACTGACAAACAGTAACATTTAGCACTAAGGCAATATTATGAGCTTGTTATTTTCTGCCAAACTGACTTTGACTTCTGATTATCTTATGAATGAGAGACCTCCAAGAACCACGTCATCAACTGTCCTGCTCATGATCATGACTTTCTTGATTGAATCAATCCATTTGTAGTATGGTCACCCTCTTTTCCTATTGCCTCCCATTTTACCAACCATTATTGTTCTTTTCAGTGAGGCACATTATCTCATATCTCCAAGGTACCACAGACACAGTTTAGTCATCTTAGCTTCTAGGGAGAATTCAAGCTTGATTTGCTCTAAGACCCATTCATTTGTCATTTTAGTGGTCCATGGTATCCCTAGAACTCCCCTCCAGCACCACATTTCAAATGAGCTGATTTTCTTCCTGTCAGCTTTCTTCACTGTCCAGCTTTTGCAGCTATACATAGAAATCAAGAGTACTATGGCCTGGATAAGCTCTTACAGGAATGTGGTGATACCTTCTCCAGCCTGACATTGGCCCAGAGAGCATTTGTTTCCCTTTCAGCCGTATGATGACATGTTGGTACCATTTTTAAAAATGTAAAGATTGTGTATATATGTATTACAAATAATAAATGTGAGCACTGAGGAATCTCACTGTGCCTATTTGCGTCTAGGGGGTGAACTTGTATGTAAAGAACTTGGACGATGGGATTGATGATGAGCGACTGAGGAAGGAATTCTCTCCCTATGGAACCATCACCAGCGCCAAGGTTAAGATTTGGTCTTAAACTGAATTTGGAAGTAATTTGTTAAAAAATAATTTATTATGCATGCACACACACACACACACCAATTTGGTCATTTTTTCAACAATTTTCAAATTCATTTTAATAATTACACTAGTGCTAATAACACTGATTTTTAAAGTATTTATTAACATTTCACATTTTATTTGGGGGGCTAATTTGGGGGCTGCACATTTTCAACCTTTTTGAGTCATCTTAAATGGTTTTCAACAGCACATTTTGAAAAAATTAAAGGTTAAGACGAAGTAGTAATTATATATTTTCCTTATTCTAAGGCTAATGAATTCCTTGGTGCCGACTATTCAATTTCCATGTTCTAGTTATATAAACATCAGAACATATTAGCACCGTCTGATGTGGAGACATGGCCCTTGTTCTTAACCACAGAAGATACTTCTGGGCTGTATCATTTCAGATGACAACTGTGGGCTTTAGTGCTTGGTTGCTCCATCAGTGTGTCTTTCATGTCTCCGTGGGGTCCCATGATGTTATGTGCAGGGCTTTATTTTTAATTTTTATTGACAATTGGATGAATTCCCCCGACAATCTTAAATGATACTATCCAGAAAAAGTCTTACTTCCTCATCTGCTTGTTTTTGTTGGGCCCAGGTTGTCTCAGGAACATCCAGTTACTTGCCCACTTCTTCTCCTTGCATTAATTCAGACTGGAATCCTAGTTGTTGTGCTTTTTCATGTGAATTAGTCACTAGAAAACTACAGTGGGCAGAGAAGCAAGGTAGCAAATTGATTGGAACACAGGAGTAGGTGTGAGACTGTTGATAGCTGAGCTGAAAGGTCTCAGTTGCATGGCATGGTAGGGATCCACTTCTGAAATTGACAATCTTCAGTACAGTGGCTATTTGACTATTTTTAAACGGCATATACCAATATATATGTTTCTCTTGCTAATACTGGAGAGTGTAATATATTAGTTATGGCTGAAGATCTCCACATTTAGCCTAGAATTGGAAACAAAGCCTATGGAATTGTATCTCATGTTGTGTAATTGTTTGGGAAAGCTATCAGGTGGTTCCTTTCCTTTGCTATCCATGTGTCTGCGCCTTCACTGTGCAGATGGGAGTGTCGTCATGAGCTCAGTGGCCTCTGTTCTAATTTTCAATTTTAGGTGATGACAGAGGGTGGACACAGCAAAGGTTTTGGGTTTGTATGTTTTTCCTCCCCAGAAGAGGCTACAAAGGCTGTGACTGAAATGAATGGGAGGATTGTCAGCACCAAGCCTTTGTATGTTGCCCTAGCTCAAAGGAAAGAGGAACGAAAAGCCATTCTCACCAACCAATACATGCAGAGACTGGCTACCCTGAGGGCCTTGCCTGGCCCACTCCTCTGCTCCTTCCAACCTCCACCAGGTTACTTCTTGCCCTCCATTCCACAGGTAAGATCCATGAAAAGTCTACTGCTATTAAACATATTAAACACCGACAATAGGAGCAAGGATATATTTTATCTGAAGATGGGAAGGTTTTAGGCTTGCAAGATCATAGAATCTTAAAATAAGGGTTAGAAGAGGGGGCATACACCATCTACTCAATGCAGTGACTCCAGCTAGAATATCCACAACAGATAGCTGCCCAGCCTCTTTTTGAAGATGTCCGGAGAAAGAGACCCCAACTCCCTCTCTAGGTAATTGGTTCCATTACTGAACTGCTCTTTGTGGTGCTGTGCCTCCAAGGCACTGCCATCTTATGGCAACCCTAAAGCAAACTGATCATGGGGTTTTCTGAGGCTGAGAGTGTATGACTTGCCCAAGGTCACCCAGTCAGTTTTCATGGCCAAACGGGATTAGAACCCTGGTCTCCAGAGTTGTAGTCCAACATTCAAAGCACTACGCCAAGAAATTCCTTCTAATGTTCAATCAAAATCTATCCTTGTAACTTAAATCTGTTAGAGCTGCTCCTCCTCTTTGGGGTCTCAGAGAACAATTTTGCACCCTCTTCTCTATGACAACCTTTTAGATATTTCAGGAGTGCAATCACGTTACACCCCAGTCTTCCCTTCGCCAGCTGAACATGCCCAACATTTCTTCATATGTTTTGTTCTCCACACAAAATTTGTCTTTTTACTAGAACTGTAAGATCCACCTGTCAGAGCTTAATACAGAACAGTGGCTCAGGCAGGTGGGCATAGGCTAGAGAATTAAGGAACGTGGTGCCTTGGCATGTATTGAGCCAAAGAAATTTTGAAAACCAAGCTCCCAATTCCTTTCACACAAAAATTTGCTCCTAATTTTCCTCCATGCATACTTTTCCATAAGCCTAATAAGAAAAGGAAATAATTTGCTTGTTTCTATTGTCAGACTGGAAAGTTAATTTTAAAATGTATTTCCTCCCTGTTATATTATGTTTGGAAAGTAATTTATTGTCATTGGTCCTTACAGTCCTTTAAAAGTAGCTTTTTGTGCTATCTACTGAGTTGCTTGTTAATTTCTGTTTTATTCTTCATAACTTAAAAAAGAAGATTTGATATGACAATGGCACAAAACCCTGAAAAAATTCCTGTCAAAATGTTTCTTAAAAAATCACTGTAAAATTAATTTTTAGAAGTATCTAGCAAATCTTACTCAAGTATCTAGCAAATCCAGCTTCAAACTGGATTATTTGCCATGGCTTTTTCCTAGTGAATCCTGGGATTTGTAGTTTTACAAGTTCTTTAGCCTTCTCTGCCAAACAGTGCTGGTTCCTCACCAGATTACAAATTGCAGGATTCCTTAGGAAGGAGCCATGGTAAATAATCCAGTTTCAAACTGAATTATTTGTGTGGTGTGGATTTGCCTCATTACACCAATAAATCCATTGCATTTCCACTTGATATATTACTTTTGAAATATGATTTCATTCAGCCTTTGTTATTTAAAAAAAGAGTACTAGTTACAGGTAACTATGTTATTTATAACTCATCACATTTAAGCTCTGGCTGTGATTGCTTAGCATAGAGTCAGAAAGGACACTTGCTGATGTCTAATAACTCCCCTTTGTCCACCCTTTCCCAACAAATATAGATAGGGAATGCATATTTTGTTCCCAGAGGACTCAGAGTAGGCTTGAGTCGTTCTGCTGCCTGAGGTGAAGGACTAGTGCTACTCTTCTCTGCTGAAGTAAAAGTTGAATCTTACTTTAACACTAGGGATATGAGAGCATCCTTTAGTACACCTGAGAGCCACAGGGAATGCAAGGCAGGTCATAGGTCAGATGTTTTTCTGTCCTCCAGCAGCTTGCTGGCTGAAGTGTATGTATCACTCAGCCTAATGGTAGGACCAGCCTGGAACTGACTGAGATGTAAGGTAATGACATGACTGTGCCTTTTATTTCCTTGTAGACATCACTTCAAAATGAAATACTCTGCAACACAGGCAGGTCACCCATTCAGCTGAAATTTTTGCAAGGGCCAAAATGTGTACCATGAAACAGAGACTCATCTCCTAATATCTTTATTTTATTTTGTTGCTTTAAAGCAACAAAGAGAATTGTTTGTTAGGCTTACTTTTTCTCCCAAATTGTGGATTACACTCTGTCAAGGATTAGGCCACATTTTCTTGGCTGTCAGAAACCATATTGGGACATGGGTCTTTAACTTAACCATTTAAATAATGTCTACTGTTTTTTTAAAAAAATGTTGCTTTGATGGTTCTGTTGAAATTTATTGCAAAAACTTTGAAGGGATAGCCATCTTAGTCTGTTGCAGCTGCGGCAGCAGCAGCAGCAGCAAAGAGTCTAGTAGCATCTTAAAACATAAGAATTATTTGACATAAGCTTTTGTGAATGTTCACACCTTCCATCTGATGCATCACATGTCCTAAGTGGGCTGCAGTCCCCAAAAGGGTGTGCCAAATAAGACTTTTTAAGGTGCCACTAGACTCAGTGTCCATTAAATTTAAACACCACAATCTTGGCTTTTTTGCGCATGATATAAATGTTAAAGAGTCTGGAGTAACAAACACCTGAGGCGAAGCACAAAAATCAGTGTTTATAGAGCCATTGTACTGTCTATTCTCCTTTATGGGTCTGAAACATGGGTCACCTATCGCCACCACTTACGACTCCTCGAACACTTTCATCAGCGCTTTATATGCACAATCCTAAATATACATTGGACTGACTATGTGATGAATGTTGCTGTCCTTGAGCAAGCAGGGATCACCAGCATTGAGGGCAGGGCACCTTTCTAGGATGGAGGACCATCACCTCCCAAAAATAGTACTCTACAGTGAACTCGCCACGGGTCAGCATAAGAGGGGCGCTCCCAAAAAGCAATACAAGGACTCCCTGAAACAACATCTCAGGCTTGGCCAAATTGATCACCAACAATGGTCCACCATGGCCTCACATCAGGAGGCATGGAGACACACTATCCACAATGCTGTAGCCTTATTTGAGAACTCACGCCGAACAAGTCTTGAAGAGAAATGACAACGCAGAAAGAATCACAACCCAGAAGGAGACCTTCTGCTGTGCTTTCTGCAACAGGACTTGTTTATCTTGGATTGGCCTTTTTAGTCATCAGCGCGCTTGCAGAAAGCACGGGATAAGTCCTTCCTGAATCATGGTTTGCAAAGAAAAGCCAGATAGGTAATAAACTGAAAAACCACATGGAGTTTGGTTTAGAACAGCAGCACTAGTGGAATAAATATACATACATAATAAATATACATATATAAAAATTCCTCTTTGTTGTTTTCTGTGATTCCCCCTCCTGGAGCTGCTAATAGACCCAGAGTAGAAACACAGACTAGTGTGGGTTTCCTGCTGCAGGGATAATAACATTGACAACGAACTTATTAAATTGGGAAACCAGCAAGAATGGAGAAGCATTGAGCATCCCTTCCCACAGTGCAACAGCTTTACTCAAAAATATACCCCTTGCGACCCTTCTCAATTATATATGTGTGTGTGTCCATCTATGTATATAGACTGTCATGGCTTGCCTGCATTATGTCTATTTGTCTCTCCTCTTACCTTTGCTGTTGTTTTGGTGTTGGAGACCCTACCGAAAGATATCAGACAAGATGACAGAATCTATGGAGTGAAGTAAAAAAAAAGTATACATTGAAGGCTTATGTGGATGAGCTTGTGATAAAGACACAAAACCTGTTGGATTCATGCTCTTTTAGAAAAAATAAGATGTTTGGGACATGCTGTAGGTTTAAAATGAATTCTGATAAAACAAAATTGTGGACTAAAAATATGACTTCAGAAGAAATAAATGAAATTAACTGTTCTGTCAAACTTTAAAGTGAATAAAAGGCAATCAGGTATCTGGGAATTACAATGATGAAGAACAATAGTTTATTATTTCAAATCCATCATGAAAAAGTCTGGAAAGAAATTAAAAGAGACTTAGAAAAATGGAGAAAGTTAAATTCATCCCTTTGGGGGAGAATTGTAGTAATAAAAGCAAATGTTCTGCCAAGATTTTTATTCTACTTTCAAATGATTCCTATTATAAGAAATGGCATATCCTTTGTGTAATGGCAGAAAATTGTTTGGCAGGCAGGGAAACCCAAAATAAAACTTAAAACATTATATGATGCTAAAGAAAAGGACGATCTGTGAATTCCTGATATTAAATTGTATAACGAGGCCTGTTTTGTATGGCTGAAGGAATGGATATTGCTTAGAGATAAGAGACTCATGTCTGCCTGTCCTTAAGTGAGTGATGACCACTGGGTATGAGATGGCCTTAGTAGGGCAGGGAATTTAGGTAGTTTCAGATTCTGACCTTAATGAATTTAGACCCAGGCAACCTCTTTAGATGATTACAGTATTTGTTTGCTTTGAAATGTGGTGTGCAAAATGTGGTTATTGTCTTGGGGGAGGGGGTGGTACTCATTCTGATGGCACTATGGGCCTCTTCCCAAAGTTACAGAGGGCCACAGGTTCCCACAGCTCATTTAGTATTATGTCTCAACAGTCTTATTGTAGTTCTTCTCTTATATTTCTGATCTGTAAGTATTCTCAGATTACTGTGCAAGTAAAACTGGCAGAAAGAGATTCAAGTAATTTGAAATGTGGTGATGGAGAAGAGATCTACAGATGCCATCAACTGCCAAAAAAAAGGCAAATAAATGGGTCTGAGAGCAAAATAAGCCTGAACTCTAGAAGCCAACATGACTAAATTGAGGCTGTCATACTTTGGACACATCATGAGAAAGCATGACTCACTGGAAAAGACAATAATGCTTAGAAAGGTGAAGGCAGTTGGAAAAAAAGAAGACTTTGTTGCAGGGGGATTGACTCAATCGAGGAAGCTACAGCCCTGTTTTTGCAAGACCTGAGCAAGGCTGTTAAAAACAAGGTTTCTTGGAGGGCTCTCGTGCATATGGTCACCCTAAGTCAAAGCTGACCTGACACTAATGTAACAACAAAGCTGCATAAAAAGTACTTTCATATTACTACTAAAATACCAAGGCTAGTACTTTTATATTCCAAAGTACTGCAGGTTGGATGACAATTTAGTAATGTACTGTATTTGTTTTATATACACTACCTTGCATTCTTTTCTTCTTGTTTTATAGCCACAACCCAGAACTACTTTCTACAATCCAAGCCCAGTTGCCCCAGTCCGTCCTGCTCCCCGTTGGAACGCTCAGCCCTCTAGGCTTCCTTGTGAGTTAATTTTTTTTTAAAGGAAGAGTATGTGTAGGAAGATAGGAGTGAGTGGTGCTGCACTTGGTGTGAAGTTCTGCCTTCCTGTTGGCTGATGCTGTGGGACTAAGACTTCTTTTAAAAAACCCAGCAACAGTTCAGATAGAGTAACATGTGGTGGTGATCTTACTCTGTAGGCTATTCTGTAGCCTAATGTTCAGTGATAAAAACTAAGAACAGTGCTCTGCTTATACTTTCTGCATATGCCATTAGCTCCTGCATAAATAACTTTTCTGATTAAGATATGTAATGTCTTCAGCATCTTATCACACAGCCACACCGATCCTGAGAACTAGCGCACCTCCTAGACGCCTGCTGAACAACATTAGCACTACGAGACAAGCATCCACTCAAGTTCCCAGAGTGCCACCGAATGCCCAAAGAGTGGGTAAGTTAGGAAATGATGATAGCTCATTATCCAATGAAATGCACTGATGTGGTGTAGTGTACAGTTGGCCTTCCACATTCACAGGAGTTAGGGGGACAGGACCCCTGCAAAAGGGTGAAAACTGTGAATATAGGCCTGCTTTTTTTTTAACCTGAGAAAACACTTCTCGAAGCATTTGTAGGTCTTCCAGCACAATTCTGTGGTCAATTTCCAACAGAAGTTGACTATAGAATCACACTAGAGGACCTACAAATACCTAGAGAGAGAATGGGGATTTTTTGTTTTTTGTTTTTTGTTTTTGGTCACATATAGGGCAGCAAAGGCTGCAGCAAATACAGCAATCTACACATAATCAAATCTGCAAATGCATGTGTAGGTGTGTTCTCATGTGAATGGTTTCTGCATTGTTTTTGATAAATGAGCCTTTTGACTCCTGAATGCTTGGATGCAACCAACAAACTGATGCTGAAAGTTTGCAAAGCAAATAATTTTCTCCCCATGAAAAAACATTTTTGGAGACCAAAAAACAGAAGTTGGAGGTGGTCTTATTGGGAGTCATTCAGTTTGAGGTGGGGAGGTATAGGGGTTTCAGCCTGGAAAAGAAAGGAGAAATGGGCACCCAAACCTGCTCCCAATCTGCTGCCTCCAGACAAAAAGGTTCACCGAGGTGAACATTGTTTGTTTTAGTCCTTATATCGTAGTCTTCCTTTTTCTGCCTTGTCCATACATGGGGTCTTTAACTTACTGTACACCTTGGGATCCCACTTGTGCTTGACTTAACTATGTCATGAAAAGAAGATCCTGAGCAGACTTCACAGGCCTGCATATCCTGCGGAAGCTCTCAAGTAAACTTGAGAACTTCCTCCATCTTTTCCACCCATTAAAAGAAGGCATTTTAAAAGATTTCTAAAATGTTGCTCTTTCCAGCCAACATAGGAACCCAGACTGTCAGTGTTCGGGCACCCTCCTCACCAACTTTCTCACGTGGAATCTCACAGTACAAGTACTCTTCAGCAGTGAGGAACATTCAGCCTTTGAGTGCGGTAGCACCCATACCAATGCAACAGGTGATCAGTCTCTTACTGTGTAATTTTAAAAATGTAACAACACCCTGCGTGTAGAGTACAGAACCTTGTTCTAGGCCATGTTCTTTCTCCAACCACTCTTGACTGTGGAAAGTTTTTGTGATGGTGCCATTAATATGGTTAGCACTGACAGGTTGAAAACTGGAGATGGCTCCTGTACCTTTAATGGTTGTGCAGAAGAGAGAACTTCAGCAGGAGTTACTCGTTACCTGGCTGCATAATAAGCAGTACCTGTTAAAATTCCCTCTTCTGCACAACAATTACAGGCATGGGGTGACGTGGTACAGCACACTGGACACACATTCCCATAACATAAGCCAGCTGGCTGCAACCTTGTTTACACCAATATGCCCCCTGTAGGCAAGTATGTTGGTTTACTTGCTCTATCTCTTTACACTACAGCATGAATTTATCAGATTGCATATCCCATCATACTCTGACTTGGGGAACCCCTTCCAGTTTTCAGTTTGGCAAGTTGTAGCACAGGAATGGTAGTTGTAGCACAGGAATGATGAAACTTTTGGCTGTCCAGGTGTTTCAGACTACAACTTCCACAATTACCTCCCACTAGAATTGTAGGCCAAGATATTTCAAGGGCTAAAGGTTCTGCAACCTGACATAAAGGAAAGATGTGGGCATGTTTACTGTTTGTTTATTTGAAATATTTTTTCCAGACACTAACCTTTCCTAAGTGATTCTAGTCACTGGTGCAGGAATAGTCCAGATGTGGACTGGACACTATATAGACTGCACCCACTGCAAATTCTTTCTTTGTTTTATGGCTATTATAACCCTCCATCTTTTGAGGCTGTTGCTAGTCAATGTTTATGACTGACTGGTGTGCTCAGCTCTGAACAGATCATAGACATTTTCAGGTAGTATACTGTATTCCGTCTCCTTTTCTATTTTGACTGGCAGGAAGGAGGCTGTTTTCTTCTGGTAAATGTTGATGTTACAAAGTGGAACCCATGCTAAAGCTGCCATGCAGTCTTGTAGAGAGGTTCAGCTCATATAGGAGGAAGTGCTTTAGTTAAGGAGTAGGAAGGACTTGGCCCTCCAGTTGTGGAACTGCCACATCTCTCAGCGCCAGGCAGCATAGCCAATGGCAAGGGATTATGGGAATTGTGGTATAATGCCTGGAGGGATACAAATTGCTAATCCCTCCTGTGATTAGAGATTTTGCAGGGTACAATTAAGGCTATTAGTGCTTCACTTGGAAACAACTGGTGCACAAATGCTATTACCAGTGTATTCTGTTTCTTGGACTTTAGGTTGTAGAACCAGCTGTTCATATTCATGGGCAGGAGCCACTGACAGCATCCATGTTGGCTGCAGCGCCTCCTCAGGAGCAGAAACAAATGCTTGGTGAGTGATGATGTTTCTTCCTTTTAGTATGTGGCCCTTCTGAAATGCCCTGTTCAGTTACTGATATTATAGTTATTGTATTTATTTATTGGCAGCCAGCATGGTGCAGTGGTTTGAGTGTTGGGGAACAGGGTTTGAATCCCTGCTTAGCCATGGAAGCCCATTGGGTGACCTTGGATAAGTCACACTCTCTCAGCCTCAGAGGAAGGCAAAAGCAACCCCCCTCTGAACAAATCTTACTAAGAAACTCCCGTGATAGGTTCACTGTAGGATGCCATAAGTCAGAAATGACTTGAAGGCACACAACAGCTATTTATTTATTTATAGTATGTATGTACATACATACATACATATTTATTTATTTATTTATTTATTTATTTATTTATTTGTAATCACCTCCCAGCCCACCAGGACCCCTGAAGTGATGCACAACAGGTAAACACATTAAAAACTGTACAAAGATAAAAACTTTAAAACACATTAAAATACTGTTAAGGTACTTTTAAGAAACAACTAAAATTATCCTTAATAAAAATAACTCAAAAGCAAGCACTTAAAATAGAGCAGTTTCAAACACCAAAGGATTCAGAACAATACCATTTAGTTGTCAGCTAGAAGCTCAAAACAGATGGAACCAACCTAACTCATTTTGATAAGGAGTTTCACAGTCACAGTACTGCTATAGGGAAAGCCCTATTGTATGTACATGCCAGCCTAGCTTCCAGAGATGTTGGGACATGTAACAGAGCCTCTGCTAAAGTCATCCAGAGGAGGGCGACTAAAATGGTGAAAGGTCTGGAAGCCATGCCTTATGAGGAGAGACTTAGGGAGCTGGGTATGTTTAGCCTGGAAAAAAGACGGTTAAGGTGCAATATGATAGCCCTGTTTAAGTATTTGAAGGGGTGTCACATTGAGGATGGAGCAAGCTTGTTTTCTGCTGCTCCAGAGACTAGAACACGGAACAATGGATGCAAGCGCCAGGAACAGAGATTCTACCTCAACATTAGGAGGAATTTTCTGACAGTGAGAACTGTTTGACAGTGGAACACACGTCCTCGGAGCGTGGTGGGGTCTCCTTCCTTGGAGGTCTTTAAACAGAGGCTGGATGGCCATCTGTCAGGGATGCTTTGGTCGTGATTCCTGCATGGCAGGGGGTTGGACTGGATGGCCCTTGTGGTCTCTTCCAATTTTACAATTCTATGATTCTAAAGATCTCAAATTTCAGCAGGCTCATATGAGAACATACAGTCTTTCAGATTCCCTTTCCCCCAAGCTGTTTAGGGGCTGTTTACATGTGGGCTAAATTCGCAGCTTCACTGTGAAGTATTCTGTTTGACTCCTGTTAGTGCTGCACCCATCCCTTATAATCCAAACTAAATTTGTTATTGGGCCACACTCTTTTCTTGCCAGAAGTCAGTTCAGACCAACATTTCCTACTTTTACCATGTGCTCGCTGAATCGGACTATTGTTGGTCACATAATCAGATTGGATTGGTTTTATTGAAACAAATTCCTGGCATGCATTAAACCTATCAGCCAATAACTTTTCTTATTTTCCTGTCAGTCATACAAACCGCCTTGCACTCTGATTGGATGTTTCCTCCATTCAATCCCTTTGCACCCCAGTGAGTGAGCAAGGGAACTTTAAATGTTTTCTGACACAGACAGCCCCAAGGAGAAGGAAAAAGAAAGAAAAAATGTTTCTTTCCTTGCTTCTCTTTCCACTCTTAATCCTTCATTGAGTTAAGATCAATATCTTCCCCCCTTTGCTTAGCAGCACCTTGGCCAAACAGCTTCCACTCTTAGCACAGTTGACTCCTTTCTAGGCTTTGCCCTAGTCAGTGCCATGGCAAAGTGAGGGGGAGGAAGACACACACCCCAGCTTAACAACCAGCTAGTGGGAAGGTGGGGGCATTGTCTGGTATCCTTTTGGGTCCTCTGTCCCCCTTCAAGCACTGCAACATTTTTTCCATTCAGTGTATTAAAATGTCTGAAGGAATGGCTCCATTTCAGAAGCCCTATGAGCCTTAAGCCAATTGAATATGTGGATCACTGATGATAGACTACGGACTTTTTCAGACGTACCTTAAATCCAGAAGGAGCCGTTGGGAGAGGAACGCAGCTGTTCTGCAGCAGGGGGCAGTTTCTGACAACGCCGTCCCTCTCATGTTACCCTCCATGTCGCATGGAAGGAAAAGGTACCACTTTTTATTCATGAAGAACTTCCATGAGTATATAGTGGCGCCTTTTCCTTCTATGCGACACGGAAGGAACACGGAGGGTAACACGAGAGGAAAGGCGTCATCAGAAACTGCCCCCTGCCACGGAGCAGCTGCGTTCCTCTCCTGACGGCTCCTTCTGGATTTAAGGTAAGTCTGAAAAAGTTCTATCTGTCACAGTGCTTGGAGGGAGAAAGAGGGCTGAAAGGAGACCAAACAGCCCAGATTCCAGTCAGCGTTCCAGTTCACATATTCAAATTGTTGAAGGCTTACAGGGCTTCAGAAACTGCTGTTCCTTTGGACATTCAAATATGTAATTATACATATGTTACCTGAAGACGTGGGGATGCTTTAGAGCCCCACTCATGATATTAATATTTGGGGGAATTATTATTAGCTGAAATTGAATGCTGCAAGAAGCAGGTAACTTTGGGACCTTTTTTGCTTATGTATACCAGTACTAACTGCAGAGAACTCCAGGTTAATGTGCAATAAAAGGTTTTTATTGGAAAACAACACAGAAAGCAATCACACACGCAGCACATGTTCACAAGAACCACACAAGGCTAACGAAGAGTTTAATGCAGAAAGGTTGGATAGAGGAATAGATTTGGGAGATAGGGCGATAGTTACCAGTCTTGAAGAGGAGCAAAGTACTCAGACAGAAGTCTGAGGGTGGCGCTGGAAATCTGATCTGAAGGCACAGTGACAGAGAGTGGTCGGGTGTTTCCCACAGTGGCACACTTTGCTATTGTTTAGGGCTAATATTTTTACTACTAGCTGTACCTGACGTAACATACACCGGTAGTGCATTAAGGGTGAGTCACTCTGTTGTCCTACCCCCACTGCTGCTGCCACAAGTCAACTGCCTGGGTCCTGTTGCAGTGGCAGCAGGGGTGGCGGGGTGATGATGTGACCCCCTGGGTGCCCAGGCAATATCAAATCCCATATCAAAAGTTGGTCTAGTTCTATGACAGAGTAAAAAATGTCTACTATTCCAAAAATCCAATGAATTAGTTGGGAGATCCATCTTCACTGATTCAATTCTTACACAATAAACCACACACAAAAACAGAGAGAGAGAGAGAGATGTGGCTTGGGTATGTCTCCTTTCCCAGTGTGCTGATTGGAGGCTTAGGAAATATACCCAACCAATCCCCTCACTCCTTCAGCTAATCACCACCCACATGCAAATTCCCTCTCACCTCACAATCCACTCCTGCCACTCAGTTGGCATCTACATCCCCAGCCTCACAAGGGCCCCTCCCTCCTCTCACTCCCTCAGCAAATCACCACCCACATGTAAAAAAAATGTATCTGAAATAATGCCATGTATCTGAACTGTGTGAAAGGAACACTGTCACTACAAGCTCCACACTGCAACCACCGCTTGAAACCCCAACAGGGCACATACTACTACTACTACTACTACTAATACAATTATGCCAGTGGCTCTTAACCTTTTCTTTACCAGTGGTCCTTTTAAATATCTTTTGTTGTCATGACCAAGACTTTAGAGTTAAAACTCTAATAAATAACAACAACAACAACAACAACAACAACACAATTACACCATCCATGAAATCTTCCTTCAGAAGCACTGGAGTGGGAGGGAAGACTTTTCTCCTGCTTCTTCCTGCAGGTTTGTGGCTGGAGTGAATTGAATGGCAATACACAGGCCCAGCCAGCCAGCCAGCCTGCCTTTGCCTTGGCTCCCATCACATGGCCACTCCACTGCAGGTAGGAGGTGATCTGAGCAGCCTTCAAGCCTTCATGGACCCCCGGTGAGGACATCGAGGACCCCAGGTTAAGAACCACTGGTCTAGATACTTGATGAAAGTAGCATGCAAAAGCTCTGCCTCATTTAGAGAAGAGGGGTCCAGGGACCCTTGTCTACAGCTTGTTAAAATAGAAATGAATAGAAAAGGGAGCAAAGGAGTCTCTCTAGCAAGGGGCAGAATGGTCACCTCTAACTTTTTTGTGAGTTTTTGGGCTCACCTTTGCCCTGCCCACAGACTGCAGAGTCTCAGCCTTCCAGTCCAATGCCAGCTGCCCTTCGAGGGCAGCATGCTGGATTCCCATTGGGGGAAAGCTGGTGGCCAATGAGAGCCCACTTTGCTGCATTCCATTCCCCCTCCTTCGCTGGCTTTGGGTCCTCCCACATGTTTTTTAAGCAGGCAGCAGCCCATCCAGTGCAGCATTTTCAAAGAAAGTCTTTCTTCCTATGGGAAGCAGAGCCAGGGGTGGCCAGAGGACCCCAAGGGGTCCCCTAAGGAGGAAAAAGAAGCCCTCGAAGCCCAGGGTGGCCTCCCACCTCCTTCCCAGGTTTTTTTTTAATCCTGTAAGTTCCTTGGGGCAGAACGTGTCCAGTCAGTATAGGCTCACTGAGAGAAACCTGGCACAGCTTGGGGACAAGCTAACCCAGGAGTAGCCAAAACAGCAGAACTGCGCAGCAGAAAGGGCACAAAAACAATAGCTTCAGCTAGCAGCTGTTCCACAGCTCTAACCCTCTTTCACTCACAAAAAGACTTACAGACAGTGGGGTTCATCCCAAGATATCTGGAGGCCTTTATCTTCATTTTCAGTATAAACAAACACAATATATACACAGCAAACCTTATTAACAAACTCAACAGTGATTTCTCCAACATCCATCAACATTCCTCTTTCTCCATGACACCAGCCCACACACAATGCATCATGTGCTTTGGCTATATAGGAGTATTTGCTAGTCATCCCTTTGCCTAGCTACAGCTGTGCTAGTCCATGGTCTGTTGCGCCAACATTTTTCCTTTTGCACTTAAAACAATATTACTTAAAACAATATTACTCTGACAGAAGGAGGGGGAAAGGGCTCGAGTTTTGGGGTGCAGAAGGGGTGAAGAGCAGAGGAAGGGGGGAAAAACCTAACCTGCAAGGTAGGATAGGAGGAAAAAGAAGAAAGAAGAGAGTGGGGGATACATATAAAATAACATTATTTCCCCCCATGCATGCATATTAAGACAGCAATGGGAGATGGCTGAGTATTTAGTTACTGCAGCTCAATGGGCAAAGATATGGCTGTAGGCCAAGAAGGTGGTGCTGAAAAACACCCTCAAGCTACTGACTGGCTGGCCGACGGAGCACTACGATTGGTTGGGTATGTTTCCTAAGCAGCCAATCAGCACACTGGGAACAGCAACATACTCAAGAGAAATATATACACACACACACACGCACGCACGCACACACATTTTGTGTCCCAACAGGTATTTGGGCTTAGAACAAAGCTTATATGGGATTCCCTACCATTTAAACAAAGGAAACTGAAACTCAGCTGATTGCTTTTGATGGCTGGGAGATACAAGTTGATTGGTTTATGACAGCCTTGTATTGTAGGACAGGAGGGAGTGCCGAGGGATATTTCCTGGGAATATGAGTTGTTTAGGTCACTTGTTTGTTTAGGATGTGTGACTCATTGCCAAAGGGCCAGAAGAGGGAATTAGCACATACCTCCTTAATGATGTTGTTTAATAGGGCCTCCGCTTAATCCTGTCTTGGGTGTGTTTGCTAAAATATTTCCAAGACGCCTTCCTAGGTACTGGTATGCTCCATTTGACCTCACTTTGGATCACCCCAGTCTATTTGACCTCTTGAAGTGCCAATTATGAGACATTATAGGGAGGGGGGTATTAGGGCATGGTAACACATACACTTAATAAAGAAAAAGTTGTAGTGCTTAGAGGGGGAAAGAGGACTGAAAGGAGACCAGACAGTACCCCCTACCTTCTGATTTTCCCCGTTTCACCCATTTCTCCATATCTGACCATGAATAACAAAAAAAGTGGTGACACCACACGACACTTCCTGGATGAATTTGCCAAGGTATCCTTCTAGCAAGTCTTGCCTTCTAAGCACACACACACCCTCCTAGTTCCACCCTGATCCTAATTTGGACTACAGGGCACATGTCCAAAAACCCACATTTTTTTTCTGGGAAAGTATATCGTAAACAAGAACTTTAGAAAAATCACATTAATGCCTACAAGATGTGGATTCACTTCCCAAACAGTTGTACATCATGTGTTCTTCCAGCACTGGGTGCAAGGTGAGTATGAATTTTTTTTGCTAGTGCAGACAACCCCACTATTTCTGGAGTTCTTTAAAGCTGCCACTTTATAAGCTTGGAAAACTTGTTTTGGCTTCTTGCAGTCACACAAAGGTTTGGTCTTAATTATTCAGTGATAACTAATAATAATCCCTGTGCTCTGCGTCTGTTCAGGTGGTCCTTATGTTTGTTGATTTATTTCATTTATTAAAACATGTATATCCTGCCACATGTCATGAGATTTCAGGGTGGTGTACAAGTAAAATCAATTTAAGCAGTTTAAACCAATTTGAAAATTTAAAACAGTAAAAATAATTTAAACAGTATATTACATTTTATATAAAATATTATACTAAATATAAAGTATATTAAATTATTTAATAGCTTCAAACAAGTTTAAAAGGTTAAAACCATGTGCATGGGCCTTTTTGGAATAAATCAAATAGACCTCAACCAAATCTTTAATAAAAAGCCATGTGTTTTCAGGGCACCAGAATGAAGCCAGTGTCAATACCAGTTAGGTCTCCATCCTAACAAAATAAAGCTGTGTTTGCTGATTGCTGTGTTTGCTGATTTTTATCTAGAACAAATTATTTCAAGCTGGGAACTGTAAAGGAAATATACTTGAAAGCCAGATGTCAGAATGTCATTTTTGTAGTTACAAACATTCTTATGCAAGTAAATCTACAAGCAACATGTAGCTTGAACTTTCAAAACAAGCTTTAAGTCATATAACTACTTTCTAAAAATCCTAGCTCAATCCAGAGTTTGTGTAGAAGTCACCACATTTAGCTGTGCACCCTTTCAGCTTGGTGTTTAGGGTGAGTGCTTAGCTTATCCATCACAAAGGCCAATCCTGAAGGCACTGATAATAGAGCCAGACCTTCAGATAATTGTTTTGGAATTACAAGTCCCAGAATTTCCAGGCTACTGCTTGGGGATTCTGGGAGTTATAATCCAAAAAGGGGACTAACTGAGCACTCACCTTCAGTTCTAATTAAGTGCTTTGTGGAAACAGTTTTAATTCTGCTGTCAGTGGATAATGGAACTGCAATGCCTTGGCAACACCCAATGTGAAAGTTGGCTTGTTATCTGATGAGCTAAACAGCAAACAATATGAAAAACCTATTCTGAATGTTTAGTTAACCCAGAATCCTGATAAGCAATCTAGGCTATTGGTTATAAATATCTGAGCTCTGTCAGTCAAAGCTCTTCTCCCTGGCGGCCATCCCAGGCCGAGCCACAGGGGTCTGCTGGCCTGATCAGGTTTCCTAGGAAGGCAAGTCCTCCCAGCTGCTTGAGCAGCTGCTGTTTTCTGGATGAACTGAGGAAGCTGAATAGCATGCAGCTGTGTTTGACCTACAACTTGGTTTGATGCTAAAAGCTCTGGATTCCGCTCTGCCCCCTGTTCTGTGGGCTTTTCTTGGGTAGTCAGCATGCCTTGGGTATTCAATATCCATCTCCCCCCGCCCACCTTCTTCTTTTAAGTGTAAGAAAAATAATATTGCTTTCATATAAAGCAAGGATGGGCAACTGCACTGGGGACAGGACCCCATTACCCTCCAAAACCTCCAGGGGTGTGTGTGTGTTCCAAAGTGAACCCGGAATTGGTTTGACATCACTTCCAGTTTCATTTCTGGCCAGTTTTTTTGTTTTTGTTTTGTTTTGTTTTTTTGTTTTTTTGCTTTGGGAAGGTCAGGGGGTAGCTGAGATGAAAACATGCCATGTTTTGTGGCAGTTTTTAACATTCTGTGGGCATTTGGGACTTTTGAACATTCTGGGGGCATTTCCTATTGGGGGGGGGTTCTGGGAGCTTAGGATACTTTGAGGATTCTAGGGGCCACAAAAATGGCTAGTGCACCCTGTTGGCTGCATTTTCCTCACTCCTGATATAGGAAGAACGTCCTGTATCATCACCATGATGGTTGTTATGTGCTATCAAACCTTCTTTCACTTATGGTGACCCCAATGAATGAGAGATTTTCAAGAGCCTCAGTCAACAACAGCCGTGCCCAGGTCTTCAAGCTCATGGCTTCCTTGATTGATTCAATCCATCTGTAATATGATCTTCCTCTTTTCCTACTGCTTTCTACTTTACTGACCATTTTTATCTTTTACAGTAAGTCATATCCAATAACTTCAGTGTATACATTGTAAGAGTTCACTCTTGATATGCTCTCAAAGCCATTTATTCATTTTTTTTTGGCAATCCAGCATCACATTTCAAATGAGTTGATTTTCTTCTTGTCCACTTCCTCTGTTGGCATAGCACACCACAAGGGAAGCTTAGGCAAGGAATATTCAGAGGTGGTTTGCCATTGCCTTCTGCTCAATATAGCTTACAGGATCCAGTATTCATTGGCAGTCTCCCACCCAAGTACTAACCAGGGCTGATCCTGCTTAACTTCCAAGATCAGACAAGATCTGGTGCTTTTACCCTTTCACAAAAAGAAGCTAAAACTACTCCACTAGGAGGTAATACCTCCTGCTTCAACCCCACCCTGTGCCACAATTTAAAAAAATTACACTGAAGCCAAGGGGAGCTCTTTTCCTAGGCCTAATTATAGAGAAGTAGAGTGAAAGTCTGTACTTATGTATTTCTGCATGCACGATAGAGAGACAGAAGGGTGTAGGGATGGTGAGTCTTTCTTTTGTTTGATTTGTCCTTGCCTGGTATGTGGGTACAGGAAGATTAGCCATGATAAAACATGGCCCTCAGGTTGAAAAAAACATCTACTGGTTCTCACAATCAACTCATGCTGAAATAAGGAACTAGTTTAGAGTTTTGTACTGCTTTGAGAGAATCTGTGCAGCCAAATAGGTAACAGGTTTTCTTGTGGGTGCCTCTGGTTCAAATCACCTTTTACTACAGTGGGCTTCCTGGGAATCCTTCTCCCTGGTGGAGGTACTAAGGGTGTGTGGAGAGGCCGAACTGCACTGTCGGAGGGAGGGATGACACTGGCCTTAGTAATACCAGAGCTTCTACCAGTTCGTTATCAATGTATTTTTCTTTGTTTGCTTTTTCCATTTGTAAAATTCGAATGTTGAAATGTATATAAAAGTGATCAAGAGAGTACTTGAAAAAAGGGCATATTAGAACTGATGTATATCAATTACAGTATGCCTACATACCTGTGTGAACAAAGCTGAGATGACATAAATTGACAACCATATCTGTGTTTAAATTAACTTTCTGAAATGAGGTACATCAAGGCAAATCTGTTTTCTTTATTCACTAGGAAATAGTGTAGCCTACAGTTTCAGTCATTTAGACAAAAACACTCCCAAAACCTTTAATCCAGTTTCATGCCTGTCCAATCCATTTAGCAATTGCTGTTTCTCCAACCAGTAATGACGTGTGTTCATTCTGATTTCACACAAGTCTAGCATTCACAGTCTATAAAAGTGTCCTCTGCTCTGCTTTTTATTTGCACAACCAAATTATTTTTAGTATATGTAGCACCATGGAGATGCCTATGCAAATGTTTAAGTTACTAAAAAGGAGAAATTGAAACCAACCTATCTCATAGCCTTGAGAGGAAGAAAAGTATAAGTATACCTTAGTTAATGAACAAGATGTGTTCCTGGGTGTTATTTCTTTAACAGAAAATTGGGTATCAGAGGGGGAAATAGCATGGAAAGAACAGGTTTAGGTCCCTACACCACACACACACACAAAATAATTCAACATGTTTCACCAAACTCTTTACTCAAAACTAACAACATGCAGATGTGAAATGAAAACAACCAGGTCAGGTAAGATCTGCATAAGTGAACAAAAAAATACTTTGAACCTTTTAGAGTCATTTGAAAGCTTCTTCTAAAATGCATGCAGTGATGATTTCACCAGCCTCCACTCTTTTTTTTTTTTTTTTTTAGCCTTTCCACAGGAGATGGATGTGTGTGGTTTTCCTTTACTGAAAGGATGGGGTTATTCATGGCAATTTGCTACAGTAGCCAAAAATGCAGCCTTCAGATTTGGAGATGGCTTACCTGTAATGATAAGATTGTGAAGGACAAAGAGGAGTGGTGGCTATTAGCCTTGTGCCCCTGCTGGCCACTGTTTGGTGACAGAATTCCCACTTGGCCTGATCTGCTAAGACCCCTTGTTCTTCAAGTAGGTAGATCTTCTCAGTCTTATGATCCCCAGGTGTCATGCATCACAGTGAGCTGGGAAGGTACTTTAGATACCTCCAGACTCATAGTAATAATAAGAACTCCTTTTCTATCTTTTCTCTAGAAGAAATAAACAGATCTCATTTAAACCAGCTATGGCCAGAATCTGAGTAACTAATTATGAATAAGTCATTAATAGTATAATGTGTTTCCTGGTAACAAAGGTATAACTAAGCTACATTATGACTGTAAATTACAGTTACTCCTCATGTAATGTAATTAACTTCCAGTTACTTTTTAGTTATAGGGTGTGGCTGTGTTAAACAGTCTCTCTCTCTCTCTGGCTTTTCTTTGCAAACGAAGATTCAGGAAGGACTCATCCCATGCTTTCTGCAAGCGCGCTGATGACTAAAAAGGCCAATCCAAGATAAACAAGTCCGGTTGCAAAAAGCACAGCAGAAGGTCTCTTTGGGTGATGTTTTTGGGTTGTGATCCTTTCTGCGTTGTTGTTTCTCTTCAAGACTTGTTCGGCGTGAGTTGTCAAATAAATGCAAGTTTTTAAAAGTAACTCACCCAACTGTGGCATGCAGGCATTTAAAGAAGAGGAATTCACCAACATACTTTTAGATTTCGTTGGGAATCAGGAAAATTAATGATACAGTACATGGTGTGTTTCAACTTGTCTTCTCCACAAGACAGTCCTGTACATATGTGATTTTTTAAAAGATACTTAGTGGCTATGGCCCAACTAGGTGAATGTCACTCCTAGTGGACCTCATGGTTGTATAGAGAAAGGGCTTTAGGTAGCCATGTGTACTATTGAGGCTCACAATCCATTTCCCTACTGCTGCCATTCTGTGCTTTACAAGTGCGTCTGTGTTCCTCATATGTTAGAACAGTGATTCCCAAACCTTGGTCTTCTGGGTGTTTTGGACTTCATTTTCCAAAAGCCCAAGCCACCTTGGCCAGTAGTCAGGAATTATGTGAGATGAAGTCCAAAACATCTGGAGGACCAAAGTTTGGGAACCACTGTGTTAGAACAACAACAAAAAAAAATCAACAAAACTATTTTCCCAATAAATCTGGAGTTAAGGAAAATACTCTGCAATTTCACATTTTAAAATTCATGTTAAAGAGTACTATCATTTATTACAGGAATAAAGTGGATCTTACTTCTGCTGCCCTGATGCTAAACACATTTACTTGTGAACAATCACTAACTGTTTTTGTAAGAATAGACAATACATTTTAAAGGTTAAAAACTAATCAAACAAGCAACTGAAACTGTTGCCCTCTTGCTAGAATTTAAAACCAACAACAAGAAGAGAGAATGCTGCAATGCATCCCTGACAGCTATGGAGAGCCTTAACGTGCCCCTAATGGCCCAGATGTTGATGGTGGAGCTGTTTATTACTGTCACTATCACCTGCCAAGTGCTGTGTGGTTACCTACAGACACTATAAGCCCTTGAATTTTCTCCTTCAGGTCTCCCAGTTCTGTTGGCACCACTGCCTGTGAATAGAAATGGACTCCCTGGTAACTTCTGTGAATGCTTCCATCGCTTCACTGTTTTCATAGAATCATAGAATTGTAGAGTTGGAAGAGACCACGAGGGCCATCCAGTCTAACCCCCTGCCATGCAGGAAATCACGATCAAAGCATCCCCGACAGATGGCCATCCAGCCTCTGTTTAAAGACCTCCAAGGAAGGAGACCCCACCATGCTCCGAGGGAGTGTGTTCCACTGCCGAACAGCTCTTACTGTCAAAACGTTCCTCCTAATGTTGAGGTGGAATCTTTGTTCCTGGAGCTTGCATCCGTTGCTCCGTGTTCCAGTCTCTGGAGTTTCTTATGTTAAATAGCATACGGGACAAGACTGAACCCTGAGGCTGGGTCCATCCCTCCTGAGCTTCCGATAAGCTCCTAAGACTGTTATATTGATTGGCTTTTGGTCCTTAAATCCAGTTGTGGCTGCTCTGGCAATCTGGTTTTTAAAAACTATTTTAAGACATTGTATCTTAACAGGCTCTTAATAAATACAGTTGTTCCTCCATATCTACGGATTTGGTATTCACGGATTTAAAATATTCTTTAAAAAATAATCCTCCAAAAAGTAAACCTTGAATTTGCCATCTTATATAAGGGACACCATTTTGCTATGCCACCACATATAATGGGACTTGAGTATTCACAGATTTTGGTATCCATGGGGGTTCCTGGAACCAAACCCCAGCAAATATGAAGGGACAACTGTATATGCTTTATATATGTACATTTAATGTTTTAAATAATATTGTCTACTGTCCACCGCCTTGGGTGGGCGCAGAGGAGAGAAATAAATACTTTAAATAAATAAATAGTTCTTTTTCATGACCTAAAAACATTCTTTGAAATTTCACATTAATCTTTTACATTTGCTATCTTAGACAGTTTTTACACTAACCCTTGTAACTGAGAATTTAGATCCTTCCAGAGCTTGGGTTGAGAGCTGGGTCCTTGTCAGACAACCTAGTGATTTTTGGGGGTCTATGGTCAGCCTGAAAGATGGAGCTCTGTTGTGACTATTTTCTAGGGAAAATTTGAACAGAAATCTGTGATATCTTTGCATACTATGTGTAACCTTTCTTTTGGGCCTCACTCTGTCTGCATTTTTGTGCAGCCTTCTCAAAAAATTTTTTTTCTTTTAGTGATACATAGTACTAAAACTGCCACAAATCATGGAGAAAGTGTGTTCATCTTCAAATGGGCAGATGCTGGCCTAAAAACATGTAGTGTGGGAGGTCTTTGAGGGCACGGGCATGTGGGTTTAAGATAGTCCACTGCCTCCACCTAAAACAGCTACTAGCTAGCAACCACAGGCTGCACAACAGACACAAGAAGACCAACACATTCCCCATAGACTGAGTGGTTTGGACTTACAACATATGCAAAATTCCCCCACACATAATATCATATTCAAGGAAGCTTACTTATCCCCTCCTTTGTATCATTTGGTGAACTTATTCCTAATTGATGATGATGGAAGATATTCATGGCCTGAAACTGAGGATGGGGAAAGGGAAGTCAGTGTTCTTACCATGCTTTTATTGTTATTTCTGACTTATGGTGACCCTAAGATGACTCTATCACAAGGTTTTATTGGCAAGATTTGCTGGGGGGGGGTGCCTTTGCCCTCCTCTGAGGTTGAGAGAGTAGGACTTGCCCAAAGTCACCCAGGAGGTTTCTGTGACCAAGTGGGGATTTGAACCCTAACACTACCCAAATGCTGACTCTCTTAAAATGTAAAGGTGGAACAGAGATAGCACCAAGGCTAAGATGCGCCCTTTCCCAAACATTATCTGGTGAGTTTATATGTTAATAAGGGCCCACTCTCAGCCAAGGGCTTATTGAGCAATAGCAGTGGACATATCAGTATTTTTTGCTTAAAATTCCTTCCATACACTACTATGATGCTGTATTACATGCTTCAGGGCATTATGGGAAACCTAAACTGGTTGACTTCTTAAGTTCAGTTGCTGGGCACAGTAAGCTGAAGGCTGGAGTCATTGAGATCCAATTGTGTTGGGTGTTGAGGTTGGTGTGGAAATGGAGTGAAGACACTTTGTTTTTTTGGGTGTGGGGCACTTCGTTTAAAAAGCTGCTGCTTCCTAACTTTTCATGTTGCATCGGTTTGTCCTTTTTGTTGTGTGCAGGTGAACGTCTCTACCCCCTAATTCATGCAATGCACCCATCCTTGGCTGGAAAGATTACGGGCATGCTGTTGGAGATAGATAACTCTGAACTTTTGCTCATGCTGGAGTCACCAGAATCCCTCCACTCTAAGGTACTGGAATGCTGTGCTTAAAATCCATAACTCTGCCATGGCAAAACCTACATTTTGTAGCTTAAATAGGCCCTTCTGCAATTTCAGATTAGCATTTGCTTAATCAACT
This sequence comes from Gambelia wislizenii, assembly GCA_030847615.1. Classification (NCBI taxonomy): domain Eukaryota; kingdom Metazoa; phylum Chordata; class Lepidosauria; order Squamata; family Crotaphytidae; genus Gambelia; species Gambelia wislizenii. The sequence goes on from JAUMIR010000004.1 coordinate 37,770,478, forward strand.
GCCAAATACTCTAAAGGGACCAGATCCTGTCTGATCTTGGAAGCTAAGCAGGATCAGCCCTGGTTAGTACTTGGATGGGAGAGTGCCAACGAATATCAGGTGCAGTAGGTTATATTTCAGAGGAAGGTACTGGCAAAATCACCTCTGAGTATTTCTTGCTTAAGAAAACCCTATGAAATCCATGGGGTCGCCATAAGTCGATAGGCAACTTGAAGGCACACACACACACACACACATTTGCCTAATCATTTGTAAGAATTTCCTTCCTTTTCCTTCTCTGCAACTTTGCCCCCAGTTTTGGGATAAGAACTGTGTATATAATTATGTATAGACTGAAATATCTTTTTCTCTTGCATCTTCCTGTCTTGTTAGGAAGAGTTCTGTGCATCTCAAAATGTTATATATTGCATTTTTGAAAACAAACTAGTTCTAATGAAAGGGGGTTGGGTCCACTGGTTCTTGATGGAATTGTTACCAAACCTGACCCACAAAACTTTTTCAGAAAGACTTTTGAGAACTTCTGAAGTCAGGCTCAGGGCCAAGCAAAGGTAAAGCCAACAGGCAAACAGATGCCAAATCAGAAATGTAAAGGACAGAAATCTTGTTATAACCCTCTTGATCTGTTAGAAAGGTTTTTAAAAATCCTCCAGACTTGAAAGTGGAGAAAACAATTGCTGCTGAATATACCACGTATAGCAAAATCAGAGTGAAATTCCTTTAAAGGCTTGGTCTTACATTTATGGTGAATAACTTGGATATTAAAGCAACAAATGGCATAACAAAATATGTAGTACTTCTAGGGTTATTGAAAGGAATCTTGCTATTTAGCATATCAATTTGCAGAGTGCCATGTCTATACAGACTGTATAAAATGATCACCTTGTTTTGGCTTTGGCTTTCTTAGATTGAGGAAGCAGTTGCTGTACTGCAAGTTCATCAGATGTCTGAAGCATCACACAAGAGTGGTTCATCCGCATTCCTCCAGTGATGAAGGTGGATACAGAAGAACTAGGTAGGCAGAAAGTTGTGGTGGTAATCATAGTGAAAGTACTTAGCTTGGCAGGGGTAGGAATAGTCCTTAGCTTGATACCCAAAAGCCTGAATTATTCATCTATTCAATTGGAAATATCATACCCCCTCCCATCTGAACAGTTACTGGCCTTCTTAGGCAGGATGCTTGCCATGGTGGACAATAGCCCCATGTCAGTAGTCCCATGGGGGTGTTCTGTTCACTCCCTATCTATGAGAGGAGGTTGCCCAGCTGCAGAAACAGGAAGAGGCCCTCTAGCTCTATCTTTATATTGCTTCCCTTTCTTCCGCCTATATCACGAAGCTTTTTGCTGGTCAGGGAAGTCTACCATCTAGCAACTCAAAATGGTACTACAAGTTTTAAACACATTAAAATGAATACATTTAAAAACCAAATAATTTGCAGGTGCACACTACTCAGGTCTCATTAATATGAATGACAAGTTTCAGATGTCTAGGTTCCATGGTCTTGCAGCAATGCCTTTGACAGACCCAAGCAGACAAGTGTTCCCTTTTATTATTGTATTGTTATGACATGGCTGTATAGAGAAAATATATGACAAGTTTCTACTTCAAAGGGCTTAAGCCTTAAAAGACACAGGAAAGAGAGGCCTGCAGAAATGTAGGCATGGGTAAGCAAGGGACAAATGTGTGATTACTTCAACTTCATGTACTTGGATTAATTATAATAATGTAAAGGAGCTAAGGGGATGATCCAGATTCTTTTGAGAAGAAGTTTAACGGAAATGAGGTGGTCACATGGAGCTACTGTGGGAGGTGGTTCTAGATTTAAGGGGCAGTAATGGAAAAAAAGTGATGATTATGTTTTTGGCAATAATCTGTAAGCATCTTTTAAAAATTAGACTTGACTGGAGAGTATTTCAACTAATTTATTTTAAAAATTAGGACCTCCACATTAACCTTAATTTATTGTTAAATTTTAAAGTAGGAATTTAGTATTGATACCATAGAAGCATAATTGAAGTGGCAGTGGAGATATGATTGGTTTAGTTTGTTTGACAGAGGAAAAGCTAGGAATGCAACTGGAAAAAAATGGAATGGAGTCCAGCTTGTTAGCATTAAGGAGTGGGCACAAATGTTGAAAGGCAAAGCAAGCTGCTATGACTTCTGGCCAAATGCCTTACAGCAGCATGCAAATGAAATCAACTTAAAACAATTTTAAAATAGAAATAATTAAAACAGCCTTGATGCAGCAACACAAATTAAAACAGTTTAAAACCTGTGCAGATTTGGGCAAGATAGTTAGACCTGGTAGAAAGTTAGGTTTTTAAAGTAGGCATCATACTAAAACCAACGTAGGCACCAATCAGGCCTCTGAGGCGAGGATATTCCACAACAATTCCACTGGTGGGACACAAGAGGGCCAGCTATAGATAGACTAGCTGTGTGGAACTACACAGGTATAGTAGTTTAATGTGATATGAATGGCCATGGCTTTGTCCCATGGAATCCTGGGATTTGTAGTTTGATGAGACCCGTAGAATTCTCTGCCAGATAGTTCTGTGGTGCTGTACTTCATTAGAGCTCTCTAGAAGAGAATTCTTAGGTGTCTCACCAATCTACAATCCCCAGAACTCCTAGGCTGAAATCTTTACAATTAAAGTGGTATAACTATGCAGTGGTGATACATTTGAATCTTAAGAACATAAGAAGTGGCCTGCTGGATTGATCAAGGATTCATCCAACCTGGTGTCTTCTTTCTTGTATCAACAACCACACACCTTAAAGCTCACAAGGGCCCCCTCCTTTAAAAAAAATTAGCTTTTTTGTAATTATATGGAAAATATTAAATTGACATATCAATTAAGAATAGCAACAAAGTATATGAACAACAACAAGAAGGGTAACAAAGTCTTTGGTGCTTTTTGGAATAACTGACATTCAGAATCAAAAAAGCACATGGACACATTGAAAAGGACACATTTGAGATGATTTGGTGGGTGTTCATTTTATTTGCTTGCAAAGAAACATCCCCTCACCGTCCACGAGCCTCAAACTTAAATATTGAAAAAAATCCATTTTTGAAAAAAATCTCAAAATGACTCAATGTACTCTGAACTTATATCTGAGCTATTATGGTTTTATAGACTTCTGTCTCTCATTACTGTTCATCTCTCCTTTCACTGTGGTTACCCAGCATTTATTATTACTCTTAGTTGCATTTATATTTTACTGTCCCTTCAGTAGATTCAAGGTGGAGTTTGTGGCTTTCTTTCTCCCTTCCTCACTTTATTATGGCAATAACACTGAAGTAGGTCAGGCTCAAAGTTATTGGCCTACGGTCATCGAGTACATTTCATGGCTCAGGGGGACTTGAGCCTGGATTTTCCAATTCCACTTCCATCACTCTAATCCAGCCTTTCTCAATCTTTTTACCTTGGAGGAACCCTTGAAAAAATTTTCACGTCTCAGGGAACCCCTGCCTAAAAATTATTATATCTATACCCAGAAAAATGTTTAGAAATCACATTTCTCAGTGAATCCCTAGTGACCCCTCAGGGAACCCTAAATTTCCAGGGAACCCCAAATTTCCAGAGAACCCTGGTTGAGAAACACTGCTCTAATCCCAGACCATAGTGGGGCATAATGAGGAACTGTAACCATTATGGGTAATAAGTTTTGATTGGCCTTCATGAGTATGTCAAGTAATCACTTTTTAAAAGCTAACCGATCAAGTGGCCACCATCACCTCTGGTAGCAGAGAATTGCATAGATAAATCATGCATTGCATGAAAAAGTAGAACAGGCTTGATTTGCTCTAAGACCTACTCGTGTCTTTTTAGCAATCAGCCATATTTGTAAAACTCTTCTACAGCACCAGGTTTCAAATGAGTTGATTCACTTCCTGTCAGCTTGCTTCATTGTCCAGCTTTCACAACTGTATATAGAAATCAGATTAATTGTATTCTGGATCTACTGCCAATCAGTTTAATTGTGTGAGCCTGAATACTAAATGTATGGATGGAGAAAAAAAATTCCATCCCTACGCTTCCTTCATACCTTGGGTGGGGAACCTCTGACCCACCAGCTGTTGCTGGGCTACCATTCTGATCAGCCCCAGACAATATGGCTAGTGATCAGAGATTATGGGAGTGGAGTCAGCCATTTTGCTCGCATGCTATGCGTAATGTCACAAACCTCTATCATATCCTCCCTTGGTTGTCATCTCCCTTCCCAAACCATAACTATAGTTTCTAAAACTTTACATTGCAGTGTTTGGCAGAAACATTGCAGTGTTGGGCAGAAAGGGTATGTTGATGTTCCACTAGACATAAAATGTAAAAAGGCTGTGGGGAATGATCTCATAGGTAAATATGGTAGAAATGAAGGATCTGAAATAAATACTTATATCCAAGTTGAGCTGAGCTGTTGCATATATAAGCAGGGGTTGTTTATATACAGGAAGCCCCTGCCTTTTGACGGCTCGTTATCTGACAACTTGGTCTTTCAATGCTTGCAAATTAAGGACAAGTTCCAAACATTTGATGAGGAAGCCACTCTTTCAACAATTCTTGCCTATGGAGGCTTACTTGGGACTGACCATGCACATGTGCGCTGCTTGCAGTTTGCTGAGAGGGCGGAAAAGTCACCAAGCTGACTGACTTTTGTGAGCAGCCCACGGGTGGGTGGGTGCAGGCATTTGTGAGCAGTCCCAAGTGAGCCACCGAAATTCCCTCATGTTCCCTTCATGGGTTCTGCTTTTTGACCAATTCTGATTTCTGACACTGCTGCAGTCCCTAACCTGTTGGATAAGCAGGGCCTTGCTGTAATCTTGTGTGTCTGACGGAGAGCAGGACTGGATGGAGAAGTCTTGCAGCTGTGCATGTGAAGCTGTCATTTGCCTGCTTCAGTCCATGTTGAGACTGCTGATCAAGAAACTATTTTCACATTGTGTGCAATTTTGATATCCGCTCTGCTGGTGTAGTGGGTCTTGTAATCCTTTTTGATGTACAGTACAACCCCTGTATCCGTAGGGCCAGTACCCGTGGTTTCACTTACCTGCGTCTGAAAAAATATGTTCTCTCTAGGCATTTTCTAGGTCTTCCAGTGTCGTTCTAGGATATGTTTCCACTGGAAGTTGACCATAGAGTCATGCTGGAGGGCCTAGAAAATACCCAGAGAGATGCTCTCTCTAGGAATCTTTAGGTCCTCCAACATGACTCTATGGTAGGCTTGGGCTGGATATTGTTCATTTCAATAAGGTTCGCTATTATCTGCTGTTTCATTTTTCCATGGTAACTCCAGGAATATATCCCCCACACTTATGGGGGTCGTACTGTACAAACTTGTTGCATGTGGTTCGATGATTATTCATACTCGTGCCCTTGTATTGATTCAGTGCCTTGAGAAATTACTTTTTGGAACTGTGATTCCTAGTATTCCACCCCCCCTGCCACCACACAGCAGCATGGCTGGGGCTTCTGGCAGTTGTCTTCCAGAAAACTAACTTTTGCAAGCTCTGCATCAGGGATAAAATGTTTCCCTTTTTCTCTTCCTGTTCTTGCAGACTGAAATTCACTTTAGGTACTGTAAGTACTTATCTGTGCACTCTAATTTAGATATTATGTCCATTTGTTTTTTATATTAAAAGCTTATATTCTCCCTATTTCCTGGACATGGAACTCAACATGTTGAGCAGACAGAAATCAGCAATATTTAAAGATATAATAATAATAATAATAATAGTAGTAATAATATTTCTACCCCGCCCCTCTGTTAAAACAATCGGGGCGGCTTACAAAAATTAAAATACAATACAGATAAAAATCCCTAAACACCCCCACCCCCGCCCTCCCCCATAAAAAAATATTAAACAAATATAAATTTAAAAACAACTGATCTAAAATCACATTTAAAAACAATAAATACAATAAATAGCCAGCGGACTAAAAGAGGCCAGGATCCCCTGAGACCGGGATCTAATTAGGAAAGGCCTGCCGAAAGAGATCCGTCTTTAGTGCCTTTTTAAAGCTACTCAGGCTTGTCATCTGATGGATCTCGTTCGGCAGGTCATTCCACAATTTGGGGGCGATTACCGAAAAGGGCCTCTGGGAGGTTGCAGACAGCCTAGATTTTTGTGGCTGAAGCAAATTCCTCCCAGAAAACCGGAGTGCGCGGGGAGGATTGTATGGGAGGAGGCAGTTCCGGAGATAAGTTGGACCCAAGCCATTTAGGGCTTTAAAGGTAATAACCAACACCTTATACTAGGCCCAGAAACTGATAGGCAGCCCGTGGAGAGATTTTAATACTGGAGTTATATGGTCTCTCCGAGATGTTCCCAAGACCACTCTGGCTGCCATATTTTGTACCAACTGAAGTTTCTGGACCAAGCATGAGGGTAGCCCCATGTAGAGCACATTGCAGAAATCTAGACGAGAGGTTACCAGCGCGTGCACCACAGTCTCGAGGTCCCTTACTTCCAGGAAATGGCACAGCTGGCATATCAGCTGAAGCTGATAACAGGCGCTCCTGACTGTCGCATTCACCTGACTAGTCATCTGAAGCGATGAATCAAGGAGCACCCCCAGACTGCGAACACAGTCCTTAACGGAGAGCGTGACCCCGTCCAGGACTGGAGGTTGCAACCCAACTCCTGGTTTCGGGGCTGCTACCGTGAGCACCTCCATTTTGTCTGGATTTAATCTCAATCAGTTTTTCCTCATCCAGCCCATTACTGCTTTAAGAAAATCATTAAGAGGAGAGACGCCATCAGAATTCGAGGCCGATGCTTGGAACAAGGAGAAATAGATCTGGGTGTCATCAGCATACTGATAACACTCAGCCCCATAACTCCGAATAATCTCACCCAGCGGCTTCATATAGATGTTAAACAGTGTCGGGGACAGGATGGCGCTCTGCGGAACACCACAAGTAAGTCCTTTCTGCTGGAGCAGCTGTCCCCGAGCAACACCGTCTGGGACCTGCCCGAGAGGAAGGACCGGAACCACTGGATGGCAGTGCCTCCGATTCCTAACCCACTCAAGCGATCCAAGAGGATGCTATGATCTATCGTATCGAAAGCCTCTGAGAGGTCTACAAGCACCAACAGGGACACATTACCCCTGTCGATGCTTAGACGCAGGTCGTCGGTCAAGGCAACCATGGCGGTCTCAACTCCAAATCCCGTCCTAAAGCCAGTTTGAAATGGGTCTAGATAATCGGTTTCATCCAAGACCACTTGGAGTTGAAGCGCAACTGCCCTCTCGATCACTTTGCTCAAGAATGGTAACATAGAAACCGGCCTATAGTTGTTCATGTCCAGGGGGTCAAGGGAAGATTTTTTTCAGGAGCGGCCTAACGGCTGCTTCCTTTAAACAAGATGGAACACACCCTTCTCTGAGGGATGCATTGATGATGTCCTTAAGGGACACCATCAAGGCAGTCCCCCCCTGGATGGCCAGCCATGAAGGGCAAGGATCGAGAGGGCAGGTCATCTTCCTCACCCTATCAAGTAGCTTGTCCATGTCCTCGGTACTCACGGATTGAAATTGATCCAGTAAACTTACATCAACGGAGTTGCTGGACACCTCGTCAATTGTTTCTGTCAAATTACTGGCATCTAAGTCGGCTCTTATCCGAGAGATTTTATCTGCAAAGAAATTGTTAAATGGCTTTTTTTTTAAAAAGAGATTGGAACTTCTGTCAACTTCTCAATTTAACATTAAAAGTATGTTTTGCAGGAAAAAGAAGGTGGACATCCCTGCTGAAGAAAGCAGCACCAAGGATGAAATGCTTCCTCTATTTGCTGTTGAAACATTCTGCATAATGTATAAAGATGGGTTCACATAGAAATCTAGCTCTATATGAATTACACTTTTATTTGTGCACTTAAGATCCATTTCAGGGATCCCCGCCCCTCACTATCATTATACTTAGGTTTAAATTACGTATGCATTTATTCACAAGTGCTTATCTGGCAACCCTAGTAGATGGGGAATGTTTTGGTAATGTAGTAAGGCAATGAAGTGGAACAAAGTGTTTCTTTTGTTCTGTTTATTGTAAAGTTAAGTTGCAATGCTGGTCATTTTTAGTAGCTTTAGTCTTAAACCACTGTTAAGGCTTATGTGAATATTTTATTTGTTCTTGCTGTTGACATGATAAAGAGCTGAAGCTTCACTTCACCAACTTGTGTACTTGTCTAGACTTTCCCCCCAATGCTCCTTGATTGGCATTAACAAATACTTTTTTGCTTCAGGAGTAGATCCAAAACTCTTCAAACATGACCAATAGGAGTGTCCACAGTGATCTTAGCTTTATCAGAAATGAACAGCAAACTGGCACACCTACTTGACACGTATAGGATTGTATAAGTAACTCTTGTAGGGATTTCAGTTCTGCTTAAAAGCAGGATTCTGTTCCCAACATCAGAAACACAGGCACACTTTTTTAATTCATGCTTGAGCCTGTAGAAATCAGGTTGCTTTCAGGAAAGTCTGGTAATGAAGTACATTGCCTGATAAATGTTGCATCCTAGGATGTGAAATGAAAGTAAAAAAACATTTAATTTGGCTACATAGCTTCCAATTCACTTGGGAGCAAGTGAAATAGCTAATTAAAACTAGAATTCAAAGACATCGCTGTGTTAGTCTAGATCAGTATGCAAAGGGATCTGGCAGCAGCTTTGACACTAAGGACATTTTCAGATGGGGCTTTTACTGCGGAGCAGGCACGGCACAGGGTCGATAAAGGGGCTGTCGTTCAGATGACTTCGATTCCTTCCATCCTGCTCCCATCCTGCCCCTGGGATATTCTATTCATGACGAAACATCGTGAATAGAACACCCCTTCCGTGCCTGTCACAGAATCAGGGATGTGGGAAACAGAGCCCCGTCCCTGTTTCGTGATTACAGCCATAGGGGAGGAGCTTCGTGGCAGGCACTTCCTGCCACGATCAGGACAGGCAGGTAAGTGCCACCCTTCTCCCCCACCTTCCCAGGTTCCTTTTTTTATTTTACATGTATTTTTCCTTTTTATTTTTTACTTTGACAGTTGGGGGGGTTAAAAGTTTAAATTTCCCTCCCACTTGTTCTCTCACGAAAACGAGCAGGATTTCCCCCCACTGGTTGTAAAAGAAGCCTTACGACGGCTGCATTTACGGCCGGCTGGAAAGGAGGGAGGACGCCCATTCCTAGAGTGGAATGGAGGTAAGTGTTTGAACATTTACCTCAATTCCGTTGCAGTAACGGGAGAGGAGGTGGTGGGGCAGCAACAGGCCATTTTGGCCCCATCTGAAAATCTCCTAACTGAAAGAAGTTGGTAGCACAAGCTTTCGTAGACTTACATCTCCATCAGGTGCATCTGATGAAGTAGACTTAAGTTTATAGAAGCTTATGCTACCAACTTCTTTCTCTGTTAGTCTCAAAGGTGCTACTAGATCCCTAGCCTACAAAGTACGTTCAAGGCTTTTAAAGAGCAAGTAGCTATTACTATACTATAATGATGAATTTGTATCCAATCTATTGACAATACTATGTAGGCAAAGTGTTGACATTATGTTAGTTGTACAGTTGTTCCTTCATATTCACTGGGGTTTGGTTCCAGGACTACCCCCACCCTCGTGGATACCAAAATCCGTGAATACTCAAGTTCCATTATATGCAATGGCATAGGAAAATGGTGTCCCTTATATAAAATGGCAAAATCAAGGTTTGCTTTTTGGATTGTTATTTTTAAAGAATATTTTCAAGCTGTGAATACTTAAATCCATGGATACCAAATCTGTGAATACGGAGGGACAACTGTACTAACTTTAAGTCCAAATTTATTTTAACAAGGTGTAGATGGCAGTCTTGGTCATTTAACTTTTTCCATTCTCCCTAATCCAGAATAGGGATTGTATTGGTGTGCCATCTATTAACCCAGGTGTGAGCTATTTTGTGGACCTCCAGTTGTTGCTGGATCAATGCTAGCATTCCTCCCTAGTGGCTATCCTGGTTGGAGGTGCTGGGAGTTACAGTCCAAGAACATCTGGAGGACCATAAGATTCTCATCTCTGCATTAAACCTTTATGATAAAAAAGGAATACCATTTCTTAAAGGGATGTAAGTGGAGTAACTTCTCCTAATGACTAAGAGGAGCATGGTCAGGGATGGGTTAATAGTGAGTTGCTAACTAGGTAGTAACCATCCTTCCATAGGTCGGTAAAATGAGTACCCATCTTGTTGCTTAGGGAGTGCTTTGCACTGATAAGTGGTATAGAAATATGCTATTGCTATTGCTGTATCAGTGGTTCTTAGCCTGTGATCTGGGGACCCTAGGGGGCTGTGATGTCCTCACAGGGGGTCTGTGAAGGCTTGGAGGCTGCTCGACCCACCTGCCTGCTTTCAGTAGAGTGGCTACATGACAGGAGCCAAAGCAAAGGCTGCTAGCTGGCTTGGCCTGCACACTGCCATTCAGTCCACTCCAGCCACAAACTTGCAGGAAGAAGCAGGAGAAAAGTCTTCCAGTGCCTTTGAGGGAAGGTTTAATGGATGGTGTAATTGTATTATTATTATCATCATCATCTTGAATTAAGTCTTGGGGGTCCATGGCAACAAAAGATATTTAAAGAGGGTCCCTGGTAAAGAAAAGGTTAAGAGCCACTGGTCTATACCCTCATGGATACTAATATATTTAGACCAGTTTTCTCTTCAAAAACAGTCACAAACATTTGAAAAACAGGGTTGATCATACTGTGCTTCTGCCTTAAAAAAAAAAAATCACACTGCCCAGCTAAATTCTGATACCTGTTTTTCATGTATGTTGCTAGTTTTGCTAATGATGGGAAAGTGGCTGCTCTGAATGAAAACTAACCTCTCAGGGACAACAGGAATTCAGGTCTGGCACTTGTTTCTTTTGATGAATTTCTGCCTCAGACCATCTTAATAGTAAAAGGTCTGCCAGAGCTAGCTATTGTAATATGAAACAGAGCAGATCAGGAGAATGTAAAACCTTGAGTTAGTTATCTGCACAAATTAGTTTATCTGCACTAGCTGCAACAAAATTTCTTTGTGAATGAAAGTCCCTAAGGAGTAGGCAGGTAAAGGAGAAACCTAGCTGAACTGTTTCCTTCAAAGAACATGAGTTTACAGTGCTTTTTTCTAAAACAAGTGAGCTGGAGTAAACTCGTTTCCTTGCCTGACACCATATTTTGTATCATATGTACAACCATGGATTTAGTCAAAGGTTTTGGGCATAGGTTTTCCATGTTTTTTTTCTGGGCTGTGAGGTCGTGTTCTAGAAGAGTTTATTTCTGACGTTTTGTCTGCATCTGTGGCTGGCATCTTCAGAGAATGGTTGGGTAGTAGTGTGTGTGGGATTTATATACTGTGAGCCTCTGTTGGAGAGGATTATGTAAATTTGTGTATTTTGAATGGGTAGTTTGTGGGTGGAGATAAGCAAGGAGGATTAGTGTCTGTTTAGCTGTTTGGCCATCCAAATACACAAATTTACATAATGTCCCATTATGGAACTTCATTATGGAGGTCTAAGCTAGTAGTTTCACATTATGGCAGAATATAACTGCTTTGCTCCAGAGAAGACTTAATCTCAACACACTTCATAGAATCATAGAGTTGGAAGAAACCTCAAGTGCCATCCAGTCCAACCCCCTGCCATGGAGGAATACCCAATCAAATCATTCCCAACAGATGTCTTCAACAGCTGCCAAGACTTACCTTCCTGTGCCCATGACTACCTTACTCCCTACAATACCTTTGAGGTAATGTTGCCCTGAAGCACCATCAGAAACATAACTAATCAGAGTACAGCTGCCATTAGGCCACAGGTTGGCCACCATGCCTTCCAACCTGTTTGAATCCCCTAATGTCACAGCTATGCTTTGGTAGCATGACTCCTCCTTGCTTTTGTTTTAAAAAGAAGGGGCACAGAGGGAGTACTCACCATGTTTCTAAGCTGACTCGCACTCCTAGAAACCTCCCACATGCATGATTCAGCTTAGAAGATGTGCAGTCTTTTTGCATCTTGCTTTAAAGTGTTATTATAAAAAAAATGTTCTCACTTTACTGCCTGCCCGTTGAAACCTGGACCAGCTCCTATGTAAGATGTATACATACTGGTGTTCAATGGACAAGGCAATCCCACACTTTTTATAAAACACTTCTACCATATAGGAACAAAAGCAAACTTTATTTTATAAGTTCAAATTAACACCCAGAGAATAGAGTGATTTATCATTTAAGAAGCCAGCTTTATTCCTTGTCCTGAGGCTATTAGAGAGAAAACTTATATGTGGACAGCCATTCTTCTCATTTGAAACTTTCCAGAGGGAAGAGAGGCAGGCAGCAGCAGTAGCAGCAGCTCTGTACCCAGTGCACATTAACAGTAGTAACTTGGTGCCTACCCTCAAGACTGTAGGCCTGTGTTGAGAGGTTAGGTGCAAAGCCCCCTCCTGTCTATCCTTAAAGGCAGGAGCTCAAAGGGAAGTACTGTCCCCCTGGGGTGGGGGTTCATCCAAGACGGGTGACTTAACTGGAAACTTTGCTCTGAGAAGATGGAAAGCAGAATAATAAAAGCAAAGCTACACCTTCTGTTGCTGCTATGGAACATTTGAGGCCAGTCTTCTCCGTGAGTTACTTAATCTTTGGGCTAGACCAGACTGCTGGTGGAGGTTATTGTAATTCATTGCTCCCCTATTTATACAGCACAAGTAGAAAATCAGCATGCTAGTGAGAATACTAGACCCGGATTCTCTCCAGCCATCTATCTACAACAGGGAGTAGGAACATGTTGCCTTCCAGATGTGGTTGAATTGCAACTCCTCTCATTTTTCACCATTATTGGTGCGAGTTGTAGTATTTCAGTTGCTGGAAACCCCTATTCTTCCACCCCTGTTCTACAGAGTGGGATTTTTAAAAAACATTTAGCAAAAGAGGGTCCATGGCTATAGTCTGAAGTGCTAGAACTGAACATAAATAATCACCTGCTATTTGTGAGATCTAGGCCTAAGGACAGGTATTGGTTGTAGGCAGATATTCAATATTTCTTTTACTTCTCTACCCACTCTGACCCTCCACAATATGACCTTCTCACTATAACTACTTTGACATGTGTACAATGGAGGGGGGGGAAGTGTTGTTGTACAGTAATAGGCATATACAAACATAACAGGTATTTAAACTAAGGGCAAGTGAAACTTAACCTAATCAGGGTAACACAATATACTAAGCTCTTTGGTAAAGGACAAAAGCAGCTTTAAAGTCTTAAGTACTTTTTTTCTGAAGACCCAAGTGCTTAATTGAAGTGTAGTGCACAAAAATTAAGGCAAGCAGAGACTATTTTTTAAACTCTTCACTTCCATCTGTCACTGTAAAACCAAGCCTTTCATTTGCACTGCACTGGTATCAAATGTACAGGCAATCACTACCAAAGGCTTGAAACACTTCCTTCTATGCAAACACAAATCCAAAATAGCATGTTTAACAAGGGCTGCTCTAACTGCTAGTGATGTTTTCCAACAATTAGAAACAGTAGTTTTTCTAGAACAGAGAGCTGCAGGAGCCATTTTGCTAGGAAGCTATAAATCTCAAGAAGTCACACTGAACTTTCAAAAGGCTTTAGGAGGAGGGATGAACATCTTGTATAAAGCAAGGAACCAGGTCTGGAAAGTGGATTCCGCAGCTGTATTCAGCCTGGTCCATGTGATTTCTTCTTTTAAAATAGGAAAACCATGTCATCTTCAAACGAACACTGTTTTAGCCATGCTTATTTTAAGAGTTTGTTTAATTCTTGCAGTAGTTTCTTAGCAGCACCATTCTCTGGTTCAATTTTCAAGAGGCTGTTGATATCTGCTTTGCTGGATTTGTAGTCCTGGAAATAAAGAAAAAGTTTATATATTAGGTGGGGTGTTGGTAGGGGTTAGAGCGCTTGACTGACACCCTGAAAACATTAACATTTGGAAGAATCAAAAGGTGGCACCTCACTATTAACATAAAAATATACAGTATAATGCAGTATCTTTCGGCAGAAGACATTTTAGTGCCTCTGGCTGCCTGGCCACTTCTGTAGTTCTGTCTTCTTACCACCACTGCTTGTAACACCATATCAATAGGTTATTCATCTGCCATGTTTAATCTCCTTGTTTAACTTCTGACCCCAAAAATGCCACCCCACAAACATAAAGATCTTACACTTTGCAAATCCAGAGTGCTGTCCAGAGCCTAATTGCACCCTGCTGTTCTTTTTTAACCTATCTGGCAATAACAAATCCCTATGTGGGGTGCCAATGTTTGTAAATTAATAGTGTGGTTTAAAAAAATAGGGATTGGGATGTGCTTTAATGCATTAGCCCATACTAGCAACTAGACAGACAATAACAGTAGATAATCTGAGAGCTCTGGCAACTACCCCTGCACACGTTACATGGCTTTGCAAGGTCTTCCATTAATATATGAAAACCTTTAAGAGTCTTATGAATGATTGAGAATGTAGCATAGGTATGCTTACTTGCAGTGCAACTAAAGTGATTAATATCATAAGGGACACTGTCGAATGAACAACAATAACATACATCATTGGAAATTTTCTTATGGATCAGAAGAAGAGCTGCTGCTTTAAAGTTGTGTTAACACCTTACTTTAAGGATTTGCAATTCTGCCAAACAGAGCAAAACAACTGAATTCTTTAAAAAATATTGTAAGTACCCAACTAACAACTGACTGTTCCAGTCTTAAATATAAGAGAAGAAGAAAATGGACTAAACTACGGGAACAGGGATAACACCTAAGCATTAGCAAGAACTTCCTGACAGTAAGAGCTGTTCGGCAGTGGAATGTACTGCCTCGGAATATGGTGGAGTCTCCCTTCTTTGGGTGGTTTTTAGACAGAGGCTGGATGGCCATCTGTCAGGAATGCTTTGATTATGTATTCCTGCAGGGCAGGGGGTTGGACTAGATGGCCCTTGCGGTCTCTTCCAGCTCTATGATTGTAAGTAGTCAAGCCTTTTATGGGACTACAGACCCCTGCCTGTAAAAGTCTAAAGAGTAATTTCTCGCAAGCCTAATGTCAGAATTGGCACCTAATGCCTGGGCCAGTTGTTAGCTGAGTACTTACTACTCACTGGTAATAGAGTGATTTGGCATGGGAGGATGCCCTCTCTTGGATGGTTCATCTCTCTGGATTGCTAGCTTCCTCCCACCTATTAAAGCAACTCAATTTACAATTATCTATGCCCTGGTAACATTCCAGCTGAAATACTGCATGGGACTGCCTTTGAAAACAGCCTGGAAGCTTTCAGCTAGCTGGAAGTAGGGCACTGTGAGGTTATTAGATTGGTAGATATGATCACATAATGCCAGCACTTTGTTTTCTGTACTGGTTTCCAATCTACTTCCAGGCCTATTTCAAAGTGCTACTATTTAAAGTCGTAAGAGGTACAGGGACATTTGGCCCTCCAGATATTTTGGATTTCAGCTCCCAGAAGCTTATATGACCAATGGTTGTGAGAGTTGCAGTCAAAAAAATCTGGAGGGCAGAAGATTCCTCACTCCTGCTTGAGGCTATGTTACTTGAAGGATTCTCTCCTTCTGTATGTATCAGCCTGCTCCTTCAGATCTTCAGTCTTTCTTTAACTGCCTGTCAAATGATGTCTAGGGAGAAGGCATTTCCTGTGGTCACACCCCAATAATGAAACGCCTTCCCCAGGCGTTTCATTATTGGGGTGTGCCCGGTTACCATGTTTTTTTTTGCTGCCAAGTGCCCTGTTACCATGTTTTTTGCTGCCAAGACAAGACATTTTTCTGATGCTTTCTAGTTTTATGCTAAAATTCGTAGCACTAAGTATTTCCCCTCATTTTGATTTTATGCTAGTTTACCAGTTTTATGTTGGTTGTATTGATACTGATTTAATCTATGTATATGTACTGTTTCACAGTTTTTGTAAACTACCCACAGGACCATACTGATGGGTGATATGAAAGCCTGATAAATAAATTTCTTCTAGCTGATAAGATTCTACATCCTTGTGACCACTCTTCTGTAGGGGATGATCCAACACTCTTAGGTCTCCCTTCAAGATGGTAATTCCTTTTCAAACTTCTGGAACAAAGGCAATTGGACTGGAAGTACAGAAACATTCTTCATTTGAGGTGCCAAAAAGAACAAGTGACAATAGGAAGCCCAAATGGACAGAACAGAAATCTCTTCTCTCCTTCCTGTTCCCTACAGTCATCACTACTGCTTTAGGAAGTGTCTGCTTAAAATGAAGGCGGTGGCACATTTGTAGGAACTCTCAAAACAGGAGAAAAAGTCAGGGGATTCTTCAAGCAGATTAAATCTTTGAACAGACACAGTCTTGAACAAATCATTTTTTCAGACTCTGATTACTGTCTGCAAAATGTGTGGTTTCCTCATAGGGCTATGAGAATAAAGCACTGCTAGTCAAGTGCCCTGCATATTAAAAACAAGGTAAAAAGTGAACAATAAATCTTAAAGAATAGAAAATTTTCTGTACTATATCACTCAGGCACCTAAAATTCTAGATGTTCCTTACCTTAAGTTCTTTGTATGCTTGTGCTCGTCTGTAAAATGCCTTGACATTCTTTGGATCTATCTTAAGTGCTTCTGAGCAATCCTGAATTGCTTCCTTGTACTGCTTTAGATTCAGGTGGCAAAGAGCCCTGGAATGTAGAGAATGAGTTATAAATGTATTTGAAAAGAGCAATCCTCAGTTGAAATTATCTAATTCAAATACTAGAAAGAAATGCAGTACAAAGGATCCATTGTATTTTGAAAGATATGCCTTTTTCTTATATTGCAACACAATGCAAGTGTTAATACCAACATCAACATGTCTTTAAAGAAATCCTATAAGTTCAGGACATATCCTGTAGCACATTGACACTTCTAAAAGGCTTCATATGTTGCCCAAGAGATGATGGATAAAAAAAAATCCTTCATCAGCTTTGATGCCATCAATATTTTTTCATAAAGGGGGTTACTGTTCATCAGTAAAACTGAAGGGTTACTACAGCTGGCTTCATTGGCAGCAGTAAGTACCCTATTTCTTATCTCTTCATCCACGCCTGTGAAAACTATACATCTATTTACTTTCAGCTTGTATGCGTAAATGGAGCTGTGTGCACTCTGAATGCAAATGTACAATGCTGCATACAGATACTGACATGAACTCTCAAGCAGATTTTCAGACCTTATGAGTCAGTAAGCATTTTTAGATGAAAGATGTGATTTTCAGGAAGCTTCTGAAAAATTGCAGAATACATTGATTGCAGCTGGTATATACACGCCTAGACCATTCCAAATGAAAAGACCCAACCTGCATATCTCAACAGCTTTCATTAAAAAAAAACACCAAAGGAAATATACTGACCAAAAGAACAGGGGTCCACAAATTTGCACTGCACTAGTCTATCCAGGGTATTAATATATACAGTGTCCAGGAATGCCCAATATGTTCCCATCTACTGCCTTCTATGGATGGTGCTTATGGCTAACTGATCTTTTAGACACAGTGAAAAGAAGAGCCAGAGTGGCTCACTGGCATACTCAGCGAAAAGCCTCTCTGAAGCAGCATCCCTTTTAAGGCAAGATACTGAAGTCCAACTTTTTCCATACCTTCTATGCTCAATTCCTTTCCCTAATATGGCAAATGGACAGAGGTTTAAATCATACATCTTCCCAGGAAGGCCTGCTTGGTGCCATCTTTATGGTCTTCTTGGCAACATATGCAGAAATATTCATATTCAGGGAGGTCTTGTCAGAAAGGCCTTTTAAATAATTTAATAATTCAGGGAGGCCTTTTTTTATAACATACTAACTGTACCCAGCATAACATACGCTGTTATAGTAGCTTTGAAAGGTTCACACGCTCTTCTATTAGCCCCCCCAAAAACACACTTTGCAGTACTATACCACCTACATTTGACTGTATGTCCCATGGGGGACTACTTTTATGATTTATAATCTTTCTAAATTTCTAAAATATTACATTGTTTTACATGTGGGTGGTGAGTGGCTGAGGGAGAGAGGGGCCCTTATGAGTCTGGAGGTGTAGATGCAGATTGAGTGGCAGGAATGGATTGTGAAGTGGAGATGCAATTTGCATGCGGGTGGCGATTGACTGAGGGGAGGGAGGGGACTGGCTGGGTAAGTGGCCAATCGGCACACTGGGAAAGGAAACATACCCAAGAGTTTCATATATATAGAAGGTGTTCGTTAGACTCAGAGACCCAGGCTAATATTTTGGAGGGTTTTTTTCCTTTTTTTTTTTGATAGTTTTAATAATGTTCAGTATCTTATACTGAATTTTATTGATATATTTGTTGATTAGCTGCTCAGAAAACTTCCATTATGGATCACCTGTTTAAATGCAAGGATAATAAAAAAATTCAAAAACCCTTAAGTTTATCCCTTCCTTCTTTCACATCTAGCCCCTTAAAAGCTTCTATGGAAGGTGGCAAGGAGCCCTCCTAAACCAGTAAAAAATGGGAAACTTTTTTTTCAGGAAAACAACAGCATCTTATGGAATCTTTAATGGTAACAGATTTAGATGAGCTTTTGAGGATTATAATATACTCAGATGCTTCTGAGGAACAAGACTATATTCCACAAATGTCCATGCTAAAATAAAGCTTTTAGTTTGAAGGTGCTACAACACTTTTTATTGTTGTTATGCTGGCACAAACTCACATGGCTACTCCTCTGAAAATTTCCTTCCACAAACATCTTTAAATTAACTTGTTGTATTTTAAAAAGCAAGCCACTATTATCAACACAAGCTTTACTTGTTTGGCTCAGACATATCTCAGGTAGACAGAAATGAGGGAGTACAAGAAAGCCCAAAAGAGAACAAGTAACAAAGACTCGAGAAAACAGATCAGAGAAAATAATGGGAGCTCTGCTCTGGGCTAAAGCACGAAGAACTGGCCTTATGGAGAGCTGATGGGGAGGAGTCAACATCCCTCGTCAGCTATCATGAGACTCAGTCTTCTTCCTGCCTCTCTGGGTGGTGAAGGGGAATAGCTCAAGTGAAATGGATTCCTCCTCTCACCAACCCAGAGAAATGAGGGTTTCCCATATACAGTAGCTGAAGCAGAAATGCCAAACTAGCTTAGAACCACATGTGTGCCAAATCTGGCCTTTGGGCAAAAGGTTCCTTTCCACTGGCTTCATTTAAGGTGATAAAAGCATAAGCAGATAAATGCAGACTAAGCAGTGAGGTAGATCTCGTCTTCTGAAAGGCACTGTCCAACCCCATCCAAGCAGGCATATTCACAGATGAGGAAAGGGATACAAGCATATACATGTTGCAATATTCTGACACCTGGATGCATAGAATTTAATTTTGGGGGGTTTGGAGTGTTGGTGGTTTACATGCCACATAGCTATATGAACATTACCTGTTAGTGTAAGTTGCACATTCAAGCTTGTGGAGTTTTAAACTCTGTGTGTACTTTTCAATAGCTTTCTTATAGTTGCCCTTCTTTACAAATTCATTTCCTTCTAGTTTCAATGCATTTGCTTGTTTAGCTGTAGCAGCATTAGGCACTGAAATTCATATTCAAGAAAAACAGAGCTATGTAAATATGACACCAGAAAATTAACACATTTGTTATGGGGGGAGGGGGCAATGACATACCATGAAAAATTATCTGGGACTGAGTGTTCTAGAGTATGAAATTACAACAATTAGAGATAATTCATGATGTTACACATTTTTAAAAAAAATCAAGTTATTTCCACTTATTTTTCAGCAGGACTTGAGGAGGGAAATGCCATTCATCAACACCAGAACAGTCCATCTATTTATATTATGCAGTAGCAGCAGAGAATATCAGAGAAAATTTGTGAAAAGAAAAAAAAAATCTAGTGTAATTTCACACTATACTAGGGATCAAAATAATAACTGTAGCTATTACTTTCCCAGCTTCAAAATGAGTTTCCCAACATATGGGAAACCTGGCTCAGAAGAATAATACAGATGTGAGAATCCTGTACTGTTTTAATTCAGTATTCACATAGCCCCAAACGTTTTGGGTAATTATTCGGTGTAGATGCACATTTGGCTGGTTTGCATGAAAATTGCTGCGTTTTGTGCAAAAAGACCCAGCAATTCTACACAGAAAACTCACATGGGTTTCTGGAAACAACTCTGGCTTTTACATTATTTGTGTGTGTGTGTGAAAAAAACATTTACTGTGCAAAAAGGGCCACTGTTTCTAGAAAACTACTTGTGTGTGCAAATTAGCCCCCCCCCCCGATTTTTGCACAAAAAACACGTGTGTGTGTTTTTTTTTAAATGGGGAGAGGGGTTGTTTTGTGCAAAGTAACACTGAACAGTTGCTTCCCCTGGGTCTTATGCTCTGCTTAGAGATTCAAAACAGGACTAGAATTTAAAGAAACAAAGTACGGTAGTTAGAGGAAAAAAATACCCCGGTTAAGAAGACAAGCTAAAAGAGAAGAAAGCATATCTTGAGCTTTAGGCAGGAAAGAATGCAAACAGTTAAGTGGTCAATGCTATAAAGGCAAGACCATGTAATCCCTATTTAGCCTGGGAGGCAACAAAAATTAACCAATTCCTGGATGGCTTCTGGTGTACTGATAATGTAAGACTTTGGATGCCCTGTGTTTTTTTGTTTTGTTCACATCCCTTAGTAGTACAGTATTGTAACAACTCACCTTGATTTGTTACAGAAGCAGTATCATTCACTTTGTTTCCAGCAGGAGGTGGTTCCCACCTTTTCTGAGCAGCAACAGGAACAGTTGGGATCGGCGGCAGCTTCTGGCGCCACTGAAGGCCATCTTTGTCCAATAAAGCTTTGGTCATTCTGGAAATGAAGATCTATTAAATTTAGCCATTTCCTGAAGATTTCTTTCCAGAAAGAGATAGTTAGCTGAGGTGGTTATGTTCCCTGTTTCTCTGGCTACTTCTAGTGTGACTTTTTTGCACACCTGGATATGTATGATTCAGAATGTGACTGAACAAAGACAGGTCCATGACAGCCATGTTTAAATACTTGAAAGGATGTCAAATTGAAGAGGGAACAAGCTTGTTTTCTGCTGCTCCAGAGACTAGAACACAGAGCCACGGACTCAAACTACAGGAACAGGGATTCCATCTAAGCATTAGGAAGAACTTCCTGAAGCAAAGAGCTGTTCAGCAGTGGAATACACTGCCTCAGAGGGTAGTGGAGTCTTCTTTGGAGGTTTTTAAAAAGAGGCTGGATGGCCATCTGCCGGGGGTGCTTTGATTGGATATTCCTGCATGGCAGGGGGTTGGACTATATGGCCCTCATGGTCTCTTCCAACTCTATGGTTCTATGATTCTAGGTGTTTCCTCTTAGATCTCTGGGAAACACACTTGGCAGCTACATATTCTGTACTAATCCCACCAGATGTGTGTGCCAACTTCAGGAACCTAGACATTTACCCTACCTCCAAGAGAACTGTCTGTGCTGAAACAGTTGTCTGCAGGGTCCCTTACAGTGTGAACTGAGCCAAAGATCCATTAATATACTTGCTGGCCCATCTCTGGCAACTACTTTTTTTCCCCTATGACAGAAGCATAAAATCACAGAGAACTCTCATCCTTCTGCAGCTGGAGAAGCACAAGGTCTCTGCCCTGCTGCCATCAGAAGCAAAGGAGAATGGCAAAGGTTTTCCACAGTGTTGCACTGAACCTTGGAGATAATTGGAAAGCCATAAGACTCCTGCTTTTTAAGCATCAGAGACACAGTGCAACGGGAAAGAGCTCCCAAACACATGCTCAGCTCTGAAGGAAAGCAGGGACCCAGCCATCCACATCTGTGCTTCTATTTAGTATAATTTTATTTATTTATTTGATTTATATGCTGCCTTTCTCCCAGAATGAGGCCCAAGGTTGGAAGATGCTGTCTCCTCCCTCTGATGGAAGATGGAGGTCACAGCAAGAATCATTTTTTGCTGACTAAAACTATGATTTGACGATGGCTGAACTTAATGATATAGGATGCATTTACACTGCACAACTGCAGCACTTTCATTCCATTTTAACTGCCATGATTCTATGCTATGGAATCCTGGGATTTATAATTTGGTGACTTAGAATTCTCTTGTGCCCACCCTTGTATAGCAGCATTAGAGCTCTTTGGTGTATCTCACAAAACCACAAAGCACAGGACTCCATAGCATGGTGCCAGGACAATTAAACAGATATGAAACTAATACAATTTTGTAGTGCGGATACACCCATAGCTCCAAGCACTGAACCGGTTCATCTTAAGTCTTTCATTTTTTCCCAAGCCAGGCCTTAATTACCATTCCATCATAGCACAGGTGAACTATTAACTAATTTTTCAAAAAATTACTCTCTGTTGCAGACAGCAACTATTAGGCAGCCAAAAGCAGACTGTAGTGGCTACCTGAAACCAAGCAAGATTTTTGGCCCTTTACTACAGCTATCCAAAGGAAAACTTCAATCTATGATTTTCAGAGATGTACTTAAGTGCCCAAAATGCATAGTTAGTACACCTGTATACCCCTCATTTTAAAGTAAACTCTCATCTTGTGCTGTACATTGGGCTACCTCTGTACCAAGTTTGGAAACTTCAATTGGTTCAAAACATGGCAACCAGATTAATCACTGGTACACCCAGGAGTGATCATATTACAGCAATATTGAAATCACTTCACTGGCTGCCAATTAGTTTCTGGGCAACATACAAAATGTTGGTTATTACCTTTAAAGCCCTACACGGTTTGGGTCCAGGTTACCTATGGGATCACCTTCTCCTGTATAACTTGCCATGTACACTTAGGTCCTCTGGGGGACATTTGCTCCAGCCAACTAGGACTAGGGTGGCAACTGTCACCCAGAGGACTTTTTTTTTCAGCTGCCCCTAGACTATGGAATGGCCTGCGAGAAGAGATGCAACAGCTGAATACACTGTCAGAATTTAAAGTAGCATTAAAGACCAGTCTCTTCCAGCAGGCCTATCCAGATGATTTTAAATTATGAATTTAAATTGTGTACTGATTGTTTTAAAATGTCTTATTTTACTTGTTTTTGAATTGATAAGTTTTAAACTGATATGTGTTTTTAATTAATATTATGTTTATGTGTTGTTCCCCGCCTCAATTCACAGGGAGAGGTGGGTAAGAAATAAATATTATTATTATTATTGCATTTCTAAGTAAAGGACCTCAGCTGGAAGCTTCTGGGACCTAAGCAACAGAGTAGGATGAGGAGGAGGAAGCATTTTCAAGTTCTCCTGCTCCACTGTAAAATAATTTATACTGTAATGGTCATTGTTCATACTAGCCTAAATCCTATTTTTAGTCCTGACTGAAGTAGACCCCCCAAAATCAATGGGATTTATCTATGTGTTGACTCACTATTCAGCAATTGATTGAATGGGTCTACCCAATAGGATACAAGCCATGGATTATATTTGAAACCAGTCTTATCCATTTTATGTAAAATATACATAATAAAAATAAATCCAGCATCAGCAGCTGGCGTGTTTGAAAAATACTGGGGTTTTTGCAGGGCTTCCTGGGTATCATGTGGGCCCAGAACTTCACTTAGCACCACAGTCACACAAATGAATCATATCAAAATTGTCGGTGCTATGGTGTCTATTCTCTAGCAGCAATAGTGCTGAGGTCTGCTAAAAAGTGCCAGCAGTTGGCCCTGGACTTGTATCACCCTCTATGTTAATCTGATTCATTTGGACAACAGTGGTGCTAAATGAAGCTCCAGACCCACATGATACTGTCTGGCACTGCCATGTTATTATATCAACTCCACCGCCTGACAAACTAAAGGCAGATGTGAAGTCGAAGGCTTTCACAGCCGGCATCCATAGATTTTCCTTGGATTTTTTCGGGCTGTGAGGCTGTATTCTGGAATAGTGTCTTTCTGACATTTTGCCTGCATCTGTGGCTGGCATCTTCAGAGAATGGTTGGGTAGGTGTGTGTGTGGAGTTCAGATGGGTTAGACTATGGGTAGGCAACCTGGTGCCTTCCTGATGTTTCTGGCCACAACTCCCATAAGCCCTAGGCAGCATGACAAATATTCAAGTATTATATGGTTTGGAGTCCAAAACACTCAGTAGGTGCTAAGCTGCCTATTCCCCAGGCTAAATCCACCTTGTTTGAGTGGGTACAGATAATCCAGCCCCTCATATCAATACTGAATAGCCAGCTACAGTTGGAAACTCACTAGCAGGATGTGATAGATAAACAGTTTGTCTCTAATTGGGAATAAGAGCCGTGATGCCCTTCAAGTACAGATGTTCTATTTCTAAACTGAGCCTCCAGGAATAGAAACAAGACATCCTAAATTAACAAGCTACTGTATCCCACTTACAATCCAGTATCCAAAAGGACATGACATGTACATTCAAACAGGGGAAGAATGATCTCTAATATAGTGTAGATATTTCTATGCATTCAATGAAAAAACAAAGCAAGGGATTACCTATTGACGCCATCATGTGCAGCCTGTACAGAACAATCAATCTGTAATACAGTTTTGTAGTCCACATAGGCTAGATTGTACCTCTCGAGAGCTTCATAGGCTGCTGCCCGCCTCAACAAGGGTTTGATGCCAAAAGGGACAAGCTCCAGGGCACTAAATTAGCAGAAAGGAAGGGAAAAGGTCATTGGATCATTAAAGTTAAGCAGTGGGATTTGCAACCCTAAAGCTCAGTGGAAGTGAGTTGACCCATTTATCCAAATTTCTGATTATTAACAGTTTTGATCTCTAATGGGCTAAACCAGTGGTTTTTAACCTTTGGCATTGCCCATAAAAATGCTATCATAGTGAATGTGGTTAATAGTTTACCAAAAGGGAAGCTTGTGAGTACAAAGGAAAAGTAACTGGATCAAGAACATGTATAAAAGACCCCAAAATACAAAACTACTTTTCTGAACTCACGGTCCTGGTCCCAGATCAGTTTCATAGAGGCTTAGAGACAAGCAGCTTGGCCAAGAAAGCCTGTTAGGCGCTGCAGAGCTGTTTCTGTGTGGGCAACAAGGGCAGCAGCATCAGCGAAGAGCAGCTCACAGACTAGATAGTTTAGAGTCTTAGTGTGAGCCCTCAGACGGCTTATGTTAAACAAGCTACCATCAGTACGGTAACGTATATAGATGCTGTCATCTTCTTCAAGTACAAGGACTTGTACTTCAAGGACAAGGACTTGTACTTCAAGGACAAGTACATTTGAGATAAAACGTGAGGGCTCTGCATATATCCAGAGCATGCCAGGATTTTTCAATCGCTATGAACAGCCGCGGACAAGATGGAAGGATGACTTCCTGCAACCTGTGAAAAACAAAGTCAACTTTGGATCCTTCTTTTATGTCCAATCTCAAGACCACTGAATCTGGGTGGAATATGGACAACTCCTTTCTGGCAGACAATTCCTTGAGCTCCAAAACCCTTCTTGCAGAAGTAATGGCTGTAAGAAAGAGAACCTTCCATGTCAGAATGTTGAGTGACACCTGTTTCAAAGGGAGGTTTAGTCAATGCATTAACAACTTTGTGGAGATCCCATGCAAGATACTGTTGAATGGTTGGTGGTTTCAGCAAAGAGGCCACTCTCAGGAACCTCCTAACGAGGGGATGAGATGACAATCTTTGATACTGTTTAGTCAAAAGAATAAAAGATATAGCAGAGATCTGTCTCTTAAGAGTATTTGGACAAAGACCTTTGTCAAGTCCCTCCTTAAGGAAAAGTGTTAATTGAGACCAAGTAGTAACTAACTCCCTTTCTTTTACATCATCCTTGAAAGGAGAGAAGTGTAATCATTCATACACTTAGTATAGGGGAGTCTGGAGTTAATGATAGTATCCATAGTGGGAGCTGGTAGACCCTCCCTCAGGAGCATGTCCCACTCAATCTCCATGCATTAAGGTTGAACTAAGCAGGGTCCTGGTGAACCATTTGCCCTGGGAGAGTAGACTCGGACAGATGGGTAGACAGTCAACCCAATTCTAGTACAAGCAACTTCGAGAACCACTCTCCCAGGCTATCTTGTTCATGAGCTGAAAAGCTAGCCATAGAGGAAAAGGAATAGAAAGTAAGCAAGAGAAAGAGGCTATTAAGAAAGTGCTAATCTACTTTTTTTTTTTAGGAGTGAGAGGAAAAAGAAAAAAGAGGACAAATGGAGAACCATCTTTTCAGAGGAAGGCAGGAACAGGACTGGATTGTTCATGGGTTGTACCCCAGGACTGGATTGTTCAAGGGTTGCACCCCCTTCTGGCTGCTACTACAAACTTTGTCCTGCCTATCAGAGCAAACGGGGGGGGGAATATCTCACCCACTGTAGAAGGTTTCCCCTCCACTGCTGGAAAAATCAAATTGCAAGAGGGAATGGTGTGTAAACAAGTATTTTGTTCTCTGCTTGGGAGAGCAGCTACTTACTCAGAACAATCCTTAATGCACAGGCTACAGTTCCCATCCTTCAAATAGCACGCAGCACGGTTGGAATAAAGAACACTTTTCTCTTCTGCATTTGCATCCCCTGTACATAAAGGGAACCAATCATCAAGTCAGATTTACAAACATGAGGAAAGCATTATTGGTGCTAGCAAGGTAGAATGGTGTTGGGAGCCACTTCCTCTATGTGGTACTTCCTGCTGCCTACTTCCACTTGCAAGCCCAACAATTACAGTATTATGAAAACTGAGATCATAAATGGGAAAAATAAATAGGGTGGCTTAATGACACAACTATTATAATATTCAAGTAGTATATTTCCCACCCTTTTTATAAGCTATCAAGGACAGATTTTCATCCTGCTCCTACAAAAGAACACACCTTTTCAAGAATCAGAGCTTGTCAACAACATTCCTCACCTGAACCTGTTTTTTGAGCTTCCCCCTCCCTATTCCTGCACAGTCCTGAGTTTTTATCGTGTACTCCTTCTCTTATTGTATCATAGTGCTTGACTTCATTTCAGGAGCTTCAAGAAGTTGCTCATGGTCTCTCAGCCCTGCCAAATATTTCATCATCACAACCGCACAACGAGGTAGGCTTGCCTGGGTGCAAAGCACTGCCCCAAATTTATTCAGTAAACTTAGTAGGGGACATTAGGTGAATTTGGGGAAAGATCAGATATCAGTGGAAGTGCACACATTTTACATGTAGATTCTATATCTATCATTTCTGTCTGAAATGCACCAGACTCAGTAGAAAAAACAAGCTAAATGGACCAACAGCTTGACTCTGGATAATGTAAATTCTTATTTTCTATAATTCAATCCAACTCACTGTAGCACTCTAAACTTGTTCAGACATTCATTGGAACATTGGCTTTGGGAGGAAAAACAGGGAGTGATTTTAAATATATGGAGAATATAGTCATATTCTGAACTTCAGTCTATACAAGCTGGAAACAAAGTACTTTAATTTTGATAAAACAAAATCATTACAACCCAGGATTACTCCAGAAGAAAGTGCCTGTGGAACTCTGATACTGACAATATTTACATTGTCTTGGTTTGGCAATTTTGAATACATGTATGTATGAGTTGTGCTTATTAGAATTTTAAATACGATGTTCAAGAGAGCATAGGAATGTTTTCTGAGGAGCTAGATATACAATTTAAAGCAGTGGTTATGGTTTATAATGCCTTTGGGTCCAGACCTTCTGAAAGACTATGTCTTTGAGCTCTTTGGAGAAGGCTCTTTCTCAGTCCTGCAACCCTCAGACATACTTGATAAGGACATGAGTGAAGATCTTCTTTGTGGTTGCTCCCAAGCTGTACAATTCCTTCTTATGGGAGCCTAGACTGTTTCTTCTAGCAGGTGAAGACCTTGTTATTCAGACAGACTTTTGGCCACTAACTGGTTGTTGCCAGGCTGTGTGTTACATACTTCCTCCTACTTGTTATATTCTTTAAATCAATCTTTCCTACCTTCCTTCTCTGCTTTTAATATTACTCCTCTGTGTGTCCAGAGGAGGGTGACTAAAATGGTGAAAGGTCTGGAAACCATGCCTTATGAGGAAAGACTTAGGGAACTGGGTATGTTTAGCCTGGAAAAAAGATGGTTAAGGGGTGATATGATAGCCCTGTTTAAGTATTTGAAGGGGTGTCACATTGAGGATGGAGCAAGCTTGTTTTCTGTTGCTCCAGAGACTAGAACATGGAGCAGTGGATGCAAGCTCCAGGAACAGAGATTCTACCTCAACATTAGGAGGAACTTTCTGACAGTAAGAGCTGTTCGGTAGTGGAACACACTCCCTCAGAGCGTGGTGGGGTCTCCTTCCCTGGAGGTCTTTAAAGAGAGGCTGGATGGCCATCTGTCAGGGATGCTTTTTGATCATGATTTCCTGCGTGGCAGGGGGTTGGACTGGATGGCCCTTGTGGTCTCTTCCAACTCTACAATTCTATGATTCTATGATTCTATGTGTAGGTCTAAAACAGGATGGATGGTACATAAGCCCCTCTCAGGATCTCTGAGTGCCCCCAATGTAAATAAGACCTTTCTTCACTGAACACAAAAGTCTCAAGAGGGGTTTGTAACTGTATTTCACTGAATGTACTCATAGAACTCCCATGATCAGGAACCCTGACAAGGCAGGGCTACTGATCATGACAGCTCTGTAACTGAGTTCCACCAAATGCAGTTACCGGTACATAGTCCCCTTCAGACTTGCTGCTCAGTGCACAAAGGTCTAATTTAAATCTGGGTGCCTGAAGACACTGGAGGGGGTGGCACTTATTTGCATGCTCCTGTCCCTTTCCCCAGTTTTAGCTCTATGTAGATTGAGGTGGACACATGAATAAGGCTATCGACTCCCAGTTCTTCCTGGAGGTTCTTGAGGGCATGTCTTATAGTTAGTTTCAACTTCAGGTGTCTTTGTAGTTTGGTATGAGAACTAAAGAACAGAATATGTGTACTATCTATCAAGAATAAGCAGTACATGAGTATGCAATGTTTGCCATATTCCCCTGAAAACAGGTGAGAGCAGAGACTCAATTGCTGCTCCAATATATTTTTAAAACAGAACGTGACTAAAATAATGTCCTAGTATTCACCCCTGTGCTTTTCATCCTTGACAGGTAGGTAACATACGTACTTTTAAATACCGATGCTCAAATAAGCCAAAACCATCCTATCATAAACAGACTTTCAAGGCTATGCAGTGCCCAAACTACTGAGGGAAAGCCTTCATGTGCTAGATTTTTTTTGCTTTTCTAGTGCCCAGTTATAAGTGTACATTAAATTATTATTAAGCATCCTTGTCCCATAAAATGGATATTCCATAAAGACCCATGGAACAGACATGAGTAATTCCATAAAGACCTCAGATAACAGATATGCTTTTTTAAAAATGTGGTCTTATACAAAGACCCTCAGTGTTCCACAGAATATGTCTTCCTTTGTTTCTTTAGTGGAAGTCTGGGGCCCTATATTGAAATCCCCATTTCAGGATGTTTTGCCCTTCAGCCAGAAGTCTGTCATTCTTTGTAATCAAGGAAATTCAGAGGCTGCAAAGAATGCAGGAGAAAAAGAGGTCAAAGCCAGAAATGAGTTAAATAGGCTTTTGTCCCTCACCTTAAGTCCAGGAGAAATTCAGGAAGACAGAAACCAAACAGAAAGTAGTTAAATTAACTTGAGCTAGAGCCTCTGTCCCAAATACTCATACTGAGGGAGAACAGCACAGAAGAAACGAAAGTGAAAGTCCTTGTCCAGCTCCTGGCTCTCAAACATGACTCTTTTCTGCCAGTAACCCAAGCTCCCTCATTGTGACACAATTACTGCAGCAAAATGCTTGCTGACATAATAGGTTTATGGCTGTGGAGGAAGTTTCAGAGGCTACCAGTAACTTAAAACCAAGCCATTATGAAGACCTAAATCTTCTACTTGTACATCCACTGCAACCTGCCACATTTGGTATATGTATTCTATGGGCAGCCAACTCCAGGAATATGTAGCGTGACAAAGTATGCTATTCCAGATTAATCCAGAGGACCATAAAACACCTCTGCTCTGCCTAAGAAGCTGGTAAAAAGCCCAGTGCACCCCAAACCAGCTGATGGGATGGAGTTTTTATATTCTGCAATCAGGTACTGTTTTAAAATATTCTAGGTACCTACATGTACGGAGTGTTAAGTGCATCTTTCTGGAATGTACTTGGGCATTTATGCCTTATGGTTCTGAAATCACAATCTAGTCCCGTAACACAAGGTCTTCATCAACACAGAGGGTTTTGGTGTCTACTAAGGATTAATTTTACAAAATTATTTTAAACTTCTATATATGTTAAGACTTCATCTGGGAAACCCTGGGTTGAGATACAGTGAATCTGTGTGGTACTTAGTCAAATCAAAGCTCCATCCAGTTCATATGTACTGTGACTCATCAACTCTCTAGAAGTCTTTCATAACCAGAGTGAAAAACCTTTCAACTAAAGAGGACAGTAGTTAGGTGTAAAGCTTCACACTTGTAACATACACAGACTGATACACTACCTATGACAGCCCTGATTCAGGCCTTACCCCTGTGTGGACTCTCCATATAATTCTGATCAAGTGCTTTTGTCTCAACCTCTGTCTCACTTACCTTTAAAATGGGTAGAGTCCTATCAGAGAGAGCACTACAAAGGCCTTTAATGGCTCTCAAAGTGGTATAAAAAAATGAAATAAAGCAGTAGAAAAGAGTAGGCATTTTGTGGGAGAAGGGGAAAAAAAGGAAGACTTACTCAATAAGGGAATGTAACAGAATATGGTTCTAAAATCTAAGACTCCACTATACTTGTAAATAAGAGTCTGGCTCCAAATATCAAGAGCCCAGTGGCTCTTGAACCTGGTGTACGCGGAGGGGACTCTTGGTGGTCCACAGTGTCCTCACAGGGGGACTATGAAGGCTTGAAAGTTGCTTGGTCCACCTCCTCCCTGCAGTGGAGCAGCCATGTGAAGAAGCCAAGGGAAAGTCTGGCTGGCTTGGCCTGCATATTGCCATTCAATCCGCTCCAGCCACAAACTTGCGGGAAGAAGCAGGAGAAAAGTCTTCCCTCCGCTTCCAGTGCTTCTGAGGGAAGGTTTAATGGATGGTGTAACTGTATAATCATCATCATCATCATCATCATGTATTATTATTATTATGGTTTTCAATCTTACCATCCTCATCATGTATTATTATTATTGTTGTTGTTGTTTTCAATCTTATAATCATCATCAGGTATTATTATTATGGTTTCCAATCATCATCATCAGGTATTATTATTACTATGGTTTTCAGGCTTATCATCATCAGTTTTTATTATTATCATTATTATTATGGTTTTCAATCTTATCATCATCAGTTATTATTCTTATTCTTATGGTTTTCAATCTTATCATCATCAGGTATTATTATTATGGTTTCCAATTTTATCATCATCCGTTATTATTATTGTTGTTGCTGTTTTCAATCTTTAATTAAGTCCTGGGGGTCCACGGCAACAAAAAGATATTTAAAGGGGGTCCCTGGTAAAGAAAAGGTGCAGAACTCCTGTCCCATACACTTAACCTGCGGCAGGTGAGAAGTACATGGTTTGAGATGAAGAAGCCACAGAGCAAAGACCGACCATAGATGGGGGAGGCCGGGTGGGGAGGCGTTTCGCTCGTCCAAAAATACCCTCTAGGGACCAACGCCGGTGCCATGAGAACCGGGCCGTGGCTTCCACCGTCCTGCCGGGTGGCTAGTCCCAGCACCCCCCCCACCTTCGCGTCCCCCGTTTCCCCAGCCGGGATACGGCGGAGGCCTCGCCACCCTGGGCCGCCAGCCAGTACCTGCCGCCGCTCCTTCCAGCAACTCCAGCGCCCGGCCGTAAAGCGCCGCCGCCTGGCTGTACTGCCCGTTGCGGAACTGCTCGTTCCCGGCTTTCCTCAGATCCGCCACCGGCGAGGCGGGAGCCATGAGGCGGACGGGGAGGCCCCCGAAGAGCCGGCGCTGGCTACTCTGGCCTGCAGGAGAGGGCGAGCGGCACCCGTCTGCTTCCTCCCTGCCTCACTCCTCCCTCTGTGGCCCGGTTAAAATGAGAGGCGGAGGCAAAGCCGGCTCGGGCTCCGCCTCTTGCCTCAAGGGGCGCTGAGGCGAGAGGAGACGCTTCTGACGCTGCAGCCTCTTGTGCGCAGGATTGAAGGCTAGTGGGTGGGGGGAGCTCCCGTTTTATAGCGCTATTATTCCATTTTAACTGCTCTGGCTGCCTCCTGGGGTATTCTGGGGTTTGTAGTTTAGTGAGGCCTAAGAGCTCTATGACTGAGAGTTATCCCCCTCCCTAAACTACAAACCCCAGAATTCCACACAGGAGGCAGCCAGAGCAATTAAAGTGGAATAATAGTGCTATAACAGTGTGGTGTGATAATCTCCTATTAGAAGGCAAAATCCACACTACGTAAATAACCATGTTTGAAATGGGATTCTTTGCCATGGCTCTTTCCTATGGAATCCTGGGATATGTAGTTTTATGAGGTCTTTTAGCCTGTAGATTTTCCTAGGTTTTTTCTGGGCTGTGAGGCCATGTTCTGGAATAGTTTCTTTCTCACGTTTCGCCTGCATCTGTGGCTGGCATCTTCAGAGAATGGTTGGGTAGGTGTGTGTGTGGAGTTTATATGCTGTGAACCCCTGTTGGGGAGTATATGTAAATTTGTGTAATTGAATGGGTGGTTTCTGAGTATAGAAATGCAAGGCTCCTTAGTGTCTGTTTGGCTGATGGTTGGTTGATGGACCATTATCTGCTGGGAATCCCCCTGTCCCTGAGTGGAACTCTTTTGTAAGTGTTGAGTTTTAATTCTATTGTATTTCAAAACTGGGAGCCAGACTTTGTTTATTTTTAAGGTTTCTTCTTTCCTATTGAAGTTGTCCAGGTGCTTGTGGATTTCAATTGCTATCATAGCATTCTGACATGATAGTTGTTGGCCTGATCTAGAATTTTTGTGTTTTTAAATAACATTTTGTGTCCAGGCTGGTTTATAACATGTTCTGCTACTGCTGATTTTTCTGGTTGGCCCAGTTTGCAGTGTCTCAAAAAGTGGCTGTTGCCTTATCAGGCTACAAATCCCAGGATTCTATAGGAAGAAGCCATGCCAAAGAATCCCGTTTCAAACACGGTTATTTGTCTAGTGTGGATTTGACTTTTGTGGGGATGAGCCTTAAAGTAGCATGTCTGCTTACCTGAACTTGGTGGGCTCCCACCTACCCTCCAACAGCCGGGAAATGACAGGGAAAGTCCCTATTGATCCTATGTTGTCCCACTTTTTCAACTGCTTTTAAAATGTCAGGGTTCTCTCTTTTTACCCCAAGACTTAACTCAAGATTTAGAACAACAACAACAACAATAATATCTGGTAATACTAATAATGCAATTACACCATCCATTAAACCGTCCCTCAGAGGCACTGGAAGGGGAGGGAAGACTTTTCTCCTGCTTCTTCCTGCAAGTTTGTGGCTAGAGCTGATTGAACAGCAATGCACAGGCCAAGCCAGCCAGCCAGCCTTTGCCTTGGCTCCTGTTGTGTGGCTGCTCCACTGCAGGGAGGAGGTGGGCTGAGCAGCCTTCAAGCTTTTGTGGACCCCCCTGTGAGGACATGCGGACCACCGGGGTCCCCATACCCCAGATTAAGAACCACTGGCTTGCTTCAATTGATATAAAGCAAGTTCACAGTGTAAAAGTTCTGTAGTTTGTCTTTAATTAACTCAGCAGGGGGGGGGGAGAGAGAAGGAGCATAGCCTTGCCCTTCCCAAATAGGTACAGGCAAATGCAAATTGCTAAAGCCTTTGCAAGCTTGTATGTTTGCCTCATTACTGTAATATCTTGACCACCTTCTGATGTTGCTTGGCCACGTATATCTGGGTTTTCTCCTGCGAAATGTTGGAGGGCATTCTCCCACCACACAGGATTGGGCTACAAGCCTCTGGTCGCCTAAAGCTGCATAGGAGCAAGCTGTGCTCTGCCCTCCCCATTAAGCTTGCTTAGTGACTTACCTCTTTTGGTGCAATGGTTTCAACAGGACCAGTGTGTGTGAAATCTAATGCTTGTGTCTGTAGGCTTAAGAGTTTTGGGAGTATGCCCAGTCGATCTTTCTCTGATAGGAGATTATCACACTACACAGTTATAGCGCTATTGTTCCACTTTAACTGCTACGGCTGCCTCCTGTGGAATCCTGTGATTTGCAGTTTAGGGAGGGGTTTTAGCATTCTCAGCCAGAGAGCTCTTAGGCTTCACTAAACTACAAATCCCAGAATTCCACAGGCGGCAGCCATTGCAGTTAAAGTAGAATAATACTATAACAGTGTACTGTAGTGAGTAAACATGCATGGTTAGAGATGTAGTATAGTGCTTTTGAGTGTTGGACTAGGGCTCCAAGAGACTAGGGCTTGACTAGCTTCAGACATGGAAGCCCACTGGGTGACTTTGGGCAAATCAGCAAATCACAAACTCATAGCTTCAGAGGAAGGCAATGGCAAACCCCTTCTGAAAAAATCTTGCCCATGATAGGTTGCCTTAGGGTCACCATAAATTGAAAATAACTTGAAGGCACATAACAAAAACATGCTTAGTGGGGAGGTCAGGTCTATTTATAATATTTTTATTGCTTCACCTCTCCCTATCAGTATATTTGTAAGGAGGAGTGGCAAGTTTGTGGCCCTTCACATGATGCATGATTGCAACTCCCTTCCTCCTTCACCATTGGCTTTGCTGTCTAGGGCTGATGGGAGCAGTAGGTGCAGTAGGTCAACAAGTTAATGAAGAGCTGCACGTTCCTCATTTCCTGGTATATAGGAAGGCAGCCTTAGTTAGGGGTAGAGATGTAAAATTTCCAGAAATTTTGAAGCCATGGAAAAACCAGATTTTTTCTTTTTTTTTTAGGAAAAAATGGAAATTTTTGGAAAAATTAAAAAACATGCAACATTAGCCCTTTTTACAGATTGAAAGTCACTCTGTTACTTTAGGAACAAAAAATATGACTATGTACAATTTGATTTGGCATAACATTATCACAATTGGTATATTAAAGATTTTACTGTCTTAAAGGTTTTATTCATCATGCTAAAATAAAACATTCCATAACTTATTTTCTTCCTTTTTTCATTTTTTTAAAAAATTTTCAGAAAAAACAAAAACAAAAAACGCTTCAGGAATAAACAGAAAAAAAAAAGTTTTTGTCTGAATTTTCCCAGTCCCGCCCCCCCCCCTCGGCTTTCACATCACTAGTTAGGGGTTTGTTATTTTCCAGTGATATAAAGTCTGTGATCCTGTGAAAGCAACTGGGCACAACTGTGATCTTTTTCACAAGTACTGTACATGGTTCTGAAACAACATAGTCCAGGAAGGGAAAGGTGTAGGCCACATATTCCCAAATGTATAATCTGGGAACAAACAATCTGGAAAACCTTCAGGACCAAATTGGATTTTTGAGGTGTATCGGTTACCACCCAGCCTTCTGCTAAGAGAAGCTTGTGGTGATTTTGGTAATGAGATTTGCCAACAAGCCACTTAGATTAGGGAATGGGGGTATGGGACCTACTACCTCAGCCACCCTCAAAATTGTCCCTTCTAAATAGCAGGTGTGTTATATCCACACTGCACAAATATAACAGTTTTATATCACTTTAACCACAATTACTACTTCCTATGGAATTTTGGAATTGGTAGTTTAGTGAGATTCTAAGAATTCTATAGTGTGTTTCCTTGAACTACAGCACTAAAGTTCTCTCTGGGAGAGAATTCTAATTACCTCACAGAACTACAAATCCCAAGACTCCATAGTACAGAGCTGTGGTAGTTTAAGTGGCATTGAAGTGTTACAGTTGTGTAGTGTCTCTAGGACAGGCAGAATTTGTCCCTCAAGTAGTGGTCTGCAAAGGTTACATCTGTGTTACAGTTGTAAACAGGAGATCATGTGTTTTTCAAAAAGACTGGATTAATCACATCTAAAATAACTAAAGGCTTGTGGCACATTAAAGATTGCCAGGTTTAATGTGAGATGAGCCTTTATCAGTTTGTTGTTAAGTGCTGTCAAATCAGCTTCAACTTACGGAAACCCTTTGAATGAGAGATCCCTAAGAGACCCTGTTATTAGGAGCCCTGATAAGGTCTTTCAGACTCAGAACTGTGGCTTCTGTGATTTAGTCAATTCATCTGCATTGCAAGCTATCTCTTTTGCTAGTGTCTTCAACTTTACTGTGCATTATTGATTATATTTGTTGACTACAGCCCACTTTATGTTATGTATGATCCAGTCTGTGTGAACTCTGGGAATGTGCAGAGTGTCTTATCTGTGCATCAAAGCCAGGTTTTTAAACTAAGAGAGCATAGCTTTCAATTAGGGCAGTGTGCCTGTAAATAACTTCTAGTGGTGGTGTCGCCATGCTAAACTGCGACAGGAAAAACAACAGATTTCCGATATGCCACGTTATGCCACAATCTGCTAGCCTTTCAAATGTCAATGATTCTTGTCGTGGGAGAGAGGCTTGCGTACCCTAATGATGTTTTGAGCTATGCTGGCGGTGGCATAATAGCCACCGGTAGGGTCTCCCTTGCCAGACAGGTCAAAACCAAAGGGTCTGGCAAAGAGCGTCAAAGGGCAGGATGGGCTCTCTAGCCTTGTGGCAACCGTCCTAGGAGAAGGAAAACTCTAATCCCAAACCCAGGCAGATGGTGCTCGTCCAACCCTGTAAGGTCAACCATCTAAGAGAAGGAAACTCTAATCAAACCTACGGCCCGAGGACCTCGCTGCCACGTCCATGCTTTCAAGGCCACGGCAGATGAATCTCTGGTTTAAAGGGTGAGGCCAGTTCTGTGCATGCTGCGCTCCACCAGAAAAATCCATTGCACAAGCTCGAAGGACAAATCCAGTTCCAAAAAAGCCCTGTAGCGACAGGCGAGGGACGAAACGGCAGGTGTAAAGATGCACTGGAAGCCGCAGCCCCAACCCTGCATGCAGGCGGTTCAGGACATTGGTCGCTCGAGGCTGACCCGGGAGATGACAGTCTTGTTCAGCAGCATCCTGAACGATCACAACCGAAAAACATCACCCAAGGAGACCTTCTGCTGTGCTTTTTGCAACCGGACTTGTTTATCTCGGATTGGCCTTTTTAGTCATCAGCGCGCTTGCAGAAAGCGTGGGATGAGTCCTTCCTGAATCTTCGTTTGCGAAGAAAAGCCAGAGAGAGAGGATTCTTGTAGCTCCTCAAACAGCTACTCTCTGGATAGAACATTGTTAAGTCCACTCTAGTCCATTAAAATATATGCCACAGTAAGTCTACTAAATAAAACTGCTCCAATTTCGCATGTTTAGTGAGATGTGTATATAGGACTACAGTCTTACCACATAATACGAAGGATATTTATTCAACAGTAACTTCCATGTGTTCAGTAGAGCATTGTCCCTGCTAAATGTGCATAGGACTGCAACCATGTAGTGCAAACCTATGTATGCTTTTAGAAGTTCCACTGTGTAGTAGTTAGAAAGTTGGATTCTTGTTGTATTCTTACTTATTTGTTGCAAAAGAATTGCATGTGTGTGTGTGTGGGGGAGCATGTAGCAGCGACAATAGTGGCCACAAAGGCCAATGCATTTCTTGGCTGCACAAAAGGAGTAGTGTCCAGATCAAGGGAAGTAATAGTCCTACTTCATTCTGCTTTACTCAGACCTCACTTGGAATACTGTGTCCAGTTCTGGGCGCCACAATTGAAGAAGGATATTGACAAGCTGGAACATGTTCAGACAAGGGTGACCAAGATGATAAAAGGTCTGGAAACCATGCCCTATTAATGATGATGATGATGGCCACTATGTCCTCTCTCAAATCTTATCTTCTGGAAGATGATGATGATGATGATGTATGATTAGCTCCCAGAAGGTAAGATTGAGAGGGGACATGATGGCCATTTTTATATAGCTTGGAGGGATGCAGAGAATGGCACAAGCCTGTTTTCTGCTATTCTAGAGATAAGAAAGTTTATCACACAACACAAGTTTAAAGAATAATACATTAGGCCTGTGTATTCCACGAGCTCATATTACACAGGTTCAGTTATACACAAGTTTGAAGAATAATCCAAATGTCAATTTGGAAGACTTCACAAAAGAGTCTGGAGTAATAAACACCTCAGGCGAAGCACAACAATCAGTGTGTATAGAGCCATTGAACTGTCTATTCTCCTTTATGGTTCTGAAACATGGGTCACCTATCGCCACCACCTACGACTCCTCAAACGCTTCCATCAGTGCTGTATACGCACAATCCTAAATATACACTGGACTGACTATGTGATGAATGTTGCTGTCCTTGAACAAGCAGCGATCACCAGAATTGAGGCCATGATATTGAGAACACAGCTGCGCTGGGCAAGGCACGTTTCTAGGATGGAGGACCATTGCCTCCCCAAAATAGTACTCTACGGTGAACTCACCACGGGTCAGCGTAAGAGGGGCGCTCCAAAAAAATGATAGGACTCCCTGAAACAACATCTGAGGCTTGGCCAAATTGATCACCAACAATGGTCCACCCTGGCCTCACATCGGGAGGCATGGAGACACACTATCCACAACGCTGCAGCCTTATTTGAGAACTCACACCAAACAAGTCTTGAAGAGAAACGACAACATAGAAAGAACCACAACCCAGAAACATCACCCAAGGAGACCTTCTGCTGTGCTTTCTGCAACCGGACTTGTTTATCTCGGATTGGCCTTTTCAGTCATCAGCGCGCTTGCAGAAAGCGCGGGATGAGTACTTCCTGAATCTTCGTTTGCGAAGAAAAGCCAGAGAGAGAGAGAGAGAGAGAGAGAGAGAGAATAATACATTAGGCCTGTGTATTCCATGAGCACATATTACACAGGTTCAGTTATACACAACTGAACAAGTATGGGTTTTTTTGTGTGTGTGTATTTTCCCGGGCTGTGTTCTAAAAGAGTTTATTCCTGGCGTTTCGCCTGCATCTGTGGCTGGCATCTTCAGAGAATGGTGGCAGTGTGGGGTTTATATACTGTGAGTCCCTGTTGAAGAGGATTAGCATGTAGATTTGTGTATTCGGTTGTTGGATGTTCAGTTCTTAGGGTGGGAGGATATGTGAGGGGGGTTAGTGTCTATTTAGCCCATGGTCCATTGTCTATGGATGCCAGCTGTGAAAGCCTTCAACTTCACATTGAAAAAATACATTCTCTCTAGGCATTTTCTGGGTCCTCCAGTGAGCTTCTATGGTATGCTCCTGCTGGATGTTGACCAGAGTTATGCTGGAGGACCTAGGAATGCCTAGAGAGAACACTTCATAATTCATTTGGAGTAAGAAAAATAGGGTTCCAGATTATACATGATGGGCCTGGAATGGATGCCTTGTGTTACACATGGGCCTGCTATATACAAAAGCAGAAACAGGCAAGTGTTGGTTCACAGGAAAAAGCACAGGAAAAAATGCTTTTGGAAGTTCTGTGGTGTGTGTTCATCTTCTCAATCTGGGCAAGGAAGCAGGGATGGTTCCTTAACAGTGTCATGATGTAATGATGTAAGTTAACAGGTTAACTCATTCCCACTAACTTTCTCGGCCACATGAAAATCACCTGTGATTTTGGCTCAGTCCTTCCTTCCCTCACCTGACCTACTCCACAGGTGTGCTGTGAATGGTGGGGTGGAAGTAATGTATGCTACTTTAAGCTTATCGGAGGAAGGGTGGGACAAACATGAAACAAATAGGATTGTAAAGATTTTGCAGCACCTTTACTTCAAAAAGGCAGGGATTTTACAGTACAGTACTATGCACGTTTACTCAGAGCAAGACTCATATTCATTGAGGCTGCTTACTCCCTAGCATATACAATGTGAGAGGACTATTTTGGACAGCTGATTCTGAGTATCATGAAAAAGGACGCAATATGCTCTTGCATCTCACCAGGTGGCAAAATGTTTTGGCTGTCTTCCTAGTAAGAATGCTTACAAATACAGCAAACCCAGCAAAAAAGTATCGATACACTTTAAAAACTCAGATTAAAGTATCTCAAGAGCCTTCATAGATCCTAAATCCCACTTCATCCACCGCACATACATTTCTTTTTATAAAGGGCAAGGGAGTCTTGTGGCACCTTGAAGAGTAACACATATTTTAGTAGGCATTTTTTCTGGATTACGATCTGCTAACTCAGGTGCATTGATGGCATACAATTGAGTTCCTATATTGGGAGAAAGGTGTGTTAATAATAATAATAATAATAATAATATTTTAAACTTTTTATTATGAATAAAAAGTAATAACGATAACAAGAAAGCACTTGATGATATGAACATAACAGGATGTATCATTTTCCAGTCTTCTGCTTTTGTTGTTTATAAATACAAACAGCAATTTACAACATAGGAAACTGAATGTATTTTTATTAATGGCTGCAGGTCTTGAAATTGCTAAAAATTGGAAGATGGGTGACCTCTGTTTGCAGGTTTGGCATAATAGCATTTGGACATCTTGTTTATTGGAAAAACCTTCCTCTAAAATAAACTTTTGCACTGGACACACGAAACAGGACATATTTCACTCAGTCTGGCATGTGTTTATTAACTAAATAATAATAATAATAATAATAATAATAATAAAGTAAGCCTTAATGTAAGCTGCCCTGATTGTTTTTAACAGAGGGGCAGGGTAAAAATAAAATTTATTATTATTATTATTAGGTATATATACAGGCATGTAGTTGTGGGATGGTAAAATAATATCTGAAGAAACTGGAGATGGTAACCCAAGGAAAGCTCAGGATGAATTCGTTTTAAGGGCACCACAAGGCTCCCTTCACCCTCTTCTCCTTTTATACAGTTACAGTGAAAGGCTCCTTGGCTTGGACCACTTTCTTTTGTTGTGCCTGAAAGGAAGGCGAGGCCCGAGGGCTCAGCCAATCCAACCACGCCCACAAACCACGGTTGCTGGTGGGTGGTGGGGGCGTCGCTTGCCGCCAAGACTTGCAAAACCACGTGCTCCCCCCTTTCCTCTCCCACCTCCCTGTCGGTTTCTAGCGGGCGGGCCTCGGATTGGCTGTTGCTGGGAGGCGGAAGTGAGAGAGAGAGAGAGGGAGAGGCTCTGTCAGAGCGGGGGCAGCGCGCTGAGGGAGGGAGGGCGAGGGAGTGGCTGCGATGCGGCGCTGGTGACTGCGGTTGGGGCGCATCGACCCCCCTCCCCTTTTCCTCACAACCTCGTCTCTCTCTCTCAGGCGGCGGCCATGGAGACTGTGCAGCTGCGCCACCCGCGCCGGTGAGGAGTCCGAAGATGGGGAGGCAGGCGATTTGGACAGGACGGGGGGGGGCAGCGCTGAGGCTTCCCGGTAGCAAAGGGGAAGAAGGTCGGCTGGGTGTCATGCCTGAGGCGGACTTTTCTTCCTCCGCCCTTCTCAGGCCTTCCTTCTCCTCCTCCTCTTTCCTCCTCTTGTCATTTGCTCTGCCCGCCTTTGCTGTGTGTGTCTCTGTGTGTGGACTTCTCCTGCGCCCTCCAGTCTTGCCTCATGCTATGAAAACGCAGACATGTGCACCAGAAAGAATTTCAGCAAAAAACTTTTTTTAATGTTATCTACAGTAGGGACCCCGTATCCACGGATTCAGTTATCCACTGATTCAGTTATCCACTGGAAACAAAACAGCACACCTACCATAGAGGCTTCCTAGAAAATGTGGCCTCTCTAGCCATTTTCTAGGTTCTCCAAGGCAACTCTATGGTACTTTAAACCAGAACTCCCATTATTTTCAATGTCGTTTGCTATTATCTGTGGGTTTCAGTATCCATGCTCCCCCCCCCAAACCAATCCCCAGTGGATACGGGGGGGGGTCCTACTGTATTTTATTTATTTGCATTTGTATGCTGCCTTTCTCTCAAAATGAGACCTGTGACTTGGAGGTTATCAGTTGGAATTGAGAAGTTGGGGTTGTTTAGAGGATGAAAAAAAATCCTCAAGGAATGCGGGCAGAATACCTTTTGTCCAGATGATGAGATCCTGTCAGGATTCTCCATATTGGGAAGGAGGAGGGCTGAAAACTCCCAAGTACAGTAGTTTGCCATAACAGCTTTTGCTGTTTCTTGCAATCATTAAAAAAAATACACAAAAATGTGCATAACCGCCTGTCTGAACAACCAAATTGGGGCACATCCAGGAAGTCAAAACGTGATTGGTCAGACGTGCGCGGGGGCAAGCTTGCTGGCGACAAAGCAGCCAAACCACCTTTTTTTCCCCAGGGGAATGATCCACTCCTTTTTTCGAGCAGCAGAACAAAAAAAAAAAAAAAAAAAGTTTTTAAGCAGACGGTTGCTCTTTTGGATCTCTCATTTAGCCAGGCAAAAAAAGTGGAGAGGGGATGGAGGGAGCTTTTGGCCACCATCTTTTCTCACGGGCATGCTTCATGTGAACTTTGGATAGCTTTCCATGCCAGTGATCTTGCAAATGGATTGTGGGGACAT
Organism: Gambelia wislizenii; assembly: GCA_030847615.1. NCBI lineage: Eukaryota > Metazoa > Chordata > Lepidosauria > Squamata > Crotaphytidae > Gambelia > Gambelia wislizenii. Next base: position 37,812,896 of record JAUMIR010000004.1, read on the forward strand.
ATGAACACTGCTGTGATAGTGAGGTAATGTGATATTTTCTGCAATTACTGTAATTCTCCTGTCTGACTGAGCTCATTTTCTAAATGGTGAAAAAAAAACTCATGGAATTTGCTGAGAATACAACCTGTCTAAATGGGATCCCGCATCAATCCACACTGTTTGGAAGGAGGGAGGCCCAAAGCAGCAAAGACAACACTGGAAAAGCCTTCGCAGCTTTTTCTGTAATTTTTTTAAAACTGCGAGGGGTGTGTGCATCCCGGCTCGTTAGGACAAGCGGTTTGCTTTGAATCACTTTCCCATACAAGTGGATGCACAAAGCTGATTGGCTGGGTGAGCATGGTGGGCGGGATTTGCTAACAGGGCAAGTGCCCGCTGCCGGCATTTTGAATTTTCGCCTTACTGAGCAGTCACTGAGGCAATAAAATGGGGGGGGGGTTTGTTTTCCCCCCTGTCCTTTTAGCCCTAACACTCCAGTGCACATATGCCAATTTTTTTTTTTAAACTTTGGTAGCAGCAAAGTACCAAGCAAAGCTTCTGGGGCCAAAAGCACTGTTAAGATTAGTTGCTGCTGCTGTGAAATGCCATTACTACGAGGGGTACTCTGTTTTCCCCCCTCGTATAGACGATGCAGAAAGCGCGGGATGAGTCCTTCCTGAATCTTCATTTGCGAAGAAAAGCCAGAGATAGACAGGCACTGTGTTTCCCAAGGGATATAAATAGTGGAGCTCTTTCCTTTTTGTGTGCATGTGGTTGGGAGAATATCGGAATCACTTACTTTTGTGATGCTGCTGTTTTTCTTTATAGAGTGAGAACTGGAGAGGAATTGGAAATGTGAGCACAGCGGTTGAAGCATCTTTTAGGGGTGGTTAGGAGATAAGTGTTTTGGTGGTTGTGTATGTATAAGGTGGTGTTCAGTTTTTTTTTAAACTACTGACAGACCTAAACTCTTCTTTAACCCTGATCTACAATGTATAATTTAATTTATTAATTGCTTTGTGTCTTTTTCATTTTTGTTTCAAATCCAGAGAGGAAAACAAAAATAGAAAGATAGTGGTATTGTTAGTGTGATAAAACCTAGATGTTTTATCACACGTACATACATACATACATAGGTTGTATGCACCTGACATCTTAAGTTAAATAATTGATTTATCTTTGCCACTATTGATTACTTTGGAATGAGCTTCCCAAGCTGTCAGCCAGGCATCTTATCCTAGCTACCTAGACTACCAGGGATTTCAGGGCCCTGTGCATGCAAAACATATCCTCTTCCAAGGAGTTACAGCCCATTTTCAAGTGTTGGTCTGACCCTTTAATTGAAGAGCAATGGAATGGACCAGTCATTCACAACACCTGCATGGTACCACAATACCAATCATTCAGAGACAGAATTCCCTGACACTAATGTCTGGGGATGCGAAGAGTTATAATACAACACATCTGGAGTGTGCCAGATTGGAAAAGGGTTGGTGTGAACAGTAGTGTAGCCTTGTATTCTGTTCACTGAGTTTAATTTGCATGTTATGTATTGAGTGCACAGAAACTGCTTCTCTAGTAAATAGCATACAGACTCCAAAGTTGATCATCATGCACATAGCAGTCACATGCTCATGCCTTTGCTGTATGTAGGAAATGTGTTAGTGCTGGATAGGAAATGTTCATCTCTGTTGGCCAATGTTCCTTCTTCATTTATAAACATGGTAAAGGGAAGTGAATAAGGGATTTAAGAGACTACTCAGAAGTGGTATAAAGAGGTGAGATGGTGGGGGGAATACAAAGAGATTTTGGATTGTCTCTTAGTGTTAAGTGACCCAATTATTCTTTCTGAGTGTTTATAGTGGTTCATATGCACATGTCATAACTGAATTGTGCAACTTGCTTATTGAAATAAAAGAAGCAACTCAGCTGATGCATAGCTTTGACTGTAAAACAATTGAAACTAACATGACGTTTATATCTCAGAATGACACTTGTAGAACATTGACTCTTTTAGAAATCTGAATTAGGTATAACTTATTAGACATTTTAAGCCAAAGGTGTTAGAACTATTAGAATAGTATGCCCAATACTGTACTTTACATGTCACTACTTAATTGCTCCTATGAGCATGCATCTAAGGGGTCTTAAGGATACTGCATGACTAAGAAGCAGGCACAAAACTTTTGTTATCCAGCAGGATTAGTATAAGTGTGTACTTGTAGACTTGGGGGTGCAGGTCATGTTGACACCATAGTCTAGCCATAATACTGATCAGGGGAGGTGACTCTTTGCTGAGTGGAATAAAGCTGTTTTTAAAGACAGCAAATTAGGGTGTCGGACTGCTGAAGTAAAGCTAAAGATGGCTGGATATCTGTGCTTTCTTTTTGAATTTAAATGAAGTACAGTTGGCCTAAATACCCTAAAGGCACAAGATCACATCTGATCTTGGAAGCTAAGCAGGGTTAGCTATAGTTAGTACTTGAATGGGAGAGTGCCAATGAATATCAGGTACTGTAGGCTATGTTTCAGTGGAAGGAACTTGCAGAACCGTGTCTGAGTAGTTCTTGCCCAAGAAAACCCTGTGAAATTCATGAGATAGCCATAAGTCAATAGGCAAATTGAAAGTGTGCGTGCGCACGCACACACACACACACAGTACGGAGAGTTTCATAGCAGGGTTCACAAGCAATTCCTAGCATGTAGTAGAATTGTTCTGATGAAACTGTTGCCATCAGCAGAACCAGAAGTGGGATGCACTAACAGTTGGGTGCTTGTACAACATTGAATTTAGGCCATTATGTTCAGGAGCTCAAGAGTGATATATCTGAATTTTTATTGTCTCTCTGGTTTGAGGACTTAAAAAAGTTAGATTGGATTACTGAGAGAACAAATTATACAACTCTGTCGTATTTTTATTGTGTTAAATTATATTAGTGTCTGGGGTCAAATCGTATATTTTTATGAAACTAGCTGCATACAATGTGGAAAAACTTTATCATGAGTAATGTTCATAGCTAACAATATCATGGTAGTAGCAACTAATGACGATAGTTGGAGAAGTGCATTTTACTATGACATTTCCTAGCATTCTTCACATGATAGATTTGCATGTAGTTGAGTGTGATAGTATCTGTGGTGTTAACATAATCTACACCCCCATGTCTACAAGTACACATTCATACCAGTCCTTCCTGATAACCTTTAGATGCATGTTTGTAGGTGTGTGAAGTCATGACATACAAGTGAAAAAATGCAGTCTAAATGCTTGTGTGAATCAATCCACAGTAGAAAAGGGATCGCTGAAGGTACAGGTTATAAGTTGTCAAAACTGAAATATTTTCTATTAGTTACCCGGGTGCATCCTAGCTGTCTTAATGTTAGGGAGCCCCTAAGTATTAATACTGTTATTCCATAGCTGTGTCTGGACATAATACTGTACTTCATGGTTTATCATTACAAGACTGGCCATCTTCCAGACTCGCATGTGACCCCTTCTTCTAGTGTAGCCACTATAAAGAAATAAAAAACTTTCTTCTGTTTAGTATTAGTCACAGTTTAGTATGTCATTTTAACTCTAAACCATGATTAATGTTAACTATAATAGTGAAAACCATCTAGTTTATAAGCTGAGAGTAGATCGTTTCCACTACCCATTGCTATCACCACAATTTTGGGGAGTTTAGCACTACTGCAAGATGCAGTTAATCCAAAACTGAAGCAAAAGTGCCTAATCCTGGGGGAAAGAAGCTGCAGTTTAGTGTTTTTTTTTAAATGATAAACCATAGTTCGGCATTAAAATTAAAGCCATTCCTATGTTTATTGGGCACAATGGATTTTTTGTGTGAAGCCAAGTCTTCAGTTTTTTCAATAATAATTTATCATAACACTGCAGGCTGTCAGCTAACAACCCCAAATGGAGAAGAAATAAGCGATTGAGTAGTTCACTAAAGTCTCTGTTCAGTTAAAATGCTATCAGAGACATGCAGCTGCTTTTTTAGATGACACATTTGCATGATGTGTGCAAGAGGCTGTTTCCTTTGTTTTGTGGTATACTATACAGAACAGTACTCTTTCTCTTCCCTTATGTTTTTTTTAAGCCTCACAAATGATGAGGCCATATTCGTTTTCTCTTTACCGGGCTATAATTTTGGTGGTGACCAAATTAAAGAGAACTCTACTAAAATTTTAAAGCTATGCTTGAATCACTGTTAAGTTTACTGATAATTATAGAAATCCTAGTCATTTAAAAAAGATATCTTAACTCATTGTTTAACCTTTGTCTTCATTTTTATATGTTTTCTCTAGCCTTCAACTGACTATGATTAATAAACCTGTCCAATTTTTTTCTGTTGGAAAGTCCCTGGTAAAAATGATAAAACCAAAAAGCAAGTACAGTAGGACCCCGTATCCACTGATTCACTATCCACTGATTCAGTTATCCATGGGACACAAAACAGCACACCTACCATAGAGTCATCCTAGAAAATGAATGTGTCCTCTAGCCATTTTCTAGGTCCTCCAAGGCATCTCTATGGTATTTTAAACTGGAAGTCCCATTATTTCCAATGATGTTCACTATTATCCATGGTTTTCAGTATCTACGCCCACCTGCCAGAACCAATCCCAGGGGATATGGGAGTCCTACTGTATTTTAAACAGGGTAGGGATATAGGCCAATGGAGTGCCCAGTTCTGGAGTTTTGATTCTGACATGATAGTTGTTGGCCTGGTCCAGAATGAACAGAGAAGCTATTGAAATCCACAAGCACCTGGACAACTTCAACAGGAAATAAGAAACCCTTAAAGTAAACAAAGTTTGGCTACCAGTCCTGAAAAACAAAATCAAAACTCAACACATGCAAATGAACCTCACTCAGGGACAGGTGGATTTCCAGAAGACAATGAACCATTAGCCAAACAGACACTAATCCTTCTTGCATATCTCCCCCCAGGAACTAGGCATCCAAAAACACAAATTTGCATATCCTCTCCAACAGGGACTCACAGTATATAAACCCCACATACCCCTACCCAACCATTCTCTGAAGATACCAGCCATAGATGCAGGCAAAACATCAGGAATAAACTCTTCCAGAACACGGCCTCACAGCCCGGAAAAAAACACAGTAAACCTATGGATGCCAGCCATGAAAGCCTTCGACTTCAAATTGACTTGAAATTTACAACTTGAGTTTTGTAATTAATAGACATCTGCTCTCTTTATAGTTCATCTTTAATGTAATGCTTTAAATATTTCTGTCAATATCTGATCGGTTTTCCCCTAGGTAAATGGCTAGTCCTGTTTCTAAGCTTAACATAGAAATTACGTTTTGATATATAGCTGGTTGCTAAAATACTTGAGCTAGAATACTAGTACTGTACTTATACTTTCCATACTTTAGACCTGCTCTTACTTAGGTAATGACAGTTAATGTCGCAAATTAATCTTCTCATTCTTCTTCTTAGCTATCTGGGAATAGTGACCTATCAACTGATTTCTTTCTCAAAAAAGAACCAGTTCTCTGATCTTAATGAGTATCACTAAAGCTAGTTCCAATATTTCATCATTTCCCGTGTTTGAGTTTTAGCAATATTTCATCATATTAAACAGTAGTTGTACATCACACACATTTGTTGTTGTTAACTCCTGTCAAGTCAATTTTGATTTGGGGAGAGCCTATGAATGAGAGACCTCCACGTTGCCCTATCATCAGCAGCCCTGCTCAGGTCTTGTAGACTCAGAGATGTTGCTCCTTGATTGAGTCTATCCACCTGTAATGCAGTTTTCCGCTTTTCCTACAGTCTTCTATCTTACTAATCATTATTGTGTTTTTCTAATGAGTCATGGCTTCTCATCATATGTCCAGAGTACGACAGTCTTTGTTTTAGTCATCATGGCTTCTAGGGAGAGTTCAGGCTTGATTTGCTCTATGACCCATTTGTTTGCCTTTTTAGCAGTCCACAGTACTCGTCTCCAGCACTACTGTACATTTCAAATGAGTTGATTTTCTTCTTATCAGCTGTTTTCACTGTCCAGCTTTCACATCTGTGCATAGAAATTGGAAATGCGATGGCATGGACAATCCTCACTTTAGTATTCAATTATATATCTTTACACTGGAGGATCTTGTCTAGCTTCTTCATAGCTGCCCTTCCACATCCTAGGGGCTTACTGCACAGCTAAGAAAAGTGGCAGTGCAGCAGGAACATTCGGTCTTCTGTGCTTCCTTACCACATGATGTTGTAATTCTTCTAGCATTCTTTTGTTCTGGTCCCATGGGGGACAGAGATAAAACTGTGTCTTTTTGCTTATGGGTTTTTCCATTTGGCAAAAAGACACAGGTTTACCTTGGTTCCCCGTGAAACCAGAATGAAAGAACAACGACGTCATACAGTAAGGCAGCATGGAAGACAGAATGTTCCTGTTGCACTGATGCTTTTCTTTGGAGTGCAGTAAGCCCCCTATCTTCATTTGATTTCTTGACTGTAGTCTCTGTTCTGATTAATGACTGAGCCAAAGTATGGAAAATCTTGATATAATTTAATGTCTTCATTGTCTACTTTAAAGTTACGTATATCATCTGTGACCAGAGTTTGATTTCCCACTTGGCCATGGAAACCCACTGCATAACCTTGGGTCTCTCACCCTTAGATGAAGGCAAAGGCAAACCCCCTCTGAACAAATCGTGCCAAGAGAACACCATGATAGGTTCGCCTTAGGGTCACCATAAGTCTGCAACAACTTGAAGGCACATAACAACAGCAAAATCTGTAGTTATTATTTTTGTTTTCTTAATCTCCAACTGTAAACCTGCTCTTGCACTTTCTTCTTTGACTTTCTTCAGTAATCATTCAAAGTCTGCTTTTTTTTTTGCTAATAGTATGGTGTCATCTGCATACTTAAATTGTTGATGTTTCTTCCAGTAATCTTTCATCTCGTTTTCAGGCCTCCTTCCACTGAGTCTAATCCTGCTTTACGTATGATACATTCAGCAGACAAGTTAAACAGATAGGGTGATAAAATGCAGCCTTGTCTAAACCCCTTGGCTAACCATTCTGTTTCTCTGTATTCTGTCCTGACAGTAGCCTTGTGTCCTCAGTACAGGTTACACATTAGGACAGTCAAATGTTGTGGCACACCCAGAACACAATGTGTGTGCAATCTATAGTTTTTCATGACCTACAAAATCAAAGGCTTTGCTACAATCTATAAAGCACAAGTTGATTTTCTTTGGAAGTTCTTTGGTGCACTTCATTATCCAATGTATGTTTGCAATATGATCCCTAGGGCCTCTTCCTTACCTGAACCTAGCTTGGACATCTGGCATTTCTCATGCCATATATAGTAAAAGTCTTTCTTTTAAGATTTTGAGCATCTCTTTGCTTGCATGGGAAATTAATGCAATGATCCTATGGTTACTGCAGTCCATGGTGTACCCTTTCTCAAGGGTTGGAATGTGTATTCAGTGTTTCAAATCTGTGGTCCATTCTTTTGTTTTCCATATTTGATGACCAATTTTAGTTAGAACTAGAGTAGAGTCTGCCTCCGTAGCTTGAAGCTCTGTTGATATGCCATCTGTTCCTGGTGATTTATTTCTTCCAATTGCTCTGTGTGCAGTTTCCACTTCATTTTCTAAAATTAGAAGGTCATCTTCAGATAGTTCTTCCTTGAATGAATCTGGCATCCTTTCATCTCTTTTACAGTATATAAGTGCTTCAGTGTATTGTTTCCATTGTCTTTTTATTTGTACTCAGTAATGTAATGTGTTCCCCCTCTGGTCATGGAGCACCCTCACTCTTGGTTTAAATTCCCTTTGATTTCTTGGATCTTGTGGAAGCAATCTCTTGTTCTTCCTTTTTTTTTTTTTGGCATCTTCTGTTTCTTTGCATTGATTATTGTTGTTGTTTTCCTTGCAAAAGTCACTGAACAGTTGCATTCAGGATTTTGACTCTATTACTGTCTCCTTTAATTTTTGCTTCTCATCTGTCCTTAGCTGCTTGAAGAGTTTCATTTGGCCTCCATTGAGTCTTCTCTTTATTTTTGGCTGCAGATAGTGTCATTTTGCAATCCTCTCTGACAGTGCCCGTGGCTTCAATTTAGAGTTCTTCTGCTTCCTGGACAATTGGCTTAATAGTGCAAAAATATTTTTTTACATTCTCTTTAAATTCTATGGGGATGTTCTTCAGGTTGTATTTTGGCACAATGATTTGTTTAGTGTTCTTCATTAGCTTTACTCCAGATGTTATTAGCAGTCCTTGGTCTGTGCCACAATATGTTTCTGGACTTGTATTTGTAGAGAGAATGGTGCTTCTCCATCTTCTGCTTCCAATTATGTAGTCTATCTGCTTTCTATATTGACCATCAGGTGATGTCCATGTATAATATACAGTTCCCCTTGGGTTACTTGAAGAATGTGTTTGCTATGAACAAACTGTTGGCCTTGCAAAATTCAGTCGCTCACTCTCCTGTTTCATTTCTTGATCCTAAGCCAAATGTTCATAGAATCTTTGATTCTGCTCTTTCCTACTTTTGTGTTCCAGTTGCCTATAATTAAGTCCTGTTTTGGGATGCAATCATTTTTCTCCTGGAGTCTAGCGTAGAATCTTTCAGTTTCTTCAGTTTTAGACCTGAATACTCAGCTCTGGAATTTTTTTTTTTTTTATGGAGGAGTTTGGGAGACTGCTGGAAGGTTTGGAAAGTCACAGAAGTGGGGTTCAGGAACCACATGTGGCCCATAAACTGCATTTTCCTCACCCCTATTCTAGAGATTTCTTTAAAACTCCATTGAAACAACACTGGTTCAATGTGTTTGGGGTGATCAGAAGCACTTCTACATAGTACTTGTCAGTGGGATCATTAGCCTTTCTTCCTCTTATCTGCTCATTAAAAATGCTTTACATGGATGTAAGGTCTTTTTTTTTTTTTTTAAACACCCACTGGTATGGTAAAAGAAAACTACACGGGCTTGATTTAGCCTTTCCTATGCTCTTAACACCTGCAGAAATGTAGGATGTAAATTTATTAAATAGGGCTAACCAAACCATTGTGAGAATGTTTTCTACAAGTGGTACTATGTACTATGTTTTAAGAAAAACAGTTGATGATCACAACTGTTAATTCTGCATGGTGTCTCTAATTTTCTGTCTCTGTTTTGTTTTGTTACAGGCAGCTAAGGAAGTTAGATGAAGATAGTTTAACAAAACAACCTGAAGAAGTGTTTGATGTACTAGAAAAACTTGGTGAAGGGTAAGTGAATGTTATGAGATGCAGAAAGCTTCTGTCTGCTACGTAAGGAATACAGTAGGACCCCCGTATCCACTGATTCATTATCCAGTGATTCAGTTATCCATGGGAAACAAAACAGCACACCTACCATAGAGGCTTCCTAGAAAATGTGTCCTCTTTACCATTTTCTAGGTCCTCCAAGGCAACTCTATGGTATTTTAAACTGGAAGTCCCATTATTTTCAATGGTGTTCGATATTATTCACAGTTTTCAGTATCCATGGGGGCCCCCAGAACCAATCCCCAGTGGATACGGAGGTGCTACTGTATACTAATCACCTATGGCAGCTGTTCCTCCTAGAAATGAACCAGGATCTGTGTGTGTGTTCTACAAAGTACAGTTGTCCCTTCACATTCACGGGGGTTAGGTTCCCCAGACCCCCGCGACTGTGAAAATTCCGCGAATAATGACTGCCCTCCCCCTCCCCTGCCAAAGCGACCATGGGGACTCTGGAGGCCCCATAGTCGCTTCCCCCTCCCCCTCCCTTCCAAGGCCTTCACGGGGCCTCCGGAGGCCCCGTGGATGCCTCCCCAGCCCTCCCCTCCCCCCCAGGGCCTTCACGGAGCCTTCCAAGGCTCCCCGGCCTTCCCCCCTCCCCCCCAGGGCCTTCGCGGGGCCTCTAGAGGCCCCTTGTCGCAGTTTTGGGAGGATGGGGGGGCCCTCCCAAAACCACGAATAATCAAAACTGCGAATGCTAAGTTCGCGAATGTGGAGGGGCAACTGTACTACAATTTCTTGATTTATTCAAGCAAAACTAAATGCTCTTAACGAATAGGCTATTCTGACATTTGTGAATAAAACCATTGACCTTCAAAGTTTTAGGACTACTTTAATGCCAGGCTTCCTTTGAAAAATGTTGTACAGTAAAAGGAAGCTTGTTGCAAATCAGTTTTTCAGGAGTTAGAAGATTAGTAGTTTGCAATCCAGTGAAGCAAAAGCACATAAGAGCATTTGGCATTTTATCTATGGGTGCTGTGACAGGAGTAGGCAAGCAGGAATGTTTTGGACTGCAAATCAATGAATGCCAGAGCCAGCATGACTGGTGGTCAAAGAGGATGGGAGCTACAGTCCAAATATCCAGAAGGCACTATGTTCCTTATCCCTTTGTTTAACTGTTGTGCTTGCTCTGGGCTTTGAATGCTGGTCACTGTGGGCCAACATCAGTGTGTACTGGGTACAGTGTGTGTTTGTGCTTTCCACATATACTATTTTCAAGGACTGAACGGATAGCTATACAGTTGTTCCTCCACATTCGCGGGGGTTAGGGCTGCAAGACACCCGCGAATGTGAAAAAACGCGAATAAAAAAACATGCCACGCCCTCCCGGAACCACTCCCCGCCCTCCCAGAAGCAGCGACGGGGGCTTCTGTGGCCTCCTTCGCTGCTCCCCTCCACCACCCCCCGCCCTCCCAGAAGCAGCGAAGGGGGTTTCTGAGGCCCCCGTTGCTGCTCCTCTCCAGCCCACCCCAGCCCTCCCAGAAGCAGCGATGGGGGCTTCTGAGGCCTCCGTCTCTGTTCCCCTCCACCCCCTGGCCCTCCCAGAAGCAGCAATGGGGGCTTCTGAGGCCCCTGTTGCTGCTCCCCTCCACCCCCCGCCCTCCCAGAAGCAGCGAAGGGGGTTTCTGAGGCCCCCGTCGCTGCTCCTCTCCACCCCCCCTGCCCTCCCAGAAGCAGCTAAGGGGGTTTCTGAGGCCCCCGTCGCTGCTCCCCTCCACCCCCCCGCCCTCCCAGAAGCAGCGAAGGGGGCTTCTGAGGCCCCCGTCGCTGCTCCCCTCCACCACCCCCCGCCCTCCCAGAAGCAGCGAAGGGGGCTTCTGAGGCCCCTGTCACTGCTCCTCTCCACCTCCCACCCATCCTCCCAAAAACCACGAATAATCAAAACTGCGAATGTTAAAGCCGCAAATGTGGAGGGGCAACCGTATATTGTTTCAAGTACCAGTTGTGTAGATGATACTAAAGATGTAAAATTTCTGAAAATTTTTCAGCTATAGGGAAAAAAAGTTTCATGTTTGTTTATTTTTTTCTGGAAGAAAATGGAAATTTGGGTAGAAATTTCCATATATAACATTGATTAGTATATCAAACCTGAACTTTTGTTATTCCTTTAGCAAGCTAAGATTGTTTAATATCTTAATTAGCATATAAAACTGTGCTATTTGGCATATTTATGAAATTACAAAATTAGATTTTTATATTTTTTTAATCAGAAAAATAGTGAATATGCCCTAAGCCAGGGGAAGGCAACTGTGGTAGATCTGGGAGTAACATGGAAAATAAAATTATTTTTAAAACACGAAGTGGACGGAAGTCCACTTCTGGATTTCAAAAATAGGCCTTTTTTAAATGTCAAATAGTACAGGAAGGACTTGTATCCTATTTTAATTTTTTTTTCACCTGAAGTCTTCCATAAGCAGCAACCCCCTTTTTTTCCACCAGAAAGAAGTTGTTGTAGGGGTTATGGAGATGCGAAGGGCCAACCCCTGCAAAGCATGACACTCTCTGTTGCTTAAGTGTATGTGTCTTAATTTTTATCAGCTGAGAAGTCAGGAAAAAAACCAGAAAAACAAATTTTGAAATACGCAAAATAAAATGTATTATTTGGACATGAACATTTGCTGTCTTAAGGATGAGGTTAAAAGCATATACAGTCATCCCTTCACATTTGCGAATGTTAAAATTCTGCGAATAATGACTGCCCTCCCCCTCCCCCGCCAAAGCGACCATGGAGCCTCTGGAGGCCCCATAGTCGCTTTCCCTGGACTCCCCACTCCCTTCCAAGGCCTTCACGGGGCCTCCGGAGACCCTCCCGAGGCCCTGTGGATGCCTCCCCAGGCCTCCCCCCTCCCACCCCGGGCCTTCACCCTCCCACCCCGGGCCTTCACGGGGCCTTCTAAGACTCCGTGAAGGCCTCCCCCCTCCCACCCCAGGCCTTCACGGGGCCTTCTAAGGCTCCGTGGAGGCCTCCCCGGGCCTCCCCCCTCCCACCCCGGGCCTTCACGGGGCCTTCTAAGGCTCTGTGAAGGCCTCCCCCCTCCCACCCGAGGCCTTCACGGGGCCTTCTAAGGCTCCGTGGAAGCCTCCCCCCTCCCACCCCGGGCCTTCACGGGGCCTTCTAAGGCTCCGTGAAGGCCTCCCCCCTCCCACCCCGGGCCTTCATGGGGCCTTCTAAGGCTCCGTGAAGGCCTCCCCGGGCCTCCCCCCTCCCACCCCAGGCCTTCACAGGGCCTCCAGGAGGCCCCTTGTTGCAGTTTTGGGGGGGCGGGGGGCCCTCCCAAAACCGCTAATAATCAAAACCGCGGTTCGCGAATGTGGAGGGGCAACTGTATAAACAAACTCAACCTTGAAAACATTGACTTCTTCACTAGTGCTTTATCATAAACAAATGAGGATGGCAGTACCCACTAGGTACTGAAATACATTTTAGACCTGAGTATTGTAAATGGCTAATGTATGCACAGGAATTATCTTCATACTGCATGATTTGTAGTTTTTTGAGTACCGTACTGTAACATTTTGTCTGTAAAAAAAAAGTCACTAGTTACAGAAGATATAATATGTTGTCTAGGTATTTTTTTTTCTACCTACCTCAAAGTTTCCAATGTCTCCCCCCTAAAATCAGGGTTTTAAAAAATCTTTCTGGTGTTTTTCAGATCTCACATTTCTAAGTGATACTTTTTTGGCTGTGGCCAAAAATTTAGATTCTCTTTTAACATTTTGAAAGTGTTGTGGTTTATGCCTGAGCTGTTTTCTAATTCAAAACTGAATTATGAAGATGGGGCAGACAGCAGGAAGAACTATAAGGTCTCACAATAGCTGAACAGACGTTCTTGACTCCTCCCATTTGGCCATCTCAGAAACCAGTTCTTCTTTCTGCCTGTGTCCACAGCATCCTTAGCTGTCTCTATCCTTAGCTCCTTTTCTGGCTATATTTCTGGCTTGCCTTGCATGTTGTTGAGTCTTGATTGTATCTATGCTCTTCGTATTTTCTTCTCTTTTCCTTTCATTGTTCCTATATTTAAAAATATATAAAAAAGCAACTCTTATCTTTGTATTTTTTACTTTCTTCTACCTTTTTGGTCTTTGTCCTGTTCCCCCTGACTGCGATGACTCTGGTAGGATAGAAGAAAAGGCCTATCTCAGACAGCGTTTCTTTGAGAAAGGAAGGCCTGGAACTCTCTGACCCTGTGTCAGACTTGGCTATAGATAGGGTCCCCCTGCCACTGAAGCCTCTTCAGCAGGCATCAAGGGAGGCTGTGTCCTGCTCCTCTTTTCGTGTGGCTGCTGCAGTGCCCAAAGAGGACAATAAGGATGGAAGGTGCTGATGGAGGAGGAAGCTCCAGATGCAGCTTCCTTGGTAGCCCACCGTCTTGCAGCCCACGTTTACAGACAGGAGGCAAGGGTGCAACAGTGAATGCAAGTTTCTTCTCATTCCCCCAGGGGTCCCTCCAGTCATCTAGGGGTTCCAAATACTCCCACAGGTGCCAAAATGTGCTCCGCAGGCCGTGGCCACTCTTAGCATGGCTTGGTTTTTCTGCCCTTTTGCAACAGTTTAGTGATGGTGACAGTGGCCATTTTGGTGGCCATTTTGAGCATGATTGTGGTCTCTGCCATTTTGAGTCTGGCAAATGATGCCCCTCCGCCACTTCTCCTCAGTTGGACTCCCATTTATTTACACAGCCAAGCCCTGTGGTCAACTCTGGAGGTTTGCTCCGAAGTATTGTCAGATGAAGGGGCAATCTTTTCAGTGAGTGTGGCACAGCATGGCCATCAGCATCACCACACCCTGTCAGTGGCCCCACCTCTTAGGGAGGATGACTTTCTCCTACAATCATAGAATCATAGATTCAATTATGTCTTTACTAAATAGGTGTCTAGGACTCCCCCCCCCCCACGTCTCCCCCAAAGCAAAAGGCCCATCATGTAGTTGTGGTTGGGGCAGATATATAAAGTTTTTGCAGTATATGCTACATTTAAAGCAGCTTCTGGATGCCCAATGTGCTTCTCAGTCTGGCCACAAGAGGGCTTCCCACAGTAATCTTAAAGATTTGGTGGCAGCTTGTCATTCCAGTGGAGGCTTGTCTAAAAATGTGCTGTCTCTCATGAACGGGGGAGGGCAGTGGGATTTTCCAAAGGGGGTTCTAGTAATGTTGTATCTGCTCAAAGTCTGTCTTGCAAAAGGAAGGCAGAATTTCCTATCCATTCTTTGAGTATTTGGATTGTGATTCCAATGTGGATTCCCTGCTCCTAGGGGAGGACCCACAGGAGTCTAGAGATGATGTTTTTGATTCTGATAAGGAAGAGAGGGAATGGTCAGACTCAGGTTCCAATTAGGATGGCCTTTCTGACTGTTCGTTTCAGTCTGAGGATTTTGTTTTCTTTTTATTCAAAGTTTCTGTAGCATTGGGGCTTGCTTCATCCAAGTCTGTCTCTAATACACAACTTGAGGACACTTCTTCTGAGATGAGTGAGGGAGTGCCTCTGTCCTACAATGACCAAAGTCTTCTGTGAGAGAGATACCTTTTTGATCAGTCTTTCTCCAGCTAGTAAAATCAGAATGGGCTTCAGCTCTGCAAAGTAGGAAAGGGACTCTGGTGGCTCAGAAATTTTACTCACCAAGTAAAGAGATTCTAGAGGAGCTTATTGTTCCTGTGGTGGATTTGCCTGGTTTTAGGACTCTGCCCCCCAAAGAAGGGAGGGCTTCTTCAAGAACCTCCAAAGAGAAGCATACCAAGGGCTCCTTGAAGAAGACCCAGAGGCACTGGCCTTGGCAATCTGGGCTTCAGCTGCTTGTTCGCTATTTACATGTGCCTCCCTGTTGTGGGTGGAGGACATACTGTAGGGGGAGGACTTGGATTACCAGTCCGTCCATAAATGCCTTTTGAAGAATTACAGAGTGCTTCAATTTGTGGCAAACATGACCTAAGACTTACTTACCTTCATAGCAAGGTCTATAGGGGCTGTCATGGTGGCTAGGTGCTCCACCTGGCTCAAGCATTGGGAGTGGACACACATTCTAGGAGAAATCTCTTCAGAGCAACCTTTAAGGGCACAAATTATTTGGGGAGGCAGCCTTAAAAATCTTCCTAGTAGAGACGGGTGACAAGAAGTAGGTGATGGCCACTGTGTCCAAAAAGGGGGATAGGAAGGCAGCTAAGAGGCCCTTTCAGTCATCTTCCTTTTGTTCCTCATGGGGTTTTGGCAGATCAAGGGACTTTCACTCCTTCAGATCTATCCAGGCTAGATCCAGATACCATTTCTGCCAGTCTTTGGCCTCTCAGTCCTCCTCCAGTCACAGGGGAGGTTTTCAGGCCCCAAGGGGTGGAGGCAGACAGCAGTTCTGATTTTGAGGTGCTCCAGTAGGGGGTAGAGTCCTTCTCTTTCAGGGTACCTGGGCTCTTAACAACCATAGACAAGTGGATTTTGTTCATGGTTTCCCATGGTTATGTAACTGAGTTCACCCAGGTTCCCCGGAGCAGGTTTCTGCCCTCTCCAGTTCTGAAGGACAGTCAGAAGAAAGACATATATGCTCAAGCCGTCAGGCATCCTCCACATCAAGCCGATAGAACAGGTTCCTCCACTAAAACTTTCTCTAGAGTTTACTCCATCTTCTTCACAATTCTGAAGAAGGGAGTGGATTTCGGGTCTATTTTAGACTACTTAGGCACTGTTTCCCATCTTGGAGCCTTCCCTAAATTTTGAAGCAGCTCATGAAACATCTGTTTGAGCCACTCAAAAAGATTCTCCCGTGATTTCTCTCCTTAAAAGTAGCCATCATGTCTGCTCGCTGTGTCTTGGAGCTCACAGCCCTCTTGGTTAGGGAACACCCTTGCACCTTTAGCAAGGCATACATTTCTCTAAGGCCAGATCCTTCCTCTTTGCCAAAGGTGCTTTCTACCTCTTACATGTCTCAGGAACTCATTCTTCCTTCTTTCCATCCTAACCCATTGTACCTACAACAGAAGTTGTGGCACAATTTGGATGTGTGCAGATCACTAAAGATTTATAGTCATAGAACTCTGAGGCATTTCAGTATTACGACTCTTTGTGTCCTTCAGTGCGGACTCACTGGGATGCAGGGTGTTTTGATCCACAACAAGCACATGGATCGTGACATGCATCCCAATGGCATACGACTTAGCTAAAATGCTAAAGTGGTGCACTCAACCAGGGCAGCCACCATGTCAGCAGTGTTTTCCACCAGTCAACATTTGTAGGGTAGTCACCTGGAGTACTTCTTCCTTCATTTGTATTACAAGATTCACAAGTTCAGATTGGTGGATGCCGCCTTTGGAAGAAGGTTGCTGCAGGAGCTGGTTAAGGATAAGGATGCAGTCACTTCCCTCTCTTTTATTGCAGATTGAGGGCTTAGCTATGTCCCATGTTGTGTGGATTCCTTCTCTGCCCAATGCCAAGAATGCCACATTGGGTAGTTAACATGAAGGTGCATTCTGGATTGTTGAGAGGAGGAATCCATCTGTCCCAGCATGACTGCTCAAGTTGTTTCCTTTGGGGGTGTGATGGGTTCTTTCTTTACTTTCTGTTATGCTATTCTTCTGAGTTCTCTGTATTCAGTAAATGGCTAGTAAATGAACTGGTCTCTAAGATGGCCAAATGGAAGGAGCCAACAAAGTCTTGTTTCAACTATCGCAAGACCTTATTGTTCTTCCTGCCTGTCTTTGGGCAGTGATGGGAGAAACCCAAGTTGTGTGGATTCCTCTTTCAACAACCCAGAATGCATCTTTACGGTAAGTACCCAATGTAGCATTCTGTGAAAGCCAAATCTCTACCTCCAACAACTAGTAGTTCCTTTAAACATTTGTGCCAACAGCTCTTTCTTTCTATGGCCGTTGAAGTAGCAGTGTTCACACATTAAAAACCTGAATACTATATTCCCTGTTCTCTTCTAAACCTGAGTGAGCACAGTTCAGGCTTGTAACTTTCAGGCACACTAACCAGAGGGCTTCATGCAGGTAGACCTAAATAATTCAGAGTCAAGGAATTTGTCAGATGAATGTTCTCCTTTTGTTGAAAAGCCCTAATATCTTACCCCCCTTCTTTCAATCTCTCTCTCTCTCTCTCTCTCTCTCTCTCTCTGTATGTTTGGGGGGCATGCATAGAAATGTGACATTTCACTGGTATTCCTTGGATTTCATGGTGCAAATCCCTCTGTACCCAATTTATGTGAATCTGCATCTGCCATATAAGGATACTATTTAGTGATAAATAATTTTTGCAAGTATTATTGTAGTATAATTATTTAATGATGTTTAGGTTTGAGGATAAAACAGCCTGTGTGACACCAGAATGCCTTGTGCCCCCTATATTTGCATGTATCATATACAGTACTCCCTTCCCATTCGTGGGGGATATGGGTGGAGCACCCCCACGAAATTGAAAAAACTGCAAATAACCTTTGGCTCCCCCCTCCCACCAAGCTCCTCTTCTAAAATGGCAGTGGGGCCTGGAAAGCCTCGCCGCCGCCCACCCGCACCCCCCCTGCCCCTTCCACCAACACCCGCACCCCCCACCCCTTCCAAAGTGGCGGGAAGCCTTGGCAAGCCTCCCCATTGCCCCATTGCCCCCTTTCAAAACAGCGGGGAGGCTTGGGAAGCCTTGCCAACACTCGCACCCCCCCCATCCCTTCCAAAGCAGCAGCAAGGCTTGGCAAGCCTCACTGCCGCCTGTCTGCCCCTGATTTCCTCCCGCTTTGTTCCAGGCCAAGCAAAGCCTTGGCGGCTTTCTGCGAATACACAAAACCACAAAATCCAAAGCCGTGAATTCAAGGGATGACTGTAAATAGTCCTTTTAATAAAGTATTGAAATGATTTCCAGGTTCATGTTCCTTGGTATCAAATATGTTAGCAAGGGCTGTCCTATATTAATCTAAAAATTAGTCTAGTATAGAATTATTTAATACATGGTACACTCAAACATAGGCTGTAAGGCTTGACTTGTTGTCTTTGTTTCTTGTTACAGATCCTATGGCAGTGTATTCAAAGCTATCCATAAAGAAACCGGCCAAGTTGTTGCAATTAAGCAAGTTCCTGTTGAGTCTGATTTGCAGGAGATTATTAAAGAGATATCTATAATGCAGCAGTGTGATAGGTGAGTGCAAGTGTTCAGTATTTTCACTCTCCAGAAAACCTTCCAAACTCTTTAGTGCCCCTATACTTTTTGCAGAAACCCAGCATGTAAGAAAAACATCACCCTCCTTTCCTGTTCAGGGAAAAGAGAAGAAGGGGGTATAGTTTGTTTCTGCATGCTGAATGTTTGCAGGGAGCAATAGGATGTATGTCCTTTAATCTGCTGCTTTTCTGCCAAATCCTCCAAAATGTTTCCCCAAAATAACAAATAATATGTTCTTTACATGGTCTTTAAATTCTACAGGGACTCCTCAGATTGTATTTTGTCACTGTTAATTGATTTAGTGTACTACTTTTAGGTTTACTCTAATTTTTGAAATTACCAGTTGATAGTCTGTGCTGCAATATTCTTCTTGTCTTGTTTTTTTCAGACAAATTGGAGCTTTTTAATTTTTTTGCTTCTGATTATGTAATCTGTTTAATTTCTGTACTGGCCTCCAGTGACATCCGCAAATAGTGTTGTCTGAGAGTCTCATTTTTTGGCAGTGCTACCATAGCTTCTTACCTCATGGGAGTTTGCAGTCCTACCACCGTAGAAGGATAGTGCCAAGGTGGTCTATAGGAATAATAAAAATACAGTATCTAGCATTTCTGACCATTAGTTAAATTCCAGGTTGCAAGGATATAATGTAAAAGTACATGCACATCTACAGATGTCAACATTTTTTAAAATATAAAATCAACGTGTTGCAGTATGTCCAGCCAAAGAGGGATGGCCCCTGTGCATGCACAGATCATATGCCATAAGGAAGCATTATTTGTATTATATTACCAACATTTAGTTGAAGTAAAGAGATTTGTTTAAAAAATGAAGTGAAGGCATCCAGTGTATCTCAAACACAATTATTGTAGTTCCTTTAATATAGGGGTGGGAATTGTGTGTCCCAACAAATGTTCTTGCACTGCAGCTTCCAGCAGCTGTACTCAGCACAGCCCATGGTAAGGAATGGTAGGAGTTGCAGTTCAACATCTGGAGAGCCACATAATTTCCATCCGTGCTTTTATTAGATTATTGATTAACCACCAAGGGTTAGTTAGAATCATAGATTTGGAAGAGACCACAAGGGCCATCTAGTCCCAACCCCCTGCCATGCAGGAATACACAATCAAAGCATTCCCAACAGATGGCCATTCAGCCTATGTTTAAAAACCTCCAAAGGAGGAGACTTCCCCACACTCCAAGGCATCACATTCCACTGCTGAACAGCTCTTACTGTCAGGAAGTTCTTCCTAATGTTTAGGTGGAATCTCTTTTTCTGTAGTATGAGTCCATTACTACATGTCCTAGTCTCTGGAGCAGCAGAAAATAAGCTTGCTCCATCCTCAGTGTGACATCCCTTCAAAATCAAGCTTATTCACTTTACAGAGCAGCCTTCTGTATGTCTTTTGTTTGGGTTTCTAAAATGCATTTTTATGACATACATATGAGTGAAATTGCAGAACTAAAAGCATATGGCAGTGAATTTTCTTTTTCTGAGTTCTTGCTTTTAACAGGACCCATAATACTGTACTATGATTTATCTGTATTTTGGATTGCTTTTGATAAAGTGTACAAAATATACATTTAAGCCACTTAAATTATACTTTCTCTTAATTTTTCCTTAGTCCTCATGTAGTGAAATATTATGGCAGCTATTTTAAGAACACTGACCTCTGGATAGTCATGGAATATTGTGGTGCTGGATCTGTGTCTGATATCATTCGACTGCGAAATAAAACAGTATGTACTCCATCAACATCCTAGTAAATTCTTGACATTCTTGCAGATGAAAGTATTGATTGTCATACAATGTTTTGATGTCAAATCTAGAATCTACTCATTTGCTTTGTTTTTTTAGTGACATGAGGTGTGAAACTATACAAATAGAATATTCCTTCTCTATATTGCATGGGGTCACCATAAATCGACAGGTGACTTGAAGGCACTTACACTTACTCACACATACACTGCCGCTGGAATGGTAACAGCTTCTTTTCTAAGCACCCCCTCTGTTGTCTCTTCTTTTTTGCAGTCAGTGTGTATACCTTGCATGAGGCAGCACTGCATTGTATATGTATTTGGCAGCATGTGGTAAATGTGTATCCATGACCACTGTCTGTTGTTTATGTTGGGATGCAGAAGAATGTGTCACGTGCCAGTTAGCTGTGGCTTAATCCACTGTATCGCTTTTTTTGGAGCGCCTCTCTTACGCTGACCCGTGGCGAGTTCACCGTAGAGTAGTATTTTTGGGAGGCGATGGTCCTCCATCCTAGAAACGTGCCCTGCCCAGCGCAGCTGTGTTCTCAATATCATGGCCTCAATGCTGGTGATCCCTGCTTGTTCAAGGACGGCAACATTCGTCACATAGTCAGTCCAGTGTATATTTAGGATTGTGCGTAGACAGCGCTGATGAAAGCGCTCGAGGAGTCGTAGGTGGTGGCGATAGGTGACCCATGTTTCAGATCCATAAAGGAGGATAGACAGTACGATGGCTCTATACACACTGATTTTTGTGCTTTGCCTCAGGTGTTTATTGCTCCAGACTCTTTTGTGAAGTCTTCCAAATGCACTATATGCCTTTGCTAATCTGTGATCGATCTCTTTGTCAATCTTGACGACGGCATCTATATACGCTACCGTACTGATGGTAGCTTGTTTAACTTAAGCCGTCTGAGGGCTCACACTAAGACTCTAAACTATCTAGTCCGTGAGCTGCTCTTCGCCGATGATGCTGCCCTTGTTGCCCACACAGAAGCAGCTCTGCAGCGCCTAACGTCCTGCTTTGCAACAGCTGCAGAGCTGTTTGGGCTAGAAGTCAACCTGAAGAAAACAGAAGTTCTTTACCAGCCTGCACCACAGGACGAACACCACCATCCCCACATTGCCGTCGGCAAATCAGTGCTCAAGTCCGCCTGGAGACGCAATATCCACAATGCTGCAGCCTTATTTGAGAACTCACGACGAACAAGTCTTGAAGAGAAACGACAACGCAGAAAGAATCACAACCCAAAAACATCACCCAAGGAGTCCTTCTGCTGCGCTTTTTGCAACCGGACTTGTTTATCTCGGATTGGCCTTTTTAGTCATCAGCGCGCTTGCAGAAGGCGCGGGATGAGTCCTTCCTGAATCTTCGTTTGCGAAGAAAAGCCAGAGAGAGAGAGAGAATCCACTGTAGTTCATAAAGTTGGCAGTAGAAGGCTTGGAAGAGGCATTTACTTTTCTCATTGCCTCTTGTATCTGCTCCAGGAGCTGTAGTAAACAGCTTCAGACTGGTGAGGAAATCCTATCAGGTGAGAGCTTTGTCTCGTTGGCCTAAGTTCCATTATTCATGCCAGCAAGAGTAAATGCATGAAATCAGTGGGCTTTACATAATTGCTGATTCACCATTCAGAAGTTGATTCATTGGGTCTACTCTAGTTTGGACTTTAGTTTTGGATTTAGCCTGTTATAACACCTTGAGATCTAGGTCGATACATTACAAATATTTCAAATAAACAATAACATGAAAGACTTCTTTAAATTAGAACACTGTGTTTATGAATTAATAGACTCCTTTAAAGATCAATGCCTTTTGTATTATGACTTCAGCATCCTCCATGGTTCTCAAAGTTATGAACATAGGCCTTCTGTGTCTGATTTGATGCATGTATGATCTTGGGGGCAATTGAAAATGTATTTTATTTATTATATAGTCTGTGTATTCGGATATTGCAAATCCTTGTCCTGGATCAAATTGTTCATGTGTGTTCTGACTGTGTTGAATGGCGAAAGGTCCTAAGTCTACAAGTAATTGTTACAGCCTTTGGCTGCTGGCTGAAACTTCTAAACAACATGATTCAAGTTGGTAGATGTGTAGTATTTACTCCATAGCTAGTGTAGATTTTTCAAATCCTGTCAGATTATGGTGACTGTTGTTATATAATACTTCGCCTGCATTTCTGTAGCAATATCGTGTGATGACAAGTCACTATATTAAGTGGCATTTGGAACAGAGAGAATAGACTGAGCAGCATGTGGATGTTTGAAAACTTTTCTAGTAGGATTTTATGTAGATCAATTTTTGGAGGGCATCTCTGCATGTTTAGATAATTTATATTTCCTTTCACACCTTTCATACTGCCTGATATGTCTCTGCTGATATCATGTCGCAAACAATCACCTGGGATGATGTAACTACTCCTGGAGTTTTGTGGGAAACTAGGAGCAAGAGGGAGCTTGGATGAGGAGTGCTGTAGGTTCCAGGTGGTTGTAGTTTACTTGTGCCATTGCTACTTTCTAATAATATTTTAATGGATTATCAAGTGTCTGTCAGGGATGATGGGAGTTGTAGCTCTTCACCTCTGGCTCAAACTCACCACCTTGTTATGCAGCAGAGCCAACCAGCTTAGATCAGTGGTTAATGCTTTCCTTCAAAGCAGCAGAGTTTCAGAGAATAGGCTGAAGATCCTGACAAACTCTCCAAGCCTTCTCACTCTTCTCCAGGTGTCTCCAAAACGTCTCCAGGAATCACCCAGGCAACCCAGTAGTTTTATATAAAACCTACTTTATTCTTCTATATAAATATACTATATGGTCAACAAATCACAATCTCTATACACTACACCACCTCTACTCCACCACACCAAAAAATACATTGGCAAACATTGCAATTTTATAGCCATTGTTTATCACCACCCACTAGTTAGTTTCCACCCAGTGGGTGTGTACTTCCATTCTGATTGGTCCACATAGTTCCACCCATGCTTAAGACCAACCCATGTATTTCAACATTTCACCTTGTACACTTAATGATTCTCAGGTGTTTCCAATCTGCATTCAGTACCTCTGTCCTTGGCTCTCAGGCCTTCTAGATTACATTAGCAGTTTCACCTGTGTAGCCCCATAATTGCTCTTGCTTAGTCATTGTGACTTTCACATACATATTTTATTTCTTTCACTGTATGTCCCATGTTGCATTTTCCTTAACAATCCCCTCCGAAATAAAATATTGTATGTGTCTTACAATGTCATTCCAACCATTTGTGTCAGCCTTTCATGTTTTTCTGCTGTCAATGCTTTTGTGAACAAATCTGCTATGTTGTGTTGTGTTTCTATATATCTCAGTTCTATTTCACCCTTCTGAATCATGTCTCGCACATTTTGATATCTTACACCAACATATTTTGTTCTGTTCTTCAAACTTTCAGTTTCAGCCATCGCTATGCATGACTGTGAATCTTCCAGAATTTCCACTGGTATCTTGTAACTTTCATTTAAATCATTTAGCAATTGCTTAATCCACTGTACCTCATTTACTATCTCATTCAAAGCAGCAAATTCTGCTTCTGTTGTGCTTAACGCTACATTAGTTTGTTTTCTACTTCTCCAAACTATTGGACTTTCACTGTATTTAATTATCATTCCTGTAACTGACTTCTTGTCTCCTAATTCTGATGCAAATGAACTGTCTACATAACAATCTAGATCTGAACTATTGTTTCTTATAATCAATTTCCTATCTAAGGTTCCT
Organism: Gambelia wislizenii; assembly: GCA_030847615.1. NCBI lineage: Eukaryota > Metazoa > Chordata > Lepidosauria > Squamata > Crotaphytidae > Gambelia > Gambelia wislizenii. The sequence continues at coordinate 37,836,792 of JAUMIR010000004.1, forward strand.
TTCAAATATCTCAATAAATGTTTTACCGCTGTCCAGTCTTCAATTTTTGGATCATTAACCCTTCTAGACAATACATTTACAGCATAAGAAATGTCTGGTCTGGTGTGGCAAGATATGAATTGTAAAGATCCTATTATACTTCTGAAGAGAATCTTGTCCTCAAACGCTCTAGTTGTTTCCTCAGACACAAAACCAGTTGTCATTGGAGCTCTTACTATTTTTGCATTCTGTAATCCACACTTTTCAATCAGTCTTTCAATTTTATTTCTCTGACTTAATAAACAATGTCCTTCTTCTGTCCATTCAACACAAATACCTAAATAAGACTTCAATACACCTAAGTCCTTCAAAACAAACTTCTCAGACAATTCTCTTTTTACTGACTCAATTTCCTGTTTTGACTTTGCTGCTACGCACAAATCATCTACATAAATCACTAATACTATGTCTCCTTTTGTATAAACACAAGCATCTGCAATGCTCCTCTTGTAACCTAGCTTAACTAGCTCATCATTGATGCACAGATTCCACGCTCTGGCACTTTGTTTTAAACCATACAACGCTTTCTTTAATTTATATACTCTCTGACTACCATTTTCTTTGAAACCTTGTGGCTGTTCCATAAATATTTCTTCATCCAGAACCGCATTCAAGTAAGCTGTCTCAAAATCAAAATGTTCTACAACTAAATTCCTTTTTACTGCTACAGCTAGAACCATTCTCAGACTTTCTGGCTTTGCAGTTGGAGAATATGTCTTATCATAGTTCTCATACTGCTGTTGTGCAAAACCCTTAGCTACTAACCTAGCTTTATATTTGATACTTCCATTTGGCATTTCTTTCCTTTTGTATACCCATTTACAACCAATTATTTTCTTGTCTTTGGGTCTGTCAACAATTTCAAAAACATCTTTATTTACCAGGCAACCAAACTCATTATCCATTGCATCAAACCATCTTTCCTGTTCTTCACTAGGATAACTTTCCAATTCTTCAAAACTTTCAGGCTCCTCTACTGCTAAACAAGCTCTTGCCTTTGTCACAACAAACCTATCTGGAGGCTTTCTAACTCTATGACTACGCCTGGGAATAAAATCTGCTGTTCTGTCTCTTTCATCCTCACTTTCTCTACTAGGAGTTGTAGTTCTATGACTAAATCTCTTGTCTTCAGTCATTCGAGTAGTAGTAGGCCTAGATGCTATCTCATCATCAGAAGAACTACCACTGCTGCTAGGTGATGCTTCCTGCTTAACTGAAACCCCTCCGTTTCCTGAGGTTGGTTCAGTTTGTGCTTCTGGCTCATTTGAACTCCCTAATCTCAAAAACACTTCTTTATTGGCATGCAGTTTGTCCCAACCAGCATGTCTCTCAAAATTTGCAGACCTAGAATACTGCACTTGTTTTCCTCCCAAATGAAACTTGTAGCTATTTCCAGAATACCCCAAAAACCTAAGCCTTTTGCTTTTGGGTTCTCCTTTCCTCCTGAAACAAGCAGGTGTGTAAACATGAGCAAATTGTCCAAAAACCCTTAAGTACTTGTAATTTGGCATTCTCCCATACAATACCCTGTAGGGAATGTCTTCAATTTCTGAATGATACAATCTGTTACTGATATGTATTGCAGTCAAAGTTGCTTCTGCCCAAAAACTATCTTTCACCCCTGCATCTGCCATCATACAAGCAGTAATTCTTTTTATATCTTGTATTTTCTTCTCTGCTAACCCATCCTCACTAGGACAAGCAGGGTTTGTAGTTTCATGCCTTATTCCCACCTTTTGAAACCAGTTAAACAATTGATTATTTAAAAATTCTCCTCCTCTATCAGTAATAATGGTGCCTACTCTGCTATCAAATTGTCTTTCCACCATTCTTACCCATGCTTTTAAACTTTGCCCAGCGTCAGATTTGTTTTTCATTATTCTCACAAATGCAAACCTTGTATACCTATCAACAATTACTAGGAAATACTTGCTTCCCCCTAAGGACAAGCAATTAGCTTGGGCGACATCTGCATGTACATACTGAAATGGTCTTTGAGCAATTCTTTTTGTTTTCTTAGCTACTGGAAAAGCTCTGACCTTTACCTGTTGACACACTGTACAATCTAAGTGGTTTTTGCATTCAGTAACTTTTAAATCTGGACACATACTGATTAAATTCTTTAAACATTTGAAGCTCGCATGGCCGAATTTTCGGTGAAGCTCATGTATGCAGTCTTTGTGGATTGGAATATTTTCTATGTTATTAGCTTCTTCAACCCTGTAGCTATCAATATTGTCCTCCAAATAATAAAGTTTGTCCTTTTTCAAACCTATGCCACGCAATTCCCCATTCAGTTTTATCTTACACATGTTCTTTTCAAAGATGACTGTGTAGTCTCTTTCTGTTAATCTACTTACTGATAACAAATTATTTTCTAACTCCTTTACATGTAAGACATCATTAAAATTCTCTTTTAGCCCTGGAATGTACACAGTACCCATTTGATTTACAGTACTTAGCTCTTTCCCGTCAGCCAAAACTACAGTATTTACATTAGCTGATTTTCTATTACTTATTAAATTGATATCATTACACATCAAAGATGTGGCTCCTGAATCAACTAGCCATTTAGAATTTGCATTTTGTTTTTCCTTAATCATGGTTGCAACCCCCTTTTTATTACCACTGTCCCTCAAAAATGGAGGTCTGGACTGTTTTTGATACTGCCGCGGCTGCCATCTGCTCTCTGCTTGCTTGCGTCTCTCAGCTGCAAAATGTTTACAATGTCTCTGCAGATGACCAATCTTCTTACAATAAAAGCACCTCCGTTGCTCCCTTGTAGAGGCTGCTTCCTCCTGCGTTTGCCAGTCAGGAGTTGTTTGTTGTTTTGGCACAGTCTTTAAGCTTGCTGAGTCACCCTGCTCAGACATTCTTCTCTGGTTCTCTTCCAGTATTCTGGCCACAATTAAATCTCTATTAAGTTCAGTTTCCTGCAGGTTTTGCAGGCTGTTCGTTATGTTGTCCCACGAAGAGTCTAGCGATTCTATTAAAATGTAGCATTGCTGCTCTTTGCTAATTTGCACTCCCCTCAGTTCAGCTTGCACAAACAAATCTTGCATTATTTTTAAATGTTCTATCACACACTGCCCTTTAGCCATCTTTTGCCTGTATATTCTTTTAGACCATAGCATTTTTGCAAAAGCAGTTGAAGGAGTGTGTAATCTCTGCAAGGTATCCCACACATCCTTGGCAGACGTTTTATCTCTGACGTCATTAATTAAGTCTTCTTCAAGCATGAGATAAAGACAGGCTTTTGCTTTACTATCTCTCTCTTTAGTGGCTTCATCAGCATCAGCTGCCAGCCCTGTTTCAACTGTTGACCACAGACCTTCCTTTACTAGTAGAGATTGGGCATAAATCTTCCAGGTAGAGTAGTTGTTTCTATTCAATTTACTAAACTTTAGAATTTCCATCTTGATTTGTGCAGTGACTCAATTTGACACAGTCCTTCTGAGTATGCACAGCTGACCCGTCTGGGCTTAAGCAAAACACAAAATGATTTACTCACGAGGCTTATCAGTGCAGCACAAACAGCTTGCTCTGATCTATCGTCCACAAAGCTTTCTTCCACTCTCTGGAACTTTCAGCTTCTGTGGATGCTGGGTGCTCTAGCAACTGGGCCCATAACCCTTGTCAGGGATGATGGGAGTTGTAGCTCTTCACCTCTGGCTCAAACTCACCACCTTGTTATGCAGCAGAGCCAACCAGCTTAGATCAGTGGTTAATGCTTTCCTTCAAAGCAGCAGAGTTTCAGAGAATAGGCTGAAGATCCTGACAAACTCTCCAAGCCTTCTCACTCTTCTCCAGGTGTCTCCAAAACGTCTCCAGGAATCACCCAGGCAACCCAGTAGTTTTATATAAAACCTACTTTATTCTTCTATATAAATATACTATATGGTCAACAAATCACAATCTCTATACACTACACCACCTCTACTCCACCACACCAAAAAATACATTGGCAAACATTGCAATTTTATAGCCATTGTTTATCACCACCCACTAGTTAGTTTCCACCCAGTGGGTGTGTACTTCCATTCTGATTGGTCCACATAGTTCCACCCATGCTTAAGACCAACCCATGTATTTCAACATTTCACCTTGTACACTTAATGATTCTCAGGTGTTTCCAATCTGCATTCAGTACCTCTGTCCTTGGCTCTCAGGCCTTCTAGATTACATTAGCAGTTTCACCTGTGTAGCCCCATAATTGCTCTTGCTTAGTCATTGTGACTTTCACATACATATTTTATTTCTTTCACTGTATGTCCCATGTTGCATTTTCCTTAACAGTGTCAGTTAACGTGACCAGGAAAGGAACGTAATATGCACACTGGAGTTTATAGTCTTAATTAATTTGTTTAATAATATATAGACTAACTGTAGTTAGTGATAACATTATAACAATTAATGTACAGTTACGTTAATTGTGATTAGTTGTAACATTCTTCTTATAAGAGTATCTTTGTGTGCATATTTAATTAACTGGAACAGTGCTTTTTGTGGCAGCTAGCTCTGAGTATCTACTAAATTAATTTTCTTTCTTCAGTTGATGGAAGATGAAATTGCTACAATAATACAATCAACCCTCAAAGGACTAGAATATCTCCATTTCATGAGGAAAATACACCGTGACATCAAAGCTGGCAACATATTACTGAATACAGAAGGGCATGCTAAACTTGCAGATTTTGGGGTAGCAGGCCAGCTTACAGTGAGTAAAAAAATTACCCCTGTACATTTGTTTTTATATGAAAATTAACTGGGTTGGATACTGTGACAGACAGCTATGGGGACAAATGGAAACAGTGGGCGTCAGGAGCCAATCCTTTGAGAGGAGGCAGAAATGGGAAGGGCTTCTGGAGGTTTGAGTGGGTGTGACAGTAGAAGTTGAAGTTGGGAGATGAAGTGAGAGGCTTGAAGTGGGACAGACAGTTGAAAGTCAGAGGCTTGAAGTATAATAGTTAGAAGCTGGAAATGAAGTAAATGTGCAGGGAGAATGAATAGTTGAACTATTTATGTTATGTTATTCAACAATAAATCTTTATTTATGTTTGTTCAATACATTCAGTCTGGTTATAAGGGACTTTCCATTTAATTAGTCCACAGTTCTTATAAACATCCACACCTAAGTACAAATACTATCCATCTTATTGGGAACTGTCATTTATTTATTCTGTGACAGCAGTGGGAGGTGAAAACCCCTGTGTCGCAGGTTTGGTGACAGCGAAAGTGACGAGGCGGCCAGGCTGATTGTTATGTGGTGTCAGCTGTGGCATTCTGGGCATCACAGATACATATCTTGATGCATAGTGCTGGAGTAATAGAAGCAGCCCCTCCCACTGCCTGGAAATAGTATACAGGGAGTCAGGGGACCTACCAAGTGAGATAAGCTATGGCATCGTGTGCATGTGTGGGATCCCCATAATCAAATGGAGGAACCTTTTGTGAGTCAGGAACCTCCTAATAGTATGAGACAGATCCTGGTTCCAACCCATTATTTATGGGAGGTGATTCACATTAGCTAGTCTCCACTACTTTAGTGTTTTGTAACGTGCACAGAGGTAGGGTGGTACTTGCCCAGAACCACCATTTATGAAGCCCTTTTCCAAGAAGTTGTGATTGTATAAATCACAGGACCTATGTAAATATCAGATATTTATGGTAACAACTTTGCTGTTGTCAAAAGGAATAGGCAACTACTGTACTCAAGTTTAGAAGGCTGCACACTCCTCATGGCACCTTGAAGCACTCCACTCATTTTTTTAAAAAAATCAAAATGCCCCCTACCCCATTTAGTCCATTTTAGCTCCAGGAGAAGTCTTTCTTGACACCTTGGAGCTGAGCAAACTGGAAGTCACTTTTGGTTATGGAAAAAAACTCCCCCTGGATCTATAACAGCTTAGGGAGGAAAGTGGCAACATTATACCATTTTCTTAGAGGAGTCAAAGGGCATACTGAGGTGTTGTTTTTTTTTTTAATAAGTTGGAGTTGAGGGGTTGTCTGTGGCCTGTTCTAGTGATATAATATGCTGTCCAAATTTGCAACATCATTAAAGACCAGCCTATTCTGGCAGGCCTATCCAGATGACTTTTTTAATTGTGAATTTTAAACTATGAATTTTAATTATAGATGGATTATTTTAATAGGTATTTGTCTTATTTGTTCTTTTAAATTGAGATTATGCATTTTAACTGATGTTCTGTGTATTTAACTGATCTTGTATGTTGATCTGTTGTTGTTCCCTGCCTTAATCTATGGGGAGAGGCAGGTAAGAAATAACAACAGCAACAATGTTGACGATTAGGGTGCTTTATACATTGTGTTTTTGAAGTGCTGCACAGTCCTGGTCAGTACTAAATTCCCTGGAAAGCTTTTTGTTTGTTCTCATTTATTTTCTTTGATTTAGCTAATTTGCTTAAAATTCCCTGTTCTTTCTTTGTGTTAGGATACCATGGCAAAAAGAAACACTGTGATAGGGACTCCGTTTTGGATGGCACCTGAAGTGATCCAAGAAATCGGATACAATTGTCTGGCAGACATTTGGTCGCTCGGGATTACAGCCATTGAAATGGCTGAGGGAAAGCCACCATATGCTGATATTCACCCAATGAGGGTAAGGGCTGGGTAATCAATTCAAGACTAAGTCATTAACAGCTGTGTAATACACTAGTGAAGTTGAGAGACAGTTTTCATGGTAATGTGTTAGTATGAGCTGGCTAGGTAGATATGATTGTTGAGTGGAAATGCAGTATGCATTACTGACATGTGTAATGAAACACATACTGTACCCAGCTGAATAATATAGCTGGAAGTTTTGAGTGCATTTATTAGATGTTTCCCTGGTTTTGCCACAGTTTAATCCAATTGCATCATGATTGCTGAAATGTGAATGGGAAAAGCAGTACATGTCTGAAATTATACAATACATTAGTGATAACTTCTAACTTTACCAGTGAGCTTTCAGGTGGGGAATTCTGGGGGAAGGTGCTTATCCATCAGGGTTCCAGAATTAGCCTCTATTATCAGCTGATTGCCCTTCAGAACAATGTCAGGAGAACTATGGTTCTCAAAAGGTTTTGCAAATATATTAAGTGTGATTTTTCTCTTTTATTCTTATAAGATGAGAAGAGAATAGAAAAAAAGTATTGTTGTTTGCAGGCAATTTTTATGATTCCAACAAATCCACCTCCAACATTCCGAAAGCCAGAACTCTGGTCAGATGAATTTACAGATTTTGTAAAACAGTGTCTTGTGAAATGTCCAGAACAAAGAGCCACTGCAACACAATTGCTTCAGGTCAGTATCTGCTGTGCTGGAATGTAAAGGAATAGGAAGATTTTTCCTCCTCTGTCTATGAGATCAATCAACAAGCGTACAACTTTCCTAATAGTACACTTTGGAATACTGATACTTGTTTTCTTGCTGCTAATATTTTGGTTTCTCAAGTTCCTGACTTGCAACTCATGTTCTTCACTGTCTGGTTTATTAGCCTTTTAATTAAAAAAAAACCCTAAAATTTTACTTAATTATTTTAAAGAATTTCTAATCTGCCTTGTCTTGAAGACTTGAATTGGGTATGAACACTTGAAGCCAAAAACACAGGGGGAGCTTTCTCTTTCAGAATAAAATATTAAAACTAAAACCTGGAGGGACAGATGGTTGTCACCATGGTAGAGACTTTTGAGAGTGGCTGCTCACATAGTGAGTTATTGTGTGGACAGATAGTCATTCAGGATCTACTGATGTGCCCATCTGGAAAAGCATATGTGTATGAATGGGTTTATGACTGTAAATATTTTCTGCTGTTTGCCTAAGCATTATGAAAACCGAAAACTATCATTATGTGAATAGGCAATGTGTGGGAACCTATTCTAAGTTTTAAGTGAAAAAAATAGATTACAGTAGAACATTCTTGATGTTAGTGTTCTGTAATAAATAGGTTGCCTGTCAGTTTATATAATCTCTTTCTTGGGAGTTTGTCAGTGTAGTGAAGCATACACTTGCCAGGGATGCTTTTTACATCCCTGGTTATGGGGCAGATATTTGGGCAAAATAATCCACCTGAACTTCTCTGTGTGTGTGTGTGTTAAATCTGCAGTTGTTTTCTGCATTTCTTTCCACTGGTATACTTTTCATTTTTTCACACTGGTACATTGACAGCAATGATACAAACAAGGACAACTTGTTCTTATGCATGCTCAATCAGAAGTAAATCCCATTTAATTCATTGAAGTCCAGTACTCAAAGATGCATTCAGAGGATTGCAACTGGCATATCCAGTGGAGATTCTCCTGGTCAGGTATATCTGAATTATAAGTACCTGTGCTGATAAAACTCCTAGTATAGATCAGAACTAGATCATATGTATTTTTGAATTAAAATTATTTCATTTCATCCCTTTGCAAAATTGGGTATAAATTGCTTTTCAGTAGTAGCCCTTTGTATGTCATAGGTTAATTATATAACTTTAATATAGTGGGTCAGAACTGCACTTGACTTACAAATTGTACATCTTAGGTAGGACTGACATGGCTTGGAATAGACTTGTATGTGTTCAGTATCCCTTACCCAAAATGCTTGGGACCAGAAATGTTCCATATAGTGATTTTTTTTTGGGGGGGGGGCGAATTTTGGAATACTTGCATATACATAATAAGATACTTGGAGATGGGACCCAAGTCTAAACATGAAATTCATTTATGTTTTATGTTCACTTTATACACATAGCCTGAAGGTGATTTTATGCACAATATTTATTTTAATAATTTTGTGCATGAAACAAAATTTGTGTACTTGGAACCATCAGAAAGCAAAGGTTTCACTATCTCAACCACCCATGTGGACAATTTTGGAGTATTTTGGATTTCGGAATTCTGGATAAGGGATATGCAACCTGTATTAATTTTTTACCAGCACTACCTGCTCAGTTAACAGAATTAATGGGATTGCGAAAAGTCTGGGCTTAGACTTTTTGTTCTTCTAGTATATTTGAATTCAAAGTTCTTACTTTTCAGTTTGTGTATTCTAGCATCCGTTTGTGAAAAATGCCAAAGGAGTTTTTATCTTGAGAGATCTGATTAATGAGGCAATGGATATTAAACTGAAAATTCAGGAAGCACAACAACGTGAATTGTATCATGATGATGAAGAAAATTCAGTGAGTATTAAAACTGCTTAAAACACTATGGTTTTCTTACTAACCTTTCTATTCTGCCTCTTCTCAAAGGAGCTCAGAGCAGCACGCAAGGTCCTTTATGGCAAATACTATATGAGTTCAGTATGTAAAGTAATTTCAGTCTTCTGTGGTGCAGTCTTCTGTATCAGTTAAAATGCTGGCCTCTTGCAGCCTCTATTTTAGAAGGAAGTCTAAAACATATATTACAAGAAAACAAGACTTCATGTTTTTGTCTGTGGTTATGTTAAACGATTTTATCTTTTCTAATGTTTATTTCATCTTGTGAAACTTTTTTTGCATTTTATGGAAGCATTTTTTAAAGTATTAACAAAAATATAATATTTTTGAAATATAATATCTTAATATTTGTATGCAGGAAGAAGATGAAGCTGATTCTAGGACCATGGTACGAGCAAGGGGACAGGAGACTGGTACAATCAGAGCTGCTTGTGGAATGAATGATGGCATCAATACCATGATAGAGTATAATGACACCTTAGAGTCACAACTGGGAACAATGGTGATAAACACAGAAGATGAGGAAGATGAAGGAACAATGAAGAGTAAGTACTTCATTTTTAATGATACAGTCTGCAGGGGTTCAGTTCCTGGACATACCATGGATACCAGAAACTGTGGATAACAGTGAACCCTATTAAAATAAAGGACATCTGGTAAAAACATACCATAGAGTTGCATTGAAGGACCTAGGAAATGCCTAAAGAGGACACCTGTGGTATGTGCCCCTATTTTGTGTCCCACAGATAACTGAAACCGCGGATATAGGTTCCGCAGATACGGGATCCAACTGTATACGACACAGTTAAATTAAAAATATACAAATAAAAACAGAGCACACCACATTGAATACTAATTCCAGAGAAAGATGGATGCAATAAAAAGGCACTGGGACTTAATGTAGCAACTAATACGGTTTTTGTATAGATAATGTTTCTCAAATGGCCTTCCTGTGCCACTAATGTTGGACAACACATTTGGAACAGGAGTAAACGTATATATGTGTTTTGCGGGGGGGGGGGATAGGGATGAACTGCTGCAGTTTGGAAAGTTTTGTCTTAATTACAAGCTGATCCAAAGCCCTTCCAAATTTGGGCCCTACTTCATTAGAGTTTGCCACTGCTGCTATTGCCTTCTCGCCTTTCCTTGCCCTCACTGCCAGGTTGTTCTTCCCTTCCTGCCTGTAATGTAAGTTGCATTCTCCATTTCTCCAAAGACAGGGTGGGCAGTTTCAGGGGTACTGAAAGTTTCTTTTACATTGGAGACGTTCAGAAAGAGATCTCCCTACATCTCTAGGTAGTTGGTTTCATTGCTGAACTGCTCTTACTGTCAAGGAGTTCCTTCTAATGTTCAATCAAAATCTACCCTCCTGTAACTTACAAGCATTAGACTTGGTCCTAGCATCTGAGGCAGCAGAGAACAGCCCTTGAGATATTTAAAGAGTGCAGTCATGTCATCCTGCAGTCTTTTCTTCATGAGGCTGAACATGTCCAACTCCCTTGATCTTTCCTCATATGTTTTGTTCTCCATATCTTTTATCATTCTTGTTGCCCTTCTCTGAACCTGCTCCAACTTGTCACTATCCTTCCTAAAATGAAGTCCCCAGAACTGAATGTAATACTGTACTTCAGATGAGGCTTGGCTAGTGCAGAATATGGTCAGGAGAAAGTGGTTGGAAGGTATATACTGCTGATGGTTGGGGGGCGCTTCTGGCCAAAGCAAAAAGTGGGGACACTCCTCTTGTCCTGTTGGTCTTCTGTTTATACATCATCCGTTTATTTTCTCCCTTATTTATTACATCTCTTACTTGACTTGTCACATGTACATGTATCCCAGAACATTGATATTCTAAGGAAGCCCTCCCCCACAAACCTTCAAATCAAGCAACTTCCCTCTGATATCCCACTTTAGTCTGCTCTGACCAGGCCAAACTCCATTTCTTCCAACTCTGTCTCTTTTTGTCAGTGTTGTCAGAAAAAGAGAAGAACCAGTTGATAGGCAGATGTGTTCAATTGTATAGTGAACTAAGGCCAGACCAGTAGAACATCATTTTGAAGAGTCACTTTTGCCACTACATGTTCTGGTTGGGTCACATATGCACATTTATTTACTTATTTATTTATGGTAGAATAATTCGATCCTGCCCCATATTATGAGATCTCTCTGCGGCTTACAATAAAATTGGTTGAACAATTTCATAGAATCATAGAGTTGGAAGGGACCTTAGGGGCCATCTAGCCCAACTTCCTACTAGCATAGGAATCTGCAACTAAAGCATTCCTGGGAGGTCAGCATTAAACCTGTGTTTAAAGACCTCCAAAAAGGAGAGTCCACCAGTGTCTGAAGTGGTCTTTTCCACTGTTGAACAGCTTTTACTGTCAGGAAGTTCTTCCTAATGTTTGGGTGGAATCTCCCCTCCACCCTTGTAATTTGAATCCATTGGTTCATGTCCTACTCTCTGGAGCAGCAGAAAGCGAACTTGCCTTGTATTCTACATGGCATCCCTTCATAAATGGAAAGATGGCTATCATATAATCTTTCAATCTTCTCTTCTCCAGGCTAAAGACCCACAGCTCCTTAAGCCTTTCCTTATAGGTAGCTTGATTTCCAGCTCTTTGATCATCTTGGTCACTCTCCTCTGGACACATTCTCTCTTGTCTATATCCTCCTTGAACTGTGGTGCTTTGAATGGAACACAGAATTCTAGGTGAGGTCTGAGCAAAGCAGAAAAAAATGATACAGGGTGAGTAGCCCTTATCTATAGTTGGTGTGGCTACTGCTTCCTCTTTTTATTTTTTCTGACTTCACTTTTCTTTTTATTAATAGCAGAAAGGACCAGAGCATTTAAAAAACTACATATAGCTGGGGCTATAAGCAGGCCAAAATCTGCCCACTTCTACATACACAGTATCTCTATATACTCCTTCAACATGATTTTTTCTATGTGGTAAATGGTATAGAACTGATTAAATAAAAATAAATAAACATAATATGTTGCTGCTCCCAGGTATATTTGTGGAAGACATTCAGAATGAGGTAAGTTATTGGCAGAGTCCATTGTGCTCTGGATGGCATAATTGGGAGCCAGATTAGGATTCTGTGCTGAGCTTGTTTTCTTCCAAACCATTTCCTAATTTCTCTGAAATGGCAAGCTCCGTTGTTTGCAGTGGGAAGCATACCTATTCTCAATTGAGCTAATGTCTATTCTAAATCGAGCCAAGGGGAGTCTGGCCATCACTGCATGTCCAGTAGAAAAAAAAATCCTCTGTGGAAACCAAGGAGACTTCCCCAAATAATTGGTTATATGCCCGTAGGGTGATTTACTCAGAGGGAAAGGAAAACCCCATTGACCATGTCCAGGCTTTGACTTCAGCAGCTCTTTACATCTTGGCTAAGATGCTTCTGCCATACTAGGCAAAATGTAGGATATTGATCCATATTTTGGTGCATTATGGGTGGCAGAAGGAGGAACACGATAAAAAAGAAAAACTGTCTTGGTCTCACCTTTGTCACAGTGGTGGTTTCTCCCACACTAGGGAGCTCTTTTCCAAAGGAGGCTAGGCTGGCCTCCTCTCTGCTCTCCTTCCACCATATTTTTTCATTTAGGCTTGCTTTTAGATATTAACTGGTTGTTGCCAAAGGGTCTTTTAGTGTGTCTGTGCATACATGTTCATGCTACTTTTATTTTCAGTTATATTTTAAATATTTTAAAATTGTTTTAAATTAATATATTTTAAAAAACACAGGACAGCTTGTTTTTGTAACTTTTAAATTATAATTATTGTGTTTTAGCTACACTTTGTTTATAATTATGTTGTGAGCCACCTTGAATTCCCTGTTACAAGAAAGCTGGAATATTAGACAAACAAACTTGAAGAGGTGTATTAAGAGAAAGCGCCTTCTACCTGTTGTTAAAAGCAGGGTAATGTCAGTGATTTATTATTATTATTATTATTTTATTCAATTATATCCTGCCTTTCTTCCAATAGTGTGACTCAAAGTGGCTAACAACACCTTTAAAACAATGAAAGTTAAAAACAATTCAAAAGTAAACTAACAGTATAAATATAAAATTTTTAAAAGAATTAAACAATTTATGAGTTAAAAACATTAAACATTAAAGTATTAAAATGCATTAAAAACTATAAAGACCCTTCATAATCTGTGAGAAGAAAGGTTTCTTATGATAGAATGTAGTAATGGGAATAGCCAGTTCCGGTATTTGTTACTGCTTAAATTGATGGGTTTGAGAGGGTGCTGCTGCATCCCCTGTGCAGCTGACAGGTAGGAATTGCATGTGCCATGTGGCTGTCTGGGTTGGTGGTATGCCAGCGGATAAGTACTCCTTATGTTTTCTGGCTGCTCATTACTATACTGATTGGAAAATGTGGACAACTGTTGAGCTTATTTATATATTAGGTTTTCTAGATTATTTTTACATTTTACATTTACATTTTTACATTTACATTGTACTGTTGTCATGGGATATGCCTGAATAGTCAAGGTGTCCTTTTAAAAAAAGCAAGCCTACAAATGCATGCACCTATGATCACAGTGACCGACTTCTGGGAAGGTATGTCTTTATTAATGAGAAAACAAGGTTTATAAATTTTAAATGTTGAGTTTAGGCCTGTTTCATTAATAGGATGGTACACTACTATTTTACTGTTTATATCACTATATAGAGTGGTAGAAAATGAAAATTGACAAGTGCCAAAGTAGCTCTTTATATTCTTGGAAATATTTTTTTTTTCCACTAGAGGGAATATTTTCTGAAAATAACATGTATTCAGTTACAAAAGCAAAGGTTTTGTTTTTAAACTGTTTCATGGACACTTAGTACAAGTTGCAGTTCTTCTCTATTTAGTGGTCAAATACTGGAAATAAAAAACAATTATTCCCCAATTAGCTGCAATTTCTGAACCCATGTAATGCATACAGATGAGTTCTAATGAGATAAGAATGTAGAGGAAGGCAAGAACTATCAGCACCAGCAAATTCGTGTTTCTTAAATTGCTTTATGATTAACAAATCAAACATGCTCTAATCTATTTTGTGGCATATATTTTAGCTTGGTCTACAGATGAGGTGGCAGAATGATTTAACTATTTCAGGCTGTGTATAGGAGATGCTAGGTTTTGGGTGGATGTTTCTCAAATGCCCTGGAAGTATTTTTAAAAGGGAAATTTCACCCACACCCTCACCTCCCCCCACACACTTACCTGTAGCATCCCAGGGAAAGATCCAGGCCAGGGCCTATAAAATTCTTTTTAAAAAAAATAGGGACGCATTTAAAAATTTGATCCATATGACTCTACACCTCATTTCCACACTCTTTGTTTTATGTTGTTGTTGTGACCATTAAGTCATTTTCTGACTTATGGCAACCCTACGGTGACCCTATCACAATGTTGTCGTGGCAAGATTTGTTGAGAGAGGGTTTGCTATTGCCTTCCTCTGAGGTTGAGAGAGTGTGACTTGCCCAAGGTCAACCAGTAGGTTTCCATGGCCATGTGAGGATTTGAACCATGGTCTCCTGGAGTCCTAATTCAACGCTCAAACCATTGCACCACATTGGCTTTTTGTTTGTTCTAAGTAGCATTTGCTAAAAGGAAAACCTGTTGCTATAGACAAATTTCTGCAATCTTAACTTCTGGGACAGGCAACAAAATTTTTTAGCCCTGTAGCTGAATTATTTTCCTTTTATTGTGTTTTCTAGCTAGTATTTGTGCACTTGAAAATATTGCCAGATCTTTAATAAACAGTCAAAATTTGTAGTCATCATGACACTTTCAATTCTTCTAGTCCTAACCAATCCATCACTCTTCTCAATATGAATTGCCATAAACAAGGTGGTGGTAAATTGAATACCCCTTTCTTTCTGGCTGGATAGAATCACTATTTGAGTGTGGGTGTTAACCAGGTTCCTGCACAGGATTCATGCAGAATTGTAGAACTTTAGTGCAGAACAGCAGGAAGACCGTGTTCAACTTTTAGCCCTGGAACAGTTTTTTCTGCCAGGTGAATTTCAACTGTAAATGTCTAAATGAATAAGAGAAAAGCTGGTGTGAGTAGTAAGTGGTATTTAACACAGATGTGAGTTGGATCCCTCCATCCATCACTTTATTTCTCCCAAGCTGGGACTCAAGGCAGCTTACAGAAAGAAAATACAATAAAACATGTATAAACACATACAGAATTAAAATTCAAACTGTATTAAATAACAACAGAATTAAAACCAATTAAAATTTTACTTTAAAACAGATTGCAGCATCAAAAATGCCCCCTCCCCAGTTTTTGTTGTTAAAATCAGTTCCCAAAAGCTTGCTGGGAAAAAAGATCTTAACTTGCCACCAAAAAACAAAGAAGGATCCATCCCAACATCCTTATGAAGGAAGTTCTAAAATGTCAGAGCAGCCACAAAGGCCTTCTCCTGGATTTCCACTGACAGTGCCTGTGAAGGTGGTGGGATAGAGAGACGTGTCTACTCTACTGAACTTTAAGCTCAGGAAGACTCATATGGGAAGATCTCTCTCTCCCCCCCCCCTCTGGCTTTTCTTTGCAAACGAAGATTCAGGAAGGACTCATCCCGCGCTTTCTGCAAGTGCACTGATGACTAAAAAGGCCAATCCGAGATAAACAAGTCCAGTTGCAGAAAGCACAGCAAAAGGTCTCCTTGGGTGATGACTCCGGGTTGTGATTCTTTCCGCGTTGTCATTTCTCTTCAAGACTTGTTCGGCGTGAGCTCTCAAATGAGGCTGCAGCATTGTGGATAGTGTGTCTCCAAGCCTACCGATGTGAGGCCATGGCAGACCATTGTTGGTGATCAATTTGGCTGAGCCTGAGATGTTGTTTCAGGGAGTCCTTGTATCGCTTTTTTGGAGCACCCCTCTTATGCTGACCCATAGCGAGTTCACCATAGAGTACTATTTTTGGGAGGCGATGGTCCTCCGTCCTAGAAACGTGCCCTGCCCAGCGCAGCTGTGTTCTCAATATCATGGCCTCAATGCTGGTGATCCCTGCTTGCTCAAGGACAGCAACATTGATCCACCTGTGCCTGTGAAAGTGGTGGGATAGAAAGAAGTGTTTGCTCTACTGAACTTTAAGCTCAGGAAGACTCATGGGAAGATACCGTTCTTCAAATAGCCTGGATCTGAGCCATGTAGGGCTTTTTAGGTCAAAACCAGCACTTTGAATTGTGCCTATAAACATATGAGCAGCCTGTGCAGCTTTTGCAACAAGAGAATTGGTTAAATACCTATGTACTTTATAATGCATGTGTGACAATATGGTGTTTCTGTGTTCAAACTGTACTAATCAATTACCCCAGATTGAGCACAGAACCATAAAAATGTGTGATCAACTATTAGCTTCCCCAAACACATCTTGCCAAAAAGAAGGGTGGGTGAGTGGAGGAATTTCTTTACAGTGTGGTGATGGTGGTTTTGGCCACTTGGTGGTGACTTCTGTACTGCAGTTGCTACTGCCACATTTGCCAATAGTGTCTCTCTTTCACTTCTAAATACGAATGTTTGTGGAGTCTTCCATGTGGAAACTGAAATTTTGCTGCTTTTAGTCTCATATGCTGTTTTAGATTGCTTATGAGGAGATTGCGTTGAGTTGTGAATATTACTGTAATATTTAAAAATTGTGTTAATATGTTCTTGATACTTCCTAAGCAGAAAAACAATCTGTGAATGCAATAAACTGTTTATACATAGCACTGATAGTGTTTAACCAAGAGGGGGAGCTGTAGCACAGCTTTTAAGTCAAAATTGACTTCTGTAACTTTTATACCACTCATTACAATATTCTTCCATTTCCTCTGGTGATATTGCTAATGAATGGTAAGTAGTAAGATATAGTTGCTTTGCATAATTGACATATTATGTTAATCGACACATTAAAGCACCACTATAATATAGTGTGTGATTAAGATACTTTATTTTGAAATGTGTGTGTCCTCCTACAACTACACTTATCAAACAATCTCATTCTGTGGTTTCCTGTTTCGTTTGGTAGCAGACCAGGATCTGTTGCCATGTAATGTGTAAAATGATTCTGACTAGCCAAAAAAAATCATAGTGCTAGGTAAGTTGTGTTTTCACTGTACGTAGGCTTGTTTATTTACCATACATATGAAAAATGAGGATTATTTGTTATTTTAGAGTATGCTAATTTTTGTTTTAAATACAACGGATGGATATCCATCGACAATATAATGAACTGGAGGGAAGTAGTGATACCAGCAACATCATGTTGCAGCATGCGCAGTGCTCCTGCTCAGAGTTCTAGTTGCACAGCTGTACTTGCTTTTAGGATACCGCATTCCCAATCCATTCCCTGATTTCCCCTTTTCCATTTTTGAAGAGCCCCTTTCCTCTATGAGGCCCTGGACTTGATTGGACTTGAGTTACCTCTAGTTTGATCTTGTCCCATTGTATATTTGTTTGTATTTCCTTGAACTATGTCAACTGGAAATGCTGTTAAATGTTTTGATAGTCTTTAGTATGATCAGCATCTTGGGAAACAGCTGTTAAAAGGGACAAGGGGAATATAAGCATTTTTAATAAAGATATATTTCCAGACCTCAGAGGAAATTCAAGTACCAAATTGTGTTGTCTCCCCCCTCCCCTTTTGCCTGATATGTGCAGGGGGGTGTTAAACGCATATTTCCAGGCTGTCAAAGCCACAATACCTGGTTCACTTGTATCTGAGATGCCATAACTCCACAGGTATGCTGGGATTGTGATGCCTAGTGCACTGCAGTACCAAGCTCAGGAAGTAATATTGGTAAGACTAGGAGGTCAAACAAAATGAAAGTGGAATGTGCAAGAAAGAGGTATTCAGAGGAACTTTATATAGAAGAAAAGAAAGGGGGGGCCTGAGATATAGAGATAAGGGGCTGACATAAAGAAATTCAGGGAAATTTACAGTAGTGTGAAAAAAAGGAAGTATACTTTGCAGTGGAAGGAATAGCTTGACAGAAAGTATATTTAAAAGGACTTATCTGTTCTAGTCTGAGGTGCTGTTGCAAATTCTTTTTTCTGCTGGATATGCTGTGAATTGAGCCTGGAGCTATCATTAATGTAAAATGTGTTCTCTAGTACTGAGTGGTTGGTTGTAAACCCCCCCCCCAGCCAATTAATCTATTCAATGGAATCATGTGAGCAGTCCAGTTAAAATCACTTTGAACAGCTTTTACCTCAGCCTTGAATGGCTTGATGCATTTGTCTTACTAATTTGTTCTGTATAATTTTTCTTGGCAAGGTGACCTGTGCAGTCTTCAGTCTATGGGGGCTATATTTGTGTATGCCTTGCTAAATTGCTTCTAGTGCTCCATTTTTCACCTTATCACTTCTATGGTAATGTTCCTTTCATGTTTGGTTAAATTGATTTAGGTGTAAAAATGTATCAGCCTTGCGTAGGATTCTTCATGGAAAAGAATTTTTAATAATAATCTAAATAGTATTTTAAACGTAATGGAATTGAATTCACTAATATAGTCATGCAGATTCATATTTTATGACTTGTGTAACAACTGGCAAAAAAAGTATATGTAATTTTTTTTTTAATTTCATGTGTTGCAGAAAATGATCTTCTACATTTTTTTCTTGAGACTTGGCATGAAACTTCAAAGTTGTCCATACAGTTTCACCCCTGTATCTGCTGATTCACCAACTGCGGATTCAATTATCTGTGGTTGGCAATAGGGGGGGAAAGGGAGGGGGAAGGAGGGATCTCTTGTCCCCTCCCTTCCCCCCTCAGAAGAGCTCCGTTTACAGCAGGGGGGGGTGATGGTGGGTGGGGGAAGGGAGGGGAGAGGAGGGAATCTCCTGCCCCCTCCCTTCCTTCCAGGAGAG
Source organism: Gambelia wislizenii (assembly GCA_030847615.1). Lineage (NCBI taxonomy): Eukaryota > Metazoa > Chordata > Lepidosauria > Squamata > Crotaphytidae > Gambelia > Gambelia wislizenii. The sequence continues at coordinate 37,855,893 of JAUMIR010000004.1, forward strand.
CGCGTTCTTCTTCGTGGTCTCTGTGAATCCACACATATAGGACCCTCCTTTGCCTGTCTCTTCAGTTCCTAATAGGTCCTTTTATAGGCCAAGGGAAAGTGGGTGGAGCTACCACCAAAAATTGAATAGAGGCTCTAACGACTTTCCAAACTGCTCTGCGCAGGCGCAGGATTAACCCTATATGTGTGAATTCACAGATGACCACTCAGAGAACTACAGTTACAAGTAAGCAACCTGTCCATTCACGGCAGCGGGGGGCAATGGCAGCGTTCCCTATTATCTGCAGATTTCACTATTGGGGGGGAACCGATCCCCCACGGATATGGGGGTGCTACTGTACTTACCTGTTTTCACATTCTGTGTCTTCTTTTTCCTAGATCAATCTGCATAGGAATAGGGAACTTCTTGTGTATTTCACCCTGTTTCCTGATTCATATTTTAGAGTATCCTCCCTGGACTTTGCACTTGCTAGATACATAAGATGACATTTTCCATCATCTACAATGTTGTGCTCCTTTGCCCTACTCTAGTGGCTGCCACCTTTTATCTAACCCCTTTCCCTTCAATATTGGCTACTGGGTTTCAGTTCACCACCTTACTAAATGCTTTCACACTTCAGCCTTGGTTTATTCTGCCACTAGGATCTTTACCTCTCCGTATCAAAAATGCATAAAATATAGGACAGCAGTTTTAGGCTGTCAGGCTGAACACACATATCCATTACGGTAATGACAAACCTGTTGTTATTGTTAACAGCTTTTGAGTAGACTTAGGCTCATGGCATGGTTTATTAAAGAAAACAATTAATATATTATATTTTACAGGACTTTTTCAGACACCCCTTACCGCGCAAGAAGCCTCCGGAACAGTTACAACACTGTCGCGTGGCAGGGGGTCCGTTTTGGGCAACGCCGTCCCTCTCTCGGCGTTGTCCATTGCTCACAGGCAACTTCCGTGAGTAAAAAATGGCGGGGCTGCCTCCAATCATACCCGGAACAGTCACAGATGATGCCAAAAGCTGGACGGCGGCGTCTGAAATGGAACCCCTGCCACGCGACAGTGTCGTAATTGTTCCAGAGGCTTCTTACGCGGTAAGGGGTGTCTGAAAAAGTCCACAACCTTAGAATTTTATAATTATATCTGACTATTTGATATCCTCCAGCAAATAAATGTTCAGTTTCAGATTGCAGTAGGTAAACAATACAGGACCTATATCTCATCATCTGGCTTTTCTTCGCAAACGAAGATTCAGGAAGGACTCATCCCGCGCCTTCTGCAAGCGCGCTGATGACTAAAAAGGCCAATCCGAGATAAACAAGTCCGGTTGCAAAAAGTGCAGCAGAGGGTCTCCTTGGGTGATGTTTTTGGGTTGTGATTCTTTCTGCGTTGTCGTTTCTCTTCAAGACTTGTTCGTCGTGAGTTCTCAAATAAGGCTGCAGCATTGTGGATAGTGCGTCTCCATGCCTCCCGATGTGAGGCCAGGGCGGACCACCGTTGGTGATCAATCTGGCCAAGCCTGAGATGTTGTTTCAGGGAGTCCTTGTATCGCTTTTTTGGAGCGCCCCTCTTACGCTGACCCGTGGCGAGTTCACCGTAGAGTAGTATTTTTGGGAGGCGATGGTCCTCCATCCTAGAAACGTGCCCTGCCCAGCGCAGCTGTGTTCTCAATATCATGGCCTCAATGCTGGTGATCCCTGCTTGTTCAAGGACAGCAACATTCGTCACATAGTCAGTCCAGTGTATATTTAGGATTGTGCGTAGACAGCGCTGATGAAAGCGCTCGAGGATAATTAAATCTTAACATAGACTACCTGGCGTCCTGTTGGTTATTCCCAAATAAAGCAAAACTAGACAAAATATAAGAAAAGCAGGAGTTGGGTTTGGCTCACATAAAAAGACTTTGTAAAAAGGATCTTCTTTGTCAGGCTTTGTTAACTAAGGTATTCATGTATCCCTCTCCCATTTTTCTCCTGGCTCAGAATGGTGCAGCTTTTAGTTCTAAGAAACAAATTATATCCTGAAAGCTTGAATTTTCACTGCCCTCTTCCCTGTACACTGCCCTAAAAATGTGGTATGATGAAGGTTGCTATTTTTGGGAGGCGATGGTCCTCCATCCTAGAAACGTGCCCTGCCCAGCACAGCTGCGTTCTCAATATCATGGCCTCAGTGCTGGTGATCCCTGCTTGCTCAAGGACAGCAACATTTTCACATAGTCAGTCCAGTGTATATTTAGGATTGTGCATACACAGCACTGATGAAAGCGTTCAAGGAGTCATAGGTGGTGGTGATAGGTGACCCATGCACTTAGATAGTTTGTATTAGTTTACTTTGTCAATTTTTAGTGTGTCATAAAGTTTTATCTGTTGTTTTTCTGATTTATGCTGTGTAGATGTAGGTAGATCTGAATCTACTTATTGATATCTGGGAAATTTGCAATATGACTAACAAGGGTTTCTGGCCCCCAATAAGAGCGTTTAATAAGAGCGTTTAAAATTGAAAGTTCGGCTTTGTGCTAATCCCTTATAATTTAGCCTCTGTGTTCCTCACCTCTGAAACAGGAATAGTGTGAATATGGAACAATTATGGAGGAGTAAATCTTAGTAACTGTTCTGTACTCATGATTGCTACTCAGTCACAAATTCTGACACTATTGCCACAGTCATAGCTCCCTTTTCCCCACCTACCTTAGTGGGCATCAGCTGCATGGGGAGATGGAGGTCCATTCTACTGGTAATCAGAGCACAGGTGAACATTTCCTTCAGGTTTGGGGGGTTGGGTCAGGAGAGGCTACTTTGTTAAGTATAAGCAATACAAAATGATAGCCACTGATTGTATTTGACGCAATGTTAGTGCTCTATTTGCCACTTTGATACTTTGTTTTAGAATTCCTGATAATACAGCAATTTATCTGTAAGCTCATACATATTTCAATTAACAAAGTAGCTATATTCCTGGGCTTTACTTCTTTAATAGAAACTTTGATACCAGAGTTACTAATAACAGAAAGAATAGGGATAACACCACAAAAAGAATTAAATCTTAACATCTTTTTCTTTCTTAAAAAGAAAAAAAAAGAAAACAAAGAAAAGCAGTTTAACATGTTTCAGCAAAGTTTGTATTCAAAATTAACATTATGCACATATGAAATGAAACAGCCAGGTCAAGTAAGCCTTGCACAATGGGGGGAAAGCCCCATGTTGAATCATCTAGCGACCACTTGAAAGGTTCTTCTAAAATGCATCCCAGGATGACCCCCCCCACTTCCACTTTTCTTATGAATTCCATTTTGGTGATGAAATGTATGGGTCTATGCTTTTTCAATATGCGAGGGTAGCTGGTGAGGCAGTCTAACCACCTGCTTCCTGCTTTTCTTTTTCTTTCTCTCTTACACATGCTCAAAAAGTGATTCTGGAGGAAACGGTTTGCCTTGCCTGTTGTATGTAAGCACACACAGTAACAGTAGGATCTGCTGGAGGAGAATCCTATTCTTTTCCTAGTCAAGCTTTTTTGTATTGTTTATTGCAGATACACTGCTGGAACCCAACACTGAAAGTCTGTCTTTCTTCAGCCTTCCTTCACTATCCTGCCAAAGCCAGTGCTTTAAAAAAAAAAACCCTTTCAGCTAGACAAAATATAAGAAAAGCAGGAGTTGGGTTTGGCTCACATAAAAAGACTTTGTAAAAAGGATCTTCTTTGTCAGGCTTTGTTAACTAAGGTATTCATGTATCCCTCTCCCATTTTTCTCCTGGCTCAGAATGGTGCAGCTTTTAGTTCTAAGAAACAAATTATATCCTGAAAGCTTGAATTTTCACTGCCCTCTTCCCTGTACACTGCCCTAAAAATGTGGTATGATGAAGGTTGCTATAGAAATGTTTTTAATAAATCATACGTGATATCGACTTGCTTGGATGCTGCAACAGTTTGCCAGTTTTGATTCTGCCTGTTTGCCCTATTTCTTGAACATTTCTTATTTGGAGCAAGAATTAGAATACTCACTAATGTCATCTTCATCTAATTTGCATCCCTCTTCCCATTTCGTATTGATTAGTGCTGGCAGCAGGACTGTCTAAAAGGTTTTTTTGAGCCTTTGGTGAATTAAAACTTTATTCTCCCCTTGCCTGTGAAGTTTGTATTCAGAGCAATATAGCATTATGCTACTGAAAGTTGACTGGTCTGTTTTCATTTTCATTTTTAATGCCTGTCATTGCTGACTTTCATCTTACTACTGCCTGTGTGTCAGGGAGAGTTAGTGGGGAATGGAATCCCCGGAAATGCAAGGAACATTATTCAGCTGGTGAACTGCTAAACTGCCTCTGTGTGGCTCCTCTTAAAGCACTGTAAGAATCTTCCAAGACATCTCAGGTGGTGATGTAGGTGCTGTCCATTTGGCATGCTATAAGTGATTATCTGCCTTGCTTCTTTAGACCAACTTGCTATGCCTTAGCTGAGAGCTGATATAAATCTCTCATTGTTGAAGCCGGAACCATTTCCTCTCACCTCCTGCATTCTCTCTACTGCCCAAGTGTACAGCTTGATCTTAATTTTCAGAGCGTTCTTGGCACAGCTGAGTGTGCTGACTTTGAACTCAAAGAGAGTTCTAAGAGAGAACTCACCCTTATACCACAAACTTGAAAGCCCAAGGGTGCTGCTGTTTTAGCATCTGGACCCTGAAAGAAGTTGTTAAGAACTTTTCTTGGTACTTCTCTCCTGCACTCTTTCCAGCTTTCTAATATCCTTTGGAGATTATGTGACCATAGCAGTGCATATCTGAAGAGGGGTTATAAGTCAGTGGTCCTGCAGAAGGTCCTGGATTTAATTCCAAATATCTCCTAGTAGGGTTGGGCAGGTCTCCTGTCTAGAGACTTGGGAAGCCACTGCCAGTCAATGTAGAAAACACATTGTGTACTACATGAGCTTAACTCCATATATGTCACCATCCTTTCTCCCTAATGCTGTACAGTATTTAGACATTATTTAGGTGGGTTTTAGGTTAATGCTTGTAAGTTTCTTCTAGTCTTTGAAAAAGGCTTGGGCAGAAATTTAGCTAGCTAAATAAAATGCACATTGCATGTTCACTGCTTTTTGAACAATTTGTTATCAGAAGAATAGGACATAATTCAGAACAAATCAATGTTGCTGCCTGTGCTTCATTGTTTGCGGCTCACTGCAGATCAATAAAACTAATGCCTAACTTCTTAAATGGAAAGTTCTGGCTCGCTAGTCTGGTTGCGAATTATACCCTTTCACTTGGAAGCCCAGTCCCTGAATCTTTGTTTCAGCAATTACTGGTTGTGGATACCTAGTGTTCAAAGGAAAATTATAAGGCACCTCTCTCTTATCCTATACATCCAAAGACTAAGACTCACTTTACAAAACAGGCAATGCTATGTTCTGGTCCAGGTTCTAACTGACCCTTTGTTTACTACTTGTAGCATTATTCCCTTGTAGCTATTGCCATAAAAACAATTTGACACAGAGGTAAAGTTGACCACCATGATCTCGGTTTTAAAATGAGATTAATTTTACTTAACAGGCCAGTGGATCTTGCACTTATGATTTCATAGTTTCAGCTCAATATCTAGCCAGAATTACTAAGTCCTCTACAGAGATCTGCCCTACATTCTATGGGGATAAATCTTGGTTCATTAAAAAAAAAAAAACCCTCTTCTTTTCCCTGTAATTTATATAAATAAATTAAGTTTCTGTCTGTCCATTTGCTACCATATCACTCAGAAACAGAGGGATTTCCATGAACCTGGTAGTTATGTCTAGTCTGATATAAAACCTAGGCTATGTGGCATATGCAAAATCCCTGTTGGATATGCACGATGAGTACTGGCATCCCCCCAATTTCCTCAGAAGGAGCTAGATGAATTCAGATCAAATTTGGAGGATATATTTTCAGTGGTTTGGCTTATAATATAGGCACCTAGTGCATGTGAAATCTGTTTGAGGGCTGGTGGAGCAACCCCCACTCCTTGAAAACAACTTGATGGATTTGCATGAAATCTGGAGGGGCCATTTAGGATGTCTAACTCTAAAATATGAATGTGGATATGCAGAATCCACATGTGAGAGGTCTGTGGTGGGCTGCTCCAGAAATTAACCCTAACAAAGCTGGGCAATTCTTGTTAATCTATAGTACTAAAAGGATTTACATACATACATATATTTAATTCAGTCAATGACCAGCAAAATTTAAAAATGAATACAGAGGTTAGTCAGAGGCATAGCTCTAGAACTATAAAACACCTGAAATTTTGATGTGCATATTATGAGGATACTAGAGTGAGTTTCTTTGGGTTATTTGGTTCTTAAAACACATTTATGTTTTAACTGTGCTGCAGTCCACCTTTCTTATAGGGCTCTGAAGTTGTACTGTGTCAACTGGCCTTCCTAGGGTTTTCATAACTGTGGTTTCACTCAGACAGGAAAAGCACAATGACTGACTAGGGCAACTGCTTAACTGTTTGAAGAATTTAGTACATGAAATTAAGGGCTACTCTAACTTGTGCATAGCTGAGTATGTTCCATAGTTTCTTTAAAAAACCACACCCTTATTTGGGATCCATCAAAATACAGAGACATAGCTGACTGGCTCCCACACATACATAGATTTATTCATATGCTGCTAGGTAAGGACTGAGAAGCAAAGTGTTAGATTTTAAATGGAGAATAAGGTTTTTCGTTCTCATATACATATATATGAAAAACCTTATGAGCAGTGTGTGTTTATGTGTGTGTGTGTGTGTGTGTAGGAAACCTTATTCTCCATTTAGAATCTACCACTTTGCTTCTCAGTCCTTAGCTAGCAGTACTTTTTATTTTATCTTAGTTCCAGCAACCACTACTAGGTGCCTGACTTACTAGACCCTAACTTATTGAGTTGTCCAGTTTTATTTGCAAATAGCACACTTTATTTACTGTTGGACTTCTATGCTTAGTTGGTACAATATATTTCAAGTGAATGTGAATTGATGTGTGGGATGTATGTTGTGGGAACCTTGTGTCAGCTGAGTTGCTTGTTTTACCAGAGTTTCAGTAGAAAACCTAAGCTAAAATACTTTGGTTCCAAAACCCCATTACTCAGTTATTTTTCATATAGAGCAATGACTCTATTCTCTGTAAAATCAGAGAGTCAAAATGTAGTGTAATTAAATATAAGCATCTAAGAAGGCAGCCATTAAATGTACAATTGCAGACAAAGTCTCTTATTGACAAATTTAATAAAAGGGAGAGAGAAAAGTATTTTACCAGGAGACGTCTTTTTCTTTGCATTGTTTTTTAGTGCTTAAAAAAGGATGGGCATAGGCTTTATTTTGTGTTGTAGTTAAGTTTGTACTGTTCTGTTACAAGATCTCTGCATTGGGAGAAAAAAATGACACCATTTAAGAATAAATGAAATTTAAGACACCATGTATGTACTTGATTCAAGCACTTGATTCAAGAAGATGAGTGTTAATCCATCTCACATATATCATTTCCTCATTTCCATTGATAGAATCCATTAACGATCAGAAATAAAGCCATCTTGTCTTGGGCATGCTTGTCTGTGCTAGTTTTATTCTAATTTTCCTATATGTAAGGGATAGGCCTACTATATAAAGTTGATCTGCTGGTTCTAGGAATCGCTGTACTCTGAATTTGCTAGCATATTTTGAATACATATTTGTTCTTGTTCCAGTTAAGTGTCACTTTGCAACCTCAATTGGGCATTCTATATAGCATTTCTCTAGCTTTGTCATTACAATTTTCTCAGTTTTCTTGTAGAAATTTATTGGCAATTGATCACGCTTTACTCTTCACTTTTTTTTTTTTTGGCTGTCTCTGGCAGATCTTTTCACTCTGCCCTGGTTGTCTACAGCTACAGATTGCACTGGGGAAGGGGTGCTCTTATGCTCTTAATTTTTTTTTTACCTTGCCCCACTGTTCATTTATCTCAGTTCACCTTCAATCTTTCATTCTCATCTTCAGATGTTATCTTTTGTTGAATAACTACCCAAGCATTAGGAAGATCTTTCTGATGGTAAGAGCTGTTCGACAGTGGGATACACTGTCTTGTAGTGTGGTGCAGTCTGCTTTGGAGGTTTTTAAACAAAGGGTGGATTACCATCTGTTCGGAGTGGTTTGATTGTGTATTTCTGCAAAGTAGGGGGTTGGACTCGATGGTTCTCGTGGTCTCTTACAACTCTATGATTCCATGATTCTATAACACTAAATTTTATTTATCTCAGAGGCATGGCTGGATGTGAGTTCAGCTACATGCATTGTTGTTGTGTGCCTTCAAGTCATTTCAAATTTATGATGACCTGAAAGTGAACCTATTGCAGGGTTTCTTAGCAAGATTTGTTCAGAGGAGGTTCTGCCTTTGCCTTCCTCTGAGACTGAGAGTGTGTGACTTGTGCAAGGTCACCCAGTAGGTTTCGATGGCCAAGCAGGGATTTGAACTCTGGTCTCCAGAGTTGTAATCCAACGTTTAGACCACTATACCACACTGGCTCTCTAGCTAGATACTTACTAGCTAGAATCTAGCTATTTCTAGCTAGATACATACCAGGTAGATACATACCAGGCAAATATGTTGAACCCAGAATAGTAATTTTCAATAAAACAAAGAAAAAGCTTTAATGTGTTTAATGTTGTCCAGGCAATTATGTCTTCAAAGAGGTAAATGTGACAGATAGTGCTTGTGCTGACCCTTCATTTGTTGCTATTTTAGATATACTGTACAGCTATGCTGACCTGTAAGGGTGTGAATATTACCCAAGTCCTGCCTTAAGCATTGCTAGCATTAAAACTGGCAAATGTTCTTAAATAGTTATGTTTTACAAGTATTACTTCAGTCATACAGGTATACCTCAGTTAATAAAGTAGATGTGTTATGGACATTGCTTCTTTAACAGAAAATTTGGTACCACAGGTAGAAATAACATGGGAAGAGTAGGGATAGAATCCTATATCACAAAAATGGAAAAGCAGTTCAATATGTTTCACCAAAGGTTTCATTCAAAACTTTGCCCACGTGAAATAAAACAACCAGGTAAAGGAAGCCTTCCATAAGTAAACAAAACATTTTAAACCTTCTACAGAGCACTTGAAAACTTCTTCCAAATGCATCAAAGGATTACTTTCTTTCACCAGCCTCTACTTTTCTTATGATCTCCATTTTGGTAGTCAGACTCATAGACATATGTGTTTTCAACATCCAGGGGGTAGCTGGTGAGGGCAGGCTAATTCACTTTCCCTCTTTCTTTCTGTTTTGCTATTCACTCATGTTCTGGAGGCAGCTGCTGTTACTTTGCCTGTTGTAGGCAGGCACAGACACTAGAGTAGGATTGGCTGAGAAATATCCTGTTTTTTTCCAGGCTCAAGCTTTATTGCACTGTTTATTGCAGACATGCTGCTGCAACTTGACTATTGAGTGTCTGTATTTCTCCAGTCCTTCACCACCTTCCCAGAGCTAATGCTGTTCAAAAAATGTCCGGCTAGGCAGAGAACAAGGAAGAAAAGAGGAGGGGCTGGGTGGTCAAAAAAAGAAGGAGCTTCTTTATCAGAGTCTTTGTTAACTGAGGTATGCCTGTATTTGCACAGGTGTGTTCTTGATCAATCTAGTCTTGAGTAGTGCTTTTATAGAGGATCTATGTTTTGTAAAGTCAGCCTTAATTGTTGTACTTATTATACTTTTTCCTTATAAAAATCAAGATGCAAACATATTATTAGAAGATTATTTAGTCAAGAATAGGGACCAATACGTTTTGGAATGCTGATTCATAGCAGCACCAGCAAAAACAAAGAGAAAACTGAATGATTTGATAAGTAGCTTCATTCCTAGGTATTAAATAACATTACTAAGAGGAAAAATACAAGCAGCATACAGTATCTTAACAGTAAGTTTACATAAGCATTTTAATGTAGGCAGCAGTTTCTTCAACCAAGAAAATGAGGGGACAGTAGTTTGGTGGGCTGGGACATGTGCAGTACATGAGAGGGGGATTCCTGTCAAGCTACTCAGCTCTAGAAGTTTCCAAACAGAGTCTCTGCACAGGTGACTCTGAGAGTGGAAGTGTTTCACCCATTTCTTCTCATCTGTTCACTCAAAAATGCTCTCCTTCTGGCCTACTTTTCTCCCAAAGAGAAAGAAAATAGGAAGCCCAACTAACTTCTTGGATTGGTAAGAGAACTCAGAGAGGAACTCTGTGTTTCTTAATAAATAGACAAGAGGGATAAAACCTTCTCCTTCCCCCAACATCTCTGAGCCCTGACTCTGAATAGGGTATTGTTCTAGCACAAAAAGCCCTGGTGAGGAGAAGAGGGAGCCCTGGTGGCGCAGTGGTTAAATGCCAGCACTGCAAGTCACCACGTTGCAAGTTTGATTCCAGAGGGCTCCATGGTTCACTAAGCCTTCCATCCTTTCGTAGGTTGGTAAAACGAGTACCCGGCTTGTGGGGGCAATTAGCTAACACACATTGGAAACTGCTTAATGCAGTGTAGATGTGTAAATTGCTATTGCTTAAAACAAATTGTAAGCCGCTCTGATAGCCTTTGTGGTTGAAGAGCTGGGTATAATACCTAATTAAATTAAAATTAAAAAAAAGAGTAGGCAAAGTGCAGCCCATGGGCCACATGCATGATTTGGGGTCCTGAAATGCCACTCCTAAAGCCCCCAAACCACCTCAACACTTAAAAAAAAATTCTCAGGCAATTTTCTCACACTGCATCACTCAAAACAATTGCAAAGCATACTAGTTTTGCCACCCCCACATAACACCCAGAAGGGGGGAAATGGCTGAAAATCAGACAAAATCAAAACTGCGAGTGATGTCGCTCTTTGCTTGTTTCTTTTTCAGCCAATTTTCAGCTGCTTTTTCCCCCCCTTCTGGGATTTTTTTCAAGATATGTGGGTATTGGGTGGATTGAGGGAGCAAAACTGCTGTGTTTTGGGTGGTAGTCCAGATGTTTGTTTTATATGTATGTGTGTGTATATATTAGATGGTCTGGGGGCTTTGGCTCACTGTTGCAGCCTGCTTTGGTGTGTGTGTGTGCAGCAGTGAAAATTGGCTCCTGCCCCTTCCAGACCTGTCTGCCCCTGCTGTAGCGCTTGGTAAGCAAATTCTCCTTTTTGTCCCTGGTGTGCACAGAAGAGCTAGTGTTCTCTTCTTACTAAAAGACACAGAGATATTTGACCAGGAAATAAATATAGCATATCTTATTTTATTGCAACAAACACAGGAAGAAGCATTATGTTGAATTGGACTTATACTAGCTCTTTGATAATTCTAACTGTATAATGTGGCAGAGACACTGCTGGATAAATGTTTTTTCTAATCCTGTCCCTGAGAAGGGGAGTCCAAGGAGCACCACAGATTTGAACTTTTGCTATCTTAATGCAAAACATGAGTTTGTTTCCAAACAATGGCCAGTGCTTGTGGCTTTTATAGAATTCTTGTTTGTAAATTTGATTGCATCATCCATTTCTTCCATTGTAATGCTATTTGAAGATGCCCACTGTCTGTGCCTCTTGGCATATCACTTAACTGCCTGTTCTTTAACATCACCTTTCTCCCTCTAAATTTCGTAAGTAGTTGTACTACCAGCTGTCCCATATGTTTGAGTAATTTTCACTCTATTTCTACTGGCCCTCAGACCTGTAGTACCTATTCTATATAATTGCAGTATTGAATGCATTTATCCTTTTCTAAAAGAATATGTTTACAAGAGATTTGTTGCTATATTTCAGGACTGTATAATTTCAAATAGAAGTGTTCGCTTTAAAAAACTCTTTTGAAGACTTTGATTTGATCTTGCAAAGCAAATTCATCCTATGTGTGTGTGTGTGCTTGCATGCATGTGCGTAGGTGGAATAATACAGGCAGCAATTCATCATACTGGGAAATAAGATTTTATTTAGCCATGAGTCATCTTGGTAAATAAGCTTGGAACATTCATGATTCTAAGACTCATCTTATGGCTGCTTGTCCTGATGGATTTGCTGGCATGTGGTGGCCACTTATGTGAATTCTATACATGTGGAGATTTTTTATGAGGGCAAAGCGTATATAAGTCTGGTTTTTGGTAGACTTGCATGCTAATAAGCATGGTTTTATTAAAGTTCCCGTGGCCAGTCTCTCTATTTGAAGAGGGATCATTAAGTAAAGATAAAATAAACTTGTCACCTAAAAATAGTACATTTGTTGGTTGGTTATACACATCACACCTTTTTCCCCAGCATGAGATATAAAGCAGCTCATAGCTGAAAAACAATGATTCTAATTTAAAATTTTAAAAAAACTAAACAATCCAATTAAAAACAGTACTAATAGGAAACTTTTTAAAGCGTTTAAAACATGTCAGTGAGAATGAAGCACAGATACCCCATTAAAAGATGCATTTCATAGAATCATACAATCATAGAATTGTAGAGTTGTCCCTAATGATGTTTTGAGCTATGCTGGCGGTAGCATAATAGCCACTGATCGGGCCTCCCATGCCAGACAGGTCAAAACCGAAGGGTCTGACAAAGAGCGTCAAAGGGGAGGATGGGCTCTCTAGCCTTGTGGCAACAGTCCTAGGAGAAGGAAAACTCTAATCCCAAACCCGGGCAGATGGTGCTCGTCCAACGAAGGAAACTCTAGTCAAACCTACGGCCCGAGGACCTCGCTGCCACGTCCATGCTTGCAAGGCCACGGCAGATGAATCTCTGGTTTAAAGGGTGAGGCCAGTTCTGTGCACGCTGCGCTCCACCAGGAAAATCCATTGCACAGGCTCGAAGAGTTCGAAGAGACCACAAGGGCCAGCCAGTCCAACCCCCTGCCATGCAGGAATCACGATCAAAGCATCCCTGACAGATGGCCATCCAGCCTCTGTTTAAAGACCTCCAAGGAAGGAGACCCCACCACGCTCCGAAGGAGTGTGTTCCACTGCCGAACAGCTCTTACTGTCAGAAAGTTCCTCCTAATGTTGAGGTGGAATCTCTGTTCCGGGAGCTTGTATCCATTGCTCCGCGTTCTAGTCTCTGGAGCAGCAGAAAACAAGCTTGCGCCATACTCAATGTGACACCCCTTCAAATACTTAAACAGGGCTATCATATCGCCCCTTAACCATCTTTTTTCCAGGCTGAACATACCCAGCTCCCTAAGTCTTTCCTCATAAGGCATGGTTTTCAGACCTTTCACCATTTTAGTTGCCCTCCTCTGGACACACTCCAATTTGCCAATATCCTTTTGGAATTGTGGTGCCTAGAACTGGACACAGTATTCTAGGTGAGGCCTGACCACCTAGACCACCACCAATTTGCAACAACCAATTAATCACCAAAAGTCTGCCTAAATAAAAAGGTTACCCATTAAGTATTTGTGATAAATGTGCCTGAAGGAGCCCTGCCCTGTCTACTACTGAGTTGGGCTGGAGAGGTCTTGCTTAAGATTTTCTTTCGGGAGACTAGGTTAATAAAAAACTTAACAGGAGACATTTGCAATGGTTGGGCTGATGTTGTCAGTCTTCTGTGTCATTAAGAACCATCTAGTCACCACTCTCTGTGCTTCTTAGCAGACAGTGAAAAACATGGCTGTCATCTTCAGTAGGCTTCTGCATTATGTCCTGGTCTGAGATGGAAGTTTCATGTAAGCTGTCATTCTGAACGATTTGCTCTGTGTTATGGTTGAGTGGGTGGTTTTTATTATTTTTAGATTGTTGTATAATGCTTTGAGTGCTGATCTATAGTAAAGCATTTTATAAATGTTTAATATTATATCAGGAACAATATATTTGGTTATTGGCAGTTTTTTTCCATATTGGGTTATTGGCAGGGTTTTTCCTGCTCCTCTCCCAGGTTGTACAAAATTTGGCATTCAATTCACAATCTGTGTTACAGAAAATTATTTCTTGCCTTCCATATTATGAAGCAACCAGAAAATACATTAAAATGCAATAAACCCAATGAGAGAGACTACACATAAAAAATTAAAATATTGTGATCTGAGTTATATGTGTTAAACTTTAGAACAGTCTTAAATGACAGTGCCATAATCCCAAAAGATACCATTGACACTCTGCTGCACAGATGAGATTTTCTTGATCTCTTGTTGTCAAAAAGCTGAACCATGTTGTGATCCAGTTGAAATAGCAATAGTCCCATATAGAGGCTATTACAGTTGTGTAGTGTCAAAGGTACATAGGAATAAGTATTGATTGCTATATCAGTGCATGAAGTAAAGGACCATACCCTTGTCAACAGGTGGAAGAATTAACAAATTTTCCTTCCCCTATGTGTAAATGTACAAATATAAAATTAAACAATAACATAATCTATATAAACAATAATATAATCTATATAATCTGTTAAGGACTTCCTACCTACTCAGATAATTGTCCATTACTATCTTTTAGCTGCTTCTCCTTTCATTACGATATTAATGATAATCTACTGTTACACTAATTTTCACCCAGCATAATTTCTTCATAATCTTTATCCTAAATCATAGTTGTTTTTAAAATAATCTTTCCATTTCCCCCAGACTTTTCCACAATTTTGTGTTGATTTTCCTTTTAACCAGTGTCAGAGGTTCAACGGAATGAGTATTGATTGCTATGTCAGTACATGAAGAAAGGACCATACCCTTCACAACAGGTGGTAGAATTAACACATTTTCCTAATGCTGTAACTGGGACTTTGAGTCATGGGCATTGGTGTGTTCTTAAATCAGTACTTTTGAACTGGATAACTAAAGGAGACCCAACACTATCTGTGATATTCTCATTCCTGTTACTGATTTTAGATAATACCTTCTGATCTCTTCTCTATATCTTTTTTTTAAAAGGAGTTTTGCTTTTCGCTATTGAGAAACTGCACATTTATTTCATGCTCAGAAGTTTTAAAAATTAAAAACATTATTAAATGTGGATTTTGTGGTTTAGTGGTTTGAGAATTGGACTATAGCTCTGGAGACCAGGGTTTGAATCCCCACTCAGCCATGGAAACCCACTGGGTGACCTTGGGCCAGTCATACTCTCTCAGCCTCAGAGGAAGGCAAAGGCCTTCTGAAAAAATCTCGCCAAGAAAACATTGCAATAGGTTCACCTTAGGGTCACCATAAGCTGGAAATGATGCACACAATAACAAATTGTGCCCAGCAATGTGGTAAACAATTATTTTGTTTAGTGGAATGTAAAATACATAAAATGTTTTGATTTAGAATCAATAAGAGTGATCCTTACATTTTGTATTTATAGGAAGAGATGAAACAATGGAATCTGTTAGACCATCTTTCCTTGAATATTTTGAACAAAAAGAAAAAGAGAATCGGAGAAACAACTGTGGAAGGCAGGTGGCTGAAAGATATTCCTCAGATTGGAGAGTACCTCAGGATGGTGACTATGAATTTGTAAGTAAAATATATTGATATATATATATTCTTTTTTTAATAGAGAGGAATAATCCATGACCAAAAGAAACACTTCAAAACAAAATAAATTGCAGGAAATAACTGTACAAAAGATGTCATTATTGCACGTAAATGGGTTTTTTTTAAAAAAAAAAAACTAAAATATTTAAAGTGCAGTCAGGATTAACCTATTGTTTAATGCAGTGATCTCTTAAACATATTGGGAGCAAACAATCCAGTTCAAATCATCAGTGAAAATGGTACATAATAACCCTAATTTTGATAAATGTTTTTGTCTTATTACCTTCTTCAGTGACATGGATATAAAGTATTTCAGAATTCAGCTGATTCCCCTTTATTTTCCTACAACTCAATTGTAAGGATGTAAGAATAAGAGAATCTGAATGTTGATAGTTTGATTGTTTGAGATGGTGGCAAATGTTTATTTCTCTTTTGAAAACTTCCCTGAACTTTTCCAAACTTTTTGATTGCAAATAGTGCAGTACAGTATTTTTTTTATTTTAGTGTCTGCATATGTCCTGC
This sequence comes from Gambelia wislizenii, assembly GCA_030847615.1. NCBI lineage: Eukaryota > Metazoa > Chordata > Lepidosauria > Squamata > Crotaphytidae > Gambelia > Gambelia wislizenii. Next base: position 37,871,816 of record JAUMIR010000004.1, read on the forward strand.
CTTCTATCCAGGGTTCTAGAAAATCCGGAGTAGTCATCCTGGCCTAGATCAAACATGGTGCTGGTAGTGCTTCTGTGCAGTTGCAATAGAACTTTGTTTCCCTCTCCACTACAACCTACAATGCTACCTGAGGACCAGCTTCTTAGGGTCTCCCAATTCTTGAAAGCTGCTTTTTTTGGCGGGGGGGTACATGGGGTAAAATGGAGAACACAGATTGTGCTCCCTTTTAATATCACTGATACAAACAATTCTATCACTGCTTGTCATCAGTTGGATATAATCCCCTATTCTCAACTACTAGGAAAAAGAAAGCCATATTCTAAGTCAATCTTTCTATGTGCCATTTGTTCAAGCTGTAGCAGGAGCAGAAAAGGAAAGCTTGAGCCACTATCAGCTCTGCTGAGAAGCCAAGTAGGGCTGAACAGTGGTTGCCTCTTTCCCATCTGTCATTGAGTGGTCATTTTATCAGGCTGCAGCAAAAGAAGAGATAGGAAGCAGTAGGGTCACATCATTGGCTTAGTTGAGAAATTAATCATTTTGGTTTTTAGAATTGTCTGATCAACTTATTCTTTGTGGGCTTTGTAATTCACACAAATGGGAAATGCCTGTGTAGCGGTATCTCATTTGTATGAATATGTACATGACCGCTTGTAGAACCATAGTTTTAGATAAGCACCATGTCCTCCCAGCTGCATTACAGCTGTTCATCATAAGAATTGTATACCATTAAGAATAGGTGCCTGAATTTTCTTATTTTCCGTTTCTCTCCCCATCCTGTTTTCCTTTTCTGTTGTGTCTTTTTAGATTGTAAGCATGAGGGCAGGGAATGTCCTTGGTTTTGATTGATCTTTAAGCCACTCTGGGAGTCTTTCTGGCCAAAGAACATGGTATTAAATATCTTATATTACATTTGACATTGACAAAGCTCTGGAAAATAGCCGGAATTCCATTACCCTTGCTTGGCTTATAAGAATTGATGAATTGGTTGCAATCACATTTTTCCTTTTGTTACAGACAGCAGTGCTAAATAAATCTAAATGAGAGGATTGTGATCCCCACTCATATTGGACCCTATTGATTTTTATGTGAACAACTTTGCTCTTGAGGAGTGCCATATTTCATTCTATGTATTTCCAGAAGGGCTTCTGAAATAGAATAACCCATTTTTAAGTGTGGTGGTTCCACTGCATTTGCTTCTTTGATGTAACAATAAATTGCATGATATATTTGTTGGCAAAATAGCAGCTAGCTCTATAGCCTAATTAAATGTTGAAAGGATTTTGACCATCAGTTAGAAAAACTTTGTTCATATATTTTGACGTAACCATGAGTCATAGAAAGCTTTGTTACACCAGCAGGGATGCATAACCACTTTGCTGTGCCTTCATCTCTCACAAGATATGCATAACCAAACTCCTAATACCATTAGTAGGGATGTGCTAGGGATTCATAATATAGGATATACTTGGCAAAAGAAAAGCTCACAACCTTATCATAGCAGCTGTTGATTATTACACGACTCCTGTTTTTGTGGTGCAGTGCTATTCCCAAACACATTCAGCATGTTCACGTCACCTATACTCCTCAGAGGTTATGTTCCTCCTTGAGTATTGGGAGATGCAGGGAAGTGAGACGATAGGACAAGAATATAGGTAAGGTGCATATGAGCCCCTTATTCTTCATGCTGCTTGAAGAATGAGGGGCTCACACTGTCTACATGCAAGGTGGGTTTGGAAGAAGATGGGGGTGATCAATTCTGACAAAACAATTTGTGTGCATTTTTGTAAATTGAGTGCAAAGTTTCTTAATGGTCCAAACTGTATGCTGATCCATCATTAACGAGGGAGGGGTTACAGATTGGTCAAGCTACCATTAATATGCATACCCAACTAAATTCTCACCCCTCCCCAGATGAGATGGGAAAACAGATTATGTTCTTTTGGGTTATGTCTATGAATGGTAAGGATCACGTCCAGTTGATTTCCTCTAGTCTTTATACACTTGAAATTTTATTGTCACCACAATTGGTTGTTGTCTTTGAAACTGCTTTTCTAAAAGACTTTGGATATTGGCAGAGAGGGGGAAGGTTTGAAATAGCAAAATATTTCTTATAATAATAGACACACTCTCAACCTGTCAACAGTAATACATTAAATTTGTAAATCTTACTTTGCTTAGAGTGCTATTTAATCTGACTCATTGTCTGTACAGTGTTGATTGATGTTCACTGACTGGTGCTTCTCTAGGATCTCAAGTAGAAGCTTTTTGATCTGTTATCTAATGTTTTTGAATGGATATGCCAGGGATTTAACCTGGAAGCTTCTGCATGCAAAACATGTGTTTTAGCACTAAGCCATAGTTTCCCTTCCCATAGTTTTCATTTGCAACTATGTTTAATTTGTGCAACATTCAGTTAAAATCTTTAAAGTGAATTGGTGTTACCAGAAGAACCACTTCATTTAGACTTGTTAATGCAATGTTTTGTGCCACTGGCATATAAAAGGATACAGGCAAACATTGGCATGAAGCTCTGTGGGTGATGGTTGTTGGGTGTGAACTGTGCATACAGAATTTCCAATTACAATAATCAAAAACAGTTGCAGAAATTCAGTAGTAGAGGGTTGAATAACATTGCACGATTGCATGTAATTAGTCACGTACTGTTGCAGATTTAAATAGTGTATACTTTTGTTTTTATCCAAAAGGTTATGCTCGTAACAGTGTTCCCCCCATGTTCCTCAAGTTCTGTATAGTATAATCTAGGACTTACAACTTGGACGAGTAGTTTATTAAATTTCTCATCTTAAATATCCTTAAGATAACTAAATGTTGTTAACATTTTGTTAAATGTATTTGTCAGTTGGGAGTTGTGTAAAAATGGTAAGAGGTTGAAATGTCATTTAATGCAGATTTATCTAAGATTGTAATGGAAATATGTCACACTGTATTTGCTGAAAATACTTAAGACTTGTATTATAGTTCATAGACAATTGGCTTTTATGTGTTAATGTATGTGCACGTATCAAATAGAGATTTTTTTTCCCATGTTGCTAAAATTTCTTCTTAAACTCTCAGTATGGTACACTCTGTATAGGCTGACAAAGGTTAATGGAGAAAGAAGGTAAATGTCAAAGCAAAGCAAATATGATTTAATAGGCATCACTGAAACGTGGTGGGACAAATCTCATGATTGGAATGTAGTAATAGAGTTGTATAACCTATTTCAGAGAGACCAAACAGGAAGGGTGGTGGAGTAGCATTATACATTAAGGATGTGTACACCTGTGAACAGATCCATGACTTAAATCCTGGGAGCCAGGTTGAGAGCTGGGTAAAAATCAAGGGGAAGAGAGCAAGGATGTCGTTGTGGGGTTCAACTATAGACCTTCAAGCCAAACTGAGAACTTGGATGGTGCCTTCCTATAAGAGATGATCACACATTCAGACAGGAGAGATGTAGTAGTAATGGGGGATTTTAACTATCCTGATATTTGTTGGAAGTCCAACTCTGCCAAAAATTTAAGGTCCAACAAATTCCTCACTTGCCTTGCAGACAATTCCATTGTTCAGAAGGTGGAAGGGCAAGAAGAAGATCAACTATTTTAGATCCGATCCTAACCAACAGAGATGATCTGGTTAATGGGGTGGAAGTGGTGGGATCCTTAGGGAGGAGTGACCATGGTCTTCTGGAATTTGTGATACAGAGGAAAGGGGAAGTGAAGCGTAGTCAGACATGCCTTCTAGACTTAAAGAAAGCTGATTTCAGAAATCTTAGGGAATTACTGGGGGTGATCCCATGGTCAGGAATACTAAAAAAGAAGGGAGTACATGATGAACAGGAGTTTCTAAAAAGTGAGCTATTGAAAGCACAACTTGAAACAGTTCCAGTTATGAGGAAAAATGGCAGGTGTCTAAAGAAAAACCAGTATAGATGTCTAAAGAACTTTCAACTGAGCTAAGACTTAAAATGAACATGTACAAGAAATGGAAAAAGGGAGAAATCACCAAAGAAGAATTCAAACAAATAGCCAGCTTGTGTAGGGGGAAAATCAGAAAACCCAAAGCACAGATGGAGCTTAGGCTTGCTAGAGAGGTTAAAAACAATAAAAAGGGCTTTTATGGATATGTCCACAGCAAAAGAAAGAACAAGGAAGTGGTAGGACCACTGTGGGGAGAAGGTGGTGAAATGCTAACAGGGGACAGAGAAGAAGAAGAGCTACACAACACCTTTTTTGCCTAAGGAGAACAGTGCTCAACCTGGGGGGGGGGGGGAAATGGAGCAGATGATGCATTAGGGGAAATGCAGCATAAAATAGGTAAAGAGGTTGTTCAGGCTAGTATAAATGATTTAAAGTCTCCAGGTCCAGATGAACTACATCCAAGGGTACAAAAAGAACTGGCAGAGGTAATCTCAGAACACTGGCAATAAGCTTTGAGGAAATCCTGGAGAACAGGAGAGGTCCAAGCAGACTGGAAGAGGGCAAATGTTGTCCCCATCTTTTTAAAAAAAGGGGGGGGGGAAGAAGACCCAAATAATTATCGCCCAGTCAGCCTGACATTAATACTAGGAAAGATTTTAGAGCAGATCATTAAACAGACAGTCTGTAAGCACTTAGAAAGGAATGCTGTGATCACTAAAAGTCAACACGGGTTTTTTGAAAAACAAGTCATGCAAGACTAATCTTTCTTATCTCTTTTTTTGGTAGAGTTACATACTTGGTAGATGAAGGGAATGCTGTGGATGTAGTCTATCTTGATTTCAGTAAGGCCTTTGAAAAAGTCCTCCATGATACTCTTGCAAAAAAGTTAGTAACATGCGTGCTAGACAATGCAACTGTTAGGTGGATTTGTAATTGGTTGATGGGCCAAATCTAAAAGAGAGTCACCAATGGCTCCTCTTTATCCTAGAGAGAAGTGACCAGCGGTGTGCCACAGGGTTCTGTCCTGGGCCCAGTGTTATTCAACATCTTTATCAGTGACTTGGATGAAGGAATAGAAGGGGTGCTTATCAAGTTTGCAGATGACACAAACTTAGGAGGGGTAGCTAATACCCCAGAGGACAGAATCAGAATTCAAAATGACCGTAACAGATTAGAAAGTTGGGCCAAAACTAACGAAATGAATTTCAACAGGGAGAAATGTAGGATATTACACTTAGGCAGTAAAAATGAAAAGCACAGATATAGGATGGGTGACACCTGGCTTGATGGTAGTACATGCAAAAGGGATCTAGGAATCTTAGTGGACCACAAACTGAACATGAGTCAGCAATGTGACGCGGCAACATAAAAAGCCAATGCAATTCTAGGCTGCATCGATAGAAGTATAGTGTCTAGATCAGGGAAGTAATAGTGCCACTCTATTCTGCTTTAGTCAGACCGCACCTGGAATACTGCGTCCGGTTCTGGGTACCACAGTTCCAAAGAATATGGACAACTGGAACATGTCCAGAGGAGGGTGACCAAAATGGTGGGGGGTCTGGAAGCCATGCACTATGAGGAGTGGCTTGGGAAGCTGGATATGTTTAGCCTGGTGAAGAGATGGTTAAGAGGGGACATGATAGCCATGTTTAAATATTTGGAGGGATGTCGAATTGAGAATGGAACAAAGTTGTTTTCTGCTGCTCCAGAGACAAGGACATGAAGCAATGTATTCAAACTACAGGGAAAAAAGATTGCATCTAAACATTTGGAAGAACTTCCTGACAGTAAGAGCTGTTCGGAAGTGGAATGAACTGCCTTGGAGTGTGGTGGAGTCTCCTTCTTTGGAGGTTTTTAAGCAGAGGCTGGATGGCCATCTGTTGGGAATACTTTAATTGGGTATTCCTGCATGGCAGGGGGTTTGACTGGATGGCCCTTTTCGTCTCTTCCAGCTGTGTGACTCTATAACAGTTCATACTTATGCTGCACACTTTGAACCACAATATCACCATAAGTCAGAAATAACTTGAAGGCACATAACAACCACCATAGGATATTAGGTATTGCTTTGTTACATCATCATCATCTTTGTAGAAACAAAGAGGCATAATTCAGGGATTATACTGTTGTCCCTCCATATTCACGGATTTGGCATTCACAGATTTAAGTATTCACGGCTTGAAAATATTCTTAAAAAAAGAATAATCCAAAAAGCAAATCTTGATTTTGCTATCTTATATAGGGGAGACCATTTTGCTATATGAAGAAAACAGAAGTTCTTTACCAACCTGCACCACAGGACGAACACCACCATCCCCACATTGCCGTCGGCAAATCTGTGCTCAAGTCTGTTCAGCAGTTCACCTACCTGGGAAGCATCATCTCCTCAGATGCCAAGATTGACAAAGAGATCGATCACAGATTAGCAGAGGCATATAGTGCATTTGGAAGACTTCACAAAAGAGTCTGGAGTAATAAACACCTGAGGCGAAGCACAAAAATCAATGTGTATAGAGCCATTGTACTGTCTATTCTCCTTTATGGATCTGAAACATGGGTCACCTATCGCCACCACCTACAACTCCTCAAACGCTTTCATCAGCGCTGTCTACGCACAATCCTAAATATACACTGGACTGACTATGTGAAAATGTTGCTGTCCTTGAGCAAGCAGGGATCACCAGCACTGAGGCCATGATATTGAGAACGCAGCTGTGCTGGGCAGGGCATGTTTCTAGGATGGAGGACCATCGCCTCCCAAAAATAGTACTATACAGTGAACTCACCATGGGTCAGCATAAGAGGGGTACTCCAAAAAAGCGATACAAGGACTCCCTGAAACAACATCTCAGGCTCGGCCAAATTGATCACCAACAATGGTCCGCCCTGGCCTCATATCGAGAGGCATGGAGACACGTTATCCACAATGCTGCAGCCTTATTTGAGAACTCACATCGAACAAGTCTTGAAGAGAAATGACAACGCAGAAAGAACCACAACCGAGAAACATCACCCAAGGAGACCTTCTGCTGTGCTTTCTGCAGCCGGGCTTTTTTATCTCGGATTGGCCTTTTTAGTCATCAGCATGCTTGCAGAAAGCGCGGGATGAGTTCTTCCTGAATCTTTGTTTGCGAAGAAAAGCCAGAGAGAGAGAGGCATATAATGGGACTTGAGTATTCACAGATTTGGGTATTCACTGGGGGTCCTGGAACCAAACCCCAGTGAATGTTAACGGACATCTATATTACTAGCTTATTGTCTGGATCTAAGGTAGATATTTTCTCTGCCATAGACAGAGGATACATTTTGTGTCATTCTATAGTTGCTTCCCAGTCTGCATAAGTAAGGTTGACTAGTATATATCCATTCTACATTGTGAAACGTGGAGGCTTTCCCATTATCACAGCAGCATTAGTATCTCAGATTGTAGAACATCTTTGAACAAATCAAGCATTTGGTAGGGAATTCCTCAAAGATGTATATTATTCTTGCTTGGTATATTTCAGGCAAAATATATCTTATTTATGGGGTATTTGTCCTAAGCATGCTATATTCCTGAATAAATTTCAATAAAACATATAAACAGCAGGGATAATTTTCTTTCATGCATGTGGAAGAACCACTCAGAATTGTAGATTTGGAAGTGACCCCAAAACCCTGTAGTTCTGCTGATGTAGGAAATCCACACATAAAGCTTAGAACCTACCCAGCCCATACTTGTGCATGCGCGCACACGCATACACACACCCCTAAACAGCACCCCTGGCAGATGGCCATCCAACCTCTTTTTAAAAACTTCTAACAAAAGGAAAGTCCAGCACCTTTGAAGGTATACCATTCTACTGTCAATCAGCTCTTAATTTCAGAAAATTCTTCCTAATGTTTAGTAGAATTGTCTTTCCTTTTAATTTCATGTCCTACCTCTGGAGCTGAAAACAAACAAACCAAGTTTGCTCCATCTTCTCTATGACAACCATTAAAATATTTTGAAGATGATTAGCATGCCACTCCTTGGTGCTCTCTTCTTCAGGTGAAACATACTCAACTCCCTGAGCCACTCTTCACAGGTCTTGGTTTCCAGACCTTTCACCATCTTAGTAGCCCTCCTGTCCTGCCACTCTGGAACTTATGCCTGCCACAGTTGTATCATTCTGCATTTTAGAGGAACACACACCTGGCATTGCCTACAATATTTTTCATGGCGACTAGGTGTAATATCTAGATCCATTTCAGTCTGGTTTCAGGCCTGACTGTGGGACAGAGACATCCTTTGTTACCTTGGTGGATGACCTACACAGGGGGAGTGTGTTGGTGTTGGTTCTGCTGGGTCTCTCAGTAGCTTTCAATATCATCAACCATGGTATCCTTCTGAGTGACCTCTCTGGGATGGGGCTTGGAGATACTGTCTACAGTGCCGTTCTTTCCTGGAAGGATGCTCTCAGAGGGTGGTGCTGGGGGATTTCTGCTTGGCCACTGGCCTGTGGAGTCCCTCAGGGAGAGGTTGTCCAGAGTTTTGGGATCACATATCACCAATATGCTGATGATTCCCAGCTCTGTTACTCCTTTCCACCTAATTCCAAGGAGACTGTTCCTGTGCTAAACTGGTCCCTGGCCTATTTAGCCAGGCAATGGACAATAGACTGGATGAGAGTAAACAAACTGAAGCTTGATCCAGACAAGACAGAGGTGCTTCTGTTCAGCTGAAAGACACATCTGGGAAAAGGGATTCAGCTTGTGGATGGGGTTACACTACCCCTGAAAATGCAGGTTCACAGTTTGGGGGTACTCCTGGCCTCAGCTTTGAGCCTGGAAGCCCAGGTGTCAGCAGTGACCAGGATTGCTTTTGCATAGTTAAAGCTAGTGCAAAAACTGCACCAGTTCCTGGAAAACTTGGATCTGGCCACAGCAGTTCATGCCTTGGTTATATCCCATTTGGATTACTGCAATGCGCTCTATGTAGAGCTGCCTTTGAAGAATGCTCAGAAACTTCAGTTGGCCCAATGAGTTGTAGCCAGGGTGTTAATTGAGGTTTGCAGCAGGGATCACACAGTTCCCTTGTTGCAGTAGCTCCACTTATTGCAAGTCTTTTTCCAGGCACAATTTAAAATACTGGTTTTGACCTGTAAAGCCGTATACGACTTGGGTCCAGGTTATCTGAAAGACCGTATCTCCCTTTAGGAGTGCATTAGAGCTCTAAGATCATCTGAATAAACCCTTCTTTCTGCCCCACTACATTTTCAGGCTTCTTTCATGGGAACAAGGGAACAGTATGGGGAGTACAGTAGCACCCCCGTATCCTCTGATTTAGTATCCACCAATTCAGTTATCCGTGGTTAGTGGCTGGGGGTCTGAACCTGCACCTGCTTGGCGGCCTTGACAGGCCAGGTTCCAGTGGCAGCAGTAGAGGAGGAGGAGGCAGTGGCCTAGCCAGGCCGGGTTCTGGCAGTGGGGGGAACGATGGTGGTGGTGGTGGAGGAGGAGGCAGCAGCCTAGCTCAGTCAGGTTGTGGGCGGCAGTGGTGGTGGAGGTGGCAGCAACAGTGGCCTAGCTGGGCCAGGTTCAGGTGGTGGGGGGCAGTAGTGGTGGTGGAGTAGGAGGAGGATGCAACGGTGGTGGTCTAGCTGGGCCAGATTCCTGCAGCGGCGGGCAGCAGTGGTGGTGGTGGAGGAGGAGAAGGAGGAGGAGGCCTAGCCAGGCCAGGTTCCGTTGACAGCAGCCTGGGCCATGAGCAGGAAGAGGTCATCCAGGTATGTGTGTGGAAGAGGGAGAGCAGGTGGCCTTCCAGCTCAAGTCTCCAGTTTGGCTGGGCTGAGCTTGGTGGGCAAGCCGCAGCCGAACTGGAAGAGCCCCCTTCTTCTGCCTTCCTCTTTCTGCCTCCCTCTCTCCCTCCTCCAGGGCATTCTCCATTATCCACCGATTTCAGTATCCGCAGGGGCCCCCGGAACCATTCCCCCACAGATACAGGGGTGCTACTGTACTTTAAACTCTGACACTAGTCCTGATTCAGGAACCCACATCTGCTATTTATACTTTAAATAAAATTCATTCTTACAATTGCTAGCTTGTGAACTATATTGTTCCTGATTTTGCCCCATATAACCATAGCCAGTCTTTTCCACATATCTGGAACTGGAGGACCAAAGTAGAGGGCTACGTACTGTATGTTTGAGCCACATAACATAAGTACAGTAAATGTAACACTGCTTACACTTCAAGATGTATGCTGGCAGAGTTTACTTTTACTTTAGTAGCTTTTGGGAAAGTAGAGGAGGCTTATAGAACTGCAGGGTTTTTCTTTACTGCATATGACATTGCATTTTCTGACATAGTTCACATTCTCGGCTGCCTCAAAACTTGCTCTGAAGAATGTTAATGGCCTCACAGAGGAAAACATCTATTACACTCTCTGGAAGTGATCAATAGTGAGGAATTGCAAGTTAACAAGTGATTTATTGCTTATTGATCAATAAAAAACATACTCTGGTTTACAAGTAGTATGTGCGCTGTGTTACAAGCCTTTGTGTTGGTGTCATGTGGCTTACAAAAAGACTGGTGTCATGAGTCTCCCTTTCTCCTCAAATAGTTTATTTTCTCTCTTCTGACTGCTCATTTTTTATTGTATCAGTGATGTAATGGAGTGAGGGCTTGCAGTTGAAGCTTCATGACTTTTTGAATGGGTGGAAAGCATCCATTTGGGCTTCCCTGAGTCCATTGAAAGTTATCAACAATCCTCATAGTGGCTGCAGGGACACATGGAATAATTTCTCCCAGCAACAGTAACTTGGTTTCAGTGGGCAATTAAGGCCCATTAGCACAGGGAACTGAGCAACCCTCCAAATGTTGTACTTTAACTTCCAGCAGACCTAGCCAGCATAGCCAGGAGTGAGGGGTGATGGGAACTGCTGACATCTGGAAGGTTGTGCTGATGATGTTTATTTCCAGTGAAAAAAAGCCGAGTAGAACTAGTTCGTTGAGATTTTTTATCACCATCATCATTAACTTTGTTTATACCCTGCCTTTCCCAAAAAAACCTGGGAGTCAAGGCGACTTATAATACTAGCTATACCCAGCGTACCATACACCGTTCTACATATATAAAATGCTTCAGTATGTTTCCATTCTCACTCTGATCCTTAGCCACTTAGGAAACATGTCAAGGGTGTGATCATTTGACACAATATATAACCTTTCAAAACAATTATGATGGCTAGTTTCATGCCGAAAGCCGCTGCCACCATGCAACTGCACATACACACACACACACACACACACCATGCTACACACACACCATGCATGCCAGGACACAAGGGCCCCTCCTCCACTGCCATGCAACTGCACATACACACCATGCTACACACACACACTTCACACATGCCAGGATGCAAGAGCCACTCTGCCACCACCATGCAATTGCACAAATACACAAACACCCCATCCTACACACACATACCATGTGAGAGCCCCTCCACCACTACCATGCACAAACACACACTACACCCCTCCACATGCTACACCCCCTCATGCCACACACATATAACCCCCCCACTACACACACACCCCATATGTGCCAGGACATGAGAGCCCCTCCACCACCATGTTTAGAAAGGACTTGAAGCTTTCCACATGTTTCCACCCCAAGGGCAAGGACCAGCTACAGACAACACAAAAGACCACATTGCGGTGGCCAAGGCTGAGGGCTGAATGCCGTTCTTAAATGGCACTTCCCCTGGCTGCTTCAGGTGTGCTGCATGATTGCAGCCAGCTGCGTCTGATAGCTTAGCCCTGGTTCTTCTAAGACTCCCACAGCCAGGACCTGAATCTGCAAAGAGGCTGTGCTGGCTGCTGCATTCAGGGCCTAGTCCTGTGAGGAGAGGCAGATCCTGACACCTAAGCAGCCAATCAGCACACTGAAAACGGCAACATACCCCAGAGAATTATATATATACTAGCTATACACCATTCCCCCTGTACACTACACCCCCCATGGTACATATGCCACTGCCCCCATGCCACCCTCCCTGTGCTCGTACCACCCTCCCCATGCCTCATGCTGCACTCCCTGTGCTTGCACCTCCCTCTCCGTGCCCTGTGCTGCCCTGTGCCACCCTCCCTGTACTCATGCCACCCTCCCCACACTCACAGAGCCCTCCCCGCACCACGTGCCTCCCTCCCCGCATGCCATGCCACCCTGTGCCACTCTCCCCACACTTGCACCGCCCTCCTCACACCACATGCTACCCTCCCCGCACTTGCACCACTTTCCTTGCACCCTGTGCCACCATATACCGTCCTCCCCACTCACACTGCCCTCCCTGCACCCCGTGCCTCACTGAGCTGCCCTCACCGCACTTGCACTGCCCTCCCTGCACCCCGTGCTGCCTTGTGCCACCCTCCCCGCACCACTTGCCTCCACGTGCCACCCTTCCTGCACTCGCACCACCCTCCCCACACCCCGTGCCACCTTGTGCCGCCCTCTCTGTACTTGCACCGCCCTCCCCACACCCCATGCCTCCATGTGCCACCCTCCCTGCACTTGCACCACCCTCCCCATACCCTGTGCTGCCTTGTGCTGCCCTCCCCGCACTCGCACCGCCCTCCCCGCACCACGTGCCTCCACGTGCCTCCCTTCCTGCACTCACACCACCCTCCCCGCACCACGTGCTGCCTTGTGCTGCCCTCCCCACACCCCGTGCCACCCTCCCCGCACTCACACCACCCTCCCCGCACCCCGTGCATCCACATGCCACCCTCCCCGCACCTGCACCGCCTTCCCCACACCCCGTGCCTCCACATGCCACCCTCCCCACACTCGCAGTGCCCTCTCTGCACCCCATGCCGCCATGTGCCACCCTCCCCGCACTCACACCGCCCTTCTTGCACCCCGTGCTGCCTTCTGTGTGCCCTGTGCCACCCTCCTCATGCTCCGTACATGCCACACACATACACACACACCATACCACATCCCCCCCATGCTACTCACATCCCCTCTGCCTCCACCATGTTTAGAAAGGAGTGAAACTTCCACATGGTCCTGCCCCCAGTGTGCTGATTGGCTGCCCAACAGAGCTTTGATTGGTTGGTCAGTTTCCTAAGCAGCAAATCAGCACAATGGAAACAGCAACATAGATACGAGCAATATATAGATAGATAGATGCAATGTACAGCATACACTATAGTTAAACACATGCAGAGGATCAACATGAAAATGGAATTGAACTACCAACAACATTTAAAATCAATTTAAAATGTACAGTTAAAATGGTTTAAAAGAAATGGATAAAACAGTACAGTTAAAACAGCTAAAATGATGCAGCACCGTTTTGAAACCCTTTCTTTTAAAACCTTCAGTTCTCAAAAGCCTTTCAGAATAAAAAGTCTACCTGTTGATAGAAGGACTGCAGTTATGATTCAGAATGGCTGTCAGCATATATAGACCCTTCTTGGAAACGAGGGGGAATGTCATGCTGAAGATGTGTGTGTGTGTGTGTGTCTTCAAGTCGCCTGTCAATATGTGATGACCCCATGAATTTCATAGGGTTTCTTAGGCAAGGAATACTCAGTGATGGTTTTGCCTGTTTGTTGGTCTACCCTTCAAAAATATGCTACTACAACACTGGATAGCATATCTTATCTGATCTTGTTGAGCACTTAGCTCATTCAGTCTTCATTCTTGTGTCCAGTTTCAAGGCCAACAAAGTAGCACTTATTTTAATATATAGCCTATAGTATCCCATAGGCCTAGGTTGTGCTCTAAAAATATTGAATTTTATATTAACATAGCTTTTAGCCTAACCTAGTATGTAGATCATGTGGGACGGCTAAATTCTGAAGGATTCACGCATAACTTCTGGCAAAGTCTTCTGCTATAGAGAGAACCAATTTGCTTCTCTGCTGTTGATAATAGAACAGATCTGCAATTCTGGTGTTGATCTCTAGTCATGGAATGCAAATCTGCTAGCAGAAAGAAGCATCTGCTAAACTGAAGCATTCCTTCTGATGCATTTAACATTTTATGTCTAAAGTGAAGCTTTTCACTGAATCTGAAGGGATTTCTCTGTTTCAGTATTTCTCCATCTTTTTCCAATAGCAGATTGCAGGATGAGAAGATGAAATTTAGACACTAGCTATATTTTTTTCCAAATTAAAAGGCAACCTCCAATCTTTTTTTAGTGTTTGTGTGATAGATATATCAATTCAGTTGCCACTAGTATATAATATGTATCTCAGCTGTAGTTTGTGTTTATTGATTCAGTTTTTAAATTGAGTAGTTTATAATTATCTTCTACATACATAATGAAGATGTTTTGTCTCCATATGAGCTTTGCATAATATTGGAATATGAGAAATAGGAAGCTTGAAATAGAATGCATCTTTACAGTGGTAGTGCACTTTCTTGTGAAGTGATTCTTAGTCAAAAGTTGTATGAAAATGTATTGTGTTGAAATAGTTTTTGAGAGAAATATCATGTTTGCAAAATTAGATACTTTTCTTCTCTGTCAGTTATTTCATGGCATTGCCAGCTCTTATGGCATTGCCAGTTCAAGTAGGGTTTTTCATTCTTCATAGATAGGACACTGCATTGTGGCTAAAAGGGAATAAAATCAAAAATTTACACCAAAGTAGCTTAAATTCTCTGCCAAGAATTACCCAGTTTGGTCTGGTATGACTAGTCCTTCTTAACATAGTACCTTTCCCATCCCTTTTCCAGGTTCTGTTTTCAAATGAGGGTGGGTTTTTTTGTTTTGTTTTTGGGTGTGTGTTTGTGTTTTTGTTTTGTTTTGTTTTGTTTTGTTTGCTATCAGTGACTCTATCTGCAAATTCAGAACTGCTTCAAATTGCATCTCTGATATACATCAAGTTCCTAAAATGTGTATGCACCACAGAAATTGAATTCTGTCCAACATACAATTGAGGCACATCATGTTTGGGGTTTAGAAAATTCTTTCTGTCAGTATTTGAAATTGGAGAAAAGTCAGGTAGGTATGGAACTGAATTGTTTTCAGTTCCTACTGCCAAGGACAATTATTTTTTACTTCAGTCCTCTTCCCTAAGTGGACAGAAAATTCTTTCTTCATGATAGTCTCATCAGTCATAACCTCTTATCTTTTATAAACTGATACTGATCGCATTTGTAAATGTTTCATGGCTTTACTGTTGGTGCTAATGGCCTATTCTTGTTTTGTGTGCAGCAGATATCTAATTTCAGTGACTCTTAAAAACAGGGCTACTTATATGATTTTTCTTAAATCTTGTTTGTAAAAGAGGTTCATATTAAGAATGTTCTTTTCTTCCTGCATGTTTACACTGATAAGCAGAGCAAACTCAGACTGTGTAGCAAAAATTTTAGCCCATTGGGACATGAATCCAATATATTTTTCTTGAGTTTTGATGGTAATGAGAGTAAGTTGTGAGGCATTGGAAATAAGGGGTCAAAGAAAGAAGCAAGGGTCAAAGAATCATTTGCTTCCTGCAAGAGTAAAAAAAAATAGGCCTGGTTAATGTTCAGGAAATCTGTTTGTAAGGTCTGAAAGTGTTTTTTTAAAAGCACTCTGACTTGACCTTGGTGAGCTGGGGTTCCAATTAACTCCAGTCACTGAATTGTAGTGTCATTGGGGTGGTATAAAACTTGAGAGAGATGTTCTGAGCCATCCAGCCACTAAGTAATAACAAGTGAGATTTATTTTTGTGGTTTTTTTCCCCTTTATTTCATTCCCAAATCAGTTCTTGGCTTTTTGCTTTTTTCTTTTTGGTGGTGGTGGATGGTCATACAAAAGCATTCCCTAGCTTATTTACCATAATTCAATGCCACCTTCCCTTGAAGGAGTTCAGAATTTCATTGGTCTAACATCTCTATAAGGTAATGTAGAGTGAGAGACACTTAATCCTTGATCAGAGCTGCCCAATGGACTTGGTAAGCAGGTTCAAATCTATGAAGTACAACTTCCTATACCTCTACCACAGCTGCCAGAGCACTGTGATACTTAAATGATGCTGGAAGATAATGAGATGAACATAAAAGCCATGTTCCAAAGCCTGGCTATTCCAGCATTCGTATCCTGCAGCAGTCAACCAAGATCCAATGGGAAGCCTATAAAAAGAACATATATTACCCTGCCACTCATATTCCCCAGCAGCAGGATGTTGATAGGTGTGCTGCCTCAGATAGTGGAGCATATATACAGACGTCATGATTAGTAACCATTGACAGTCTTACCTACCACAAATTTGGATAATCCTCTTATAAAGACATCAAAGTTAGCAACCCAAACCAAATGGTAGTAAAGGATGTGATATAGTGTACTGGACACTCTATACATGCTCAGAGAGATCCAGGCAGCGAAAAATTATAGCAGAGTAACAGGAAAAACCCATTTGCCCCAGCATTAGCCATAAGACATCCAATAAAGCATACAGACACTCAGGTGGTGTCTAAACTACTAAACTTTACTGAAACATGTAAAATATATACAGAAACAACAGAGAATCAGCCACTGCATAGTCCAACCGACAGCTTAGAAACTGGTTACAGAGCTTCAAAACACATACAGTAAACATCCTGCCTCCGTGAGACATACATACAGTTCCCATGCAGATTACGAGCCTTCAAGGCTACGTTCCCATAACATAGGTTAGCTGCAGCCTTGTTTACACCAGTATGCCCCCTGTAGGCAAGTATCTTGGTTTGCTTGCTCTGTATCTCTTTACAGCATGAATTGATCAGACTGCATATCCCATCATACTCTGACAATAAATGCCTTGGTTTAATGATTAACTGTGTGAAGAAATACTTCTTTTATATCTGTTCTGAATCTTCCACCATTACCTACATTGGAGAACTCCAGGCTTTAGTAGTATTATAGGGCAAGAAAAATTTCTCCCTGTCCACTTTCTCCACACTATGCAAAATCATTTGTAAAATTGCCATGCCCCTCACACCTTTACTTGTCTTTTGTTGTGAATGAAAATAGCCCAGGTTTGTAACCTTTCCTCCTAGATGCGTGGTTCTAGTTCATTGATCATCCCTGTTGTCCCTCCTAAAAAGGTGTTATGGCCGGTGTAAGTATAGTTTCACCAAAGATTTTTTTTATAAAGAAATTATGAGCTTAGCAGTCTTATATTTACTTTTCTTCTCATCGACCCCCAACATGGAATTTGTCTCCCTGCTTCTCTCCCTTTCACAGTAGCAGCACTCTGGGTCAGTATTGCCATCACACTATGCCTTGAGCTGTCACAATCTCTTTTCTGGTCAGTCGCTGCTAGCATGCATTAATTTATTTGTGGTTGGGATTTCTTGCATTACATTATATTTGTTTAATTTGTCATTTTCATGCTTATTTCATCTGTTTATTGAGATCTTTCCGGACCTGGGTAGGCAAGCTGTAGACCTGTGAGGAAAAGATCCTACCCCATTTCTGGAGGTATAATGGAGTCCAGTTTGGCTCACAACAGATTTTGGAATAAACCAAGGTGTGTGTGTGTGTTGTTGTTTTTCCTTTTACAGGTCAGGGAGATAGTTTGTTTTTCTAAGCCTGATTGAGAGTATGCCTCCTCATTAATATAGACACTGCTGTATCTATACATAGTGGAAGCAATGTCTGGCTAACTAGAATTTGAAGTCCTGTTTTGAATTAAGCTGCAGTAGACATAAATATGATAGAAGCAGAGGTGAGGCTTCTGTGGAGAAATTACAAACAGTGGCAAAGGATGCAGTTACATTGTAGCCACATGCAGTAAATCCTCCTCTCATTTGCAGCACCCTCAGGAGGCTGCTTAACTTTCCCTATGCTGGTGTCTTTTCTACTAAAACGCTCCTTCAGCATTCTTTTTATCATCCTGTTTGTAAAAACAGTATAGCACTGGTGGATAGGTTTGAAGGGTCTGCAGGTCATTTTTGCCCTTTCTGGTCCTTGGCAAGCTTCACCTCCCGTGCTTTAACCCCAAAAATATTGGTCCATAATGGTAAATTGCTTCCCCTTCTGTATGCGGTTTGCCACTTTAAATTAAATGTGTTTTGCCATATAAATGTGATCCCTCCCAAGGCTGTTTTAAAGAGTGAGTAGAGAAACACAAACACAAAGTAGACAAAGACAATGGTTTCATGGCACATTATATTTATTAATACAAGAGTCCTCACTACTGCACATCTAACAAAAGGAATCTTCTCAGAGAAGGTTTTGAACCAAAGGAAACTAACTTTTGGTAAGCAGATTGATAATCTTTTCATTTGGTCTTCAACCTGGCATTTTCATTGTTTAACACACACTCTTAGCTGCAGTATAAAAAGGAGAATGGAAGGGGATGGGGGAAAGAAGGAATGCAGCAGCACCTTTTAAGACTAACTGGTTTTTATTTTAGCATGAGCTTTTGTGTTTTTAAACACACTTCTTCAGATGCAGTCCAGTCATATCCAGGCCTTGGGATATAAAGCATATTTACACAGTTGCAGGAGTGAGATGAAATGTAGTGGGATCCAGGAAGATGCAAACCATGATCCTTGCTCTAAAATTTTCAAAAGGCTCCATAAAGTGATACTGTATGTTAGATCTTTACAGTGGTCAGTTAATGTGTGAAAGCAATAATTTTGGATATACACAAATCCACAATAAATCTAGGCTTCATAAATCCTTTTAAAGTTCTTATTTGTTCTGGGTTTTTGCTATCTGCCATGCACATGGTTGGTAATGTGTGTCAGATCTTTAAACAAATTAATGTAATGAAATTTAGTAAAGCTGTCCCCTGGGCCTGATGCTTCTTTTGCTGAAGAGGATTGAGTCAGAGACTCTCCAAAGCTCAGCATAGTTGATACGTTTGTCAATTAGTATCGTATTGCATGGTTTCTTATTAGTTAGTGTTGTGGAATCAGTTCCTGTATCTTAAGAAGAAACACAAAATTTTCACTATTATATGACTAACTGGTTTGTGAATTAAAATAAATGTATATTTCAACATTATTTTGAGGCCATGATATTGAGAACGCAGCTGGGCTGGGCAGGGCACGTTTCTAGGATGGAGGACCATCGCCTCCCAAAAATACTACTCTACGGTGAACTCGCCACGGGTCAGCGTAAGAGGGCGCTCCAAAAAAGCGATACAAAGACTCCCTGAAACAACATCTCAGGCTCGGCCAAATTGATCACCAACAATGGTCCGCCCTGGCCTCACATCAGGAGGCATGGAGACGCACAATCCACAATGCTGCAGCCTTATTTGAGAACTCACGCCAAACAAGTCTTGAAGAGAAACAACAACGCAGAAAGAATCGCAACCCAGAAACATCACCCAAGGAGACCTTCTGCTGTGCTTTTTGCAACCAAACTTGTTTATCTCGGATTGGCCTTTTTAGTCATCAGCGTGCTTGCAGAAAGCGCGGGATGAATCTTCGTTTGGGAAGAAAAGCCAGAGAGAGAGAGAGAGAGATTTCTTGGTTATTTTCCACCCCCTCCAATACCACCTGTTATCAATATAAATGTGTTACATGACTGCTAAATGTCATTTCTTTGGAAATAAATTTGGGAAGTAGTCTGCTCATATGGCATTCTATGAAGAAGAAAATAAATATCCAAAGCCCTTGCTTTGTTTATTAAGCCATACACATGCAATGACCTTCAAAGCCTAGCAAGTTGATTTATGCCTCTGTCAGACTCTTAAGCACTCTGGTCACTAAAATCAGGAAAAGGAGTGGCGGTTTTTTAAGGAGAAAATGTACTGTTATGAATCTGAAGAAGTCTTCATTGTATAAGCACTTTTAAGCATCAGTTCCAGTAAATACATATCTAACTGAGGGAAAGAAGCTAGCTCTGTGTGCGTGTCTTTTTTGTTGACCTAGATAAATTGACCTTTGCTTGTCTTGTAATTCAGTTATGAGGTACAGGTGGAGGGACAGCTACTTTTCCTTTGTGTGTTATTAGATTGAGTCATCGGAGCCTTTTGATGCCCTTTAAAGATTTAGGAGATGAAATGTTTTTAACTGGCAGTGGAACAAGGCAGTTGAGATACCTTGACATTTCTTTCCTTTCCATCAAATGCGTATAGAATTCAAAATGATTATGGAAATGAAGTAAGCTTCCTTCTGTAGTTAGGACTGTAGGATGAGAAATGATTTGATCTGTATGTCTTAGACCAGCGTTTCTCAACTGGGGTTCCGACAGGCATGGCTACGGGTTCTGTGAGAAATAGTAATGGGTAGTAACAAGACCTGTTGGGCTTTAGGACCCAGCTGTGTCCCGGCTGCCTCTGCCGGCTCCTCAGAGCGTAGGTTAGGCACATCCATCCAGTGCCCCCTTCATTCCTTCCTTCCTTCCTTCCTAGGCTGGACGGATTCACCTACTTCAGTGCTGGTCAGGAGATTTTTTGGGGGGGGGCAAGGGGCGGGCAGGCTCCCTTCAGGGTGCAGTCACATTGGGCTTTTCCTCTACCCCAGAGCCTTGGGGGAGGGGCTGCGAGGCAGGAGGAGGGAGCCTTCCTTGCCACCCCTCATTACATCCTGGCACCGAGGAGGAGGCAAAGGAAGAGGAGGAAGGACAGCTCATGTCTTCGTCCTCAGAGGGCAGCCAAACCGGGGGGCGATGCTGGTGGGGACTGTGGTGGTGGAGGTGTGGGTGCCAGGTTGGTCAGTCACCCAACCAGCCGTGTGTGGGGGAGGCGGGTGGCACGCTTACACCCTCGCTCGCTTGTGACCTCAAAAGGGAGGGGCGGCTGCTTATGCCAGCACACAGGTGGTGAGTGGGGTTAGAACCACCTCTATCATGCGCGGTGCTTCAACTTCCTTTTGTGCCTGCCCCCCCCCCACAAATCTCCTGACTGGAGGAGAAGGAAGGAAGGAGTGACACACACACACACAGAGAATGTGCCAGAGAAAGAAGAAAGAGTGAAAAAGGAAAAAGGAAAGGAAGACTAGCTGGTATAGAGGGAGGGAGGGAAGCAGAGAAGGAAGGAAGGAAGGAGTGGCAGAAAGAGAGAGAAGGTGCCAGAGAAGATTGAAAAAGGAAAAAGGAAAAAGGAAGGCTGGCTGGTACAGAAGGAAGGAAGGAAGGAAGGAAGGAAGGAAGGAAGGAAGGGGTGGCAGAGAGAGAGAGAAGGTGCCAGAGAAAGAAGAAAGACTGAAAAAGGAAAAAGGAAAAGGAAGACTGGCTGGTACAGAGGGAGAGAAGGAAGGAGTGGCCCCTTTTTCTTCTTTGGCATGTTATTCCCATCCCATCTCCCACTCCTGCCCCAAGCTCCAGGCATGCCCCTGACACTTTTAGGGGTAAGGGTCTCTGTGCCAGAGGGATTGATAGCAGTGCAAAACAAAGTGCTCCCTAAGGACCCAGGTATTAATATGAATAAGGGGGTGGGGTTATGTAATGTATAAACCAGGGTTTCTCAACCCTAGGGTTGCACAAGAGGTTGCTAGGGGTTCCTCGAGATATTGTGATTGGGAAAAAAATTTCAGGCAGGGGTTCCCTAAGACCTGAAAATGGTTTCAAGGGTTCCCCCAGGGGGAAAAGGTTGAGAAAGACAGTGAGCCACTTTGAATGTACCTCTTGTAGAGTTGAGGCTGCATGGTGCCCCTTATTCTCCCACGTGCCAGCTTAGGCATGGAGATACTGATTTGTTTTAAACTAGGAATGTGGAATTCTGGTTTAATGTCAGTTAACTAACAAGGAGCAACCAAGTTTGTTGAGTTCAAATGCTTTTTGATGATGTACAGTATGTCTAGGCCAGAGTGCATATACCACTTGGACCCAACAGATTAGCCCTTATTACATTCATAATATGGAAAATGAGACTGAACAAAAGCCCCATGTCTTCCTGCTGTGATAAGAAGTGAGTAAGCCAGGAGATTGTATACTTTGTGTAATGTTGTGGCAGCAAGGAAGAGCCAGTGTGGTGTAGTGGTTTGAGCACTAGGTTACAACCCTGAAGAACTGGATTTGACTTCCTGCTTGGCCATGGAAACCCACTAGATGACCTTGAGCAAGTCACACTCTCAGCCTCAGAGGAAGGCAAAGAAACCCCCCTCTGAACAAATCTTGCCAAAAACAACAACCCGTGATAGGTTTGCCTTACGGTCACCATAAGTCAGAAACAACTTGAAGACACAGGACAACAAAAAGTGGCAAAAAGATGGGGGCCTTTCTAGTGGGGGGATTCTCTTAATTGAAATGATACCTGCCTCTCTCTTTTTGCCTTGTCTTTGACACAGTTGAATGCCCTGGTGGCGCAGTGGTTAAATGCCAGTACTGCAAGTCACCACGTTGCAAGTTCGATTCCAGAGGGCTCCAAGGTTCACTCAGCCTTCCATCCTTTCGTAGGTCGGTAAAATGAGGACCTGGCTTGTGGGGGCAATTAGCTAACACACATTGGAAACTGCTTAAAGCAGTGTAGATATGTAAATTGCTATTGCTTAAAACAAATTGTAAGCCGTTCTGATAGCCTTGTGGCTGAAGAGCGGGGTATAAATAAAAATACATAAATAAATAAATATATGATTTTAGTGTGTGTGTGTTTTCTCTGTTTCTGTTGACTGGTGCTGCTGTTACTGATTAATTTTGATTGCATTTTTTAAATGGCACTGGCTTTCAATGGCTATTCAGCTCTTAGTGAATTTTGTCATTTAAAAAAAAATATTATGATTATGGTGGCTAACCACCATGAGTAAACAACAAAGAAAGAAACCACATCTCAGGATGCTAGAAACTATATCTGGTATTTATTTATTTATTTATTTTTTAAAAACCCAAAACATTTCAGACTAATGCATTTCTAAGTCATTCCTCAGAGCCTTACAAAGAACAAGCAAAAGGAAGCTTTTCATTCTTTTCCTTCCTCCAATTAGTACAAATATCTCATTGAGAAAAAAGGTAGTATCTAAATGGTATAGTGAAATAATATCAAGTTACTAATCCATGGCATATTTAAAGGTATCTGTAAAAGCGAGTAAGCAATGTCTGTTGAAATCTTGGATGCCAAAGAAATGGCTGGATTTCTAATAGTGAGCATGGAGGAGGGTGCTGCTGTTGCCTTTGTAACACTGACAAATTGAAATGACTTGTGTACAACAGTGACCTTTGCAGAAAAAGAAACATTATGCACCATTGATCAGTGTTTCTAATTCATGTTGGATGCAGAATTCAACTTTTTTGGAGCAGAATTTGAGTGTCTGATGTAGGCTTCTTTTTTTTACCCATGTAGAAGTATTAAAGCCTTGAACATGACATAAGTTTGAATCTGAAATTATTTGATGTGATGTAATTTTTAATAATTCACTCTGGGTTGAATTTAAAGGCTATTCCATATTTTACATATAAATATTTGTTGTTTACTCATAGTTTATTCCAGCAGAAGTTACCATAGAGTCATGCTGGAGCTGCCTAGAAAGGCATCTTCTCTAAGCATTTCTAATGGTCCTCCAGTGCAATTCTATGGGGATTTGCTATTACCTAGGGTTTCAAGTATTCACAGTAAGTCT
This sequence comes from Gambelia wislizenii, assembly GCA_030847615.1. Lineage (NCBI taxonomy): Eukaryota > Metazoa > Chordata > Lepidosauria > Squamata > Crotaphytidae > Gambelia > Gambelia wislizenii. The sequence goes on from JAUMIR010000004.1 coordinate 37,895,186, forward strand.
GGGAACATGTTCCCTGGGGATATGGGGGGGGGGCGACCTGTATATAAGTTTAGACATTTTAGTCGAAAATCAATCCAAAAACTTGGGTCAGCTTATCCAAGGGTCAGTGTAAGTACTGTACCTTAACTCTTAACAACAAAAGGAACCATCCCCTTCTCTGAGTAGAGTGGCAAAAGGTGAGTGCTAGTCCCTGGAGAACCTAAAAGCAGCACCAACCCCCTCAGTTCTCACCACCACAGCATTGCTTCTGGCCTTTTTGAATGCCTGGGCAGGAAAATGGCAGTGGCTCTTCAGCACTTCCCTTCAAAGGAGTGCCAAGAGAGTAGAGGGGGTTGGTGCTTCTTTTAGGTTCTCCCAGGATGGACTAAGCTCTCACCTTTCATGGCTCTACTCAGAGAAAGGGATGGTTCTTTTATTGATAAGAGTTAATACCATATCTTAACTTGTGTCAAAAATGAACCATCCCCTTCTCTGAGTTGAATGGCAAAAGGCCTTTTTGAATGCCTGATTGGGAAAAAGGTGGCGGCAGCTGGTGCTTTTGCCTCTCCTGTGGAATGCATCCACATTTTCTTAGCCTCGCCCACACCCAGTCATTTCCCTTATACATTGCACAACCACCATTTACATACCATAGTTCCCTCTTCATCCATCTGCAACTGTGTATCATGAGGTAGGAGCTGTGTGCAGCACTGCAACCTAATTGATCTTCTTAGACCCAGATTTCCTTTCTAAACCCAGGCACTTTGTCTATCCTAAAGAACATTATTTTGTTTGGAGTGAGTTAAAAAAAACTTAATCAGTGTAAAACAAGGGTGTCGTTTACACGATGAAAATGTCCTGGGAAGAATTCGTGTCGATCCCTGGCAGTTTACATGTACATCGGGTCGGGTACGTGATTTTCGGAAGGGGGGCCACGTTTTATCCCTCAACCTGCGGGACTTCCAGTCCCGCAGTTTGTGCCGGTTTTTAAAAAAGTCACTGGAGGATTCGGAAAATCGGAAATGTAAACAGCCTGGGACAAAATGTCTCGGTACTAGGGATGGCCGGAAATGGTGACTGGGGGCGGGCTTAGAGATCAGGGACCAGAAAAGGAGGGGTCAGTCACCCGTTCAACAGATCCAGCCTCACCAGCCGAAAACAAAGGCATCCCTTCCCCCTGCACGAAGGTTGATGTGTGTGTGTGTGCGCGCGTGTACTCAATCACCTTTTTAAATGGATTTCTACACTGCAAATCCTTCAGCTTTAACCTCTTCCTCAACTGCATGTTACAGAGAGATCGCGGTGGGCAGAGGATCCCCTGCCTTGATAACCTCCCTGGTATTCCAGCCTCTGAGCGAGTGAACACCCTTTAATTCCCCCTCTGTGTCTGTGCCTTTCAAAGTGCCTTGAAATCTCTATTGAATCTCTGAAGTAAGGGTTAACATTTTAAAGAGGCAAGGGGAAACCCAACCCCCCCCCCTCACTCGGCTTGATCTCCCTGCGTCTGAGCGAAAGATCTCAGTCTGGGTCTTTCAAAATGCCTAGCCTCTACTCGGCTTGCTTTCAAAAGGAAAGGAGATGGTTTGTTCCTCCGTCTGAGGTCTTTGAAAAGTGCCTTCTGCCTCTGTTTCAAGGGTTAACATTTTAAAGAAGTGAGGGGAATACCAAACCTCTGCCCCCCTGTCTCCCCCCCCCCAGCCAGCCAATAGCATCGCTCGTGGCACGGAACTTTAAAGGAAGTGCGTCACCGAGGTTGTGAAAACACGAGTAATCGCATACTTGATTGATAGCCAAAAAAACCCCCTACAACCTAAAAAAACCCCGGAACTTTGGACATGTAAATATCAGTCACGGGACCACCCAGGATATCCAGATCAGTGACATAAATCGTATAAACAGCGAGGGATGGATTCGTGATCACAAAATCACGGTAAGCACCGCGACAATTTCTGTCGTGTAACTGGCACCAAGGTGGATATCATAGCAAGTTATGGATTTGTGCAGTGTTCATGTGCACATGCTACACCAGCACCAACTGGCACACATTGAGAAATACAGTTGCCCCTCCACATTCGCGACTTTCACATTCGCGGTTTTGATTATTCGCGGAAGTCTACTTCCCCCCCCTCCTCAACACACCCTCCCTTCCCAAGGCAGGAAAGGGCTTAGCCCCTCGTTGCCTTGGGAAGGAGGGGTGGGGAGCAGCTAACCTGCTCCTTCTGCGCCCACTCCCTTCCCAAGGCAGCGAAGAGCTTCTGAGGAAGCCCTTCCGTGGCTGGGGAAGGAGGGGTGGGAAGCAGCTGGGGCACTGGTTCTGAGGGAAGGGGAGCAGCTGGCGCGCTGCCTCTGCACCCCACTCCCTTCCCAAGGCTCCGAAGGGCTTCTGAAGAAGCCTTTCGTTGCCTTGGGAAGGAGGGGGGGGAAAGCAGCTGGCGCGCTGCCTCTGCACCCCACTCCCTTCCCAAGGCTCCGAAGGGCTTCTGAAGAAGCCTTTCGTTGCCTTGGGAAGGAGGGGGGGGAAGCAGCTGGCGCGCTGCCTCTGCGCCCCACTCCCTTCCCAAGGCTCCGAAGGGCTTCTGAAGAAGCCTTTCGTTGCCTTGGGAAGGAGGGGGGGGAAGCAGCTGGCGCGCTGCCTCTGCGCCCCACTCCCTTCCCAAGGCTCCGAAGGGCTTCTGAAGAAGCCTTTCGTTGCCTTGGGAAGGAGGGGGGGGAAGCAGCTGGCGCGCTGCCTCTGCGCCCCACTCCCTTCCCAAGGCTCCGAAGGGCTTCTGAAGAAGCCTTTCGTTGCCTTGGGAAGGAGGGGGGGGGAAGCAGCTGGCGCGCTGCCTCTGCGCCCCACTCCCTTCCCAAGGCTCCGAAGGGCTTCTGAAGAAGCCTTTCGTTGCCTTGGGAAGGAGGGGGGGGAAGCAGCTGGCACGCTGCCTCTGCGCCCCACTCCCTTCCCAAGGCTCCGAAGGGCTTCTGAAGAAGCCTTTCGTTGCCTTGGGAAGGAGGGGGGGAAGCAGCTGGCACGCTGCCTCTGCGCCCCACTCCCTTCCCAAGGCTCCGAAGGGCTTCTGAAGAAGCCTTTCGTTGCCTTGGGAAGGAGGGGGGGGAAGCAGCTGGCACGCTGCCTCTGCGCCCCACTCCCTTCCCAAGGCTCCGAAGGGCTTCTGAAGAAGCCTTTCGTTGCCTTGGGAAGGAGGGGGGGGGAAGCAGCTGGCACGCTGCCTCTGCGCCCCACTCCCTTCCCAAGGCTCCGAAGGGCTTCTGAAGAAGCCTTTCGGTGCCTTGGGAAGGATGGGGGGGGAAGCAGCTGGCACGCTGCCTCTGCGCCCCACTCCCTTCCCAAGGCTCCGAAGGGCTTCTGAAGAAGCCTTTCGGTGCCTTGGGAAGGAGGGGGGGGAAGCAGCTGGGGCGGGGGTGGTGGAGAGGAGCAGCGACGGGGCTTTAGAAGCCCCCTCGCTGCTTCTGGGAGGGCAGGGGGGGTGGAGAGGAGCAGCGATGGGGCTTTAGAAGCCCCCTCGCTGCTTCTGGGAGGGCGGGGGGGGTGGAGAGGAGCAGCGATGGGGCTTTAGAAGCCCCCTCGCTGCTTCTGGGAGGGCAGGGGGGGTGGAGAGGAGCAGCGACGGGGCTTTAGAAGCCCCCTCGCTGCTTCTGGGAGGGCAGGGGGGGTGGAGAGGAGCAGCGATGGGGCTTTAGAAGCCCCCTCGCTGCTTCTGGGAGGGCGGGGGGGTGGAGAGGAGCAGCGATGGGGCTTTAGAAGCCCCCTCGCTGCTTCTGGGAGGGCAGGGGGGGTGGAGAGGAGCAGCGATGGGGCTTTAGAAGCCCCCTCGCTGCTTCTGGGAGGGCGGGGGGGTGGAGAGGAGCAGCGATGGGGCTTATGAAGCCCCCTCGCTGCTTCTGGGAGGGCGGGGAGTGGTGGAAAGGAGCAGCGATGGGGCTTTTGAAGCCCCCTCGCTGCTTCTGGGAGGGCGGGGGGTGTGTGGAAAGGAGCAGCGATGGGGCTTTAGAAGCCCCCTCGCTGCTTCTGGGAGGGCGGGGGGGTGGAGAGGAGCAGCGATGGGGCTTTAGAAGCCCCCTCGCTGCTTCTGGGAGGGCGGGGGGGTGGTGGAGAGGAGCAGCGATGGGGCTTTTGAAGCCCCCTCGCTGCTTCTGGGAGGGCGGGGGGGGTGGAGAGGAGCAGCGATGGGGCTTTTGAAGCCCCCTCGCTGCTTCTGGGAGGGCGGGGGGGTGGAGAGGAACAGCGATGGGGCTTATGAAGCCCCCTCGCTGCTTCTGGGAGGGCGGGGGGGGTGGAGAGGAGCAGCGATGGGGCTTTAGAAGCCCCCTCGCTGCTTCTGGGAGGGCGGGGGGGGGTGGAGAGGAGCAGCGATGGGGCTTATGAAGCCCCCTCGCTGCTTCTGGGAGGGCGGGGGGGTGGAGAGGAGCAGCGATGGGGCTTTAGAAGCCCCCTCGCTGCTTCTGGGAGGGCGGGGGGGTGGTGGAGAGGAGCAGCGATGGGGCTTTTGAAGCCCCCTCGCTGCTTCTGGGAGGGCGGGGGGGTGGAGAGGAGCAGCGATGGGGCTTTTGAAGCCCCCTCGCTGCTTCTGGGAGGGCGGGGGGGGTGGAGAGGAACAGCGATGGGGCTTATGAAGCCCCCTCGCTGCTTCTGGGAGGGCGGGGGGGGGTGGAGAGGAGCAGCGATGGGGCTTTAGAAGCCCCCTCGCTGCTTCTGGGAGGGCGGGGGGGGGTGGAGAGGAGCAGCGATGGGGCTTATGAAGCCCCCTCGCTGCTTCTGGGAGGGCAGGGGCGGTGGAGAGGAGCAGCGATGGGGCTTTAGAAGCCCCCTCGCTGCTTCTGGGAGGGCGGGGGGGTGGAGAGGAGCAGCGATGGGGCTTTTGAAGCCCCCTCGCTGCTTCTGGGTGGGCAGGGGGGTGGAGAGGAGCAGCGATGGGGCTTTAGAAGCCCCCTCGCTGCTTCTGGGAGGGCGGGGGGGTGGAGAGGAGCAGCGATGGGGCTTATGAAGCCCCCTCGCTGCTTCTGGGAGGGCGGGGAGTGGTGGAAAGGAGCAGCGATGGGGCTTTTGAAGCCCCCTCGCTGCTTCTGGGAGGGCGGGGGAGTTGGAGAGGAGCAGCGATGGGGCTTTAGAAGCCCCCTCGCTGCTTCTGGGAGGGCGGGGGGTGTGTGGAAAGGAGCAGCGATGGGGCTTTTGAAGCCCCCTCGCTGCTTCTGGGAGGGCGGGGGAGTTGGAGAGGAGCAGCGATGGGGCTTTAGAAGCCCCCTCGCTGCTTCTGGGAGGGCGGGGGGTGTGTGGAAAGGAGCAGCGATGGGGCTTTTGAAGCTCCCTCGCTGCTTCTGGGAGGGCGGGGGAGGGTGGAGAGGAGCAGCGATGGGGCTTTTGAAGCCCCCTCGCTGCTTCTGGGAGGGCTGGGGGGGTGGAAAGGAGCAGCAATGGGGCTTTTGAAGCCCCCTCGCTGCTTCTGGGAGGGCGGGGGGGGGGTGGAAAGGAGCAGCGATGGAGCTTTTGCAGCCCCATCGCCACTTTTGGAAGGGCGGGGGGTGGTGGAAAGGAGCAGCGATGGGGCTTTAGAAGCCCCTTCGCTGCTTCTTGGAGGGTGGGAGGGGGGTGGAAAGGAGCAGCGATGGGGCTTTTGAAGCCCCCTCGCTGCTTCTGGGAGGGCGGGGGATGGTGGAAAGGAGCAGCGATGGGGCTTTTGCAGCCCCATCGCCGCTTTTGGAAGGGCGGGGGGTGGTGGAAAGGAGCAGCGATGGGGCTTTAGAAGCCCCCTCGCTGCTTCTGGGAGGGCGGGGGGGTGGAGAGGAGCAGCGATGGGGCTTTTGCAGCCCCATCGCCGCTTTTGGAAGGGCGGGGGGGGTGGAAAGGAGCAGCGATGGGGCTTTAGAAGCCCCCTCGCTGCTTCTGGGAGGGCGGGGGGGGGGGTGGAAAGGAGCAGCGATGGGGCTTTAGAAGCCCCTTCGCTGCTTCTGGGAGGGCGGGGGGGGGTGGAAAGGAGCAGCGATGGGGCTTTAGAAGCCCCTTCGCTGCTTCTGGGAGGGCGGGGGGGGGTGGAAAGGAGCAGCGATGGGGCTTTAGAAGCCCCCTCGCTGCTTCTGGGAGGGCGGGGGGTGGTGGAAAGGAGCAGCGATGGGGCTTTTGCAGCCCCATCGCAGCTTTTGGAAGGGCGGGGGGTGGTGGAAAGGAGCAGCGATGGGGCTTTTGCAGCCCCATCGCCGCTTTTGGAAGGGCGGGGGGTGGTGGAAAGGAGCAGCGATGGGGCTTTAGAAGCCCCTTCGCTGCTTCTGGGAGGGCGGGGGGGTGGAGAGGAGCAGCGATGGGGCTTTAGAAGCCCCCTCGCTGCTTCTGGGAGGGCGGGGGGTGTGTGGAGAGGAACAGCAATGGGGCTCTAGAAGCCCCCTCGCTGCTTCTGGGAGGGCGGGGGGTGGTGGAAAGGAGCAGCGATGGGGCTTTAGAAGCCCCCTCGCTGCTTCTGGGAGGGCGGGGGGGTGGAAAGGAGCAGCGATGGGGCTTTAGAAGCCCCTTCGCTGCTTCTGGGAGGGCGGGGGGGGGTGGAAAGGAGCAGCGATGGGGCTTTAGAAGCCCCTTCGCTGCTTCTGGGAGGGCGGGGAGGGTGGAAAGGAGCAGCGATGGGGCTTTAGAAGCCCCCTCGCTGCTTCTGGGAGGGCGGGGGGTGGTGGAAAGGAGCAGCGATGGGGCTTTTGCAGCCCCATCGCAGCTTTTGGAAGGGCGGGGGGTGGTGGAAAGGAGCAGCGATGGGGCTTTAGAAGCCCCCTCGCTGCTTCTGGGAGGGCGGGGGGTGGTGGAGAGGAGCAGCGACGGGGCTTTAGAAGCCCCATCGCTGCTTTTGGGAGGGCGGGGGGGGGGTTCCTGGAGGGCGTGTCATGACCTTTATTTTATTCGCGGTTTTTTCACATTCGCGGGGGTCTTCCGCCCCTAACCCCCGCGAATGTGGAGGGACAACTGTATAATGAATGATGAAACACTTGCCCCAATTACCCCAATGCATTCCTTCCTTTTGTAGTAAATTCACCCCAGAAATGATCTCCCTCCCTCAGCCTAGATATCTGCCAAGTATATGTGGTTGTCCCTTTGAAAGCAGCAGGGAAGGATCTGGAACAGTTAGGTCATCTCAAGAGAACTGTATGCAAATTCCTAGTTTGGTTGGTTTGTGTTCTAGAAAGAACTGCCATCTATTTCCATCTACCCAAATTAGGTAATACTTTCCTAAATGTGTTCTCCTAGTCTTTCGCCAAACTCATGATGTGTACAAGTCCCTCAGGTTTTCCATAAGTTTGTCTGTGGTTTACAGTAAAGTGGTTCCTCCCAAACACTTTCAGTATCTTGAATCAGATGTGCACAGTGTTACAAACTACTTTGCATGCTGCAGCTTACAGTGTTTCCTTATCAAGCAGTGTGCCTAAATAATTAAGTTGCAGTAAAAGCAGAAGCTTGTACTAAGATTTCTATTTTTCAAGTGCATTCAAAGATTAATGCCTTCTGCATTGAATTCTCTCATGATTGGCCATTCACCAATTTTTACATTTTTTTTTCCTAAGCCATGATAAATTCTGTGTACAACCCATGCCTCCCCACCCCCAAAGGACAGGTCTACGGTTGGGTATTAGTGATTAAGATATATTTCAGTTGCTTTGTTCTTCTTTTAACAAATAAATTGACATTTTGTCAAACTGTAAAAGTTGCCTATTTTTATAGATTTTCCTTGGGTTTTTTCCGGGCTGTGAGGCCGTGTTCTGGAATAGTTTCTTTCTGATGTTTTGCCTGCATCTGTGGCTGGCATCCTCAGAGAATGGTTGGATAGGTGTGTGTGTGGAGTTTATATGCTGTGAACCCCTGTTGGGGAGTACAGTATATGTAAATTTGTGTAATTGAATGGTTAGTTTCTGGGTATAGAAATTCAAGGCTCGTTAGTGTCTGTTTGGCTAATGATTGGTTGATGGGCCATTATCTGCTGGGGATCCTCCTGTCCCTGGGTGGATTCTTTTGTAAGTGTTGAGTTTTGATTCTATTGTATTTCAAAACTGGGAGCCAGATTTTGTTTAATTTTAAGGTTTCTTCTTTCCTGTTGAAGTTGTCCAGGTGTTTGTGGATTTCAGTCGCCGTCATAGCATTGTGACATGATAGTTGTTGGCCTGGTCTAGAATTTCTGTGTTTTCAAATAGCATTTTGTGTCTACTTTGGTTTATAACATGTTCTGCTACTAAAAAATCAGCAGTAGTGATTTTGTGTTCTTATCACTTCTTATAGTAATCTTAGAAATAATATAGAACCTTCTCATCCCAAGCTTCCATCGATCAAGAGAGGCTGTCTTGTGTCTCTTTGTGCACTGTAGAGATTTCTGTGGCATGCTCCTGTAGTGCACAGCTCGCCAGATTCATTTACTCTAGTTGTCAGCCTGGGGGAAGTGAGGGTGCACCATAGAAACACGCTAGAATGTGCCGAACAATCATCTGTGGCTGAAAAAGAGAGCACTGATAATGTAGGGAGATGTAATAATGGACAAGCTGCTTTTTGGTCATCTTGCCTGTTACTCCTATTCACATCAAAGAACATGCAGGAAACTAGTGGAGAGTGGGAGAAGTGTGTCCATATTGTGCCAGTGTAGCTAATGAGAAATGGAAGACCAAGTTCATAGTTCTTTCATTTGAAAGAGAAAAATGTATTGAGCACAAAACACTCTTTCTTGTAGCTTAAAAAAACCCAAAACCCTAAAAACCCAGAGATGTTTACAATCTTGTAACTGGAATGCCTTTTGGGGATACCCATGCACTTAGTCAACTATTTTTAGGAATCTCTTTTACCTGATACTGAAATGTAACAGCTTCTAGGGTTGCACATTTCTGCTTCTTGCTGCTTGGTCTATATTGATTTCTCTGTATAGAAGACTTGGAAATACTGCAATGTTTTCTGACATAATTCTGTAGTATTCCCAAAATGTTTTTACTTGTTGAAAGTGTGAACTGTTAGGTCAGTGTTGTGAGTCTTGAGTTAAAGATGTGCCCAACCTTGTTATGGGGGTACTGTGGGTCAGGACTTGGAATAGGCAATCTTTTGAGAATATAGTATGACCCCCAATATCCATGGCACCTGTATCATGGATTAATGGAAAAAATATGGTCTCTTGAGGCATCTTCTAGGTCCTCCAGGGAGTCTCTATGGTATGCTTCCCCCAGAAGTTGACAATAGACTACCCCTAGAGGACCTAGAGGTTGCCTAGAGAGGTGTTTTTCCTGGGCATCTTATAGGTCCTCCAGTGCAACTCTATAGTATGCTTGGGCTGGAAATCATTCTTTTAATAGTGTTTGTTATTATCTGTGGTTTCTAGTATCCACGGTAAGTCTGGGAACTTATCCCCCACCGATACGGGGGTCGTACTGTAGCTTCTATTGTATATGTTGCCTGCTGCATCAGTCATTGTCCACAGTCTCAGTTTTGGTGGCCTCCTTCCTATTTTTCTCAGAAGAGAGGAGCAAAATGAATGCAATTCTGCATATGTGTTTCAGATGGGAAACATGAGAAAAGATTGGTGCAAGGAGAATTTGGCTATGTGCTCTTCAGTGGAGGCAGTTGGTCACAAATACCTGTACAAGGAGACTTTGTCCCTGTCTGTCTGAAACTGCTACGCTACAGTCTTGGTTTGACTGTTTTCAGTTATGGAGGTTATATTTTCATAACTTTCAATTTCAAGTATATGAAGCACAAGAGATTTTTCTGGCATAGCTGGATATTGTTTGACAAAACTGAAGATTTAGTTCATTTTTTTTGCTTTTGGGTCATTGAAGCTTTGAGTTATGCCTGTTTTCTTCCTTCCAGTCACTGATCCTGCATTTCCTTTGGGTGTTTCTTGTGCTTTACTGTGTCCAACAACACAGCCTGCTGCATTCTTACTGTGTGCCTCCAGAGAACCTCACAGAATACCAGTGTAGACTAAGCTGCTTAAGATACTTCTGCTTAGCTTCTTAACACAGCCATTTTGATGTAAGCATCCTTTATTTCTGGGTGAAAGTTTCAGTAAATGAGTTCTTCATCAGTGTGGTTCTGGTTTTATTCTGTATATTATTAAAAAAAAAGACAAAGAAGAAGTAAGGCAGCAAAAAGGCATAACTTAGCTTTGCAGCTCCTATTTGTAAAGCACAACCTAACTTAGTTATTAGACGTAATGTTGAAGATGCCATTTTGCTGGCATTTTATGAAAGATAATTTTAAAAGGCTTATTCTTGATCCATATCTGCTGCTTCTGTAACACAAGCAGATACCAGTTTTCCCATAGACACACAAATCAAAACAGACTTGACTTTCCTTACAGAATTTAGTTGGGTATATAAACATTTAAAAAGTTTTCTCCAGAGATTATTGCAGCAAATCAGCCAGTTTAAAAAGGATCCATTATGTATCCTAAAAACTAAAAAGATTCCTAGTTAACAGTTGTTGTTGAAAGCTTTGATCCCTGATAAGGTGGACCAACTATTTCTCCCTTCTCACCTCCTCCCACATGCAAATCCTTATTCTTTTTATGATAACTGTATACATGTGCAGGCACGTGCACACGCACATGCGTGCATGCACGCACATGTATATATAGACATAAATTTCTATTTTAGTATTTGCTAACCACTGTGCAAAAATTCATGTCCACATGGTCTCAATTAGACACAATACAAAAGGAAGGGGAAAGTTGTGGAAAATAAGCATTGAAATGACTCCTTCACTGGTTGATGGATGGGACCAGATTGGTTGCCCCCTTAGAATCAAATCGAATGGAACATGAAGTACTTCCTGGAAGGTACAGAGTACAGCCTCCCAGTAGCCCTTGGCTTCCTGGCCACTGTACAGTGTGTGCCTGTTTTCAGTTTATAAATAGATAGAACTCTGTCTATGAAGTTCAGCAGTGAATCTCATAAATACAGTAGATGGTTTGCAGGACCAACCTTGGATTTTGTAATATGAACAACTATGGATGTTTTGTTCTTGGAAAAAGAATATGCAAATGTGGGATCCTTTCCAGATTTAAAAAAACAAAACATAATGAGGTTACTGCTTATCCTTGATGGTTGAACAAAAAGGGCTTATTGTGAATACACCTTTAGCCATTTTACACGGATCCCTGCATATATGAGATTTCATATCATAATTGATTCAAACTCTTATAGTAATCTTATGCAGTGCTGGTTTTATAGCATATAAAATTACTCTTTGGGGATAATACATGACATTACTGTGTAATGTGCACATTTCCAACAGAAGTTATGACACTGGAAGTGAATGGTGTGGGAGGAACGTTTTTATTGTCTCAAGGCAAGTGTTAATTCAGAAACAGCCAAGCTGTGCAGTGTTTAACACAACAAGGACATTTTCATGAAATCTCCATAAAGTCTGTTGTGTTAATTATATTCAACAATGATAATCTATATGGGAGTTCTATACGAATAACTTAGATTTATAACTTCAGTTTATTAGTTATGGTGACTAAACAGAATGTCCAGGTTCAGAAGCAGCATCTTCAAATCAAATCAAATGTGTAGAGGCAGGTATCTTGTTGAATACCCACTGCTGTGAATGGCTTACTACATTCAGGAAACCTCTAACATTCATCATATATACTCAACATTCAATCTTATATAACATTGGAATTTGAATTGCATTTTTGCATTCATTGTACAGCAGCAGATATTGTGGCATGATCTTCAGTAACTATATTAATCTTTTAATCAACGACATGAGAGCCCTCATTAAGTGGGGAGTGAGTAGTTGCAGTGAAGCTGCATTGTGCCCAGAAAGAGATGCATGCATGCTATCAGACATTAGTCTAAAGAGTATGTATTAGTAATGTTGCTGTTAGTCACAGAGAACTCTGTTAGCGTTCATTTAGCAACTGCCAAATCATCAAAATCTTCCAGGAATGTTAGCAAATAGTTTTTACAACTCTTGTAAAACCTGAATATAAGTACTGCCATGTGTTTTGTAAGTTACTTTGTATATGTAGGTGACATCATCTACTACTGATAGATATTCCTGTAAATTTGAATTTTCTGTAGTTTTATGCTTTCTCCATCCATCCCACCCCCAAATTTTAGAGATTGTTTTGACATACTCTTTCACCATTTGAGTGTTGCTGTTCTGTTGCATTTGAATAATGTGGTCAATTTTGTGTTCTGTAAATGAGCGTCTGTAAGATGAAATTGAATAAGTAAATCTGTGAGGGAAGATTCCTGCGTGGATTTTCTTGTGTGGCAGGGGGTTGGACTGGATGGCCCTTGTGGTCTCTTCCAACTCTACAATTCTATGTTTCTATGATTCTTTATCAGTTTACAGTGAAAACCCTAAATTGAATGAGAAGAATGCTGTTCTATTTTGAAACAAATCAAAGTACTTGATTGAAAGTATTTCCATTTGTAATAAAACAGTCCAGTATTCATTATTTTAAACTGAATGAAAAACAGCTGGTCATCCAGAAAAGAGGCCTAGAAGATTGTAGCATTAATTTGTAGAAGTCTGAGAATATGCAACTAAAGATGTTTTGAAGTCTACAAGCAGATGAAGTTTGATCTATCTTGTTTAGGATGGTCAACTGCTAGGTAGTGGTTTTTATAAGGCTACAAACATAGATAAATCTTTTTCTTTTCTTTTTGGAAATGGCAGTGATGCATCTGGAATGGGGCAGTGTCATTCAGCTTGTTTTTGGAGGAGTTTGAAACTGTTGGTGAATGTTCTCAGTCTGCCCTTGCTCATAGTAGTCTTGTATCTCATTGCCATATTGCTTTACCACAGTCCTGCAAATGCATAGGTAATGGATTACTTGCACTTGTGTGTTTAACCTTTTTTGAATAGCTAAGGGCACTGAGAGGGGTAATGATTTCCTGCCTTTGGTTTATGTTACAGTAACTCTGTTCATGAAAATTGAAATTGGCCCATTCCATCTTGAGGAAACAACCATGTAGCTGTTATAAAATGCTCTCTGGAGGTCAAAAGGGAGCCATGATGCTATAAAGTTACTGAGCAATGTGCCCTTGAGAATATGAACTGTGATTTATGTGTCTGCTTAGCTCTATTATGTATACCTCTTCACAGCTTAGTTTCATTGGGATTCAGTAAGGCTCAGTGTTATATTCAGATGTTATTGTGACAAATGAAAGACTGTTTTAAGGGCAGAAATGGATATAGGTTGGCACAGCCGAGCTTTGTCAAAATCCCGAAGTTTTAAGCAGACATTGTTTCTTAAGTGTGAATGAGGAACAATAAGCTACTACTTATGTGATATGCAGCTCACTACTTTGGCGTGATGCGCAGCTCACTGGTTTGGCAAGGGGGTTCAATATATATTTCTTCATCTTTAAAAAAAAAATACATGCTTGCATAATTAGTTTCCTATATCCCCTTCATATTTTCATATGTATAGAAGACTGGTGATATTCATAAGCATGCAAAGCTTGTGGTGCACTGTATCTTTTGTGTACATGTTTTAGAATAGGCAGCAATTAATTATTTTGGGTTATGTTCGTAGGTTTGTTCTTGGCCTAGAGTAGTAGTAGTAGTTGTTGTTGTTGTGTGCCCTGTCAGGTCATTTCCAACTTATGGCAACCCTGAGACAAACCTTTCCGAGGCTGAGAGTGTGTGACTTGCTCAAGGTCACCCAGTGAGTTTTCAAGCCTGAGCAGGGATTCAGACTCTGGTCTTCAGAGTTGTAGACCAATACTCAAACCACTATGTCATTACTACTCGCAAATTACCATATCAGCATCTGATTTCTCAGTCTATCTTTCTGACTACTGGAAGGCACACAACAACAACAATAATCAAGAGTAGGAGAGAGAAATTGTTCAAGGGAAGCAAATTGGATTAATAATTTTAAAAACAGCACTAGCTGTGCAGGAAAAATATCCATAACACAAAACAACATAGAAGTGCAAAGGATTTTTATGCATTCATTTACTTTGTGCTGTGAAGTTCTGGAAAACTGGTCAACCAGGCACAGAATGCAGTAGATATTAATTATGGATGTACTACATTTTTAGATCAAGACATTCATGTTGCTTCTAAGACTCCAAATGCACTCTCCTTCTTAACACAGATGGGGAAAGGCATCACTTTAGAGCAGGGGTGGAGAACATGTTTGTCTTCATATTTGGGACTGCAGCCCCATCATTTCTCACTTTTAGCTGTGCTGCTGAGGGCACATAGGAAGTTAGGGGCAACATATGGAGGGCCACATGTTCCCCATCCCTATTCTACAGTAAGTACTTTCTCTCTTCTGTTAGGAGAGGTGCATTTAGATTCTTAAAAGTAGCATTCCTCCCGACCCCCCACCCCGCAACATATTCAAGCTGTGTATCAGATTCTGATAAATAGACAGTTTGTATACACCTCCTTTGTGCGTCCATCACCATCCGTCTGCAAGTCAGGCAAAAAATATGAGCTTAGAGCATGTTGGTATGAAGTGCATATGCATACCACTTCTTTCCTGTAATGGGCTGGCACACTGAGTGTCCATGGACATGTGCCAAGGATTAGGGTGTTGGGAGGGAGGATCAAGACTCTTGTACTTTATGAAGATCCCTTTTCCTTGTAGGCACTGTAGCAGGGATGGGCAACTGTCAGTGGTGTGGGGGCTGCATTGTCCCCCAAGGAGATTTTCAGGGGCCCATACCACCACCCCAGCTCTGCCCCCACCATTTTTTTTTACTGTTTATTAAATAGGTCACTTTCAGTTGTTTTTTTAAAAGGCCCTCTCATGGGTCTAAAAGAGCCCAGGGACCCCAAATCATAGGAGATCTTCCTCCCATAACTCCAGTGGACACTTGGGGCAAACAAAGTTTCAGAAAAAAAAATGTTTTAAAATGGGGGTTCTGGGAGATCTTAGGGAGCACAGTTCCCACACCTACATTATAGCCACATGGAAAAGGATTCCAACCTCCCAAGCTACGTACTTTAAATCTCAGGGAGTTTGTATTGCCTTTTGTACTAAAGGGTGCTAATTGGCAGGCTCACACAGGAAGAGGATATTAGGACCTGCTGTCCTTTAGTATGTGAAGTATTTGGGAGTATTTTTTGGAATGTACAGAGCTTGGCAACAAGGGGAGCCAAAACTTTCAATGTCACTCTCAACTGATTTAAATGTTTGGTCATGAACAGTGACATTGTCACAGTCCCACTCTGCTTTCTCAGCATGTAAGCAGTGTGTTTCCAATTAAGCAGCAGCATGACTGTCCACCAGAAAATATTAATTTGGAGAAGTAAATGTGATAGTAAATTCATGTGTGCATCCTCAGTGGAAATCTCATGAGCTTTTATTTAACCTTCTTAACTGAAATCTTAGTCTAATACATAAAATAAATTGTTGTTTAGTATCTTCCTCCAAAATGCAGTATAGCTTATTCATATGAAATTATGTTATCCCTTCACTTTTATATGCTTTTTTGTGTACAGGTTGAGTATCCCTTATCCAGAATTCCAAAATTCGAAATACTCCAAAATCCAAAATTGTCTACCTGGGTGGCTGAGACAGTGACACCTTTGCTTTCCTTTGCATTTTTGGGAGTATTACACTGAAGAGATTAGGGTAGCCTTCCCCAGTCTGAGGCCCTCCAGATATTTTGGTCTGTGTCTCTCATCAGCCCTAGCCAGCATGGTCAGTGATAATTGTGGCTATGACCAAAGCTTTTGGACATACCCTGATTGAGGAAGACTAGATAGAACTTATTTCCATATAGAGCACCTCACCCCACAAAACACTATCCATACATCACACTTGTAAATAAGTTCTTATTTAATTTGCTTCTATGTCCGACATAATTTTGAACTATGCAAAGCCATTGAACTACCATAGCTGAGAGTGGAACAAGCAGCAGAAATACAAATAGTGTCAAACCAGAACTGACATACAGTATGTGACCTAGTACCTATCATGCGAAACTATGCAGGTATTTGAACACCACCCTTTACAGTGGGTTTCTTGAATGGCTTTTTGAGGTGGCTCATAGCCTGGATTATATATATTCATGCAGAAGTACACAGTTTGTGATAAATCTACCAGAGGTTTGTAGCTGGACTAAATCCAGTGGATGAAATCTGTGGGATTTTTGTTGGTTGTGAATAATAAGTCCCGTTCATCTCAGTGTGTGAAAACACACCCAACTAAAGGTGGTGGCAGGTTTGGGTGTGCAACGCCAGTACCCTGGTGAGATCAAACTCCTTTACCCAAAAAGGCTCTGATGCTGAATATCCAGTTCAAAAAAGGGGGAAGTTTATTTTAAAGAACAAAAGAAAAGGGCTTTCTCCTCCCCAGCTCTAAAAGGCTTGAAATAAAAGGTACTTTACAGTTGGAGTTTCAGCTGTTTTCAGGGTGACATCTCTCTGGGTTTGATCTCCTCACTCAGTGAAGCTGGTGCAGGGTCTTTCAGCTTCTGATTCTTTTGTTATTGGCAACTAATTTGGCTGATGGTGTTGGTAACTAATTTGGCTGATGGTGGTAACTAATTTGGCTGATGGTGTAAGAAATGCCCTTCCCGGCTGTCTGGGCCAGTTTGCCACCAGAACTGCTTTCTGCAAGCTCACAGCAAAGACTGTCCAAAAGAACTAAGCTTCTAGGTGAAACCGAGCTTGCTGGGAAGGAACAAACCAAAACCTAGAAAAATGCAGGGGAATTCTTAGCTCCTCCCACAAGTCTAATACAATGGAGTATTCCTATACTCAGACATGCTAAGGCCTTGAAAAGAAAACAAAGGAAAATGCAGGGGAGATTTAAACAGTCCTGGCTGGACATCACACAGTGGATATACTCTAGGTAGGATTGATGTTGGATTTGGCCCACTGCCTTTTTTCTTTGAGAACAATGTCATTTTATTGGGTGCTAGATACTACGTAAATAAATAAAAGAGAAGCAAGGATGGAGCTCATAATATGTGGAATAGGACAGAAGTTAAGGCTAGTAGAGGGATGGTGATATAATGAATGAGATCACTTCCTCCTCCCCTTTGTAATCTTCAATTTGTCAGCCTTTAATAATACTCAGCGGGGGGAATCCTCCCTTCAATCTCTTACTGAAATTCAGGGTGCTATACTGTTTAAAACAGACTTCCCCAATTTGGTTCCTTTAGATGTGCTGTACTGCAACTCCTTAGCATGACGATTGGCCATGCTTGCTAGGAATGAGTTGTTGGTTAGTTGGATGCATCTGCAAAGTACCAGGTTGGAGAAGGATGAGTTAGACTGTTGGACTAAGGCAAGGGGAAGCTGAGTTCAAAGGTGTGCTCAGCTACTAAGCAAAGTCAAAACTACAGTATTCGTAAGTACATGCAATTTGTTACACAGTTACAAATTTTTGTGGAACACTTAAGCTAATCACTGAACCCTGTGTGGCTCTTTTATTGCCAGCTGAGTGGGAAAATTAGAAAAGCTAGAAACCACACACACACCCCACAAAATTTCTAAGGCAGGATTCTGTGGTTCCCCGGCAAAAAAATCTAATTATAGCTTTGGAAGAAGATGTACCAAGAAGAATATTTGTTGGCCATTTATTGATTAGAGCTGACTGACGTCTTTAATCTACACATTTAGCACTGAATCCCCCACCCCCAGTTATATTTTACAATACTTTTTCAGCTCTTGAAGGATGGGTATGGAACAATCACCTTCTCTGAAACAGATGTTTTACAATCAGCATAAAATTATAGCTAGTCTCATAGATCAACTTAAAGGACTGTTGGCTAAAGCTTTGTCAATGTGCATGCATAATGCATCTGATAGGGAAAGTGGTTTTTCTAATGAACAATTTTCTTAAAAGATAGACAGAATTCAGTGTCCTCCACTAAAATACTTATTCCCTTTACACTGTGATAACCTATGCATTATTAATATGTTAAAGCTAGTAGTAGAAGATGGATAAATATACGTGTTGAAAGCAAAGTGGCATCAACACTTGTATAAAGTGATTAGTGAGAGGGAATTCTAGAGAGCATGCCTCCCCTTCTGTTTCATCTCTATTTCTTTGATATATGTACTCAAGCCTTTTTCCTGCCTGCCTGCAGAGGTCACTTCCCCCTTCTTCCAAAAGCTGATTAGTGCTTTGTCTCCCTTTGTCTGGAAAGGCAGCACCCATGAGGCTCCTGCCTCAGGATCACTTTACATCCACAAATGACAGCCAGCTTTTAGGGGATCTTCTACTGAAATTTAGGGAATCTTCTTTTGTCTATTTCCTTTCCTATCTCAAGATGGATTTCTTGAAACAATCAATGTAAGTTTTCCTTTAGTAACCTTACAAGAGCATTCTGGGTATTTTCTCCTGTTTTCTACCACAAATTCATATTGTACTGGCTGTGCTGCATTCTGCTTGATATAGATACGAAATATTCCTACAATGAGATCTTACCTTGAAAGTTCACAAAGCAAGTCATACCAGCTCCATTACAACTTTGGGGCTTCTTCATGAGAAAATTCTATAATACCTCTCTTCAGGGTACACTGCAGAATTTCTGCTCAGTGCTAAGAAACACAACTCAGACATTTCCAGTGTTAGCAAAGACAAACATTAGCAAAGTGTTAGCAAAGACAAACTCAGGCATTCCTAGGGGTCAGGTGTTATGCAGGCCAGAAACCACGGACTTACTTCTCATACTATCCTTTTCCTAGTCGGCAGGTATCAAAACTAATCAGAACCAAACTAGGCACTGCTTTGAAAACATATGCACACATCCGTTTCATCAGATGAGATCAGATGGGAGATGGAGATTTTATCCTGACCATTGAGTGTTAATATGGAAAAGGTACTTCAGGAATAGCAACTTGAAAGTGTGCTAGAAACTTGGTAAAATACTTTATGATCAAGAATCCAAAACTGTGATCAAAAGCATATAGGTTATTCTCTGTGTATTAACTGTCTCTTCAAGGGTAGGCCAATCCAATAATCTGTTCATGCTTGCCCCTTTAGTGATGGCACTGAACGAATATGCAGAACAGGAGTCAATGCTGAGGGTGGACTTATTAACAAAATGCTGTTGGAATTCCGGTTCGGCTGTTATGCTAAAGATTAAGTTTGGGGAACAGACTATCTTTTGGCAAATGAAATTGTCACTTGGTAAATGAAATAAAAAACAAAACAAAACAGGGCAGTCCAGGTACAAAGCAAAAAAATGACTTTAAAAGCACTGTACAGCAGGCGTTTCAGGAATGCAAGTGTACTTAATATAGCTGGCAATGTCAAACTTAATTTCTCTCCTTATTGGAATGTTGTTTCCCTCTTGGTGGTTTTATAACATCTTTTTTAAAATATACCATATCTGTGAACAGGCTAGTCTCTCTCTCTGGCTTTTCTTCACAAACCAAGATTCAGGAAGGACTCATCCCACACTTTCTGCAAGCGCGCTGATGACTAAAAAGGCCAATCCAAGATAAACAAGTCCGGTTGCAGAAAGCACAGCAGAAGGTCTCCTTGGGTGATGTTTCTGGGTTGTGATTCTTTCTGCGTTGTCATTTCTCTTCAAGACTTGTTCGGTGTGAGTTCTCAAATAGGGCTGCAGCATTGTGGATAGTGCGTCTCCATGCCTCCCGATGTGAGGCCATGGCGGACCATTGTTGGTGATCAATTTGGCCGAGCCTGAGATGTTGTTTCAGGGAGTCCTTGTATCGCTTTTTTGGAGCACCCCTCTTATGCTGACCCATGGTGAGTTCACCGTAGAGTAGTATTTTTGGGAGGCGATGGTCCTCCATCCTAGAAACATGCCCTGCCCAGTGCAGCTATGTTCTCAATATCATGGCCTCAATGCTGGTGATCCCTGCTTGCTCAAGGACAGCAACATTTGTCACATTGTCATCCAGTGTATATTTAGGATTGTGCATATACAGCGCTGATGAAAGTGTTCGGGGAGTCGTAAGTGTTGGTGATAAGTGACCCATGTTTCAGACCCATAAAGGAGAATAGACAGTACAATGGCTCTATACACACTGATTTTTGTGCTTCGCCTCAGGTGTTTATTACTTCAGACTTTTTTGTAAAGTCTTCCAAATGCTCTATATGCCTTTGCTAATCTGTGATCGATCTCTTTGTCAATCTTGGCATCTGAGGAGATGATGCTTCCCAGGTAGGTAAACTGCTGAACGGACTTAAGCACAGATTTGCCACGGCAATGTGGGGGTGGTGGTGTTCGTCCTGTGGTGCAGGCTGGTAGAGAACTTCCATTTCCTTCAGGTTGACTTCCAGCCGAAACAGCTCTGCAGCTGTTGCGAAGCAGGATGTTAGGCGCTGCAGAGCTGCTTCTGTGTGGGCAACAAGAGCATCAGCATCAGCGAAGAGCATGTATATCTATTTCATTAAGGAAAGAGCTTGGGGTCTCTAGAGCAGAGGCAACCTCAGTATAAAGCACATAGGCCTCCGTGCATCACCTGAACCTTTAAAGTCATTCACATAAGAGAAAAATCATGCTTCCAACCATACCTTGCCTTTTTTTTTTAGGCCAGAAAGGTTGGCTTTTGGGGAGTGTTTTGCCATTGGGGGTGAAAAACTAAGTGGGGATTTGAGGTGTATGTGGCCCACAAAGGTCCAGAGGAGGGTTAGGGGAAACTCTGACTCTGCTGTAGAGCCATAGGCCTGAATGTTGATATCTCATGAGCAAAATTCCACTTACACAATGAAATTGGTGGAATAGGAGGTGATTATTTTGTGCTCCCTAGTTCCTTGTGTGGCCCTGTTGTCTCTCCCCTATACCTATTTTGGAGACTTGAGAAACCCTCCAGATCAACTTGCAAATTGGCACATGGTATTGTAGAGGAAATGGCATAAATTCCCTTTAACTCTGAGAGGCCTCCATGTGACTGAAGGTCACTAGAAGGAATAGTTCAATTAGTACGAGAGCACTCAGGATCTAAGTGTGTGCCTTGTGTTTGCTAGTAAATTACAGTTAATTCAGAACCATTACTCTGAAAGTAAAACACTTTTACTTTACTGCTCAGAACAGGTGGAGCCAACCACTCAGTATGGTGTATCTCTGGTTCCATTTTTACCATTTCTCAAACACTTAGGAGATTTTCAGATGCGATTTTCAGCAGTATATATTCCAAAACAGCTCCATTGCTGCCGCGCGGCAGGGGAGCAGTTTTGGACGACGCCGTTCCTCTGCTGAACCCATCCATGTCACTTCCGTCACAGAATGGAGGAAACCGCGTCATATTTCATTCACGGTTGTTGCCCGTGAGTGAAATATGACGCGGTTTCCTCCATTCTGTCATGGAAGTGACACAGAGGGGTTCGGCAGAGGAACAGCGTCGTCCAAAACTGCTCCCGTGCCGCACGGCAGCAACGGAGCTGTTTTGGAATATATACTGCCGAAAATCGTGTCTGAAAATTTCCTTAGTCCTAAATCCAGTTGCTGGTTCCAGTCCTGTACCATCAGTGGAATGCCTGTAATTTACCAAATTCCCATTGATTCAGTGGTTCTACTATAGGTGCATTGAACTATAAGAATTAGCTCTTAATTTTCTGCTACTGCAATGTATAATTTTCATGTGTTCTGTGTGTTTCTTAGTTGAGAAACTGGACTGTTGAAGAACTTCAAAGGAGACTTGGGGCACTTGATCCCATGATGGAACAGGAGATAGAAGAGGTTCGACAAAGGTATCAGTCAAAACGGCAGCCAATTCTTGATGCCATTGAAGCAAAGAAAAGACGCCAGCAGAATTTCTGAGGAAAGCTTGGTAGTAGAATAGATTTCCATCATCCCTAACAATAAACTGTGCTTCTACATCTCTGTGTAGGCAGATATCTGTTTTGAATGTGTTAGCAAAGCAGGCTGATGTCTGCTCCCTTCGTTTACTGTAGCACCTTTTCAAACTCAGGAATGCCATTGTATGGAGTCCACATGAACAGATAACACTGTTTTTGCTGTGAAAAAATATTTTAAATAGATTGCATGTGGCTTCAGAAGAATACTGTTACTGTTTGATGCTGGTATTTGTTTTTCTGATTGTGAGGAACCATTAGAAATGGGCTTAAGAATGTTGTGACTCAACATTTCACTGGTTTCTTTTTGGCCATATGTATTTATTCTGTGCCGTGATGTTGAACTGCTTCATTTCTTCATGAAGAAAACAAAGTAGGTAAAACGTTATCTCTTCCTGGATTAACTTTGTTTCATGTGCAAAGATTTTTTGTTTGTTACATACCTTCAAGTCAATTCTAACTTAAGGTTGCTTTTTCATAAGATTTTCTTGGCAAGATTTATCCAGAGGAGGTTTGTCATTACCTTCTTGTTAAACTGAGAGAATATGGCTTGTCCAAGGTTACCCAAGGGATTTCCATGGCTGAGAAAATACAGAACTGCATCCTATATCTATAGCATTGTGTAGTAGTCTGAGTTTTTGGACTAGCCATATTCTGTCAGTTTAACAAGAAGGTTTCATGGTTCTGTCAAACCATGTTCTCTTTGAGTCCTAGTCCAAAACTCAGACCACTATACCATGCTATAGGTATAGGATGCAGTTCTGTATTTTTCATGGAACTCTTAAGTCTTTGTGACTTCCAGAAACCTTGCACACCTAGATTGGCCCAATAAAATATGCATTGCTTAACTTGATTCATATCTACTTTATGTGGTAAATCACTGTGTAGCAACCCGCCCGCTATCATGTTTGCCCTATTGATGTTTATAGTACTCTGAAATTGTTTTTAAAAGAAAAGTGGTTCACTGGCAAGAATCTGCAACCTGCTCTTAAATTTGATCAGGAATATAAACTTATTTTATCACTTTTTAAAAGCCTCTAAAAGCCTCATGCCTTACATTGCCCTTTTAAAAGCATTGTATTTCAAGCCTGCATTTATTTTCTTTTTACTATGTATTTTGAGTGAATGCTGGTAACTTCTTTACTGATTTCTTCACACACACACACAGACACACACACAGAGACACACACTAATATGAAACCAATCCATCTTTTAAGGAAACATGAATCATAATCCTCTCTCTGTATTTTTCAGAATTCCTTGCAGTGAAAGAATGTCAAAGTACTTGCAACTCAGGAAATTAGAAACTCTCTTGAGATAAGGAGAGGTTTAAAATATTTAAGGAATTGTAAACATTTATGGAGTCTGCTATTTTGAGCTTCATTTGTTTGAGGGTTGCAGTATTAGTTTTAAATTTAAACTGGTGTGCATTGCTTCATTTTATTTAGAAAGGTTAAAGATGTCAGTTAAAATTTAAAGAAAGAATCATTGACCCAAAAGAATATTTTTTAAATGCCCTTTTAAGAAACACTTGATGTGTCAAGTTTAATAAAGCAATTACATTCATGGGCAGCAGGAACCCTGCTGAAATGAATGAGAAACAAGATCTCATCTGATGTCTTGTGCAATTCTCATTCATTGCTGTTGGGTTTATGCAAGAGACTTCCATCACAAGTTATTTGGAATGTCCTTGTGGCTAATTGTTGCATCCTTGGGTTTCACAAGTATTCACAGGAAATCCCTCCCCCCACCTTGCATAGCATGTATGAAAACAATGTAATAGTCAAACTGGAAAGAGGCCTGTGTGCTTATGCAGAGTGGTACAACTTATAAATAAGAAGACTGGGGATTTAGATTTTTTTTTTTTTTTGGCCTGAAATAGATTTCCAGAGGATCTCTTGACCTCCAAGGAAAGCATAGGAAGGGGGTGGGAGGTAGCTGAAAGTCACCATTGTGCTTGGACCTTGGCAACAATATACAGTTGGATCTTGGCTAAATTATACAATTATTGATACTGTGACTAGATACATTTATACCAGAATAAAGAAAGAAGTGTGCAAAAAGAAGTCAGTTTTGTTGCATAAGGCCTGAAGAGATTAGTGAGAGCTGAACTGTAAATTGTTTTACACTTATTATGGCAGATTTAAACTAGCTTTTATTTGCATTAGTCTCTTTGAGCAGAAGAAGAGATCCTGATCCAAGAGATCCTACAACCAAGCCAGATCTCCTGACCTATTCTAGTCTCATCCCTGCTACACTAGAACTTGGGCCTCTCCCATGCAAATTTCAAAAACAAGTGGAGGCTGTAGAGAGAATCCAGAGTCTTCCTACTGTTGAAGGAAGACCGATTATTTTCAGTGGAATCAAGGTCTCTTCAATATTACAGTTAGAGACACACTGCTGCAGAGCAATATTCAAATTTGCTCATGTTCCATATTAATGGATCTGTTCATTAATATGCTTGGCCTTCCCTGGAATTGGATATATCAAAAAGGCCAAGCAGATTAAACTGACCAACCCCTTGTACAAGTTCTGTGATGGAAAGAGAGGCAATAATTAATAAATAAAAACAACTATGTACTGTGTAAAACTGTGCTGGCCAGCTACTGTGCAAGTATCTACTATGACAATTTATGTTGCTTAATGAAGTTAATATTTTGAGCAAAAACAGTGATTGAAGCTTGCAACACATGCCACACTTTAAAATATTGTCATATTTTGATGGTCAAATATGCCTGCAAATAGAGATGTGCCATAAAGACTAGACTAGAAAGCTGCTCACTTGCAGCATATCGTGCTAAAGTAGGGGTGGGCAAAGCACAGTCCTAGAGTTGTTGGTCTGTAACTCCCATCACCTCCAGCCAATATAGCCATTGGTGTCGAATGCTGGACGTTACAGTTCAACTGCATCTGGAAGGCTGCACTTTGTCCAAGAGATGTTATTGGCAGTGCAATGTTGTGTATCATGTTTATTGTTGATATAGGCTCCTTTTGCATCCCAGGATCCTGTTCCCGTGGTTTAAAAGCCATTATGGCCTATACAAAAAAAAAAAAAAGTGAGAGGAACACTTAATAATCTGTGAAGCCAAAGGACTTCTAAAGTGGGTGCATTTTGTCTTTGGTTAAGAGACTTAAGCATAATGTGACACATGCATACATCAGGCTAAATAAGTTGCTTCCCTGTAAACAAGATGGTCTTTTAGCAACGTATATCTGCCTTTACTGTCCTGCATGTGCAGATGGTTCTTTCTCCCCTTTAGTAGCAGGGAAGGAGCACATGCTTAATATGTCTTGTCTTGAACTATTATTTCTATCAAATCTCTAATGAAATGAAACTGTATGTAGTGCAGGAAAGGCATCTCAGTCCCAGGCCAGGATCTACACACTTTTAGTGTAGCCTTTATAATTACACCCCCACCCCCCAAATGAGGAGAAAGTATAAGATTTCTGCCATTGTAGTCCAGCATGACCAAAGCTAACATTGTCCATTTCAGTTACCACAGTCTAATGAAGCTCTGATTTTGGGTTCTTTACACGAATATATTGTATCTTCTTCTGTTATTCAGATTGTAATTTTAAGACACTTCTCCTGAAGGAATGCTGTTCAGTACAAACAGTGTTAAAGGAAAATATTCATATACGTAGTTGGGAAACAAAATTCACATGGTTGATGGGTCCATACTCACAACTTGAAGCATTCCAAATAAGCTTTCACCTTTTCTTTTTACAACCTTGTATCAAATGTCTGGTGTCAGTTCCATGAAGAAACTTAATGTGAATTTAATAGCTTTAATGTTTTGTAATATAAGTAGCACATAATACCAGTGTAACTTGAAATTCTCTTTTGTAGAGATCTGACTGTTTTGTATATAATAGTATGGAGACTTTGGTTTGTATATGTATGAATGTAACTTTATAACATATCCCTTTTCAGTTTGATACAAATTTTTTTTGCTTTGTGTTTTAACATTTTGCATTATTTGTTTAATGGGAGGAAATAAATTGTTCTAACAATTAAAAGTAGTGGTTTTATTGTTTCAAAAGCTGTTTTCATGTTGAAAATGCCATCTATGCAATATCCAGTGCAATTGGATTGTGTGTCTATTTAGCAACATTGAAACTAGGTCAGATGGCTTGGTCTGCCTCTTTAGTATCGCGTTTTCAATACTAGCCTATCCCATTATTCTTGAGAGGAAATTTGAATGCTTGTTAGGGTGATATTTGGATTTGTAGGAAAATCCAAGTGATGGTTTCTTTCAATTTCTCTCCTCTTGAACAAATATATACATTGACTTGTCTCCTTCAAAACTAAGGAATGGCTAATAGCTTAGCAGATCTAGAATGATCTACCATCAAAAAGCTTAACTGCCAATATAATTTGTCAGATCACTCTTCCTGCTGAATTTCCCAAAGCAGCTGGATCCCAGTGAAAGAGGCTGCTTTTGAGAGCAGGAAGCAGTTGTCTGATTACCATTAGCATAGAAAGCCACTACTTATCCGCAAGGTTAGGGACTGCAGTGGTGTCAGAAACCAGAATTGGTGGAAAAGCAGAAGCCAGGTAGGGAACATGACAGAATTGTGGTGGTGGCTTGCTTGGGACTGCCTTCATGCGCCATGGCCACACATGCTGCTTGCAAAGTGTCTCAGTCGGCTTGGTGACTCCCCCCTACCTCAGCTTGCTTTGTAAGCAGCATGTGGACCAGAGTGTTACAGTTGTTGCAGTCTGCCTAACACTTGTGGCAGGGCTGTCTGAGAGCTGCTGCTATTGTTAACCCATTGTGTGAATTCACAGAAGACCACTTGAAGAACTATAGTTACGGTAAGTAACCTGTTCTTCCTGCCTGGATACTGCCTCTGTCCTGAACAATACTGCTTAATGGGGCAGACTGCTGGTGCTGTGACATAGTTTATCCTTTCTCATTTATGATCTACAGGAAAGTAAATAACAATATTGGGATCCTCTCCCACCTCATAGTCCCAGCCAATGTTCTGCCTTTTCTGTTGTGACTCAGACTGCGTGCCTTCCATCTAGTACCTAAGTAACAACAACACAAGGAACAACGGCAGTGCAGGGAGGTCCAAATGAGGCTCATTTGCTTCATTATTAGAGATGTGGGGGATTGACTCTTGAAGAATTTCTAAGCCATGTAAGAGCCTGAAGTAATTTTATTTCACTGGAAACAAAAGAAAAAAGATTAATCTTCCTTTATGAAATATGTGCTGTTTATTTACTTGTGGTCCCAAATGTATAACGGCAATAATACTCAATTTTCTTCATAAAATAATCTTTCCCAACACTATGAGTTAATTAAAACACTTCTTCACAGTATCTTAGGGCTAAATGCTAATTGTTTCATCAACTGTTTTCAGTATGGTCAGCAGCTTTTGTAACAACAAAGCTAGAGGCATGTTTAATGGATCGTCTCTCTCCGTTCAGTGACACCATTTTTTAGGAAGACGTGATCAGAAAATTTGTTTAACAAATTAACAAATTACAGCTTGCTAATTCAGAGAGGCCTAGTAGAACAATGGAGAGGGGTAGGCACTGTGCCCACTAAAATTTACTGCAGTTTGGAGTTAAATTTTAATGACATGTACCACACTTTGGGTGTGTTTGGATCAATAAAACATGTTTGGACAAAAAAAAAATCAATTTTACAGTGCAGCAATGGGATACATGTGGCCTTTCAGAT
Source organism: Gambelia wislizenii (assembly GCA_030847615.1). Lineage (NCBI taxonomy): Eukaryota > Metazoa > Chordata > Lepidosauria > Squamata > Crotaphytidae > Gambelia > Gambelia wislizenii. The sequence goes on from JAUMIR010000004.1 coordinate 37,922,562, forward strand.
GCTGTTTGTGACGGACCTGCCAGCCAAGTTTGTCTCAAAACACACAACCTGGATGCTTGTCACTGCCACCATACTTCAGTTCCCCTTTTAAAATCCCTTAACTGGACTGGGGCTGAGTCTCCAGGTGACAATTCCTGTGGATAGATTAAATATTAGTGTGATTTCCTTTGGTTAGCGTGGCTGTTACCTTTTCTAGTGAGTGTAATGAAGCACAATGAGTCTGTGAACAATTAATAAAATAAACTGGTTTGTTTATTATCTTCAAGGTTACAAACATCAACTATTCAATACTCTGCATATAACATTGTTTCTTTTCTTAGTTCCCCTTATTGTTACTATTTGGTGACAGACTATTTCTTTAACCATGTACGTTAATAATTTAGTCTCTTGACTAAATTAACCAAATTGCCTTCATATATGACACTCTTTTTATCTTTCAGACAATAAACTCATCCATGCTTTCTCTAACAACTCTCAACTTCAACTTACATTCTCTTCAACTTCAACTATTAACTGACATTAACTCAGATCATACTCTCAGAACACCCCCCCCCCCATCACAGTTTCCTGTGCTGGGATTAGCACCCACATTCTCTCATCTTGTTCACTCAAAGGCTCCTCCCATCACAGCTCCTTGTGTTGGAACTGGTTCCCTGATTTCTTCTTTTGCATGCTTTCCAGATCTAGTTCCCCACACTGTTGGACTACAATTCCTGTCACCACTGATACATGGTCATGCTGATAAGAGTTGATGAGAGTTCCAGTTCAACAAATTCTAGAAGTCTCTGACCCGTGCTATATGCTGGAATAAATCTACCCTACTCGGAAATAAATCCTATTGACTTCAACAGCGCTTACTTCCAAGTAAATAGATGGAGGATTTCAGTCAGCCATCATCTTGGTAGCTGTGATGCAGTGTATTGACTACAATGCTGCAGTTATCTTCTGCACACACATATTTTCACAGAATTCTATGGAAATGTAGAAAAATAAAACGTGTACTAAAAATATCAATTGTACTTCTTTAAAAACAAACATCTCTCTACTAATATAGGAGTGTGTGTGACTATGTGGCTGTCTGCACAAATTTCCCCAGATTCTCCAGAGGTTAGACTATAATGCTGCCACCAGAACAGTCAACCTTTATAACTAATCTATATCTTATGGCTGGCAGAAAGCCTTCAAGATAACCAGAATTTGCACCAAAAAATATGGAAAAGGATATTGGAGTAGTCAGGCAATCAATCTCTCTAAAATCTAGGAAGATAGTGAACTTCTAGAACCACATTCCCATTTTTTTTATTATTTTAAACAAGAATATACACATTACAAAGAAATACGGTATAGTTATCCCAAATGCAGTAGAAAGCAAAAGCTGGACTGGCATTAAACACTATACAGTATTTTGGGTTTATTAAAATATTGACCAGGTCATTCAGAAAAGAGTAAAACAGACTATCCAGCCACTCTATCCTTGTTTATTGTTATTTGTATTTGTCACCTTTGCCTGCTTAGGGGTGAAAGGTGGCCAATAATCAACTTAATGGATAAATAAATAAAAGCATATTGTTCAACAAAACTCCAGAAACAATACCTGGGATCCAAACTACAAGTTATTGTGGGTTCTTGCTCCCCGCCCCCCGCATCAGCTTAATTATTTGTAGGGCTGTCCCAAAATATTTTGCCACCTGGGGCAAAGGGCAAGAAACAGTCCTTTGTTCAAATTCTGGAAAACCACTGCCAAGAAACAGGCTAACCTCCAGAGAACACCAGTGGGAAAGGCTAATATAGAACAGTATTTCTCAAACTTTGTTCCTCCAGCAGTTTTGGACTACAAGTCCAAGAAGCCCCAGCCAGCAAAGCCAATGGTCTGGGATTCTGGGAGCTGAAATCCAAAATATCTGGTGGACCAAAAGACTGAGAACCACTGTTGTAGACAATACAGTCTATACCAATGGTTCTTAACCTTTTCTTTACCAGGGACCCCCCTTTAAATATCTTTTGTTGCTGTGGTCCTCCAAGATTTAACTGAAGATTTAAAACAACAACAATACCTGATAAAAATAATAATACCTGATGATAATAATACAATTACACCATCCATTAAACCTTCCCTCAGAGGCACTGGAGGAAGAGGGAAGACTTTTCTCCTGCTTCTTCCTCCATGTTTGTGGCTGGCAATTGAATGGCAATGTGCAGGCCCAGCCAGCCAGTCTTTACCTTGGCTCCTGTCACATGGCTGCTCCACTGCAGGGAGGAGGTGGGCCAGGCAACTTTCAAGCCTTCACAGACCCTCTGTGAGGATATCACAGACCCCTGGGGATCCCCGGACCCCAGGTTAAGAACCACTGGTCTATACTATATGACCAGAGTTGCAGTGGGGCTTTGAACTAAGCCCTAATCTGGCCTGGAAATGGCCAGAAACAAGGCTCCAGGTTCTCCATGAGTTGAGAATGCCAGAAAGAGAGCAAAGTGTGCAAAACTGCTAGCTCTTGCCTGGTTTTTGCTAGTACCAGTTGAGTCCTAATTAGAACTCTGCCAGAACTTCCAAAATTAACTGAGAATGCTTTCCTCCTCCCATGTGTTCCTCACCTAGGGGAGGGGCAGATAGTACAAGGCTGGTTTCTTAGCTGAAGCACAGCGAGAAAAAACTTGTGTTCTACTTTGACTTCTGATTTTCCTATGTATCCCCCACAAGTTCATAGGTGGTAGCTCTCAATGCTCCCATAAAGCTCCACCTGAAGGTCTAAGCCCCTTCAGATAATACAACAGTACATCATACAAAAGTTAAAATACAATGAAACTATCAATAGAATTAAAAGCATGGCCATAAACATTCAGAGCAGCCCATATGATCTGCAAGGTGAAATTGTTAGATGGGAAATTTGGTACAAGCACACATTATACCTGTCTGGAAGTGCACAGACCTTTTGGATCATAACCAATATACAGTTGCACCCATTCTATGGAATTAATAATCCACAGAATATGCCAGGTGTTATCACTCTTCATTCACTAACTGCCTTCAGTCTTGGCTTATAAATTAGGCTTTTTGCTGCTGTTTTTTTAAGTGTTGGTTTTCTAGAAATTGAATGTCATTTTATCACATATCTTTTATCAATGGTTTATGGCTGTGGGTATTGTTGAACAGAAAAGTGACCCAGTTGGCTTTTTGGTGTCACAAAGGAATGGATGCAGCTTGTAGCTTCTGTTTCATGCAGAGTTTTAAACATCCATATATAATTTTCACAGCAGTTGTCTACTTCCAGTCCAGATTTTTACCAAATAATGCTGGAGCTTCAGGGACATCCCTTTAACCTGTCCTGCACAATTAGCAAAAATGTCTCACATCACAATAGCAGGAGGCTTGCAATCTTTTGAGAGACCTGCCATTCCAGGCTTGCAGGTAAAACTTCCTTCTTGCTCTGAAGTGCTGAGCTACAATTTAGTCCTTTCTCCAATATTCTGGTCTTTCTCTTCATCTTTCCAAAATCATAGGAAGTTTAGGACGCCCCTTTCAAGAGCAGATGTCTAAGAAAGGGGGGCACCAGAAAAATGGATCAGGCATAAAGTCAGAAGGTAACAAATGCAAAAAGGACACCAATCATTACACAAAAGCAGAATATGACAGTGACAACTGATAGGACTATGATGGTGAGAACACAAATGTGGCATTTATTAGCCAATGAAGACATGACTTGGTAAGAAATCATCTGTATTCATTCCTTGTCTTTAGAAATCTACATCTTGATCCCTGCACTAAATTATTGATAGTAGAGAGAAAGCCCTCTTTGGTCCCAGGAAGATGGATTCAAAGACGACGTCAAGAAAGCATGGCAATGCTTCATTTATTGCATGGAGCACTTCAAGGACGCTGTCAGTTAGCATCTGAGCAGCCAGATAGCAATTAAAATCTCAGAAGAAAAACTGGGAAGCAAGAAAGTGGGAGAGAAGGGCAGGCATAACATGAAGAAAGTAAGAAAGAAGCCTTCTAAACCTAATATTGTGTACACTAGCTTCTTGTCAGAATATTTGGTATATATTTTAATCAGAGTGCAATGGGCTAGTGCAACATGAGCTTGTGGTAGAAACAAAAGAAATGACTCTGGATGCTCTTGTAAGGTAAAAAAAAATATATAAAAACTTATATTTCTTCTTTGTAGTCTCCGTGAATCCACACAATTGGGTAATTCAGAGCACTTTGGAACCTTCTAGAAACCCTTACATAACATTTTGGTGGTAGCTACACCCACCATCCTGTGGCCTATATAAGGGCACTTCCTGCCCAAATGCCTCAGTTACTTTAATTCTGCTTCTATTTGCAGCACAAAGAACATTTTTTCTGAGCCCTTACTGTGTTCTTGGTTTCTGACCTTGGACTGTTGACCACTGTTTCTCTTATTCCTTGGATTTTGTTTCTCTCAGCTGGCTTTTTGATACTGGACTGGATTTAAAGCTCTACTGTCAAAGCCTGATGAAGAAGCCAGTAGAGCTTTGAAAGCTTACACCATGTGTTCTGCACTTCAGTTGGCCAAAAAAGGTATCACCTTTTTGTAGATTCTGGATTTTGTTTGCTGCATGGCAAACACAGCTACCCCAATGTGTAACTTCTTGAGAGAAGGGGGAAGTGATGTCTGCAGGTAAGAAGGAAGCAAAAGGCTTGAGCACGTAGATCAAAGAAAGATGAAGGGAGGTGAAAACAAAGGGCAGGTGTTATCTAGAGTCCCCTCTCTTGCCAATCACTTTATACTCTTTCTCTTTATACTCTTTGACACCTCTTTTGTTTCCAACACCTCTAACTGCAACTGCACTTGCTGAAACAAATCAAATCAAGCAGATGTGCAGAAGTTAAAGATAGCTCCACGCAAGTGTACTGGGTTGTGTTTGCAGTACTAAAGGGACAGCAAGTAGGGTTGCCAGGTCAGGACCATCCCAGCCCTTGACCTAGCTGAAGATGGCCCCTTGTGATACACAAGAGATGGGGTCTGATGATGCTATAAGATTGATGTTACAAGGGGCAGGCAGCCCTAGTAATGTCATTAAGCATTAACACAGTTGCACAAAGTACATCATTAGGGTTGCCAGTTCAGGATCATTTCAGGCCCTGAGGTTTTTCAGGCCAAAACCCGGAAGTGTTTTGCATTAAGTGCAATGCATTAAATACTGTAAACCCCCCCCCTCTCTCACACACACACAGAGAATGATTGTTTGGAAATTGTCAGAAATCTTAGCTAAAGGGGATGTTCCGAGATGAAGGTGAATTTAGGGAATCATTCCTTCTCACTTACTTAGGGAGACAGGATAAGGAACAATTAATCTACCTTACTTATAAACAGAAGGTACAGACCAGAGCAGAGTGGAGGGTAAACCTTGGTGTTATAACAACTGGGAGTAAAAGAGGAAGCTAATTAAGTAATGCATAGAGCCTCTGGTGAATTTTTTTGTGTTACAACAATAAATTAATTAATCCTTGGAAATTGTAGCATGCTGCTGCTGTACTAACTGAGCTGGAGATTTGAACATGCCCCTTTGCTCTTGCCTGGAGATGAACCCATCAAAATTCAAGAATGTGCACCCTCATCTCCTGGAGATGACCTATGAAAACTACAGTCTCAGGGCCAGGCCCTGAGATCTGACAACCCTATCTACCAAATATATATATATATATATATATATATATATATATATATATAGTAGGGAGTTAAATACACACACGCAAGCACGCACACACACGCACACACACACTTTTCAAGGCAGTGCTCTCACCCTGAGATTCCTCCCCCTTGCCCTGAGAACTGGAGAAGAAGGTCCAGGCCAGGTCCTGAGTTTCAGAGTCAGATTCTGAGATCTGGGAACTCTGAGCAACAGTAAAAATAATTTAATATCCACATCCCCCTGCTGTGTAGTTGGCTGTTTTTCATCTGTATGAGTTTATTTGACTTGGGGATTTATGCGCCACTCTGCAAATTCCCAGGGCAACATGCAAAGAAACAATAGCTGCAATAAAGGCTATTTGAATAAAAAATAAAAAGTGCACACTGATTAAAGGAACTGCACAAAATCAACTAGCAGAGCTAAAACAAGTTGGATTAAAAAGCACGGGGGATAAGAAGACATTTGGGGGATGAAATGGTATCAGAGCTGGTCCAAGTCAAACCACCCTAGGAAGAGCACTATACACTTGGAGAACCACCACTGTGAAGGCCCTTTCCTAGCTAGCTCCCTGCCGCAGTTTAAGTGGCAGTTGCATCCAAAAAGGAACCTCTATTGAAGTTCTTAGTGGCATAGGACTTTATCAGACCAGGCAAATATGGTGTCATAATGCTGCTAACTTAACACCGAAGGTGTGCATATCAAATGATGCCATCCTTTTGCATTAATGTCCTGTCCAAAACCCATTCCTTTTTATTGATGGGCCAAGCCATCAGTAGATAGGCTGTGCCACTTTTTTGCCAGCATTGCCAGCGTTTGAAACCTGGCTCTATTGTGCTCTGTGAATATACCATCAATTGTCAGAACACGTCCGTGTAAGATTAGGACAGCCAGGTGGAGGACACTAATTTTTTTTTAACCTCCCTGGTATACTTGGGACTTTTTGAGTTTCTGTGCTTGTGTGAAATTTTTTGGGGGGAGGGGAAGGGGTTGATGTATTTTTGAATTTGATTCACTAGCATCTTCTCGCGAGAATCAGCGTGATTTGAAACCTGGAAATAAACGGAACTCCGTTTGTGCTCCATTACTCCCAGGGCTGCCTTTCTAATGAGACTCAAGGTAAGTCTGGTGATGGTGGGGGTCTTTTGCCAGCATAAAAATGTTTCCAAAAAAGCCATCAAAATAACATTTATGGGGGGTGGTATGATAAAGTCCTTAGTTGCAGACACACGTGGAATTAATGATTCTGGCTAGTGGGTCTATTGGAGGCTTTTGAGTCTTTCTCAAAAGATTTGGCCCCCCCCCCTGAAATTTTATGGTTTAGAGATGATTGGTTTGATCTTCCAGCATGTCACATGATGATCCGCTCAACCATTTGAATGTGACCCCCCTACACACACATACCACTTTTCTTTAGATTCCTTGACTTGAATTCTTAAATGGAGAGTCGATATTTATGTAATATGGTGTCCAGTTCTGCTCACAACAATTCGAAAAGGATGTTGACAAGCTGGAGCGTGTCCCGAGGAGGACAACCAAAACAGTAGGAGGTCTGGAAGCCATGCCCTATGAGGAGTGGCTTAGGGAGCTGGGTATGCTTAGCATGAAGGAGAGAAGGTTAAAATTAGCATGATAGCAATGTTTAAATATTTGAAGGGATGTCATATTGAGGGTGAAGCAAGCTCCAGAGGCTAGGACATGGAGCAATGGATTCAGACTTCAGGAAAAGAGATTCCACCTAAACATTAGGAAGAACTTCCTGACAGTATGAGCTGTAAATAAGCCCCTCAAAATTATTTCCTTGCTAGGGCCTGGCAGATGGTGCATTCGTGGGTGAGTGGAGAGGTGTTAGGGCTGATTCAAGACGTTTTAATTCCTGAAGCAGAGCACCAAATAGTGTCCTCTTCCTTAATCCAAATTTCATAGTTATTTTGACACTTGGGGCAAAAAGTCCAATACATTCCTTTCCCTGGCAGTAACAACACAACAATAGTTCAGATAACTCATACTTTACTGCCCTTTGGTGATGCCCAAAAGGTGCTGCATGTGGAAGCTGCCTAATAGTGAGATCAGTCTGGAGAGATCTATTTCAGTGCTGGATATGGAAGGATGGACTCTATATCACTCTGTTACTATGAGGAATTCAAAGGATGGATTGAGTGCTGCATCCCTCCTCTGCTTCATTCACCTGCATGCCCTTTCTGATCACCTCTGGCTACCATGCAAGTAGTTAAACACAATTGCATTAATGTACCTCTCCTAATAATAGAAAACAAGCATGCTGCTTTATAAATCTAACTCAATCCAGCTTCTTCAGTGGGTGAAGATTGCCAGAACCAGAGCTTCAAAGTAATTTGTTACCTGCTATTTATTATTTGGCCCAACATTCCAAAGTTAAGTTCCAAAGTTTTATAACAACAGCTAACAGCTGATAGCTCAAGCAACATATCAGATTACTTCAACCTGTAACTTTGGCCTTCTTTTCTTGTTTTAAATATTTTGAAATTTAAAAGGAATGTTTTACCAGCACATTAATTGGTACCAGCAATTAATGTAACAAATTATGTGGTGGTTGGTTTTTTTTTTTTTAATCACATTAACAGTTTTTAAAGGCAATGTTTAATGTGGAAAGCTAGAATTTTGTATGGAAGTTATGTCTTCGTAAGTGGTCTTACATAGGCAGGAATTAGATTGGGCAGTTTCATAACATCTGTATTCAGTAGAGGGCTGCTGTTACATTAGAATCATAGAATTGCAGAGTTGGAAGAGACCACGAGGGCCATCCAGTCCAACCCCCCCTGCCACGCAGGAAATCTTGATCAAAGCATCCCCGACAGATGGCCATCTGTTTAAAGACCTCCAAGGAAGGAGATCCCACCACGCTCCGAGGGAGTGTGTTCCACTGCCGAACAGCTCTTACTGTCAAAAAGTTCCTCCTCATGTTGAGGTGGAATCTCTGTTCCTGGAGCTTGCACCCATTGCTCCGTGTTCCAGTCTCTGGAGCAGCAGAAAACAAGCCTGCTCCATCCTCAGTGTGACATCCCTTCAAATACTTGAACAGGGCTATCATATCGCCTCTAAACCGTCTTTTTTCTAGGCTAAACATACCCAGCTCCCTAAGTCTCTCCTCATAAGGCATGGTTTCCAGACCTTTCACCATTTTAGTTGCCCTTCTCTGGACACGCCCCAATTTGTCAATATCCTTTCTGAATTGTGGTGCCCAGAACTGGACACAGTATTCTAAGTGAGGTCTGACCAAGGCAGAATACAGTGGCACTATTACTTCCCTTGATCTAGACACTATACTTCTATTGATACAGCCCAAAATTGCATTGGCCTTTTTAGCTGCTGCATCACACTATTAACTCATGTTCAACTTGTGGTCTACTAGGACTCCTAGATCCCTTTCGCACGTAGTCTCATTCAGCCAGGTCTCTCCCATCCTATATTTATGCATTTCATTTTTCCGCCCTAAATGCAGTACTTTACATTTCTCCGTATTGAATTTCATTTTGTTAGCTTTGGCCCAGCTCTCCAGTCTATCCAGGTCATTCTGAATTTTGATCCTGTCCTCTAGGGTATTAGCTACTCCTCCTAATTTGGTGTCATCTGCAAATTTGATAAGTATGCCCCTAATTCCCTCATCCAAGTCATTGATAAAGATGTTGAATAGCACTGGGTTCGGCTGGTCAACCAATTACAAATCCATTGAACAGTTAACTTGTCTAGCCCACATTCTACAAGCTTGTTTGCAAGAATGTCATGGGGAACCTTGTCAAAGGCCTTACTGAAATCAAGGTAAGCAATGTCCACAGCATTCCCTTCATCTACCAAGCTGGTAACTTTATCAAAAAAAAGAGATCAGATTAGTCTGGCATGACTTGTTTCTCTGAAACCCATGTTGACTTTTTGTGATTATGGCATTGCCTTCTAAATGTTCACAGACTCTCTGTTTAATGATCTGTTCTAGAATCTTCCCTGGTATTGATGTCAGACTAACTGGACGATAATTGTTGGGATCCTCTTTTTTCCCCTTTTTGAAGATGGGAACAACATTTGCCCTCCTCCAGTCTGCTGGGACTTCTCCTGTTCTCCAGGAGTTCTCAAATATTATTGCCAATGGCTCTGAGATTATATTTGCCAGCTCTTTTAATACTCTTGGATGTCGTTCATCTGGTCCTGGAGATTTAAATTCATTTAGATTAAGAAGGTATTCCTGTACTACCTCTTTACTTATTTTGAGCTGGATTTCCCCTATTGTGTCCTCTGTTCCATTATCCTCAGGTTGGTCCTCCTTTTCCTTTTCTGAAAACACTGAGGCAAAGAAGGTGTTGAGTAATTCTGCCTTTTCTCTGTCCCCTGTTAGCATTTTGCCATCTTCTCCACGTAGTGGCCCTATCATTTCCTTCTTCCTCCTTTTGCTGCGGACATACCCAAAAAAACCCTTTTTATTGTTCTTAACCTCCCTAGCAAGCCTGAGCTCATTCTGCGCTTTAGCTTTCCTGACTTTATTCCTACATGTGTTCGCTATCTGTTTGAATTATTCTTTGGTGATTTCCCCCCTTTTCCATTTCCTATACATGTTCCGTTTAAAACTTAGCTCCATTGAAAGTTCTTTAGTCATCCATCCTGGTTTCTTGAGACACCTCCCATTTTTCTTCCTCAATGGTACTGTTTGAAATTGTGCCTTCAGTATCTCCCTTTTGAGAAAGTCCCATCCGTCTTGAGGTCTCTTCTCTTTTAGTATTCCTGACCATGGGATCATCCCCAGTATTTCCCTGAGTTTACTGAAATCAGCTCTCCTAAAGTCAAGAATGCGTGTCTGACTATGCCTGGCTTCTCCTTTCCATTGTATAACAAACTCCAGGAGAACATGATCACTCTCACCTAAGGATCCCACCACTTGCACCCCATTAACCAGGTCGTCTCTGTTGGTTAGGATCAGATCTAAAATAGCTGACCCCCTTGTTGCCTCTTCCACCTTTTGGACCATGAAATTGTCTTCCAGGCATGTAAGGAATTTGCTAGACCTTGTAGTTTTGGCTGAGTTAGATTGCCAGCAAATATCAGGATAGTTGAAGTCACCCATCACTACTACATCTCTCCTTTCTGCATGTATGTTCATCTGTTCTAGAAAGGCAACATCCAATTCCTCCGTCTGATTTGGGGGTCTGTAGTAGAGTCCCACAATAACATCCCTGTTGTTTCCCTCCCCTTTAATTTTTATCCAGATGCTCTCCACCTGGCTTCCAGTATTGATGTCGTGGATCACTTCACTGGTGTAAATATCCCTGACATATAATGCTGTTCCTCCTCCTTTCCTGTCTGGCCTGTTTCTCCTATAAAGGTTATACCCCTCTATTCCTACATTCCAATCATGAGACTCATCCCACCAGGTTTCAGTAATGCCTATTATATCATATTTGTTTTGTAGTGCAAGGAGTTCAAGTTCATCTTGCTTATTTCCCATGCTCTGTGCATTAGTGTAGAGACATCTGAGGCCATGTGTTCCCTTTACTTGCTCCCTGTGCAAGTTTTTTTGCCTCCCACTGTTGGGTCCTTGCGCTGTTTGCCTTGTTCCCTCTATAACAGTTTGACTATTTTCTCCAGCCCTTTTGCCTTCCAGAATACTGTCTCCCTCCCCCATTTGACTCAGTTTAAAGCCCTCCTGATCAAATTCTTGAGACTGTTGGCAAAAATGTTTCTTCCAACTGTTGTAAGATGCACCCCATCTCTTGCCAGAAGTCCCCCTGCATGGAAGCACAGTCCATGATCCAAGAATCCAATTTGTTCTCGGCGACACCATCTATGGAGCCAGTTGTTTACGTCAGCTATTTTCCTCTCCCTTCTTGGACCATGCCCTTCAACTGGCAGAAGAGACGAGATGACCACCTGTGCGTTCATTTCTTTCAGCTTCCTCCCCAGGGCCTCATAATCTCTTCTGATCTTGGGAAAGCTGTGCCTTGCAGTATCATTGGTTCCCACATGGACCAAAAGGAAGGGGTAATGATCCGTAGGCTTGACGAGTCTTGTCAGCCTCTCGGTCACATCACAGATCTTTGCCCCAGGGAGACAACACACCTCCCGAGTCATCTTGTCAGGCCCACATACCACTGCTTCTGTACCCCTCAGCAAGGAGTCCCCCACCACCACCACACGCCTCCGCTGAGGCTTCGCAGCTGCTGTTCCTTGCGGTGGTCCTCTCAAGGTCCCGTGCTCTACCCCTGAAGTCTGTCCATGCTGTTCTTCCTCGTTGTCCTTGATAAGGGAAAGGGCTTCAAATCGATTCTGTAGCTGTAAGCTGCTGGAAGAATCCCTGGATTTTCTTGTTCTGTGTGTGACATTCCTCCAGCTGTCTACTTCCTGTGTCCGTGAAGTGACCCTCTCCTCCACAGCCACTTCCTCTGTGCGGCCCCCATCCAAGACTGTTCGTTCTGTTCTGTCCAGGAAAACCTCTTGCTCACGAATCTGTTGAAGTGTAGCTACCCGTGTCTCCAGCTGCAAGATAGTATTACTAGATAGTATTACTAGATAGTAAAGCCAGGAAGTGACCATTGCCCCATGTGATTGACGCACACTGGGACCAAAGGTCATCAGGCACTCTTGTCTATGCCCCAATGCACATTTTTTGCAATCAAGTAAAAGGGTTTCTTCTGCTTCTGCTACTTACTAAAGTATGTATAAAGTTACATTAAGTAAAAGGTGGTATAGGATTCTGATGGTTGTTTCTAAGTTCTGGCAAGAACTAACATTTACTGCAGTGGCAGGGAACCTGTGGCTCACTAGAACTCCTCTAACTCCAGTTTTTATCAGCCCCTAGCCAGGATTATCAATAGTTAGGCATGATGGGAGTTGTAGTGTGGCAACATCCGGAGGGACAGAGGTTCCCCACTGTTGTCTTACTGGTCACATGTCTAATACATAGATGCAAAGGAAGGCAGTGCTCCATCTCTCTCATTCGTTGTACAGAAATGGGATTATATATGTTGATGCATGATGTGCAAGTGACACCTGTTGAAGTTCTCTCTTCTGCGCTATTAGTAAAGGTAGAAATGCTCTGTCTTCTTTTAAATCTGAGCTTCCTACTAACACAGCTGCAACAGAAGCAGCCTTCCCAGCTCTTGTGCCCAAAGCCTGGGAAAGGGTTTTTTTTTTTTTTAAACTACAACTCCCAGAACTTCTTTGCAAGCATAGTCATCCCCTGGCTATTACAAAAAGATATCTGACTGACAAAAGGTGTGAGCTGGAGAGAAACTGATACATCACAGAAGATCAGCTAGTTTCAATGTCTAATGAGCACTGAAGAAAATTAGAGATAAGACTTTACCTCCCTGAAGTCAGGAGCTCTGAAAACCAGAGGCATTTTCTGTTTCTTTGACAGTTTCTTGATAGGAAGTTACTCGTACCCTACTTTGCAGAGCCCCTTTGGGGGATGAGGAATAGACTGGCACTGCTTACTGAATCTTCTTGTCAAGTTAGAATCTCCTGGACCTACATTTTTAATTCCCACAATGCCTGCAAGGCTTCTATTTTTAATAAGAGCGAAGAAACCAGTGCTGGAAGGGATATATTTCTTATTTGTGTTTATTAGTATTGAGACTTTCATGACAGATGCTGAAATTGCATTCTGTTTAATATCAAAAAAAGACACACTCTGTAACTTTGAGGGAGCACCTTGCTTGAAGGTGATCAGCAGACAGAGCTCATTCTTCTACTTATTAAGAATTTTCCTACAGGGTGGACAGCCTCCATTGTCTTTCCATTTACAAAAGTCATATCAATTGCCAATATTCTAACACTCCCTGCATCTGGATTTTTCAGAGTGTCTCAGCGACAAGGAGGGAGCAATGACTCATCTTCATGCTGAGCAAAGCTTTACCTGCTAATTTCTTCAAATCAAGGGCATGTTAGAGGCACAGCTGCAATGGTAACCCCCCTGCCATCATCTGATGAGATATAGCACCCCTCTCTCATTTCTTCAGACACGTGGCCACTGTAGTTTATCTGCTGCTAAGACATCTATTAGGTAATATCTTTTACTGAAGCAATATTGGGGAAGGAGCATGCAGTCTTCTATCCTATACAAAAATGTTCACCTGCTTGAATGCAGGGTTAGGCATGTCATCTAAATAGCATAGAGAAAGGGGGCTTCTGTTATGTATATTTTTATGTATATTTTTAGCCACAGAATGGGCAGAGGCTATCTGAATAGGCCATTATTTAAATCAAGGGAGAGGAACCCCTAGTCTCCAAACTTAACTTGGCTCATCAGAAATTACAATGTGGCCCTTAAAGAGTTTGGAAATGCCCCTTCCCTTCAGCAACTCCTCCTCTTGAGATTCCCCTCTTCACTGCTCATGTTGCCAATAAGTTAGTTCAGAGGGCAGGAGAGAGGGAATCCAGACAATTTCTCTGATTTGATGCTGCACCCAAGAAGTGGATTTCTATCCAGAAAAGCTAATGTGACAATAAAAGCCACTTAGTCTTAGGAATTTAACAGATGAGGTGAATTGTGCCAAAAAAACCCGCATCATTTAGGATGCGACAATAACACAAAGGGTGAAATTATCAGACGCCCTCTTCATTCAGCCATTCCTAGGCTGTAGCGCTGGTGCGGACGAGGCATCACTTTTTATTGACGGGCTTATAAATGAAAAGTGTTGGCTTATTCATGCCTGCACTATTCCCTCGGAATGGCTGAATGATGACATTGCCTGATAATTTTGCCCTTTAGTGTTATCTTTGTGTCCTTATGACACAGTTTTTGCTGCATCTGATAAAGTCCTTAAAGGTGCTGCCACATTTCTTCCTCCCCTTCCTTCCTACGTTTTATGTGACAAAAAGACCCCTCTCTGATTTCTGAAGTCCTTTATATTAGTAGTGGGCACAAAGCGCCCTCCTCCCCAAATCTTATATCTCAACCAACAGTGAGAGATGCTGGGAGATGCAATCCTGTAACATCTAGAGAATCACAAATTGTTCACCTTTATTTTATTTTCATACCAGTAAGAGCACTGCCTAGGAGTGTGGTGGAGTCTCCTTTGGAGGTTTTTAAACAGAGGCTGGATGGCCATCTGTCGGGAATGCTTTGATTGTGTATTCCTGCATGGCAGGGGGTTGGACTGGATGGTCCCTGTGGTCTCTTCCAACTCTATGATTCTAAGCTTTAGTCTGTAAATCTTTGTGTGCCAGATAAAGAGACAGAGAACAGGGACAGGCTGTTTTTTTTTAAAAGGTAGCAATTCTAACACTTGCCTCAGTCCATAAAGTAGGAAGAGCCATGTATGTTACTTTGAGCTTGTGGGAGGTAAGGTGGGACACAAATGAAAACACTAACAAGAAGACAGGAGAAACTATTTTGGTCTTGTACTGAAACTTTAAAAAGATACACTTCCCCCCAGCTATTACATAAGAGGAGCCAACAAAGTTCCATAGAACTAATGGCTGATGACAGCAATGCCCCTTACTTCAATTTATGGAGATGCTTTTGATTTTGTCATCTCATGCAGTCATTTTTCCAAAGTTTGTTGTCTGGTTGCCAATGGAAGGTGGCAATAACACCCATGACCTTAGCATCCATATTTGGAGGGCCAGGTGTCCCTCCACCCCAATTTAAAGCTTAGATCAAGGATGGAGAAACATCTGGCCCTCCAGACGTTGGATTACAACTAGCATCAGTTCTAGGCAGCATGGTCAGAGGGGGAGGACAATGGGAGTTGAGAGTCCAAGCACTCCCTTACACCTCTCATCCTTTCTTTAGCTGGTTTTAGAGGACAATTCAGGGAGAATAGATATCTCTACAATTATTAGTGACGCTAGTGGAATAAAATCTCCATATTCAGAGGTAGCAAATCACTGAATACTAGTTGCTAAGGAATAAATGGCCTAAATGGCTTGGGCCCAAGCTATCTCAGGGACCACCTTCTCCCTTATAATCCTCCCCGTGCTCTCCGGTCCTCTGGGAGAAATTTGTTGCAGCCACAAAGACCTAGGCTGGCGACCACCTCCCAGAGGGCTTTCTCGGCTGTCTCCCCCAAATTGCGGAACGGCCTGCCAGATGAGATCCACCTATTGACATCGTTAGACAGCTTTACAAAGGCTGTCAAGACGGATCTCTTCAGGCAAGCTTTTCCAGAAGAGCTAACCCCGGCCTCAGGAACCCCCTCTGGAGGTTGCTTCTGGAGCTCCAAACTGATGCTGCTCGCTCGGAAGGGTTTTTAATAAATTGTATTATATGCTGATTTTAATTTGTATTAATTTAATAATGTTTTAAGGGGGGGGAAGGGATTTTGAGTTGTTTTATACTGTGTACTATTTTATTGTTGTAAGCCGCCCCGATTGTTCGCAGAGGGGCAGGATATAAATTATTGTTGTTGTTATTATTATTATTATTATTATTGGGCATCAACAAAGGAGGGCTCTTGCCTTCACAACTTCCTTTGGAGCTTCTGTGACAGTGCAGATAAGGCCCTGGGAACACAACCAGCTAAGAAGCAACTCCTGCTGAAATTCCCATTTCTACACAAACATTAAAGGTATACAGGATTCCTCTCCTGTTTTCACTCTAGCAACACTAATTGATCCTACTGTTGCAATTTGATTCAGCTATTTTGTCATTTAGAATGTATAATCATTGTCATTGTCTTCAACATCCTCATTATTTTTTAAAAAATTCACAATTTTTTGACACATAACATTGTAGTGGGAAAAGTACCGGTACATGCTTCATTGGCAACAAATTAATCCCTGTCTCCTTCATACCTCTTCCATTACTCTGAATAAAGTGCTCATTTTTTCCCCTCCCAGCCTTTCTGAATACAGTTGCAAGGAACGTGTTTAACTTTTCTGAAAATTCTCCTGGGAACTTTATGACAACATAGATTAGAACAGCTGATGGGGAACTTGGCAGCAAAGGCAGGTACAGGGGAAAGAAGAGTCTTCAGCTTCTCAACCCACCTCTGTACTCATGTCTTTAAAAGAAGCACAGAGACTCAAAACCAGCAGGTGAAGTTTTTATACGGTGGGAGGCCCCAAAACACTTTTTTAAAATGACACAGCTACTTAAAGATGGTGAAAGCAGAGAACCCAGGGGATGTAGGTGAGTGGATGGGAAAAGGTGATTGTGCTGGAGACACAAGCCTGAGAGTCAATGATTTGGGAGATAAGAAATAATACTCTGTACCATTTTCAAAATTGGGAGGTCCCTTTAGAAATCCTTGCTGTACATTCTTGCTAAACTGAACATCTCTTGCTTTGTACTCCCTTGGCTAATACACATGATTCTTGCAAATGTTGCCTACATCAGGGTTGCATAGTATAAATCTCAGCATGTCCATTTATCTTCTGGCACCAGAGATCAGACATAAATCAGACATTAGGAATAGGAATACACACACATGCGCGCGCACATACACAGAGACAGAGTTGCAGAACACTTCAGTCATCCTGGGCATTCCATCTTGGACCTCAGAACAGCAGTCCTTGAACAACAACAACAAAACTGCAAAGGAAGATTGGAAGGAGAAGCAGCTGAAGTGGAATATATCCACAAACTCCAGCCCATTGACAATGGGTTGAACAGAGACAATGGTTTCCTGGCACACTCTCTCTCTGGCTTTTCTTCTCAAACGAAGATTCAAGAAGGACTCATCCCGCTCTTTCTGCAAGCGCGCTGATGACTATAAAGGCCAATCCGAGATAAACAAGTCCAGTTGCAAAAAGCACAGCAGAAGGTCTCCTTGGGTGATGTTACTGGGTTGTGATTCTTTCTGCGTTGTCGTTTCTCTTCAAGACTTGTTCGTTGTGAGTTCTCAAATAAGGCTGCAGCATTGTGGATAGTGCGTCTCCATGCCTCCCGATGTGAGGCCAGGGCGGACCACTGTTGGTGATCAATTTGGCCGAGCCTGAGATGTTGTTTCAGAGAGTCTTTGTATCGCTTTTTTGGAGCGCCCCTCTTACGCTGACCCGTGGCGAGTTCACCGTAGAGTAGTATTTTTCGGAGGCGATGGTCCTCCATCCTAGAAACGTGCCCTGCCCAGCACAGCTGTGTTCTCAATATGATGGCCTCAATGCTGGTGATCCCTGCTTGCTCAAGGACAGCAACATTCGTCACATAGTCAGTCCAGTGTATATTTAGGATTGTGTGTAGACAGCGCTGATGAAAGCGCTCGAGGAGTCGTAGGTGGTGGCGATAGGTGACCCATGTTTCAGATCCATAAAGAAGGATAGACAGTACGATGGCTCTATACACACTGAATTTTGTGCTTTGCCTCAGGTGTTTATTGCTCCAGACTCTTTTGTGAAGTCTTCCAAATGCACTATATGCCTTTGCTAATCTGTGATCGATCTCTTTGTCAATCTTGGCATCTGAGGAGATGATGCTTCCCAGGTAGGTGAACTGCTGAACGGACTTGAGCACAGATTTGCCGACGGCAATGTGGGAACGGTGGTGTTCATCCTGTGGTGCAGGCTGGTAAAGAACTTCTGTTTTCTTCAGGTTGACTTCTAGCCCAAACAGCTCTGCAGCTGTTGCAAAGCAGGAGGTTAGGCGCTGCAGAGCTGCTTCTGTGTGGGCAACAAGGGCAGCAGCATTGGCGAAGAGCAGCTCACGGACTAGATAGTTTAGAGTCTTAGTGTGAGCCCTCAGATGGCTTAAGTTAAACAAGCTACCATCAGTACAGTAACGTATATAGATGCCGTCGTCTTCTTCAAGCTCTGCCATAGCCCTTTGGAGCATCGTGCTAAAGAAGATTGTAAATAAAGTTGGTGCAAGAACACAACCTTGCTTCACTCCATTAGTTATTAGAAAGGGCTCTGAGGGAGCATCGCCATATCTGACTTGACCATGCTGGCCCTCGTGTAGCAAGATAATCATTTTAAGGAATTTGGGGGGACATCCTAGTCTTTCCAGGATCTGCCACAGACCTTTTCTACTTACAGTGTCGAAGGCTTTGGTGAGGTCAACAAATTTTACATAGAGACCCTTGTTCTGCTCCCTACATTTTTCTTGCAGTTGTCTAAGGGCAAATACCATGTCTGTAGTACTCCTATTGGCTCTGAAACCACATTGGCTTTCAGGGAGAAGTTCCTCTGCAATAGCAGGAACTAATCTGTTCAGGAGTATCCTTGCAAGGATTTTTCCAGCAATAGAGAGCAGTGTTATGCCTCGATAGTTTGAGCAGTCGGATTTTGCTCCTTTTTTCTTGTACAGGGTGATGATGACTTCATCTCAGAGGTCTGATGGCAGTTCCCCTTTTTCCCAGCAATTCACAAGGAATTCGTGGAATTTTTCGTGGAGTGCATGACCTCCGTGTTTCCAAACTTCAGGTGGGATTCCATCAATCCCAGCTGCCTTGCCGTTTTTCATCTGCTGTATGGCCTTAAGGGCCTCTACCAAAGTGGGAACTATGTCCAATTCATTTTTCATTCGTTTTTGTATCATATGTTGGATAGCTGAGCCTTGGACTACTCGGTTGGCGCTAAAGAGACTTTGAAAATGTTCAGCCCAATGATTCAGGATGGAGGCCTTATCAGTAATTAATGTTTGACCATCTGTACTGTATAAGGAGCTTTGGACCTGATAAGTAGGTCCAAACACTGCTTTAAGAGCTTCATAAAATCCTCTATGATCACCCAGATCTGCACAGTGTTGTGTCTTTTCTGCTATATTGATCCACCACTTGTTCTGCATGTCTCGGAGTTTTTGTTGTAGTTTATTACATGTGAGGCGGAAAGCTGCTTTTCTTACATGGCAGGTTGGCTGGGCAAGGTATGCCTGGTGAGCAGCTCTCTTCTTTGCCAACAGCTCCTGGATCTCTTGGTTGTTTTCATCAAACCAGTCTTGATTTTAATTGTGGGAGAACCCGAGGGATTCTTCTGCAGACTGGAGGATACTGTTTTTGATATGTTGCCAAAGCACTGTAGGAGAAGGATCTGTAGGATGGTCTTCAAGTTTCGTTTGTAGATTTGTTTGGAAGTTGTCTCTCATGGTAGCTTGTTGAAGATTGTTGACTTGGAGTCTCTTCTTTAAGATGCCACCCCTCTTAGGTTTGAACTTAGATGAAGATTTAGTTTACATCTGACGAGGTGATGATCTGTTTGGCATTTTGCACTGGGCATCACTCGGGTATGACGGACATCACGAATGTCTCTCTGATGGACTAGAACATAGTCAATGAGGTGCCAATGTTTGGATCGGGGATGCATCCAGGTTGTCTTCAAGCTATCTTTCTGCTGAAAGATTGTGTTTGTAATAGTCAGCTGTTGTTCTGCACAGAACTCTAGCAGGAGGCGTCCGTTATCATTGCAATTTCCAACACCATGCTTGCCTAAGACACCTTTCCAGGCTTTAGAGTTCTTTCCTACTCTGGCATTGAAGTCACCAAGGATAATAATTTTATCTTCTACAGGGACTTTTTGTATGAGTTGGCGTAGGTCTGTGTAGAATTTGTCTCTCTCTACAGGGTCAGCTTGCATAGTTGGGGCATATATACTAAAGAGAACAACACGTGGGAGGCGTAAGGAAATATATCCACAAACTCGAGCCCATTGACAATGGGTTGAACAGAGACAATGGTTTCCTGGCACACTACACATATTATAACACCAGTTAATACCTCAGCCTCATGAGGGCTCTCTTGGTCAGTTTATCACATTTCCTTTCTGGTTCCCAGCCAGCATCATACTGCATTCCAATAACTCCCCCCCCCCCGCATTCATATGGTTACTCACCTTGGCTTTAGGCAGTATCTTCCCTCTTGCCTTTGTCCCCCAAAGACCATTGTTAAAACTGAACTTGTCACCTCCTCACCATACCCACAATTTGCATTTCTATTGCTATTTGGCTTCCTTGGCAATTCCACATAGGATACACCAGATTTCTGAGGACAGAGGATATTTGCAAGGAGTTAGAGCTCGGTGATAGAACTCACGCTTTATACATAGAAGGTCACAGGTTCAATCCTAAACATCTCATGTTGTAAAGGAATTAAATAGAAAATGAGAAAAGACCTATGCCTTAAACCCTAGCGAGTGGACAATGTTCTGAGAAGGATGACCCCCACAAGAGGTGGGGCTGACAGGGCTCTAGCTTGGGGGCCCGGGATTAGGAGGGGGGCCCAGTATGGCAGGTTGGCCAGCTAAGCGAGATGAACATTAGTTTTTTTTAAAAAATAAATATAAATATTACTTTGGTGTCATCATTTAAACTGACTCATTTTAATTGTTATCCTAAATCCAGTAGAGCATCTCACTGCCCTTAACCTTAGCAGTAGGTAGGGGCCCCACCAAAGATCCTGGCCTGAAGCCCCCACTTCAGGATGTGGGGGGGAGCATGCCGAGGAGACACTACTGAGGTAGATTGACAATCTGTTTAAGATGGTGAAAGATAGTTCTGTGTATTCCTCCAGAATTATATAATTCATTTATATTCAAAAGACTGCTTGGCTCCACAAACAAGCACATTTAATAGAGGGAGATAGAATTGGCCCATGAATTGAAAGTCTTTCTATTATTAGCCAAAATAACAGGGTTATTTGGTTATTTAACTGGCTAAAATTAAATCATGGTCAGCTGCTCTGGCATTTTTCTGTTGTTGCTTTTAAATTAAGCGTTTCTATTTTTAGGTCAGAACAGTTCCCACAGGCTGGAACTAAATGTAATTGGTTAAGTTACTTCTCGAGCAGAATAGTGCTGAGAACCACAAAGTATTGGATGATTTTTCTCCACTCTTCCAGCAGTTGAAAGCTGCACAGTGTTTCCCCCTCCCCATCTAAATCCCAGATGCATGTCCTTTTTTTAAACATTTAAAAGGGGAGAAAGGAAAGGAATCAGACTACTCTCTGTCTACAACAGCTTGTGACTGGGTACTTTGAGTTAAAGAAAGCCATTTAATGGAAAGCATCAAAATTCAGACAGATTCATTTATTTTATGTTTCAAAAAAGAAAGAAAAAAGTGGAATGTGGAGTTTTAATGTGGATTCTAAGCTTTCCAGAGTCCATCTGTAAGGTTCCTCACACCTTCATGCCATATCAAAGCCTCCAAAAGAACATTACCCTTTATACAAACTAATGCTGCAATCCTATAAGCGTTTACCTGGGAGTAAGTCCCACTGAACTCAATAGAACTTACCTCTGAATAGAAACATAAAGGTTTGTGCTGTCAGTTTCTGAGCCTCCAGCCAACTGTATCATACAGTTGTGTGGGTGGTTGCATGCATAGGTACATGGTGCCCGCGAGGCCAGCTGAACTTTAAGATGAACTAAAACTATTTGATAGAAAAGCCCTGGGCTTTTGTAGGTAGTAACCA
Organism: Gambelia wislizenii; assembly: GCA_030847615.1. Taxonomy (NCBI): domain Eukaryota; kingdom Metazoa; phylum Chordata; class Lepidosauria; order Squamata; family Crotaphytidae; genus Gambelia; species Gambelia wislizenii. The sequence goes on from JAUMIR010000004.1 coordinate 37,944,521, forward strand.
CCTTTGTGGTGTAGTGGTTTGAGTGCTGAACTAGCACTTTGGGAGACCAGGGTTTGAATCCTCAGTCAGCCATGAAAGCCCACTGGGTGGCTTTAGATAAGTCACACGCTCTGAGATGAGAGGAAGTCAATGACAACCCTCATCTGAAGATATGTGACCAAAAAATCCCCATGATGGGATCCCCTTAGGGTGGCCATTACTCGAAAGTCTCTCTCTCTCTGGCTTTTCTTCACAAAGATTCAGGAAGGACTCATCCCGCGCTTTCTGCAAGCACGCTAATGACTAAAAAGGCCAATCTGAGATAAACAAGTCCGGTTGCAGAAAGCATAGCAGAAGATCTCCTTGGGTAATGTTTCCGGGTTGTGATTCTTTCTGCGTTGTCGTTTCTCTTCAAGACTTGTTCGGCGTGAGTTCTCAAATAAGGCTGCAGCATTGTGGATAGTGCGTCTCCATGCCTCCCGATGGGAGGCCAGGGTGGATCATTGTTGGTGATCAATTTGGCTGAGCCTGAGATGTTGTTTCAGGGAGTCCTTGTATCACTTTTTTGGAGCACCCCTTTTACGCTGACCCATGGCGAGTTCATTGTAGAGTACTATTTTCGGGAGGCGATGGTCCTCCATCCTAGAAACGTGCCCTGCCCAGCGCAGCTGTGTTCTCAATATCATGGCCTCAATGCTGATGATCCCTGCTTGCTCAAGGACAGCAACATTCGTCACATAGTCAGTCCAGTGTATATTTAGGATTGTGCGTAGACAGCACTGATGAAAGCATTCGAGGACTCGTAGGTGGTGGCGACAGGTGACCCATGTTTCAGATCCATAAAGGAGAATAGACAGTACAGTGGCTCTATACACACTGATTTTTGTGCTTCGCCTCAGGTGTTTATTACTCATAGAATCATAGAATCATAGAATTGCAGAGTTGGAAGAGACCACGAGGGCCATCCAGTCCAACCCCCTGCCATGCAGGAAATCACGATCAAAGCATCCCCGACAGATGGCCATCCAGCCTCTGTTTAAAGACCTCCAAGGAAGGAGACCCCACCACACTCCGAGGGAGTGCGTTCCACTGCCGAACAGCTCTTACTGTCAAAAAGTTCCTCCTAATGTTGAGGTGGAATCTCTGTTCCTGGAGCTTGCACCCATTGTTCCAGTCTCTGGAGCAGAAGAAAACAAGCCTGCTCCATCCTCAGCGTGACATCCCTTCAAATACTTAAACAGGGCTATCATATCGGCTCTTAACCGTCTTTTTTCCAGGCTAAACATACCCAGCTCCCTAAGTCTTTCCTCATAAGGCATGGTTTTCAGACCTTTCACCATTTTAGTTGCCCTTCTCTGGACATGCTCCAATTTGTCAATATCCTTTTTTAATTGTGGTGCCCAGAACTGGACACAGTATTCTAAGTGAGGTCTGACCAAGGCTGAATAGAGTGGCACTATTACTTCCCTTGATCTAGACACTATACTTCTATTGATACAGCCCAAAATTGCATTGGCCTTTTCAGCTGCCACATTGCACTGTTGGCTCATGTTCAACTTGTGGTCTACTAGGACTCCTAGATCCCTTTCGCACGTGGTCTCATTCAGCCAGGTCTCTCCCATCCTATATTTATGCATTTCATTTTTCCGCCCTAAATGCAGTACCTTACATTTCTCCATAGTGAATTTCATTTTGTTAGCTTTGGCCCAACTCTCCAGTCTATCCAGGTCATTCTGAATTTTGATCCTGTCCTCTAGGGTATTAGCTACTCCTCCTAATTTGGTGTCATCTGCAAATTTGATAAGTATGCCCCTAATTCCCTCATCCAAGTCATTGATAAAGTTGTTGAATAGCACTGGGCCCAGGACAGAACCCTGTGGCACCCCACTGGTCACATCTTTCCAAGATGAAGAGGAGCCACTGCTGAGCACCCTTTGGGTTCGGCCGGTCAACCAATTACAAATCCATTGAACAGTTAACTTGTCTAGCCCACATTTTACAAGCTTGTTTGCAAGAATGTCATGGGGAAACTTGTCAAAGGCCTTACTGAAATCAAGGTATGCGATGTCCACAGCGTTCCCTTCATCTACCAAGCTGGTAACTTTATCAAAAAAAGAGATCAGATTAGTCTGGCATGACTTGTTTCTCTGAAACCCATGTTGACTTTTTGTGATTATGGCATTGCTTTCTAAATGTTCACAGACTCTCTGTTTAATGATCTGCTCTAGAATCTTCCCTGGTATTGATGTCAGACTAACTGGACGATAATTGTTGGGATCCTCTTTTTTCCCCTTTTTGAAGATGGGAACAATGTTTGTCCTCCTCCAGTCTGCTGGGACTTCTCCTGTTCTCCAGGAGTTCTCAAAGATTATTGCCAATGGCTCTGAGATTATATTTGCCAGCTCTTTTAATACTCCAGACTCTTTTGTGAAGTCTTCCAAATTTACTATAACAACAATAACATCTCCTTCATTAGATGCTAGTGTAGAACTGTGGGCTGCAAGTCAGAGAAATGTTAATGAAGGGTTCATCTATACGAGCCCCCCCAAAACAGAGTGATCCACAGTAAAGACAATTTGCAGCAGCTGTGACTTGTCTTAATATTCTTACAGCCCCCATAAACTTTATATGCCCTCTAGCCAACATGGTATTCATGAGTGAATTACACACATTTTTAAATCTGCTGCCACCAAACTTTTTTTTAAAAAAAACCTTATTTCCATGGTGTACATAAGCAATATTTTGCCTGTAATCAAAAAAGAAAAAGGAAAAAATAAAAATAAAAAAACCCAACAACACCCAATTTTCTCACCTTAGTGATTGATTGCTAAGGTGAAAATCCATCATGGCGGCAGTGGGCATTTGCCCTGTGCTCATCCAGCCAATCAGCTTGCACTTCCTCTCCTATGGGAAAGGGGGTCAAATTGAATTGCTTCTCTCAACGAGTGGGAACACACATTTTCTTTGGAGTTTTTTTTTAAACTCCAGGAAAAACTGTGAAGGCTTTCCCTTTACAGTTTTTGATGTTTTTGCCCCCCCTTTCTGAATATGGTGAAATGATGTGGGATGTGACCGCCTGTATTCTCCTTGCATTCTGTGAGGAGTACGTATTTTCACATTTAGACAACCCCGAAATGTTTACATTGCATCTTCTTTTACATTTCAAGGGAGAATGACTTTTAGCTATACATTGGAACATTCAAAGTAGAAAATTAGAAATGTTTCCCTTAGCTTTTATACTGCTTTGATCTGAAATTAATAGGACATGAAAAAGTGTGTGTGTAGGGGGGGGGTTGCTAGAGGAATGAAGTACTCCAAGTAACCCGGGACGTGTGTCCCCATATGTTTTCAATATTGTACAGAAGATGCTGGGACTCAGCTGCTTCATCATGTATCTTGTGACTTGGCATGGCTATTTTGGCTAGACCCACCTCTCAGCTCTAGGTTTAGCACTCCTTCTGAACCCATCTTCTCCAGGAATTTGCAAGTTACTTTTGGGGAGGATAACCCCTTGACTCTCCCAACCAGTTTGGACAATGACCATGCTTTCTACAGGCTTTGGACAAATGTCATTCTAAAAATTAAACTTTCTAAGCCCTGCTGTTTGTGCTGATACTGTCTCACACTGTATGTTTGTACCTGAAACATTCTTTCAGCTCTGGCAGGAATAAGACATTGGATTGGAGTCAACCAGGATGGGTATTCTTAATCAGTGACAACCAAAAGATACTCTTCAGTCTCTTTCTGGCAAAGCAGAACCAACGCCTGGCTGTGTTGGAAATGATGATGATGTTCTTTATTTATATCCCACCTTTCCCCCAAGACTGGGACTCACGGCAGCTTGCAAATTAAAATGATTACAATATAATTAAAAATATACCAAAAAATCGATATTAAAAAAGAATTAAACTATCAACACCATTAAAACAATTAAAAATACAGTTAGTGCATTTCAAACAATACAGCACCCTCTAAAAGCCCTTTTCTTAAAAGCATTAAGTTCTAAAAGCCTGCCTAAATAATAATAATAATAAAGCTGAAGTCTTTACCTGCCAGTGGAGGGACAGCAAGGATGGAGTCATTCTAGTCTCCCTAGGGAAAGAGTTTCAAAGTGTAGGGGCAGCCACTGAGAAAGCTTTCTTTTGTATTCTAACCATTCAAACCTCTGAAGGACCTCTCCTGCAGATTTCAGGTTCTCTGCAGGCTCACATGGGCAGATATGGTTTGACAGATAGCCAGGAGCCGAACAGTATAGGGCAGTGGCTCTTAACTTTTTCTTTATCTCTTAACTTTTTCTTTATCAGGGAACCCCTTTAAATATTGTTCATTGCTGTGGACCCCCCAAGACTTAACTCAAGATTTAAAACCCTATCAATGACAACAACAAAAATAATATCTGATAATAATGATAATACAATTACGCCATTAACCCTTCCCTGATTTTCTCTGCTTTTTCCTGTTTGTGGCTAGAGATGATTGAACAGCAATGTGCAGGCCAAGCCATGCAGCCTTTCCCTTGACTTCTGTCACATGGGCTGAGCAGCCTTCAAGCCTTTGTGGACCCGAGGACAACGTGGGCCCCTGGGGGTCCCTGGACCACAGGTTAGAACCACTGGTGTAGGGCTTTATAGGTCATAGGTTATAGGGGCTGTTGGAGCAAGGGAACTGTAAGATCCCAGTTAACATGGAGACAAAACTGGAGGAGTGGGAAGGGTATCCTTTCTTTCCTTGCCTGACACCTTTTCAGTCAACCTGAAAGTTATTTTTGCTAGCATCAAGAGAAGAAGCAAAGAACTTTTGCCTACAGGCAAACTTTTAAAGTGTGCAGTCAAGCAATACTTCTATTCAGCTGACTGACTAAAATGACATTAAAGATAGCAAACCTTTGAGTTCTCCAGAGCATTTTATCAGCCTGTATGTTAAGCAAACTAGGAGAAAGGTGCAGAAAAATTTAGCTTGATGTTAGAACCACAAAGTCTTCTTTCAGTCACAGACTTTAAATGGAGTGCACGGCCACCATCCATAGATTTTCTAGAACATGGCCTCACAGCCCTCCCCCAAAAACAAACAAACAAAAAAACAACAACAAAGGAAAGTCTTTAAATGGAGTGTGTGAGAAGACTGAAGACTCATAGCTTAGGCTTTCCTAGGTGCTATGGAGATTTCATTGCTTGTCATTAGTACAGCCTGATCCATTTAAAATCTGTTTCAGCTTTAGTTTTAAACCAGAGTTTTTCTTATCCTCCCCCTCTTCCCACCAGAAAAAGTTCTAAAAAACAAAAGAACTTGCACATTCTGGATGTCATAATTCAAGAGCTTTCTTTAATAATGAAGACACCAGTGGTGAAAGGATCCTAAGCTATGTCTACTAGATCTTAGAATAGAATCATAGAGTTGGACGGGACCACAAGGGCCTTCTGATCCAACCCCCTGCCATACATGGATAGACAACTAAATCACCCCTGAAAGATGCCCACCCATAAAGACCTCCACCCTCCATGGCACTCTATTCCACTGCAGAAAAGCTCTTACAGTTAAAAAAAAGTTCTTCTTAATGTTTAGGTGAAATATCTTTTCTTGTAATTTGAATCCTTTCTCTGAAGCAGAAGAAAATTTGCTTGTTCCATATTCTATATGAAATCCTTTCAGATATTTAAAGGCAGCTATCATGTCATCTCTCAGTCTAGAGGGAGAGAGAATAACACAGAGAACTATCTATAAAAGTGGTGCCAGTGTGGTGTGACCTATTGGCCACCCCATAAGTGGGCCCCATAGCCTAGGAGCCACTCTGTAGGACTTAATGCCTGCAGGGAGGAGGGCTAATAGGCTCTTTCAAATTTAAGGCATATTTGCAAAAATGGGTGTACACTGGACATATTTGTTGTTGTTGTGCCTTCAAGTTGTTTCTGACTTATGGCGACCCTAAGCTCAACCTATAACGGGGGGTTTCTAAGGGTGAGAGTGTGACTTGCCCAAGGTCACCCAGTGGGTTTCCATGGCCTAGCCCACATTCATATGATATGTATTCTCCGATTCCCCTCTTTCCTTCCTTTCCCCCGACTTTTTAATTCATTTTTTTAAAGAGTTAAAGACAGGGAGATGTCTTCCCTTTCATTCCTTTGATTGGCTATTCCTGCATGGCAGAATGGGGTTGAACTAGATGGCCCTTGTGGTCTCTTCCAACTTTAGGATTCTATGATCTATGATCTACATCCATTCTCTTCTCTAAGCTAAACATACCCAGGTCCCTAAGTCATTCCTCATAAGGCTTGGTTTCCATATCTTTGATCATCTTGGTTGCTCTTCTCTGGACACATTCCAGCTTGTTGATATCCTTTCTGAACTGTGGTGCCCAGAACAGGACCAGTATGTAGGTGAGGACTGGTCAAAACAGAACAGAGTAGCACTACTACTTCCCTTGATCTGGACACTATACTCCTGTTGATGCAGCCCAGAGCTGTATTGACTTTTGGGGCTACTGCATCACACTGTTGACTTATGTTTACCTTGTGATTTAGACCCCTAGATTCTTTACATATGTACTGCTTTCAAGCCAGGTGTTGCCCATCCTATATTTGTGCACGTCATTTTTCCTGCCTAGATGTAGTACCTTACATTTATTCCTGCTGAATTCCATTTGGTTAGTTTTGGTCCAGCTCTCCAATCTGTCAAGGTCATTTTGAATTCTGTTCCTGTCCTCAGGGGTATTAACCCCCCCTCTCCAATTTAATGTCATCTGCAAATCTGATAAGCATACCTTCTATTCTGTCATCTAAGTCATTTATAAAGATGTTAAAAAGGACAGAACTCTGAGGCACTCCAGTAGTCACTTCTCTCCTTTCTGAAGGGGATAATAATACTTCTTTGAATGAGATAACAACACTGCTTTATACAAGGACCTTGTTTGGTTTTGCATTGTAGCAACTTGATTGCTAAAATCCCAAAGGTGGAAAGATGATCACAGCTCTTTATTATCTGTATGGTATAAGAAGAAATGGTTTATACCTGTTATGGAAAAAATGTCTCACTTTATTGAGTAAAGGACAAGCTAAGCCAGATGCATTTTATTTACTGTAAGTTGGTACCCTTTTATTCAACGTGTTATTGATGAAAACACAGATATTAGAGAAACACAGAAAAATAAAGGGTAGAATGGCTAAAATAAGTGTACAGTTGGCCCTTCATATCCATGGATTCAACCAACCACAGTTTCAAAACATTTTAAAAAAAATCCAAAAAGCAAACCTTGATTTTGCTGTTTTATATATGGGACACTATTTTACTATGCCGTTGTATGTAATGGGACTTGAACATCCATGGATTTTGGTATTCATGGGGGAACCTGGAACCAAACTCCAGTGGATACCAATGTATTGTGAAAGGGCAGGATTAATTTGGATATTTTGGGTTGCTTTATTATTGACTCCATTATTATAGAGTTATAACTGATAGTAAGTGGGAGGTTTGATCAAGAACCAATTTTTCACCATCTTCTTCTTTCTCTTGTCTTCATTCTAGCATTAACTGTTGAGTAGGGAGGTAATAGATGAAGAGTCATTGTTATTTTTGTATGATGTAATGTTTTAATTTTATAAACTTATTTTTAAAAGCTTGCTCATTCTTTTATGGCATTTTGTTTGTTTCTGCGTGACTGGATTCTATTTTTCCCCCCACATACCAACATAGTTTTCTATACTTTTTGAGTTTGCATGCAAAAACGAACAAGAAAAAAACAGACTACATTGTGGATCACTTTGCTCTTTAATAAAATAAACCATATGCCTCCCATGCATAAATATAAAATTATTGTCATACATGCTTTTGATTACCTATTTGCATAACAGTTTCCCTTAGCATATTTAACTTGCATGTAACATCAGGAACAATTTGCTACCAGAATATATTGGGGAGTGAACGGCTACTCCCATATTCAAGTACGGTATCTGTAGCAACTTTCTCCAGCAATTGCTTCGTACAACAACAAGTAAGGTCTGTACCACAAATGAACTCATCTACTTAAGAATGGAAGACAATGAGCCTGCTGTTAATGGATAACATTTCATGTCCATCATTGAGTTTCTGTGGGAGCCAATATGGAGCGTTATCTTATGGATTATGCTTTAGTTTCTGAGTTTCAGATGACTGAAATAGAAGAGCAGTTTTCAGAAGTGTTTAGTCACAGTCTAAGGCAGAAAAGATGGCTTAACACATGCTGAGATTATTTGAGGGTACAGATTCCTATTTTGGATAAGTAAAATTGGTGTTTCTGTTCACAGAGGAATAGCAATTTGCACATACATTAAATAAATCGTAGATTCAAAATCTCCCAACATCATATAACATAGAGACTCAAACAAACAAACAAACTTGGGCCTAGTTTACTGACCCATCACAATGCTTTGAAATTGTTCACAGTTGTTTCTGACTACCTGGAACATCAAGTGTCAAATTAGATGTGATGTGAAATATGTCTTTGAATTTTACATCAATTTTTTTTTAAAAAAAGTAATAGTAGCTTCTTGGAAGAGGGCTGACCATTATGAAGATTAAAGCAGGCAAAGAGGAAGAGTCCAACCCTTCCCTGTAATCCCGAAGGTAACTGTTCATCTGAAGCTGCTATTTGCATTTCAAGGAATGCTCTCATTAACTTTGGAAGAATAATGTTCATCAAGGGAGGAAAGGGTTAACCCTCAATGTGAAGTTGAAGGCTTTCACAGCTCCATAGGTTTTTTGTGGTTTTTTTCTGGGCTGTGTGGCCTGTTCTGGAAGAGTTTATTCCTGACGTTTCGCCTGCATCTGTGGCTATCTTCAGAGAATGGTGGCGTAGGGGTGTGTGGGGTTTATATACTGTGAGTCCCTGTTGGAGATGATATGTAAATTTGTGTATTTGAATGGCTAGTTCCTGGGGTGGGAGGATATGCAAGGAGGATTAGTGTCTGTTTGGCTAATGGCCCATTGTCTGCTGGAAATCCCCCTGTCCCTGGGTGAAGTTCATTTGCATGTGTTGACCCTCACTCCCTCATCTGCCACAGGGCTGATCTTATCTCCCAAAGGCTGCTACCTGCAGGTAAATGCAAAGCCTCTTTTATCTTTCTGTCTAGTTTGATCCTTAATTCATGCTTTAGGGCAGTGATTTCCAATTTTTGATCCTTCAGAAGTTTTGGACTTCCATTCTCAGAAACTTTACCATCGATCATGCTGGCTGGGGCTTTTGGGAGACAAAGTCCAGAACACCTGAAGAGCCAGAAGATGAGGAGTATGGCTTTAATATGGGTTCATACACAAACATTAATCATTAGGCATGGCTGCAATAACAATCAATAATTCAAGTGTTTGGAACAGCCATTAGCAGCTATTATGGATGGAACTCCACACATAGAACCTTTGTTACACTTCACAACCACATTAAGAAAATCAGGAAACACTAAAAAGAAGAGGGTGCTTTTGCTTTTCCTTTCAACCATATTTTCCCCTTCCTACAAGAGCGCAGAGTACATGGCTTGTTGAAAGAGACAGTTCACATTAGTAAGCTGGGAGTCCTTGAGATACCCAGATGGAAATCATTGAGCAGTTAAGTGATGCACACACATGTGATTTGGGCTCACTTTCTCATTTTCACTTTACATGTGGGGTACCAGATTAACAAAATGAGGGGAGGCATCAAGGAAAAGACTGCAGGGAGATTTCACAGGGCCAGCCCTACCATTAGGTAGAGTCAGGTAGGTATCTCTGGAAGCAGGTGCTGATTAATGGGAAAAGTGGTCGGTGGGGTGTCAGAAACTATAGCTGTATGTACCACACATTCTTCCTTGTAACCCCAAGTTATCCTTCTGCCCTCAAAGGCAGTGGAGGATGCTTGTCTTGTTGCTAGAGATTGAACTGGCTGTCTGGTCAGCTTCTGTTCTTGGAATGGGAGGGTGCCATCTCATCCTTCATCTCAGGTGGCAAAATTACCTTGGGCCAGTCCTGACAGAAGACCCAGGCTGAGAGGAAGGGGAGAGAGAAAAGGCAATCTTCAGTTGGGTACTTAGAAAAAGTTCATTCCACCAAAATCAAAGTCAGAAGGAAGCCAGCATGTTTTGATTCTGAAAATCTTCTCTGGAAGCCCTTCAGACATAACTTTCTTGAGTTCTTTTTCTGGCATGAAGTTGAACTGCATTGGACTCCTTTTGCTTGATTTCCCTTCCCCTCGAAGCTCTGCCCATGACTGTCACCTCTTAACTGGTTATGGTTCTCTGTCACCTTACAGAAGTGTTTACCCAGCCTTACTTTTAATCTTCAGATCATTTAATGGAAATGCCAGGGACGGAAGCTGTCACCTTCTATATGCAAAACATGTGCTCTGCCCTTTCCTCAGGGATTTTTTTAATGCAAAATACATTTGGTGGATATCTCCAATTGTGTCAGTAAGATCCACATAATAACCTAGGGAGATATATCACAGCAAACAGGTGATCTTACAACTAAGGGATTAGTGGTATATTTCTGGAGCTATGACTAAGATATGAGATGGCAGGAGCATGAAAGAACTGGTTCAAAAATGTGGGATGAGTCAAAATGTGATTCTCCTAAACCTAATGTCTACCATAATTAATAAGGTGTTACATTCATCTTCCAGTCGTAGATTAGAAACCGCAGGTCTGCCTATAAAACAAGCCTGGACATTTTAAATCCTTCCCTTTCTTTGGGACACTGTGCTTAAATTGCTGGAGAACTTTAATTTGTTTTAGGTGTAATAAACACTGGATGGATCATCCAAGCCAGAACCTCTTAAAAAGCCAATTTTCATCATGTTCAGTGGCTACAGCTAGAGCAGACAAATGAATAACTGGTCAAGTGTTTTGCTGTGGGAAACAACTTATTTAATTAAAAGGAAAGAGGCTATCTGAACAAACTGTATGTGGTATCAACTCAGAGTATGTACTCTACTCTGTGAGTGTCTCTCTTAGTGGCACAATAACCACTTTTATAAAAACCACAAGAAGAAGATTCAAATGTTGCATCCAAATACTTTAAATGTTACCCAAGAGACCCCTCCCAGGAAAAAAAAATCAATCAGGTTAACATAGCTGGGACCACCATCTTGCACAGTCAACATATTCTGCAGGTCAACATTTTTTATTCATTCTGTCTCTGCTTTTTTTAAATCCAAAATAAACAGACTGAGGACATATGTTGTCCTTTCTGTCCATATTCTTGTGTGTGGACAAGAGTGTGGAAAAGTTCTTTTGGACTACAACTCCCAGTGTTCCTCAGCCAATGTGGTTATTGTCTACACTGGCTAGGAGATTCCAGGAATCTTAATCCAAAAGGTAACTTTTCCAAACTCTGGACAACAGGAGTTTGTTCATGAGATGGTAGCCTTGGAGATTCTAGCAGGCCTATCCAGATGATTTTAAATTGTGAATTTTAAACTGTGTAATAATTGTTTTAAAACATCTTAGTCTTACCTGTTTTTAAATTGATATGTACAGATATGTGTTTTTAACTAACATTATGTTTATATGTTAATTTGTTCTTCCCTTCCTCAATCCATAGGGAGAAGTGGGTAAGATGATGATAATAATAATAATAATAATAATAATAATAATCTCCTACACTTAGAATCATAGAATCATAGAATTGTAGAGTTGGAAGAGACCACAAGGGCCATCCAGTCCAACCCCCTGCCATGCAGGAAATCACGATCAAAGCATCCCGATAGATGGCCATCCAGCCTCTGTTTGAAGACCTCCAAGGAAGGAGACCCCACCACGCTCCGAGGGAGTGTGTTCCACTGCCGAACAGCTCTTACTGTCAAAAAGTTCCTCCTCATGTTGAGGTGGAATCTCTGTTCCTGGAGCTTGCACCCATTGCTCCGTGTTCCAGTCTCTGGAGCAGCAGAAAACAAGCTTGCTCCATCCTCAACGTGACACCCCTTCAAATACTTAAACAGGGCTATCATATCGCCTCTTAACCGTCTTTTTTCCAGGCTAAACATACCCAGCTCCCTAATTCTCTCCTCATAAGGCATGGTTTCCAGACCTTTCACCATTTTAGTCACCCTTCTCTGGACACGCTCCAATTTGTCAATATCCTTTTTGAATTGTGGTGCCCAGAACTGGACACAGTATTCTAGGTGAGGTCTGACCAAGGCAGAATATAGCGGCACTATTACTTCCCTTGATCTGGACACTATACTTCTATTGATGCAGCCCAAAATCGCATTGGCCTTTTTAGCTGCCGCATCACACTGTGATTCATGTTCAACTTGTGGCCTACTAGGACTCCTAGATCCCTTTCGCATGTAGTCTCATTCAGCCAGGTGTCCCCCATCCTATATCTATGCATTTCATTTTTTCGCCCTAAATGCAGTACCTTACATTTCTCCATATTGAATTTCATTTTGTTAGCTTTGGCCCAGCTCTCCAGTTTATCCAGGTCATTTTGAATTTTGATCCTGTCCTCCAGGGTATTAGCTACTCCTCCTAATTTGGTGTCATCTGCAAATTTGGTAAGTATGCCCCTAATTCCCTCATCTAAGTCATTGATAAAGATGTTGAATAGCACTGGGCCCAGGACAGAACCCTGTGGCACCCCACTGGTCACATCTTTCCAAGATGAAGAGGAGCCATTGCTGAGCACCCTTTGGGTTTGCCCGGTCAACCAGTTACAAATCCATTGAACAGTTAACTTGTTTAGCCCACATTTTACAAGCTTCTTTGCAAGAATGTCATGGGGAACCTTGTCAAAGGCCTTACTGAAATCAAGGTATGCGATATCCACAGTGTTCCCTTCATGTACCAAACTGGTAATTTTATCAAAAAAAAGAGATCAGATTAGTCTGGCATGACTTGTTACTCTGAAACCCATGTTGACTTTTTGTGATTATGGCATTGCCTTCTAAATGTTCCACAGACTCTCTGTTTAATGATCTGCTCTAGAATCTTCCCTGGTATTGATGTCAGACTAACTGGATGATAATTTGAGATGAGGAACATTTTGCTCACTATCATGTAGACAAAGGAAGCATTCTGAACTTGAGTGGCCACCCTGTTTGATTCCAATTAAATTTCTTTGGTTTGAGATGGCTCTGGGATCATTAGCTTTGTCATCAATATTGCCGCTTAATACAGTTTTTGGCAATTCAGCTTAAGTTCCTTTTGACTCTTCTTCCCGTCTTGCTTTTCTTAGAACTCATGGCTCTTGGAGGCATATGCATTAGTTGTCTGCACAACATGCCTGCTGATGTAGAGAGGAAGATACTGATTAGAATCCACTGATTCCCTGCTCCTGTTTTTAAATTATATCTTTGAATATGTATTTGACTGTCTCCTGGGTAATCAAAAGCACACCTAAAGGCATGTCTATGACTAGGTCTCATTTGTGTAGCTGATCAAACCGGATGGATAAATCAGGTAAGAACGTCATGGACAACAGAGGCAGTTGGGGATTTCAACAGCAATAGCCCCATCCTGAGATTCAAGATTTTGAAATACTTTCTAAACCTATGAATTTGAGGGTAAAAGAATAAAGTACTTACCCAAACAAGTCTCTCTAGAATGGGGGTGGGCAGTTTCCTTATTTTGTGGAGGAACTCTATGACAGTGGTCAAGAAGTCAGGAAAACTCATGCTCCATAATAGAAGGAGGTGCTGTTCAGAAGTAACACCCTCACATACAAAATCCCAAAAGGAAAGGGACCCACTTATGGAATCTCTTACTTGAAAATCATTTCAAAGGAGGGGAAGCAATCAGTCAATGCCACATAGTATTTATTTATGTTGCACATTCAGATGGGCAGGCTGCAGGAAAACATCTCTTGTCTAGAGGATTCTAGACCACAGTTGCCATTTTGGACTGAGAACACTTCCTCCTATATCCATGGTTCTAAGCACATCCACAGGACCTGAATGGGACCTCATCTTGTTTCCTATCCTAAACCTCCTGCAAAGGCTGGCATTGTGTGAATGAATTTGGAAGCCTGGGAATGCAGGTTGTCAAACTGTGCCCTTCTCAGAAGTGAGGAGAATGGGAACTTGTTTACTGGCTTCCCATATCCCATTGCTGGAACCCACTGCCACCCCAACATATTAGTGGGAAAGACCTGCAAAGAATTTGCACATTCTCCCTGTAATCTAGAATGCTGAACAGTGGAAACACAACAAAGAGGGAATGGCCAGTGAGAATGTCCCTGCACTTCCCTCACTGTTCAGGGGCTTGGATGGAGACTAAGGCTACCAATAGCTACTAGTGCCCATAGCTATTCAGTATGAGGGCACTGAAGTACAGGGAAATGCTTCCCAAGCTGTTTGATGTTGGGGGCTAGCAAGTACTGTATTTTCTTTCCAATGTGCCAGGGACTAGTACCATACTTGCTTTACTTTCCTGGAAACTTTCCAGAGATCAGTAGTTGATAGCTCTGGATCAGCACCAGTCTTTGGCTCTCTACTTTAAGTAGCAATGACATAGGAGCCCAAAAGCTGAAGGTGCTTTTGTTTAGGGAACCACAATGTGTTTTAATGCTTTGTAAGAACTCCCTGAGTTCGTTTTTGGGAAAAGGCAGGATAGAAATGAACAAACAGCAGTCACTTCCTTTTCCCACTACTGGGCAAAAGTGCAAAGTAATGGCACAATGCATGCCATTTATATGGTCCATAGTTAATCCAGAAAACTAAATTCATGTCAAGTCACTGGTCTGAATATATGGGAATCAATGTAATTCATTTAATGCCTGGTTTTTGTCATTTGTTGCCAAACAAAAGAAAGATTAAACCAACTTTTTTTCCAGGTTACAGAAGCATCTTTGCCTGGTTGCCTGGAAACAATTCTTAATTTCTATGGGAAACAAGGAAAGTGGTTGTTTTATGAGCATGCTTTTGTGCAGTTAGTGGAGGAGACTGATAAAGCACACTGCAGACTGGGCCAGCCAGAAAAATCAGCAGTAGCAGAACATGTTATAAACCAATCTGGACACAACATGTTATTTAAAAACACAGAAATTCTGGACTAGGCCAACAACTATCAGGTCACATAGATAAATCCACAGAGAAGCTATTAAAATCCACAAACACCTGGACAACTTCAATGGGAAAGAAGAAACCCTAAAAGTAAACAAAATCTGGCTTCCAGTTTTGAAAAAGAATAGAATCAAACTCAACACTTGCAAATGAATTCCACCCAGGGACAGGGGGATTCCCAGCAGATAATGGGCCATCAACCAACCATTAGCCAAACAGACACTAATCCTCCTTGCATATCTAAACCCAGAAACTGACCATTCAAATACACAAATTTACATATACTCCTCAACAGGGATTCACAGTATATGAACTCCACACACACCCCTACCCAACCATTCTCTGAAGATGCCAGCCACAGATGCAGGCAAAACGTCAGAAGTAAATTCTTCCAGAACATGGCCTCACAGCCTGGAACAATACCCAAAGAAAATCAAAAGCACACACTCCTTCTCTACTGCAGATCTCTGTTACAGAACTGAGATGTACAGCATACGATTCTAATTAAATCACTATTCATTATTCCAAGTTGCATTCAGAGCCATTCCTTTTTGATTCTGAAAGGCAATTGATTCTAGTCAGCTTGGAAGGAGTTTGCTTACGTGATTTCAAAAACAATCAGCACTAGGGAGAGCTCTGGTGACACGGAAGGAAAGTATAGATGCTTTTAAGGAGAAATGTTGAGGAATATGGAGAAGAGAAAATAGAGAGGTGACATGATAGCCATCCTTAAATTTCTGAAATGATGTCATATAGAAGATGGAGTGAGCTTGTTTTCTGCTGCTTCAGAGAATAGAATGAGAACTAATGGATTCAAATGGCAAGAAGAGAGATTCCACCTAAACATTGGGAAGAACTTATCTACTGTAAAAGCTGTTTGACAGTGGAATGGGCTGCCTTGGAGGGTGGTGGACTCTCCTTCTTTGGAAGTTGGATGGGTATCTTTCAGGAATGTTGTAATTGTGGATTCCTATAGGGCAGGGGGTTGGACTAGAATAACTTTGCAGCCCATTTCAAAGATTCTATGATTCTATAATGTGCTCTAAGGCAATGAAGGGCAACAACAATGCAGGAGATCTGCAGGGATCATATTCCACGTAAAACAAAGAAAACTACTACTAAGTTCCTGAACTGGATCATGATGTACTTTAAAAAACCCACCACTCACTGTCTTGCCACCTTGGATGCAGAGACTATGAGGCTTATCACACTCTGAAGTTAAACGGCAGTGCAGCAGCAAGGTTCCATCTTCCATACTGTCTTACTGCACCATGTTGTCATTTTTTTCATTCCGGTCCCATGAGAGACCAAAGTAAAACCACATCTTTTTGCTAACTGGAAAACCCTGTTAATAAAAAGACATGGTTTTACCTCAGTCTCCTATGGGACTGGAATGGCAGAACACCAGAAGAACAACGATATCATGCTGTAAGGCAACATATAAGACGGAATGTTCCTGCTGTACTTCCACTTTATTTCAGAGTGTGGTAAGCCCCTCAGTGAGCACTCTAGGGACACTACATAATTATAGCAGGACAATTCCACTTTAACTGCTATGGTTCCATCCTATGGAATCCTGAGAGATGTTGTTTAGCAAACGTATTTAGCATTTTCATCCAGACAGCTTGAGTGCCTCACTAAACTGCAAAGACCAGGATTCCATTGGACATAGCTATGACAGTTAAAGTGGAATCATAATGCTATAATTGTATAAAATAAAAATAGCCTGGATCATGGGTGGGAATCATGCAGCTCTCTGGATGCTGCTAGATTGCAAGTCCCAGCAGCCCTATCAATGGTAAGGAATACTGGGAGTTGCAATATCTGAAAAGCCACTTGATTCCCACTCTTGTTCTTGATGTGTTATCCTACATCTGCTTTTTTCCAGATACATATTGGAAATGCAGCAGGGGAAACAGAAATCAGGCCCACTGAAATTTAATTCTTGCATGGGGCAGCAATGTAAAAAAAATTGGTGGTGGCGGGACATGCTCAAAAGAATGTCTGTATTGTCTCCAAGAGAAGAAGGGATCCCTAAAGGGGGGGGGGACATCAATACACTGGCATTAGAAATTGCCTTCTGAAGCCACTGCATAGTGATTTTTCTGCCTTTATAAACAAAAACAGCTGAAGGCTCTGGTGAGACATGATAATGCAGTTTTAATTCAGCCAGGCTTACACAGTTACTTTGAGCCAACAGTAATAAAACGAATAATAATAAAAAGAAACCACCTTTTATCTCTGAGGCTAAGAAGCTTAGTTGCCTTCTGTCAGGGCAATCAAAGTACAAACTGAGTCAAACTCTATGACAGTGAAGAGGTAAGATACTTCTCCCTCCCTCCCAATGATTTCAGGTAATCTACAGATCATTTGGTGGAAGATTCACCAGCATTTCTCAGAGAGAGAGAGAGATTGAGAGAGAGAGAGAGAAAGAGAGAGAGAGAGAGAAAGAAAGAAAGAAAGAAGGGCACTACAACAGCATTGCTAGGTTGAAAGCTGATACAGTGCAAAAACAACATGGTTGGTCTTTAAAGTCTTCAAGATGGTTTTAAAATCTTGGCTGTTTTTTGCTACAATAGACTTAACAAACTACCCAGAAATTGTTATGTACCTACAGTGCTTCAAATACTCCTCACAACAGTATTAATTGAGCGATGGTCTGGTAATGCTAATGCAGAGGTAAGACTCATACAGCCCTCCAGATGTTGTTGAACTGGTTTCCAACATTCCTGCCACTGAATAGGCTGGTTACTACTGTTTACAGTTGCAATCCAACAACATCTGGTGGGCTGCACAATTCCCACTTTTGTGCTAATCCTTTCATGAATTTCTTTTCTTCTTTTCTTTTTTGGGAAGACCAGGAAAAATTACTCTTATTTCCAATGAAACCTGTCCAAGAGCAAATATAACTTCATGGTTTTATTAGTGTTATAAAGCAAATGTTTATGTGTAGGATCTATGTGTTTGTGCACTTGCACACTCGCATATCTTATACACAGCATACTGTACTTCACTGGCTACTGGTCCGTTTCTGGGCACAATTCAAAGTGCTGATCATGACCTATAAAGCCCTATATGCCTTGGGTCCAGACTATCTAAAAGACTGTATTTCCCCATATGAACTTGCAAGATCTTCACGGGGAGGCTTTCTCTCAGTCCTACCACTATCACAGGCTCGTCTGGTGAGGACACGAGAGAAAGCCTTCTCAGTGGCTGCTTCCCCCACCCCTAGAACTTGCTTCCGCAGGAGGCTAAGCTGGCCACCTCCCTGCTTTACTTTTGTCGGCAGGCAAAGATGTTCTTATTCAAGCAGGCGTTTAATATGTAGCTATGCCTGCAAGATGCTTTTTACTGGGGTGTGTTTTTATTTTATTTTTATTTTTTAACTTTTATATAGGATCATAGAATCTTATGTTTTGAATCGTTTACAATTTTAAAACTGTGATATTTTAAAACTTTTAAAATTGTATTATATTTTAAATTGTATTATGCATTTTAATTTATTTTTTTTGTGAACCGCCTTGGGTCCCACTCTGGCAGAAAGGTAGCATATAAATTAAATACATATATACATACCAAACCAGATTACTAGTCCAGCTACCTCAAGTTCTGACTGAAAGTGGTAGTCCAAAGATTTCAGATATGAGTATTTCTCAGGCACCCGGGACCGAACATGGGACCTTTCACATGCAAAGCATGTACCCCACCCACTGCACTACAGATGTTCCCTCAAGGACAGTTCTCGCTTCCAGTGTGCAAGGAGTCTCTTTATGTATATTAATACACATGGAACTTGTATATTTCCCTTGAGAGTAATACAGAGAAACCCTCAAGGGAGCATTTGTTTTAGCAGTACAGCAGCAATGACATATAAGCAATGTCATGTTCCAGTGGGGTACATTTCTGTCCTTTCTGTTCCAGTGGGGTACATTTTGGCAGGTATAGCTTCATTGGGGGAGCACAGAAACATGTTTGTTGGCCAAACGTCTTTCCCAAATTGAGAAGAGGCCTATCTTCTCAATTAGGGATTAAGAGGGCAGTTTATGGCCAGGCAACACTGAAATGAAGTTCCTTCAGCTGTTTAGCAGAGTGGGAGACACACTATTAGTCATTCACAGACTGTTTGGGTGTGTTGAATCAGCACTCCCAAGGGTGCTTGTGGAATGTTTTACTTTCTGTCGCCTAAAGGATGCCTTAAGCTCTGCAGTCTGTTAATCCCATAATAGTTATTTTTCATTAGCATCACATGTTCGTGCCAGCAGAAAGATTCCCACACATTCAGTACAAAGGGAAACACCACTGAATAAATGTTTACCAGGCAAAATACTTAAACGGGATCTGATTCAAAGCCAGCTGAAGCAGATAGAAAGGATCCTAGTGCCTTTGGGTAGGATTCTACATGGAAAGGACAATTAGAAAGGTTGCAAAGATTCCTCAACATCTACCTTTGTCTACGCTATGCTGTTACACCAAAGGCTTATCTAGTTCAGCATTCTGCTTCCTCAAGGGCCAACAATGCTATGAGAATCCTCAAAGCAGCACATAGGGCAACATCATATTCCACATTCATGCACTCCAGTAACTGACAGAGGCACACTACTGGAATACATAATGGGAATCTATAGCCATCATTATGACTACCTGATGTAAATCTGCCTTGAGTCTTGGCTTTGAGGAAGAGGCGGGATATAAATAAAAATAATAAGGAACAATTCAAAACTGCCAACAATGATGAAGACAACAGTGATGATAATAGAGACGCATCATCTCAGTACATAAAAAGGAGGTTTTATTTCAAGAAATACCACAGTGTGTTTTGGCTAAGAAATATCTGAATGGTCTTCTTCAGAATAAAATTAATCAACCTGTGGGTGTTTTAAAGATGACATGTCTCCAGATCTTGCAAATGGCAACTGTAGTATTAAAAACATGTTGGATTATTTCTTGGAATAAAACCTTTTTAAAAACACCGCCTTACATTATAGCAGATGTTTCCTGTTTCTTCTGCTTTCCTTTCCATCATGGGAAGTAGCTAGTTTTATCCTCCATGCATTTGTCCAATCACCATTCAAAGCTGGTGATGATCACTATATCTCGCAGTAGCTAATTCTACATATTAACTCTTTTGTGTCAAGACTTATGGTCTTTCCTTTGCCCCGAATTTCATCCCTCCAGCTTTAGTTCCAGTATTATTGACCAAGATGGTCAAGGTTAATCTTGTTTCATGATCAGGATTAACTTTTCTGGATTCTGAGATGGAGTGCTGGCCATTGTTGGGTGACACAATAGATGGGTCACAATTCACAATTCTGATTTGTTGTGTGATTCTTCTACAATAACTCCCATTCACTAACTAATGGTAAATAATTTATTTATACTTTCCTGTATAAACATGAAGAGAGCTAGTGTGGTGTAGTGGTTTGGGTGTTGGACTAGGACTCTGGAGACTAGGGCTTGAACCCTGCTTGGCCATGGAAACCCACTGGGTGACCTTGGGCAAGTCACAATCTCCCAGCTTCAGAGGAAGGCAATTGCAATTCTCCCCCGAACAAATCCTGCCAAAAAATCTCCATGATAGGTTCACTTTAGGTCACCATAAGTTGGAAACAACTCAAGGACATTCAACAACATATATTTTAGCTGCTACTTGCCTGTGTCCCATGTAACTCTGGTAATGTTTGGAGGAAGAAGTTACATGACACAGACTGATCATAAAGTTCTATCCATGTAAACATGTCCTTTTCACTCTGAATCCAGGCTGCTAAAACTGGACTGGATAGTCATACAAATATCTCAGTAACCTCAGAAGATTATATTCAAATATTACCTAAGCAATACAAGATCCAGCCACAGGGAAAAGACAGACAAGCCACTTTTTGATAATGTGGGGCATAAGAGAGATTTAGAGGCTTATCACACAAGGGAAGGGAAGCAGCAGTGCAGACCAATTTAGCACCTCCCATTCTGCCTTCTTACATGATGTTGGCATTCTACAGCTGTTCGTTTTTTCTAGTCCTGTGGGATACAGTGGTAAACAAAAGGTTTTTTTTTCCCTAACTGGAAAAATCAGTTAGAAAAAAAGACTCACATTTACCACTGTCTCCCATGGGATTTGAATGGAAGAAGAGCTGAAGCACACTGACATCATGTGATAAGGCAGGAGAGGAGGCACTATTATTAGGTTGCACTGCCACTTTCCTTCCCCTGTGCAATAAATCTCAAGTCCAATCATTTAGGAACCTTAAGATCTATTTCCTACAAAGAAATGAATGTGTTGAAAGCAGGCTTTGGTCTGAGCCTGTCTGTAAGCAGAGATTGGAGGGCTACCTTTTAGGGTTACTGTAATTGGATATTAGGTATTACTGCATGGCAGGGGAATAGGCTAGACGGTTCTTGTGATTCCTTCTAAGTTTCTATGATTCTATGAGCATTTTAGCTATCATTGTACTGCTGGCAGAAACATTTTGAATGGTGGTATTATTGAATTGTAAGCTGGGCATATGACAGAACAGTAATATTTTCAGGTTGGATCTAGACTTAGTCATGCTTAGACTCTCTCTCTGGCTTTTCTTCACAAACGAAGATTCAGGAAGGACTCATCCCGCGCTTTCTGCAAGCGCGCTGATGACTAAGAAGGCCAATCCGAGATAGACAAGTCCGGTTGCAAAAAGCACAGCAGAAGGTCTCCTTGGGTGATGTTTTTGGGTTGTGATTCTTTCTGCGTTGTCGTTTCTCTTCAAGACTTGTTCTAGATTGACTGAAATCAAATGGGGCTCAAGTGAGCCATGGCTAACTTAACTCCCACAGATTTCAACGGTTTTATTTCAAGCATGGCCATCTCACTATACCCAAGATCAGTGTTCCATCACATGCTGAAGTGGGTCTAGAACTTCTAACCCATATTTCCAACATTCTGCCCCATTTTGTACACATACTGGGAGCGATCATTTGCATGGTGGCACTTATTTCCATCTCTACAGATAATGTCTAGGGTGAGCCAAACACTTCATGAATGTACCAGAGGAGCTTTGATTAGGACTGAAAACACTGCATGTTAACTCACTATTATGAATAGATATTTTTGGTGACTGTGTCTAACCTTTCTCCATACCAGATAAATTAATGGGGTTGTACTTGCAGTCAGTCCAAGAGGCAATTTTTAAAATCTTTCCAATCTCTTCATTTTGGTTTATTTTTTTAAAAAATGGAATATTGGTAGTTTAAATGGTGGGGTGGGGGAGAGATTTGGAGTTACTGCATTTATTTCTTTAGCAGAGGTGGAAACCATATGGCACCCCACATTTGTTAGAATGGAACTCCCACCATTCCTTATCATTAGCTATGGTGTTTGCAGTCCAACAAATCTGGAAGGTGGCATGTGATTCCCATCTCCAGGCTAAACATACCCAGCTCCCTAAGCCGCTCCTCATAGGGCATGGTTTCCAGACCTTTTATCATTTTGGAAACCCTTCTCTGGATACGTTCCAGCTTGTTAATATCCTTCTTGAATTGTGATGCCCAGAAATGGACATAGCATTCCAGGTGAGGACTTACCAAAGCAGAGTAGGCTGTTACTATTACTTCCCTCGATCTAGACACTATTACTCCTATTGATGCCACCTAAAATTACATTGGCTTTTTAAGCTGCCACATCACAGTTGACGCATGTTCAGCTTGTGGTCTACTAAGAGTCCTAGTCTCTTTCATATGTCAAGCCAGGTGTCACCTATCCTATATCTCTGCATTTCATTTTTTCTGCCTAAGTGTAGTACCTTACATTTCTCCCTGTTGAAATTCATTTTGTTAGTTTTGGCCCAGCTTTCTAATCTGTTAAAGTCATTTTGAATTCTGATCCTGTTCCCTGGGGTATTAGCTACCCCTTCTAATTTGATGTCATCTGCAAATTTGATAAGCATGCTCTCTGTTTCATCATCCAAGTCATTGATAAAGATGTTGAATAGCACTGGGCCCAGGACAGAACACTGTGGCACCCCACTAATAATTTCTCTCCAAGATGAAGAGGAGCCATCGGGGAGCACACTTTTGGTTTGGTCAGTCAACCAATTACAAATCCAACTAACAGTCGCATTGTCTAGCCCACATTTTATTAGCTTGTTTGCAAGAATATCATGGAGGACTTTGTCAAAAGCCTTACTGAAATCAAGATACACTACATCCACAACATTCCCTTCATCTACCAAATATGTAACTCTATAAAAAAAAGAGATAAGATTAATTTGGCATGACTTGTTTTTCAAAAAACCCATGTTGCCTTTTAGTAATCACAGCATTCCTTTCTAAGTGCTTACAGACTGTCTGTTTAATGATCTGCTCTAGAATCTTTCCTAGTATTGATGTCAGACTGAGTGGGCTGTAATTATTTGGGTCCTCGTTTTCCCCTTTTTGAAGATGGGGACAACATTTGCTCTCCTCCAGTCTGTTGGGACTTGTCCTGTTCTCCAGGAATTCTCAAAGATTATTAGTGGTTCTGAGATTAATTCCGCCAGTTCTTTTAATACTCTTGGATGAAGTTAATCATGCCCTGGAGACTTGAATTTATTTAGAGTATCCAGGTATTGCTGAACTACCCCTTTACCTATTCTGTGCTGCATTTCCCCTACTGCATCACCTGCTCCATTTTCCCCAGGTGGGTACTGTTTTCCTTTTGGGAGAAGACTTAGGCAGAAGCTGTTGAATAATTCTGCCTTTTCTCTGTCCCGTTAGCATTTTGCCATCTTCTTCACGCAGTGGCCCTACCATTTCCTTGCTCTTCCTTTTGCTACAGACATAACAACAACAACAGCAAAAACCTGTTTATTGTTTTTAACCTCCCTAGCAAGTCTGCGCTCATTCTGCACTTTAGTTCTTCTGACTTTCTCCCTACAGGTGCCCTACATGTTCCAGCTTGTCAATATCCTCTGGACATTTATGCACTAAACCAGAAGTAGATGCCGTCTTTGAAAATAGACACATTTGTTAAGGAAAAAACTCTTCCACACAAGTCAAGCACCTCACAATGATTCCAGTCACACCTGCTTTCATGTGAAATATGAATCAATCTGGAAAAGCAGAACAGAAGTGTACTTGCATACAAGTAGCATGGCTTAGCTCATGGCATACATGACTCTTTGGCTATTCCTTTTTAGACCTGAGAAGAAAATGTGCCCACTTAGTTACTGAAATGTACCACTGTACCCATATATACTAATATCATAGAGAAGCAACATGTGGACTATGTCTGTCTTAGCGCATCAAGCAGTACACCAAAGAGAAATGGAGATACACCGCAAACATATTATATAGAATAATCTCATAGTTACAATGTAATGGCCTGAAATAGAACTCACCTGCCAATGGACTGACTTCCTATTAGTTTCCTTGTTGATCTAGACAGACATTTAGGGCTCAAAGTGCCACCTTTGGTTAAGAAGCTACACCCAAATATTTATGCCAGTGCATTTATCTTTGACCATGTAGTATCCTGTAGAAGATCTTACTAGTTGCTGAAATGCATCATCAAGCTACCATGACAAACACAATCTACTCTGAAACAACCCTCACTTTTGTCAACAGGATTGTCTGTCTCAGCAGTTCTGGGATTGCAGCACTAAAATGAACACTCTGTTTGCTGTTGTGTTGCTTACCAGATTCCATCATGAAATTCTCTCTTTCCCCAGGTCTTTACGTGGAGAAGACATTCCCCAACAGAAATCCTCCTGTTATACCTCCAGACTATTTTGTCAGAGCTTGAAAAAGAGCTAGCATGTCTATTGACTATGTTGGCTGGGGAATTGTAGGCCATGCCATCCAAAAGAAAAAGCAAGCAAACAAACAAAAATCTTTTCCCACTTACACTTAATTTATATTAGGTACTGAAGGCCCCCCTCTGGACAAATCATGCCAAGAAAACCCTGTGATAGGGTCGCCTTAGGGTCGCCATAAATCAGAAATGACTTGAAGGCATACAACAACAACAACAACAACAACAACTGAAAGCAAAAACAAAACAAAGAAAGCCCACAACACAACCCATGGCTATCATGCAATCTTCCACAACTTTAGGGGCCACACTTGCAGGCCCCAAGTGCCGCATGTGGCCTTCACATTGCACTTTGTCCATCCCTGTTTTATTAGATGGCATTAGCTCCTCTTGTGGGGTTTCCATGGCCAACCACACCTGTACCTGTCAGTAGTGGTTTGATTTCTTTTTTGCATACAAAAGTGGAATACACTGGTGTGAAGAGCCAACTGTATGTCATAGTATCATATCTACTATAGCATCATGATCAACCACCAGCCCTATTCAGCAGTTTGTTTTTGTACATGAATAGCAGGAACAGGGAAAATGGGCTCAAGCTCTTCCCCCTTGTATTCTGCAGCTCCGAGAATAGTGGCTATGCTGGCTGAGGATTTCTGGAAGTTGTACTGTAGTCCAAAGAGTAACATTTGCAAGTTCTGCACAGGAGTTTCAGTTAGTGGTAGAGAGAGATCTGAATTACTGCATGTATTACTATTTTCAAAGAGAGTACAATTATTATTTTCTCCTTCTAGTAACTTTTGGTGAAACCCACGTGTAAGCTAATTAAGAGTATTCAATATCTCCTTCACTCCATTTTAAGGTTATTACAAGTGGCAGAGTTCGTAACACCCACCAACATCTTGTCACTGTATTTTCTTGCAGAAAAACATCTACCTTGAAGAAAAATTCTGCCCTTCAAAAGCTTGCTTTGCTTACTATGTTCTGACATTTTAGTTGGTCACAATGATGACATGATGTTACTGCTGCAACTTGATTCTAACTGTGTGCCATATGACATATATCACTCCTTGAGATCCATGATGAGAAAATCCACTGCTACTAGCTGTATTTGCAAGCATCTTAGGCTGAAATTTGTTCCTCTCCCATAATTGTTTACTAAGGTAGGGAACTTCCAGTATGAGCAAAGCATCTTCAATCATGAGGTAAATGTATGCACTAACTTGAAAACATTGTCAAGGATATCTGAGCATATTTCCTTCTCTACATACTAAGAGTAGTACAGAATGACCACAGGCAGGTATGGGAAACTGTGATACTCTGGATGTTTTTGTCCTACAACTCCCATCAGCCCAAGCGACCCTGAGTAACAGTGAAGAATTATGGGAGTTGCAGCCCCCAAAACATCTAGTGAGAGTCACCTCTGATCAACTCAGTAGCTGGAGAATATGTTGCTACTACTTTAGAATAATTACAGAAAAGGTAACAGAAATGGGGGAGCTGTGGCCCTCTTTATCTGGCCCTATATCTGCCTCAGACTTCAGATGGTGTCTCTCCTCTCAATGATTGTCTTAGAGCGGTAATGGATTGGATGAGGAAAAACAGATTGAGACTAAATCCAGACAAAATGGAGGTACTGACAGTCACAGGCCCGAAACCAGGTCTGGGAATACAGCTTCCAGTCCTGGATGGAGTCACACTCTCCTCTAACGACTGTGTTCACAGTCTGGGGGTACTCCTAGATTCGTAACTTCACACGCCTAGTCAGGTGAGTGCGACGGTCAAGAGTGCCTGTTATCAGCTTTGGCTGATATGCCAGCTGCACCCTTACCTGGATACAAGGGATCTGGAAACTGTGGTAAATGCTTTGGTAACCTCACGTTTAGATTACTGTAACACAGTCTACATGGGGCTACCCTTGTGCCTAACCCGGAAACTTCAACTGGTACAAAATATGGCAGCCAGGTTAATTACGGGTACATCAAGGAGAGAGCATATAACACCTGTGCTTAAATCTCTCCACTGGCTGCCGATCAGTTTCCAGGCACAGTACAAGGTGTTGGTTTTAACCTTTAAAGCCCTACATGGCTTGAGTCCATCTTATCTCTGGGACCGCCTTATCCCATATGATCCCCCCCCCGCGCACTTCGGTCCTCTGGGAGGAACCTTCTGCAGCCTATGAAAACTAGGCTGTTGCAGACCTCCTAGAGGGCCTTCTCTTCTACAGCTCCCAGACTTTGGAATGGCCTGCCGGACAAGATCTGTCTTATCACTACTCTTGATAGCTTCAAGAAAGTGCTAAAGACGGATCTCTTCCAGCAGGCCTTCCCGGAATAACTTCCCAGCTCAAGTGGAGCTGATTGTTTACCCACCCCTTGCCGCTATTGCCATTTATGTATGTATTTATTTGTTTATATTGTATTGTATTTTATCTTTGTTTTAATTCTCTATTAGTTTAATTTAGTTTTAAGGGGTGGGAGGGTTAGGACTGGGAAGGATTGTTTTAACTTGCTATTGTTTTAATCTTGTTGTATGCCGCCCCGGTTGCTGAGCAGAGGGGCGGGTTAAAAATAAATAAATAAATAAATAATTATATCCCATCATCTCCAACTGCTTGTCTTGATGGGTGAGGATGACTGTAGTTGGCATCCATTCTCCTGAGGACAACATGCTCTCCAGCTCTTGCAATAAGATCAAGGATGATCACACACAGAGTCTCCATATAATTTATCAGTAGCTGCCAGGAACATGAAACATGTGATGGTAATCCAGACACACCCAAGAAGCTCAAAACCCAGGTACAAAGATATGCAACTGGTATTCAGGGGTGTATTAGCCCTGAATTTGGAAGCTCAATTTAGCCCTCATGGATATTGATAGACCTAATCCTCTACAAATTTCTTTTCTCCGTCAGGCAAAGACTTTTCTTTTTAAGCAGGCTTTTAATGTATAAGCAGCAGTGCTTGTTTTATTTGGTTTTGGATTTTATATGTTTTAACCTGGTTTTTAAATATTTTAATTATATATGTATTGTATTTTTCATCTGTTGTTTTATGGAAGCCACTTTGGGTCCAATCTTGGGAGAAAGGCAGCATACAAATGAAATAAATAAATGATAATAAAATATATTTGTCTGTCCTCCCTTTAAAGCTTTCTAAGCCAATGGATACCACTACATCTTGTGGTAGCAAATAACATTATGTGTTGCTTGGAGAAGTAGTGCTTTTTGTCCACACTCATCCTAGTGTCAATCAATTTCATTGGATGGTGGCTTTTAGTACCAATATTGAGAGGAAAAAAGAAATCTATATTTCCCACCTATATTCTCTATATCATGCAAATTTCTTTTTTTAAATATAATCATCAATTTCATTTCAATCATTAAGAGGGGTAAGGGTGGGAGTAGAGACCTATAATGGGGAACTAAGTCATAACTATTATCCCTTCCCTCCCTTAGTGATTGTAACATGTGCTCCAACCCTCATCCAGCATACTCAAGCATCACAACACACACACATCCTGGTCCATTTTCTTCATCAGCTTTGGATCTATTTAGACTGTTTCTAGGCTCTGCCAAGTTATTGGTAGCCTGCATGGGTCTGTCAGACAGACATCTATAAGGCAAGTCAGGAGATTCCTTCCTCTATAAATCTCCACTCCATGGAAGTCACAAACAACAATTTATTACAGCACTAAGGATAATCCTTAGAACCAACGTCCAGTCTCTTTGGCAACAGATGAAAATCAACAATAAATCATGGTGCAGAAACAAGCTGGAACAGAAATAATGCTGAGCATCAGCATTTTGGTAAATGGTGGAATAATATTTCAGCATGTTGACAGACAGTGGAAGAGTATTTAGTTGGAGTGAACTGCAGAATGTGTGTCCAAGAGAATTATGGTAACTATTAAAAGGGAGCTGAATGAGGGAAAAATGCCATATGGCTGCATAATTTGCCTATCTGTTAGACTCTGGTCTTGCATTTCTGTTCCAATCCAGATACTCTGACACTTGTCTACAGGTCATACCTGAGGAAAGCTAGCAGTGACTTCCCCCGACCCCCAGTAGGGGATAGGCATAACTAGAAAGTACTTGTAATGGAGAAGCTACCCTCTTTTAATGCTTTGGAGGGCTGTGATAGAAACTGTATCAAGAAGCATAGTATTCTGGGCTTTTGGATCCAAGTGTTCATGATGGATAAAGGAATGGGTTAGTCACAGTGTGCATGTCCAGGTGGAATACTGGAAGTCCAGATGCATAAGGTCAATGGGTATTTTATACTGGCTCAGAGCAAGAGATTACCACACCAAGATTTCTGGAACAGGTCATTGATACAAGGAATGGAGTCCACATCAGTAGAGGTAATGCTCTTGCTATCATCCTTACTAGCAACTTGCCTGCTCAAATGCCAGAACAGACCCCAAGTTTCCAATCATCAATCTATTCAATGGACTGGAAGGATGTTTCTGGTGAGGTCATCATCTCTCTGGTAAACTTCACTTAAAACCTCAGACTCTTGACTTGGGTAATTCTCAGAGTCCTCCGGCTCCTTCTTGCCACTGTTTCGCACAGCAGCCTCAAGGGCCTTCTGTCTGCGGTAGAAGTGGGAAAACTTGTTGAAGATTATAGTGATAGGGAGTGCCACCACCAAAATCCCACCAAGAATGCAACCAGAAGCCGCCAGCTTGCCAGCAACAGTCACTGGTACAACATCTCCATAGCCTACAGTCGTCATGCTAACTGTCCCCCACCACCAGCAGGCTGGGATGGTGTCAAATCCAACATCTTCCTCTTTTTCTGCAGTGTAGGCCACTCCAGAGAAAACAGACACCCCAACAGCCAAGTACAGCAGAAGAATTCCCACTTCTCTGTAGCTGTGCTGCAAAGGAAAACAGAAAACAAAAAACATATCATGGATGTGGGCAATAAAGCCTCAGGACCAATAACCACAAGATCTTTCAGATGGAGTAAAGTGACAGCTCCATCATAGCTTTTTTTTACTCAATGAGCAATCTGGTTAGCTCCCTTCCCAGTTGTAACAGTGACATTTCTGATTATATTGTGTGGAAAGGCAGATGGCAAATGCTGTGTATCAGAGCTTGAAAAAGTTACTTTTTTTTATTACAACTCCTAGCCAGCCTTGGGACAGGGGGCAATTCTGGGAATCTTTGTCCAAAAATAGTAATGTTTCCCAACTCTATATGAATCCACTTAAAAGGTCTTGTTTTTGGACACATTTCAAATCAAATCCTGCATTTGCTAAGGTGTCAGGAACACAGGAAGCTGTCCTCTGCAAGTGAGGAGATTGGTAGCTCAGTACTACCCAATGTGGAGCCTTCCAAATCAATTGGACAACAACTCCCATTATTACTAGCCAGTGTGACCAGTGATGGTAGCTGTCATTCGACACATCTGGAAAGGTACTTTGCTTAGGAAAGTTGGTCTGCGCTAGTTGGCAGATACACTGCAGGAGTCCTTTTTTCCCAACCCTATCCGGAGGCGGACCAAGGGTCTTTCTCATACAAAGCACATGCTCTTTCATTGAGCAACAGCCCTTGCTTCAATGTGGAAGTAGAAAGGGCCACAGAAGTGGTGCTTAGCCCTTCTTGTGTTCACCAATTCTCCCATGCAAATTCTCTCTCTCTGCGGTAGCTTTCTCCCACCTGGGTCAGTGTTTGTAGCCACAGAGCTCAGCAGGGATGAAGAACAAATGGACCAACATGACCAAAAGGGCATTTGCTGGGGTGACACAGCAGGCAGGGTAAGAGTTAAGTTGCCCTCCCACCAATTTTGGTTGCACACCTGTCTCTGTAACTCTTCCCTTAGGCTAATCCTCTACTGGTGTAAATCTGGAAATAGTTAACTATTTCTTGGAGGATTTGCAGAGTAAACCATTATCTAGTGGAGTCCCTGCAAGTCTTTGCTGAGCAGTTCCTGATGAGAGGACCAGATTTTGTGCCACAGCAATTCCTCCTACTTTGAGCCTGGAAGAGCTTATAATGCAGACATCCAGTCACATGAGTTCACATTAAACCCAATTTGCAACCTCTTCATATTTTACAGCTGCAACATTTGAAACTGCTTGCTACAGATTTTTGTTTTGTTCCAGATTTGGCTGCAGGATTGTACAGCTCAAAAATCAGCATAATAAGTAACATGACTTCTCTCCTCCTGCTTAATTGGGGGGGTAGGGGTGGCGATTTGTATTGCAGAAAAGCCTGTGAATGGTTTTTGCTGTCATTCAGACTGTTTGCAGAATTATGCCTCACAGGCTACAATCCTACAGGTGGTTAACCCGCTGAAATTTTCAACCCTATGCCAACTTACCATGGAGTGCTCTGTAAGCCTAACTTCTAAAGGACGGATAAATGTTTAGGATTGCACTGTGACCCTTGATGACTTCTATGGGACTCATATACTCTAGTAGTATATAGGGTTGCAGTATTGGGCCAGGTGCTACCCTACACCCACCATCTCAACATTTGCTTGTCTATGGTTCCAGGCGCCTTTCCAGATCAATACATTACTTAGCAGCTCTCAGAAAGGGAATTAAAAAAAAAAAAAGCTCTGCTGGCAATCACCCTTCTGACTAACGGGAATTGAGCCTCAAGTATCAGGCAACTACCTGTGCCCTTGGTGCTTCTCCAGTTCCCATTTCAGGATGTAAAGAATATTCTCACATGGTCCTCAAGAAGAAAGGGAGTCTAAATATGCAATATGATTTATTTATTTATTTGCTCCTGTATGAGGGTGAAAAGACCACTGAGTTTTCTATACTTCTTGAAGTTTGTGCAAAAATAGTTGCACTTTGTGCACAAAAACATGTGCGCACATAAAAGACAATTTTCATTGCAACACCCTGTCCCCAAGTTTTTGGAAAAATAATCCCAGAATGCAGTCACCAAAGATGGTGAGATCATAGAAGTTTTCACACAATGTTTCTGAACTTGTGATTTTTTTCATTCACACATGCAAGAACAAAATAAGATTGGCATTCTTACTCTGAATGCAATTTCTGTGAAAGGCAAAGACAAGGGACCAGCAATAATCTGCCTGGCACTTCCAGGCTGCTTCTCAGGAGCAAGCTGCTGTTTGACACCAGATTGGCACTGCTGCCAGCCATATGCTGGGCAAGACCTAGGTTTGCATTCAGTCAAGGCAACATTTGTCTGGTGTCTGCAACATTTTGGCAGGGATAGGATTGATTTCCTGGTGGCAAATAACTATCTGTCACCCTCCTCCTTTTCATGGATTGTAAAGCAGACACTTGGAAAATAAAAGAGGGGGAAGGCCACTATTGCTTAAAGCCATCTGCTGCATGGGTGATGCCAACACCATCATGGGAAAAACCAAGGAGGTTGCTGACATGGGCCAAGGTAATTTTATAACAGAGAGAATCTCTGAGAGACAAAGCTTCTCTCAGTATTACAGTCCTGTAAAAACAACCTCACCACCACCCCTTTTTCTGAGCAGAACATAGCACTCCTATGCAATGTTGATGTCAGCCATAAGAGAGAGAAGAAGAAGAAAATATACAATGCCAATTCTCAGGACAGGAGGTCAAGATGGAATGTTTCCAATTCTGGGGCCAAGAAGATAGGGCTATAGTAACTCTCTTCTCCAGGGCAGCAAACGACATTCAGGGATGGAGATTTGCTGGTGTGTCTTCTGCCTTCCCTTCCTATGAACCATGTAATGAAGAGAACCACTTCTAAATCATGTGTGTGAGGAGGGAAGGGCCAGGGGGTGGAGGCAAATGGGGGGGCAAGCTGTAAGTGTTGCTGGTGAGCCAATCCCACAAGGCCATCAATCTCAGCACACACCTGGAAGTGTTGCAGTGCCATCTTTTGAATACATGTGGATATCTCCTTTAACATTAATAAAAATATAGTATTAGTGCACTATTAAAACTACTAACCATATCTGCACAGCATTTAATGTACAGTGTTATTTCACAACCAACCTAGAAGGCAGGGCAGATGGGAGGATAGGTGAAAAACAGGCTTGTAACCATGGTGGGAACTGTTTCAGGAATTTCCCAGTTTCCAACACACACTACAAGCTGCCAAGCCAAACTGGTTCTTTATAACTGCATGTGGTCTATGTAAACAGATCCTTGTTCAAGCTGATTTAAAGCTAGCCTCATAGAGTTCAACAGAGCTTATCTCTAAGTAATGACAGATCTTGGAAAATTACCTTTTTTGGAATCCTCTAGCCAGCATGACCATAATTCAGTGACAGAGCAAGTGCTTTAAATATAGAAAGCTCCAGGCTCAGTACCCAATATCTCAAGGTAGGGCTGGAACCCTATCTGAAACTACAAAGGGCTACTAACAGTAACTGTGAGCAATAGGGTGAGATAATGCTAAGAACTGACCTAGTATAAGGCAGCTTCCAGTGTTCCCACAAGTGGGAAGAATGGCAGACTTAAAATGCTTCCTGGGAATTTTAACAGTTACTTTTGTCTCCTTTCTTGGGTTGGATTTTTGACAATTCAAAGTGACTTGTGACAGATCTGTGCATAGCAGACCTTTGAAAAGTTATGTTTTTGGTCCACATCTTTCAAACTGTATAGCCAGCAATAACCATGCAGCCTAGGGGATTCAAGGAGTTGCAGTTCAAAAAGGAATTTCCCTCGCAAGCAATGGTCTAGTCTTTTTAGTTTGGCAAGCCCCTTTGAATACACCCCTAAAATTCCTTCAAGAAGGTGCAAAAAAAAAATGCTCAATTGATAATTCTGCTCGGTAACTGTTCTGGGACACAGTGAAAGATCCAAAACTGACTGGCTGTCGACTCCTGCTGGAACTGATGCTCACATGGCATGACCCACATCACTGTCGAAAGATGACAAGTTGATCCATCAATGTCATGGACACATGTTTTGCTTGGGCATGTCAGAAGTGGGGAGGGGAATGGAAGTCAGAAGTCGTGGGAAGGACCAAAAAAAGATGGTTATTTATAGGCAGAGGATGAGTGACAGATAAGCACAGACAACAGCATAGTGACAAAAAAAGACACAAAACAAAGTTGTCAAACAGAAAGAGAGAGATACAGATTACACATAAATACAACCCTAGCCATAAAAGTGGAACAGTTCAAGCTGCAATTTTTTAAATATGCAAGGTGTGATAGTACTGAGAGAAGAATGATAGGGACCAGAGCTTAGAAAAGTTTTTTTTTTCCAGGTGTGTGTGGGGGAAATGACAATTCCCAAAATGGCCATGCTGGCTGGGGGATTCTAGGAGTTGTCATCCCAAAAAATGGAGAAAAAAATGATAGTAGTGAGAGAAGACTTGTTAGGGACCAGAGCTTAGAAAAGTTATCGGGGTGGGGGGTGGGGATTCTGGAGGCTGTCATCCAAAAATAGTAATTTCCGCAAGCTTTTTAAGGAACTAGGAACCCTAGTACTATCAGGGAGGATATCGGGTGGTGAACAGCAAGCAGCAACTAGACAAAGATCTCAGAATGCAGTTTACACTTGCAGATAATGGGTCCCAAGCTCCTGGATCAATAACACATTTTCATCTTTTTATAGCAGCCATTACTTTTACTTTCAGCTTCTCACTCCACTGGCTGCGTGAGAGTGAAGAGGGAGCAATAAAACAAAGCATGCTTACAGCAGAAGGCAATAAATGAGAAATGCACTTCCAAGCAAAGCGGAAGATCTACACAGACCGTGTTGCCTTCTAACACGGATGTTTTGAAGCTCTCCTCCTCCTGCCTCTCAGTCCTCATTGTTGTTATATGCCTTCAAGTCATTTCTGACTTATGTCAACCCCAAGGCAAATCTATCACAGAGTTTTCTTGGCAGTTCTATGCTAGCATCTGACGAAGGAGGTGCTGTTGTTGTGTGCCTTCAAGTCATTTCCCAGTCATAACCACTCTAAGGGAAACCTATCATGGTGCTTTCTTGGCAAGAGTTGTTCAGAGGGGGTTTGCCATTGCCTTCCTCCGAGACTGAGAGTGTGTAACTTGCCCAGGGTCACCCAGTAGGTTTCCATGGCCCAATGGAGATTTGAACCCTGGTCTCCCAACGTCCTAGTCCAACTCTTGAACCACGGCACCACACTGGCTTTGGACTGCCTCCTGACATGCATGTTTTGAAACTCTCCTCCTCCCCGCACCTCTCTATCTTCATTTCCCAATATAATTGTTGTGCACTTCCTTTGTATTTCCAGGGCTACTTACTACTTAAGTTGCATGAAGGCAAGCATTCCATGAAGCCAAGAATGCCACCATGTAAGTGGCAACTTCTCTTTTTTAAAAAAAGTGTTATGATGTTCCCACTCATTAGAAAGGAAAAGAGTGCTGGCTCCTTGCTTCCTATACAGTCAGAGGCAAACCTAAGAGCACACCAAAGCTTCACCTACTGGTAATTGGCTATTAACTGCCACTATATCCAAAACAAGAACACAACCAGTTGTCAGTGGAAAAGGTTACTAGAACTTTAGGCCTTTGGCCCATTGAGAGCACCATCTTACTTGCTATTGGAAGCAACAAATCTCCATCCATCCTTTAGGGTTGCTATATTCCAGCCCCTCAAAACTACATAGGCATCCATTTTGAATATTATTCAACTTATTATGATTACAAATACTATTACTTGTAATTCTTACTTGTAATTCTAACTATGCAAATTCAACACATTTATTATTGCATTTTTTTTTCTACCACTATGTTTCAACCTTCTAAAGAAGAAAAGAGCAGATACAAAAATAAAAATAAAAAAAATCATGGCTTCTCTATTGTTAATTCCAACCAAGGCAAAGCCTTGACAAAGAAGATGCCATCCTTGATTGAAATTTTTCAAGGAAGCCTTTTCCTCTGTATTCTGCTACTGACATAAATATAACAATGGAATGTAGCCTTAGCCTTACTGTAATACAAGATAAACAGTTCAGTACTAACTGTCCCTACTTTATGCCTCTCTATATATTATCAAGAATGTTTTGAGAACATTTTCCAGAGACTCTGACATGCACAGTTCAGTTTCCCCTTGTCTAAAAGTTTGAGAAAAACCCATATGAATTGTGTTGTTTGTGAAAGTGCTGGGCTCTGAATAAAGAAATCCAAGTTCAAATCCAAAACGGTTGGTCATGGATTTTACCATGTGACCTGGAGCTATCTAAGTCCTCCAATGCACTTCTACGGTCAACTACTGGCATTCATCTCATTGAAAATAATAAGGTTCCCTATTATCCATGGTTTCAGGTATCCACGGGTGTGTGTGTCTTGGAACATATCCCCATGGATACGGGGGTCCACCTGTATTTATTACAGCTGTATGCTACTGTTTCTTCAAATAACTCAGTGTGGTACAAAAGGGGTCCTTTAATATTACACTATGATTGTGCTATGATTCTACTTTAATTGCTTTGATTCCATCCTAGAGAATCCTGGGATTTGTAGTTTAGGGGCATTTAGAATTCTCAGCTAGATTGCTCTTTTCCGTTACCAAACCACAAACCCCAGGATTCAATAGGATGTTGCCATGGCAGTTAAAGTGGAATGATAGTACAATAACTGTGTAGTGTGAGAGGGCTCTGGTGCCCCCCCCCTTCCTAAACTTTAATTACCCACCACAAAGGAGTTATGCTATATATGAGTTTTGCAGCTGAGAGGTATTTGAATCAGAGTCTCACTACACTCAGTCCAATACGACCCAATAGATCTCAGAGAAAGGGTGTTGCTAGACAATAACACCTATTTAATATTAGTGCTAGTCCTATTCTACCAGTATTAGCAGTATCTAATTCCACATGACAGCTAAAAAGAACTTTGGAAACATATTGCTGTGTCATCAGAGCTGTTTGAGAATGGGGGAGTCCATTTGCACTGACATAGAGACCAGGCCTGGAAGAGCTAGCTTACTACTATACTCTATCAAGAGACGTGGTCTTTTCCCCAAACCAGACTCCTTGGCTGGCATCCTGTTAGTGACTTATGCATGCGTAAATGCATTTCCTATGTGCATAAGTCACTTTTTGGATTGAACACAGAGGGCTATTCTCTTGTCCTTGCACTTGGTCCAAAACCTCTCAGGTCTAGTAGCTGTCAAGTCCTGGAGGGGGTAATGCTTCTTCTCCTTCTTACCAGAGAGAAGAGGGCAGAATGGGGACGTGATTCAGACCATGAAGATCTGGCTGCTCTGGGCTTCCAGGGGAAAGAAAAGGCAGATGCATTCTATTTGAGAGTGTACCCTCATTCCCCCCTGCCATACAAGCCAAGATCAGCTGCTTCTCTATGCTCTGAATCACCTCGCTTTCCCTTACCCACTCACAGGTGACAGCACCAGGGTCCCTTCTGCAGTTTGACAGCTGCCAGGCAGTGGGAGGATGCAGAACTGCACCTTTGGAGCTATGTGCACATGGAGGATCTTGGCTATAATACTGTTGGACTTCAACTCCCATCATCCCTCACCAGGAGTAATGTTGGCAGAGCTTGATGGGAATTACAGTCTGATAGCTTCTGGAAGGCTACAGGTTCCCCACCCCTGTGTTATACAAATGGTAGTGGGTCTCCACTCCATTACTACTTTGCTTTAGAAAACAACAACAAAGGAGACAGGAGCCACGTTAACAGGTTGCCGTTACACAACATGGCGGTCTCATGCTCCACTTCCCATAGCTTGCCTTTCTTGGAGGTTGTTTTTAAAAAAGCAAATTTCCTAACAAACACCCTGTCAGACATCCCACATTTTTAAAAAGCACCAAACACAAGTCTTATTTTGCTCTTTGTTTGAATCCTGCGTCAGCATTTCTGTAGGAGTCAGCAGTTCTGACTTACGGAGAGATCAATGAATCACTTCTGAATCTGCCTAACTAACCAAACTTAATCAGTTTCCACTGCTTCATCAAACTTATACCATTGAAACCAATACCTCTCAAACATTGTATTTTTTCCCTAGACTTACAATAATTCTCAAATGTTTTTAAAGCTTCTGCATAAGTTGCAGCATGTTTGCAGTTATGATTTTGCATGCCAATGCCCTGTTACCAACAGCAGTGGGATGGTGAATCCATGCTGGCTTTTAGTACAAACTTTAAAGGAGCTAGGGAATGTGCTGAACCCATTTTGGGGATAAGGCTCAGTACCTTGGATCGCCCTTCAAAATCCAAACTAAAAACCTGAGCAGATTCACTGCCCCACTGGCAAGGAAACTACCAGTCGCTGTTGCCAACCAGTGTCTAATTAATCTCAAAGAGTTTTCCAGCTGCCTACCCTATATCCACATACAATCTAAAACCTACCAACCAATCAATCTGCTTATCCACCAGCAGATACCACCTGCTTCCCTTTGTTGAGGCTTCAGACCCTGCATTTGCTGCTGCTCTAAGGGAGTTTTTTTTTTTAAAGGCATGTTATGTTTTAATGTTAATGTACACAGTAGTTTTTTAAAAATTAACAAGAAGGTAGGTGAAACAGACAAAGTTCTCTGTCACTTTGCCAGCTTCACCCACAATCATTGGGGGAGTAAAGATAACACTTGAGGGGCAGAGCTGGCAAGCAAGGTAATGGAGATTGTTGTTGTTGTTGTGTGTCTTCAAGTTGTTTCCAACTTATGGCAATCCTAAAGTGAACTTATCACAGGGTTTTCTGAGGCTGAGAGTGTGTGACTTGCCCCAGGACACCCAGTGGATTTTCATGGCCAAGCAGGGATTCGAACCCTGGTCTCCAGTGTCATAGTCCAACACTCAAACCACTATGCCATGCTGGCTCCTGTAACAGCAATAACAACCCCTAGCAACCCCATAAAAGAGATAGGGGTTCATATTTGCTATCAAGTCAACTTTGACTTGTGGCAACCCTAGGAATGAGAAACCACCAAGATTTCTTGGTCATCAACTGGGCTGCTCTGGTCTTGCAAACTCAGGGCCATGGCTTCCTTGACTGAATCAATCCACCCGCAGTGTGATCTCCCTCTTTTCCTACTACTTCCAGTTTACCAAGCATTGTTGCCTTTTTTGAAAATGATGTGAGTCACATCATCTCATGATATGTCCAAAGTATGACAGCCTCAGTTTAATCATCCTTGCCTCTATAAGAGTTCAGGCTTGATTTGCTCTAGGACCCATTGGATTTTCTTTTTAGCAATCCACGGTATGCATAAAACTTTCCTCCAGCACATTTCTAATGAATTTGTTTTCTTCCTGTCAGCTTTCTTCACCATCCAGTCCAGCTATAACTATGGCAAAAACCAGATCTCCAAACCATGTGAGAAAGTATCGTATATTCTGGCATATAAGACAACTTTTTAACCTTCTCAAAATCTTTTTAAAATTAGGGGGTCGTCTTATACACCAGAATAGGGCTCCCCATCGCAGCTTTGGAAGGACGGGTGGCTGGCTGGGGGGAGGCTTGCCAGCACCCACCCTTCCCGAAGCCGCGATGGGGAGCCCTATAAGAAGACACCCCACCCAGCCTGCCACCCCTCCATACCCCCCGAAGCCGCGATCAGAAGCCTGATTGCTGCTATGGGGAGGGATGGTGGTGGCTGGAAAGCCCCCCCCCTCCAATCACCCTTCCACCCTCCCTGAAGCCCCGATCGGGCTCCCAATTGTAGCTTCGGGGAGGGGTGGTGGTGGCTGGAAAGCCCCCACTCCTCCAGCCACCCTTCCACCCTCCCTGAAGTCATGATCGGGCACCGATCGCGGCTTCTGGGAGGGGGGTGGCTGGAAATCCCCCCCTCCAGCCACCCTTCCACCCTCCATGAAGCCATGATCAGGCTCCTGATCGTGGCTTTGGGGAGGGGGTTGGCTGGAAAGTTCCCCCCCTCCAGCCACCCTTCCAACCTCCCTGAAGCCACGACTGGGTGCCCGATCACAGCTTCCAGGAGGGGGGTGGCTGGAAAGTCCTCCCAGCTAGCCACCCTTACATTCGCCCCTCTCCTCCGCTTCGATTCCTTCAGGAAAGGTGGCTAGGTGGTGGCTGGACGGGGGGAGGCTTTACAGCCAGCACCCGCCCTTCCCAAAGCCACAATCGGGGTTCCCATCACGGCTTTGGAAAGGGTGGATGGGTGGTGGCTGGAGGGGGGAGTTTGGGATATACAGTTGTCCCTCCATATTCATGGATTTAAGTATTCACAGCTTGAAAATATTCTTTAAAAAATAATAATCCAAAAAGCAAACCTTGATTTTGCCATCTTATATAAGGGACACCATTTTGCTATGCCATTGCATATAATGGGACTTGAGTATTCACGGATTTAAGTACTGGTATTAACAGCTCGAAAATATTCTTTATAAGAGAGGGTGGGGTGTTGTTATACAGCGAGTGTATCCCAAACTCTATATTTAACTTAAAAATTGGGGGTGGGGTCGTCTTATACGCCGGAATAATGCTGGTCAGTTTACAACTCAAAGCATTACTACTAAAACATTGATGTTAGAATCTTTAAAAATGCTCATATGGTTATAAAGCATTCAATGATGCAGGACAACAATGAGGAAAAATATGGGAATACAACAATCCAGGATAAATGTTAAGTGGATTCTTGAGAATGAAAAGCCAAATGGCTTTAACATGGGAGAAAAAAAAGACTAGCCTGGAGGAATCCACAAGTTGGCATCCCCTCTTTTTTATTCAAATGCATGGGCAGGTTGATGCCTCTCTCTTATACTTTTGGTGTCCTTCTGGCACAACTAGAACATTAGCCAAAACTGTATTAGCTCAGTGACAAGGACCTCTGTGATTAGAAGAGGTTTCTATATAAAAAAAAAGAGGGCTGGGGAACCTCTGGGTTTCCAGATGTTGTTTACTGCAATCTCCATCATCCTCTCCATTGGCATACTAGCAGGTTTCAGTCCCAGCCACATGATGGGAGGTACAGTCCCAACTACATAATGACAGTCACATATCGCCCAGTCCAGAATTACAGAATACCCAGAAGGTGTGTATGAGAGAAGCCTTAATATTAGCTATAACCTCTCTCAACCTTGCCTGGTTCATACTCTCACCACAGTCTTTATGAATTATTTCTCCAACAGAGCTGCAAGTTCACCCAATGAGAGGCAAATTACAATGAGCATTGCTCTGCGTTTTGCACACATGGCACATTAAAAGTCTAAATCTGAAGCAGCAGAGGCAGCAGGTGTTCTTAAGTGAGATTCTGCCTTCATCGCA
Source organism: Gambelia wislizenii (assembly GCA_030847615.1). Lineage (NCBI taxonomy): Eukaryota > Metazoa > Chordata > Lepidosauria > Squamata > Crotaphytidae > Gambelia > Gambelia wislizenii. Next base: position 37,985,378 of record JAUMIR010000004.1, read on the forward strand.
TTTTCAGCACTATGCTGAAAGCATTTTAGCTGGGTGGCAGAGAGTTAGCTGGCAGAGCCAGGGCCCAAGGAATTCCTGAGTAATTTCCCCCCAACACTTTTGTCCAAGTACTGGATGCTTATAAACAGATCTTGGCAACTCCTTCTGAAGCCACCCATTAGAATCTTTGGAGCGTGGTAAATACACTGGTACTAACACGCTCCGCACCATCCCTTGGTCCTTTGCTTGGCAGGACCTGCTTTTCATGCCCTGGGAGGCTGAACTTGGCAAATTCAACCCCACGCGTTGCAGGACTCATTTCTCCTTATGAATGCCAGGCCCTTTAAGAACAAGAAGAGTAGCAGCACAGGCTTCAATCCTCAGATATCCTTTGTGCTACACATTCTCTGTCTAAGTCACTCAGACAGCCAGTCATGCAGACACATCCAGCTGGCCCTGAAAAGCCTTCTGGTATCAGCTGAATGCTGACTCTTGCAGGTTAGCTTCAGGATTGACGGGCAGCAGGCTCACAGATAAATAAGCTCTGATCAACCTAGCTGGAACAGCATCCTGTTCCAAGCATCGCCCTCAAAATTTCAAGGTGCTCAAAGATTTCTCCGCCGCAACTTCAGTGTTTTTGATTAGGATAGTGTTCACAGTACTTCCCCATCCCTCAAAATCCTAATTATATACTATGGAAACAGAAGCCTACATATAAATTGTAAAAACTGACACACTCACACAAAAAAGAGTTGACTCTTTCATAGAAACATCTGGCAATTTAGTTTCAGAGGAGAATAGCACTGTATGTACCTCTGAGGGCCCCATATGTGAAACATCAGAGGACTATGCAAGAAACAGAAGCCCAATCTATGTATACAGATCCCTCCGCCCCCGTATCCATGGAACCAATATCCATGGTTTCAGTTACCTTTGGTTGAAAAAAATAGGGACATACACCTTAGAGTCATGCTGGAAAGTGCCTAGAGAGGTGTCCTCTCTAGGAATTGCAAGGTCTTCTAATGCAACTCTATGGTATGTTTGTACAGAAAGTCCTTTATTTTAATAGGGCTTGATATTATCCACAGTTTAACTTATACAGTACTGTATATTCTGGCGTATAAGATAACCTTTGAACCCCAAAAAATATCCTCCAAAATCAGGGTTCATCTTATACGTTGGATACACTTTGTTTCACCCACCGTCCGATCTCCTGCCTCTTCGCTCCCTTCGCAAATGGAGTGAAGAGGCAGGAGATTGGGTGGGTGGGTGGGGGTGAGGCAAAATGTTTACCAGTTCATTCTCCCCCCTGCTCTGCCTTCTCCCCCTTTGGGGAGCAACCAAAGACAGAAGAGGGGGGAGAACGTTGCGGTTTGCTGCGGACGCCGCTCGATCTGGGGAACAAACACACAGGACATCGAGCGGCGGCTGAGGCAAACTGGGTACGTTTGCTCCTTTCTTCCACCTTCCAGGAAGGTGGAAGAGAGGGGCGAATCCCATGGTTTGCAATGGCCGCTGCCCATTCCTTCCATCTTCATTCCCTTCCAAAGGGAATGAAGACGGAGGGAGGGGTGCAGACGAGGCAAACCTGGTATTTTCGCCCCTTTCGTCCACCTTCCTGGAAGGTGGAAGAGAGGGGCGAATCCCGCGGTTTTCCACGGACGCTGCCCACCCCCTCCGTCCTCATTCCCTTCCAAAGAGAATGAAGACGGAGGGGGGGGGGTGGACAAGGCAAACCGGGTACTTTCACCCCTTTCGTCCACCTTCCTCGAAGGTGGAAGAGAGGGGTGAATCCCGCGGATTGCCACAGACACTGCCCATTCCCTCCGTCTTCATTCCCTTCCAAAGAGAATGAAGACGGAGGGGGAGGGGGATGAGGCACACTGGGTACTTTCGCCCCTTTCAACCACCTTCGAGTCCAGGGTGACTGGAAGGTGGAAGAGAGGGGTGAATCCAACGGTTTGCCACGGACGCCGCCCATCCCCTCCGTCTTCATTCCCTTCACAAAGGGAATGAAGTTAGAGGGAATGGGCGGTGGCCGAGGCAAACCAGGTTCATTCGGCCCCCTCCTCTGCCTTCACCCCCTTTGGGGAGCAACTGAAGGTGGAAGAGAGGGGCGAATGTTGCGGCTGGCTGGCTGGAAGAGCCCTGCCAGCTGATCCTGTTCGCTTTCCCAACTCATGAGGAGAAGAGTGCACCTGGCCAGTATTACATTTTTTAAACTTTCCAGTTAACACAAGAATTAATGTTTGGGTAAATTCCAAGTTACTTTTCAACAACAACTAGTTACTTTTAAAAAACACCTGACCTTGTTCTTGGTCAGTTCTGAGGTTGCAGTTCAAAAAAAGGTAACTTTTCCAAGCTCTGCTCCTTGCTGCTCTACCAACCTGAGTTTCCAGATACCATGAAGAACCCATGAACATGCTGAACTTGAGACATAAAAGAAAATGCTAACTTCACTTATTATAGATTTACCTTCAGTGTGGCCCCTAAGGACCTCAAGCCTGTTGAATGCCTGGCCAGCTTCAGCACTCGGAATATCCTCATGAGGCGGAAGACTTGCACCACCTTGCTCAGATTCCCTAGCTCTGAGTCACTCCGCATGGTGACATCCACCAAAAGGGTGAAGTAGAAAGGCAAGACTGAGATAATATCAATCAGGTTCAGGGGATGCTTGAAAAACTTCCTCCGGTTCGGAGCCAACAGCAAGCGAGCAGTCACTTCAAAGGTGAACCAGGAGATGCAAAAATACTCCACATTTTGCAACACAGAGTCATCCTTCACATTGTCTTCCTCATCAGGCTGTTGGTACTCTGGCATGCTGTGGATGCACATAGTTGCTATGGAAGCCACCACGACACTGATGGAGACAAAGCTGAAGAGTTTGCTCGGGATGGAGTATCCTGGGTTCTCCATGGTGAGCCAAAGGCGCTTGCGCAGATTGCCACAGCGCAGCGTGCTGTAGTGAAGCAGGTCATGATTGAAGTCCAAGATCTCATCTGGGGAGGTGTCCACACTACTGACCTCACTTTCTTCATCCCAGCTGTGATGCCCACTTTCCAGTTTCCGTTCGTGGTAGCGGTAGCTGCAGCATGAGTCCAGAAAGAACTCATTAATGCCCCAGTACTCTATCTCCTGGCAAAAGGAGAAGACACACAGCTCCTCCATAACATGCAGCTTGCCGGTCTGGTAGAAATGGAGCACATAGAGGAAGAAGCCAGGGTTCCGGTCAAAGTAGAACTCCCTGGCACCCACATCATAGTCATCACACAGCTGCAGGATAGACTCCTCAGAGTCACAGAAGAGCAAGCGTCCAAGACGAGTGTCAGGGAACTTGGAGAGGGCGCTTGAGCTAAGTCTTCTTCTCAAGCCCCCAACATTGATGTTGATGACATCATCCTCAAAATTGGGATCCCAGTAGTTTAAGGTCTTGTTGACCATGATCAGTAGAGCTGGGGCTAGGTTGACCTGAAGAGGCGAGAGAGGGAGACGATTTAAGACATGTTCTGCTAGACAAAAGCAATAACCCAAAGAAAAAAATATGGTACTTACAAGTCACATAGCTGGTTAGAATACCTAACCATGTTTCTTAGAACAGTTTGTCAACTGAATTAGCCCTTCAGCTATGAACAGCCATGAAAAGGATTGAGAAAGAACTCCTGATATGTTCTCTAATGGGTGGTGTTTTAATACAGGGCTGAGCTATTCAATTCAAGGGTTTAATGAGAAAACTTAACAGCTGGATTTTCTGGACAGAAGTAAATTTAAGAGGGTGATTTTCAGTGGAGGGTGGTGTTACACCCTCTGCCTGTTAATTTTAATCATTTCTTGGCTTTGTTTGTGAAACAGTCAACACATTATCTGGAATCCTACAATGGAAAGAGAGAGCGTTTGCGTATAGAATTTAAGAGCAAAAATAGTGGGTAGTGTGACGGACAGAAAGGTGAGCAAATGGCAAGAGCATATGAAAGGAACCAATCCCAGAGCAGGAGACTGGAATGGGAGCGGTTTCTGTATGTTTGAAATGATGTATGACAGTTAGCCAGAATTCAATTGAGTCTGGGGGCCCATCTATACGAGGGGGGGGGGGAATCCAAAGTACCTCATAGCATTGGCATCTCGCAGCAGCAGCAGCATGTCTAATCAGTTTTTCTGGCCTCAGAAGCCTCCATAAGCCTCGCATTCCCGATGGTGGCCGCGAGTGATTTACTCGCGTTAGTTCTTCACCACCATTTTTTTTAAAGTTGTCCCAAGGCGCGCTGATGAGAGAGAGCAATTTTCACATTTTATAGGACAGCAAAAAAGAAAATATTAATCCTGTTTTATTGCCTTAGTGAGCAATCGCTAAGGCGAAAATCCAACATGGTGGCAGCTGGCGCTTGCCCTGCTAAGCAAGTCCTACCCCTGCTCTTGCCCGGCCAATCAGCTTTGTGCTTCCCTTTAAATTTTTTGTTGTTCGATAGTCCAAACAAGCAGGAATGAGCACCCCCCTTGCGGTTTTTGAAAAAAGTATGGGAAAATCTGTGAAGTCTTTTACCCCATTGTTTTTGTCGTTTTGGGCCCCCCCCTTCCAAATAGTGTGGATTGGTGCTGGATCCAGTTTAGACAGGTAGGATTCCCAGCGAATTCCATGAGGGGTATTTTCACCATTTAGACAGGTCGTGGGAGCGTGAATGGACTGGAGCAAAAGGCTCCATGTGTATGCTATATGGTTGAGATTTGAGCTTAACAAGATTGTGTACAAGCGGTTGGAAGTCTAAAGGAGAAGGCTGAATGAACAAAGAGTGAATGAGTCTGAGGGATAAGGGAGGATATTATAAAGATCCAAGAACAATCTGTGCTAGGACTTTTAAGTTGGGTTAACATTAAGAGTGGTTACTGAAAAGTGACAGTCTGCTCAGACAATGAACCATTATAAGCGCAAGATTTCCAAGTTACTGTACATCTTATTCCCTTCAATAAAGTTACCCTATGTTGTTTGATCAACTACAGGCTCTTGGCCATTCAAACTACTGTATCTATAGATACTAAAAGGCATGCTACCGTAGAAACGCAATCCACACATTTTGGATAAAAGGTATATCCCTGGTTCAGGTAGAAAGAACTAAGAGAACCATAGAAGTTAAGGTAGTAGTAACAGAAAGTGAAGGTGGCCAGGCTGAACACTGAGGTAAAGGGGGCTGGTTCTCTGGAGTTTGCTCTCGACCACCTTGTTGTGACATGCCACAGGCAGTTAGTGTTGTGGAGTCTCCTTCTTTAGATGTTTTTAAACAGAGGCTGGATGGCCATCTGTCAGGAATGATTTGATTGTGTATTCCTGCTGGCAGGGGGTTGGACTGGATGGCCCTTGAGGTCTCTTCCAACTCTATGATTCTATGATTCTATATACCTTCTCCCTTTACCTCAAAGTATGAATGTGGCTGAGATCCAAAGAGCTGCTGAGGCTCACTTAAGGTCTATATGCTCTAGCTTAATAGTATCTGACCATTTTTTCCCAACTGAGACATCACTACAAAGCAAATCAAACTGTTTCGGAAACTCCCTTACAGTTCCAAAGAATAAGCAAACTGTTCTCACAGATGTATGGGAGAAGGGAGCACTGATATTTAAGACAAGTCTAACATCTCATTGGAATATGGAAATAAATAATTTCAGGACTCTTTAGAACATGTGACTGTGGTAAACCACTACCGTCTCCCCGACTATTTATCTTTAAAATCTTAAGTGACCGGCTTCTTGGCACTTGGCACCTCCCTGTCAATAATCTACTGATAACACAATGGTAGTGATTTTCAAATACTAACTCAGAGACCAATATGGGTTTTAATAAAACAGTAGAATGGTGTATTTCTTTTAAACATGCAGGCATGACTTCTTGTTCTTAAAACTTGGTAATAACAGTTCTGAGTTACAGGTTCATATCCAATGTAGCTATTTCATATACTTCTCTTCTGACTGTTACAAACTAACAACACAGACCCTCTCTCTACTAGGCTTCTGTAAATAATAAGAGTTATCCTTTGTTCCACTCTTATCCTTTTAAAACGTAGTTCCCTCAGGAACTCTGACCAATTGATTCTTCACTGAACTCTCTCAGTTCCTATCTCTTCTAAGAACCGTCCCTATCCTCTCTACAAATGGTCCCTAACTCTCTCTTTCTCACAGCCTGGGCTATTTATCTGCTCCCAGCTGCTCTCTCATTGGCTAGCTCCAGCTGTCTTCGGATTAGTCAGCTGCCTTCTGGTTTTCTCAGCTTACAGCTGTCCTTTTGTTCGTCACAGTGACTTCTCAATACTGTTGGACTACAAGTCCCACTACCCCAACTAGCAAAGCAAATGGTGAAGAATTATGGGAACTGCAGGCCAACAACACCCAGAAGGCCACACATTCTTGCTTGAGACCCTGGCAAGGGTTCAGCTGAATAGCAGGAGTCTACCACCACCCTTCAGACATATACATAGAGATAAATCATTCAGTGAATACTTCCTATGAAAGGATGGCTAGGGAAGGGCATAATAATAATAATTTTGAATCAGGATGCCTTTAGAGTCTGCCCTGTATCCATAGATTCTGCATCCATTGATTCCATCATCCACAGCTTGAAAATATCCTACCCACCCACCCAAAAACTTCAAAAAGCAAACCTTGATTTTTTCATTTTATATAAGGGACACCATTTTATTATGCCACTGTATATAATGGGACTTGAGCATTCATGGATTTTAGTATCCACGAAGGGTCCTGGAATGAAACCCCAGCATATACCAAGGGCCTGCTGTATTTCTGATTGAAAGTCAGAATGGAAACTGAAGCCTTAATTCAACTGCTATTCCCAACCAGAGTAAACCCATTGAATCAATGGGATTTACATGGACTTTAACTGATCTTCTGCAATTGAGTCAATGAATCCACTCTAGCTGGGAGTAGCAACCGGATAATAGGAGATTGTAGCTCCTATTATCAAGCATGTTATTTTCATCGTTGGACAAACACACAGTGAAAATTGATCCAAACAGGCAGGTCAAAACTGAGCTTCCTGTCCTTCAAACTTTACCCTTGTAGTCAAAACAGCAGTTCCTAAGCTGAGCAAGATATGAGCAAATGTATCAGCAAAGTAGGCGGCAAAATTCCCCACAGCAGGCAAAAGATGACTCACCCCCTATGGAAGCAGCAACTGACAGTCACCGCACCATTTACTGCACTTAAAAATCCCTCCAGATGGTACTTTACAGAGTAGACAGTACCAGGGAAGAAACATTACCTTCTGTGATGCCAACCTCATTTTACAGTCTGTGAAGAAACATTTTCTGTGATGCCATCCTCTTTGCACAGTCTCATACATTGATCAAACTCAGCACAAGATGAACAACATCTGCAATATTATCATTCTCCCACTTAATTTGGGTTAGGTTCCCTGGATGGTGATGATGATGATAATGGAAGCCTTTGCAGACAAAGCAAGGGAGAAGCCACAGAGATGGATGGCCATTATCATACCAAGGACAACTCTGATTTATCAAAGCAAAATAAACTGATCCATTTTTTTTAAAAAAAAAAACCTAAACCCATGGTTAGGCACTACCTTTATAAAGACTAGCCAAATAGGCACAAAATGGTGGCAAGCTGTAAAGACTGCCAGATTTCAGGCTAATACAAAAAACAATCTGGGTGGAAGAGAAAGGGAAGGGGTGGGAAAGACAGTGAGTTGATGATGATGTCATGAAGTTTGAGAGAAGGGAAGAAAAATCAGACTTAAATAGATATTAGACTTTATTTCAGATTGCATCTAGGATAGCTGAGGGGAAAGAAACAGACATATAAAGCCTGATTCCCTCAAAAGTCATACAAGTAACCAGAAATCTGAATGACACCTAGTAGAGTCTAGTATCTACGGTAAGTCTGCTGCAACCTGTTCTCCACTCTGCCTTAAGACTTTCACCCTTCAGATTTCATGAACTCTGTCTCTCCTGTCTTTCCTCTGCCTCACCAACCTGACTTTTTCAGCATTTTACCTGATGAATCATAGAATCATACTGTTGGAACAAACCACAGGGGCCATCCAGTCAAATTCCCTACCATGCAGGAACCCACAACCAAAGCACTCCTGACAGATGGCCATCCAGCCTCTGTTTAGAGAGATATGGAGATCTCAAAAACACGCCTGTCATTTTGTGCATATTTGGTTGGTCCTGTGGTATAGTCATTTGAGTGTCAGAGTAGCACTCTAAGAGACCTGAATTCAAACCCCACTGAACCACGGAAACCCACTGGGCAGACCTGGGTGCATCACATTCTCTCAACCTAAGAGGATGGCGATGAATAAATCTTGTCATGAAAACTCTATGATTGGGTTGTCTTAAGTTGGAGTTGATTTAAAGGCACACAAGCAACAACAAATAAAAGTAATGCCAGACCATGGATGCTGGACTGATTAATGAAGAGACCAAATAATACAAGAAAAGGGGAGCAAGGGTAGTGTTTGTGCGTGCATGTGCTTTCACATTGCCTATCAACTTATGGAGACCCCATGAATTTCATGGGATTTTCTTAGGCAAGGAATGCTCAGAGGTCGTTTTGCCCATTCCTTCCTCTGAAATACAGCAGCACCCACGTATCCACTGATTCGCCAACCACAGATTCAATTAGCCATGGTTGGCAATGGCGGGAGGAGACATTTGGCCTCCTCCCCTTCCCCCCTTGATCACTGCTGCAGTGGGTTCATGGCAGGAGCAAACAGGCGGAGAAGCGAAATGGCCTCATCCCCTTCCCCCTGCAATCGCTGCCACGGCAGGGCCATGGGCAAAGGTGGTGGAGAAGCAAACTGTTCTTGTTGTCCGGAAAGCAACAAGGTACCAGCAAAGTATAAACAGCACTAGTCTGGGAAGGGAGCCAATTGTTAATTAGCTCACAGTAATACAAACACAGTCCAAAAGTCAGAGGCTTATGGCAATCAGTCAGCGTGGTTCAAAGCAGTCCATGGGTCAACAGGAGCAGGCAGCAGAGTAGTCAGGGACAGTCCAAGATCTAAGCACGAGTCAGGGTAACAGAAGTCAAGATAATCAGAATCCAGGAACCAAAGTCAGCAGGAAGCTTTCATCAGGAAGATCAGTTGATCTCTGACAAAGCCTCCACTACCTTTCCCAGCATATATAAAGCAATTAAGGCTTTGTCAGGTGTTTCTTAATGAGCAGGTTTTTCTCATAAAGTCTCAGAGACTTCCTTTGAGCTTTCTTTTGGACTTGCTGCTGGGTATATGATGGTGGAAGTAAGTCCCTCTCTTCTTCTTCGTCCTTATCTGAGTGGGCAGGACTCTCTGCTGGGACTGATGCCAATGCACTTGGACCAGGCTCTTCCTCTGCTTGACCCTCTAGGTTGGCAGGGTTCCCTGCTGGCACAGGTGTAGATAAACCCATGCCAGGGTTCCTAGGGTCATTCCCGGCATGTCCTCCTCCTCCTCCTTGACTCTATAGCCTCATCAGGCTAACAGGGCATGACACTCGTCCCCTTCCACTTTTGCCCCTGTGTTCACATGGCGAAGCCATGGCAGTGGCAAAGGGGAAAGGGGGTGGAGAAGCAAACTGACCTTGTCCCCTTCCCCCTTTGCCCCCGCAATTGCCGCCCTTGCAGGGCTATGGAGGGAGTGAACTGGGAAGGGGGCGGAGGAGCGAACTTGCTCCCCCTTTTACCCGGGATGGCCTTTGCTATTATCACCATCCGTGGGCGCTCCAGAACCAATCCCCCACAAACGTGGGGGTGCTACTGTATGAGCTACAGGATTTGTTGATAGTGTTCCATCCAAATACTAACCAGAGCTAACCCTGCTTAGCTTCCAAGATCGAACAGGATCTGGTATCGTTAGGATAGACCTGTTTATATTTCTTTGTGTAGATTTCTAGACCACTTTTCACAGTGTGTAGAATTATCAAAAGTAGGCAACAATAAGACAAAACACATTAAAGAGTAACCATTGTATAAAGCCTGCCTGCAAAGGCTAAAGAAGGGCCAAGATACACCTCTGTATGCCAGATTCATAAAGGAGAAGGCAGTCTGTCAGATACCCTGGATCTCCCTAACATTGTGCCAAATAGTATACGAAATTACTGTATTAGATTTTGTGATATATATTTGTATGCCCATAGGTCATGCTTATCCAGAAGTGCAATTCCTAATACTCTTTTGCCAGAAAAGAAATTTGGTCTATATAGAGGCAATTACGAACTGATCTTTCTGCTCCTGGACAGAAGTGTGTCCGTAAAAGAACGAAAAGATAAACTCAAAATACATCAGAAATCAATAAACACTTTTGGCAGCTCCAATTAATTGCAAGGAAAAAATTGCTCTGGAGTTTGGGATTGCTCCCAGTTCTATACATGGCACATACTTGTTTCAGGCTTGCACTTATTCTATGCTCGGAGTTTACTCCAACTTTCCAAGTTTTACAAAAGACTTGCTCACTAGTCTCAGCCCCATGAAAACAGTGCCTTTTCAGCAGCCAGCACAGTATTGGGAATCAACCATACTTTCTTGATACAGCAGATATCTTGCTGTAGAAGACCCTGCGTTCCATCCCTGCTATTGCCAGTTAAAAGGATAAAATAACAGGTGATGGGAACACTTAGAGATGTAAAATTTCCAGAAATTTTGAGGCCCTGGGGAAAAAAACCTCCTCCCCCGGCTTATTCCAGAAAATATGGAAATTGTCAGGAAAACTGGAAAAAAACCCTGCAACAACAGCACTTTTTACAGATTGAAAGTCACTCTGTTACTGTAGGAACATAAATCATGACTATGTACAATTTGATTTGGCATAAAATTATCACAATTGGTATATTAAAGATTTTATTTTCTTAAAGATTTTATTCATCATGCTAAAATAAAACATTCTATAATCAAGTTTCTTCCTTTTTTCAATATTTTGGAAAAACAAAAACAAAAAAGGCTTCAGGAAAAAAATGGAAAAAAGTTTCCACCCCACCCCCTGAATTTTTCCAGTTTTTCCCCGAGCCTTCATATTTCTAGGAACATTCTGTATCAAATACCTCAGAGAATCACTGTAAACCAGAATACATCACACTCACTTAGGAGGACAAATGGTGTCCAGAGTTTGAGGAAGTTACTTTTTTGGGAGGGGGGACTACGCCTGTCAGAATCTCCCAGCCAAACCCTGTACTCCTATTAATTCTGTTGCTATGTGATACAAAACCAGCCACGCTCCTTCCAAACAATGTGACCCCACAGTCACTTAACCTGAGAAAGATTACTTTTCTGTTTTTGATTTTTCCAACTGATACAGCACCATTTCATAGCTACAAAGACTATTCATCTGCTCTTTTTGCTATTTGACACGGGTAGGTTTGTCTTTTAAAGTATTTGTTTTGCAGTCCCCAGCTTTCCCTGAGCTACCAGTGCCTCTTGTGTTTCTGAGCTTAGCTCCATTTCTCTCAGCACTCATTACCTGTGTTCATTATTGGAGGCAATGATTTTTTTTAAGTATACAGTGAAAATGTAGCATAACTTTGGCAAATAGATTTTTGAAGATATATTTATCGTACCACTACACTTGGCTGACAGCTGAAACTGGTGGGGCTCCCTGAGGAGTACACACTTGGTAATAAATGCAAATTGGTGCAAATGGCCATTTAAAAGAGAGGGAGGGAGTGCATGGTTCTGGCTGTGGGGAAATAAGTGAGTTTTTGTCTGTGTTCTCAAGGCTATCCTAGTAATGCAAAAAATCATGTAAATACCCAATAGTGTAGCATTTTATTTAAAAGAACAGGTCTTCTTTACTCAATGGGCATTACAGGCATACCTCAATTAACAAAGCCTCTGGCAGTGAGTCTCATTTTTACGAACTCTTTTAACACTTACCTAACCCTCTTTCCTCCTTGGGCTTGTCTCAACAGTGAGACAAGCCTCATAGAATTCAAAAATACATTTTGTCCCAATAGGACCCTGAGGTGATTCACCATATTCAGAAGGAGGGGTGCCAAAAACGCCATATATTGCAATATTGCACGGGACAAACCTTAGTGGCTTTCCCTGATTTTAAAAAATAATGCAAGGAAAATGCACATTTCTGCTTGTTGGGACAACCAATTCAGATCACAACACATTCCTGGATAAGAGCTAAAGTGGAAAGCTGATTGGTTGGAAGTGCACAGCGGTAGTGGCAGCAGAGCTTGCTGGCGATGAAATGGCTGGAACCGCCATGTTGGATTTTTATGGTACCGGTTGTGCACCTTTTGTGGCGCTGAGGTGACAAAACAATTTTTAAAGCTTGTTTATGTGGAAGGTCACACTTCTGCACCTTAGATTTACTGTTAAAAAATTACTGTCTGATAGCGGCAACTTGTGGAGAATAAAAACGGGAGTAATTCACTTGCGGCCACCATCTTGATTCATTGGCATGCCTCTGTGTGAACATCAAACATGGGTAGCTTCACATACCAGCGATCTTGTCAAAAAACTGCTGCTGCAAACTGGTGTTACTGTGCACCAATCCACATTATATTGCTTGTCTAGACAAGCCCCTTGTTTTCTTTCTAACAGTAACTTTTCTTTTTAGCAGCATCAGCTTCGGGAAAGCAGTGGAGGAGGACAGGAAAAACACAGACTTTTGGTGTTGGGTTGCAGCAGCATGTTTGCCATAAAGAATGGGATTCCACCATAGTTTATCCTACTGGAGCTGTGTGTGCTTGCCTACAACAGGTAAGGTAAATAACAGCTACCTCCAGAATCCATTACTGAGGTTGCACAAACAGAAAAACAAAGAGAAAAGGAGGGAGCAGAGATGCCTGCCCCACCAGCTACTCTCAGCATGTTTTAAAAACATGGAGCTATCTTGTTTGGCCACCAAATGAAAATTATAGGAAAAACTGGAAGCTGGTGAAAGAAAAAGTTGTCCTTGGATGCGTTTTGAAAGAAGCCTCCAAGTGGCTTCTACTGCAGAAGGTTCAAAATCTTTTTGTTTATTTATGCAAGGCTTACTTGAAATGGTTGTTTCATTTCACATGCGCATATTGTGAGGTTTGAATAAAAAGTTGAATTACTTGGGGGTGGCATGTAGGAGCCTATCCCTATTGTTTTTGTGTTATTTTGACTCATCATCATCAACTTCATTTTCACTTATTTATACTGTCATCACTGTATATAGCTTTACAAGAAAAAGAACAAGAAAAAAAACAGTTCCCTGCCCTCAGGATTACAGTCTAAAAACAAGACACACAAAGAAAAGGGATGGCATGGGGCAGGGGCTTAAGTCCAGCAAAAACTGCCTCTTTTTCTCTCCCTTGGTGGCCAAGGCAATGGCAGTTGGGATGGAAGGAGGGCCTTTCATCTGCTTCTGGGCCTAGGCATAATGAAGCTGTGCCTGCCTCTTCATCTTTTTATTTTTAGCCAAATTTTTAATTTTCTGTTAAAGAAGTACTTTGCAGAAACATATCTATTTCATTAACTGAGGTATACCTGTATTTCCAAATATGACCACATCCCATTTTAGATTTTGAAATGTGATGAGAACCTTGTGCTTGGCTCTTGAAAATACAGTTAGCTCTCTGTATTCACGGATTCCACCAACTATGGCTTGAAAATATTTAAAAAATAAAATTCCAAGGAGCAAACCTTTACTTTGCTATTTTTTTTTATAAGGGATGCCATTTTACTATGCCATTGTATGTAGTGGGACTTGAGCATCCATGGGTCCTGGAACCAAACCCCAGTTGATACCAAAGGCTCACTGTGTAGATATATTTTCCCCAAAATGCCCTTCCTTGTTTGGCTTACTACAGAGTCTTCTATTGCATACTTCACGTTGAATCAACAGTACCCTTAAAACCAAAGAGGAGCAGGAGTCCAGATCTGAGAGTTCTTTGACTGTGGGATCTTTCCCCCTGCTCTACAATTCCTTCACAAAAATCCAATTTAATATTGCACAGCTCAGTGGCTTCAAAGCCTCACAGCTGATGCTGTGTGGTTTGTATTAACCACCACTGTCCCGCCCGCCCTCCAATTCTGTCTGAAGTGTATCGAGTGAGATCAAATAGTATCTATTAATTATTAAAGATCTGAGGAGAGCCACCAATCCTTCAAGTAGAAAGAGAGAAGCTAGATTATTATTTTCTTGCTACTATATTTTAATACACTGGTACTGCAGGTGGCTCCCCACCAAGCTACACAACAAGCAGCATCCCCAGGGCATGTGTCTGTCAGAACAGTAGGGGGGGGGCGGGGAGCTCTAAATGTTAAGATTTCCAACAGGTCTGATGGTCTGTGGGCATGATATATACTATCATGCCCTGTGAGCCTAATGAGGCTATAGAGTCAGAGGAGGAGGAGGACATGGCAGGGAACCTAGGGACCCTGGCACAGGTTTATCTATACCTGTGCCAGCTGGGAACCCTGCCAACCTAGAGGCTTGAGCAGAGGAAGAGCCTGGTCCAAGTGGGTTGGCCTCAGTCCCAGCAGGGAGTCCTGCCAATTCAGGTAAGGACGAAGAAGAAGAGAGGGGCTTACTTCAACCATCGTATACCCAGCAGCAAGATCAAAGGAAGTCTCTGAGACTTCATGAGAAAAACCTGCTCGTTAAGAAACACCTGACAAAGCCTTACTTGCTTTATATATGCTGGGAGAGGCGATGGAGGCTTTGTCAAAGATCAACTGATCTTCCTGATGAAAGCTTCCTCCTGACTTTGGTGCCTGGATTCTGGTTATCTTGACATCTGTTACCCTGACTCATGCTTAGACTAAATCTTTGTGTTCGCATTCCTGTGAGCCAATTAACAGTTGGCTCCCTTCCCAGACTGGTGCTGTTTATACTTTGCTGGTTACCTAGTTGCTTTTGGAGACGTACAAAACATTCAGCAGTTCACCTACCTGGGAAACATCATCTCCTCATATGCTAAAATTGACAAAGAGATTGATCACAGATTAGCAAAGGCGTATAGCACATTTGGAAGACTTTACAAAAGAGTGTGGAGTAATAAACACCTGAGGTGAATCACAAAAATCAGTGTGTATAGAGCCATTGTACTGTCTATTCTCCTTTATGGATCTGAAACATGGGTCACCTATCGCCACCACTTATGACTCCTCAAACACTTTCATCAGCGCTGTATATGCACAATCCTAAATATACACTGGATCCTTTGTGTATGTTTTGTGCACAAAGTTTCCCTTGGGTAATTTAATGGAAAGTAATGGTTCTCCCATTTTTTTTCCCATGCAGAGATGCATAGACGGGCCAGGGGAGGGATGGGGTAAGTCTATTTCTCCTCCTGGAGGAGGAAGCCAGACCAGCCCTTGCCCGTGGTAAGTATTTCCCATGTGGGAGATGGTGTGGAATGTTTTGATAGTGGAGGTGCAGGGAAGCCATCTGGGAATGCTGTCAGGGTAGACTAATGACCTTAAATGTTGTACTGTCTATTCTCCTTTATGGGTCTGAAACATGGGTCACCTATCGCCACCACTTACGCCTCCTTGAACGCTTTCATCAGCGCTGTATACGCACAATCCTAAATATACACCGGACTGACTATGTGACGAATGTTGCTGTCCTTGAGCAAGCAGGGATCACCAGCATTGAGGCCATGATATTGAGAACACAGCTGCGCTGAGCAGGGCACATTTCTAGGATGGAGGACCATCGCCTCCCCAAAATAGTACTCTACAGTGAACTCGTCACGGGTCAGCGTAAGAGGGGCACTCCAAAAACACGATACAAAGACTCCCTGAAACAACATTCCAGGCTCGGCCAAATTGATCACCACCAATGGTCCGCCCTGGCCTCACATCGGGAGGCATGGAGATGCACTATCCACAATGCCGCAGTCTTCTTTGAGAACTCACGCCAAACAAGTCTTGAAGAGAAACGACAACGCAGAAAGAATCACAACCCAGAAACATCACCCAAGGAAACCTTCTGCTGTGCTTTCTGCAACCGGACTTGTCTATCTCAGATTGGCCTTTTTAGTCATCAGCGCACTTGCAAAAAGCATGGGATGAGTCCTTCCTGAATCTTCGTTTGCGAAGAAAAGCCAGAGAGAGAGATGAAGATGTAAACAATTACTCCATAAACAAGGAGCAATTTTTCTCCATTATCTAAGGAGGCATACTTCCTAAGTGATTTTGCAGGCTTCTGTAAATGCAGCAATCTTCTACGTCATGATGCCTCCACATTTGCTTTTAGCTTAGAAAGAGCCCAGTAAGGAATGACATGGTGGAGGTGTGTAAAATTATGAATGAGATGGAGAAAGTGAATTTCTCCCTTTGTCATAACACTAGAACTAAGGGCCATCCACTAAAACTGAATGGTGGGGAATTCACAATGGAGAAAATGAAATATTTCTTCACACAGCGCATAATTAAACTGTGGAATTCATTGCCAAATCATAGAGTTGGAAGAGACCATAAGGGCCATCCAGTCCAAGCCCTTGCCATGCAAGAACACACAATCAAAGTACTCCCAACAGATGGCCATCCAGCTTCTGTTTAAAAACCTCCAAAGAAGGAGAATCCACCACACTCTGAGGCAATGTATTTCACTATCAAACAGCTCTTACCATTCTTCCTAATGTTTAGGAGAAGTCTCTTTTCCTGTACTTTGAATCCATTGCTCTGTCATAGTCTCTGGAGCAGCAGAAAACAAGCTTGTGTAATGAATTGGCAATGGTGATTGCCAACCTGGGCAGCTTTGAAAGAGGATTAGATAAATTCAGGGAAGAGGTTAGAGTCAAGCCTTCTGAGGAATGGCTTAAGGAAGATTGAGAGATGACATGATCAACAACTTTAAATATCTGAAGGAATGACATGTAGAAGATGGAGTGAACTTGTTTTCTGCTGCTCCAGAGACTGGAGTGAGAAAAAAATGGATTCAAATTACAAGATAATAAATAAGCCACCCCGATTGTTTTAACAGAGGGGCGGGGTATAAATAAATGTTGTTATTATTATTATTATTATTATTAGCATTATTATTATTAACATTAGGGGCTTGTCTACATGATCAAAATACCCTGTCTTGCCCCCGTCTCAGAACCCTACAGTCCTGGCATTTGCCCAGTTCTGCCCCCGGGGCAGTCCTCACCACCCCCGAGCAGATATGCAGCTTGGATAGGGGAAAGGCAGGGTAGGGCCTGATAGAACGTTATAAGAAAATACCCCATTTACTCCATTACCACTGGCAAAAAACAAAACAAAAAACAGAATGGGCTCCATGCGTCTGCAAGAGCCCACTGCTGCTGTGATCTCCCTGGCTCTCCCATAAGGGGGGGCCTTGGTCACATGTTGTGGGCCCCCCTTCTGCTTTCTGAGTCAGTGAGGAAAATGGCAGCAGCAGCAGCAGCAACAGGCCAATGCACCCATCAGGATTTCCTCCCATTCCATGGAGGGAACAAAGGTCCAGATCCACAGCTGCGATATGCTAGCGGAGAGCCAGCATATCCTGGCTCATGTAGATGAGCCCTAGGAAGAACATCTTTAACATAAGAACAGTGTGACAGTGGAATAGACTGTCTCAGAGGGTGGTGAACACTCTCTCTTTGGAAGTCTTTAAACAGAGGTTGGATGAGCAGCTTTCAGGAGTGCTTTAGTTGTGTATTCCTGCATGGCCTTGCAGCCCCTTCCACCTCAAAGAGTCTATGATTCCTTCAATGGCTATATATTGCCTCCAGTTAGCAGAGGCAGTGTGTATCTTTATTATTTTATTTATTTAACTATTTAGCTGGAATCCTGTTAGCAACACAGATGTGCTTTATGTGAGTCCTTTGCTGAATGGGGAACAAGAGGCTATTCTCTAACCACCTGCACCCTTTCCAAACCCACCAGGCCCAGGCAGCTGTCAAACCCCACAGGGCTGCTGTTATGGTGGAGGGGGAGAAATGATAGTGCAGTGGGGGTGGCTTCCTTTTCCTCCTTGCAGTTTGCTGCAGGGAGAGGGCATCAATGAAGAACAACATTGTCATTCCTCTGACATACTGTCTGTCACTGTATTTGCTTTGTATTTACTCTGTATTTGCTCTGAATTGTATTATACTGTGATTAACTGTGTTACATTGTGTTACATCGTATTTGTATTACTGTGTTGTTGTACCCCACCCCGATTCTGATGAGAGAGGTTGGTAATAAATAACTATTACTATTACAACAAACTGCAGAAGAACCAGAAGCACCCCTGCTCCCTAGTCACCTCCCTCTACTTCCCTCTCCATGCCTACTGCAGGGCAGCTCTCAGGGAGAGATAAAAATAAAATCAATTTAAACAATTCTAAACAATTTTTAAAACCTGGAAATGTAAAAATTAATTTAAAACAGTATAAAACCAAATGGAACAACTTAAAACAAGTCAACATGGTTTAAACACATGTTCAGATTTGGCCAAAATCATTAGATCATGGAGGCTTTACTAAAAAACCATTTTCAACTTGATGACAGAATGAAGCTAATGCCAGTGTGAACTGGGCCTCCAAGGGAAGATATTCTACCACTGGGGTTCTCACAGCAGACAAATCTCTCTCCTTTATCCTCACAAAGTATGTTGCTCCCACTGGTGGGACATATTGCAGTCCTCAACATTGACTGATTGATTATTGAACTTACACCTCACCTTTCTCCCAGGATGGGATCAATCTTGGCTGTTAGGGAACAAACGGCAGAGGGTGGGACTGCACTCATGTTCTGCTTAGATAGTAGGGCTCTTCTTAAATTCTTATGACTAAAAGGACTCAGTCCACTAAACTCATTGAAATCAAGTTTTTATAGGGTTGACTTTAAATAGGTGTAAGTCTCGACTCCACTCTGCTATATGGCACTACCTTTCTGCAGTGGTGAGATTACGTGCTCCTGTGAGGCAAGAGCCTATGTTCAGCAACTTGCGTGTAGGGACAATAATAATAATTATAATAATCAATGTAAAGAAAGAAAGGTTGACAACAAAAAGGGAAAAACAACAGACCTCTTCAACAAGAGCTGAGAAATCAAAGGGAAATTTAAAGCAAGAGCAGGGATGCTCTATGACCAGCAGGGGAATACATTACATGACCAAGTAGAAATAAGAAGACAATGGAAACAATACACTGAAGAACTATATAAAAGAGATGAAAGGTCAACAGATTCATTCAAGGAAGAACCATTTGAAGATGAACCTCCAGTTTTAGAAAGTGAAATGAAAGCTGCTTTCAGAGCACTTGGGAGAAATAAATCACTAGAAGCAGATGGCACACCAATAGAGCTGCTTCAAGCTATAGAGACAAAATCTACTGTAGTTCTAACTAAAATTAGTCAGCAAATATTGAAAACAAAAGAATGGCCTGCAGATTGGAAACAATATACATTCCAATCCCCAAGGGGACACCAGGGATTGCAATAACCACATGGCCACTGCATTAAAAGCAAAGTGATACTCAAAATTCTATAACAAAGACTTTTGCCATATATGGAGTAAGAAATGTCAAATGTACAAACTGGATTCAAAAAAGGAAAAGACATCAGGGATCATTTTGTAAACATATGTTGGATAATGGAGTGCACCAAAGAATTTCAAAAGAAACTCAACCTGTGCTGTATAGTTTATAGCAAAGCCTTTGATTGTACAGATCATGAAAAACTATGGATTGCACTTAAAGAAATGGGTGTGCCACGTTTGATTGTTCTGATGTGTCATGTGTACTCAGGACAAGAGGCTACTGTCAGGGTCTCTCTCTCTGGCTTTTCTTCGCAAACGAAGATTCAGGAAGGACTCATCCCGCGCTTTCTGCAAGCGCGCTGATGACTAAAAAGGCCAATCCGAGATAAACAAGTCCGGTTGCAAAAAGCACAGCAGAAGGTCTCCTTGGGTGATGTTTTTGGGTTGTGATTCTTTCTGCGTTGTCGTTTCTCTTCAAGACTTGTTCGTCATGAGTTCTCAAATAAGGCTGCAGCATTGTGGATAGTGCGTCTCCATGCCTCCCGATGTGAGGCCAGGGCGGACCACTGTTGGTGATCAATTTGGCCAAGCCTGAGATGTTGTTTCAGGGAGTCTTTGTATCGCTTTATTGGAGCGCCCCTCTTACGCTGACCCGTGGTGAGTTCACCGTAGAGTAGTATTTTTGGGAGGCGATGGTCCTCCATCCTAGAAACGTGCCCTGCCCAGCGCAGCTGTGTTCTCAATATCATGGCCTCAATGCTGATGATCCCTGCTTGCTCAAGGACAGCAACATTCTGTCAGGGTAGAAGATGGAGAAACAGAATGCTTTCCAATTGACAAGGGGGACAGACAAGACTGCATTTTATCACTCTATCTGTTTAACTTGTATGCTGAACATACCATACATAAAGCAGGATTAGACTCAGAGAAAGGAGGCATGAAAACTGGAGGAAGGAGCATCAACAGTTTAAAAAATATAGATGATACCGTACTACCAGAAAATAGCAAAGCCTTGTAACAATTAGTGAAGAAAGTCAAGGAAGAAAGGTCAAAAGCAGATTTACAGTTGAACATTAAGAAAACAAAAATTATGACCACAGATAATTTACATAACTTTAAAGAAGACAATTAATACATTGAAATAGTTCAACATTTTCCATGCCTTGGCTCATAGCTGATAGGAAGAAAATCAACTCCTTTAAAATGTGGTGCTGGGTAAGAGTTCTGTGGATACTATGGACTGCTAATAAGACAAATAAATGGGTCCTACAGCAAATCAGGCATGAACTTTTCCTAGAAGCCAAAACGACTAAACAAGAGACTGTCATACCTTTGCCATATTATGAGAAGACATGACTCACTAGAAAAGACTACAATGCTTGGTAAGGGAGAAGGCAGTAGGAAAAGAGGAAGACCGCATTCGTAGGATAGACATGAAGGCAAATTCAACTTGATGGCAGTTAACAAATAACAAATATTTTATATGTACCGAAACATCAAGGTGGCTATCTGATAAATCCATGTGAGATAAGCCTGCTTTCACACTTTACTCTACGGTGAACTCGCCACAGGTCAGCGTAAGAGGGGCGCTCCAAAAACACGATACAAAGACTCCCTGAAACAACATCTCAGGCTCTGCCAAATTGATCACCAACAGTGGTCCGCCCTGGCCTCACATCGGGAGGCATGGAGACGCACTATCCACAATGCTGCAGCCTTATTTGAGAACTCACGACGAACAAGTCTTGAAGAGAAACGACAACGCAGAAAGAATCACAACCCAAAAACATCACCCAAGGAGACCTTCTGCTGTGCTTTTTGCAACCGGACTTGTTTATCTCGGATTGGCCTTTTTAGTCATCAGCGCGCTTGCAGAAAGCGCGGGATGAGTCCTTCCTGAATCTTCATTTGCGAAGAAAAGCCAGAGACAGACAGGATTAGGAACATGTTTTATTCTGTTTTACAAATGTTTCACCACCTTTTATGTGCTTTGATGTTCAAAGCTGGTGTCTATAAATCTAAGTCAACTTCTTTCAGTATTGCTTTTGCTATTATATTTCCTTCTTCACTTTTTAAAAGTGGTAGGTTATAGACATGCACTTCCACAATTTTTTTTTTAAAATTCTCCTTATGGTCCACCTCTGAATATTCCTTGCCTAAGAAAACCCTATGAAATTCATGGAGCTGCCATAAGTCAACAGGTGACTTGAAGGCACATACATGCATAATTTAGACCAAGGCCAAAGGCTTCAGAGAACAGATTGGTCTTTAGGATTTGATACAGTTTGGATGCAATATGTTACAAATAATGATGATACTTTGTGGAGGTGGGGAGGTAATGAAAGAGGGGAGTATTATGCCCACTCTTACCAGAAATGCAACTGACAATATATTTATGCCTTTATTCATAGATTCTGAAATGGGAATTCTAATGTGTGTACACATAGACAAAATAACTCTCTACCTTAATTTCAGCATTATCTCCAGAACTGCCAGTTTTTCCTGTTTCTCTCTGCTCTTCACATTATAATTTTTGATTAGAAAGCAGAAATAAATTATTACTGATTGAGAAATGCAAGGAGATATACACATAAAAACATACAAATGGGGGAGTGGGGGAGACAGAAAGACAGAATATGCCATCTTTCTGCAAATTATTCAGGACAGCTTACAAAATGAAAATTAAAGAATTAATTACACAGAAAAAAGCATGTTACGAAACACCCACAACAGAGAAAAAATAGCAGCAGTGATTTTAATTCTCATCAATATGACAGATCTCAAAAAAAAAAAAGCCCAATTAAAATGAAAATAGTTTTTGCTGCCCATTTAAAAGTATGCGGTGAGACAGTTGGGTATAACTCTTTAGTTACAACGGGGTGCCACCACCACTGAGAGGACCTCCTGTATCCCCACCTTCTACAATGGGGGCCAGAGGAGGAAAGTGTTGGATAGCAAGCAAAGTTCTTAGGCAGACTGATAGCCTGGAGTTTGAGGATTACTCCAAATTTACTAAATAGATACTAATTAAACCATTTGGTTTTTTCCAATAAAAACTTAACATTCATGACTACATATTACCTTTGGACTTAGGTGGTAGATGTTTCAAAGCATTAAGAAATACTAAATTTGCTCCATTTGGCAATCAACTTTACAGATTTCTTTTTGGAAAGCCCGTGATACATTGTGGACTGATCCACAAGACATCAAACTTATTGACTGCCCTTGGGTCAGTCACGCTTAAAGTCACTGTGCAGCAAACATAGGATGAACCCAATACATTTGGCCCTTAGCTCCTGGGAGGAAGCAAAAGACAGAAGTACTATGTAATGAATGAGTAACTCAGAAAGATTATGGGAAGGCATTCTTGAAGCCCACACATATGGCAAACCTTGCAAAATGAAGAAAGGAATAAAAGACAGAGATCATACATGGAAGCTAGGATTGCCTATGGTAGTGATAGATAAGCTTTCCAAAGGACTGGATTAACATTTATTACCTGTAATGCACCCAGTTATTACAAGCTGGCCAGTTGTTACAAACTGGCCTGTTTTTCTTCTTAAACAGTCCATTACGAGGATCAGCAACATCTATCAAGGATACTGAAAAGAGAATGTAGCCAAAGACTACCATGACGAAGTCCCTCCCTAGTTACCCCACCATTGTGCTCACAAAGGACTCCCCATGCGTATATGCCTATATAATTTCAAGGCCCTTCACACTTTGCTGCCTATAAAATAGAGCCCCCTCCCCTGCCATCCCTGCCACCGTTGGGTAGGAAGGAGGAAAGGAGTTCTGACACACGAGCTGCTTTCTAAACTTGACAAAACACCAAGGTAGTATTTGAAGCAGAGTGGGAAATAACACATATTTTTACTTTAGTAGGGGGTGTAGTTGGAGGAAGTTCTTGGAAAACATACTTATACAGATTAGAATTTGTAGGATTTCCCAACCAGCATAGCCAGTGAGAACTGACATTTCAAAAAATAATATTTCCAAGCTCTTGAGTGGAAAGGAAGTTCAACAGCTGCATTTTTATTATGGTTACACTTTTACCTCTTTGCCTTGCTTTTTGAGGGCAGCAAAGGTTCTGTCAACTCTATTGAAGCAAATTCTCAAGATACTCATAATCACTACAAGTCCCTGAGCATAAGCAATTTTCATGAAAAGGAACTAAGCTCTATCCATATAGTGAGAATTACACCCACGGTATTGTATCAGGGAGGTATTGATTGCATTTAAACAGTGGCAATAGCTTGCAAAGAGATCTTCAGATAAAGGATGGGACGTAAACAGAACTCATAGGTTTTCCGTGGTTTTTTCCTGGGCTGTGAGGCCGTGTTCTGGAAGAATTCATTTCTGATGTTTCGCCTGCATCTGTGTCTAGCATCTTGAAGATGCCAGCCACAGATGCAGGCAAAATGTCAGAAATAAACTCTTCCAGAACACAGCCTCGCAGCCTGGAAAAAACCCACGGAAAACCTACAGATGCCAACTGTGAAAGCCTTTGACTTCACATTGAACATCTCTACGGGGAATAACCAGAACTCAACTACTAGGGTTTTTTTGGGGGGGGGGCTTAGTGGGGGCCCTCCAACCTATTTAACAGGTGAATCATCACTTCAGGAGGATTTTAGGAAAGGAACGTCACCGTTTTTTGGAGGCCAAGAGTATGGAAAGGCCGAGCAGCCTTGGAGGACAGCATGAGGCCCCAGGGCTGCATTTTGTCCACCCCACTCTAATCCTTTTTACCTTATGCCACAGTTTGATTGAGAAAAGTCATTTTAAAGACTAGAAGGAGCAGGACACAAACCTGCCAGGCTAAGCAGGCGATATCCAAATCTCCTTCAGGATGGATCAAGGCCACTGCAACTTATCCCACACTTTTCCCTGTGGCTTGCAGACTCTTAGCAAATTACACACTGAAACTCTCTATGTTTCTTGACATCCGAATTAATCTTTTAAGCAGAATGCAGAAGGGCCTTGTTAAGGTGTCTCATCTGTCCTGCCTGGGGCCTCCTTTCCCAACCCTGAAGTTGGTTCAACTATAGAGAGTTGCCAGATAAACTTGCCAATGGCCAACAGCTGCTTAATGCTGGAAACTAACAGGGAAAACTTCTTGCATATTCAGCCACAGAAGTTGTGCTTCCATTAAAAAAAAACCTAATAGCATGGGAGGCTACATGTACAACCGTCAAAAAAGTGCATTGGTGCCATGGGTTGGCATTGGCTGTTTTAAGCCAGTATCTTTTCAAACTGCACTTTTCATATACAGGAGGGATATACTTAATTTGCCTCCCTCCAGCTAGCAAAAACAACCAAGCCCAGCTACCCCAAATGTTTGTATCCTTTGTTAATCTGGGTATTGTGTGTGCCATGTGCTATATCAGTGATTCTTAACCTGTGGTTAATCAGGGGGCCGCAATGTCCTCACAGAGGTCCACAAAGGCTTGAAGGCTGCTCAGCCTACATGACAGGATCTAAGGCACTGGCTGGCTGGCTTGGTCCGTGCATTGCTGTTCAATCTGCTCCAGCCACAAATTTGCCAGAAGAAGCAGGAGAAAAGTCTTCCCTCCCCTCCAGTGCATTTGAGAGAAGGGTTAAGGGATGATGTAATTACATTATAATGTTGTTGTTGTTTTAAATCTTGAGTTAAGTCTTAGGGGTCCGTGGCAACAAAATATATTTAAGGGGGGGGGTCCCTGGTAAAGAAAAGGTGCTATTTCATTTTCCTCCCATCACTGAAACCTGATGAGGACCTCCTGGCTTTCCAATCAACAGCCCTTAGCTAGAATGATCAGACTGTGTTGGGGGAAGCCAGAAGGAAAGGGACCCTGGAGAATATGCTTCTTGCATTTTAATTTCATTCCCAAGGTCAGAATAGCAAGTCTGCTATCAGACACCATCTGATGGTCCAGATATCTTTACATCAAAGACAGCTATGGCCATGACTGATGCAGCTGTACTCCATATGTCTGAAGTGCTTAACTAATTATAGCATATTTTCTTCTCATTATGTTTACTTTTAAGGGAGATGCAGATACGCACAAGATTTGACAAGTGAATCTTGCTATGCAGTGGGGAAGATCAGCATGGCATGCCGTTCTTCTGTGACAGCCAAGATGTTTTTATCCCCACCCCCCATAAGAGAAAAGTATAAAGAAGCCAAGAGAAAATGGGTTCTAGCTGCATGCTTCAGAACAACAAGTATCAAATAAGATCTATACACGGTTTTAGCTTCTTCCTACCTCTTCATGCCCAGATGTGTTGCCTTCAATTCATGATAGATCTAACCATACTCTGTGATTCATATATGATTTGTCTGAACATCTACAACAACATGTCTGCATAATCTCCAAGAACACTCTGAAATCATTCTCTCATTTGAATCTCGGGGCAAACGCTTTTATGAAGGTTAGACCAATAGGACAGGATGTTCCTGTGCTCCAATTTCAATACATTAACTGTGCATGAAAATTGGTACCTGGGAAAAAAGATGTATGAGATTTGTTCTGCATCCTTCATCTGCCTGGTTTGTGCTGATCCTACCAAAGCCATAGTCTGCTGTAGAGCGATCACTGGAGGAATCTTTGCACCTATGGGGTCCATGAGTGACCTCCAGCCAATCATGCACTAGATCAGAACTAGAGGGTTCCCAAAGTCACATGTGCATCAGTAGATTGCCTTGATTAGTCCTAAGCCTTCATGAGAGAAGGCCAGGGCTGAGCTTGGATTCAAACTGTCATTCTCCACAACCACACCAAGGCTTCCTTCTCCATTGCACTGCTTCCCATAGTCATCTCATGGACAATGCCTTTGCAGATCTCCCCTGCCGTGAATTCCATTTTGGTATCTAGCAGACAGACACTGGTCAAGGGGGCTGGATGGATGGAAGAATTCTCTGGAAAGAAAAAGCCAGCTTCTGTCCTAGAGTAGGCACCTTGAGACCTCCTTGTGCATTCAACATTGGAATCAGGCCTCTTGGAATCCCAAACTGTTAGTGTTGAATTATTACATTTATTGCCTAACCTTTCTCCAAGGAGCTCAAGGTCACATGGTCTTTGACTCACATTTTATATTCACTGGTGAGGTAATTTAGGCTGAGCAGTGGTGATAAGTCCAAGGTTACATACTGAGCTTCACAGCCAAGTGAGGATTTGAAGCTGGGGATCTCTATTGCTAGTCGAACACTCTAAGCACTACACCCCATTTGCTCTGGATTCTGCTTTTTACAAGTTGCCACTGCCAGAGCTTGGAAATATTATGGACTGAAGCTCCCTGATTTTCCCCAGCCAGCATGGCTGCAAGTTGTTAAGTCCAAAAGAGTAACTTTTCCAAGCTCTGCACTGCACCAATGCCTCTTATTGGCTAGTTAAGGCCCAGAATTGACTGTGGGTAGGGGAGAAAGTGGCAATGCTTAGGAGAATGCCAGGCAAGGCAGAGCCAGAAATCCTCTTTGCCAGATTGTGGATTACCTCTTGCCTATTTTGGGGCACTTTTAGGCTTCTGCCAACTAAGGATGACAGTCTAGATTGCTTGGGCTCAGTCTCGTGGCAGGGTCATTCCCCTTCTCATCTACCTTAATGCACAACCTGAGAGATGCCTGTACTCTTTCTCCACAGTGCTGTGAAACTTTGCCTCAGGAGAAAACGGTAAGAAAACAGGGGATGGAGGAACACTGCATGCACACATGACAGAGATCAGCCTAAGAATATGATGTGCTTAATTTCCAAATCAAATCTGAATAGGCTTAATCCTGTTTGCCCTCAAATTGCCTGATCTGAAAGATCTGCCACTGCATGTCATCTACCTATGGTGAAAAGTACTCGGCATGTGCTTAGCGCAGCACTCTTCCCCCCCCCCCATTAGCATGTCACCTCTTCTCACTACTTATTGCATTAAAACCCTGGTATTCAGAAGTGGCCCCAGCCACCTGCTGTAAATCATGTCTTTCTATCCTAAAGTGGTGCTCTTTTTACCAGCACATAAATGGTACCCATCGTGAGAAGGGGCAGACACCCTCCGCATGTGTAGTCTTAACAACACTCCTCATCCTTAATGTAACTTCAGCTTATATTTATTTATTTAGGTATTTATACCCCACGCTTCAGCCACAATGGCTCTCTTACAAAGAGCCGCTTACAAATTGTTAAGCAATAGCACTTTACATATCTATACTGGTTTACAGCACTCTAGGCACTAAGCGGTTTCCAATGTGTGTTGACTAATTGCCCCCACAAGCTGGGTACTCATTTTACCCACCTACGAAAGGACGGAAGGCTGAGTCAACAACCTTGGAGCCATTGAGACCAAACTTTTGCAATGTTGTGGCTGCAGTACTGGCATTTAATCACTGTGCCACCAGGCTGTCTCACAGCCTTGGCATCCATCCTTATTAAGTCCAGAAGGTGGTGAAATCTCTATTGGCCTAGGTGACCTTCACATCTCTTCTGGGTGGCAGAGCACCATCTACCTAGGCAGCAGCTCAGCCTGAGGGCACCACGCCCTGCAGCCTCAGTCTTTCTCCCATGGCCCTGCTCCTGTTCACACTTGGGAGTAAGCCCTACTGAACTCTACACGAGTTTACTGTCCAGTATAGAGAGCCAGCGTGGGGTAGTGGTCTGGGTGGTTTGGCTGGGAGGGCATATACACTTTAGAAATAATGCAGTTTGACACCACTTTAAGTGCTGAAGCTTCATCCTATGGAATACTGGGATTTGTAGTTTTTACAAGGTCTTTTGCCTTCTCTGCCAAAGAGTGCAGGTGCCTCACAAAACTACAAATCCCATGATTATTTGAAGGGCTGTCATACTGAGGATGGAGTGAGCATGTTTTCTGCAGCTCCAAAGATTAGGATGCAGAGCAATGGACTCAAACTACAGGAAAAAAGGGTTTCCATCTAAACATTAGGAAGAACTTCCTGACAGTAAGAGTTGTTTGGCAGTGAGTGGAATACACTGCCTCAGAATGTGGTGGTGTCTCCTTCTTTGGAGGCTTTTAAACAGAGGCTGGATGGCCATCTGTCAGAAATGCTTTGATTGTGTATTCCTGCATGGCAGGGGGTTGGACTGAATGGCCCTTGTGGTCTCTTCCCATTCTATGATTCTGTAGGATGGAGCCATGGCATTTAAAGTGGTGTCCAACTACATTATTTCTACAGGGTAGATCAGACTTCTCAACCTTTTTACCCTGGCGGAACCCTTGAAACAATTTTCAGGTCTCAGGGAACCCCTGCCTAAAATTTTGTATATCCACAGCTTTAAAAAAAAAGTTTATTTTTTCCCCAAACTCAATATCTTGTGGAACCCCTACCAACCTCTTTTGGAACCCTAGAGTTCCAGGGAACCCTGGTTGAGAAACCCTGGTGTAGATGCACACCATCACTCTGGAGACCAGGGTTCGAATCACGCACGGCCAGACAAACCCACTGGGTGACCTTGAGCCAGTCACACCCTCTCAGCCTCAGAGAACCTGGTGATAGATAAGCCTTCGGGTCGCCATCAGAAACGACCTGAAGGCACACAACAAGAAGCGAGCAACAATTCGGAGCTGTAGCCTAGAGCTGCCACTTGGGCGGATCCGCCGGTCCGACCCGCGCGCACCACCTACCTCTCCGGCGCCTCCTCTCCCCGGCCCAGCCGTTCAGCCGCGGCTCCCTGGCGCACCACTCCGGGCGCACGGCAGCGGACACCTGCCCGTCGGCGCCCAGCTGGCTCCGCACCCCCCGCGCTCCGCCTGAGCCATGTGCGCGACTCGGGACCGTCCAGACGCCCCCGAAGCAACTTAGCCCCGAAGCTCTTTTCCTGGGCACCGAAGGCGCCTCCCACAGCGCCGGGGCGCGCCGCTCCCAAGGGCCTTCCCCGACCGCGAGGCAGTGGCTTCTCCGCCGCCCGGTGCCATCCTCGGCCTTTTGGAAGCTCGGGTGGCCACGCCACGCCACGCCGCCAAGCGAGACACCCCCCTCCCGCTCACCGTCCCCAGCTTCCAGACACCGTCTGCAAATTCGCGTTTTGCGAGTCACGAGGAGGGAAAAAAATGAAATAAGAGAGAGGCGAGGGGACACCACAGCCCAAACGATGAGGGAGGATGCTGAGCTTTTTCTTAGGATGCTGCTGCTGCGCCTCCTGTTTTATCTCTCCTGCCCTGCGGTGGTTTGTGCAACCATGACACACACACACACACACACACACACACACACGGGGGGGGGGTAGGAGGCAGACCTCCGAAGCGCCTCAGCCGGGGAGAAAGGGAGCGCGCGAAGCCGTCGCCCTCTCCAGCCCCAGCCGCGCTCTGGCATTCCTCGGAGCTCTGCCCCTTCTCACTGAAGCCCTTCGGGAGGCAATTAATTAAGCGGGAGAGGAAGGGAGGGAAAAAAGGCGGGAAAGCCTCGGAGCAAAAAAGTGCTTAGATTCGTCTCTTGTTGTGTTAACTGTCACCAGACACAGAGAGAAGGCCAGGGGCTCTTCCCTGAAATGCCACAGGCGGGCTCCTTCTCTTGGCAAGGCTGAGGAAGGGCGCCCCCAGGAAGCGTGGGGATGAGGGGGAAGCCAAGTTCGGGATGTCGAGATAACTGCCCTCTCCCTGTTCTCTGGGGCGAAACAAAGAAGGAGGCCAGGGCGAAGGGAAAAGAAGGAAAGGGAATCTTCTGGGTCCATCTACACGAGGGGAAAAAAACAGAGTACCTCGTAGTAATGATATTTCGCAGCAGCAGCAACTTGTCTTAAAGGTGTTTCTGGCCTCAGAATCCCCACAAGCTTAGCAGGCCAGATGGCAGTCATGAGTGATTTACTTGCATTAGGTCTTCCTCCCACCAAACTTTTTTTTTAAACAAACAAACAAACAAACATTGTCTAAAGTGCAGGAGCGATATCTCTCTCTGGCTTTTCTTCGCAAACGAAGATTCAGGAAGGACTCATCCCGCGCTTTCTGCAAGCGCGCTGATGACTAAAAAGGCCAATCCGAGATAAGCAAGTCCGGTTGCAAAAAGCACAGCAGAAGATCTCCTTGGGTGATGTTTTTGGGTTGTGATTCTTTCTGCGTTGTCGTTTCTCTTCAAGACTTGTTCGTCGTGAGTTCTCAAATAAGGCTGCAGCATTGTGGATAGTGCGTCTCCATGCCTCCCGATGTGAGGCCAGGGCGGACCACTGTTGGTGATCAATTTGGCCAAGCCTGAGATGTTGTTTCAGGGAGTCTTTGTATCGCTTTTTTGGAGCGCCCCTCTTACGCTGACCCGTGGCGAGTTCACCGTAGAGTAGTATTTTTGGGAGGCGATGGTCCTCCATCCTAGAAACGTGCCCTGCCCAGCGCAGCTGTGTTCTCAATATCATGGCCTCAATGCTGGTGATCCCTGCTTGCTCAAGGACAGCAACATTCGTCACATAGTCAGTCCAGTGTATATTTAGGATTGTGCGTAGACAGCGCTGATGAAAGCGCTCGAGGAGTCGTAGGTGGTGGCGATAGGTGACCCATGTTTCAGATCCATAAAGGAGGATAGACAGTACGATGGCTCTATACACACTGATTTTTGTGCTTTGCCTCAGGTGTTTATTGCTCCAGACTCTTTTGTGAAGTCTTCCAAATGCACTATATGCCTTTGCTAATCTGTGATCGATCTCTTTGTCAATCTTGGCATCTGAGGAGATGATGCTTCCCAGGTAGGTGAACTGCTGAACGGACTTGAGCACTGATTTGCCGACGGCAATGTGGGGATGGTGGTGTTCGTCCTGTGGTGCAGGCTGGTAAAGAACTTCTGTTTTCTTCAGGTTGACTTCTAGCCCAAACAGCTCTGCAGCTGTTGCAAAGCAGGATGTTAGGCGCTGCAGAGCTGCTTCTGTGTGGGCAACAAGGGCAGCATCATCGGCGAAGAGCAGCTCACGGACTAGATAGTTTAGAGTCTTAGTGTGAGCCCTCAGACGGCTTAAGTTAAACAAGCTACCATCAGTACGGTAGCGTATATAGATGCCGTCGTCTTCTTCAAGCTCTGCCATAGCCCTTTGGAGCATCGTGCTAAAGAAGATTGTAAATAAAGTTGGTGCAAGAACACAACCTTGCTTCACTCCATTAGTTATTAGAAAGGGCTCTGAAAGAGCATCGCCATATCTGACTTGACCACGCTGTCCCTCGTGTAGCAAGATAATCATTTTAAGGAATTTGGGGGGCCATCCTAGTCTTTCCATGATCTGCCACAGACCTTTTCTACTTACAGTGTCAAAGGCTTTGGTGAGGTCGACACAGGTCAGCATAAGAGGGGCGCTCCAAAAAAGCGATACAAGGTTTCCCTGAAACAACATCTCAGGCTTGGCCAAATTGATCTCCAACAATGGTCCTTCCTGGCTTCACATCGGGAGGCATGGAGACGCACTATCCACAATGCTGCAGCCTTATTTGAGAACTCACGCCAAACAAGTCTTGAAGAGAAATGACAACGCAGAAAGAATCACAACCCGGAAACATCACCCAAGGATACCTTCTGCTGTGCTTTCTGCAACTGGACTTGTTTATCTTGGATTGGCCTTTTCAGTCATCAGTGCTCTTACAGAAAGCGCAGGATGAGTCCTTCCTGAATCTTCGTTTGCGAAGAAAAGCCAGAGAGAGTTTGGAATCAGTATTCTAAAGAGACATTTCTAAGCCTGTCCAACAAGCATACAAAAGAGATTCCACCAAAATATCAGGAAGAACTTCTTGATAGTAAGAGCTGTTCGGCAGTGGAATACACTGCCTCGGAGTGTGGTGGAGTCTCTTTCTTTGGAGTTTTAAAAACTGACTGGATGGCTATCTGTCACGAATGCTTTGATTGTGTATTGCTGCAGGGCAGGGGGTTGGACTAGATGGTCCTTGTGTTCTCTCCCAACACTATGATTCTATGATTTCACACCTTTGTGAAACACAGGCTATCATCTTATTCAGCAGTTACAAGATTATAAACTGGATTTACAATCTCATAATTGTTGGGGATTCATGTCAATAGTCATCAACTATTGTACATAACCCCAGAGCCCTGCCTTTGCAGCCTGGCAGCATCCTGACCAAAGTGTTGCCACTCCATCTGCGATGCTTTCACTGCTATGGATAAGGTATATTCAGTTGTCAACTCCCTGGCCTGCTCATATAGCTTTAAAGAATGGAATTTACCTTAGTATAGCCTATACACTCAGAGTATATGATAAATGGCATATGAACTGATACAGGCAATTAGATTGGTGAGAGTGTCTGTTTGTATCATTCAGGTTCATTAAGGAACTGGTTGCAGTCTGGGATAAATGCCAGATGCTCTGGAATGTAAACAAGGATAAGAAATGCCTTCACAGTTGTATGCAAGAGAGGAAGGCAGTCACTAGCCTGGCTTGGGAATGAACTTCTTCATAGGTGCACTAACTGAGGCAAGTAGGATAGTTACAAGTTCTACTGATCCTCAGATGGAGCTGGAGATAAGAGATGTGAAGCACACATAGTGAACCCTTCTGATGTTGCTGACCAGTTGAGTGGGCATAAGGAGAGAATAAAAAGAAGATGAGAAGTACAAGGCTGCTTTCAGCATGCCTCCAACCCAGGAGCTTGGCCACAGTTGTTAAGTGGCTGCTTGTGCTTTCCCATACTAGTAGGTTGTATTTATGTGGCCAAAATAGTGAGAGACTGCTGATATTACCTATACTGCGGCCCTCTCTAAGCCTCTGAGTAAACTACTATCTGGAATTTCATCTGCCATCTTGAAAATATGACTATTTATTCAGTATCAGAAAGGAAACAGTTAATTTCCTGTTAATGCTGTTTAAAAGGTGAGATTCCTTGAAACACAAAGGTTTATAACTGCAATTGGGACCAATTTTCTATCCCAGGATTCTCCAGAGACTATACAGATGGCAAAATTCCACCAAGCCAGACCCAGATGTAAGAGAATTTTTGAAAAAATGGTTTCTTGGTTTTGAAAAATGGCTATTTTTTTAAATATTAAACACTGCAGAGGTACCCTGCAACCTATTTAATTATTTAAATATTGATGTTCTATATCTTAAGATCTCAAGGCAGCTTGCAGTAAAAGCAATTTAAGATGACAATAAGATTAATTTAAAAGACTGAAAATATATTTAATCATTTCTCATTTAAAAGTAGACAATTTAAAATGATGCTGACCATAATACACTCGCTGATTGGATAGCATCAGTTAGTCTCCAAAGGCTTTAATAAAAAGCTATGCTTTAACCTGGTGCTGAAATGACACCAGTGTTGGCTCCAGTTGGGCCTCTGATTGGAGGGTGTTTCATAGCTGGGATGCTACAGCTGAGGAAGCCCTCTCCCAAGTCCTCCCACAATGTGTTGCCCCCACTGGTGGGACACAGAAGGCCTTTCCAACAGACTTCAGTTCTCAGGTAGAAATATATAGGAAGAGGCACTCCCTCAAGTATTGAATTCCCAAGCCATTGAAGGGGTTTACATGTTAATGCCAGCACCTTGAATTCAGACTGGAAATGTATTGGTGGCCAGTATAATTCCTTTAAAACTGGTATTATATGGGTTCTGTATGGTATTTCAGTCAGCAGTCTAGCTGCTGCATTTTTCATTTAAAAGGTATATTCTCACTCCTGGAGGCTTCTGGAGAATCACTTCACCCCCTTTCTTTGCCAGAAAAAAGTGTGGTCTGGAGATGTGAAAATAACCTTGGGGGTCACATGTACCCTGGACTGCACTGTGCCCACCCATGATACAAAGTCTTATTAACTAGGGGCTGAATGGTTCTAACATGAGGCACTGATAGGCTCTCAACTGGTTGTAATAGTGACTCACTGGGAAAGAGATCTTGTACTCGGTGTAGAAAGCTCAGTGGAAGATGTAAATTCAGGATGCAATAGCAGTTTCTTTCTTTTTCTTTAAAAAAATAAAGCAAAATTCCACGGTAGGGATTATCTGGGAAGGGGTGTGTCATGATGACCTGCAGTCATCATGGAATCCCATCAACAACCTACATTTTACTATATTGGAAACTTCCACTCCTTATTTGAAAATGGGAAGTGGGTGGGAGAACCTCATTGAATAAACATGACGTCACATCACTTGATTAAGATAACTCTCTCTGATTGGCAAAAGGCAGAACCAATGAGAGATCAACACAAAGGACTTTTAAAAGTTCTGATCTTCCCTTTGTTCTGACACACACTGGGGGAGCACATGGCCTCTTGGCTGAGCTAAGGAGGGCCTAGGGGCCTCTTGGCTGAGCTCTGTGGCAGAGAGACCAGAGAATGGCCAACAAAGCTGTGGAATAACCAACAAGATGCAAACTGTGATAACGAAAAGGTTGGTGGAAGCCAACTTTATCCAAGGCCTCAAAAGGATCCAAAAAGGACTCTGAAATTCTATCACAGAGACTGTAAGTTACTTTACATTAGTAGAATAGGGAACTGTTTTAGTTAGCTTGCATTAGATTATGTTTTATTTGTAAGTGCTCTGAATGAATGCATATTGTATAAGTCTTAAGTTGAACCTGGGAATGTTTTGCCTTCTCAAGTAACATAGACTCCTAGAATTGAATAAAAGCTTTCTGTTATTTTCTAACCTGCCTCAAATTGCCTGCTTCTGGTCAGCTATCAGAACCTTCTCTAGCTTAGATAAAAGAGTTATTATTGTTCTTTAACCCAGCACGTCTAGTCTCACTGCCTAGATGTGGAAACAACCATAAAGTCAAGGGCCAGCCCTGGACTTCAGGTAGCAGAAACTCTAGGGTCGGCTACAACAGGGTGGGAAATGAGATAGCCAGCATGCCTTAACAGAAAGGTACTGCAGTCACCGATGGAATGCTTTCTCAGCATGTCATTCAGAAAATGACATCATAGATGTGGAAATGGCGTAGAAAGGGGAAACCAAACCATCTTCCCCAAGGTGGGGCCCTCCACATGTGTTGGACTACAACTTCCATCATCCCTAGCTGGCATCTTACAAGGAAAAGCAAAATGTGTTTGCAAATGCTTAAAAATAAAGAAGGGGAAACACTTAAAAGTTTATAAAATATACATGGCATTTGATGTGGTTGCTGGCTCCCATGTCAGTGGGGGGAATGGAGGTGGCTAGTCTAATTCATCGTGGGCACAGTTCAACACAGTGGGATTCAAAGCCAGGCTTTTAAGTGTTACATAGTTAAGCAGGATGGACAGATCTGTCTGTTCCGGATTCTTCCCTCATTCAGTCAAAAATCCCTACCATACTGTTCTTTCCATCCTGAGTATGAAGAAGTTAACAAAATGTTGTACAGTGGGCCCTTGTTATCCACTGGGTTTGGTTCCAGGACCCCGCCCCCTGTGGATACCAAAATCCGTGGATGTACAAGTGCCATTATATACAACAATGTATTAAAATGGTGTCCTGTATATAAGAAATCAAGGTTTGCTCTTTGCAATTTTTTCTTCTGGAATATTTTCAAGCCATGGATGATTGAATCCATGGATACAGAATCGGTGGATCTGGAAGGCCAACTGTTAATTCTTATCAGAAACAAGGTAAAATGAAATACCCAGTCTTCCTCAGTGCACTTAAAGAGAAGCAGTAGCTATAGGGAGGGGGATAAGGATATGAGAATTCTGCTCCCCCCCTTGAATTTTTCCTCCTCTTTCCAAATTTCTAACATTGCAGAGAAAGTATTGAAGATTTTTCACACCTACATTTGATGAGTCAGGACTCCCTTAGTAACTTTATAGGACCCTTTTCTTTGGATGCCTAAACTACATTTCTAAATGAGCAAGTGAGTTGTTGCAATGCTAGAAATTTGGGAAGTAAAGGAAACATTCATTTGGAGGACAGAGTTCTTATGTGAGTGGCAATGCCCTAATTGCCTCCCCCCTTCGTTACACTCCTGTGGCTATTAGAATGAGTGACAGCAGGAGTGGGGATCATGCAAACCTCCAAAGACTGTGATTCCCAACATTCTTCACTGTTGGCTTATGTTGGCTAGGGCTGCTGGGAGTTGCAGTCCAACAACAGCTGGAGGGCCATGTTATTCACACATAGAGCCCAAAACTGGTAGCTCCCTTCATATCAGGTGCCCTGATGGCACAGGACATCAGAGCCCTGCTGTTAAGGTTCCTGATTGTAGGCCCTCCCAGTGGCAGCAAGGAGGAGGGAGTGGAGAGGCCAAACCACACCAGGTGACACCAACCTTAGTAACACCACAGGGCCCTCCTTGTACCTTACAGACAATTGAAAAGTTGTCACCATTATGTGTTTACAGATGGGTACGTGGTAAAGCAAAATATGCATTGTGAAACATAACTCATAGTGCTTAATGTCAGGCCTGTGACATTATCCCCACTGCCTTCTGATCTAATTGGAAACCAACTGAAATGAAGATAGAGTCAGTCAAACACAATGTCAAGCTTTTTCAGCTATTTTTTTATGAGGTAGCAGGGGAAGACATAAAGGGATGGGAGGGGGGACACTTCGAAAAAAGAGGGAGATTCTGTTATGCTGTGAGATGAAGCGTAAGCTATTTATTTTTTATGGTAATTAGAAATGGATGGATCAGCAGCCTGGGAGCCAAGAAGGAAATGCATGTGAATTTATTTGAGTGGCTGTCTTACGTGGGGCTAATTATGAGCACAGACTTCAGGATTTCTTTGCCCTGCAGGCTGTGGGGGCCTGGATTTAAATGCATTTTAGTCAGTACCCTGTTATAAAAGGCTTGTGTAGATTCGCTTCATTATCTGGATTATTTTTTTCCCCAGACAGTCATTTTATCGGAAGAAGATTTGCCCTGAGGGGAACTGCTGAATAGCATTTAAAGGAATCCTCCCAGATGAGGCCTCCCTGCCCCCCCCCTTCATAGGAGACTCTTTTTGCGACAAGTTGTGATCATGTACTTGTGTGCAGAGATGGAAGAAGAGAAATTAGACTTCTATAGAACAGGATGCAGATGATCCACAGAGGTGAGGATTGCAATCTATGTGGTTGTAGTCTAGGTATGCAGTGCTGTTCTCTGTGAAATCTGATCATTTTGGGGTGGAGGAAATCTGGAGAACCTCAGATTTATACATACATAGTATATAGAGGGAATAATCTAGTGGGAACTTTGTCTGTGCAAGCCTTACTGTAATGACCCAGAGATACTCAACAGTGGTAATGCTGAACTGTGCTGGTAGTTTTCAACTGAGAATACTGTATATCTATTCTCTTTCCTGAATATACTCCCCTCTACAATTAATTAACTTCTGGCCGTTTAAATTGAAGGCGCTAGCACTTGTGGAATCAACAATCTGCTTAATTCTTACCCCCCCCCCACCTCTTGCAGCCCTGTATAGATGTAACAGTGCCTATTTGTGCTCTTTGCAGGAGCAGGTTATACACCAGGGTGTCATCCGGATGGTGAAAAAAATCCTCTCGGAATGCAATGGGAATATCTTTTGTCCAGATGAGCTCCTGCAGTGATTCACCATATTTGAAAGGAGGGGGACCCAAAGACTCCAAGTACTTGCGATAACAGCCTTTGCTATCCAAATCAAATTGGGGAACATCCCGCAAGTCAAAATGTGATTGGTCAGATGTGTGCGGGGGTGGGCTTGTCGGCAGTGAAGTGGCTGGAACTGCCATTGTTGATTTTCATGGAAGCAATCATGAGCTATTTTCGAGCAGCAGAGCAAAAAAATATATATATTTTTAAGCAGATGATTGCTCTTCTATGTCTCTGATTTAACAAGGGGGAGAAGGGAAGGGAAATGGAGGGAGCTTTTGGGAAGTAATAATGCAAGTAATTCACACGTGGCCACCATCTTTACTCATGGGAATGCTCCGTGTGAACTTCAAACACGGATAGCTTCCTATGCCAGCAATCTTGCAAATGTATCGTGGAGACAAATGAATGCTGCTGCAATGGTGAGTTAATGTGCTATTTTCCGCAATTAATTCTCCCATCTAGCTGAGCCCCAGGGTTTGGCTAAGAGCAGATGCGAATAAAAGAGGATCAGGAAGGTCATGCTGTATGTTATCAGGGATTGCTTGGACATACTTAGCAAGACCTCTTGAAGATTCCCTTTGTACACGTAGGGTTTCCTGTGTGGATAAGTCAATGTGCACTGCAGGTGAAAGATTTCATCACTGACTATGAGAGTTAATATCTGTTATCTATTTTCCTGGCAGTCATCATGTAAGTGCACACTATGTTTGCCAGGCTTATCCTGTGTACACATCAGTTTTGCAGAGAGATGCCAGAGACTGTGTACTTTTGGTGCCGCTATTTAATTCCACTCTCTCCTTGCCCCGTACCCATATTTTTATATATGGACTGCAAGGATACACACTTTTTGTTAGGGTACTATCCTATAGTCATACTTGACCTCTTACACTCATATCTAGATGAAAGCCTTACTGAACACAGGCTTATCAGATGTACCAGTTACCACAGGATTGGTAACTGGTACATCCAGAAGTGATCATATCACACCAATATTAAAATCACTGCACTAGCTGCCAATTAGTGGGCAAAGTACAAAGTGTTGGCTATTACCTTTAAAGCCCTGCATGGGTTGGGTCCAGGTTGCTTACAGGATTGCCTCCTCCTATATAATTTACCCTATACACTCGGGTCCTCTGGGGGACATTGGCTCCAGTCAGCCAGGATTAGGTTGGCAACGGTCACCCAGAAGATTTTTTCTTCAGCCACCCCTTGACTGCAGAATGAACTGCTAGAAGAGATTTGACAGCTGAATACACTGCCCGAATATAAAACAACATTAAAGATCAGTCTCTTCTGGTAGGCCTATCCACATGATTTTTAAATTATAATTTTTAAATTGTGAATTTTAAATATGGATTAATTATTTTAATAGGTATTTATCTTATTTGTTCTTTTAAATTTATGTTATGTGTTTTAATAGATTTTGTGTGTTTTTAATGGATTTTGTGTGGTTTTGGTGTGTTTTTAACATATGTTGTATATTAATCTGTTGTTCCCTGCCGATCCATGAGGAGACGTGGGTAAGAAATTATAATCTCCTCCCCCCACTTCCACTGACATCCTATGAGTTGTGTTTGTGGAGCTAGTCCCCTCAAAATATTTGCAGTCAAAAAAGGAGAACCAGTATTCATGGAAGCTGCCAGGAACCATAATTCTTCTCTAAAGCAAAGCAAGACAGAAGTTTTTCCTTGGTTTTTTTCCCCAGGCTGTGAGGAAAAGGCAGAAGTTGTTGTGTGCCTTGAAGTTGCTTCTGACTTCTAGGGGTTGTTTACACGGGCAAATACTCCTCTAAATATACCGCTAAGATAGCTCATAGTTCCCACGGATCGCAGCACAGCATTGCCTCATTCAGAAGCGGGGAAGGTAAAACACCCAAATATAGCATGGCAAGGGATGTCGCTACTTTTGCAGGTACAGTTGTCCCTCCACATTCGCGGGGGTTAGGGGCGGAAGACCCCCGCGAATGTGAAAAAACCGCGAATAAAATAAAGGTCATGACACGCCCTCC
This sequence comes from Gambelia wislizenii, assembly GCA_030847615.1. Classification (NCBI taxonomy): domain Eukaryota; kingdom Metazoa; phylum Chordata; class Lepidosauria; order Squamata; family Crotaphytidae; genus Gambelia; species Gambelia wislizenii. The sequence goes on from JAUMIR010000004.1 coordinate 38,025,191, forward strand.
AGGAACCCCCCCCCCCGCCCTCCCAAAAGCAGCGATGGGGCTTCTAAAGCCCCGTCGCTGCTCCTCTCCACCACCCCCGCCCTCCCAGAAGCAGCGAGGGGGCTTCTAAAGCCCCATCGCTGCTCCTTTCCACCACCCCCGCCCTTCCAAAAGCTGCGATGGGGCTGCAAAAGCCCCATCGCTGCTCCTTTCCACCACCCCCCGCCCTCCCAGAAGCAGCGAGGGGGCTTCTAAAGCCCCATCGCTGCTCCTTTCCACCCTCCCCGCCCTCCCAGAAGCAGCGAAGGGGCTTCTAAAGCCCCATCGCTGCTCCTTTCCACCCCCCCCGCCCTCCCAGAAGCAGCGAAGGGGCTTCTAAAGCCCCATCGCTGCTCCTTTCCACCCCCCCGCCCTCCCAGAAGCAGCGAGGGGGCTTCTAAAGCCCCATCGCTGCTCCTTTCCACCACCCCCCGCCCTCCCAGAAGCAGCGAGGGGGCTTCTAGAGCCCCATTGCTGTTCCTCTCCACACACCCCCCGCCCTCCCAGAAGCAGCGAGGGGGCTTCTAAAGCCCCATCGCTGCTCCTCTCCACCCCCCCGCCCTCCCAGAAGCAGCGAAGGGGCTTCTAAAGCCCCATCGCTGCTCCTTTCCACCACCCCCCGCCCTTCCAAAAGCGGCGATGGGGCTGCAAAAGCCCCATCGCTGCTCCTTTCCACCACCCCCCGCCCTTCCAAAAGCTGCGATGGGGCTGCAAAAGCCCCATCGCTGCTCCTTTCCACCACCCCCCGCCCTCCCAGAAGCAGCGAGGGGGCTTCTAAAGCCCCATCGCTGCTCCTTTCCACCCCCCCCCGCCCTCCCAGAAGCAGCGAAGGGGCTTCTAAAGCCCCATCGCTGCTCCTTTCCACCCCCCCCGCCCTCCCAGAAGCAGCGAAGGGGCTTCTAAAGCCCCATCGCTGCTCCTTTCCACCCCCCCCGCCCTCCCAGAAGCAGCGAGGGGGCTTCTAAAGCCCCATCGCTGCTCCTTTCCACCCCCCCCGCCCTTCCAAAAGCGGCGATGGGGCTGCAAAAGCCCCATCGCTGCTCCTCTCCACCCCCCCGCCCTCCCAGAAGCAGCGAGGGGGCTTCTAAAGCCCCATCGCTGCTCCTTTCCACCACCCCCCGCCCTTCCAAAAGCGGCGATGGGGCTGCAAAAGCCCCATCGCTGCTCCTTTCCACCATCCCCCGCCCTCCCAGAAGCAGCGAGGGGGCTTCAAAAGCCCCATCGCTGCTCCTTTCCACCCCCCTCCCACCCTCCAAGAAGCAGCGAAGGGGCTTCTAAAGCCCCATCGCTGCTCCTTTCCACCACCCCCCGCCCTTCCAAAAGTGGCGATGGGGCTGCAAAAGCTCCATCGCTGCTCCTTTCCACCCCCCCCCGCCCTCCCAGAAGCAGCGAGGGGGCTTCAAAAGCCCCATTGCTGCTCCTTTCCACCCCCCCAGCCCTCCCAGAAGCAGCGAGGGGGCTTCAAAAGCCCCATCGCTGCTCCTCTCCACCCTCCCCCGCCCTCCCAGAAGCAGCGAGGGAGCTTCAAAAGCCCCATCGCTGCTCCTTTCCACACACCCCCGCCCTCCCAGAAGCAGCGAGGGGGCTTCTAAAGCCCCATCGCTGCTCCTCTCCAACTCCCCCGCCCTCCCAGAAGCAGCGAGGGGGCTTCAAAAGCCCCATCGCTGCTCCTTTCCACACACCCCCGCCCTCCCAGAAGCAGCGAGGGGGCTTCTAAAGCCCCATCGCTGCTCCTCTCCAACTCCCCCGCCCTCCCAGAAGCAGCGAGGGGGCTTCAAAAGCCCCATCGCTGCTCCTTTCCACCACTCCCGCCCTCCCAGAAGCAGCGAGGGGGCTTCATAAGCCCCATCGCTGCTCCTCTCCACCCCCCCGCCCTCCCAGAAGCAGCGAGGGGGCTTCTAAAGCCCCATCGCTGCTCCTCTCCACCCCCCTGCCCACCCAGAAGCAGCGAGGGGGCTTCAAAAGCCCCATCGCTGCTCCTCTCCACCCCCCCGCCCTCCCAGAAGCAGCGAGGGGGCTTCTAAAGCCCCATCGCTGCTCCTCTCCACCGCCCCTGCCCTCCCAGAAGCAGCGAGGGGGCTTCATAAGCCCCATCGCTGCTCCTCTCCACCCCCCCCCCGCCCTCCCAGAAGCAGCGAGGGGGCTTCTAAAGCCCCATCGCTGCTCCTCTCCACCCCCCCCGCCCTCCCAGAAGCAGCGAGGGGGCTTCATAAGCCCCATCGCTGTTCCTCTCCACCCCCCCCGCCCTCCCAGAAGCAGCGAGGGGGCTTCAAAAGCCCCATCGCTGCTCCTCTCCACCCCCCCGCCCTCCCAGAAGCAGCGAGGGGGCTTCAAAAGCCCCATCGCTGCTCCTCTCCACCACCCCCCCGCCCTCCCAGAAGCAGCGAGGGGGCTTCTAAAGCCCCATCGCTGCTCCTCTCCACCCCCCCGCCCTCCCAGAAGCAGCGAGGGGGCTTCATAAGCCCCATCGCTGCTCCTCTCCACCCCCCCCGCCCTCCCAGAAGCAGCGAGGGGGCTTCTAAAGCCCCATCGCTGCTCCTCTCCACCCCCCCCGCCCTCCCAGAAGCAGCGAGGGGGCTTCATAAGCCCCATCGCTGTTCCTCTCCACCCCCCCGCCCTCCCAGAAGCAGCGAGGGGGCTTCAAAAGCCCCATCGCTGCTCCTCTCCACCCCCCCGCCCTCCCAGAAGCAGCGAGGGGGCTTCAAAAGCCCCATCGCTGCTCCTCTCCACCACCCCCCCGCCCTCCCAGAAGCAGCGAGGGGGCTTCTAAAGCCCCATCGCTGCTCCTCTCCACCCCCCCGCCCTCCCAGAAGCAGCGAGGGGGCTTCTAAAGCCCCATCGCTGCTCCTTTCCACACACCCCCGCCCTCCCAGAAGCAGCGAGGGGGCTTCAAAAGCCCCATCGCTGCTCCTTTCCACCACTCCCGCCCTCCCAGAAGCAGCGAGGGGGCTTCATAAGCCCCATCGCTGCTCCTCTCCACCCCCCCGCCCTCCCAGAAGCAGCGAGGGGGCTTCTAAAGCCCCATCGCTGCTCCTCTCCACCCCCCCTGCCCTCCCAGAAGCAGCGAGGGGGCTTCTAAAGCCCCATCGCTGCTCCTCTCCACCCCCCCGCCCTCCCAGAAGCAGCGAGGGGGCTTCTAAAGCCCCATCGCTGCTCCTCTCCACCCCCCCTGCCCTCCCAGAAGCAGCGAGGGGGCTTCTAAAGCCCCGTCGCTGCTCCTCTCCACCACCCCCGCCCCAGCTGCTTCCCCCCCCTCCTTCCCAAGGCACCGAAAGGCTTCTTCAGAAGCCCTTCGGAGCCTTGGGAAGGGAGTGGGGCGCAGAGGCAGCGTGCCAGCTGCTTCCCCCCCCATCCTTCCCAAGGCACCGAAAGGCTTCTTCAGAAGCCCTTCGGAGCCTTGGGAAGGGAGTGGGGCGCAGAGGCAGCGTGCCAGCTGCTTCCCCCCCCCTCCTTCCCAAGGCAACGAAAGGCTTCTTCAGAAGCCCTTCGGAGCCTTGGGAAGGGAGTGGGGCGCAGAGGCAGCGTGCCAGCTGCTTCCCCCCCCTCCTTCCCAAGGCAACGAAAGGCTTCTTCAGAAGCCCTTCGGAGCCTTGGGAAGGGAGTGGGGCGCAGAGGCAGCGTGCCAGCTGCTTCCCCCCCTCCTTCCCAAGGCAACGAAAGGCTTCTTCAGAAGCCCTTCGGAGCCTTGGGAAGGGAGTGGGGCGCAGAGGCAGCGTGCCAGCTGCTTCCCCCCCCTCCTTCCCAAGGCAACGAAAGGCTTCTTCAGAAGCCCTTCGGAGCCTTGGGAAGGGAGTGGGGCGCAGAGGCAGCGCGCCAGCTGCTTCCCCCCCCTCCTTCCCAAGGCAACGAAAGGCTTCTTCAGAAGCCCTTCGGAGCCTTGGGAAGGGAGTGGGGCGCAGAGGCAGCGCGCCAGCTGCTTCCCCCCCCTCCTTCCCAAGGCAACGAAAGGCTTCTTCAGAAGCCCTTCGGAGCCTTGGGAAGGGAGTGGGGCGCAGAGGCAGCGCGCCAGCTGCTTCCCCCCCTCCTTCCCAAGGCAACGAAAGGCTTCTTCAGAAGCCCTTCGGAGCCTTGGGAAGGGAGTGGGGCGCAGAGGCAGCGCGCCAGCTGCTTCCCCCCCCTCCTTCCCAAGGCAACGAAAGGCTTCTTCAGAAGCCCTTCGGAGCCTTGGGAAGGGAGTGGGGTGCAGAGGCAGCGCGCCAGCTGCTTTCCCCCCCCTCCTTCCCAAGGCAACGAAAGGCTTCTTCAGAAGCCCTTCGGAGCCTTGGGAAGGGAGTGGGGTGCAGAGGCAGCGCGCCAGCTGCTCCCCTTCCCTCAGAACCAGTGCCCCAGCTGCTTCCCACCCCTCCTTCCCCAGCCACGGAAGGGCTTCCTCAGAAGCTCTTCGCTGCCTTGGGAAGGGAGTGGGCGCAGAAGGAGCAGGTTAGCTGCTCCCCACCCCTCCTTCCCAAGGCAACGAGGGGCTAAGCCCTTTCCTGCCTTGGGAAGGGAGGGTGTGTTGAGGAGGGGGGGGAAGTAGACTTCCGCGAATAATCAAAACCGCGAATGTGAAAGTCGCGAATGTGGAGGGGCAACTGTATATTTGCAATGTAGCGCTTTATTGGCAGTGTAAACTACCATTCCGCTAAGGGTTAAAGCAAAGCTGCATTGTGATTGGTTGATGATGCAGGGGTGGGCTTAAAAGAGGGGCAGGGAGGGAGGGAAAGACAGCCAGTTTGCAAACAAAAAGGATTCCCAACAATTTTCATTCAGGGAGCATTCCTTCTCATCCTCTCTGCTGTTTTGAAAGTATGTAAAACCTGAGTTCATCAGCTGTGATCCATTTGAATTGTGGAAAGGGAGTGGGGGGGGGGACTCCCTCTAAAAGCTGTTCAGCATGGAGTTGGGGCCAGGGCAGACATTCCTATGGCATTCCTTTCCCTCTCCAATGCTTGGCCATGCCCCCAGCACTTTTGGCTGTGTGAACCTCAAAGCGGAAAAAAATCAAAGAGCCACAAAATATAGCTGTGTAAACATATACCGTGTAAACTACCCACCACTGATGCGGGAAAGCACTAAAGCGCAACTTAACACAATAAAACCTGCCGTGTAAACCAGCCCATAGAGACCCTGAAGTGAACCTATCATTGAGGTTTCTTGGCAAGACTTGTTTGGTGTTCTGCTGGGCTGAGAGAGTATGACTTGTCCAAGGTCACCCAGTAGGTTTCCATGGCTGAGTGGGAATTTGAACCATAGTCTCCAGAATCATAGTCCAATGCTCAAACCACTACACCATGCTGTAGCAGAAGACCTTGCTTTAAAACCATACTTTTTGTGGAGACAAAATTGGCCCTCAGATCCCCAGAGCTTGTCCTCCTCTAGTTTAGAAGCTGCCACGGGACTCATGAACACTGAACTAAATGAATGCAATTATTCTGCTGCAATTTGACACACCATCATCATCACCATCATCATCTGGTATTGACTGTACATTAAACCCGATATTAAGGTATAGCTACCACAACAGCTAGTTTCATGCTAATCTTCATAAAGTTGTAAGAGAATTGTCCCAAATGTCACTGAACTTCTTTCTCAAATGTGGTGAAAAGTAGAAGGCTGGGTGACACTGGGCCAGTCACTCTCTCCCTATCTAATCTATCCTTCTTCCAAGGATAATGAGGGGAGGAGCCACATATGTCACTTTGAGCTCACTGAAGAAAAGGTGGACTTCAAATGTAGTGAAGAGAAAATAAAGAGAATTTAATAAGGGTACAGTTGTACTAAAATGTACTTTTTTTGTTAGACATAAGCATTTTTTTCTTCTTTAGATGTTGGCTTAAATGTATCAAAAAGAAAAAAAGTGCAGGTGTGTGCCAGTCACTTGGAAAGAAGGAGCCAAAATAATGGATGAAGAAGGGAAATGTTTTTCAGAGATGAAAGGGGTTGTCAGTGGGCCAAAGGATCACAGAGAAAAATCCCAAACCTAAAAAATCCCAAAGGTCACAGTAAAAAGGAGACAGAATGTACATACAAACCAGACATGTTCTTTCTTTCTCATACTGTATTTCAAGACTCTGCTTTCTTCTTACTCATTTACTTCTGATGCCACTACACATACTGGAAAGGAACATGGTTATGTATATTGAACATGACGTCTGAACTAACTCACAATGATGTGGAGATAAAAACAAGTACAAAAGCAGGTCAGCTGAAAATATCTTGCCATTTCTTTATCTCAACCCTCCCCACCCTTTCTGCCTTGCTCATCTTATACTCAGGTGTGTCTCTCCTCCCTTCTCTCAATGCCCAGTGGAGATTTTACAGGCAAACCACATTTGCTGGTAAACTCTCTGCATGTGGATGAGAGGGGAAGCCTCCCTCCTGTTTTTTCCCCCTCTCCATTCCAGCAGCAAGTCAGGCAGAGGCAGAAGTTAGCAATCCTTGCAAAGCATGAAATGAGTCATCCCCTGGCACACCTTGCCTTTGCCCACTCCACTCCACCTTGGTAGCTAGTGATGAGATACAGGAGGTGGCCCTAATCAATTCATTGCATCTGTAACAACTCTTTGTATTACAAAGGGCTTCCATGTGGAAATAAAAGCCCCGTGAAACATGCCTTTAAGTGCTCTATATAAATACCAGTACAGGAACAACCACAGGGGTACTAAGGGAACACATGAAGAGACAGTTTTGTTGAGGCAGTTAAACAGCACAGTGCTATCATGGACTTGCAGTTTGGGTAAGAAAATGGATAATCAGCTTATATTTACAGGAGGTAGGAAATGCTGTAAAATTGGATTTATAAGTAAGCTGCAACATTTAATGGCTAGGTTTTAAAGCATCTCCTTGCAATAGAACAGCTATTGCCTAAATCACCTTTCATTGCCAGAGCCTGGCTTTTACAGTTATAGAACCAAGGCATTTCATATCCAGAGGCAAAGGCTGTAAGCCTGTCTGCAGAGTTGAACAATATAAGAAGAATAGGCTGGTATTTATTTTTTTTTTACCCTTTTGTAAAACATTCCAGGCTGTGCTTGGCTGTAAGCCAAGTCTTGACTAATGGACTGCTTCAGGTGATGTCATGCCTTGTGTCTGTCCTTGGCTCTTCCTTCGTTGACTAGCCAAGAGCATTGCTTAGACCTTGCTTGGCTTGTTTCTTCTCAGCATCTTGTCTCTTGTTGCTCTCACCTTGCTACAGATAATACAGAAGCAGGCACAGCTCCATCATGCCTAGGCCCAGAAGCAGAGGAACCGCCCTCCCCTCCATCCCAACTGCCACTGCCCTGGCTTTTGGGGGAGAGAAGGAGAGGCAGTATCTGCAGGACTAAATCCCTTCCCATACTGCCATCCCCTTTTTTCCTGTTGTGTCATGTTTTATTTAGATCGTAAGCCTGAGGCCAGGAAACAGTTTTATCATGCTTTTACTTCTAAAGCGTCATGTACAGTGATGGTGTTAAATTAAGAATAATAATGATACTAATGATAATGATAATAATGATAATAAACTGTTTTAATGCTGACCTCACCACTTTGCAGGACCTCCCTCAGGGACCTGCATGACCTTCAGTGAATCCTGTTGCCATAGGAACTTTCTCCTTGCTGATGAAGGAAGTCTTTTGGTGTGTCATTTCCAAGTCCCAGTTCTGCCACACCTCTCAGGAAAGATCTTCCAAGCTAAAATAGGAAGTGTTGCATTCAAACAAACCTTGGCCAAGTTACTTTTTGGGCTTGAGCTCCCAGAATCTCCTATCCAACATAGCTAGTGTATATGTGTTATCAGTCTCCTAAGCTGGCCTGGCTAATGTTACTGTGAGTTATAACTTCATGATTAGACTACCATAGTGCAATTCATGGAAGATGACTCAGAAGTAATTGAAGGAATAGTCCACAGATATTTAGGGAAAAGATTCCAAGAGTATGGAGCAGCAAGGAAAAGGGACAAAATTGAGCTAGAAAGCAGGAGACCCTGGGTTGGGTAAGAATCACAGAGCTGAAGGAATGAAGAAAAATAATGAGTGCTGAAAGATGGTAGGAAACTAAAGCATGGCAGACCTAAAAACCAGAACAAGTAGGCTTTACTGGATCCTTTTAAAAATAGGCAGCCATTAAATGCGCATCAAAAGCTGGTGACAAAACCATGGGACTAAAAGTTAATTGTACTAGCAGAATGTTGGATAAAATGTTTGGTACTATTTTGTTGTTGTTGTTCTTTTGCTATGACTACTGAAACTCTGCTGTGTAGGGGTATTAACAGGTTCTGGCCATCCATTTACAGAGACATGGGGGCATAACATGCCTACATACACACACACACACAAAATCATCTTATTCTCCTTTACACAACTTGGTATTGTGGGTTTGGATGTAGGGTTGATACAGGACACGGTGCTCTGGTGTAAAGAGGGGGCTGTGTGGGTTCCTGTCATGCAGGGTTTTTTAGGCTAGTTCCATATCCAAAGGTGATTTGACTCAGAATGGGAAGGACAAAGAATTCTGCAAGAGAGAAAAAAAGGAGGAGCCTGCAGCCCTTGACTATTTCATATGTGAGAATGGTGGATATCCCTATGGTGAAAAATTGCTGAAAAATTCTTGTTTGTTCCTCCAAGAAACCTTATTCTTGTCCTCTTTCAATATAAAATAGACTAAGATAAAATTATTACTAACAAAAAGCAAAACTATGCTAGCCATCTCTTCTCTCCCTGCCCCCTCAATAAATAATTTAGATAACTTCTAACCAACTGAATTGGTTCCTCACCAGGGCCAGTTCAATATATGTTTCTGCCTGAGGGAGACCAGTAAGTAGAAGCTTCTCCTTCTCAAGTCAAAGCACGTAGTACATGGCCAGTCAAGTTATTTTGGCACCTGAGGCAGACAACCCTTCCTGGCAGTAAAAATACAATTATAAGAAATTAAATAACTAACAACGTGTTACTCTTCCAAAACACACAAAATCTGCTGCCTCAGGCAACCATCTGCCTCATCTTAAGGTTTGACCTGTTCCTCATATAATAGCCACATAACATTTTATAATTTGGGTACACCCCTTTTCTAAATTTATACTGTGTGTTAATTCTAAAAGGCCAGTTATTTACCAGACTTTTTTATGAATCAATTAGGATATTGAAAATGATTCTTTAGGGTTCAGTGCTTTCTTTCCCCCCCTTTTTTTGGCTATTAGTATTCTTGTTGCCATTATTAGTTTAAAAATTAGTTCTCATTCTTAGCTCAAGTGTCTTCTAAATTAATGAATCCATAGTTGTATTTATTTTTGCTGACTACATAGAAGTCCATATACCACCTGCTTCTATGTTTAAAAGCTATCTGAAGATTACCAGTATATATGTACCATATCTGCCTTGTCATCTCCACAAATAGCTTTGATGCTGCCTGGAGTCAGATCCCTCCATGCCAAAATTTTATATGAATCCTCTGCTAACTATATGTGTGCCAAGATTCCAATACTCATTTTCGAATTATAATTCTACAAATCAGTAGGTACATCCATATCCAAATGTCCGTTCCAAGCTTCATGGTTAATGGTATCTGTCAATTAAGAATTTTTAATATGTGTTGGCAAATCAAAATAGCATCTCCCCAGTGTATTTAATAATTTCTTCTAATTATGTTACTAGTCTCTGGGTATAATTCTAAACATGCTTATGAGAAAATCAGTCCCCTTAGAAAAATTGGAATTTATGTTTAGGTAAATGGGATTGGATGAGAGCCAGTGCAGTACAGTGGTTTGAATGTTGGACTAGCGCTCTGGAAGACCAGGATTTGAATCCCCACTCAGCTATGGAAATCCACTTGATGACCTTAGGGAAGTCACACCCTCTCCTCTTCAGAGGAAGGCAATGGCAAACTCCTTGTGACAAATCTTGGCAAGAAAACCCTGTGATAGATTCACCTTAGGGTCACCATAAGTCAAAAATGACTTGAAGGCACACAATGACAACAAATAGGATTGGACGGGACCTTCAATCTCTTTCTTACAATGGTTAATAATATTCAAAGACTGAGGACTTTATCAGACACACTAAATACGGCATCATAACAATGCCACATAAATGTGAAAGGGTGCACATACCAGATGACATTGTCCTTTCGTGTTTATGTATTGGCAATAAGCTGTACTTTTTTATTGATGGCCCAAGCTGTCAATAGATCGGCTGTGGTGCTTTTTTTACCAGCACTGCTGGTGTTTGAAACCTCATGCCTCCAAACCCCCCTCTGTCATTACAGCATCAATGGCTGGTCTGGCCAGAACACTTCCGGGTGTGATCATGACATCCAGGTGGGTGACGTTCTTTTTATGAACCTCTCCAGTTTACTTGAGACTTTTTAAGTGTGTTTATGTGCTTTAAAAAACTTTTTCTGTGTTATTTTTGTTGTTTTTTAAATTTACTGCACTCGCGTCTTATGAGAATCTGCGAGATTTCATTTGAGGAAGTAAACAGAGCTCCATTCACACCTCTGTCATTGCTGGGGCTGCTTTTGCATGGAATAGGAGGTAAACGTGGTAATGGGGATTCTTTTGCCTGCATTAAAACATCACAAAATATGCCAGAAAAAGAATGGGAAAGGAGGGTGGTATGATAAAGTAATAAAGTTAGCCATTTTTATCATGAAAAGATATGAAGGAATCCTGTAGCACCTTTGAGAATACAGGGATTATCACAATTATGCCACATTAAAAGTGGCATTATAGGAACGCCAGGAAATCGCAAAAGGGCTCCCTTTTCAGATGACGTAATTCCCCACTCATTATGCACTCATTCTGCTGCCATTCTGCTTTCGCTGCTTTTTATTGACAGGAGAATCCATCAATAGATCCCCCATTCCGTTCCTGTCACAGATGTTCCTGTGTGTGACAAGGTGCCCTGCTATGCTGGTGAGATTCCATCATCAATGGGAGGTCTCTGCCAGAACACTTCCAGGTGAGATTGGGACATCCAGGTAAGTGACACACTTTTTATGACCCTCCCCGGGTTACTTCTACCTTTTAAAGTGTGTTTTTGTGCTTGCTGTCACTTTTTTGTGTTCTTTTTATTTTTATTTTTGCATTTCCCATGCTCACATCTTCTCACGAGAATCCACGGGATTTTGATCTAGGAAGTGAAGGGAGCTCTAATCATTCACTCCTGGACTGCCAGAACGATGGGAGAGGAGGTAAGTGTGGTGGGGAGGGTGATTATGGCGTGACAGGGATGGGACAGGGGCAGGATTGGAGATTGTGGGACAGGAACGCTTTTTTCATTCCTGTCTGATAATCTCCTGAGAAAAAATTTGTAGCATAAGCTTTCATGTATGCCATGAAAGTTTATACTAGAATTTTCTTTTCCTGAGTTAGTCTCAAAGATGCTACAGGAGTCCTTTGTATCTTTTAATGACTAACAAATTAGCCAAGAATAAGACCATCCAACAGTCCAACTTTGAACTGTCTACATTTAGGGGGTCTCCACTTGATCCCTGTCTTAAAATCATGAGAAACATTTATCATAATATCTTTTCTAATTTAGGAGATTTTCACATGGGGAAAGTAATCCCCGGGAGATCAGGAGAGAAACAGGGCTGTTCCAGTTGCAGCGCTCTGTTTCGCACACCCCCTTCCTTCTCCCAATCTCCTGTCATCCTCCCTCTGTCCTGCTTCCATTTCTCTCCCGCTATGTTTTACTAACGAAATCAGGATGGAGGGAAGATGACGGGAGATCGGGAGAAGGAAGGGGACATGCGAAACGGAGCACTGCAACTGGAACAGAACTGTTTCTCTCCCAATCTCCCCGGGGATTACTTTCCCCATGTGAAAATCTCCTTATTCTCTTTTGCTTAAGGCACCAGCACTCTTGGCAGAGAAGGCTAAAGAGCTTGTAAAACTACAAATTCCAGAATTCAGTAAGAAAGAGCCATGGCAAATAATCCAGTATCAAATGGATTTATTTGTATAGTCTAAATTTGACTTTATTTTAAAAGAGTTCTAAATACAGTATCTATTTTAACACAACCATTGTTCTCCACCAGCCACTCCTATTAACTGTTCCTGCAAATAAAGTAATCAATTATGTGCTTCTATCCTCTCCATCATACCAAGCATTTTTGTATGATTTATCCCTGCTTCCATTTCTCAATGTTCATCAATAAACTAATTCTCTTTCCCAGAATCTTAATTAATTTCTTCCTATTCACTATAGATTTTCTTGCTTTTTCATTTCCTACTTAATAGCCCTTAGTACTGCTTAATATCCTCTTTCAAATATGTCATTGTAGTCTTGCTTTGGGCTGTTCTCATATCAGTCATTAGAATCTTCACACTTATCTCCTTCCCTTCTGTTGTATTTTCCCCTCCAAAACAATCTTGAACACAATTTAATGGCGCCTCTTCATCCTGGAGAGAAGTGACTAGCAGGATGCCACAGGGTCTGTCCTGGCCTCAGTGCTATTCAACATCTTTATCAATGACTTGGATGAGGGAATAGAGGATATGCTCATCAAGTTTGCAGATGATACCAAATTAGGAGGGGTAGCTAATACCCCAGAGGACAGGATCAAAATTCAAAATGACCTTAACAGATTAGAAAGCTGGGCCAAAACTAACAAAATGAATTTCAGCAGGGAGGAATGTAGGATACTACACTTGGGCAGTAAAAATGAAAAGCACAGATATAGGATGGGGTGACACCTGGCTTGATGGCAGTAAATGTGAAAGGGATCTAGGAGTCTTAGTGGACCATAAACTGAACATGAGTCAGCAGTGCCATGTGGCAGCTAAGAAAGCCAATGTGATTCTAGACTGCATTAATACGAGTATAGTGTCTCTAGGTTGAGGGAAGTAATAATGCTACTCTATTCTGCTTTGGTCAGACCTCACCTGGAATACTGTGTCCAGTTCTGGGCACCGCAATTCAAGAAGGATATTGAGAAGCTGGAGTGTGTCCAGAGGAGGGCAACCAGAATGTTTAAAGGTCTGGAAGCCATGCCCTATGAGGAGTGGCTTAGGGACCTGGGTATGTTTAGCCTGGAAAAACAGAAGGTTAAGAGAGGACATGATAACCATGTTTAAATATTTGAAGGGATGTCATATTGAGGATGGAGCAAGATTGTTTTCTACTGCTCCAGAAACTAGGACATGGAGTAATGGATTCAAACTACAGGAAAAGAGACTTCTCCTAAACATTAGGAAGAATGGTAAGAGCTATTTGATAGTGAAATACATTGCCTCAGAGTGTGGTGGAATCTCCTTCTTTGGAGGTTTTTAAACAGAGGTTGGATGGCCATCTGTCAGGAGTGCTTTGATTGTGTGTTCTTGCATGGCAGGGGGTTGGACTGGATGGCCCTTGTGGTCTCTTCCAACTCTATGATTATAAACCTATTACGTTTATGTCACTGATTCTAAGCTGTCCTCTTGTAAATTTTCTTCCATAATAGCTCTGCTTGTTGTTGCAAGGCACATTTTTTTTTGAGGTTCAGTGATTTATTGTGCTGCATTTATTGTGGTGGAGGGCCTTCTGGAGCTGCTAAAGTAGGTTGCTTCCAATGTAGGTGAACTCTGCTTTAAGAATGAGCATTCTGAGGTGCTGGTAGAAGGATTCCAAACTAGGCACTACTGTTCCAAAGACTGGGCTTGATGAAGCAGGCATATAGTACCCTAATAGCATAAATTCTTGGGGCAGGCAACCAGGCTCATTACCTGAGGCTTTAGCTGGGAGGCAACAGCTCTAGCCGACCGGACAAATACTCATATTCACTTGTAAGGGTGGTGGTGGTGGCATGGGCCTACCTGGGCAGCAATGCATTAACATTCTGAATTTTATGGAGAGGGGAGTGGAACAATTTAAATGAGTCCCCCATTCAATAGAATGGTTGTGTCATTATCAATGCAATAAAACAGCAGAACATTTTGAGATTAATCAGACCCATGATTAATACAGCAATCATTCCACTTTTGTTTTGTTTTGTTTATGGAATTCAGAGCAGGATTTACTTTCATCTTCATAAGTGAACATATGTGGAAAATAGAACTGAGTAATTTTTCAATGTTTGTTTTCAATTTTTCAATGTCTGTTTTCACCTAGGGACTGCCATGACTTTATAATGTCCAGGTGTCCATTGCACAAAGGTAGGCAGTAGAGTGACTGGAGAGAGTTCCAGCACTTTCAATGATTGTGCAGAAGAGGAAATTCCAGCAGGTGTTACCTTGTTCCCTGGTTGGAAGACAAGCAAGGCCTGCTAAAATACCCCCTTCTACAAAACCATTAAAAGTGCTGGAAATCTCTCGGCCTATGCTCCAGCTACAGAGGAATTTAGGATCTGCTGCTTCAACTGGCCCAGCCAGCTGGGACTTTTTTTTTAGCCCCTCCAATCTGAGATTTCCCTGGTTTCCCGGGATATATGGCAACCCTACCTGCTGTGGGAACTATAACATCTCCTAATGTGGGCAGTTGTATTTTGGAGGAAATGGTCAATCCTCATGGATCTGGCAGGGGGCAAATAGAATTCCCAAGCACAATTCCAAAGAAGAAGAATTTCCAATCAGAATTCAAATAGATATTAAATAGGTAACTCAAATAGGTATCACCCTCCCCTTCCCAAGCAGTATTCCATCATTTGTTGCCAAGGGTATTACTGGAATAGGGTGATGCACATTACTCAATCACACAAGCTCATAAGCCCATAGATATTGCTAGGGATTAGCCCTCCCCCTTATAGCAAGCCTCATGTTAGGGTGCAGGGTGACACATTGGGAAACCCTTCTGCTGTGCATGTGCCGACTGCATCTGTAACAGCTGACCCAAGACATTTTGCTGCCTGAGGTACAGAACTGGAATGATTTTTAACCCCATGATGTCAACAGGCCAGGTGATGATGGGCCAGGGTCTCCCACAGTGCATGATGGTCTGGATTGTGTGAAATGCCATGGGGCATTTTCAGTTCTGTCCATCAGTATCTTGCTGCCACTTTTCACCCTGTTGTATTTGCCACCTGAGGAGGCAGATTCACTTGCTATTATTAGTCTTAACAGTGCCCCTTGAAGTGATGGTTCATAGGTTTGTGCTAGGCTAAAAGGAACCAACTAATATCACTGTGGATACATTTGCAAGAACACTATGGAGAGAGCTTTTTAAAGTGGGGGCGGGTAGGAAGAGTTCCTTGCAAGATGTGTCACAGTTGCAAAAATATACCCAGACTCACCGGTCTAACATTTCCCCCAATTTGAAAATCATTAACAATAGCCACAGGATGCATTAATAGGAGTATAGTGTCTAGATCAAGGAAAGTAATAGTGCCACTCTATTTTGTTTTGGTCAGACCTCACCTGGAATATTGTGTCTGGTTCTGGGCATCACAATTCAGGAAGGATATTGAGAAGCTGGAATGTGTCTAGAGGAGGGTGACCAGGATGGTGGGAGGTCTGGAAGCCATGCCCTATGAGGAGTGGCTTAGGGAGCTGGGCATGTTTAGTCTGGAGAAGAGAAGGTTAAGAGGTGACATGATAGCCATGTTTAAATATTTGAAGGGATATCATACTGAGGATGGAGCAAGCTTGTTTTCTGCTGCTCCAGAGACTAGGGTATGGAGCAATGGACTCTAGCTACAGGAAAAGAGGTGTCATCTAAACATTAGGAAGAACTTCCTGACAGTAAGAGCTGCTCAGCAGTGAAATGTACTGCCTAGAAGTGTGGTGGAGTCTCCTTCTTTGGAGGTTTTTAAACAGAGGCTGGATGGCCATCTGTAGGGAATGACTTGATTGTGTGTTCCTGCATGGCAGGGGGTTGGAATGGATGGCCCAACTCTGTGATTCTATGAAGATTAACCCTCCCCCAAACATGATTGGCAGTCAGCATTCCCAGAGAACTATGGGAAATGTGAAAGTATAAAACAACATTTTCCCGCAAAAATTGTCAGGCTGGCATGATGGCGGCTCCTGGTACGCAGGTGGCCAGGAGGATCATGTATTGGCAGATTCAAGAGACCATCTTGTTGCTGGACAATTTATCCCAGCAGGTTGGTATTCCTGTCTGCATTATGCAATCCTCCAACAGGAGGAACCACCATTTTTTTCACTACAGCTGTTCATGACCTGCAGAGGAGGGTGTTCAACCGCACAGGCCTTCAGTGTCGGTCCAAGTTTAAAGTCCAGAAAGCTAAATTTTTCAAGGCACCGGAGGCCCAGCATGGGACCCCCCCCCCATTGGAGGACACCTTTTTTTTGAAAAGCTGTTCCTCTTGTGGCAGATGGTGTGGAGGCCATCATGGAGGGATCACTGGCCAACAAGAAAGTATTACAAATTCGCAGCACCGGAGATATATTTGTCTGGATCCTTTGTGTATGTTTTGTGCACAAAGTTTCCCATGGGTAATTTAATGGAAAGTAATGGTTCTCCCATTTTTTTTTCCCCATGCAGAGATGCACAGACGGGCCAGGGGAGGGATGGGGTAAGTCTATTTCTCCTCCTGGAGGAGGAAGCCAGACCAGCCCTTGCCCGTGGTAAGTACTTCCCATGTGGGAGATGATGTGGAATGTTTTGATAGTGGAGGTGCAGGGAAGCCATCTGGGAATGCTGTCAGGGTAGACTAATGACCTAAAATGTTGTACTGTCTATTCTCCTTTATGGGTCTGAAACATGGGTCACCTATCACCACCACGTACGACGCCTTAAACACTTCCATCAGCGCTGTTTACGCACAATCCTAAATATACACTGGACTGACTATGTGACGAATGTTGCTGTCCTTGAGCAAGCAGGGATCACCAGCATTGAGGCCATGATATTGAGAACACAGCTGCGCTGGGCAGGGCACGTTTTCTAGGATGGAGGACCATCGCCTCCCCAAAATACTACTCTATGGTGAATTCACCATGGGTCAGCATAAGAGAGGCCCTCCAAAAAAGTGATACAAGGACTCCCTGAAACAACATCTCAGGCTCGGCCAAATTGATCACCAACAATGGTCCGCCCTGGCCTCACATCGGGAGGCATGGAGATGCACTATCCACAATGTTGCAGCTTTATTTGAGAACTCACGCCGAACAAGTCTTGAAGAGAAACGACAACGCAGAAAGAATCACAACCCAGAAACATCACCCAAGGAGACCTTCTGCTGTGCTTTTTGCAACCGGACTTTTTTTATCTCGGATTGGCCTTTTTAGTCATTAGTGTGCTTGCAGAAAGCGCAGGATGAGTCCTTCCTGAATCTTCATTTGTGAAGAAAAGCCAGAGAGAGAGAGAGATTCTCCACCACTTCTCTCACCCCCTCACACCAGTATTTATATAACCCCACCCTTCCTAAACCTCTTCCCACCAAACCCTCCCCCCACCCATACCGCAGCAAAAAAAGTTGATGGTTGGGAATTATTTATAGTTAGAAATTGTGAAGGGCTGAACTTGTTCTCAAAAGAAGGCATTGCAGTGGTATGCAAACAGTGTGAAACAGGCATGAACGTACACAAGTTTGTAGAGGCATGGTTTTGTACCGCATTTGACATTCAATGTACAGTTGTCCCTCCATATCCACAGATTTGGTATTCATGGATTTAAGTATTCACAGCTTGAAAATATTCTTAAAAAAAATAATAATCCAAAAAGCAAACCTTGATTTTGCCATCTTATATAAGGGACACCATTTTGCTGTGCTATTGCATATAATGGGGCTTGAGTATTCACGGATTTTGGTATCCATGTGGGGTCCTGGAACCAAATCCCAGCGAATATGAAGGGACAACTGTAGTTATTTTTTGTGCCCCTAGGAAAAACACATGGCAGAAACAATTACAAAGATAGTGGGTCAGGCCTCATAATTTTCCTAATAAACTTTGCCTTGCCAGGAATGAGTTTACTGGAGGGCCTAGGGACATCTTCTGACAACTCTTGGCTGCCAGCATCAACATCAGAAGCTCCAGCAATGCTTTTTTGGGCCTTCAAATGTCTTTTCACTGGCCCCGCTATGACAGTGGGGATGCTGGGAGGTAATGTGCTTCACCAGAATCTCCAGTCAATTTGTTTGTTGCTCAAGGTGGTCTGTCATTCAGTCCCTATCTCTTTGGGCCCTTTTATCCTCCATCCTCATTCCCTCCTCTTCTTGCTGCCATCTTTCCTTAGCTCTCTGTTCCCTGGCATCCCTCCTGTCCTCAAGCTTCTGCCTGGACTCATCCTTGTGTGTCATCAATCTATCCATAAGGGCAGAAGTGTGGTCCATAACTTCAGTGGTGTGCTGAAAAGTCCTCCTTTCCTTTCTCCATTTGTGCATCACCAACCATTCTGCAGGAGTAAGCATAGCTGTTGGATTGGCTATAGCCACAACTGAAGCATAAGAAATGGGAAATGAGTGAGACATGACAAGCATTGGTGCTGCTATGTCCTTACTCGGTGGGAGCAACAGCTTTCCACATAATGAACAGAAGTGTCAGTCTTCTACCAGTTTGGGAAAAGTATTTCTGTAGGGGCGCATCCATGTGCTGCAAACAGATCAACGTGATAGTAGCAGCATGTTTGCTTGCAGGCCTTCCCAATATCATAAGGCAGCTGGGTTGTCCCTTTAGAAACACATGCCACCAACCCAAACCCACACACCCCTAGCTGCAGTGGCTGATGTTTTCTAAAAGGGGGTGACTCAGGGGCATTTTGTAATGGGCATAATGCAAACACTATGGAGATTTTCACACGGGGCCAAAATACCCCGTTACTGCCCTGCTACCTCCTCTCCCGTTCCTGCCAAGGAATAACATAAATCTTTCACACACTCACCTTAATTCCTCAGCAGGAACGGGCTCCCCCTCCCCTTGCTGGCTGGCCGTAAATGCAGCCGTCGTAAGGCTGCTTTTATGACTGGCAGTCTGAAACGTTATCACGTTATCACGTGATAACGCCGGACAGTAAATTTAAAAAATAAAACTCACCCAAACATAAAATCAGTTCACCAAGCACAAAAACACTCTTTAAATCACATAATCAAAACAGGGAGGGTAAAATAAAGGGTGCCACTTACCTGGATGTCCAGATCGTACCAGGAAGTGCTTGGAACAGACCTCCCGTCCACGGCTGTCATTTCGGAACAGGAACGGGGCTCCTGTTCGCACACCCGTGATTGCATGATAGTGATGGAACGGGAGGTCTATTCATGATGAAAAATCGTGATTACATTGTTCTGGAACAGTCACGGGAGTAGGATGGATGCAGGACAGAACAGGGTCAACGTCGTCCAAAAGGGAAAACCTTTCCCGACCCTGTTCTGTTCCTGCCACGGGATATATAGCCCGTGTGAAAATCTCCTATGTCAAAACATTATGTGAAGTTTTTGCTATTTCATGAGCTGCAGGAGCTCCACATCAGCTCTGCTTGAACCTCCTCAGATACCTCCTTGGCATTTTCTGCTGCCTGTTGTGTGGCCCCATTACTATCCACAATACAGACCTATTAGGTTCCATGTCTAGGGGGTTGTCTAGATGGTGAAAATACTCCTCATAGAATTTGCAGAGAATGCCTTTTGTCCCAACAAGATCCGAATGAGATTCATGGTTTTTGGAAGGGGAGGGGAATGGCATATACTGCACAGGAAGAGCCTTTGCAGATTTTTGCAAAGTTTTAAAAAATAACGTGCAGATATGTACATTATCATTCATTTCGACATCCAATTCAGAACGCTGTGCATTCTCGGTGAAGGTGGAAGTCGACAGTAGATTGGTTGGACGTGTGGGTAGGTGGGTGGGCTTGCCAGCAAGCAAAGGGGCTGGAAGTGCTATTTTCGCATTTTGTATCATTGAGTGGGCACTTTTTTTGCTGTGCTGAGGCAACCGAAGAGCTTTTTATAAGTGGAAGATCGCACCTGTGCATCTTTGATTTACAAGTTTAAAAACATACTGTGCAGCAGTGGTAGCACATGTGGAGAATAATAACAAGCTATACTCTTGGCCACCATCTTGATCTGCAGGCATGGCTCCATGTGCACTTCAAATGTAAACGCTTCACATACACTTGATTTTGCCAAAACCCCATGGAGACAAATTAGCACTGCTGCAAATTTGTGAGAATGTGCATCAATCTGCATTATTTCTTCTCATCTAGACAATCCCTAAGCATCTTTTGGAAAAATGTAATAAATTTGGGTGGACTTTTAGTAATGAGCACAAAGTCAGGAAAAGTTGGATATATTTAAGTGAATTTGATTCAGTTTTGTATGCTTCTCTGTGTGGTTTTATTCTACCTGCCTCAAGTGTTTGGGATAGGGTATGCTATTAGTCTAAATACTCAATGCCTGAATTAAAATAACTCTTTATAACATTCCAGGAATGGTGGCATGAATCCCAGAGAAACAGGTCTAATTCAAGTAAGCCAGAGAAAAGCAAGTTTCCTTGGCAGTGGCAGCTGTTGGTTAGTAGTAAATCCATTCCAGGTTAAATACATACTTAATAGGAGTTATTAAAATGCTGAAACCAAATATCCTAAAATGTTTGACCACATTGGATAGCTCTTTTAAAGTTTAGATTAAAACCCAGAGGAGATCCACCATGCTATTGACATGGAAGCCACCAGCCACTCATCCTTAGTGTTTTCCTGAGGCTCTGTAGTGAATGCTCTGTTTGCATTTATTATGTGAGCCATGCTACTTGGGAAGCATTTAACTGAAAAGAAAACTAATTGCTTTTTATGTGGTTTGCATTATTCCAGGTTACTCAGTTAAATTTGTTGCTCGTGCTCTTTAAAACCATGTGCTTGAAGGCATGTCTTCCCAGCTCCCTATGTGGCAAGCTCTTGCTTTGAACGTACAGTACTGTATACCATTTTCAATTCTTCCAAGCTATCTAGTTACTTTTCAATGTTGCATGCTTTACACCATGTTCATTATTGTATCCCAGTAATGCTTAATGAGCTAGGCTTGTCAGCTTGTCAGGGAGAAGAACTCTCATTTTAATCTGATTTTGTGCTCTGTTATGTACTGTGTTGCTGACTCATGAATGCAGGAAGATAACAAGAAGGACAGATTCACACAGGAATCCCTACTGGCTGCTCCAATGCTGAGGGAAAGACAATAACTCAGGCAAGGTCTATAGACCACCTCCAGATTCAGTTGCTGGTTATTTTGAGGTAGCAATGGGGGGCAGGGGAAACCCTCCTTTTTGAAACCCCATGAAGTGTCTGCTAATCATTGTAGACCAGAGCCCATTCACACTACACAATAATAGCCATATTATTCTACTTTAACTGCTATGGCTACATCCCATGGAATCCTGGGACTTGTAGTTTGGTGAGGCATTGGAATGCTCTGGCTGAGAATTCTTCTTCTTTTTTTTAAGTTTTATTTTTTATTTAAAAAATTTCTCGTAATCTTCAAATACAGAACATACATTGGCTGAGAATTCTAAATGGCCCTTTCTAAACTGGAAATTCAAGGGGCTTGGTTACATGCTGAAAAAAAACGGTGAAGAATTCGCCAAGATTCCTAATTGTTTACATGCATTGCGGCACAAAGTCGCCTCTTTCAGAAGGAGGGGGGGCACAAAAACCCATTAGTAATGCAAGAAAGGATTTCGGGACTTTTCCCGACTTTTTTGAAAAGTAGCACATTTTCGATAGTCTGAACAACCATTACACTACATGCTGTGTGAATTGCCAGCAATCTTTCCAATAGATTCACAGCAGAGCTTTGCCATGATTGGTTGAACTCACCAGGGAGGGGTTTGGACAAGGAGGGGATGGAGGAAAGATCCATGTTGTTTCCAGCCACGAAAAAGACTGTGAGTGCTAGCCTTGTGTGTGTGTGTGTTTGTGTCTTTCCTTCTCTCCCTCCTGCCTTGCTATCTTCTTCTTAGCTGCTGTGATCTGAAGAATTGCTAGCCTTTCAGTCTCTCTGTGTGTGAATGATCTTTGTCTCCCCTCCTGAGATCGCATCCCTTCCTTTCTCCCTATCTTGTGCTTAGCCACGAAAAAGACTGGAGTACTAGCCTTGTGTGTGTGTGTGTCTTTCCTTCTCTCCCTCCCTCCTTGCTATCTTGTGCCCAGCTGCTGCGATCTGAAGACTTAAGCAAGCCTTTTCCAGTCTCTCTTGTGTGTGTGTGTGTGCGTGTGTGTGTGAATTTTCGTCTCAGGCCTTCCTGTGGTAATCAGAGGATGTGCTTGGGAAGCCACGCCCCCGTCTCAGTCTGTGTGTGAATATCAAAGCGGAAAACAGCTGAAAACTAAACCGATAGACCAATTAAGCAATATATCATCTGAACGATGCAGTACAGCTGCGAAACAGCGATAAAGCGCAAATTACCGCAATTAAAACTGTTGTGTAACTGAAGCCCAGGATTACATAGGATGGAACCACTGCCGTTAAAGTGGAATAATAATGCTATAATTGTGCAGTGTGAATGGGCTCCAGGAATGGGCAACTCTGCCCTGATGTGGAAAGATCAGTGACTGACCATAATTAAATTATAGCTAGGCTGAAGGAAAAGTATCCACAACCCAGGAAAATTTTAGAAGCTGCAGTTATTAAGTTCTTAGGAATCTCAAGGAAAAGCAAATCAAGCAGTTTTACTGGTCCTTTGGTATCCACTGGGGTTTGGTGACAGTTAAAATGTATTCCCAAATTCACCTATGATTTGCCATTATATTGTAGGCAAATATCTGGAAATGTTGATATCTCAACATGTACTACAAACATATACCTGACCATTTATAGCAGTTTGGGAAAATGTACTGTGCAATTTTCCCTAAATGGCCAGGTGTATGTTTGATTCCATGCCAGATTGTCAGCTCAAATGTTGACTTGCAAGTGGTTATCAAAAAATTCCTGTTTTCAGTCTACTACTGATCCTCAAGGTGCAGATTTCACCTATAGGCTTCCCAGATGTTCTTGGCCTACAACTTCTAGAAGCCCTAGCTACCATATCCAGCAACATCTGGAGAGCCACAGTGGCTTCTCCCTGCTTAGATAGATCAATAGCTTTGACATTTTCAGACCTGAGAATATCTTTAATGATAACCTACTTCTTACTTTTTTAACCATATATTTGTACAATGTAGAGCTTTAAGACTGTAATTTCCATAATCCCCCAATCTTTCTAGCTGGGGGGGGGATGTTATAGGATTTGTGTCCCAGTGGTAACATTTCCAGATTCTTTTAGTCTGCATGTTGTTGTGTGCAACACAATAGGGACTCCAAACTACCAGTTGAAAACAAAAGAAATATAAATGATAGTGAGCTTAGATGGACTGATTTCCCAAATATTCATCTAAACCAGTGGCGCACAACTTGTGGCTCTCCGGGTGTTCTGGCCTCCAACTCCCAGAAGCCTGAGCCAGCTGGTCCAATGATCAGGAATTCTGGGAGTTGGAGGCCAAAACATCTGGAGGGCCACAAGTTGTGCACCACTGGTCTAAGCACTATCTTGAACATGTTCCAGAAAAATCATAGGACATTCTTATTTCAACAGTTGCAGTGACAAAACAGTGTTTTAAATAAATATATAAGGACTGGCAGCTGACCAAAAAAGCCAGGGCGATAATAATTGGTTAGGAGGCGGACACAGGTAGCTTTGTCAGGTCAATCCCACAATGCATAGGCAGGTCCTGATAATCAGTGTGGTTCATTATCACAGCACCCTCCCATTGATGTCAAGTTTACATTGTAGCCTTGCATTCCATCTAGTGCTCAGTGTCAGTGGAAAGGTGCAGCTCCATGGCATGGCAATGCAGCTGGAGTCAGTGACTGCACTGACTGACATTTCAATTAGATTTGTTTCGGGGGTTTTCTTGTGCTGGAACTAAGGGCTGTGTTTCAGCTGTTGCCAGATTTATACAAACTGTCAGGTTCAATCTATCCTAGAATCTTTTTCAGTTCAGTCACTTCCTATGGGGAAATGTTGAATTAATTGTTGCGGGGCATCAAGGATGAAAGGGGGGAAAGCAGAACATATGATGGAAGTATTTTAGCATTGCATTTCTTGTATGTAGACCAGTTATAGATTCACAGCATTTGTATCTACCTGCTGCTTGGAATATTGTTTGATTTTATATTGACTATTTAATCCACCTTCCTTTCAATATTACTTTTTTCTCCTTCAAAGAAACTTGTCCTTGACTAAAGGCTCATTACTTAGCAGTGTGTGTGCGCGTGTGAAAATTGTTTTTAGCAGTGCCTTCCTTTTAGTTGCTTTTTAGTACTTCTCACAAGAATGTCCATTAAATGATTTAAAATGTTTTCATTTGCCTTCAGTTATTCTGTGTGATGCCCTCCTGAAACCTAGTGAGGGGGAACTTTTGGTCACCCAGCTGTTTCTGAACAACACCATACTGACCATTGTTTATGGTGGCAAGGACATGCCTGAACATTGCCTGTGGTGCTAGGATAGATAGGAATTGAAGCCCAATGACATCTGGAAGGCCACAGGTTGTCCCCCCACCTCTCTCTCTCACACACACATCAGGGGGCCAAAATGTACTGTTTGTGTTGACCTGTATGTGTTATTTACAGATGTCTCACGTGGTCAACTTCTCAGACACTCCATTAGGGTATTATCCTAATGGGTGGGAGAGTCCATGAGATTAATCCAGGAAGGAAGAAGCAGCAGCAGCCATTGGGGGGGAAAATCACATCATCTTATTGAAAAAGAAAGGAATTGCAGGGAGGAGGAGAAAGGAAAGGAATTGCAGGGAGGAGGAGAGAGAAGCACCTTTGAGGCTAAATGGTATATTTCAGTGTAAGCTTTCGTGGACTCCAGTCCACTTCATCAGATGCAAGGTCAAGGCATTGAGACATATTACAATGTTATATAATATAACAAGGGATAACTTCACTCCTTTTATCATGTAACTGATATTTGTTACCGATATTTGTTACAAGGGGTTGTAACTGAATTACTTGGGTATGTTAATTTGAACAACAGGCCAGTGGCTTATAGCATTCTGATATGTCCAGCAAATAAATAAATAAATAAATAAATATTAAAAAGCATGTAGCTTAGTTCATTTCAAATAACAAAGAAGTAAAGAGTTGTGTTTAAGGAAATTATAACTACAATGGCAAACAAAGATTTCTTTGGGCCTTTAACAATAGCTGCAACTAATTACTGTTCAAAAGTAACTTTCCAAGTGCAGATTTTCAAGTAAACTTTCAGGCAGATGTAATGTAGAAACTTTAATGGGCTATAAACAGATCTTCAGAATGAGCTTGTACAAAACCTTAGAGAAGGTTGTCATACTGAGGATGGAGCAAGCTTGTTTTCTGCTGCTCCAGAGACTAGGACATGGAGCAATGGACTCAAACTACAGGAAAAAAAGATTCCATCTAAACATTAGGAAGAACTTCCTGACAGTAAGAGCTGTTTGGCAGTGGAGTATGCTGCCTCGGAGTGTGGTGGAGTCTCCTTCTTTGGAGATTTTTAAACAGAGGCTGGATGGCCATCAGTTGGAAATGCTTTGATTATATATTCCCACATGGCAGGGGGTTGGACCGGGTGGCCCTTGTGGTCTCTTCCAGCTCTATGGACTTTATCAGATGCAGCAAAAATAGCATGATTACGATGCTATGATAGTGCAAACAGGTCCCACTATTGCATGACATCATAGTTCTCCCATGCTTACTGTGCTCTACAGCCATGAATAAGGTGTCACATTCCAGAGATTTTCAGACTACACTGTGATAGTGTTACTATTCCACTTTAACTGCTCTGACTGCCTCTTGTGGAATTCTGGGATTTGTAGTTTAGTGAGGCCTAAGAGCTCTCTGGCTGAGAGTTGCAAATGCCCCTTCCTAAACTGCAAATCCCAGGATTCAACAGGAGGCAGCCATAGCAAATATAGTGGAATAGTAACACTATAACAGTGTTGTCTGAAAATCTAGTCAATTAATGCGACAAGCTGTCAATAGCTCTCAATGTTGCTTTTTTTGCAGTATTGAATAGTGTGTGAAAACACATCCTGCTTACAGCATGAATGGGCGGTCCTCTTCCCCCTCTCTCTGTTCCCAGTGAGAAAACATCCAGGTGAGAATGTGAAAACTGTCCACAGGGCACTTTTTGTATGCACTGTCCCCTTTTGTTTGCACATTTTTAGGTGTGTTTATATCTTGATCTACTTTATTAATACAGAGGTTTTTGGTGTTTTTAAGTGCACTCCCATCTTCTTATAAGAACCGCCAAAATCTCACCCATGCTAAATCATGGAATTAAACTGCCGTTCCTAAAGTGCTAATGGTTGTTGTGCAATAATTCCATGGTGGTTCTTTCACGCAATTACAGTGATGTGCGATAATAAGTGTGATAATGCCACTATGGACTTTATCAGATGTGGCAAAGGGCACACATACCAGACGACATCATCCTTTTGCTATCATGTGTAGGGAATAAGGCGTACTTTTTTATTGACGGCCCAAGCCGTCAATAGATCTCCCACTCTGCTTTGTTGCTAGCATTAATGGCATTTGAATCCTCGCATCATTGTGCTCATGTGAATGCAGCATGAATGGGCAAACACTTCCGCTTGAGATTGTAACAGCCAGGTAGGGGACACTCTTTTTATGACCCCCCATGTACTTGGGACTTTTAAAGTGTGTTTTTGTGCTTGTGTGAACTTTTTGTATTTTTGTTTTTTTTTCCACGCAAATTTTCCACACTAGCACCATCTCAGAAGAATTGCCAACACCAGGAACCCAGAAGTAAACAGAGTTCCGTTTGTGCTCCGTTACAGCCAGGGAAGCCTCATTGATGCTGGCAAAGGTAGGTCTGGTAGTGGGAGTTCTTTTGCTGGCATAAAAATGCAGCAAAATATGCCAGCGAAAGAACTTTTACAGAGGATGGTCTGATAAAGTCCTATGTTTCTGCTTTCCTCGTTCATGGGATTACAGCATTATTAGCTGCTACTCTGATAAAGTCCAAAGATTCTATGATTCTAAGGCTTTGCACAAATACAGAAATCAATCTGGGTAGCATTTATCTGCTGATTAAAGAAGAATCCAGTCAGTGGAAGAGTATTTTTCCTAGGACTTTATCCGATGCACTAAATTTGGAGTCATAATGATGCCACCTAACCACGAAAGGGCGTGCACATCAGATGACGTTGCCCTTTTGCGTTTATGTATTGGCAATAAGGTGTTCTATTTTATTGATGGCTTAAGCCGTCAATAGATCCCCCTGCTGCTTTTTTGCCAGCATTGCCAGCATGCGAAACCTCAGGCCATTTAAATCTTATCCATGCAGAGTCAATGGCCTGACCAGGCAGAACACTTCTGGGTGGTATTGCGACATCTAGGTAAGTGACGAACTTTTTTAGTACCCTCCCCATGTTACTTGGAAGCAATTGTGCGGGATTTCGAAAGAGAAAGTGAACCGGAGGTTCACTACCTCTTTATTGCTGGAGCTGCCTTTTCCAGGGGCTCATTGACATGGCAGGTTTTATTGTGTTAAGTTGCGCTTTAGCGCTTTCCCGCATCAGTGGTGGGTAGTTTACACGGTATATGTTTACACAGCTATATTTTGTGGCTCTTTGAGTTTTTCCGCTTTGAGGTTCACACAGCCGAATGTGCTGGGGGCATGGCCAAGCATTGGAGAGGAGACAAAGGAATGCCATAGGAATGTCTGCCCTGGCCCCAACTCCGTGGTTAACAGCTTAGAGGCAGTCACTCTTCCCCCTCCAGCTCCCTGCCCACAAATCAAATGCCAGCGAAAGAACTTTTTTCTCCTTGCTTCACAGCTTAACTCTGTGTGCTTTAGAGGCAGTCACTCTTCCCCCGCAGCTCCCTGCCCACAAATCAAACGGAAGTTTTTTTCTCCTTGCTTAACAGCATTTTCTAGCCAAATAGAGGAAAGCCAGAGAGAGATAGAGAGAAACAGACTGTCAAAATAGCAGTGCAGCTCTGCTGCAGCCCTTCGTGAAATGGTTTCTCTCCCTCCCCCAAGCACAGGATCACAGCTGACGAACGGAGCTTTACATATACTTGCAAAACAGCAGAGAGGAGGAGAAGGGATGCTTCCTGACTGAAAGTTGTTGGGAATCCTTTTTGTTTGCAAAATGGCTTGCAAAATAGCAGAGAGGATTTTTCCTCTAATTGCTACTGACTCTCCCTCCCTCACTCTCCCTCTTTTAAGCCCACCCCTGCATCATAGCAACCAATCACAGTGCAGCTCTGCTGCAGCCCTTAGCAGAATGTTTGTTTACACTGCCAATAATGCGCTACATTGCAAATATACTGGCAAAAGTAGCGACATCCCTTGCCACGCTATATTTGGGTGTTTCACCTTCCCCCCCTTCTGAATGAGGCGATGCTGTGCCTCGGCCCGTGTGAACTATGAGCTATCTTAGTGGTATATTTAGAGGAATATTTGCCCATGTAAACGACCCCCAGGAGAGGAGGTAAGTGCAGGAAGTTAGGAATTGAAGTGAGAAGCTTGAGTTATGAAGTTAGAGGCTTGAAGTATGACAGTTAAAGACTTGCAATGAAGTGATGTGCATGGAAAATAAATATGTAAACAGTTATGTTATCTTTCTTCAAGAATAAATCTCTCTTTATGTTTGTTATTTATATTCAGTCCATTTAATTAGTCCACCACCCTTATAAACATCCACACCTAAGTACAAATACTATCAGTCTCATTGGGAATTGTAGTTTATTTATTCTGTGACAGCAGTGGAAGGTGGAAATTCCCTGTGGCACAGGCATGGTGAAAATAAAAGTGACGAGGTGGCCAGGCTGAAAGGTGACATAATTTCAGCTGGCGCGCTTGGGCATCATGAATTTGGTGGTAGTAGTGGGAAAGAAAGGCCCCTGCATCACAAATTTGGGATAAGAAAGGCCCCTGCATCATAATAGCCTTTCCTTTTTCTTTTTTTAAGACTCTGCATATTTTGTGTAAACATTATTGCAGGTTCCAATTTGAGCAAAAATAATCAGAAAATATAAACAAAGGATTAATGCCCATTTGTGGCAATGAATTTCTTTGTTGTTATGTGTCTTCATATTGTTTCTGACTTAAGGTGACCCTAAGGTGAACTATCACAGGGTTTTCTTGGCAAGCTTTGTTCAGAGGGGGTTTGCCTTGCCTTCCTTTGAGGCTGAGAGAGTATGGCTTGCCCAAGGTCACCCGGAGGGTTTCCATTGTTGAATTTCTATTGGGTAGTAAACTAGAAAAACACACACCTCTAATGTGCTTATTGTCATACCACTACTACAATGCAAGTTGTTATCATTCTTAGCCTCTTAGGTTTGAGGCTGTGAGAATAACTTTATCAGACGTGGCAAAAACTGTGTCAGAAGAACGCGACGATAACAGAAACAGGCAAAATTATCAGATGACATTGTTCTTCAGCTGTTCTGGGGGCATAGCATGGGCATCAATAAGGTGTTCCTATTTATTGATGGCTTAGCCCATCAATTTAAAAGTGATGCCTTATCTATGTTGATGCTACGCCATGGGAATGGCTGAGGATGCGGGCGTCTGATAATGTTGCCCTTTCTGTTATCATTGCATTCTTCTGATGTGGTTTGGGATATGTTTTTTTGGCATGTTTCCACGTGTCTGATAAAGTCCATATCATCATAGATTGAATTGTTCAGGTAAAGCGCCCCCCCCCATCACTGCTTTGAGTGCCAGTTAGAGACAGGATATTTCTTATTTTGCAGTTCTGTGGAAGTGTAGATAAAGCAATGAACTTGGCACACAATCTGCATTTTAGAATTCTTTCTTTCCTTTTAGGAAAAGCAGGTTTTGGAGCTCTTATAGCAGGACAAGTAAGCCCGAACACATCTGGGTAATACACAGTCTCAGAAAGGAGAGAGGCAGCTGAATAACATTTCCTGTGATTGGTGGCAGATCTTCAGCACCTGCGACATCTCACGATTAGCAAATTTTGTTTAAATTAGCTAAACATGTAAAACAATTATGCAAAATAAAACTAATGTCAAATATGGATTGCTGAGGTGAAGAAATCATAAAATCATAGAATTGTAGAGTTGGAAGAGACCATGAGGGCCATCCAGTCCAACCCCCTGCCACACAGGAAATCTTGATCAAAGCATCCCCGACAGATGGCAATCCAGCCTCTGTTTAAAGACCTCCAAGGAAGGAGACCCCACCATGCTCCGAGGGAGTGCGTTCCACTGCCGAACAGCTCTTACTGTCAAAAAGTTCCTCCTAATGTTGAGATGGAATCTCTGTTCCTGGAGCTTGCATCCATTGCTTCGTGTTCCAGTCTCTGGAGCAGCAGAAAACAAGCCTGCTCCATCCTCAGCGTGACATCCCTTCAAATACTTAAACAGGGCTATCATATCGCCTCTTAACCGTCTTTTTTCCAGGCTAAACATACCCAGCTCCCTAAGTCTCTCCTCATAAGGCATCGTTTCCAGACCTTTCACCATTTTAGTTGCCCTTCTCTGGACATGCTCCAATTTGTCAATATCCTTTTTGAATTGTGGTGCCCAGAACTGGACACAGTATTCTAGGTGTGGTCTGACCAAGGCAGAATAGAGTGGCACTATTACTTCCCTTGATCTAGATACTATACTTCTATTGATACAGCCCAAAATTGCATTGGCCTTTTTAGTTTCCACACCACACTGTTGACTCATGTTCAACTTGTGGTCTACTAGGACTCCTAGATCCCTTTCGCACGTAGTCTCATTCAGCCAGGTCTCTCTCATCCTATATCTATGCATTTCATTTTTCCGTCCTAAGTGCAGTACTTTACATTTCTCTGTATTGAATTTCATTTTGTTAGCTTTGGCCCAGCTCTCCAGTCTATCCAGGTCATTTTGAATTTTGATCCTGTCCTCTAGGGTATTAGCTACTCCTCCTAATTTGGTGTCATCTGCAAATTTGATAAGTGTGCCCATAATTCCCTCATCCAAGTCATTGATAAAGATGTTGAATAGCACTGGGTCCAGGACAGAACCCTGTGGCACCCCACTGGTCACATCTTTCCAAGACAAAGAGGAGCCATTGCTGAGCACCCTTTGGGTTCGGCTGGTCAACCAATTACAAATCCATTGAACAGTTAACTTGTCTAGCCCACATTTTACAAGCTTGTGTTTGTTTCTTTAGTGTGGAGTGCATACTGCTGCTCATAGGCAGCCTATTGGATACAGCAAACATATCCTAACCCCAATCAAGAACCCACAAGGCAAAGATTAAATAGAAGTCATAGAATGCAGCTAACTGGGATTTCATCTAAAGTTAAATTTGCAGGCAAATTTCTAAGTTCCAGCTGGACAAAACTTCCAAATAATTTTCAGAAAAGGAAAAATTAGATTCAATAAGATGAATGATATTTCTCTGGGGTGATGAAATGGGCTTACAGATTTTGAAGTTTTCATGAGTTTTACCTAAAGCTGAGGTTGGGGGCCTTTTTCCCGCCCTACTGAGAGCTCTGTAATAGTCTTTTGTGAACTAGGCAGGTACCCCAGACCATCCTCTTTGGTGGTAGGTATCACACTCACCACAAGATATAATTCAGCAAAGCAGAAGTAGAGCAGTCAAGTTAATGAGGGCATGATACTTCCATTGCACAGACAGCTAATAAAGAATTCTTCATTGTTCCAGCTGTCTGTGTTCTTAATGGAAGGTATTCAAAAGTGTGGATAACAACAAAGATGGGTCCACCTTCCTCATAGATGCAATTCACATTCATTCATACACACACATCAATGTTGATCGAAAAGGTAAAAAAAGCTGTTTTGGATGCATTGAGTTGTCAGCTCATGCTTGATGTAGCTTAACACAGGTCCATACAGCAGTCACCACCTCATGGAATTTGGAGAACCTTCAAGACAAAGTCAACAATCTCATTGTTATTGATTCCCTCCTACATATGACTCACTGTATGAGATTTGTTGGAGGACTCTAACAAAGGGCCCCTTCCGTTTGGCCTTTATGGAAAGTTCCTTTCCCTTGAAGCTTTTGGCTGGAATGACAATTGCTGAGGTGATTTGGAGTGGGGAGTTGTTCTGTCTCTGCTCTTGGGTAAAGTGAGATCATCAAATTGACATTTCAAATGTAGTTTCAGGTAAAGTCCCAGAGCATCAACAGAATGCAAGCCTAGAGTGCAGACTCTAGGTTACACATTTATAACTGCAATAGTGATGGTAGCTTGTTTAACTTAAGCCGTCTGAGGGCTCACACTAAGACTCTAAACTATCTAGTCTGTGAGCTGCTCTTCGCCGATGATGCTGCCCTTGTTGCCCACACAGAAGCAGCTCTGCAGCGCCTAACATCCTGCTTTGCAACAGCTGC
Source organism: Gambelia wislizenii (assembly GCA_030847615.1). NCBI lineage: Eukaryota > Metazoa > Chordata > Lepidosauria > Squamata > Crotaphytidae > Gambelia > Gambelia wislizenii. The sequence continues at coordinate 38,057,385 of JAUMIR010000004.1, forward strand.
AGAGCTGTTTGGGCTAGAAGTCAACCTGAAGAAAACAGAAGTTCTTTACCAGCCTGCACCACAGGACGAACACCACCATCCCCACATTGCCGTCGGCAAATCTGTGCTCAAGTCCGTTCAGCAGTTCACCTACCTGGGAAGCATCATCTCCTCAGATGCCAAAATTGACAAAGAGATCGATCACAGATTAGCAAAGGCATATAGTGCATTTGGAAGACTTCACAAAAGAGTCTGGAGCAATAAACACCTGAGGCAAAGCACAAAATCAGTGTGTATAGAGCCATCGTACTGTCTACCCTCCTTTATGGATCTGAAACATGGGTCACCTATCGCCACCACCTACGACTCCTCGAGCACTTTCATCAGCGCTGTCTACGCACAATCCTAAATATGCACTGGACTGACTATGTGACGAATGTTGCTGTCCTTGAGCAAGCAGGGATCACCAGCATTGAGGCCATGATATTGAGAACACAGCTGCGCTGGGCAGGGCACGTTTCTAGGATGGAGGACCATCGCCTCCCAAAAATACTATTCTACGGTGAACTCGCCACGGGTCAGCGTAAGAGGGGCGCTCCAAAAAAGCGATACAAAGACTCCCTGAAACAACATCTCAGGCTTGGCCAAATTGATCACCAACAGTGGTCCGCCCTGGCCTCACATCGGGAGGCATGGAGACGCACTATCCACAATGCTGCAGCCTTATTTGAGAACTCACGACGAACAAGTCTTGAAGAGAAACGACAACGCAGAAAGAATCACAACCCAAAAACATCGCCCAAGGAGACCTTCTGCTGTGCTTTTTGCAACCGGACCTGTTTATCTCGGATTGGCCTTTTTAGTCATCAGCGCACTTGCAGAAAGCGCGGGATGAGTCCTTCCTGAATCTTCGTTTGCGAAGAAAAGCCAGAGAGTGAATTCCAGACATTGTAATGCTTTCATCAGCGCTGTATACGCACAAGCCTACTGACTATGTGACGAATGTTGCTGTCCTTGAGCAAGCAGGGATCACCAGCATTGAGGCCATGATATTGAGAACACAGCTGCGCTGGGCAGGGCACGTTTCTAGGATGGAGGACCATCGCCTCCCAAAAATACTACTCTACGGTGAACTCGCCACGGGTCAGCGTAAGAGGGGCGCTCCAAAAAAGCGATACAAAGACTCCCTGAAACAACATCTCAGGCTTGGCCAAATTGATCACCAACAGTGGTCCGCCCTGGCCTCACATCGGGAGGCATGGAGACGCACTATCCACAATGCTGCAGCCTTATTTGAGAACTCACGACGAACAAGTCTTGAAGAGAAACGACAACGCAGAAAGAATCACAACCCAAAAACATCGCCCAAGGAGACCTTCTGCTGTGCTTTTTGCAACCGGACCTGTTTATCTCGGATTGGCCTTTTTAGTCATCAGCGCACTTGCATAAAGCGCGGGATGAGTCCTTCCTGAATCTTCGTTTGCGAAGAAAAGCCAGAGAGACGCACAAGCCTAAATATACACTGGACTGACTATGTGATGAATGTTGCTGTCCTTGAGCAAGCAGGGATCACCAGCATTGGGGCCATGATACTGAGAACACAGCTGCGCTGGGCAGGGCACGTTTCTAGGATGGAGGACCATCGCCTCCCAAAAATAGTACTCTATGGTGAACTCGCCACGGGTCAGCATAAGAGGGGCGCTCCAAAAAAGCGATACAAGGACTCAGGTTCAGCCAAATTGATCACCAACAATGGTCCGCCCTGGCCTCACATCAGGAGGCATGGAGACATACTATCCACAATGCTGCAGCCTTATTTGAGAACTCACGCCGAACAAGTCTTGAAGAGAAACGACAGTGGAGAAAGAATCACAACCTGGAAGCATCACCTAAGGAGACCTTCTGCTGTGCTTTCTGCAACCGGGTTTATCTTGGATTGGCCTTTTTAGTCATCAGCATACTTGCAGAAAGCACGGTATGAGTCCTTCCTGAATCTTTGTTTGCGAAGAAAAGCCAGAGAATTTGCACTTGTATAATATTGCTTCTTCAGTGAGCAGTCATGCCCATATCAGTGAGGTAGTGAATCCACTGAGGGTTTTAGTCTGAACTTTAAAGGAGCTATCCAAAAGGTTGAAACTATTCGAGGGATAGGGATTAGTGTCTTGAGAACTCCTTTAAAATTCAGAGTAAAGCTGAGAGCAGATTCACTGCCTCATTCACATGGAAGCCACACGCCATTACTGTGCATAATGCTCTCTAGGCTGGACCAGGCTGAGTCCTGCTTCATATTAACAGTCTAATGGTGTTGCGCATCATCAGAACATTTGCGGAGGGGAAGGAAAACTGACATATAATTTACAAAACTGATGGATAATGAGTTTGCTATTGTGCTCTACTGTATTAATCTGAGGAGTTCCCTGACTACGGAGACAGTGCAATACATCTTTTGAGTATATTCATTAGGATGACACCAGCTGCCCATTCTTTATTAATTCGAGTCCCTGCTACTATTGAACTAGAGAGATGTTTGGCTGATGAGGCTGCATGGCCCGCGGAGGGCTCAGTCAGTCTGTTTCTGATTGCTGGTTGCCTACAGACCTGGTGTGTTTTTAAGTTCCTTATGAGAATGTGAGGTTTAACAAAATTGTATCACACCAAATAAACGTAGACTTCTAATTATAGCTCCAATTAATCTCTCCTAGCAGCTAACATCCAACCTGTTTGAGAATTTAAATGATTAAACACTTCATAGCCCCCTGCTTAGTCTAGCTCACTCAGGACTTGTCTAGACCCTCCAGAATACACTGTCTTCTGGCTGGCGTATTCTGGCTCCAGACCTGGCCTGTCCTCCCAGTTACTGAGATGAAATGGACAGAAGTCTGCACACACACACTGGCTGCCACACCTACACGCTGGGCGGTATCAGTGTGCGCCTCCCCCACTGTTGCATGCCGCACTCTCTAAAGCCAGGAAGGAGGCCCTCAGCATGCAATCAAGGCTGGTCACATTCAGGGGGCCTTGATCACATGTTGGGGGCCTCCTTTCCAGCTATAGAGCAGTGTCTGGCTATATAAGCTGGCACCCAGGTATGAACCCTGCATTCCGGTGCCAGACCCATCCATGTTTTCATGAATAATGCAGGTTTCCCTGGGTGTTAATTTAAAACATTGTAAATGGGTTTACCCTGACTTTCCCCTGATTCTCCTTGGGTGTTGTCAGGACTGCTCTGAGGTGAATTGGGCCATGAGCCCTGCATCATTTGGACTGCAAGGCTCAAAGACATGGGAACGCTGGGGTAAATGTCCCATCTAGACAAACCCTAAGCGTCCCTGATAAAGAGTTCTGGAGAATCCAAAACTTGACCATGTTCTGGCATTTTGGTTGGTTCTTATAAAGATATTACTCACCTCATGTACCAGCACAGCTATCTTTGTTTATTTTTAAATCCTAAAAGTATTTACAAGCATAATTTAAAATTAGCAGATACAAAAATATACTTTGACAAAACAATTACAAAAAATGTAAAATATCCACAGAGATACAAACAGCTTAAAACGTATCATAACTTCCAGGATTCCCTGAGGAGAGGGATAACTGGTAAGCTAGACTTTACATTTTGCCAAAATCTTAAACTTGTAGCCCAAGGATCTTCTAGTCCAGGAGCCCTTCCACACTACACAGTTACAGTGCTATGATTCTACTTTAACTGCTATGGCAACATCCTATTGAATCCTAGGATTTACAGTTTGGGGAGAGGTATTTACAACTCTCAGCCAGAGAACTCCTCTAGTGCCTCAACAAACTACAAGCCCCAGGATTTCATAGTATATTACCATGGCAGTTAAAGTGGAATCATAGTGATATATTGTGCAGTGTGAAAGGGCCACAGATGCAGGAAATCCACAGTTAAAGTATTCTTGACAGATGGTTATCTAACCACTATGTAAAAATCCCCAGTGAAGAAGAGCTCACCACAAGACATTCTATTCCACTGTCAGAAAGACCATTAGGAAGATCTTCCTAGTATTTAGTCCAAATCTCCTTTCTTGCAATGTGATTCTATTAGTGTCTGCTTTAGAAATGTCATGAGCTTCATTTTTAGGAGGACAGTATGTCAGCAAACATTGAGTGAGCTTGATGTCTTCTCCCCACACAATATTTTGAAAAATCCAGAGTCTCTACTAGTAGTACTGATAGGTTTTATTCTGATGGATAAGGGGCTCTGTATGTGGGCTAGGGTGCCATTTTCCCCACTATGATTTTGGTCACCTTGTTTTGCAATATCACAGATAGACAGAGTTATTAAAGGTGATATTAGATAGCAGTTAAAGGGAAGACATTTATCCTCTCTTGAACATTTTCTAGAATTGCAGTAACCCAGTATTTCAGCGGAGCATGTAGAAATACAGTTTAGGCATCCATAGAAAAGGGACAGGCAAAGTTTCCAAGGTAATGCAAACACAACAAATATAAGAGTTCAAGGTGTGAATGATTTTCAGTGTCTCACTCTCTGCAATGCTAGAAATGTTGGGATTGACGGAAAATTTATTTATTTATTTATTTAGGTATTTATACCCCGCTCTTCAGCCACAAAGGCTCTCAGAGCAGCTTACAGATTGTTAAACCATAGCAATTTATACATCTACACTGCATTAAGCGGTTTCCAATGTGTGTTAGCTAATTGCCCCCACAAGCTGGGTACTCATTTTACTGACCTATGAAAGGATGGAAGGCTAAGTGAACCTTGGAGCCCATGGGATTGAATTTGCAACGTTGTGGCTGCAGTATCCTCCTCCAGCCACTAAATAACTGCGAGGATGGCCTTTAGAGGAGAGAGAAAGGGAGTCAAGCACTGCCTGGTAGACCTTTGTCCTCTGTCAGGCTGATGGGGGACCTTGATCCTTGTTTTTTTTTTTGTTTAGGAAGCAAATTTTTGATCATTATTGTTGCAATGATTTATTTATTCATTTATATCTAGTCTTGATTCTGTGAAAGAACACAGTATGATAGATAGAACCTTATCAGACGTGTTAAAAATTATGGGATTATGACATCATGATAGCATGAATGGGCGTGGTTATTGCATGATGTTGTTGTCTTCGTGTGGTTACTCTGTGCCCCAGCTGCGAACAAGGTGTTGCTTCTAATTGACACGACAAGCCATCAATAGATCATTAATATTGCTTTTTTTCACAGTATTGAGGGCATCCAAAACCATGTCCTGTTGTAATCATGAGATTACAGTGTGAATGGGCAGTCCTCAGTGAGAAAACTTCTGGGTGAGAAAGCGAAAACAAAGCACAGGACTCTCTTTTTATTAACTGTCCCATTTCAATGTTTTTAGGTTTGTTTCAGTGTTTGTGTGGTCATTTACTTTATTAATTTAGGTGTTTGGGGAGTTTTAAGTGTGCTCTCATCTTCTCATGAGAACCGCCAAAATCTTGTCCGTGCTAAATCATGGAAGTAAACTCCCATTCTTACAACGCTAGTGGTCATCATGTGATAATTTCATGGTGGTTCTTTTGGATAATTATAGTGATGTGTGATAGTAAGTGTAATAATGCCATTACACTTTCCTTATTCGTGCAATTACAGCATTTTTACATGCTAGTCGGATAATGTCCTTAGTCTCTCTTTGAGTCAGAGCTTTGAATGGTGCTTGAAAAAATGTTGGAAATGCACCAAAGCTCAGCACCGAGAGAGTTAAGTGTGTTTTAGGCCACCTCCAGATAGGGAAAAATGTCTCTGGAAGTCCCAGGTTTTCTTTTACAAACCAAATGTATCCTGGCAATCCTCATTCTGAAATATTTCCTGGCAACACCTGGCCTTACCAAGACTTCATTCCCATTCCCAGTTTGGTTTACATTAACCCAGGACATTCCAAAATGAAATGTACAATATTGTACTTGCTTATGTGTTTCTACTGTGTCAGACGCAGTAAAGCTGGCGACAAGTAAACACAGCTATTGTTTCCAGGACACAGATTCAACAGGGATAAAATGGGGGAAGAAGAATGTAAAACAAAATGATCCTAATACTTAAAGCACTTTACCACTTTTACTGCTATAAAAGTGGAACTAATTTAGTCCTGGGGCTTGCCTAAATGGTGAAAATACTCCTCATAGAATTTGAGGAAAATACCTTTTGTTCCAATGGGATCCATGGCGATTCGACATATTTTTTTCCAAAAACTCCAAGGAAAAAGCCTGTTACAGTAGTGCACTGGTGCCTCTGAGCATTTCAAGAGGACAATGCAGCAAAAGTTGTTGTAGCAGAGTTGAAATCATCAGGTGAAGAAATGAGCACACAGACACAGACGTGTGTCTAAACTACTTTTCTTTACTAGAGCATGTTGGAGCAATATTTACAATGAGTCTGAGATTCCTAGCATATAGACTGCATAATGCAGCACAATGTACAGTGCAGTCCTGCACTGTACAGCCCTGCACTGTACAGCCCAGACTGAATGCACACAGTCTAAGAGCTAACTCCAAGTCAAGTGTAGAAACAGTGGGCGGGATGATCTAGTTATACAGTACAGATACAGTGCAGTCATGGGTTATACAGTTAATGGTTCCTACACAGATAAGTCTTCATTCTTCAGTCTTCACATTTCCTTCCCATGGCTGTCTCTCAGACATAATCTAGATGGGCTAGCCAGCTGCATTTAGCCTGCTCTCTGCTGGCCCCTGCAGGCTCTTTACATATATGTTTTCAGTGATTGCATATCCCATCACCTTGACAAAGCCTTCACAACTTTTCCTGAAGTCTTAAAAAAACCTGCAAGGGAAATGTACATTCCTGCTCGTTGGGACAACTGATTCTATTTGTTGCACAGTCCTGAGAGTTGGTCTTTCCTGCTCCTGCATAGCCTAGCTTAGTTTAGAACCATTAGAGCATGTTCTTATCTCTAATGGAGTTTCTATAATAAAACATTTGTTTTCTATGCCCATTGGTGTAATTGCTCCTTAAACATATTGGCTAGCTTAGCATGTGTGCGCATGCACACACACACACACACACACACACACCCCTCAGTATATGGGCCAGGTGAGCTGGAGGAGGAAGAGGAATATCCTATAGTTCAGATGTTGGCTTGTGCTGAGCCTTGTCCTACTGCCTTGGGCTGTATTGTGGGTATTGAAAAATGACAAAGTGGATGGGAAAAGACTGTTGTCATATTTTGCAAACATTAGTATTACAGGCTTTAGTTATTTTTGAGAAACTAAAGACTAAAGGAGAGCCAACATGGTGTAACGGTTTGAGCATTGGACTATGACTCTGGAGACCAGGGTTCAAATCTCTGTTTCTCCATTTTGTCTTCACTGTTATGTAAATATAAGGTATCTCTGACCAGATAAACTTTTCCCAACATTTGCTCAAATATAGAACACTAGTGGGTTGTTTATGTCTAATATTAAATCTTATTCTACTCTGTACTTTATATTTGGGTATACCGTCAATTGTAAATAGCATTTGCATCTTCTTTTACAATCAAGAAATCTACACCATTCACAAACAGGATTATGACAACATTAGTCCAATATCTTATCAAAATAACTTCATTAGAGAGGGATAGTGTTTTTTAAAAAGCAGATTTTACAACTGCACATATACCTCATCAGACCGCCCACCATGTAATAAAGAGAAAAAGCTGCACCCAAACCATGGTATACGGCTTGTTTTCTCCTGTATCAGTAGCATCACCTCCAATTTAGTAGGGACAGTCCCCGTTAACCCTGTGTTATCCTACTTTCAGCTGCTTTTAAAAGGCCTCCTCCTCCTGCTTTCCCCCGCTTTGTACTCAGCTATCTCCAACTGCTGCAAACGGAGATCAAAACGCAATCTTGTTTTTCCCAGGAGGCTCAAGCAAAAATAAAGTGCTGCAGCCTCTCCTAGCTTGTGTGTTCTTTCTCATTAAAAACATTTCCCATCTTGATCACACTCTGATGTTGCTTGGACTCATGTGTCCTGGTTTCCATCTGAGAAATAGTGGGGGTATGCAGTAGCACTCTCTCTGGGCTTGTCTAGACAGGCAATGTACCCTGTCTTGCCCCTGTCTCAGAACCCTGCAGTCCATACGACACAGTGCATTTGTCCCATTCTGCTCTGGAGTAGATACGAGGCTGAGATGGGGAAAGGCAGGGTAGGGCATGATACAACATTTTAATAATACCTGTTTAAATCCCTTCTGACTGGGAGGAAACAGATCAGGCCCTGTGAGACCTCAGGAGTCCATCCTAACAGGTTGGTCCTTGCTGAAGCTGCCAGTCTGCCTAGCTCTCCCAGAAGGCAGGAAGGAATCCTGTAGCATGTGACCAAGGCTGGTCACATGCAGGGGGCCTTGGTCATATGTTGTGGGCCCCCTTCTTGCCTTCTGACAGAGCGAGGGAAATGGCAGTGGCGGCGGCTGCAGAGATGGGCTGTTGTGCCCATCAGGATGTCTTCCTGTTTCATAGAGGGAATTGGGGGGGGGCAGGCCTGATCCATGGCTAGGATACACCGTTGGGGAGCCTGGCTCATGTAGATGAGCCCTCTGTAGTACTCAGTATTTCTTATCTGCTATATGGCAACTGTACATGTATGACTATATGTTCAATAATAATGTTATCTATCTGTTCTGGCTGCCTCATTAAGCTTGCGCTGCCAAAACTGGTACCTCTCAAACAATCCCCCCTCTCTGCTAATGTCTTTGAAGCTTCTGCATCATTTTCTTCATGCTCATGTTGTTTCAAATGGCTATTATAACCCCCCCCCCATCTCTTATGCATAATGTCTGTAATTTCCCTCAGTCATTTTCCCACCTTCATATCTATCAGCTTTCCAGCAGCACAAATGTTTTTCCAATTGAACATTGAGTCTATCTGTATGTGCACAGCACACACACACTCTCACTCAGACAGACTCATACATTGTAAGATAAAGAGCTACTGATTATACTACTAGTATGGCAGCACATTATTTTTCTTATGTAACTATTTCTTATAAAGGCACTTCAGAAATCTTCCCGGGGAAGCAGAAACTAGAAGATTCAGATGCCTTTGGGCTCACAAGATTTTTTTTTTTTTTAAATAGAGGGGGTGGCAGTTGAAGGGCTGAGCTTGGAAAGTTACTTTTCAGGAAAAAGAATATAACATTGTCCTAAAGTTGAACACAATTGTGCAGGGGTGGGCTGATGCTCTGGGTCCCTGGAACATAGGAGGATGGAATAAGTAAAGGCATCATTCTGGATGAGTTCGCAACTGAATTGTGTTTAAGAACAAAAACAAATGACGAAATTAATGAGGTAGGGTTGATAACCCTCTGAAAGGAAGGGCAATGTTGTATACCCTCCAATTGTCCCAATTTGGCATGAACCATCCCAATTAATTCTCTATTGTACCACTTTTTCAGCTGTTTTAAAATGTCCCAGTTTCTCTCTCCCCCTCCCCCTTTATCCTTTTGTCCTCAGCTTACTTCAGTTGCAGCAAATTTAGGGGTTGTCTAAATGGAGAAAATACTCCTCACAGAATGCAAGGAGAATACAATCTGTCTCAATGAGATTCCACATCATTTTGATGTATTGTGAAGGAGGGGGGCCAAAACCACCATATACTGCACGGGAAAAGCCTTTGTTTTTTTTTTTAAACAGTGGGCAGGATGCTCATTCCTGCTCGTTGGGACAAGCAATTTGATTTGATTCGCTTTCCCTATATGAGTGGAAATTGAAAGCTGATTGGTTGGACATGTGCGGGGACAGAGCTTGCTAATAAGGCAAGTGCCCAGAGCTGCCATGTTGGATTTTCACCGTTATGAGCAAGTGCTTGCTAATAAGCAAGTGCTAATGTGATAAAACAGGTTTTTTTTTCATTTTGTTGTTGTTGTTGTTAAAATGAAAGGTTGCTCTTTCACACCTTGGATATGGTGAAAAAAAGTACTGTCTGGAGGTGGCAGACTGAGGTGAGTAAAAATGCAAGTAATTCACTTGCGGCAGCCATCTTGATTTGCAGGCATACCCATTTGCATAGCAAATGTAGATAGCTTCACATGCCTGTGGTCTGCTAAAACATCTGTTAAGACAAATAGCAGCTGCTGCAAATTGCCATTACTGCAGAGCGATCCACATTTTTTTTTTGCCTCGTATAGACAAGCCCTTAATTCAAACAGCCAAAGTAGTTGGCACTCAGTTAGCTCAGCAGGGGAAAGAGAAAGGGAGGCAGTGTTTTCCCTTCACAGTAGGCTCGGGCAAAAGCAAACTGCTGCAGTTTCTCCTAGCTTGTGTGTTCTTCTTCATTAGTAACTTTTGCCATCTTGATCACATTCTGATGTTTGGCCACAAATGTCCCAGTTTTCACCTGTGAAATGTTGGAGGTTATAATATCGATGCCTTGCCATCTCCCATGCATGTAAACCACAAAATACAAATAGAAAGATGGTGTTCTCTTGCAACTTAGAATTGTTTCCCAGCAGACAAGGTAAATCCCCCTTGGGGGAAAAATGTGTGCCTTATATTCTTTATGATATGATACACTTTATGTGAAAGTCCAAATGCCTCCTTAGACCAATGTCTCCCTATTGGTTTGTTTGACTCACTCCTCCTGCAAAAGTTGGGACTCAAGGCAGATTACAATAAGATTAACTAAAACAAGGGACAGATAAAAACACAGAACTTCATCATATTAAAATATAGTTAGACTAATCATGTTTAAACACAACACAGGTTGTATCCCCCTTATCTGGAATTCCAAAATCTGAAATATTCCAAATCTAAAATAGTCCACATTCTGAGATAGTGAGACCTTTGCTTTCTGATTATTCAATGTACACAAACTTTGTTTCATACACAAAATTATTTAAAATATTGTGTATAAAATTACGTTCAGGCTATGTGCATAATGTGTACATGAGCTTTATCGCACTACATTGTTATAACACTATTGTGGTAGCCATGCTCAGGAACTTACCAAAAATATATTTTAATATGCCTTTTCATATTGCTAATTGCCAATTGTTAACAAGTAATATGAACTGCTGAAATTGCAATGTTAGGAAGTTCTGTGTCTAAGGTTCAGCTCAGTTAGCAAACAATGCCAAAAGTTCTGTAAACAATGGTGGTCACAGAGACCTTAGTGGAGTCATTGCAAAATGCTTATCTTGCTTTAGTCTGTAACTGCTTTCCTGAAATGTAAACAGTATTGCAAGAAAGGGAAGTGCCAAATATGGACACCAGATGGGTGGAAGAAAGTGCTCCTGTTTGTATTTCACAACATACTGTATTTCTCTATAAAAAGTTGCTTTCAAAGTGACTCGGGGTTCTGACTCTTTGGAAGATATTCCAGTCAGGCCCACTGGTGTAATAAAACTCACTTTCCAATCCGTGGGTCTGCTGTTCCATGATTTCTGCATCACTATTATTCCATTTTAATTGCCCTGGCTGCCTCTTGTGGAATCCTGGGATTTACAGTTTAGGGAGAGGCATTTAGGATTTTCAGCCAGAGAGCTCTTAGGCTTCCCTAAACTACAAACTCCAAAATACCTCTAGTCCCAAGCATTTCAGATAAGGGAGACTCAATCTGTAGAATTAAAAGCAATTTAAAAGCATCTCAATAAAATAAAGCAGCCAGCTCATGAGAAAAGTTCAAAGAAGCTCATGGGAATGTTTTAAGACCGCTCCTTACTTCTGACCCAGTCACTATCTCACTGTCTTCTCCTTTCCCCTTTGACAGTGTTGCTCTTAAGTCTTTCTCCCACTGGACTGGATGTACGGATGCCTGTTTGCCAACCCTTTTTGACAGCAACAACTTTTCGGTATTACTTATTTTATCTTATTTCACACACATTCATCTATTTCACACACTCCTAAGCCCAAATGACAAGTTATGGGGTTTGCTTGACTTCTACTGACCTATATTTCCTCTTGAATGTTTTCTGGAACATTTAGTTAAAGTTGATATGTGATGTGAAGTGACTGCTGAACATATTCCTTTCCCTGCAAGCAACAGCAAATGAAATGTGTGCATGCACATGTGTGTGATGTGTGTGGGGGGGGGGCAAAGATCCATCTGTTAGAATGAACTGAGGTGGAATTGAGAGCATGGAAGTTTTGCTTTTAGTTCATCTTCTAGAATCCCCCAGCCAGCATGAACAGTGGGGATTCTAGAAGCTGCAGTTCAAAAGTAGAATCATAGAGTTGGAAGAGACCACAAGGGCCATTTTGTCCAACCCCCTGCCATGCAGGAATACACAATTAAAGCATTCCTGACAGATGGCAATCCAGCCTCTGTTTAAAAACCTCCAAAGAACGAGACTCCACCAGACTACAAGGCAGCCCATTCCTGTCTAACAGCTCTTACTGTCAGGAAGTTCTTCCTAATGTTTAGATGGAATCTCTGCTCCGATAGTTTGAGTCCATTGTTCTGTGTCCTAGGACATTATCAGACTAGCGTCTTAAAATGCTCTAATCACACGAGTAAGGAAAGCAGAAACATAGTGGCATAGTCAAAGTAATTTTTGCATGTTGTTGTAACTGTGGGATTAAAATTCTCACACAATAACACTTGTCATCACATTGCTTTCTATTAACACAATACTTACAATTTGTAGTGCCCCACATATGCTCCCTCAAGGGAAAATGTTTACTTACTTCCTTTATCTCCCATGGGCATGATTTCGGTGGGTCTTGTGAGAAGACATGACTTTGCTGAAAGACTACCCAAATCCCTTATTTTTAAAAGTTAAGAAAAGCATAAGCACTTAAACAAACCTAAAAATGTGTCCAACCCCCCCCCCCCACAAAAAACAAGACAGATCATTAAAAGAGTGTCCCGTGGCAAGTTTTGCCATTCTCAACAGGAAGTGTTCTCACTGGCAACAGGGAGACACGAAAGAGGACAGCCCATTCACACTGTGATTTCACTATTACAGCAGGATGTGTTTTTGCACGCTCTTCAATACTGCAAAAACAGCAGTATTGAAGAGCAATTGATGGGTTGTCCCATGAACTGAAAGTGACAATGGCGTCTGGAGCATGCAATGAGCATGCTAAGACTACAGAGATTATCAGACGTGGCAAAAAATGCATCAAACCGCATAGAAGAACAGGAAGGGGCAACCTTATCAGATGACGTTGTCCTCCAGTGTTCCGGGGGCATGGCACAGGTGTGAGTAAGGCATCCCTTTTTATCAGCGGCTTCTCCCCTTCAGTACAAAAGGGAAGCCTCCTCTGTGGCAGCACTACACCCCCAGAACAACACGACACAGGCATCTGGTATGGTTGCCCTTTCTGTTCTTTTAGCGATCTTCTGACACAGTTGGGAATATGATTTTTTGGTGTGTGCCCCTGCATCTGATAATCTCTTATGATGTCATGCAATAAGGGGGGGAACCCCTTTGCATTCACATGGCATGGTAATAACACAATTTTTGCTGTGTCTGATAAAGCCTCTAAGGAGATTATCACAAAGCGTCCTAAAACCTGACCCTGTCCCTGTACCGCCAATCCTGTCCCACTCTTGTCTCTGTACCGTTTTTTTTTTTTAAATTCAGACCTAACTTGGAGCCACGAAGAAATGGCTCCCCTTCCTTCTGGCAGTCAAGGAACTGAATACAGCTCACACGGAGCTGTATTCACTTCCTTATTTGAAATCCCGGGCCGTTCTCATAAAAGAACGAGCACCGGGGGAAATTAAAAAAAAACACAGTGAAGGAAAGAAATAAAAGTGACAGCAAGCACAAAAATAAAATTAAAAAACACAAGTAACCCGGGGAGGTAGGGAAAAAAGGCTGTCACTTACCACCTCATCCCGATCGCACCCAGAAGTGTTCAGGAGAGACCTCCCATTCGTGGCTGGCATTGCACCAGCATAACAGGGCATCTTTTCATATGCCTGTGATTCGGAACTGGCACCTTATTAACAATTAAAATCATTAATAAGAGGAAGTGGGGGTGGGAACAGGAGCAGAATGGAATAATCACAGGACAGGGATGACGTCATGTAAAAGGAAAGCCTTTTACCAATCTCTGGTCATCCCTGTCCTGCTATATTTGAGCCGTCTGATAATCTTCTAAGTCTCCAGAGCAGCAGAAAACAAGCTTGCTCCATCCTCAGTATGGCATCCCTTCAAATATTTAAACATGGCTGCCATGTCACTTCTTAACCTTATCTTCCACAGACTAAACATACCCAGCTGCCTAAGTGACTCCTTATAGGGCATGGCTTCCAAAGCCTTGGGCAGTGTTGGATGTAATTCTGTAGCCAGGAGAAGAGAGCTGAAATCATGGGAAACATCAGCTCTTTTCTTCTAGCTGTGCTGCTTCCTGACCCTCCCCTGTTAGTAAATCCAGTGCTTAAGAACTACATGGGGGGGGGGATCGAGGAAGACAAGGAAATGTTTAAGTGGAAAATTCTACTCCACGCATGTGATGTAGGATCTCACCCAGGAAATCATAATTCCCAAAAGCTCCCCACCCCCATGCTATAGTGGAAGCCTGCATAAGATCAAGGCTATTATTCTAAAAGATCTTGTTGCTTTCATTAAGATGATGAAATGGATTTGTGGCAGTCACTTGAGCAATGTACATCAAGAGCCAGCTCGGTATCTTCAAAGTTTTAAAAGATCCCAAGTTGGCTTTTGATATATATTATTCAGGTAGTCCCCACATTTTGAAAGAGTGTGCTGCTCCCTGTTTCACTGTAGCAGCTGAAGACTTCACATGGTTCTGCCTGGGGGCAAGCTTTTGATGATGTACTCGGCAATTATCATCTGCTGTTTTGTGTGTCACGTACTATTTGGACAATACCACTCAGTAGTATATTATGTCATGTCTTACAGGCATAGATCACCCTTATTGTACAATATAGCTTGTAACCTCTCTGGCCAACAGCTCAGTTTCCCTGAGGGCTGCTTTGTGATTAGAATCAGAAGAGGAAAGAGTCAAAACATTGACTGTTAAAGCAGTCTACTGGCAAGCCAATGCAATTCTAGGCTGCATCAATAGGAATATAGTGTCTAAATTGAGGTAAGTAATAGTGCCACTCTATTCTGCTTTGTTCAGACTTCAACTGGAATACTGAGTCCAGTTCTGGGCACCACAATTCAAGAAGGATATTGACAAGCTGGAATGTGTCCAGAAGACGGAGACCAAAATGGTGGGAGATCTGGAAGAATGGAACAAGCTTGTTTTCTGCTGCTCCAGTGTGGTGGAGTCTCCTTATTCAGAGGTTTTTAATGGGGGTTGGATGGACATCTGACGGGAGTGCTTTGACTGAGTATTCCTGCATGGCAGGGGGACTGGATGGTCCTTGTGGTCTCTTCCAACTCTATGATTGTATGATTCTATGAATCTAACCCCCCCCCAATATTCTGGTTCTGCTTACTCTTGACATGTTGGTTCCAAGAGCTGCTCTGAACAGAAACATTCCATGTAGTCTAGAGGGCTTAGATTGTTATCTGGGTTAGAATGGAGCCCTAGCAAGCCAAACCTCTGCATGTATGGTTCCTTGAATATGGGTGACGTATTGGGAGAGAGGCAGGGTGATAAGTATATAAGTAAGTATGACTCGAGAGATCAAATCAATTTCTTTTGAGAAACTGGGATAAAATTATTGCTTGATGGACTATCCACACTGTGGTGTTACTAAAGCTGGTGTCATCCCTCCCTCCAATGGTGTCACCTGGTGTGGTTTGGCCTCTCCACACACCCCTAGTGCCACCATTGTATCCACATGTGGTTGTTTCAATTAGCCATGCGCAGATATTATTGTGTGAAGGCTCCAGAGCTTGGAATTGACTTGGCCATAGCCCACATTGGCTTGGGGGATTCTGAAAGTTGTGGTCCAAAAAGTAACATTCCCAGGCTTTGGAATGTTCTGACACACACTCAAACTAATCTTCAGCCAGTACAATCTGTATTTCAGACAATCTGTCCAAACTGTAGGTTGATCCACAACATGCCAAGCTAAACTCTGTATATGTACTGCTTTGTCTGTAGAAAGACCTCAGCGTATGGACTCACAAGCCTCCAAGGAGTTTTTAAAATTCATCCCATCAAGCCAGCTATCTGTGAAAAGAAATGCATGGCAAAAGCAGCCTCACTTAGCAATTGTTATCTACTGTTTTCCTGAATCTGCTCTTCTGGGGAGGTGATGCTTTTTGTCACACTGTTGACAAAATTCATTCCATCAAGCCAGCCAGAATTTTTAGTTTGTGTTGTTGTTGTGTGTAGAAGGTGTATATTTAATGACAGAGTGCATATTTTGCAGAAATTCCCAGGTTTGATTCCTGTAAATTCCAGGGAGGGCTGAAAAAGATTTCTGAAATGCTGGAGAGTTTCTGCTAGTCAACATGGACAATATTGATCTAGGCTGGATGATATTGACTTGTGTGATAAAGGAGAGTATCAGACACGGTGAAATGCGGCAAACAAACAAACAAACAAACACATTGCAAACCTCATCAGAAGAACGCAAAAAAACCAGGAAGGGTGACATTATCAATGCCCACATTCTTAGCCATTCCTGGGGTGTAGCATTGGATTCACAAGGCTTCACTTTTATATTGACGGGGCTAAGCTGCCAATAAAAAGGGGTGCTTTATTCACGCCCATGCTATGCCCCCAGAATGCTAAAGGATAACACCATCTGATAATGTCACCTGTTTCTGTTTTCATAGCATTCTTCTGACACAGTTTTTGCCATGTCTGATAATCTCCAAAGCTGGATGCTGTCTGGGAGTCCTGCCTCCACCCCCACTATGAAATAGTAAAGGGAGTATGCATCTGCCTTTTGAAACCAGATTGTCTGGCATGTCAAGCAGGCATTAAAAAGACCTAAACACATGTAGCCCCAGATTCCATGTGTGTCTGTCACCAGAAGGATTATGATCATTCTAAGCTTTCCATTGTATAGAATAGTCAGGATGTCTTTTTTCATATGGGATGAGATGAAGTTTTGAGTTGCTGGTATTTCTTGGAGGGAATGCAGCCTTTACCGACTGGCACACAACAACTCTCTTCCCATAACATTTTTAGCCACTGCCAATTGTAGAACAACATAATCTTTATTGAAGAAGATACATCACTCAGCTTGGAGGTTTGTATTTAATCAAGCCAATTAGCAATTTAATCTTGTTAAAAGCCACAATAATTGCATCATTATCAAATCAAGTGGCAATATGAAGATGTCAGCTTAATAGCTGATAATAACCCCTCTTGATAAGGAAATGAACCATCCAACCTCTGGATGGCTGTATTCACCTTCCGCTCATCCATCTCATTTCTTTCTAATATGAATATTTTCCCCAACTCCACAGACAGGCAATATATAGTCAGGAACAGACCTTCTCAGTTTTTCAGATGAGAAAGAAAACATACCCTAGAAGGGAGGCATCGGGGAAACTCCTCCTTGATCCGTCTGAGAGATTAACATTCCTTCTGCTTGGTATGAATTTGGTTTCCTTTTTTGGCCAGAGTGGTATTGCAGAGAACACCAGAAAGCAGTCCAGAGGTTATTGGATTCCAATTCCTATCGGCATCCAGACAGCATGGCCAATAAGTCCAGGATGAAAAGGAATGGGGGAACAACAACATAGGACTCCAATGGGCCACCTTCAGGTTGTCCACCGCTTAGGTTCTAGGTGAGAATGTAAATTCTTACTATGGACTTTATCAGACTAGTGTCTAAAAACACTATAATTCCACAAATGAGGAAAGTAGAAACATAGTGGCATTATTACACTTATTATCACATGTTGCTGTAATTGCGTGAAAGAACTGTCGTGGAATTATCACACAACCACCACTAACACTTTAAGAATGAGACTTTACTCCTGTGATTTTTAGCATGGGAGGGATTTTGGTGGCTCTCATGAGAAGATGCAAGCCTGCTTAAAAGCACCCAAAACCCTTTAATTTGCATTCTAAACAAATACTATACACAAACAAACAAATCAAAAAATGTGCAAAGAAACTGGGACAGTTCATAAAAAGAGTGTCCTGTGGATAGCGTTCATGTTCTCACCCAGATGTTTTCTTGATGGGAATGGGGAGGGGGAAGAGGACTGCCCATTCATGCTGTAATCTCGCAATTACAGCAGCACATGTTTTTGCATGCTCACCACAAAAAGAGAACTATTGAGGGCTATTGATGTCTTGTCCTGTCAATGAAAAGCAAAGCCTTATTCACGGCTGGAGCAGTTTGACCACACGAACATGACAATGTCATGCGATAGTGGAAACCATTTGCGCTACTGTAACATTGAGATTGTGCAATTTTTGCTGCATCTGATAAAGTCCTTACTGTATTATTGTTCTCAGGTGTAAGTATGAATAATTTCCATAGCTTACCCCAACTTCAAAGATAATGAAGATTCTTGTGTAGTATTTATTCACACTTTGCAAAGTGTTCCAGGGAATTATTCAGCACAGAAATATATGTGAAGGAACTTTTGCACAGAACCCATAGTTTTTGTGCAAAAAGCATGTCTTCTGTCCAGGTAACAGGGTTTTCTGGGTAAAGTACACTATTTGCTGCACAGAAGATATATTTTCTGGGGAGAAACCCTCCCCACCACATATATTTCTGCACAGAATAATATTCTGGAACATTTTGCAAAGTGCAAAAATGCTGATAGAAAAATATACAGAACTCAGAACTGTATCCTTTCCAGTGGGGTTTTCTGAGTGCCAGGGAACTATATTTTCTTGGCTGGGAAACAAAAATGAATATTGTTTCAATCCACAGGTCTAGGTAAGGGATGGAAATTGTGTGCCCACTGATGTTGTTAAACTACATTACTCACTGCTAGCTATGCTGGCTAGGGCTGATGGGGCTCGCAGTCAAGCAATATCTGTAGGACCATATTATTCCCACACCTGTTCTAGGTTAAAGACTTAGTGTGGAAACAGATTCAGGTACCCTAAGGCCCAGGAACCAAAGATAAGTCAGTTAGCCTGCAGTTCACTATGCTCAAAAGCCCAGATGTATAAACTCACCCCAAAACAAAAAATAAATAAATAATGTGGGCTCCACTTGAATCAAAATAGGTGTTCCTGTGACACTATTTATTTATTTATTTATTTTTATTTATTTCATTTCATTTTTATGCCGCCTTTCTCTCTAGATGGGACCCAAGGCTGCTTCGATAAAACAGTTTAAAAATACTATATATATATATATATATATATAGTTAAAATATTATAAAATCAGATTAAAACATATTATAGAACAGATTAAAAACTAAAACATACAAAATAAAACAAGCCCAGCCGCTTATACATTAAAAGGCTGCTTAAAAAGAAAAGTCTTTGCCTACCAGCAAAAGGAAATTAGGGTATTGCAGGACATTCTGAAGAGTGTTCTTCTTCTTTCTTTTTTTGGAAAGGAGAATATAAGATCGTACAGGGGTGCTGCGCTGTGGAACTGGAATCCAGAAGCATGCATCCTGCTTTTACCATTTTGTGCCAGCACAGAATAGCAAATCCTCAATTTCATCTTAAAATCCATTTTAAAACAAGGTGGCCAGTGAGCATGAACTTTACTTTAAATTGAATCTGAAGGGTGGCTTGTTTCCCCACTGCAGCACTGTACTTAAATTCAGCAGTGAGACCTGCAAATGTTGGAAATCAGCACATGTAGACTGCAGGCAAAGTAGCCTGGGCTTTAGGCTACTTTGGTTCCTAGGATAATTGTGGAATCACAGTTGGCTGAGCAGCCTGATTCTGGTCCTCCCCCATGAGGCTTTAACATCACGTGTGCAATGTTCAGTGTCCATCACATGTTTCTTAAGTCTCTTGCTGAATGCTGTCCCTATCCTAATGATCACATCAGCTGATAATTAACATGGAGGAAATGAGCACCATAAATACTCTTGGAAGCCACAGTGAAAACCATAATCATGGGGATCAGGCAGGCTATGGAGCTCGGGCAATCTTGGCTCAAGACATTTTGCAATAAGATGGCTCTCCTTTCTTGTTGCATGTGAAAAAGCTAACTGGACTGTTATCAGCACTGGCAGTGGGACAGCATCCTCAAACACATCTAAATAAAGCTGATTAAGGACTTTTTCGGATGCATGAAATATACCGCAAGCAGCCTCGTCGTGTTGCGAGGCTGCTGTGCTGCAGAGCATCTGTTTCGTATGAAGCTCGCCCCTGGCAGTACTGTTGCGGTACCGCGGGGAGAGTTGAACATCATATTTCCTCGATTTTTAAGAACAATCAACTTTCGTTCTTAAAAATCGAGGAAATATGATGCTCAACTCTCCCTGCGGTAGCGCAACAGTACTGCCAGGGGCGAGCATCATACGAAACGGACGCTCTGCAGCACATCAGCCTTGCAATGCGACGAGGCTGCTTGCGGTATATTTCATGCATCCAAAAAAGTCCCAAGGCCTTTTTCTAACGAGGAAAAAAAACTCCGAGGAGGTTGGGAGAAGAACGGGGCTGTTGTGCTCACAGTGCCCATTTCAGATGGTGCCATCCTCGTCACGACCTTTCCCCATGCTTCTGTGCTGCAGGCGCCACTTTTTATTGATAGGGTTTTTCGTCAATAAAAGTGGCGCATTTCTCACGCCCGCAGTACGGAGGAAGCATGGGGGAAGGTCAGGAGGAGGACGGCATCATCTGAAATAGGGTGCTGTGAGCACAACAGCCCCGTTCTTCTCCCAACCTCCTTGAGGGGGTGTCTCACTTTTGAAAAAATCCTAACTTAGGAACCTTGTAATAAACTACATGATACACAGTTTTTCCCGCCTACACCTTGCTGCTGCCTCCCAGCATCTGCTGCCTGGAACAACCACTTCATTTTGCCTAATGGTAGGGCTGTTCCTGAGTTGGAAACTGTGTAGTTTAGCAATAGATCAAGTCTCAGGGAAATTAAATCTGAACAATTTAGCAGACAGCATTGGGACTGAATGTCATTGCTTTATTGCAACACAGTGCAGTTCAGATGTAAAGCTAAATGTAAATGGCCATCAGAAAAGAATGTAGAGACTCAAGGAAATAAATTAGATTCTATTGTATTTGATCTTAACTCAGGACTTTATCAGACAAGCCTCTTTAAACGTTCTTTTGCTGACATAAGAAAATCCATTTTTATGCCAGCAAAAGAATGCCCCCCACACACTTACCTTCTCTTCCAGCAGAAGGCTTCCCCAGCAATGAAGAGGAAATGAACGAAACCCAATTCGCTTCCTTGTTTGAAATCCCGTGAGACTTCATCATGCGGGAAATTCAAACATAAAAAAATAAAACATTGAAAGTGACACAAAGCACAAAAACACACTTAAAACTTCCAAGTAAACCAGGGAAGGTTTAAAAAAGTATGTCACCTACCTGGATGTTGTGATATCACCAGGAAGTGTTCTGGTCAGTCTGGCCATTGACAGAGAAAGTATGAGACCCGCCCCCCTGGGTCTTTTTTTGCTGCTATGGTGGCAAAAAAAGTCACAGCTAATCTCTTGATGGCTTGTTCCATCAATAAAATAGATTGGCTTATTGGCAGAACATAAACATGAAAGGGTGACATCATCTGATTTGCGCACCCTTTTGCATTTATGTGGCATCGTTATGACACCATTTTCTGTGTGCCTGATAAAGTCTTCAGACTAGTTTAGGAATTTTGGGAATTAGGGATTTTTTATTGGAATAAGACCATTCTACTGAAAAATACACCTGATCGCAAAAGGCCGTAACAATAACGCAATAATAATAATAATTGTTTTCCTCTTTTCTTACTAATACAAAAATAAAACTATCTATCCTAACACTAATATATTTTTCCTCTTAATCTAAACACACTATAATTTAGGGGCTACATAGGGACCATGAAAGTCCTCCCCAACCCCGTTTACTGGTAAGCAGACACTGGGATCGACAGGTATCAATTCCTGTTGGTCAAGAAGCAGCTGCCTGACATTCCCACCCCATGTCATGTGTGAGAGGGATTCGCAACATTGATTCTTTTGCTGTCTATCATTCCTGAGATCACTCATGGGAGTGGGTTGGGAACATCAGGCAGCTGCTTCTCAATTGATAGGGGAATGAACCTTTGTCAATCCCAGTGGCTTCTTACTGGTAAATGAGGCTGGGGTTGGGCTTCTGGCTGGAAGTTATAGTAAGTAATGTAGCGCATAGTTACAGTGCTATGTAGTACAGAATGCTCATACAGGATTCTGCTGTATGTTGTCATATTAATGCTCCACAGGCAGTTAATGGGGCCACAACAGTCAATACCAGCTATCACCTAGTTCAAAGTTTAATATCAGCTATGTGATGCTAAAAACAAAACAAAAAAAACCAAAAACCTTTAACTGAGCACCAACTCTTAAAGAAAGTATACATTTGAAAAAGAGAACGGAAGTGTGGCTACTTTTAATAGCATCCTGCCCTCTGGTGACAAATTGGCAGCACAGCATCAATGAAAAACTATTATTTGTTACTGAGATGAAAAGGGTTGTCCTGGTTACCTATTTCCTTCTACAGGTCATGAGAGAGATAGCATATTTGGTAATATTCCCCAAGTGCAAGAGTAATCCTTAAAAAAGTCACCCCAGGAAAGGGTTGCTTTCTGTGATTGGGGTTGTCATACTTCAGTTTTCCAGATCTGGGTAGCATAATTTCCACATTTTTCAATGTCATATAATAACACAATTTTTCATATTATGCAAATGAATCACATTAATTGTTGAATTCCTTTAATATTACTATCTTTCATCCTTGATACCATGGTATATTGCCCTGTACTAGCTCTTTCAAAAGTCAGTAACTCTTTGCTCATAAAACAATTGGGGTTACCTTCATTTTCTGAAGGGCTAGTGACATTTAAAAAAAAGCCTTAAAATCCATGCCAGCTAATGGTTCAGATGAGACCTGAGTAGAGTATCTAGAATCCCAGTAACATCAGGATATTCTGGGCATATGACAAGCCTATGACTAGAGATAATGGAATGGTAACAGTGCCTTTTTATTTCTGCTGTTTTTCAATCAATGGTTTCTTGCCACTTGCTTCCCAAGAAGGAGGGAGGGCAGGACAGGTGATAAATGTAAGGCAGTGGCTTAGAGCAGGAAAGAAACCAGAAGAGTAAATGTGTTGAAGAATGAACATTTTCTTCCTGTTTCCACTTCCAGTTTTTCCCAAGTTTCCCCCAGAGAGAGAGAGAGAGAGAGAGAGAACGGGGTTTGTTGATCTAGAAGAAGCATGTGAATACAAACAAGTGCTTGTAGGCATGATCTTAAAATGATTTGCCGCAGTTGGCCTTTTCAATACAATAGATGTTGTTGCTGGAACCGAAGAGTAAGGATCAAAAGGAATAATTTTGTGTTTCTGTATTTATTCATGCTGCCCCAAATCTTTGTTTTTAGTTTATGATTGTGATGTTAGCTTTCCTTTGCCACTTTCTGTTTTCTGAATAATGTTGTTTATGGATTCAAAAGACTACTTTCCTGCATTTACAGGTCCTTCATACAAACACTCGATGCCTTACAGTTTCTTCCTGGGATCAAAATACAGCTTTCCTATCTTTTTGTGAAAGATTACTTGCAAGAGAAGAGTATGAATTTTTAAAATAGATCTAATCATTTTCACTTAGAGTGATCCATAAGAGAAAAGGGTGATGTGCTTCAAGATGCAGAGAGATAGCCTTTGTTAGATAAAAATGTATTTTGGCCTGTGGATACTTTTAAGGCCTGTGGCCAGTGTCACCTCCCCCACCAATGGCCTTTCTGCAACCCTCTAGTGCCTCCACTACTTAAGGCCTTTTTTTCAAATCAGAACTGCAGCAGTCTCTGAGCCAAGAACTTCAGAATCATTTACTAACAACAACACCGCCATTTAGGATTTTGCAATGTGTCTCCCTTTTCTTTTGTGGATTTCATTGGATACTTACCAGTTTTTGCTCTTTTTATTTCTTCTTCACCACCCATGGTGACCCTGATTCCTTCCCCACCAAACTTAGTGAGCACCAATTCTCCACAGGCTTCATATTCTGGAATGTTCTGGATTAACCAGGGCAGCTGGTAGATCTGGGAATAGGAATAATTCTTTTCTAAGTTTCTTCTTGAAGGAAACAACAAGTAATTTTTACCATTTTCTTCCTGCTGCTGTCTTTGAAAACTGCAGTTTGTGAAGCCTATTTGCAATTCAGGACTAATTCTGTGCAAAATTCACATTGGTTGTTTTGCACAGAAAACAGCATTTTTGTCTGCAGGAAATGTTTTCTGAGCAAGAAATGATATTTCTCTGCAGGAAGTAATATTTATGTGTACCCCCCCCCATCATTTTCTGCACAGGATATGCTGTTTCCTATACAGAAAATGCTGTTTTCTGTGCAAAACAACGAAGTTGAAATTTTATACAGTATTAGCCCCAAACTGCAAAGATTCTGACCAATCCAGGGGCTCATCTACACAAGTTCCCCCAAAACGTAATAGCAACTTGCAGCAGCTGCAATTTGTCTTAATGGTGGTTTTGCCTGCTGAAGCCTCCATAAGCTTTGTATGCAAGATGGCGGCTGCAAACGATTTACCCATATTAGTACCTAGCTGCCACTGAATATATATATATATATATATATATATATATATATATTTAAAAACAATGTCTATGGTGTGCTGCAGCCATAGAGCAATTTTTCTATTTTACAGCGTAGCAAAACAAACTAGAAACACATTTTATCGCCTTAGCGATCACTTGCTAAGGCAGAAAAATGGTGCCTCTGGGTGCTTGCCTTGTTAGCTTGTCCAGCCAATTAGGTTCACACTTCCTGTACAACTGGAGAGAGATTCATTATGATGGGGAATACACTGTTTTTGAAAAACTCCAGGAAGAGCTGCAAAGGCTTTTCCTCTGGAGTTTTAATGTTTTTTTGCCCCCTCCTTCCGAAAACAGCTTAACGCTGCTGGATCCCATTAAGACATGTCTTCTCCTCAAATTCCACAAGGAGTATTTTCACAATTTAGACAACCCCCCAGGATTCTTCTCATCTGGGATTTTCAACACTCAAAAACTGCCCCCCCCAACAAATATCTTTTCCATCCCTACCTGGGAGTGGTAGATTCACTCTGAATTTACTACTGCTCTTTCCAAGTTGAATGAAAGCTCTGCTAGGGCTGGACATGAGTTTAGCACCAACAGAGATTCAACTAATTCAACTTGGAGCAACTATGGGAGGACCAGGGCCAAAATGTGCAATGGCAGATCCACTGCCTCCACATAAAATGACCGATATTTCTCTGCAGGCTTCTTCTCAGACTATTAACATTTAACAGACCCTCAGCTTGTTGAAGGCCATGTCACTGTATAATCTGAAATATGTTTCTGCCAGTGAAGACTCTAACAATGTTCTAAAAATTGCTTGGCTTATATGATTTGCCATATCACTGGTCTGTATAAATTGCTGAATAAAGTAGATTCCCCCCAAGTGATTAGAAGTGGCAAAGCTGTTATGTAAGCAAGTTTATTTATCTGTTCTCCAAATCAACATGGTTCCTTGGAGTCATCCTGGATACATTGGAAGCACAGCTAATGCTGCTCCTGAATGGAGAGTGAGTGATCCTGGAAGAAGGAGTAGAAGGAATTAGACAAACAAAAATAAAGGAAAGTAGGTCTTTCAAAGGTCTTCCAAAATGCTAGTTTCCAAGACAGAATGTTTGTTTCTTTCCACAAACCATGATTCATGTACACCTTCTCCTTATATGAGTAGTGTGCTATAGTGGTTTAAGCGTTGGACTAGGACTCTGGAGACCAAGGTTAGAATCACCGCTTGGCCATAGAAAAACCACAGGGTGACCCTGGGCAAGTCACACTCTCTCAGACCCAGAGGAAGGCAATGGCAAAACCCCTCTGAACAAATCGTGCCAAGAAAACCCTATAATATGTTTGCCTTAGAGTTGCCATGAGTTGGAAATGACTTGAAGGCACACAACAACAATAACAACACAGTGCTGAATTTATGCAAGATAGTGGCTTCTCTCCCATTAAAGGGAAATCAGGAACTTTAAGCAGAATTACCTGAATGGATCTGGCTGCCAAATATGGAAAAGATGGTGGCTAGTGTTTCTTATGTCAATAAGACATTGCACCTACCCTGGGATTTAAAAGTATCTGACCATGGTGCTGAATCTGTTTTGGGCATAGGATTGAGCACTTTGAATAGCTAAATTCAAATTAACATCCAAAGCAGGCTTACTGCTCCAACTCTTTTGGAGGCCACCTGCCACAACTGTACAGAAAGTATATCTCAAAATTCTGAACTCTACATAGCAGACTGATTGGGAAGTAATTTGCAGGCTCAGATTTAGTTCCTTTATAAAATATATGGGAACAATTATAACATTAAGCCCATTGATGGGTATTAAGCCCATCAAGTCAGTGAATAAACATAAAGCTGTCACCAAAGGGGCCCACCAGCCAATATTAGATCATTAGATCAGTAGATCATTCCATCCTCTCGGATCGCCTGAGGGGTTTAGGAATTGGAGGCACTGCCTTGCAGTGGTTCCATTCCTTCCTCTCAGGCAGATCTCAGAGCATGAGGCTTGGGGACAGTTGCTCTACCAGATTAGAGCTTAATTGTGATGTTCCTCAGGGTGCCATTCTGTCCCCAATGCTATTTAACATCTATATGAAGCTGCTGGGAGAGATCATTCGGAGGCATGGAGTGGCGGTGTCATCAGTATGCTGATGACACCCAGGTATACTTCTCCATGTCTCAGTCGTCAGCTTCGACTTCAGATGGCGTCTCTCCTCTCAATGATTGTCTTAAAGCAGTAATGGACTAGATGAGGAAAAACAAATTGAGACAGAATCCAGACAAAACTAACAGTTACAGACCCTAAACCAGGCCTGGGAATACAACTTCCAATCCTGGATGGAACTACACTCTCTCCAAGGACTGTGTTCGCAGTCTGGGGGTGCTCCTGGACCCATTGCTCCAGATGTCTAATCAGGTAAATGTGATGGTCAGGAGTGCCTGTTATCAACTTTGGCTGATACGCCAGCTGCGCCCTTTCCTGGAAACCAGGGACCTCAAAACTGTGGTACATGCACTGGTAACCTCCCATCTGGATTTCTGTAATGTGCTCTACATGGGGCTACCCTTGTGCTTGACTCAGAAACTTCAACTAGTTCAGAACATGGCAGCCAGGTTGATTTCTGGTGTTTCCAGAAGAGAGAATATAACACCTGTGCTAAAAGCTCTCCACTGGCTGCCTATTAGTTTCCGGGCACAGTACAAGGTGTTGGTTATGACCTTTAAAGCCCTACATGGCTTGGGTCCAACTTATCTCCGGCACTGCCTCCTTCCGTACGACCCTCCCTGCGCACTTCGGTCCTCTGGGAGGAATCTGTTACAACCTACAAAAACAAGGCTGTTGGTGACCTCCCAGAGGGCCTTCTCTAATGCCGCTCCCAGATTATGGAATGGCCTGTCGGACGAGATCCATCTTATTACCGCCTTAGACAGCTTTAAAAAGCTGTCAAGACGGATTTTTTCCAGCAGGCCTTTCCTGAATAACTATCCCGGCCCAAGACTCTGCTGTCCTTTCCCTCTGAACTGCAAATTGGATTTTTTTTACTATTGTATGTTTTAAACCCTTTATAATTTAATATTATTTTAAGGGGCGGGTGGGCTAGGGTATTGTAATTATGGACTTTTTATATTGTAAGCTGCCCCAATAGTGTTGCAGAAGAGCGGGATAGAAATAATAATAATAATTAAATTTCAAGAATTCTAGAAATAAGGGCCTAACTTGTCTTGGTGACATAGGGCTCATCTACATGAGCCAGGATATGTCGGCTCCCCACTGGCCCATTACCTTGACAAAACAGGCTGAAGTCTAAACATGAATGCCAGCCCATTGCTAGAGCTGCCACCACCACCACCGTTTTCTTTTTGCTGACTCGGAGACAGGAAGAGGGCCTGCAACATGTGACTGAAGGCTCACTGCATATGACCAGCCTTGGTTCCAGGAGAACCAGGGAACTGGCGGCAGTAGCAACGGGCGGCATGCTAGATGAGTTCCTGCAGATACATGGAGCCCGATCTGGGCTTTGGCTGCCTATAATGGAGCAAACTGGATATTATTTTATCACGTTGTTTCGGGTCCCACCCTGTCTTCTCCCCATCTCAGCACCGTATCTGTCTAGGGGTGTTGAGCAATGCCTTGGGGCAGAACAGGACAAATGCACTGTGTCGTATGGACTGCAGGGCTCTAAGAGGCGAGCAAGACAGCGTATTTAGCCCACATAGACAGGACAGTGGTGTTTTTTTCACACACTGTGCAAGGAGGTATACTCTATCTAGTATGTCCTTGAGTGACTTTTTTTCTCCAGCGGTGCAACAGCACCTAGACACCATCCAGGTACTGACTCAAATGGTTTCAGGGATGCACATGGTGACATCCAGCTGCTATTACATGGCTGGAGAGAAAGGAGGCTCACCCATATCTTCAAGTAAGTGGAATTCAAATAGAATCTCAGCCAAGAAATCCAAGTACTTTATTGTATTCCAATGGAAGGATTAGATTTTTCAGCTTAGTTACTGGAATTGGTATGTAACTGATTATTTAGATAAGTTTTATAACCTCTGTATTGTTTGACTGAGCTGGATAATGCCAATAATGCACAATGGAGTGGAGCAGAGCAGGCATGATCTAGTAAACCTGAAAAGGTCTAGAAAAGGTAGTTATCTTTATCATCAGAAGCTCATATCAGAATTTGTCAGACATTTTTCACATCTTTTTTGGTCCCTCATCAGGAGAAAGAAAGACTGAATATATTTCCCTGCAAGTAATATTTCACCATCAGCAGCCCACACAGATTCAAGCTGATCATTATCTCTAGTGCCAGAGGCTGTAGAAACTTCCAAAGAAAGAAAAACAGAAAGTATAATAAAACACTGCATCTTACCCAAAGACTTGTAGGGAAACCTCAGAATTAGCATTCTGTTCTGTGCTTTTGCAGTAGTTCTACAGAATAACTATGTAATAATGTCTGTGAGTTATTTTGAAAATGTGTAGATCAGATATAATCTTCAGTGCACTAATCTTAACATCTTTTAATCATCATTTTTTTCTGCTGTTAACTGCCCACAGGTTGACCTCAAGTCATGGCGGCCCTGTGAATGAGACATCTCCAAGACACCCTATCTTCAACTGCTCTGCTGAGGTCTTGCAGACTCAGGGCTGCAGCCTCCTTGATTGAGTCTGTCTATCTGGAATTCGGTCTTCCTCGCTTCCTGTTGCATGTTGGATATAGGTTGTACCTTTCCAAGCATTATTGTCTTTTCTAGTGAGCCATGCCTTCTCATGATGTGGCCAAAGTACACATCAATTTAGTCATCTTGGCTTCTAAGGCAAGTTCAGGCTTGACTTGTTCTAGGACCCATTTGTTTGTCTTTTTAGCTGCCCATGGTATCCACAGAATACTTCCCCAGCACCACATCTCAAAAGAGTTTATGTTCTTTCTATCAGCTTTCTTCACCGTCCAGCTCTCCCACCCATACACAGTAATGGGAAAAATGATTGCATGGCCAACCATCAGTAATTCATAGAATCATAGAGTTGGAAGAGACCACAAGGGCCATCTAGTCCAACTTCCTGACATGCAGGAACACATGATCAAAGCATGCCTGACAGATGGTCATCCAGGTTCTGTTTAAAAACCTCCAAAGAAGGAGACTCCATCACATTACAAGGCAGCGTATTCCACTGCTGACAGCTCTTATCATTAGGAAGTTCTTCCTAATGCTTAGGTGGAATCTCTTTTCCAGTAGTTTGAGTCCATTGCTCCCTGTCCCTGTCTCTGGAGCACCAGAAAACAAGCTTACTCCATCCTTAATATGATATTCCTTCAAATATTTAAACATGGCTGTCATGTCACCTCTTAACCTTCTCTTCTCCTGGCTAAACATGCCCAGTTTTCTGAGCCACTCCTCATAGGGCATGGTTTTTAGGCCTTTTACCATTTTGGTCGCCCTACTCTGTACACACTCCAGCTTATTATTTATTTATTTATTTATTTATAAATAAAGGCTATCAGAGTGGTTTACAAATTGTTTTAAGCAATAGCAATTTACACATCTACACTGCATTAAGCAGTTTCCAATGTGTGTTAGCTAATTGCCCCCACAAGCTGGGTACTCATTTTACCGACCTACGAAAGGATGGAAAGCTGAGTGAACCTTGGAGCCCTCTGGAATCGAACTTGCAACATGGTGACTTGCAGTACTGGCATTTAACCACTGTGCTACCAGGGTTCCTTTGTAATAGAAGCGTGTCAACATCCTTCTTGAATTGTGGTGCCCAGTACTGGACACAGTGCTCAAGATGAGGTCTGACCAAAGCAGAATAGAGTGGCACTATTATTTCCCTAGATCTAGACACTATATTCCAATTGATGCAGCCTAGAATCATATTGGCCTTTTTAGCTGCCGCATCACACTGCTGACTCATGTTCAGCTTGTGGTCCACTAAGTCTCCTAGATCTCTTTCGCATGCACAGCTATCAAGCCATGTTTTCCCCATCCTATATCTTGCATTTCATTTTTTCTGCCTATTTTCCCCTGTTGAAATACATTTTGTTAGTTTTGGCCCAGCTTTCTAATCTGTTGCATGTTGGATATAGGTTGCAGTATTCCAAGACCATAAGTGTACTATAAAAATGTGTACTACTCTTTGCTTCACACTCCCCGACCTTCTCTGATCTCTCTCTTTTCTATCATTAAGCCATTCTTGCTTTACTTTCAAAATATGTGGAATTATTTACAGATGATGCTGAAATTTATTTTGCTAAAGACTCTTAACAGAGGTTCCTGGACTCCTGGGGAGATGGAATGACCTCATAAATCTATGATAAATGTGATGCTAGACTAGATTGACCTGTACCGCAGAGTAAAAATTGGAAAAGCAGGAATGTTCGCTCTTTTACCAATGGTTGCTGCTGATGCTCCTCATTCCAAAGGTGTGGGTTAAAAAAAGATAAATGTCAGTCAATTAGTTAACTAATTATTCTCAAGAGACATTATGAATTATAGAAAAAACAAAATGAAACAACTACAGCTAAAACCCTAAAGGCCACAAAGACCCATCCTGAAAGGCCTAAATGTGAAACAATTTATTTTTGAACATCTAATAACTGGATATTAATATATATTTATTGCCTAGCAACAGAACCATGTCTGGATTTTCTGGTGCGCTGCTTTTCTGGTGCGCTGGTTTGAGCAACTGTCCCCTGTTGCTTGGAAGGTGGCTTAATTTCCAACTGCTGCATTATTTGCTAAAGAAGTGAGGTATGTGTGTGTGATTTTCATTTGCATGGAGTACTTCTTGCACTTAACATAGTGAGGAGCAAAGAGAAAGAAGACATTTGGAATTCACATAACCTAGCATGTTGCTTGTAGCAGAGAACTTGGTGGTTGTTGCAGAAGTTTGAGAAACTGAGGGAGACAACTATGGAGTAAAAAGAAAAATGATGAAAAATAGATAAGAGAAAATCGAAAGGTTCTAGGCAGGAATCCAGGAAGAAACTAGTCATGCCAGAAAAAAAGGCAAGTTGCACATGCAAGGAGAGAGGAGGACTACAGCTAACTGGAAGATGCTCTATATCCTGAATCAAGCTCATGCCATTTGTAACTTCGAGATCTGCAAAAATGGCCAAACATTGCATATGAAGGAATGTTGCATAGCTTGTGACCCATATTATTTTTTCCCCCCTGCTTGCCAGTACCTGAAGGTGGAGAGATACTTCATGCTACACTCAGGTGTGCACTGATTTCAGATTTTGTGGCACTTGTTCAGGCTACAGTTTCATTAGTCTTTTTAGATGATGCATGGACAAATCAATACATAATGGAGTGAGCTATGTTATTCAGCTGAATATTGACAGGAAAAATAATGGATCTATTTATGAATAAGATTATCCTGAGCTCTGTGGGGCAAGGAGCAGATGCACATTGAATAAATTGTTGCTGGATTTGGGATGTGGGCATGTTGAGGTTAAGATTTTTACAACCCTAATGTCTAGTTTGAATATGAAATGACATATATCTGACTCCCACAGCGTGCTCCTAGCATTTTTATACAAGCACATCCTACAGAGCACATGGCAACATACATGATCCTCATTCACTTGATCTGTACAACATCCCTATGTGATATGTTAGGAAGACAAAGAATGACTAGGGACTTTATCAGATGCACTAAATATGTCATCATAACGATGCCACATAAACACAAAAGGGTGTGTATATCAGACAATGTCATCCTTTCATGTTTATGTCCTGACCAAAACCCATTCTATTTTATCTGTCTGTTTTTATTTATCTATTTATTTTTATTTTGGCTGTCTGGGTTCTCTGTGGAGCAACAGATGAGGCCTGAGGGGCAGAGAGGTGGAGCTAAAGGGGTCTATCAGGATTCCATCTCCCTTACCAGGTGTCCAGTCCCACAGCCTACTAAGGACATTATCATGAGATTATGTCAGGGTAGCGTGAATGGGCCCTGCTATCTCACAACGTCATCATCTTCACATTATTACCCCATGCCCCAGCCACAAAAGAGGTATTCTTTCTCATTCGTGGGACAAGCTGTCAATAGATCACCAATAATGCTCTTTTCATGGTATTGACTTATTTTTTATTTTTTTATTTATTTATACCCCGCTCTTCAGCCACAAGGCTATCAGAGCGGCTTACAAATTGTTTTAAGCAATAGCTATTTACACATCAACACTGCATTAAACAGTTTCCAATGGTGTGCATGCAAAACCATGTCCTATTGTAATCCCAAGAAAACTTCTGAATAAGAACATGAAAACGAAGCACAGGATGCTCTTTTTATGAAAAGTCCCCTTTAGTTTGCACATTTTTAGGTTTGTTTCAATGCTTGTGTGTTCATTTACTTTGTTAATTAAGAGGGTTTTTTTTAGAATTCTGAATGTGCTCATGTCTTCTTGCAAGAACTGCCGAAATCTCGCCCGTGCCAAAATCACGGAGGTAAACTCCCATTCTTGAAGTGCTAGTGGTCTTCATGCAATAATTTTGTGGCATACTCTCATTTTATTGATTTCACTTTATAGCAGTGAACATGAGTGGACGGGAAAGCTGTCTACCCTCAGGTCTATCTCTGCTCAATGGTTCTAATCCCTGTATTATTAGTAATGCACTGGATTTGAAAAGGGACCAAAGAAGTAACATGATCTAGTAATCAGAAGAACCACCAATTTATGCTGCATAAACAATGTTTATTTAGAGTTATGCCTGTTTTTTTTCTTGAAGCAAGTAGAGGGAGTGAATGAGTTATTTTTCAAGCCACATGTCGTTTCACAGCCCATCAGGAAATTAATTCACTCTGAAAAAAGGAAAAGACGTGTCATCAATCAACCACTTCAATAATATCTCACACAGATTCTAGAATCAGTTTATAACCACACTCATACTTTTGGCTTCTGATTTTCTTAGTATTCAGATTTGAGTTAAATAAAAGTACAAGACTAATCACTAATGGCTCCTCATCATCCTGGAGAGAAGTGACTAGTGGGGTGCCACAGGGTTCTGTCCTGGGCCCATTGCTATTCAACATCTTTATCAATGATTTCGATGAGGAAATAGAGGGCATGCTTATCAAGTTTGCAGATGACACCAGATTAGGAGGGATAGCCAATACCCCAGAGGACAGGATCAGAATCCAAAATGACCTTAACAGACTAGAAAGCTGGGACAAAACTAACAAAATGAATTTCAACAGGGAGAAATGTAGCATATTACACTTGGGCAGTAAAAATGAAAAGCAC
This sequence comes from Gambelia wislizenii, assembly GCA_030847615.1. Taxonomy (NCBI): domain Eukaryota; kingdom Metazoa; phylum Chordata; class Lepidosauria; order Squamata; family Crotaphytidae; genus Gambelia; species Gambelia wislizenii. The sequence goes on from JAUMIR010000004.1 coordinate 38,091,128, forward strand.
AGATATAGGATGGGTGACACCTGGCTTGATGGCAGTACATGCAAAAAGGATCTAGGAGTCTTAGGACTTTATCACACAGGCTTAATAAACCAGAACAGAAATGGAACAGGATCGCTAAAGAGTTTTTTTTTTTTTCATACAACGTTCCCCTCTCCCGTTCTGACTCTATGTGCTTCCATTTTGCTTTATTCACGGGGAAAAGTCGTCAATAGATCTCCGGTTCCATTTCTGTAACAGAATCATGGGTGTGTGAATTGGTGTGCTGTTATGCTGGTGCGATGTTAAAACACTTCCGGGTACGATCTGGACATCCAGGTGAGTGACAGCCTTTTCTGTACCCTCCCCTTGTTGCTTTTAAAGCTTTAAAAGTGTTTTGGTGCTTGTTTTAATTTTTAGACGTCTGCTTGTATTTTTATTTTTAAATTTTCCCCTGTCTGCCTGCCTCTGTAAGGTCCTGGAAGGTAAGTAGAGAACACTTCTAGTGGTGATCTGGACATCCAGACTTTTTTGTACCCTCCCCTGTTTACTTGTTTCTGTTAAAGGCTGTTTAGGTGCTTGATTTAATTTTTTGATGTCTGATTTTTTGTTTTTGTTTATAAATTCCCTGAGCAATGCAGGGCTCCCTGCAAGGTCCTGGGAGGTCCCTGCAAAACACTTTCTGCTTTGATTGGGACAAAGAGGTAAGTGACAGCCTTTTTTGTTCCCTCCCCGGGTACTTGGTGTTTTTTTTTAAGGGTGTTTAGGTGCTTAGTGTACTTCTTTGAGGTTTGGTGGATTTCTTATTTTTAAATTCCCCACACAATTTGGTCTCCAGGAAGGGGAGGGGGCTCTGTGAGAGCTCCATTCCCTTCCTGGACTGCAGGAGGAGGGGGAGCAGTTTCTGTCCCAGGATTAAGGTAAGTGTGTGAACATTTTTTTATTCAGTTACAGGGACAGGAGGAGGGTGGGTGGGTGGGTAATGGAACAGGAACGGGTGTTAAGGGCCTGTCTGATAAAGTCCTTAGTGGACCATAAACTGAACATGAGTCAGCAGCGTTAGGCAGCAGCTAAAAAAGCAAATGCGATTCTAGGCTGCATTAATGGGAGTATAGTGTCTAGATCAAGGGAAGTAATAGTGCCACTCTATTCTGCTTTGGTCAGGCCTCACCTGGAATACTGTGTCCAGTTCTGGGCACCACAATTTAGGAAGGATATTGAGAAGCCCCCGCCCACAGATCTCCCAAAGGATTCCTCAGGTAACTCTAAAAAAAAGTTATAGAATTTCCTCTTAAGTACAGTTTACCAGTTATAGGTTCAATTTACCTTTATGCAGGATGCACACAACGGTGAGCACAGGCATGGTAGCAGCATTTCTGTGGTCTGGGGCACTGAACGTCTTCTTTACACTCATCTGGTTCAGCCTTGACACATTTAATATAGTCCGGGGGACATTTTCCAGGTCTCACTGTAATAGAGAATGACCATATCTATGCAGAAATAGATTTGCAACGCCCACTATATTGTTATCCTTGTTCCATTAATGGCCACCACAGAGCTCTAAAAAAAGTTGTTTTTTAAATATGACATTTGGTGAATCTCTCTAGCAGAGTTTATAATGTATTAAGGCAGAAGTGAGAACAGAAGACCAGCCCACTGCACGCAAACACGCACACACACAATATCTAGCAGAGAAAAAAAGGAATCTGACTCAGGGTGCATCTACACTGTAGAAATAATGCAGTTTGACACCACTTTAAGAACTGTAGCTCCATCCTATGGAATCCTGGGATTTGCAGTTTTATAAGGTCTTTAGCCTTCTTTGCCAAAGAGAGCTGGTGCCTCAGAAAACTACAAATCCCAGGATTCTGTAAGATAGGGCCATGGCAATTAAAGTGGTGTCAAACTGCATTATTTCTACAGTGTAGATGCACCCACTGTCTTTTTAAAAAAAGGTATTAAAAGGTAGTTTGCTCACAAAGTTGCTTGTGCACAATCAATACACAGGTTCAGTTTCTTGAGGGAGATAAGAAGAAAATCTACATGTTAGCAGGAAATGCTGGAGCATCTCAGCCAGAGAGCTCCTCCTCAGCACATGCTTCATGGCAAAGGGCCAGAAGGAGAGAACGATAGATGAGACCCAGAGAGAAAACAAAACAATGCCTACCTGACTCAGGAAGTGAGAGGGCGTAAACAAACAAAGAAACAGACAATTACCATAAACATGCTCTGTGCCTAAACTTCTGGAGAGATATGCAAATATAACTACCATAGAGCTCAGGCATGCAAGGTTGCTATCACCGACAAAAGAACACCTCGGTAACTTTGGGCATTAAAAGACAAAATATGCTGTTTTAAAGATTTTAAAGGGTTTTTATAGAGTTTTAAAATGCATTTTAGTATTTTGGATGTTTAGTATTTTAACTTATAGATTGTTTAATTGTTTTAACATTTTTCATACAGGTTTACCCCAGTGTCCATGGGGGATATGTTCCAAGACTGTTCATGGATACCTGAAAACATGGACATTAGGGAACCCTATTATTTTCACTGAGAAGAATGGCAGAAGTTCATCATAGAATTACACTGGAGGACCTAGAAATGCCTAGAGAGAACATTTTCCCCCCCAGATGTGGATAAGTGAAACTGTGGATACCAAATCCATGGATATAGGGGTCAACCTGTATTTAGATTGGTATTTTTTTAGTTTTGTATTGCTTTTAACTTGTATTGTTTTAAATATGTTGCTAGCCCCCTTGAGTCCCATTATTGGGAGAAAGGTGAGATATAAAGGAATAAAATAATAAATCATAATAATTTAAAAAATTCAGCAGAATCGCACACCATTAAGAGCCCTTGCAGTTGATTCCTAAAAGCCTGACTGATTTTTTTAAAAAAATCACTTGCCAGTAGAACAAGAGCAAGGAGGGAGCCATCCCAGCCTCCATAGGGAAGGAGTTCCAAAACCTGGGAGCAGCCACTGAGAAGGCCCCATCCCGTGTTTGCACCAAAGATAACCCAGAAAGTGGTAGGGCTGAAAGAAGAACCTTTCATGAACCTTTTAGAACCTGGACAGGCTCATACAGTCCTTTGGATGCCCTGAACCAAAGCAATACACGACTTTATAGGTCATATCAAGCACTCTGAAATCATACTGTCTAAATTAGATCCAGGTTTACATTTTATAAATCAGAGCCAACCTCTTTTCGGCTATTCTCTGCCTGAGATGGAGAGGAGAGGTAGAAAGACAATACCCCCGAAGACTGGATGAGGGGAGGGGGGATGTTTGTTGGAACCTCATAACCTCTTTTTGGCCATGCTAGTTTCCCAATCCCACACATGGGAGACCACATTATTTAGGACTTTATCAGACCACCCTCCTCAAACATTCTTTTGCTGGCATATTTCATGGCATTTTTATGCCAGCAAAAGAACACCCCCACCAGACCTTACCGTACTGGCGTGAAAAGGCAGCCCCAGACTAATGGAGCAGCACTGGAGCTCCGTTCACTTCCTGGTTCCAGATCTCATTGATTCTCGCAAGAAGATGCAAGTACGGCAAATTTTAAAAATAAAGAAAAGGAAACACACAAAACATACACACAAGCACAGAAACACACTTTAAAAATCACAAGTAAACTGGGGTGGTACATAAAAAGAATGTCCCCTACCTGACTGTCCCGATCTCACCCGGAAGTGTTCTGCCAATTGACGCTGTATTCACTGAGCACAATGGTGTGAAATTTCAAACACCAACAATGCTAGCAAAAAAATGCCATGGGAGATCAATTGACGGCTTGGCCTGGCAATAAAAAGGAACAGCTTTTGGATAGGACGTTACCATGAAAGGACGACATCATTTGATATGCACACCCTTTTGCGCTAATTAGGCATTGTTATGACACCATATTTGCCTGGTCTGATAAAGTCCGTAGTGTTGTTTCCATGGGGATCTGCAACAAGAAGAGGAAAAATGGCCAGAGAAATTTGAGAATGAGTGAGAAAGTCTTGATAGATTTGACCAATGGCTGCTAAAGTGTATAACAAAAACAAAAACCCGGTATGTGGAGGTGGAAGTTCCACAAGAGAAATAAGATGTAAACTGATAGAGAATCTTATTTTGAAGAGCAAACAAGGCCCTCATGTACAAGAATGCTTTAGGCCTTTCAGCAACTGTTCACCAACTCTCTTTATGACAAGTAATCAAATTTCCAATTCTTCAACACTAGGGAGTATTACCAAACTAGGAGGTCTATCATTATGACGAAAGGCCTACCATCTCATATGGGAAGAAAGATAAACAATTTTCAAACATAATCCTCACCCTATTTTTGCAGGGAGGGACAAATAGCCTTACTAAAATGTGGTGAGGGTATTGGCCCATTATAAACAAAAGCTCATCAGTGTGGAACATGACAAAAAGAATGGGCTCACAGCACAATGTATAATTAACAGTGACTGGATGTTGTTTGAACTTAGGTAGAGTGTGTGCCTTGAAACATACCATTGAGTCCCATAGAATGGCATTGCATTTAACAAGCAGAGTCAGAATTTATAAGAGGCAAGATCTTATGCCTTCCAAAATTGGAAGCCTTGCCTAAACAAGGAGAACAAAAAAGAACACAATCTGACAAAAGAAATACAAACTAACAATAAGAATTTGAGGATCATATTGCTAAAAACATCAAGCCCACAAATAGAAAGTTATTTCAATAATCAGAATTAGGAAATGAGCCAGCAAGGTTTTTAGACATTAGTAGACAGTGTCTAGAAACCCTTGGTGTCTTAAACATCCATAAGTGTGGAATTCTAGTTGGAGAATTCTGAGATTTATAGTACAAAAACACCTACAGAATCAGTTAGCCCTTTTTCTCCTATATAGAACCTGTGTATTCAGTTCAAGTTTTCAGAAGGAGAGTTTTGCATGCAGTGTCATGCACATGCAGATGATTGGGTTGTGCATTCAGTCACTTATTCTGCTGCACATTCAATTGTGTATTCATTTGCACAATAATGTCATTTGTACTTTCCTAATACATATACACCGAGAAACAGACATACAGACACACATGAGAAGGAGGGGGCAGTTTTCAGAAGCTGCAACATGCAGGGAAAATACTTTCTGAAAATTAGATTTTAGAGATGACCACAGAGAAACTGAATACGTTTAATAATAATGAGTAATCATCACAACATCTTATGGAACTGAATTCTGAGTTGCATGAAGTATTATTTTATTTTACATTTTCCATCCACATATTTTTTGTATTTCTTTGCATGATTCTTCCCAATACAAAGGGAATTACTAAGGGTGTTACAGAAGGCTACTTAGTAGAAAGGGGTATTAGATTTATATCTACATCAGTTTCCCACAAAATCACCACATTCTTTCCACCGGGATCTCCCAAGTACCTTTTTCTGGGTCCATACAGTGCATTGCACAACAAAAAACACAGCAATTCTGCTTTCCTTTGCAGAAATAACCATTTTTGCACTACTAGAGACAGTGTTCTACTGGGCAGAGACCAGATTTGCTTGCTAAAAGGAAAGGTGATAGCATCAAAGTGTAGACATAACTCATTGTAAATTAATTAGTCACCATCACTTCATTATACTTTTCAAAAACAATGTTAATATTCAATATTTTCATTCTAAAGTCCAATGACATTATTTTTGATTAAGGATGAGTATTTCTCATTACTTGAATACATTATAAGCCATCTGCAGCAATTTTAAATTATTTTGTATATCGTCTGGACTCTGTCATTCCACCCAGAAACCATACCTGGCTATGGTACAATATAAAGAATCCATTATTGATTTAACTACCTCAGTATACCTCAATCTGCTGATATTCATGAGTGGTGAGTGGACTTATTTTACCACCTTCAGAAACCACTAAGGATGCAGAAATTAGACCTTGCTTTCTACTGCTTTCCTGCACCCTTCAGGAAAATGAAAATGGAAACAGTCACATTTTGTACTCACCTGTGGTCTCTTCCAACATTGCAGGTGGCAGCTCTACCAAAAGTATTAATATGCTCACAAGGAGCAAGTTCCTAAGTGTCTTCATGGTCCCCTCTTACTCTGGCTTTTAGTCTTTACAGGAAGCTAGAGTTTAAGCCTTCAGTCAGTGGAGAAATGGGGATGGGGAAGACAGTACCTGGTGCCCTACTTTTAAACACACTGCCACCCTGAATTTGCTTAATTGAGTAATTGGATTGTTAGGTGTGGGAAGGTTTGTGAAAGTATTTTCCCGCAAGGATGAAACAAGGAAGTTTATTACTTAATACTATCCTCTGCAAGCCAATCTTGCTTCTCTCTCGGAGCCTAAGGAAACATTCCAGACTGTTTTTGAAGAAGGACTCTCTGCAGAGTGATGTCACTCATCAGTTCCCCTAACTTATGTATAACATAGTACTGGAGTTTGTTCACACTCAGGGACAGCACAAAGTGTTCCATAGCTTCAGTTGAGCACATGTACTGCCTCCTATTTTCCTTCCCCTCATGCCACTGCTTTCCCTCACCTTGCTCTACTTCCTTCTCCTTGACCCGTATCCACATGATCCTCCTCCTTCTCTCTCCCCCCACAAGCTCCAAAGGCTTCATTGAGTGGTCCACCCTTAGAGTGAGGCACTGTGGACAGGATGTTCATGGAGACATTTTGTGTCACCTTGGCATAGTTAGTTGAAATGAGTGCTCTGAGGAAGAACCCATGAGTGTGGCACTTGGCACCTGGTGGGTCCACAGATTCAGTAGTAGAACTCAGAGGGGTCATAAAAGCAAGGCATTTTGTATGTGTGTGGGTGGGTGCTTCCTGGAGTGTGAGGCATCAAACTGGCTGCTTTGAAAAATTCCCCTAGTTGCTTTTCCCCACATCATTTGTAGCAGTGGAAAAGCAGGTCTCAGAGCCAACTGGAGAGCCTTACCTGCCTTATGATTCATGCTGTGGGTCCTCAGAGTGAAGCATTGGGCAGGAAGCTGGTCTAGAGAATTGTTTTGATTATGTCCAGAGTGAGGTATTTGCCACAGCTAGAAAATAGTTGGTAGGGCTCTGCAGAAGTGTGGTGGGAGACCCTACTGGTGAGGTGGGGTACATAATTTGTCATCTTTCCTTCACCACTTCATGAACTTGGGGATTCACTGCACCTCACAGAGGGCTTGTTCTTGATTTGAACCTGTGGTAAATATATAATTAGGGACTTTTATCAAACCCCCCATTAATGTTCTTTTGCTGTCATAAATTGTGGCATTTTTATTCTGGCAAAAGACCCCCCTCCCCGACTTACCTTGAGCAGCATAAAAGAGACTGCCCTGGCAGTACTGGAGCACAAACGGACCTCCATTTACTTCCAGGGTTGAGATCTCACCGTTTCTTGCAAGAAGATGCTAGCACAGGAAAGTTAAAATTAAAGCAAAATATCCCCACACAAAACATAGACACAAGCACAGAAACACACTTTAAAAGTCCAAAGTACACAGGGGTAGTGTCATAAAAAGAGTGTCTCCTACCTGACTGTCATGATCTCAACTGGAAGTGTTTGCCCATTGATGCTGTATTCACGTGAGCACAATGATGCGACTATTCAAACGCTGGCAATGCCAGCAACAAAGTGGAACAGGAGATCTATTGTCATCTTGGCCCAGCAATAAAAAAGAACACCTCATTTACATTACATGATCTCAAAAGGATGACATTGTCTGGTATGTGCACCCTTTTGTGATCATTAGGTGTTCTCATGACACCATATTTGCCTGGTCTGATAAAGTCCTGGGAGAGGTAAGAGTAGTTTGACTTGTTCATCTGCTTTATTCAAGTTAAGCCCAAATACCGATTGGCGGGGGCAGAGTATTCTATGAAGACCTGCTGCATTGTGAAGTTGAAGGCCTTCACAACCGGCATCTATAGGCTTTCTGTGGTTTTTCCCCAGGCTGTGAGGCCATGTTCGGGAAGAGTTTGTTCCTGACGTTTCGCCTGCATCTGTGGCTGATATCTTCAGAGAACAATGGCATAGGGGTGTGTGGGGTTTATATACTGTGAGTTCCTGTTGGAGAGGATATGTAAATTTGTGTATTTGAATGACTAGTTCATGCGGGGGGAGATATGCAATGAGGAATAGTGTCTGTTTGGCTAATAGTCCATTGTCTGCTGGGAATCCCCCTGTCCCTGGGTGAAGTTCATTTGCATGTGTTGAGTTTTGATTTTAGTGTCTGTTTGAGCCGTTAGCCAAACAGACATTAATCCTCCTTGCATATCCTCCCACCCTAGGAACTAGCCATTCAGATACACACATTTACATATCTTCTCCAATAGGGACTCAAAGTATATAAACCCCCCACAGCCCTAGCCCACCATTCTCTGAAGATGCCAGCCACAGATGCAGGCGAAAGGTCAGGAATAAACTCTTCCAGAACATGACCTCACAGCCTGGGAAAAAAACATGGAAAAGCTGCTGCATCCTTTTGAGTATTCTTCAAAATTGCTTAACATACCTTTTTGTTACTAGCCCACCTTCTGGCCTTTCTCTATGGTTCAGTTCAATGTGTTCTCACTGCTGTTGTGTTCTTCTTGGTGTTTCTCAAACAGGGGAACTTTGAAGACCTACTAGATCTGTTTTGAACTAGCAAAATCTGGTTTGGTTGAGGTGGTAATGACAGGATTCAAATTCTTTTTAGACAGGAAGCTGATCAAGGAGATTATCAGAGGCAGTAAGAAGTACTGGAGGGGAAAGCCAGGATGATGTTCCTGTCCCATGAATGGGACCCGTTCTCAGATGACATTGTGCCTGTCATATTCTGCTCCAGTGCCTCTGCTGTTAGTAAGGCGGTGCTTTTCATTGATGGGAGTTTTATTGTTATAAACTGTTTAACTTGCTTTAGTGCTATTTGTAAGGCACTATGAGATCTTTGATATAGGAAGGGGTATACATATTTTGATGATGTTGGTGATGATGATGCGAGCAATCTGTTTACAGTGTTTCGAGCATACACTCAGATATAGTCATAAGGTTAATTAAAAAGGGAAGTATACTCTCCAACTGAAATCTAAGGGAAATAAGTTTAAAGGAGGTCTGGCTATGAATAAAAAGTTTGCCTTGAGAATTAGAATGTGTGTGTGTGGGGGGACATTTGATAACATCCTGCTGAGTCTGGGATATGGGCTTACTCAGGCCTGGGCTTTCACAGCACCTGGTTCTGTTTTGAATGTGAAATGTGGAATATGTGTCTTCTGCAATATGTTTATTTCATTTTTATTAAATCTCCTGCAAGAGCAGGGTCCAGCACACTTGTCCATCTATGATCTAGTCTCCAGGCTCCTCCAAACAAAATGGTTACAGGGTATAAGAGATGGGAGATTCTGGGGATCCTTGTCCAAAAAGTTACTTTTCCAACCTCTAACACACAGTAATACCCCCCCAATAGATAACATGGCACATGCCAGCAAAGTACAACCAAGAGGGTTAAGTCAGGACTATCAGAACATTCATTAGCCCCTTACTGGCCACTCCCCTCCCCATGAAACTGAAGTTATGATAAACAGCTATTTAATGCCCTTTATTAGCAAGCCGATCACACAGTATGCTTTTCCAGATCAGGGCTCAGAAAAGTTTGCCCAGTTGTGATCCAAAACCATTTTCAACTCCTTGGTTCTAGATTCTTATCAGGTGAAAACACCATAGGCAAGTAACAGAGTTGTCATCTCTTTCCATTTTGCCTGATCAACAGCTGAGCTAACCTTAATTTTTAGGTTTTAACAGATCTAATTCTACTGATATCATAGAATACAAGTATTTCACTAAGGACTTTATCAGATGCATCAAATATTGTGTCATAAGGCCACCTAATTAATGTGAACAGGTGCGCATATCAGATGATGTTGTCTTTTCGCATTAATGTCTTGTCAATAAGGCATACTTTTTTATTGATGGGCCATGCTGGCATTGCTGGCGTTTGAAACTTCATGCCATTGTGCTCATGTGAACACAGCATCAATGGGCAGAACACTTCCAGGTGAGATCACAACAGCCAGGTAGGGGACACTCTTTTTATGAACTCCCTGGTTCACTTTTTAGTTTTAAAGTGAGTGTCTGTGCTTGTGATTATGTTTTGTGTCTGTATTTTTGTTTATTTTTTAAACTTACTGTGCTCACGTCTTCTCATGCAAATCGGTGAGATCTTGATCCCAGAAGTGAATGGAGCTCCATTTGTGCTATGTTCACACTGTGTGGCTGCCTATTGATGCAAGTAAAGGTAAGTCTGGTAGGAAGAGTTCTTTTGCTGGCAGAAAAATGTTTTAAAATATGCCCACAAAAGAACGATTTTAGAGGGTTGTCTGATAAAGTCCTAAATTCATTATGACTGGATTAGAATGATGTATCTTCTGATTTATTTCCTGTTCATACTTCTCCACAGTAGCTGTATTTCTTGTGCTATCTTACTAATGGACTCCATGAAATGATAACAAAGAAATAATAGAACTCAATAAACACGACCAGAAACGCTGTTGCATAAACAAAGTATATTTAGAAGAATGCCTGAATCTTTTGTTAAGCCAGTAGAGGGAGGCACTAGATTGTTTTCCACAGCATGATTAGCACAGGTTCACGTCAAGGTATTAGTTTACCCTAAAGAAAGAAAATAAGGGGGAAAATAGTCATCAAGTAAACTGTTCAAAAATTCTTCTTATGAGCATTCTAGAGTCTCTTCTCCTGTCAAGGTTTTCTGCCCTCTGACATTATTAACAATGGGATTTGGAGTTAGATAATAATGTAGACTAGACTGATGCAGTCTGAAAGATTGAGAGCTCTCTCACAAATGCTTTGTGCTTCCTCATCCTGTGAACATGTTCTCAATATCATGAGTAGAGACCAGGCTGGGTATGTGTTAAAGAGTGCTGAGGGCTCCTTTTCCAGCTAGCCAACTGACCAAGAGCTGCCATGTTTATGCAAAAGGGATGTGGCCTAAGCAGGCAGAGCTTAGAATTAAGTTGGAGCAAAACTGGATTAAAACAATAGAAGAATTTATTTAAAAATGCTACAAATATGTGGAAATATGTAAAAATATATATATCCAAAATAGTAAAATTGTACTTCCCTTAGTTCCAGACATCCCCCTTTTTATCCATGTTAACACAGTGATGCAGTATTAACAGGAGGTCAGTGTGGCATAGTGGTTTGAGTGTTCATAGAATCATAGAATCATAAAATTGTAGAGTTGGAAGAGACCACAAGGGCCATCCAGTCCAACCCCCTGCCATGCAGGAAATCACAATCAAAGCATCCCTGACAGATGGCCATCCAGCCTCTATTTAAAGACCTCCAAGGAAGGAGATCCTACCACGCTCTGAGGGAGTGTGTTCCACTGCTGAACAGATCTTACTGTCAGAAAGTTCCTCCTAATGTTGAGGTGGAATCTCTGTTCCTGGAGCTTGTATCCATTGTTCCGTGCTCTAGTCTCTGGAGCAGCAGAAAACAAGCTTGCTCCATCCTCAATGTGACACCCCTTCAAATACTTAAACAGGGCTATCATATTGCCCCTTAACCGTCTTTTTTCCAGGCTAAACATATCGACCTCCCTAAGTCTTTCCTCATAAGGCATAGTTTCCAGACCTTTCACCATTTTAGTCGCCCTCCTCTGGACACGCTCCAATTTGCCAATATCCTTTTTGAATTGTGGTGCCCAGAACTGGACACAGTATTCTAGGTGAGGCCTGATCAAGGCAGAATATAGCGGCACTATTACTTCCCTTGATCTAGACACAATACTTCTATTGATGCAGCCCAACATCTCATTGGCCTTTTTAGCTGCCGCATCACACTGTTGACTCATGTTCAACTTGTGGTCTACTAGGACTCCTAGATCCCTTTCACATGTAGTCTCATTCAGCCAGGTGTCCCCCATCCTATATCTATGCATTTCGCTTTTTTGCCCTAAGTGAAGTACCTTACATTTCTCCATATTGAATTTCATTTTGTTAGCTTTGGCCCAGCTTTCTAGTCTATTCAGGTCATTTTGAATTTGAATTTTGATCCTGTGCTCTAGGGTACTCCTCCTACTCCTCCTAATTTGGTGTCATCTGAAAATTTGATAGGTATGTCCTCTATTTCCTCATTCAAGTCATTGATAAAGATGCTGAACAGCACTGGGCCCAGGACAGAACCCTGTGGCACCCCACTGGTCACATCTCTCTGAGAGGAAGAGGAGCCACTGCTGAGCACCCTTTGGGTTCATCCAGTCAATCAATTACAAATCCATTAAACAGTTAACTTGTCTAGCCCACATTTTACAAGCTTGTTTGCAAGAATGTCATGAGGAACCTTGTCAAAGGCCTTACTGAAATCAAGGTATGCGATATCCAGATGAGTTCCCTTCATCTACCAAGCTGGTAATTTTATCAAAAAAAGAGATCAGATTAGTCTGACATGACTTGTTTCTCTGAAACCCATGTTGACTTTTTGTGATTATGGCATTGCCTTCTAAATGTTCACAGACTCTCTGTTTAATGATCTGCTCTAGAATCTTCCCTGGTATTGATGTCAGACTAACTGGACGATAATTGTTGGGATCCTCTTTTTCCCCTTTTTTGAAGATGGGGACAACATTTGCCCTCCTCCAGTCTGCTGGGACTTCCCCTGTTCTCCAGGAGTTCTCAAAGATTATTGCCAATGGCTCTGAGATTACATTTGCCAGCTCTTTTAATACCCTTGGATGCAGTTCATATCGTCCTGGAGATTCAAATTCATTTAGATTAAGAAAGCATTCTTGCCACTACCTCTTTACCTATTCTGTGCTGGATTTCCTCTATTGTGTCTTCTCTTCCATTACCCTCAGTTTGATCACCCTTTTGCTTTTCTGAAAACACTGAGGCAAAGAAGGGGTTGAGTAATTCTGCCTTTTCTCTGTCCCTTGTTAGCATTTTGCCATCTTCTCCACATAGTGGCTCTATCATTTCCTTCTTCTTCCTTTTGCTGTGGACATACCCCCCCCAAAACCTTTTTATTGTTCTTAACCTCTCTACCAAGCCTGAGCACATTTTGTGCTTTAGCTTTTCTGACTTTACTTCTACATGTGTTCGCTATCTGTTTGAATTCTTCTTTGGTGATTTCCCCCCTTTTCCATTTCCTATACATGTTCCGTTTAAAACTTAGCTCCATTGAAAATTCTTTAGTCATCCATCCTGGTTTCTTGAGACACCTCCCATTTTTCTTCCTCAATGGTACTGTTTGAAATTGTGCCTTCAGTATCTCCCTTTTGAGAAAGTCCCATCCGTCTTGAGGTCTCTTCTCTTTTAGTATTCCTGACCATGGGATCACCCCCAGTATTTCCCTGAATTTATTGAAATCAGCTCTCCTAAAGTCTAGAATGAGTGTCTGACCATGCCTGGCTTCTCCTTGGAAACTCCAGGAAAACATGATCACTCTCACCTAAGGATCCCACCACTTGCATCCCATTAACCAGGTCATCCCTGTTGGTTAGGATCAGATCTAAAATAGCTGACCCCCTGTTGCCTCTTCCACCTTTTGGGCAATGACATTGTCTTCCAGGCAAGTAAGGAATTTGCTAGGCCTTGTTTTGGTTGAGTTAGATTTCCAGCAAATATCAGGATAGTTGAAGCCACCCATCACTACTACATCTCTCCTTTCTGCGTGTGTGTTCATCTGTTCTAGAAATTTAAAATGCCACTAACTGCATAGTAAAAGGGTTCACAGTTTTCCACAAAGTTTCCTGGAAAATGCACATAGATGTGCATTTGCACACTTGTGAATGTCCAAATTCACATTGCTGTATATTTTTGCTCTATTACCCTTTACCAGAGTGTGTGGACACCCCATTTGAATAGGTGCACACATTTCCTATTTTTACAAACAAAATGCACACATTTCCTATTTTTACAAACACCTAATTTCATTCTTCCCTCCCATCCCACTCAGAATGAATTAGTCTGAAGTACTTGTTTTAATTTGCTAAAGATCAGTTAATAACTTCTAAAATCCCTTTTAAGCATTTTTTTTTAAATTTAATGTTACTGTTTTTTTAAATGAATTCACCTGTTTGCACTTTAAGGGTACATGAAGAAGCAGCAATAGCAATGGAAGAGCTCTACTTAATACCATAGCATCCTGGCAGAGTTTCAGCAACAGAATCCTCTAGGGTTCTATATTCAAGAGCCAGTCCTTGGAAAATTGTCAGAAATTTGCACAAGAAGGCATCATAACCAGGAAGTTCAGGAACAGAAGGCAAACAGTATGCTCCAGAAAAAGCCCCTGTACTTGCACGTTTTTAAATATTTTTTTTCTTATTAAAACAAATATTGGGCTCTTCTGGGTTACTGACAACTGCTTATTGTATGGTTTGCAGCTGAAATTCAGATGTTGCTGAATTCTCATGCTAAGTTCTAAACAGGAACTTGAACAGTTTGCCCTTTCGAATAATTCTTCTGCTAATCATCTAACATGCACAATTCTTTCCTACTTGGGAGTTTTATAGATTTATATCTAGTTACCTTCTTCCAGGAACCACACAATGGAGAGCACAGGGTACGTAACAACATTTCTTTGGCCATGGACAGTCTGCATCAATTTTGCATTGATCTTGCTGAGGATTCTCACATCCTATGTAGATAAGAGGAGGACAGCTTCCTGGTCTCTCTGTAGTGAGTAACAACAACAATATATAGAAACAGAACAGTAGTGCTTAATGTGCTGTTATCCATAGTAGTAATGGTATAAAACTTAAAAGAAATAAAAGACTACTCCCATGAAGAGACTGGGGGTGCTCTCTTCAGCACTAGGAAGGAACAGTGCTAGGTTGCTTTGCCTCTTATGAAAATGTCTGCTAAGTGTTTTCAGAGGTGTGAGCAGGAGGAATTTGGATCTTGTTAAGTACAGTAAGCTGCCACAAACCCTGAATTTATAACAAGACCCTGCCCCGGCTTAAAGCTGCTGAAAATCCTGCCTATGGTACATTGTTAGGGGAGAAATGAGAAGGGGCTATTCCATTTCCCCCATACAGAGATGAAGAGGAGGTTCAATTTTTTTTAATCATCCCATCTCTAAGGGCCCTATCATACCATACTTTTATTGCACTATATTCCACTTTAACTGCCATGAAAACATTCTGTGGAATTCTGGGGTTTGTAGTGTAGTGAGACCCAAGAACTCTCTAGTTGAGAATTCTAAATGCCCTCCCTAAGCTGCAAATCCCTGGATTCCATGCAACTTTGTCATGGTAGTTAAAATGAAATAATAACACTATAACTGTGTCATTTGTTAGGGCCCTAACAAGAGTAACCATCACCACACTTTATGGAACTGAATTTTGAACTGTGTGAAGTATAATTTTATTTTCCATTTTCCATCCACATATTGTTTTATATTTCTTTGCATGATTCTTCCCAATACAAAAGAATACTAAGGGCAAAATCACCTCCTCTTCTTCCACCTTGATCTCCCCAGTAGCTTTTTCTGGTGCCACATATTGCATTGCACAACAAAACACACAACATTTCTGCTTTCCTTTGTAAGCATAATCATTTTTGCATTGGTCTGGTTGAGGACCACTATAGAGACAACAAATGTACTGGGCAGATACCTGGTTTGCTTGCCAAAAGAAAAGGTGATGGCATCAAAGTGTAGATATAACTCATTGTAAATTAATTAACTACGATCACTTCATTGTATTCTTCAAGAATAAAATGTTGATTATTTTCATTGCTAAACTCCAATGGCATTCTTTTTGATTAAAGATGAATATTTCTCATTACTTTAATACATGACAAGCCATCTGTAATAATTTTAAAATATTCTGTATATCATTTGGACTCTGTGATTCTATCCAGAAACTATACCTGGCTATGATAGAGTGGAAAGATTCCATTATTCATTTAACTACCACAATATACCTCAATCTGATATTATTCATGAATGGTGATTGGACTTAACCCCCCCCCTCCACCACCCGCCCTTTTTCAGGAGTTAAGGATGCAAAAGTTGGGCATTGCCTTGTGACTGTTGCCCTGCACCCTTGAGGAAAATGAAAATGGAGACCATAACATTTTGTACTCACCGGAGGTCTCTTCCAACATTGCAGGTGACAGCTCTACCGGAAGTATTAAGATGCTCACAAGAAGCAAGTTTCTAAGTGATGCCATGGTCCCCTTTTACTCTGGCTTTCAGTCTTTACAGGAAGCTAGAATTTAAGCCTTCAGTCAGTGGAGAATTGGGGATGGGGAAGATAGTAATGTGCCCTACTTCTAAACACACCACCACCCTGGATTTGTTTAATTGCAGTGATCGGCTTGGTAAGTGTGGGAAGGTTTGTGAAAGGAGGAAACAAGGAAGTTTATTACTCAGTATTAGCCTCTGCCAAGCAATCTTGATTCCCTCTGCGTCTTTCACCATAGCATGTCCCTTTCATGGAAAAGCAGGTCTCAGATCTATCTGGAGAGCCATGCCTGCCTTATGACTCATGCTCTGGGGCCTCAGAATAAAGTGTTGGGCAGGAATCTGGTCTAGAGGACTGCTTTGACCATGTCCAGAGTAAGACATTTGCCACAGCTAGAAAATGCTTGGGACCAAGGGCCGGGCTCATAGATCAACAGGTGGGTTGATTGATGCTTGGATCTGGACCCATGCCTGTGCCAACTACCTACAGCTATAACCAATTAAAATTGTGGCCTATTCCTTCCACTTTCAGTATTGCAACACTAATAGGTAGAGGGAGATACAGTGTGGGGATCTCAGCGTTATCAACACAGGAGAGGGGAGAGCCATAGAGTGTTGGTTGCCCTTAAACTGTCCCCCACTTCAAATAGTCTGTGTAGCCTTGGCAACAGACCTTCTGGGCTGAAAATACTTCTGCTTAATGCCAGGTCAATAAAAGGAAAAACACCTTTGATTCAGGACCTGATCCTGGACAAACATGATGACCTGGCTTCTATTACAGAGACCTGACTGGAATAAGCTGGGAGGGGGCAGGCGTTAATCTCTTCCAGCTTTGTCTACCTCAGTTTTCTGTGGAGCAGCAGGCAAGGCCTGGGGGGTGGGAAGGCAGAGTTGCAGTGGTATATTCAGATTCCATCTCCTTCACCAGGTGCCCTGTCCCACAGTCTGCTTGGTCTGAGTGTGTCTATTTAAGGGTAGGTGGCAGGGGCAGAATAGGGATTCTGTTGGTGTACTGCCCACTGCATTGCTCAACAGTCTGCTTTCCTGAGCTAGCTGAGTTGGTCTTGGTGTTGATGTTGGAATCCCCTCAACTAGTTGTGCTGGGGGACTTCAACATCCATATGGAGACATCTCTGTCAGGAGCAGCTCAGGACTTCATGTCCACCATGACAACCATGGGTCTGTCCCAAGTAGTATCTGGTAACACCCATGCTGCAGGACACATTCTGAACCTAGTTTTCTGTTTGGGGAAGGATGGTGGTGATCTGGGTGTGGAGGAACTTTCAATAGTTCTGTTGTCATGGACAGATCAGTACCTGGTGGGTTTTAGACTCACTGGAACTCTGAGCGCCTACAGGGGTGGGGAGACAATTAAAATTATGTGCCCCAGGAGGCTTATGGATGTGGATGGGTTTCTGATGGTTCTTGGGGAGTTTCCTGTTGCCTTGGTAGATGATCCTGTCAAAGCATTGGCTGATCTCTGGAATAGGGAAATAGCTAGGGTGGTGGACACAATTGCTCCTAAGCGTCCCCTCCAAAGAGCTAGTGGTGAAGAGCTAGTGGTGATGAAGCAAGTGGAACAGAGACTAGAGTGACGATGGCAGAAGACTCTGAGCGAGTCTGACTGAACATGGGCTAGAGCTCATTGGAAAGCCTATGCCATAGCAATGGTGGCAGTGAAGAAACCATTTTTCACTGCGACCATTGCAGCTGCACAGTGTCGTCCAGTGAAGCTGTTTTGAGTGGTTAGAGAGATTTTGCATTCTGCCCTGTAAGAGCAGTATATAAACCATACAGCAGCCTGTTGTGAAGAGCTTGCTCAGCACTTTGCAGATAAAATTGCTCAGATTCTCTCTGACTTGGGAGATTATCAGACAAGTCCTAAAACCCTGTTTCTGTCTCGCTAACCCCCTCCTGCCCCACTCCCATCCCTGTTACAGAATAAAATAAAAATTTTCAGACACCTACCTGGTAGCAAGACAGAAATTACTCCCCCTCCGCTCGGCAGCCCTGGAGTAACTGCAGCCATCGTAAAGCTGCATTAATGACCTGGAAAGCAAATCCCGCCCATTCTCGTGAGAGAATGATCGTGCGGGAAATTTTAAAAGTAAAACAAAATGAAATGTCAAAAACACAAAGAAAGCACCAAAGCACACTTTAAACATTAGAAGTAACCCGGGGAGGGTTTAAAAAAGGGTGTCACTTACCTCGCTGTCCTGAACGAACCCCGAAGTGTTTGGCATGGACCTCCCCCTGTGGCTGGCATCGTGCCAGCATAACAGGACAAAAACAGGGTGCTGTTCAGATCACCTGTGATTCCCTGACAGAAACGGAATGGGTGGTCTATTAACGACTTTTCCCCATGAATAAAAACAAAATGGAGGCATCATGGGGGCAGCACAGAATTGGGAAAATCTTTCTTGATCCTGTTCCATGCCTACCATGGATTATTAAACCCGTGTGATAATCTCCTTGGACGCTGTAGTTGATACAGGTCTGGTGATGCAAACTTGGTTCCTGCTTGTCCAGTGTTGTTGGATGCATTTCAGTTTGTTCAACCTGTGGATGTGGACAGGATCTTTGGAGAGGTGAGAGCCACCACATACTTACTGGACACATGCCCATCATGGCTGTTGAAAGCATCCTGAAGGGGACTGGCAGATTGGGTAAGGGAAGCAGTAAATGCTTCACTACAGCAAGGCAGGCTTCCAGCTTGCCTAAAAGAAGCTGTGGTGAGGCCACTATTGAAAAAAATCCTCCCTGGATCCCACCAGACTGGAGAATTATCGGACAGTCTCCAATGTCCCTTTTTGGGCAAGGTGTTAGAGTGTGTGGTGGCCTCCCAGCTCCAGGCATTCCTGGATGAAATGCATTATCCAGATCCATTTCAATCTGGCTTCAGGCCTGGCTATGGGAAAGAGACAGCTTTGGTCAACTTGGTGGTGGGGTGTTCCTTTGCTGGCATAAAAATGGATTTTTAATGCCATCAAAAGAATGTTTAAAGGGGCTCATCTGATAAAGTCCTTTGTCATAACTAGTACACCCCTGCAGGGTATGAAATAGGGTGTAAATATCCTAGCTCAGACCATAACCACGTGTGCCACAGTCCAGACCTACCATTCTGCATGTCACCTCATCACTCTCGTTCTCAGTGGACTGGATCCCCCTGTGCCACCCTCAGATGCTATCTGAGTCTCTCCACAGCACAGACCTCTTTCTCTGAGACTGGTAACTATCACCCTTCCACCCCTGACTTTTCTCTATCCAACCCTTCCCACCTTACTCTTCAATAGCCTTGTATGGTTCTTAATTGTGTATGTTCTTGTCTGATAGTTTATCTCTTGTGTTAATTCAAACAAAATATTTTGTTTAATTTCAACTGGAATGCTCTCTAGAGTTAGTACTGGTATACATAGGTGAAAAGTTTCCCAAAATCACCCTCTCCTCACAGGCCTCCTTTTGAACTATAATTCCCCCAAACTTCAAGGAGATGCTCTTAGGGTAACATCTGTATGTGATGCCATAAAACTAGGTGCTTCTCAAACATAAGTGTCACACTGAACTGACTTAAGGCATACATTAACCATGCTGCATTAATGGATTGGGACCCCATTTTAAAAATGGAAAGGTTGTATGACATTACAACCTGGTGGGTTATTTTTACATATATATTTTTGTATTCCTTGTCTTTTATCTTTGGTGAGAAAGCTGGGAGAATGAAAGACTATCAAATCCCACCAAAGGAAACCCCACATAACAAATAGGAGAAGTCAAGGATCTTATTGCCCATATCTAAATATATGATTGGATTAAGACATACTGAGGCCCTGAGCTATATCATGTTTAAGAGGCCCAAACATTGGGGAAAAGTATTATTCCAACAGCTTTGTTTTGTTTTGCTTGTATTTAGAGACCCCTTATAATCTGAGGCCCTAAAATTAAGCTTATTTAGTTTATGCATAAATTCTAGATACTGTTTGTATTTAGGCTATTTTACCTTCTGATTTTATTAGTACTCAGATTTGGGCTTGATAATAGTACAGAACAGACTGGGGTATGTGAAAGGTTTCTAAACTCATATGTGAACATCTCCTTGCTTTTTATGCATACTAAACAGTTGTGAACACATTCTCAGTATCATGTCTATAGCCCTAACTGAGTGGTGCAGTTCTGCTTCCAGCCAGTGTAATGGAATTATTTTGCCAAACTCCCACACAAAAATCCTGTTCTTTGAATAATATAGTACATAAAGAGGGTGTGCAGCTTTGGACTTTTTCGGACATAAAAAAAACAATGCAAGCAGCCTCGCCACGTTGCGAGGCTGCAGCGCTGCAGGGCGTCCCTTTCGGATGACGCCTGTCCCTGCTGGTACTGTTGCGGTACTGCAGGGACATTTGAGTGTAATTTTTGGTGATTTTTACTCACGATCAACTTTCGTGAGTAAAAATCGCCAAAATATTACACTCAAATGTCCCTGTGGTACCGCAACAGTACCGGCAGGGACGGGCGTCATCCGAAAGGGACGCCCTGCAGCGCAGCAGCCTCGCAACGTGGCAAGGCTGCTTGCGTTGTTTTTTTGATGTCTGAAAAAGTCCTTTGTCTCTGTGTGTACATGTGTGTGTGCGCACAGGCATCCCAACCTATCTTGACACCATCCACTGTCACTGTCCCCTACTCACACATCTCCCAATGGATTCCCCAGGGAATGTCTGAAGAAGAATATAGAATGCCATCTTGAGGGAAGTTTACCAGTTTACCCAAAGCGATATCTGCCCTGGTGGCGCAGTGGTTAAATGCCAGTCCTGCAAGCCACCACGTCGCAAGTTCGATTCCAGCCGGCTCCAAGGTTTGCTCAACCTTCCATCCTTTCGTAGGTCGATAAATTGAGTACCCGGCTTGTGGGGGCAATTAGCTAACACACATTGGAAACTGCTTAATGCAGTGTAGATGTGTAAATAGCTATTGCTTAAAACAATTTGTAAGCCGCTCTGATAGCCTTGTGGCTGAAGAGCGGGGTATAAATAAATAAATAAATAAAATAAAAAATAAAAAAAGTTTTAGATTAAATTTACTTTTATGTAGGATCCCGGCAATGTTGAGCACAAGACTTATAGCAGCATTTCTGTTGTTTGGGACACTAAAATGCCTTTTCATACTCATTTGGTTCAGCCTAGATGCATCTAATGTGATCCCCTCTGCCCTCTGTCATGTCAATACTGATAAACACATTTTTATGTGTTTTATATTGTACCCCTGCACTTTTTGCTCTGCAGACATGCCACTGTCAAGGATGGCAGCCATGCATGGCCTCTAGTCCAGTGATGGAATTTTATTTTATATTGCCCATTTGAATGCACAGCAGCTATACATATATTTTGGAGAAACTCAAGGGATGGATGCACCAGTTTTGGTTTCATATCTTTTATGAAAGGTTTTGTTCCCTCTGATTTTGTCACATGTCTCAGACCCTTTATTTTGTTCCATCAGATATAATGAATCCCACTGGGAACTGCTTCACCTGTTGATCCTCTGGCAACTCTAAGCAAAAGAAGGGAAAACCAGGGAGCATCCAATGGAATCCATAGGAGACACTTGAGACACATCTTAAGGTGCTCAAAAGAGGGTTATTTTTGTTATCTAAAAAGCCGCATGTGCTTTGGCCTGTGTAGGCTTCCAAGGCCTTCTCTGGGGGCTATTTAGAGTACAAGTCCAGACATTCCTGGACCAGGAACTCTCAAACCATTTACTGAACAACTGGAAAGACTACAGGGTCATGCCACCCCAATTTCAAAGGGTTTCCTATCCTTTGTATATGCTTTAAGGTGGTGTATGAAATACAGTTGATGAACAGCCAAGCAAGCCCCTCTTTAATCCTCAGGAGTAAAGTTTTGTTGCACACAGGGACTGCTACTAGGCACATGGAGAACCCAACCTGGACTTGTTATTTGCATTTTATCCCAGTCTCATCTGCTTCACATGACCTTCTGAGCCAGTGACAGTAGGAAGAAAGATGAGCTTAGATGACCACATCCTCTGGTTGCAGCAGGTGAACAAAACCCCTCTTAGGCTAGTAAGGATTAATACAGAGGCAAGGATGATGGGTAGTATCCATTGCTTTGTTCTTTTAAAACAATGTAGAGCTTAATAGCACACTCCTGGATTCCTGTGCTTATGGTGAAAGAGAGAGAGAGAGAATCAAAGTCTTTTGGCAGGCTGGCATGAAGTAATAAACTTCCCTGTTTCTGCCTTGTGAGGAGAATCTTTTGCAAACTTGGCAGTTGGTGGTTTCTTGCCCAAGCATGCTAAATGTTACATTTAAGCAAAATCACATGAGCTCCAAGTACTATTTGCCTCAACTCCATTTCTGCAGACCAAATACTTGCAGTCTAGCTTTCTACAAAGACCAAAAGCCAGCATCAGAGAGTACCATGAAGACCCTTTGCAGCTTCCCTCTTTTGAGTGTCTTAGTCCTTTGGGTGTTGCTGCCACCTCCAACTTTGGAACAAGAATCAGGTAGGTACAAAATGTGTCTGTCTCCATTTTTACTTTGCTCAAGGACTCATGGTAGTAGTCACCAGGCAGGGTCCAGTCTCTGCATCCTTAGTTATTTTTGAAGGCAAACAAGTAAGTCCAGTCACAATGCAATGAATAAAGTTCAATGAATAAAAGCAGGTGTAGTCCTGCTGTGGTACTGAAACTCCCAAAAAGAATTTGTTTAGCAGTGGCACCTGGAACAAATCACAAATTCTTACTTAGAATAGAGATGGAAAGAATATTTGATTTTTTAAAAAAAAATATCCCAAAAGTGTTTCTTGAGTGTCAGGAATCCTTCACAAAGGATCCTTCTGGTCATATCCATTTATATAGTTGCCTTTTTGGTTGCTTGAAGAATGTGCTTTTGATGAACAAACTGTTGGCTTTGCAAAATTTCCTCTCAAAAGTCACTCTCCTGTCTCATTTCTTGATCCTAAGCCAAATTCTCCTACAATTGTTGATTCTACTCCGTTTCCTACTTTTGCAATCCAATCGTCTTTGATTAACAAGAAGCCCCGTTTTGATGTGTGGTCAGTTTCTTTCCCCACTCCAGCCTCTATAGCTGGATTATGGCTATATTGGATTTGGATTATGGTTATATTGACAGGTTGTTCTTGCACCAACTTTATTTACAATCTTCTTTAGCACGATGCTCCAAAGGGCTATGGCAGAGCTTGAAGAAGACGACGGCATCTATATACGCTACCGTACTGATGGTAGCTTGTTTAACTTAAGCCGTCTGAGGGCTCACACGAAGACTCTAAACTATCTAGTCCGTGAGCTGCTCTTCGCCGATGATGCTGCCCTTGTTGCCCACACAGAAGCAGCTCTGCAGCGCCTAACGTCCTGCTTTGCAACAGCTGCAGAGCTGTTTGGGCTAGAAGTCAACCTGAAGAAAACAGAAGTTCTTTACCAGCCTGCACCACAGGACGAACACCACCATCCCCACATTGCCGTCGGCAAATCAGTACTCAAGTCTGTTCAGCAGTTCACCTACCTGGGAAGCATCATCTCCTCAGATGCCAAGATTGACAAAGAGATCGATCACAGATTAGCAAAGGCATATAGTGCATTTGGAAGACTTCACAAAAGAGTCTGGAGCAATAAACACCTGAGGCAAAGTACAAAAATCAGTGTGTATAGAGCCATCGTACTGTCTATCCTCCTTTATGGATCTGAAACATGGGTCACCTATCGCCACCACCTACGACTCCTCGAGCGCTTTCATCAGCGCTGTCTACGCACAATCCTAAATATACACTGGACTGACTATGTGATGAATGTTGCTGTCCTTGAACAAGCAGGGATCACCAGCATTGAGGCCATGATATTGAGAACACAGCTGCGCTGGGCAGGGCACGTTTCTAGGATGGAGGACCATCGCCTCCCAAAAATACTACTCTATGGTGAACTCGCCACGGGTCAGCGTAAGAGGGGCGCTCCAAAAAAGCGATACAAAGACTCCCTGAAACAACATCTCAGGCTTGGCCAAATTGATCACCAACAGTGGTCCGCCCTGGCCTCACATCGGGAGGCATGGAGACGCAATATCCACAATGCTGCAGCCTTATTTGAGAACTCACGACGAACAAGTCTTGAAGAGAAACGACAACGCAGAAAGAATCACAACCCAAAAACATCACCCAAGGAGACCTTCTGCTGCGCTTTTTGCAACCGGACTTGTTTATCTCGGATTGGCCTTTTTAGTCATCAGCGCACTTGCAGAAGGCGCGGGATGAGTCCTTCCTGAATCTTCGTTTGCGAAGAGAAGCCAGAGAGAGAGAGAGAGAGAGAGAGAGAGATTGACAGGTTTTCTCTAAAGTCTTAATGACATGATTAAGTCAGATTTTGCATTATATCTTTTGACTGTTTTTGCTACATCTCTGCTCACTGTTGATGTTACCCAATTTCTTCTTAGAATTTTCAATTCCTGAGTCAAACACTGTGTAATTATCAGACTCAAAATGTCCCATTCCTGTCCACTTTAGCTCTTTTGCCCGAAGTATTGCAATGTTCATAAGCAACATTTCTTGTTTTACTGTCTTGTTCCCCTTGATTCATGCTTCTCATGTTCCATTGTGAGTTTGAACATATTATATTTTTTGGTGATATAATAATAATAATAATAATAATAATAAAATTTATTTATACCCCGCCCCTCTGCTAAAAACAATCGGGGCGGCTTCCAACAATTAAAACATTATAATAATGACTAAAAACACCACCCACCCCCACCCTCCCACATAAAAAGACATTAAACACAATAAGATTAAAACCTTCTAGCTAAAAAACACATTAAAACAAATATATACATAATTTTTAAAAAACCAGGAGACTGAGTTCCTGAGGCCAGGATCTAATCAGGAAAGGCCTGCCGAAAGAGATCCGTCTTTAGTGCTTTTTTAAAGCTACTCAAGCTCGTCAGCTGACGGATCTCATTCGGCAGGCCATTCCACAATTTGGGGGTGATTACTGAAAAGGCCCTCTGGGAGGTTGCAGAAAGCCTAGATTTTTGTGGCTGAAGCAGATTCCTCCCAGAGGACCGGAGTATGCGGGGAGGATTGTATGGGAGGAGGCGGTTCCGGAGATAAGTTGGACCCAAGCCATTTAGGGCTTTAAAGGTAATAACCAACACCTTATACTGGGCCCGGAAACTGATAGGCAGCCAGTGGAGAGATTTTAGTATTGGAGTTATATGATCTCTCCGAGATGTTCCTGAGACCACTCTGGCTGCCATATTTTGTACCAACTGAAGTTTCCGGACCAAGCACGAGGGTAGCCCCATGTAGAGCGCATTGCAGAAATCTAGATGAGAGGTTACCAGCGCGTACACCACAGTCTCAAGGTCCCTTACTTCCAGGAAAGGACACAGCTGGCGTATCAGCCGAAGCTGGTAACAAGCGCTCCTGACCGTCGCATTCACTTGACTCGTCATCTGAAGCGATGAATCAAGGAGCACCCCCAGACTGCGAACACAGTCCTTAACGGAGAGCGTGACCCCGTCCAGGACTGGAGGTTGCAACTCAACTCCTGGTTTTGGGGCCGCTACCTTGAGCACCTCCGTTTTGTCTGCATTTAATCTCAATCTGTTTTTCCTCATCCAGCCCATTACAGCTTTAAGACAGTCATTAAGAGGAGAGATGCCATTGGGAATTCGAGGCCGATGATCGGGACAAGGAGAAATAGATCTGGGTGTCATCAGCGTACTGATAACACCCAGCCCCATAACCCCAAATAATCTCACCCAGCGGCTTCATATAGATGTTAAACAGCATTGGGGACAGGATGGCGCCCTGGGGAACACCACAAGTAAGCTCCTTTCTGCTGGAGCAGCTGTCCCCAAGCCGCACCCTCTGGGACCTGCCCGAGAGGAAGGACCGGAACCACTGGAGCGCAGTGCCTCCGATTCCTAACCCTCTCAGGCGATCCAGGAGAATGCCATGATCTATCGTATCGAAAGCCGCTGAGAGGTCCAGAAGCACCAACAGGGACACATTACCCCTGTCGATGCTTAGATGCAGATCATCGGTCAAGGCAACCATGGCAGTCTCAACTCCAAATCCCGTCCTGAAGCCAGTTTGAAATGGGTCTAGATAATCAGTTTCATCCAAGACCACTTGGAGTTGAAGAGCAACTGCCCTCTCGATCACTTTGCTCAAGAATGGTAACATAGAAACCGGCCTATAGTTATTCATGTCCAGGGGGTCTAGGGAAGGTTTTTTCAGGAGCGGCCTAACCGCCGCTTCCTTTAAACAAGATGGAACACACCCTTCCCTGAGGGATGCATTGATGATGTTCTTAAGGAACACCATCAAGGCAGTCCCCCCCTGGATGGCCAGCCATGAAGGGCAAGGATCAAGAGGGCATTGCTTCAGAATAGTGCAAAACAATATAAAACAATATAATACTGTGTCAGCTGAAAATGATTTCATAACTCCTTGCTTGCTATAAAAACTTGTAAATGTTACTTTTGACTACTACAACTTCCAGAACCCTCTAGCCATGCTTTTAACATGTGTGATTGCCTTTCCTTATTACAGGAAAACCAGGTATCTGCCCAAGAGATGATCGTTGCATATGTATTCATCGCCTACGGATTAAGTGCAGAAACGATTTTTCTTGTGAAGGAAACATGAAATGCTGTTACTCTTGCTGTGCAATGCGCTGTGTAGTCCCACAAGAAGGTGCTTTTGAGATTAAAATATATTTTGCTAGTGATAAATGGGATGTGCAAAGCCAATGTCCTTCCCCAACTAGTAACTGAGGTTATGCCCTTATTTTTATTTTTACTTTAGTGTCAGGGAGAATCATGGAAAGAGAAGTAAGTGCCAAGTATAAAAAGAACAAATACAAAATAAAATGGGCCTGCATATAATGCATACATACATGATATATGAAGGTGTAGTATTCATGGCCCCCAGACGTGAAGATGCATTTATATTGGCTAAATCCAATTGTTAGTTCTAATGCTAATAGACAGACTGAATCCATAGGAATTTGATAAATCAACACTCATGTTAATTTTACTTAGTAGATGGGAGATTATCAGACGTGGCCAAAAAGCCCAAAAGGAGCATGCGAGGATGACATTACTGTTCTGTGAACAGGTCCCAGTTTCAGATGTCATTGTCATCCTCATATACTGATTCTGTGCTACAGCTGCGAGAAAGGTGTCGCTTTCAATTGACGGAGATGTCCCGTCCATGAAAAAACAATGCCTTCTTCATGGCTGCAGCACAGAATCAGCAGTTTCCTTCTGAAAACTTCCAAAATGCTGCATGAGGTAACATGCCGTTGGGGATAATTACCTTCTGTTTTTTGTCCTTCCAGAGGGCTCCAGGTTCCATCTTTGATCAAGAAAGTTATTGAAATGCATTCCAAAATAATATTTTTCAAAAAAAAAATAGGTTCAGAAATATTCCTTCAAAAGAGAATAAACAGTTAAAATACTTAAATTCAATTTTGCAAGCAATTTTTTTTTTTTAAAAAACATGACATATCAGGATTGACCAGAAACAGACTGATCTATCCATCCCTAGTTAGCTTAGGGCCCTATCAAACTATATGGTTATAGCACTATTATTCTGTTTAACTGAGATGGCAATATCCTAAGGAATCCTGAGATTTGCAGTTTAGGGAGGGCCATTCAGAATTTTCAGCCAGAGAGTTCTTGGGCCTCACTAAACTATAAACCCCAGAATTCCACAGAATGTTGCCATGGCAGTTAAAGTGGAATATAGTGCTATAACAGTGTAGTATGACAGGGCCCTTAGAGATGGGATCATAAGGAAGTGAACTCTCCTCATCTGTATGTGGGGATTAGGACAGCTCCCTTTCATTTCTCTCCTACCAATTAGGGCAGGCTTTTCAGCAGCTTTAAGGTGGAGCTTGCTATAAATTCAGGGTTGGTGGTAGCTAACTGTATCTAACAAGATCAAAATTCCTCCTGCTCACACCTCTGAAAACTTTTAGCAGACATTTTCATAAGAGGCAGAGCAACCTAACACTGCTCCTTCTTAGAGCTGAAGAGAGCACCCCCACTCTCTGCATGGGAGTAGTCTTTTAATTATTTTAACTTTTATACCATTACTACTATGGATAATACCTCATTAAGCACTACTGTTCTGTTTCTATATACTGTACATATTGTTGTTGTTACTCATTACAGTGAGACCAGGAAAGTGTCCTCCTATTATCGAAATAGGATGTGTGGAACCTCAGCAAGATCAATGCAAAATTGATGCAGACTGCCCACAGCCAAAGAAATGTTGTTATAAACCCTGTTCTCTTCGTTGTGTAGATCCTGGGGAAAGGTAACTGGATATAAATCTGTAAATCTCCCAAGCAGGAGAGAATTGTGCATGTAGATGCACAGCTGAGAAATTATTCAAGAGGATAAACTATTCAAATTCCTCTTTGAACTTAGCATGTGAATTCAGCAACATCAGTGGTGGGCAGAACTGTTCAAATCGCGTGGACTACACCAGCCATAGGAATTCTGTAGCCCAGGGATATATATATATAATTATATATATATAATTTAGTTATTTATACCCTGCTCTTCAGCCACACGGCTATCAGAGCGGCTTACAATTTGTTTTAAGCAATAGCTATTTACTCATCTACACTGCATTAAACAGTTTCCAGTGTGTGTATGTGTGTATATATGACCCATGAACCCCCCCTTTTTTTGTTCCCATAGTGTATCCCTGGCAGGTAATCAGTTTAATAACACAAATTTTCCCTTGAAAAACTGCCAAGATATTTTGTTTCTCAAATTCAGCTGCAGCCCACAGAATAAGCAGTTGTTAGTTATGCCAGAGGAGTATTGTTTTACTAAGAAGAAATTTATTAAAAACTTGAAAGTTGGGGGGCTTTTTCTGGTGCATACTGTTTGCTTTCAGTTTCTGAACATCCTGGTTTTGATGCTTTCTTGTGCACGTTTCTGGAATGGTATGACAATGTTCCCAGGACTGGTGCTTCAACATAGAACCCTAGAGGATGCTGTTGCTGAAAATCTGCCAGGATGCTATGGTATTAAGGAGAGCTGATCCATCCCTACTGCTGCTTCTTTAAGTAGTCTTGAAGGGCAAATGAATGAATTCATTTAAAAAACAGTAACCTTAAAGAAAGATCACTTAAAGGGGATTTTAGAAGCTGTTAATTCATCCTTAGCAAATTAAAACAAATACTTCAAACTAATTTATTCTGAGTGGGATGGGAGGGAAGAATGAACTTAGGAGTTGGTAAAAATGGGAAATGTGTTTATGCATTTTTCTTTTTTTACTTCTGTAAGTGTGGCGTAGTTGTTTGAGTGTTGGACTGTGATCCTGGAGGGTTCAAATCCCCACTCAGCCAAGAAACCCACTGGGTAATCTCGGGCAAGTCAAACTCCCTCAGCCTCAGAAGAAGGCAATGACAAACCTCCTCTGAACAAATCTTGCCAAGAAAACCCAGAAACAACTTGAAGGCACACAACAACAAATTTATTATAGTAATGAACATTAAAATATAATAATACTAGCTATACCGGGCACAGCATACACCATAATCTACATATATCAAACACTTCGGTATGTTTCCATTATCAGTCTGCTGATTGGCCACTTAGGAAACATGTCAAGGGTACAATCATTAGACGCATTAGTATATAACCTTTCAAATCAACTGTAATGCTCGTTTCATGCCAAGAGCACAACCACCATTGCCATGAAGCTGTGCATACACACACACACCACGCTACACACACACACCTTGTGCACCAGGATAGAAGAGCCCCACCGCCATCATGCAACTGCGCGCACGCACACATGCACGCGCGCGCACACACACACACACACCATGTATGCCAGGATGTGAGAGCTGCCACCATGCAATCCACTGCCACCATGCAATCACATAAACACCCCATGCTACACACACCCTACACTACACACACACGCCATGCACACCAGGATGTGAGAGCCCCTCTGCCACCAACAAGCACAAACACACACCACACTACAACACACCCATACCACACATGTACATCCCCCATGCTATACACACACACACCATATGCACCAGGCCATGAGAGCACCTCCACCACATGTTTAGAAAGGACTTGAAGCTTTCCACATGTTTCCCCCCAAGGCCAAGGAGCAGCTACAGACAACACAGATGACCATGTTGTGGTGAAAACAACTGAGGGCCCAATGCTGTTCTTAAATAGCAGTTCCCCTGGCTGCTTCAGGTCTGCTGCATGATTGTAGCTGGCAGTGTCTGATAGCTTGGCCCAAGTTCTTCCAAGACTCCCACAGCCAGGGCCTGAGTCTCCAAAGGGGCTGTGCTGGCTGCTGTAGCAAGGGGTCTAGTCCTTCGAGGAGTGGCAGATCCTGACACCCAAGCAGCCAATCAGCACACTGAAAATGGCAACATACCCAAGAGAATTATATATAGAGATATATAGATTTGGTTTTCATAATTTAATACAATTTTTATTGTGCACCTTCACGTTGTTTCTGAATTATGGCGACTCTAGGCAGACGTATCACAGGGTTTTCTTGGCAAGATTTCTTCAAGTGACATTTGCCATTACCTTCCTCTGAGGCTGAGAGAGTGTGATTTGCCAAAGGTCTCCCACTGGGTTTCCAAGGCTGAGTGGAAATTCGAACCCTGATATGTCAGAGTCCTGGGCCAATACGCAAAGCATTACACCACACTGACCTCCTATTAATACTGCATCACTGTGTTAATACAGATAAAACGAGGTATGTCATGAAAGAAGGGAAGTACCAATTTTACTCATTTTGGATTTTTAAAAACATATTCCCACATATTTGTAGCAATTTTTAATGAATTCTTCTATTGTTTTACTCCTATTTTTTAATGAATTCTTCTATTGTTTTACTCCTATTTTGCTCTAATTTAATTCTAAGCTCTGCCTGCTTAGGCCACATCCCTTTTGCATAAATGATACCCCGTTTGGTGGGCAGCTCTTGGCCAGTTGGCAGGAAAGTGCTCTAGTGCATACCCAGCCCTGGTCTATACCCATGATATTGAGAACATGTTCACAGATAAGAAAGCTCAAAGCATTCATGAGAGAGCTTTAAACCAGTGTCATCCATATTACTGCATCAGTGTAGTACATATTACTGACTAACCACAAATTTCAATGTTAATAAACTCAGAGGGCAACAAACCTTAATGGGAAGTGTATCTTAAATGAAGATTCAACAGTTTACTTGATGACTATTTTTTTTTTCTTGCTTATTTCCTTTCTTTAGGGTAAACTAAAACCTTGACATGAACTGGGGTAATCATTCCTTGGAAAACAATCTAATGTCTCCTTCTACTGACTTAACAAAAGATTCAGGCATGCTTCTAAATATACTTCGCTTATGCAACAGCGTTTCTGGTTGTGTTTATTGAGTTGTGTTATTTCTTTGTGATCATTTCATTGAACCCATTAGTAAGATAACACAAGAAGTACAGCTATTGTGGAGAAGTATAAACAGAAAAATAAATCAGATACTTCATTCTAGTCCAGTCATACTGAACTTAGAGAAATACTTGTATGAAATCAGTAGAATGAGATGTGGTAAAACCTAAAAATTAAAATTAGCTCAGCTGTTGAACAGGCAACATGGAAAGAGATGGCAAAAGTGTTCCCAAGTGATGACAGCTTTTTGTTACTTGCCCATGGTGTTTTCACCTGAAAAGAATCTAGAACCAAGGACTGGCAAATATTTTTGGATCACAACTGGGCAAACTATTTTGAGCCCTGATCTGGGAAAAACATACTGAGGACTTTACAAGACCATCCCATGTAAATGTTCTTTAGCTGGCATAAATTGTGTTGTTTTTATGCCTGCAAAAGATCCCCACACACACCAGACCTACCTTCCGTAGTGTCAACAAGGCTTCCCCAGCAGTAATGGAGCACAAACAGAACTCTGTTTACTTTCAGGGTTGAAATCTCACCAATTCTTGTGAGAAGACGCTAGTGCAGGAAATTTTTTTAAAAAATAAAAAGTACAGCAAAGCACAAAAACACACTGTACAAGTACAAGTAAATGGGGGGGGTCATAAAAAGGGCATCCCCTACCTGGCTGTCCCAATCACACCTGGACGTGTTTGCCCATTCATGCTGCATTCACATGCGTTCAATGGTGCGCAAACACCAGCAATGCCGGAAAGAAATCACCACGGAGATTAATTGACAGCTTGGGCTGTCAATAAAATAGGACGGCTTTTTGACTTTACATGATTGCAAAAGGGCAACGTCGTCTGGTATGCATGCCCTTTCTCAATCATTAGGTGCCCTTATGAAACTATTTAGCTGGTCTGATAAAGTCCTGAGTGATTGGCTTGCCAATAAGGGGCTGTTAATAGCTGTTTACTATATCTTCAGTTTCGTGGAAAAGGAAGGGAAGGGAAGGGACTAATGAATGTTCTGATTGTCCTGCCTGAGCCCTCTTGGTTTGACTTTGCTGGCACAGACCATGTTATCTATAGACGGCTATTATTGTGTATTAAAGCAACTTTTTGGATCAGAATCTCCCAGCCATTATACCCTGTGGCCATTTTGTTTGGAGAATTCTGGAGAATAGGTGGCCAAGTGTGCTGCACACTGCTCCTTGCAGAAAATGTGATAAAAATGCTATAAACATATTAGAGAAGTCACTCATTCCACATTCGAAACAGAATCACGTGCTGTAAAAGCCCAGGCCTGAGCAAGCCCATATTCCAGACTTAGCAAGATGTTATCAAATGTCAGTTAAGCCCCCCAACCCCATCCAAATCTCAAGGAAAACTTTTTATTCATCACCAGACCTCCCTTAAATTTATCTCCCTTAGATGTCAGGTGGAGAGTATGGCTGAACATTTTTAATTGTCGTCATCATCATCATCATCATTCTACTGCCCGCTCCCCATATCAAAGATCTCAGGGTAGCTTACATGTAGCATTAAAACAAGTTAAACACTTTAAAACAATAAAATAATTTAAATAAGCTAAAACATATTAGCCAACACAAATTAAAAACAGATTTAAAAGATTTAAAAGTTTCTTAAACTATGTACAATATTTGGGATGAATTAATGAGGCTCCAAGGTATTGATGAACAGCCAAGTTTTATCTTGGCATCTAAATGATATTAGTGTTACACTACTTGGGACTCCAGGGGGAGGGCATTCCACAGTTGGGGTGCCACAACTGAGAAGACCATCTCCCATGTCCCAACACAGTGTATTGATGGCACTGGTGAGACACAGAGAAGTCTCGCCCCCTTCCAGCAGCCCTCAATCCTCAGGCAGGCACATATGAGGGATGACTTATTTTATAATACAGTAGTAATTACCACCCCCTCTCCATTGACGCCCCCTTGTCATGGGAGAGAGGCTTGCGTACCCTAATGATGTTTTGAGCTATGCTGGCGGTGGCACAACAGCCACCAGTAGGGTCTCCCATGCCAGACAGGTCAAAACCGAATGGTCTGACAAAGAGCATCAAAGGGCAGAATGGGCTCTCTAGCCTTATGGCAACCATCCTAGGAGAAGGAAAACTCTAATCCCAAACCCGGGCAGATGGTGCTCGTCCAACCCTGTAAGGTCAACCATCTAAGAGAAGGAAACTCTAATATGGCCCGATGACCTCACTGCTACCATCCATGCTTGCAAGGCCAGCAGATGAACCTTTGGTTTAAAGGGTGAGGCCATCTCTGTGCACGCTGCACTCCACCAGACAAATCCATTGCACAGGCTCGAAGGACAAATCCAATTCCAAAAAAAAAAAAAAAAGCCCTGGATCGATAGGCAAGGGACGAAATGGCAGGTGTAAAGCCGCAGACCCAACCTTGCATGCAGGCGGTTCAGGACTTTGGTCTCTCGAGGCTGACCCGGGAGATGACAGTCTTGTTCGGCAGCATCCTGAACAACCAAGCAGCCTTTTTTTAAGGAGAGCACTGCTTGCTCCATATGGAGAGGGGCCTAGAAAAGATGGCCTAATGAAAGCTCATCCCCAACCTGGTTGGCTAGCCACGGCCAACGGGAATCTTCTGATGCGGTCAAACCAAGGCAAAGAAACAAAGGCGCACACTGGCCTCCAAAGGTGTAAATAAACTGATGCTTACATGCTGGAACATCAGAACCATGCGAGACTCTGAAGATAGTGGACAGCCTGAGCGTCGTTCTGCTCTAATAGCCATGAACTATCACAACTTAATATTGACATCGCTGCTCTTAGTGAAATTCATCTCCATGAGGAAGGTAGCCTTAAAGAACACGGTGCCGGCTACACACTTTACTGGTCTGGCAAACCCAAAACCGAAAAACATCTTTCAGGAGTAGGCTTCATGATTAAAAACTCCATTGCCTCCAAACTCGAAACCTTGCCAACAGGACACTCTGATCACATTATTTCCTTATGCCTCCCACATGCTGTTCTCTTTAGTATATATACCCCAACTATGCAAGCCGACCCTGTAGAGAAAGAAAACATCTACACAGACCTACGCCACCTCATACAAAACGTCTCTGTAGAAGATAAAATTATTATCCTTGGTGACTTCAATGCCAGAGTAGGAAAGAACTCTGAAGCCTAGAAAGGTGTCTTAGGCAAGCATGGTGTTGGAAATTGCAATGATAACGGACGCCTCCTGCTAGAGTTCTGTGCAGAACAACAGCTGACTATTACAAACACAATCTTTCAGCAGAAAGAAAGCTTGAAGACAACCTGGATGCATCCCCGATCCAAACATTGGCACCTCATTGACTATGTTCTAGTCCACCAGAGAAACATTCGTGATGTCCGCCATACTTGAGTGATGCCCAGTGCAGAATGCCAGACAGATCATCGCCTCGTCAGATGTAAACTAAATCTTCATCTTAAGTTCAAACCTAAGAGAGGTGGCATGTTAAAGAAGAGACTCCAAGTCAACAATCTTCAACAAGCTACCATGAGAGACAACTTCCAGACAAACCTGCAAACAAAACTTGAAGACCATCCTATAGATCCTTCTCCTACAGTGCTTTGGCAACATATCAAAAACAGTATCCTCCAGAATGCGGAAGAATCCCTCGGGTTCTCCCACAAGAAAAATCAAGACTGGTTTGATGAAAAGAACCAAGAGATCCAGGAGCTGTTGGCAAAGAAGAGAACTGCTCACCAGGCATACCTTGCCCAGCCAACTTGCCATGTAAGAAAAGCAGCTTTCCATCTCACATGTAGTAAACTTCAACAAAAACTCCGAGACATTCAGAACAAGTGGTGGATCAATATAGCAGAAAAGACACAATGCTGTGCAGATCTGGGGGATTCTAGAAGATTTTATGAAGCTCTTAAGGCAGTGTTTGGACCTACTTATCAGGTCCAAAGCTCCTTATACAGTACAGATGGTCAATCATTAATTACTGATAAAGCCTCCATCCTGAATTGATGGGCTGAACACTTTCAAAGTCTCTTTAGCACCAACCGAGTAGTCCAAGGCTCAGCTATCCAACATATGATACAAAAACCGATGAAAAATGAATTGGACATAGCTCCCACTTTGGAAGAGATCCTTAAGGCCATACAGCAGTTGAAAAACGGCAAGGCAGCTGGGATTGATGGAATCCCACCTGAAGTTTGGAAACACGGAGGTCATGTACTCCATGATAAATTCCATGAACTCCTTGTGAATTGCTGGGAAAAGGGGGAACTGCCATCAGATCTCTGAGATGCAGTCATCATCACCCTATACAAGAAAAAAGGAGCAAAATCCGATTGCTCAAACTATTGAGGCATAACAATGCTCTCTATTGCTGGAAAAATCCTTGCAAGGATACTCCTGAACAGATTAGTTCCTGCCATTGCAGAAGAACTTCTTCCTGAAAGCCAGTGTAGCTTCAGAGCCAATAGGAGTACTACAGATATGGTATTTGCCCTTAGACAACTGCAAGAGAAATGTAGAGAGCAGAACAAGGGTCTCTATGTAACATTTGTTGACCTCACCAAAGCCTTCAACACTGTGAGTAGGAAAGGTCTGTGGCAGATCCTGGAAAGACTAAGATGTGCCCCCAAATTCCTTAAAATGATTATCTTGCTACATGAGGGCCAGCGCGGTCAAGTCGGATGGGACTTTCTCAAAAGGGAGATACTGATCAAGACGGATGGGACTTTCTCAAAAGGGAGATACTGAAGGCACAATTTCAAACAGTACCATTGAGGAAGAAAAATGGGAGGTGTCTCAAGAAACCAGGATGGATGACTAAAGAACTTTCAATGGAGCTAAGTTTTAAACGGAACATGTATAGGAAATGGAAAAGGGGGGAAATCACCAAAGAAGAATTCAAACAGATAGCGAACACGTGTAGGAGTAAAGTCAGAAAAGCTAAAGCGCAGAATGAGCTCAGGCTTGCTAGGGAGGTTAAGAACAATAAAAAGGGTTTTTTTGGGTATGTCCGCAGCAAAAGGAGGAAGAAGGAAATGATAGGGCCGCTACGTGGAGAAGATGGCAAAATGCTAACAGGGGACAGAGAAAAGGCAGAATTACTCAACACCTTCTTTGCCTCAGTGTTTTCAGAAAAGGAAAAGGAGGACCAACCTGAGGAGAATGGAACAGAGGACACAATAGGGGAAATCCAGCTCAAAATAAGTAAAGAGGTAGTACAGGAATACCTTCTTAATCTAAATGAATTTAAATCTCCAGGACCAGATGAACTACATCCAAGAGTATTAAAAGAGCTGGCAAATATAATCTCAGAGCCATTGGCAATAATATTTCAGAACTCCTGGAGAACAGGAGAAGTCCCAGCAGACTGGAGGAGGGCAAACGTTGTTCCCATCTTCAAAAAGGGGAAAAAAGAGGATCCCAACAACTATCGTCCAGTTAGTCTGACATCAATACCAGGGAAGATTCTAGAACAGATCATTAAACAGAGAGTCTGTGAACATTTAGAAGGCAATGCCATAATCACAAAAAGTCAGCATGGGTTTCAGAGAAACAAGTCATGCCAGACTAATCTGATCTCTTTTTTTGATAAAGTTACCAGCTTGGTAGATGAAGGGAATGCTATGGACATTGCATACCTTGATTTCAGTAAGGCCTTTGACAAGGTTCCCCATGACATTCTTGCAAACAAGCTTGTAGAATGTGGGCTAGACAAGTTAACTGTTCAATGGATTTGTAATTGGTTGACCGGCCGAACCCAAAGGGTGCTCAGCAGTGGCTCCTCTTTGTCTTGGAAAGATGTGACCAGTGGGGTGCCACAGGGTTCTGTCCTGGGCCCAGTGCTATTCAACATCTTTATCAATGACTTAGATGAGAGAATTAGGGGCATACTTATCAAATTTGCAGATGACACCAAATTGGGAGGAGTAGCTAATACCCTAGAGGACAGGATCAAAATTCAGAATGACCTGGATAGACTGGAGAGCTGGGCCAAAGCTAACAAAATGAAATTCAATACGGAGAAATGTAAAGTACTGCATTTAGGGCGGAAAAATGAAATGCATAAATATAGGATGGGAGAGACCTGGCTGAATGAGACTACGTGCGAAAGGGATCTAGGAGTCCTAGTGGACCACAAGTTGAACATGAGCCAACAGTGTGATGCGGCAGCTAAAAAGGCCAATGCAATTTTGGGCTGTATCAATAGAAGTATAGTGTCTAGATCAAGGGAAGTAATAGTGCCACTCTATTCTGCCTTGGTCAGACCTCACTTAGAATACTGTGTCCAGTTCTGGGCACCACAATTCAGAAAGGATATTGACAAATTGGAGCGTGTCCAGAGAAGGGCAACTAAAATGGTGAAAGGTCTGGAAACAATGCCTTATGAGGAGAGACTTAGGGAGCTGGGTATGTTCAGCCTGGAAAAAAAGACGGTTTAGAGGCGATATGATAGCCCTGTTTAAGTATTTGAAGGGATGTCACGCTGAGGATGGAGCAGGCTTGTTTTCTGCTGCTCCAGAGACTGGAACACGGAGCAATGGGTGCAAGCTCCAGGAACAGAGATTCCACCTCAACATGAGGAGGAACTTTTTGACAGTAAGAGCTGTTCGGCAGTGGAACACACTCCCTCGGAGCGTGGTGGGGTCTCCTTCCTTGGAGGTCTTTAAACAGAGGCTGGATGGCCATCTGTCGGGGATGCTTTGATTGTGATTTCCTGCGTGGCAGGGGGGTTGGACTGGATGGCCCTCGTGGTCTCTTCCAACTCTGCAATTCTATGATTCTATAAGTCAGATATGGCGATGCTCTTTCAGAGCCCTTTCTAATAACTAATGGAGTGAAGCAAGGTTGTGTTCTTGCACCAACTTTATTTACAATCTTCTTCAGCATGATGCTCAAAAGGGCTACAGCAGAGCTCGAAGAAGATGACAGCATCTATATACGTTACTGTACTGATGGTAGCTTGTTTAACGTAAGCCATCTGAGGGCTCGCACTAAGGAGATTTTCAGACTACACTATTATAGTGTTACTATTCTACTTTAATTGCTCTGGCTTCCTGCTGTGGAATTCTGGAGTTTGTACTTTAGTGAGGCCTAAGATCTCTCTGGCTGAGAGTTGTAAATGCCCCTCCCTAAACTTCAAATCCCAGGATTCAACACGAGGCAGCCATAGCAAATAAAGTGGAATAGTAACACTATAACAGTGTTGTCTGAAAATCTAGTCTGACTCTAAACTATCTAGTCCATGAGCTGCTCTTCGCTGATGATGCTGCCATTGTTACCCACACAGAAGCAACTCTGCAGCGCCTAACATCCTGCTTCACAACAGCTGCAGAGCTCTTTGGGCTGGAAGTCAACCTGAAGAAAATGGAAGTTATTTACCAGCCTGCACCACAGGACGAACACCACCATCCCCACATTGCCGTCGGCAACTCTGTGCTTAAGTCCGTTCAGCAGTTCACCTACCTGGGAAGCATCATCTCCTCATATGCCAAGATTGACAAAGAGATCGATCACAGATTAGCAAAGGCATATAACGCATTTGGAAGACTTTACAAAAGAGTCTGGAGTAATAAACACCTGAGGCGAAACACAAAAATCAGTGTGTATAGAGCCATTGTACTGTCTATTCTCCTTTATGGGTCTGAAACATGGGTCACCTATCACCACTTATGACTCCTTGAATGCTTCCATCAGCGCTGTTTACGCACAATCCTAAATATACACTGGACTGACTATGTGACGAATGTTGCTGTCCTTGAGCAAGCAGGGATCACCAGCATTGAGGCCATTATATTGAGAACACAGCTGCGCTGGGCAGGGCATGTTTCTAGGATGGAGGACCATCGCCTCCCCAAATTAGTATTCTACGGTGAACTCACCACGGGTCAGCGTAAGAGGGGCGCTCCAACAAAGCGATACAAGGACTCCCTGAAACAACACCTCAGGCTTGGCCAAATTGATCACCAACAATGGTCCGCCCTGGCGTCACATCGGGAGGCATGGAGACACACTATCCACAATGCTGCAGCCTTATTTGAGAACTCACACCAAACAAGTCTTGAAGAGAAACGACAATGCGGAAAAAATCACAAGCCGGAAACATCACCCAAGGAAACCTTCTGCTGTGCTTTCTGCAACTGGACTTGTCTATCTCGGATTGGCCTTTTTAGTCATCAGCACGCTTGCAGAAAGCGCAGGATGAGTCCTTCCTGAATCTTCGTTTGCGAAGAGAAGCCAGAGAGGGGGGGGGATTACCATCCATGTTCATAGGGTGATGGAATTCCCATTGACTTTGGAAAACTCATTAGATAAAATCAGTATTAGAAACCTGCCACAAAGTTTGCATAAACCTCCCAATATGCCAATAGCCCACTAAACTTTTGGTAGAGACCATTTCAAAACTATATAGTGTCCAATCCCATGTTTTTGTCCAGGAGAAAGAATAGAACTGTTGAAGCTAAACATGGGAAACAAATAATTGTCAAAAAGATTCTCAACCAGCATACTGTGACTGCTCAATCCAAATAATAATAATAATAATAATAATAATAATAATAATAATTGTGGATCAAAGTGGGGAACAACACATTAACATATAAACATAATATCAGTTAAAACTTATCAATTTAAAAACAAATAGGACTAAGACATTTTAAACAATCAGTACACAGTTTAAAGCCATCAGTATAGGCCTGCTGGAAGAGACTGGTCTTTAACGCTACTTTAAATTCTGACAGTGTATTCAGTTGTTGTATCTCTTCCGGCAGGCAGTTGCAAAGTCTCGGGGCAGCTAAAGAAAAAGTCCTCTGGGTGACTGTTGCCAACCTAGTCCTAGCTGTCTGGAGCAAATGTCCCCCAGAGGACCTAAGTATTCAGGGCAGATTATATGGGAGAAGGTGATTTCGTAAGTAACCTGGACCCAAGCCATGTATGGCTTTAAAGGTAATAATCAACACTTTGTACCTTGCCCGGAAACTAATTGGCAGTCAGTGGAGTGATTTTAATATTGGAGTAATATGATTACTCCTGGGTGTACCAGTGACTAATCTGGCTGATGTGTTTTGAACCAATTGAAATTTCCAAACTTGGTACAGAGGTAGCCCAATGTACAGCACATTGCAAAAGTCCAGCCTTGAGGTTACCAGCACATGCACTGCCATCTTTAGGTCTTCCAGCTCTAGGAAGGGGCATAGCTGGCATAACAGCCAATGCTGGTAGTAAGCACTCTTGGCTGTCGCATCTATCTGAGCTGTCATTTGGAGCAATGGATACAGAAGCACTCCCAGGCTGTGAACACAGTCTTTCAGGGGGAGTGTAACTCCATCTGGGACTGACTGATATACCTCCAAACCCAGACTAGGACTCTTGACAGTAAACACCTCTATCTTCTCTGGATTCAGCTTCAGTTTGTTTTTCCTCATCCAGCCCATTACCTCCTCCAGGCATTCATTCAGAGGAGTCACACTATCCTTAACTGAGGCTATTTTTGAGGCATGAAGAAATATATTTGGGTGTCATCAGCATACTGATAGCACCCCGCCCCATGCCTCTGGATGATCTCTCCCAGTGGTTTCATGTAGATATTGAATAGCATTGGGGATAGAATGGCACCTTGTGATATGCCATATAACAGCTCCTTTTTTGAGGAGCAGCTATGCCCAAGCACCACAATCTGGAAACTGCCTGAGAGATAGGACTGGAACCACTGAAGCACAGTGCCAAATCCCCCATGTGTTCCAGAAGGATACCATGGTTGATGGTATCGAATGCTGCTGAGAGGTCCAAAAGAACCAGCAGGGACACACTCCCCCTGCCAGTGCTCAGGAGAAAATAATCCACTAAGGCGACCATAGCAGTCTCAGCTCCATAGCCTGTTCTGAAGCTGGTTTGAAATGGGTCTAGATAACTTGTATCATCCAAGTAGCTTGGAATTGGGAGGCAACTGCCCCTCAATCACCTTGCCCAGAAAAGGGAGATTTGATACCAGTCTATAGTTGTTTGGGTCCAGGGAGGGCCTTTTTAGAAGCAGTTGTACCACGCGCTTCTTTTAGACAGGATGGAAAACTTGCCTCCCTGAGAGATGCATTGATAATATATTGTAATTGGGATTTAATTGCATCTCATCCCTGAACAACCAGCCAAGACAGGGATCAAGAGGGCAGGTTGTCTTCCTTACTTGCACCAGCAGCTTGTCCACATTGGTGGTGCTTACCTACTGAAACTGATCCAGCATAATCCTACTCAGAGTTGCTAGACACCCCATTGTCAACTTTTGCTATAATTAAGATGTCTAAATTGGCTCTTGTCTGAGATATTCTATCTGTGAAATGATAGTTAAAAGCATCACAGCAAACCTCTGAAGGCTCTAGAATGGGATTTAGGGGGAAGGTGCCTGAGCTAACCTCTCACCACCCTGAATAGTTTGGTGGGATCTGAATTCACAGATGCAATATGTGCAGAGAAGAAGGCTTTTTTTGTTGCACGTATTGCCACCATATAGGAACAAAGATATTCTCTGTATTGTGTCTTGTCGAATATATTGGATTCTCAGTGCAGGAGTCCAGAAAGAATTTCCCTTGTCATTTGAAAAAGAAAACAATAAGGGATGATCACAGCAAAGATGAAAAACAGTTATGTCCCCATTACATCAATGAAATAGATTCAAGCAGGTGCTTATGACCAGGATTGTGGTAAAAATCTAGCACAATGCTCATGAAGATGATAGTGGCAATGGGAGAAGGAAGCAACTACTTTATTTAGGAGTAGTTCCTCAGAGCTACTGCCCTCTAGGAGGAGTGTTCTAGAAAATTGCCTGTCCTACGACACAGGTAAATATTTGAGTCGCCCACGCAATATAAGGTTGCCAAGTCTGGTTGAGGAAATTCCTGGAGGCCTTCCATGACATCACAGATCTCTATGGAGCTGGCATTTTTTTAAACACTCCAGTTTCCTCATAGCATCTCAAAAGTTTTCCCTCAAATTTCCCTAGATTATGTTCTAAATTTCTAATCTGAGCCCATGTCAAGACACTTTAAAAAGATTTGGGAGTAGAAACCAGCATGAATATTGACTAGGACTGTTTGTGGTAGAATTCCCGCCTATAGCCAGTTAGACAGTTACCTCTGGTGAAAGTTAGACAGCCACCTCTGGTGACTGATGCTGGGGGACAGGAAGTGATGATAAAGACGCCAGCCATAGATGCAGGCAAAATATCAGGAATAAACTCTTCCAGAACATGGCCTCACAGCCCAGAAAAAAACACACAGTGATAAAGTCTTGGAGCAGAAGGTCTATGAAGATTTTCACACCACGGTCAAAAGCCCCATTTCTCTCCTGCAAGCCCCTCTCCCATTCCTGCAATGGAATAGAGGTAAATATTTGCACACTTACCTCCATTCTGCTGCAGGAACGGGCTCCTGCACTTCTTGCTGGCCAGCCATAAATGCAGCCGTCGTAAGGCTGCTTTTACTACCGGCCGGCTGAAATCCTGCTTGTTCTCGCGAGAGAATGAGCGGGAGGGAAATTCAAAATAACCTCCAAGCTGTCAAACAAAGGAATAAAAAGCAATAAATAAATAAATAAAAAATACACTTACCTGGATGTCCTGATCGTGGCAAGAAGTGACTGCCATGGAGCTCCTCCCTCGTCCCTGTCATTTTAGAACAGGGATGGGGCTCCTATTCATAGGCCCGTGATCCGTTACAGAAACGGAACCGGGTGCTTAATAACGACTTCTCCCCATGAATGCTATATCATGGGGAGAAAACGGAATAGTAATACTTAGGGCATGGAACAGGGTGAACGTCGTTTGAAAGAAAAATCTTTCAGTGACCCTGTTCCATGCCTGTAATGGGACAAATTGCCTGTGTGAAAATCTCCTATATGTTCTGTGATGGTGTCCCCTAAGCTAGCCTTCTGCATTCATGTGGTGAATGTGGTGAAGTTGTCATTCTATCACCATGGTGAAGTAAGCTTCAGCTCTCAGTCTTAACATGAAATTGTGGGGCAGAGGAAACATCTTATCATTTGCTTTAGACAGCCCAAAGCCATGGGGTAGCTTTATACATAGCTATTCACCCTTACTCATGACTTAAAATTATGTAAATTTGAAGTGTATTGTTGGCATCTTTTGGTAAACTATATACCGTAGTTTATATAGGTTACAGAACTGAATTTTTCTTGTGGTCAGATATACATTGCATTGAAGAGTATTTGGATGTGATTTTATTTGCTGGTGATTCATATCCACCAAATGATTGTATCCCAGATTTCATAGACTCATAGAATCATAGAATTGTAGAGTTGGAAGAGACCACGAGGGCCATCCAGTTCAACCCCCTGCCACGCAGGATTTCTGAGCTTACAATAATTACATTAGTTTTATAGTTTGTACAGCTATGGCAAAGAAGCATTTCAACACTAATCCTCCTTGCATATCTCCACCCAGAAACTTACCTTTCAAATACACAAATTTACATATCCTTTCCAACAGGGATTCACAGTATATAAAACCCACATACACTCCTACCCAACCATTCTCTGAAGATGCCAGCCACAGATGCAGGTGAAACTCAGAAGTGAACTCTTCCAGAACATGGCCTTACAGCCCGGGGGGGGGGGGGAAACAAGGAAAATCTATAAAACAACCAAGTTATTTTTCATGTAGGCAATGCTGGATTTGTGTGAAATTTTTCTAAGATGGTTGATGGCAAGTCTTTTCCTTTCTTCAGAGTAAATTAGTTTCATGGTGGGCACTGAAATTAACTGTGTTTTGAAAAAAACAACTCCCTCCCTCCCTCTACTGGCAGAAAATGAAATTCAGGTATAATTCTAAATATGATAACACTTTGTTTATGCAGCTGGACTGCTTGTTCTGATTATTGAGTCATGTTATTTCTTAGCTACCTTGTCAAATTCAGCCCCTTACTGATATCACAGGGGTGATAACCACATAATCATGCAGTTTGACAAGACCCAGGCATTTATTAGAATTTATTTTGTACTTAGTAAGAATCTTTTTTCCAATGCA
This sequence comes from Gambelia wislizenii, assembly GCA_030847615.1. NCBI lineage: Eukaryota > Metazoa > Chordata > Lepidosauria > Squamata > Crotaphytidae > Gambelia > Gambelia wislizenii. The sequence goes on from JAUMIR010000004.1 coordinate 38,135,740, forward strand.
AAATAGATACTGAGTGGTAGAAGGGATGTGTACATTATGAGTTAGGTGTGCTTGTGCTGAATAAGAATGATAGTTGGTTAACCTAGCTTCCATACTGAAGCATAACATACAAAAAATTGGGATTAAATGGGCAGCAATTTTGTTAAATATTAACTTTATAGGAAAGGTGAGTGATTGATCTATGTGTGTGTGTACTGTGTTATCAAGGCTATTTTGCCAATTAAATTTGGTAACATATTGGCATGTAAAGCATGGTTTATATTTTAAAAGTGCAATTTAAAAAAATTATGGCACATAGGGAAAAACCTCTTTAAAATCTTAACAAGAGAGCAGTACTTTCTTCTCTTTCTAGAGGAAGGACTTTATCAGACTAGTGTCTAAAAATGCTGTAATTCCACCATTAAGGAAAGTGGAGACATACAGTAGGACCTCTGTATCCACTGGGGATTAGTTCTGGGGGAATGTGGATACCAAAAACCATGGATAATAGCACATGCCATTGAAAATAATGGGACTTCCGGTTTAAAATACCATAGAGTTGCTTTGGAGGACCCAGAAAATGGCTAGAGAAGACACATTTTCTAGGAAGACTCTGTGGTAGGTGTGTTGTTTTGTGTCCCATGGATAATTGAATCAGTGGAAAATAAATCAGTGGATATGGGGATCCTACTGTAGTGGCATTATTACACTTATCACACATTGTTGTAATGACGCAATACTACCGCCACATAATTATCGCACAACCACCAGTAGTGCTTTAAGAACACGATTTAGCATGGGTGAGATTTTGGTGGTTCTTGTGAGAAGATGTGAGTGCGCTTAAAAACTCCCAAACCCCTTTAATTTACAAACAAAATCAACACATAAACATTTAAACAAACCTAAAAATAAAAAGGGACAGTTCATTAAAAGAGCATTGTGTAGATTGTTTTCACGTTCCTACCTGGACATTTTCTCACCAGGGGAGGGGGGAAGAGGACCGTCCATTCATGCTGTAATTTTATGATTTTCATACACTCTTCAATACAGCAAAAATAGTGATATTGAGAGCTATTGACAGCTTATCCTGTCAATTAAAGGGGACCTGCTATTGGTTGCTGCAATACACAGTAACCATGGGATTGTGTGATAATGGGAACCTGTGTGATATTGTGTGATAGTGGGAACCTGTTCATGCTACTGTGATGTCATAATCATGCAATTATAACCTTGGAGATTTTCAGACAGGCAAAAATCGCTCCTTGCCGCGCGAGCAGCCTCCCGAAACTGCTGCGCGGCAAGGGTCTTCTTCGGACGACGCTGTGCCTCTGGCGAAACCGTCCGTGTCACTTCCGTGAAGCTTGGGACGGCTCCGCGTCATATTTCAAGCACGGGCAGCCTCCGTGATTGAAATATGACGCGGAGCCGTCCCAAGCTTCACGGAAGTGACACGGACGGTTTCGCCAGAGGCACAGCGTCGTCCGAAGAAGACCCTTGCCGCGCAGCAGTTTCGGGAGGCTGCTCGCGCGGCAAGGAGCGATTTTTGCCTGTCTGAAAATCTCCCTTGTCTGGTAAAGTCCAAAGAGAAAAAGCCCTCTGACTACCTAAAAGTTTTGGAAGCTCATCAGACTAATAGCATTTAGAAGCCTAGCGGAACTTTTCACCCTTGCATAAACAGTCCTCAGATAAGATAGTTCACATTGTAATTGGAACTCTCCCATCCCCAACTTGTCAAGGTATGGGAAGAGAGGCAGGTGTTTTACAATGTCTGCTGTTTTTATAATCTCCAGCCTTGTTGTATCATGCTAGCTCTCAACCAGATCAAGAAAGGTCTATGTGCCTGGGCTGCTTAGGAAGGTAATGCCACATTTTGCACTGGACTGGGAGTGCCGCAGCCAATGGAGTCCCGTTATAATGTTTCTCTGCTATAATCCATTATCTGCATCCAAAACTCACCCTCAAATAAAATATTCTTCTGTTATCAGTATTTTGTTCTAGTCTTAAAACAGTTCTCCAGACTATTTAGCAGTTGGAATGACAGTCCCTTCAATGTAACTTGGAAGACTGAACTCTAGCTACAGAACATTACCAGCCCTGAGAGCCCCCAGCTCCTTTTTCCATGTAATAATTTATAATATTTAATAATCTGGCTAACTGTGGCCTTCCATGAGAGTGGCAAGTAAAACAGGGATCCCAAAGAACCAGGGATCTCCAAGGACTAATGCTGAGACTAAAGTCTCGTACACCCTAGGGAGGAGACATTCCAAATTCTAAAGAAAGGTAACCTGTAGGCAACCTCTTGCCTGAACATCTGGCTAATCCAATCAAGTATAGCTGAGTACCCAAGGTTTCTAAAAGAACTATTTCCCCTCTCCTCTACCTCAGACAAAGAAGGTTGCTTGCTTCATTCAATCCCAAATTGTTAACACATTAATGATCATTAGCATTTCCGGAGCAGCTATTGTTTTAGCCCAGCAGACTCTGAGAACCACTGTATTTCACTCTAAATCCTATCCCCTGAAGGGAAATATTAGGTATAAAAACCCTTTCAAACCTATGCCCAAGTGCACACAGTCCCACTTCTTCCCTCCATGCTGCCGGCTCGCTGTGCACCTTCAGATCACAACTCTGAGACCCCACTGCTGCAGCAATCTCTGCTCTACCTCTATCCAAATACTTCCTATTTTATTTGTTAGCCTTGTGTGAGTGCTTGAAGCCTGTGTCTGTGAGAGAGAATGTTGTGATATTATTTTCCAATAAAGATAATTTCATTGTACCTTGTTGGTTTAGAGTCTCCTCCTTAATACTAGTATACACAGGTCTACAAGATCCTGCTGTTAACCACCTCTCATATTGCTAAGTCGATATAGTAATTCCCCATCTTAATATGAGAGTGTTAGAGGGTCCTCCCGGACCCCTCCAGCATTTTGGGTGACAAAATGTGGTGGTTTATTTGGCAGAAAAAATCATTTTCATTGTTTTTCTGACAAACCTACTTTGGAATACTTTCTCTCTCCTGGTTATGTCTTACTACAACAGATTGATGTGGCTTTAAAACCACATGTGGTCTGTTCAATGTTGATCACAAAGGCACTTTAAAGACAGACTCCCTTGAGAAACATATGAGCAGAAAATCATCAATGGGCTCATCTACATGGGCTAAATATGCTGGGTTGCCCCTGTTCCAGAGCACTGCAGTCCAAATGATGCAGGGCATTTACCCCAATCTGCCCCCAGACAGTCCACACCACCCCCGGGGCAGATATAGGGCTGGAACGGGGGCAAGCTGGGATAGGGCCTGATAACCCATTACAGGAAAATACCTGGTTTATCTGGGGAAAAACAGATTGAGCCCCATGTGTCCACATGAGCCCATCCAGCATGCCACTTCCTCCCTGCCGCTGCCAGCTCTCTGGCTGTTCCAGGGCCAGGCTGGGGTCCCTCAACATGTGACCAAGGCTGGTCTCATGTAGGGTGCCTGGAGTCACATGTTGTGGGACCCCTGCCTAGGTTCTGCTTTGGCAGGGAGAATGGTGGTGGTGGCAGCTTCAGCAAAGGGCCAGTGTCCTGTTTGGACTCTGGTCCATTTTCTCCAGGTAATGGGGACAGGAGACTGGCCAGATCCCAAGTCAGGATACACTGATGGAGAGCTGGCATACCCTGCTTGGTGTAGATGAGCCCTATGTGTTCAAGTTTAACTCTAGTGACATGAATAGGGTTAAAAGCTTTTTAAAATCATGCTATATATGTTAATCAGTATATCAAAGCAAAAAATTATGTCACCACCCATTGTTAAGGGAAACTGTTAAATATTGTTTGTACTTTCTCAGTTTACTCTGAGCTCACTATTTACAATTCTTACTCATTCAAGCATGTGTATATAAATCCTGAGCTAAATGTTTTATATGTTGAATGAAGCAAATGTGAAAGTGTACATGAAAGCTTATGCTATAATACATTTGTTCATCTCTAATAAAGGTGTATGCTGAACATAAGAACTGGTTCAGTCCCTGATTCGGTGCTGTTGGAAAATAGTTTCATTCAGCTCAGAATGATTCAAAGACTAGGGACTTTATCATACCACCCGCCAAACCTCCGTTCTTTTGCCAGCATAACTTTGCCGTTTTTATGCCGGCAAAAGAACTCCCCATGCCACACTTACCTTAGCAACACAAAAAGTCTTCCCCGGCAATGAATGAGGAAGTGAACTGAGCTTCGTTCACGTCCTTCTTCAAAATCCTGCGTATTCTCATGAGAATACATAGTATGGGAAATTCAAAAATAAAAAACAAAAATAACACTAAAATGGATACAAAAAGTACAAAAACACAGATAAAAACTTACAGGTAAACCGTGGAGGGTCATAAAAAGTGCCTCATCCATCTGGATGTCGCGATCTTACCTGGAAGTGTTCTGGCCAGACTGGCCATTGACGGTGGAATGATGGGAAGACATTGGTGTGAGGTTTCATATGCCGGCACTAAAGCGCCTCGGGGAATCTATTGACAGCTTAAGCTGTCAATAAAATATGATGGGATTTTTACAAGACATAAGTGCAAAAGGGCAATGTTGTCTGATATGCGCACCCTTTCACATTTATGTGGTGTTGTGATGATGCTGTATTTGGTGTGTCTGATAATGTACTAGGTCAAAATTTAAATCACAGTTTGGAAGTCCAACTCTTCATGTCTGTTACTGTCACTGGAAATCAAAAAGCAGCCACACACAACCTCCATACATCAGAATTGAGTGCAATTTGCAAGCAAAGTATTGCCTTTGAAAAGTAATTTTGCCTACCAGATTCCTGGAAAATCAGTGCAGCTGTGTGCTTCATGCCTTTAATTTTTTAGGATTTCTTTTCTTTTCTTTTTTTTTTTAAGGGAACTGACTGTAATCCTTTTTCTTTTTTCTTTTAACTTAGACAAATTGAGTGAACTTTTCAGGCCTCTTCTTGGGCTATGAAAACTTTCAAGTTTAAGAAGGATCCAGGAAATTGTGTAGAAGATCAGTCTTCAAAGTTGGGAGGCAATTTTTTAAAAAGTGTTTTATCTTATGGGTCTTTTTGTGGGCAATCATTGTGATAATGATGCCAAGGAAAAACTGCAAAAATTTCAGAACAATAGGTGGAGAGTCTTGTGTAAAAGAGAAATGTTGGAGGGGAGATTTGCCTCCCCTTGCTCTCTCAATGATTTTTTTAAAATGGAAATAGATGACCACATAGAGGTGTCTCTAGGCAGAAAAGCTTGCTTCCAAAACTGTTTTAACAGTCCTCTTTTTGAGAGAAATAACTAGTACAAACACTGAACCTTGGATTCACAGGAACTGATATCAAAAGGACAAGAACCACTGAGCAGAGAAATACCAGGGGATGCATCGGCTAGGGAGACAGCATGCTGTTGTCTCCCCAAAAGCTTCTCCTTTGTGTGGAGAAAGCCAATGCATATATATCTTAGTACAAAGATAGCACCTTTTCCCATGACCTATGAACATTCAGGTAGCAGCGAAGTATTTCCATGGTGTACAGTGTTAAGGTATGGGATTGTGGCAGAAGACAAAGGACTTTATCAGACAAGCATCTAAAAATGCTAAAATTCCACTCTTGAGGAAAGCAGAAACATAGTGGCATTATTACAGTAATTATTGCACATCCACCACTAGCAGTTTAAGAACAGATTTCAGCTCGCGCTATAGAAACACTTATCTTCGCATTGCCTTCTAATGACAGAGTATTAATGCTTCCTGCTTCCTGGTGCATCTGCCTTTAAGAAAAAAATTCTCTTACTTCCTGGATTTTGCATGGGCAAGATTTCAGCTGTGCTCACCGTGTGAGAGACATGACTTCACTTAAACACACCAAAAACAAATACATAATGAAAGAACTTCCCAAATAAACACTTAAACAAACATAAAAACATACCAAGGAAAGGCAACAGTTCATTAAAACAGTGTCTGTTGGTCCTCTTCACATTCTCCCCTGGAAGTTGAAGTATGTGTTCTCATCGGGAAAGGGGATGGGGAAAGAGGACCGACCATTCACGCTGTAATCATGTGATTGCAGCGGGACGTGATTTCCCATGCTTGTCAGTACCATGGAAAGAGCTATATTGAGGGCTATTGACAGTGTTTGGCCATTAATTAAAAGTGCCACCTGATGAATGGGTGGAGCGCGGACTGAGTACGGGAGGACAATGACATCTTGTGATAATGGGAGCCCATTTGTGCTACCGTCCAATTGTAATTGTACGATTACAGCCTTGTGTGATGATGTCCAAGGCTAGCCTTGACACACACATTGCACACTCATTCAGTTCATGAGAGGGCATTCCTATGAAATTCCCTCTGAACATACAACAGTGGAAGCCAGAAATATGCCTTCATGAGGAACAGAACTGTGTTCCCCACACCACACACATGGCTCAATGGAACAGCAACAAAATGGTGAAGAGGAGATGAGCATGCATGTCATGGGACTGTGCACATTGCCCTTAGAAATTCAATAGTTGTGGTACATGCACTGAGGAAACCAGGCCTAGAGCCTTACTGCACTCCGAGGAAAAGCAGTAAAGCTGCAGGAACATGCTGTCTTTCCTGCTGCCTTCCCAGATGGCATTGTTTTTTCATTCTGGTCCTGTAAGGGACCAAGGTAAAACCATGCCTTTTTGCTAACCTGAAAAACACGTTTGTGAAAAGGTGCAGTTTTAGCTCAGTCCCCCACGGGACCGGAACAAAAGGACCAAGGAAGGATGTCGATGTCATGTGGGAAGGCAGCAGGGAAGACAGAACACTTCTGCTGTTTTGCCACCTTTCCTCAGAGTGCGGTAAGGCAGCTAGTTTGGTAATGACACAACACTCACATTAAGGACATTTTCAGACACGACTTACAGCAGAAGAATCGAGTGGGAGAGCTTCGCCGCTGCAGCGTGGCAGAGGACCCATTTCGGATGACACCGTCCCTCTGCCGAACCCCTCCGTGTCACTTCCATGACAGAAGGGAGGAAACTGCGTCATATTTCACTCATGGGCAACAATCGTGAATGAAATATGATGCGGTTTCCTCCATTCTGTCACAGAAGTGACATGGAGGGGGTTCGGCAGAGGGATGGCATCATCCGAAATGGGTCCCCTACCGCACTGCAGCGGCGAAGCTCTCCCGCTCAACTCTTCTGCTATAAGTCGTGTCTGAAAATGTCCTAAGACACCATACCTTCACCACCACCAAAATAAATAGGGGTGCTCATAGCTTTGCTGCTGTTATATTTATTCAGCAGCAGAGGGAGATGAGATGAGATGCAGAGTCATACCACCAGGCCTACTGAAAGACTACTTGCTTTTTCACTTTATTTCTCCCCCTTTCCCCCTTTGTGTCCTGTTTTATTTTTGCAGGTGGTGGTGGAACGAATATTCAAAAATATTTGAAAAATATATTTCTTAAGTGTTGCAAAACCCTAATAAAGATAATTCTGGACTGATGAAAATCTGCATATTTCAGGGCTCATTCTGCATAAAATTAGTACACTGTTGTTTTTGTGCTGAAAACAGCATTTGCTGCACAGGAAACAGCATTTCTTCCCAGAAATATTATTTTCTTTACAGAAAATTCTCTTTTATGCACAAAAACTACATGCAAGTTTTGCACATAATATGTCTGGAAGTGCAAATAGTCTTCAGAAACTGTAGCTTTTTTCTTTTCTTTTTACATATCTACATCTTTATATCTATATCTTTAACTGCAGCTTTCAAAGATTTTCTCACAGTGAGAAGAAACTGCTAAAATTGTTGCTTCCTTTTACAGCAAAAATTACCAAAGATTTACACTCCTATCTTTTTAGAATGTAGGTCTACAAACTCTCTCGTTTTTTATTCACTTTATGCAAGCCACTTTGCTGCCCTGTTTGGATGAGAAGCAGGGTACAAAATGTGTAAAATAATACACGCACATATATATTTTTAAAAGTAGGTGGATAATGAAGACCTGCATTATAAAATGAAGGCCTCTGCAATATGGTATTCATTGCCTTCTAAATATTGTCAAGGCAAACTGAAGTATTCACAACCACAATGCTACAACTTGCCTTACTTCTCATGAACTAGGATGAGATATTTTAGTTCTTTGAAGTCACATTTTATTACAAAATACACACAGACTGGTGAAATGGTGAAAATACTCCTCATGGAATGTGAGGAGAATATGACCTGTCTTAATGGCATCTCGCATTGTATCGCCGTATTCAGAAGCGGGGGGCTAAATACGCCATATACTCTGTTTTTACAGCTTTTCCTAGAGTTTTTTTTTTTAAATGGGGGGTGCTCATTCCTGCTTGTTGAAACAAGCAACCAAATTGATTCACTTTCCCAAGGGAGTACAAACTGAAAGCTGATTGGCCAGATGAGCACGGGAGGCAGGACTTGCTAACAAGGCAAGTACCCAGAACCACCATGTTTTTTTTTTCATCTTAGTGAGTGAGCACTAATGTGATAAAATGGGGTTTTGGCTTTTTATGAGCTTTTGCTTTTATGTTAAGGTGAGATATTGCACTTCCGCACCTTAGATATGCTTTTTTTCCCTTTTTTTTTTTAAAAAAAAATAGTGTTTGGCAGTGGCGACTGGTTAGAATAAAAACATAATTGACTTGCAGCTGCCATCTTGATTCTCAGGCATGCCAGTTTGCACAACGAATGCCGATAGCTTTGCATGCCTGCAATCTACCTAAAGCCCCCTCCCCAAAACAATTAAGACAAACTGCAGCTGCTGCGAGTTGCCTTTACTGCGGAGCAATCCTCTTCTTTTTGCAGCATATAGACAACCCCTGGATGTACAATGTAGGCCTTCCCTACATTGTCACCTGCACAGTTGTAAACAATGTCCCCATATTTCAGCCACTTGCCATGCAATTTTTGCCTTCTGAAAATGAAAAAAAGATGTGTGTCTGTGTGCGTGTGTCTTTTAGGGGTTTTGTTGTTCTTGTTCCAACCAATGTAATGTATTCAGAGAACAAATGCCCATTGCTGTTTTTCAGTGAAGCATGATATAGTGAAGGTGATGTTCTCTTGTCACTAACATGACCCCAAATGAGAGAAATTCAGATTTTTTTCCATTGATGGAATATTAGAATTCACTGGCATCAGAAAATACCCAACAGTGCAATGTGTACATTTTATTTTATTTTATCTGATGTCATTTTCCTTTTATTCCACTATATGTTTTCTCACTCTTGGTGTTTGGGTAAGAATAAGAGGTATTAAAGACTTTAAACAATTGCATGATTTTTAAATTGGAAATGCAACTTTTCACATAGGAGATTTTCACACGGGGGAAATAACCCCCACAGAGATTGGGAGAGAAACGGGGCTGTTCCGCTGCCAGAGCTCCGTTTCGCATGCCCCCTTCCTTTTCCCGAATTCCCATCGTCCTCCCTCCATCCTGCTTCCATTTCCCTTCCGATATTTTCCAATATTTTTTACTAACGAAGAATTTTTATTAGTAAAAAATATCAGATGGGAAATGGAAGCAGGATGGAGGGAGGGCGACGGGAGATCGGGAGAAGGAAGGGGATGTATGAAACGGAGCGCTGGCAGCGGAACAGCCCCATTTCTCTCCCGATCTCCGCGGGGGTTATTTCCCCTGTGTGAAAATCTCCATTGTGTCCTTCATCGGGAAAAGTAATGTACAGAAAGTAAATTCCTGGCAACCAAAAGAATGAGGAGATTGGTCAGTGTTGGTTTAAGGAAACTGAATTATAGTTTCAAAATGTTTAGAATTGTCAAGACACTGACCAGTAGCAGAAGTGTGAATAGTGGCTTGAGTCATGATAGAATTTAGTAATTTATTATTGACATGATTTATTTTGACATCCCCCCCTTTCCCTAGAATATCATCTTCATATAGTCCAGCAGGTTCTTTTCTATACACTGAATGTTGTTTCTTTGCTTCTGGAAATCTTTACCTGAAAAATGGAAATATCTTAAATAATTACAGATTTTAAAATGAAAAATCCAGCCCAGTAGTTTTAATAGGAAATGCAGATTATACCACTGCTTCTAATCATACTTTTGGAGTATTACTTTGTTCCTTGATTCTTCTGATAGATTCCCTGGATCACTTACAACCACCTTTTAAAAAAGGGTTAACTCTACTCTTGAATGGGGATTCAAAGAACTCCTACTAATGAAAATTCTCTCAAAACAGACTGATCATGCAAATGGTTATAGGGAACATACCAGGGGGCTTCTAAAGGATGATAGGGAAGATAGGGGCTTTCTTGGGTGACCTTTTGCTGCCTGAGGCAAAAAAGAAACAGTGCCCCTCCAGGTAGACTGGGATGGCATATTCCATAATACAGGATGGCATATTCCACAATAGATAAGATAGCTTTTTGGCTTCATGAGATGTGAATGCATCTCTCTGCCTCCCAATAGAAAGAAAAACTGACAGTCCAGGAGGAAAAGCTTAGGAGCTGTCACTGCCTCACAGTATTTGTAACCTGCAGCTTTATATTTAACAACTTGACTGGTAGGAATAGATGACCAAAGCCTTGTCTGCACAGGCCGAATGAAATGGACTCCCAGTATTCCCACACCCAGCTGCCCAAGCAATGTAGGGTTTTGGCCCCAATTCTAGTCCAAACTGTCCAGATTACATCTGAGCAGTTCCAACTAGAATTCGGGGCAAACCCCCTTAAAATGGCTTTTAAAAATGTCTGGGAAAACCCAGTTCCTGCAGGAAAAAACTGGAGTGTTCAGTGGCAGGAACGGGCAACTGTCTGCACATGCAAGCTCTGTTGTATGAGTAGGCGCCTCCGTTGCCACAGGTGTCTCACGTTGCACTCTCTGAGGTCACAATGAGACCCCCCCCCAGCATGTGATCAAGTCTGGGAACCTTGTCTCTAGACTCAGAGGGTGTGAAGTACGACACCAGTGGCAGTGGAGGAGGTGCCCGCTGATACAGTGGAGTGTATATGTGTGAACAGTTGCCAGTTCCCACCATGGCATGCAAGGTAATGAGTGGGTGGAGGAAATCCAGGGCAACTCCAGAGCCAGAATACTCCAACCAGAATGCTGAGTATTCTGGCCCATGTGGACTTCCACACATATGAATGAAGAGATTAACGTGAAGGCAACTGAAGGCTGTTAGAAGAGGGGCAGGTTTCACCATTCTTCCTCTGCCCATTCTCAAGGCCCCATTTACACGGCAAAATATTCCCTTAAATAAATCGCTAAGATTCCTAATTGTTCCCACACATTGTGCCACAGTATTGTCTCATTCAGAAGGGGGGAGCTCAAAAACTCAAAAGTAGCGTGAAAGGGGATTTCGCTACTTTCCCCGACTTTTTTGAAAAGTAGTGCGACTTAGCGCATTATTGATTGTGCGAATTACCATTTCAGAAAAGTCTGTGTGAACTACCAGCAATCTTTCCAATACAGTCACAGCAGAGCTGTGTTGTGATTGGTTGGGCTGTCCAAGGAGGGGGTAGTCTTGCAAGAGATGGAGCAGCCTGAAATGAAAAGATCAAGCCCCTGTTGTTTTCAGCCACAGAAAAAATCCAGCAAGCTGTCTGCAGCTTGCTTGGCTGTGCGTGTGTGAGAGAGATTGGTGGGGGGAGGGAGGGAGACTGACTAGCGATGGGCTCCTCCAGCTGTTCGCTCGCTCACACTCCTCTGATTGTATTTGTGTGTGTGAGAGAGAAAGACAGGGAGAGTTGGCGAGGGGAAGGGGGGATTGATGGGGGGGGGAATAGCTCCTCTGTGGCTGAAAGGGCTTTTGGAAGAAGAGGCATGAAAACTAGCAGGCATTCCTAAGGCATTCCTTAGCCTTTGCTAAGGCATGAAAACTAGCAGGCATTCCTCAGAGGAGGGAAAGATCAGAGGACTTTTTTTCCTCTCTCTCTTTCCCTCCCTCTGTCTCATCTTCCCCCAGATGTGCTTGGGAGGCCACACACCCCCACCTTTGCCTGTCTGAACCAGAAAGCAAAAAAATAAACAGAGCAACCGATTCCCCAATAAATCATTTAAACTACTCGGCACTGGTGCAAAAAAGCACTAAAGAGCAAACTATCGCAATAAAAACTGCCGTGTAACTGAGCCCTTGGTTTCTCTTTTAGCTATGGAAAATGAGAAGCCCATTCCTCAGCTCTTTGCCTCCTCTGTCTGCCTGTGTGAGAGAAGGTAGTTTTTAAAAGGAGCCTGAAAAAAGCTGTGTTCACACCTCCATGCTGGCTGTGGATGAGGGCTCCCCCTCTTTAGTGGCCAGCGGGGGAAAAAATGCCCATTAGTCTAATTAAGGCTATATGAAACATTGTATCAAACAAAGCCTAATGTCCTCATAGCAAGCTAATACAAAATGCAGAGGCTGCTAGGGTTTATAAGACTGTTCTAGACACCATGTCTAAAACAAAACAAACCTAGAACATTACTTTAAAATGACCCTGCATTATTATACAACTCTGGTACAATAAGGACCTCTGGCTAGCTTAAAAGCAAAAGTGGAAATTTCCCACCTTCTCCTCCAATTTCTGCCATGACATTGGGGTAAAGCTACTAGGAAAGAGACAAAAGTAGATGCAAGCCATACCATCAACATCTATGGAGACTTTTTCATGGGGTTACACATTTTTTCCCACAGTTTATATAACAGCACTTTTTGTTTTCTGGGCAATCATAGTCATGGTTGCAAACATCACCTCCAGGGATTGAGCAGAAATAAGGAAGGATGGGGCAACTTCCAGGTTTATCTGGAACAGAGAAAAAAAAAGCAATAACATCATTTTCCATTCTGTGCAAAGACACTTACAAAAATGCCTCCTAATGGCAGGATGAGCTGTTAGGATGGAATGGAGCAGCCCCTATCAAGGCAAGTCCATTAGTCTGTCATGAATGCTTTGATTGTGTATTCCTGCAGGGCAGGAGGTTGGACAAGATGGCCCTTGTGGTCTCTTCTAACTGTATGATTCTGGTCCAGTGGACAGGCCTCTATTTCTCTGTTCAAAGTGCTGTATTGTCCATGTCTGGTTTAAGGATAATGGCCAGGGGCCTTAAGGTTGCACATAAATAGTTGGACTAAGGACAGAAAATGAGGTAGATACACATGAAAATTGAGATCCATTCCCATTACACAAATATAGCACTTTGATACCACTTTAACTGCCAAGGCTACATCCTCTGGAATTCTAGGATTTGTAGCTTGAGGAGGTACTAGAGCTGTCTAGCAGAGAATTCTAAGTACCCCAAGAAAGTACAAATAACAGAAATCTATAAGATGAAGCCATGGCAATTAAAATAGTTTCAAAATGCTATAACTATGTGATTTGAAAGAGCCCCCAATCACAGTTGTAGATGTCAACAGTGAGATGTCTTGTAATTCTAATTAAATTGCAGGCATCCCTCAGGTAATAAAGCTTCTGACACTGAAGCTCCTTTTTACAAAGTCTTTCTACACCTGCCCACCAGAATAGATCAGGCAGGCAAGAGGGTGGAGAAACAAGAGTGTGTGAGAGAGAGAATTGTAGATGACAAACACATCCACTCACTCCACGTGACTGCTGGTATGGGAACTGAAGCAGAAGAGGACTTGTCGCATGGAGGCAATAATGGGAACACAGCACTACTGAGGGCCTATTGACGGGTTTCCCCATCAATAAAAAGGTGCCCTCCAGCAACAGTTTGAATACAGTCTGGCAACAAAATACAAACGACATTGTGCAATAAGGAATGGTAGCAAACACAATTATCCTGCTCTAGTAGCATTGTTAAAGCCTCATGTGATAACCTCCTTTGGCCCCTTCTATCTTGTTAGTCCTCCATTGTGCCAAAAACTGTCTCTGGAGAATTTTACAGAGATTCTCCCCCTCCCTGCTTCTACTGGCTGAACAAGATTCCTACAGCAGAGGTACAGAATTGAACACTAATTTTTACCTGCATCTCTCTCCATACAGTATATAAATTAGCCCATTCAAATTTTATGCAAATCTATCTCCTCTTTTTTGGCAATGAGTAAGGAGCCACTTTGTTTTCACATAATTCCATATGTGTGATTCTTCAAAGAAGAAGATTAATTTTCTTTAAAAATCCTTTAGTCATCATAATCCCACTTTCAAAGGCTTATCGCACGAGGGAGAGGAAGTGGCTGTACGGCCCAATAACAGCACTGCCCACCTTGCCTTATTGCACCACATCAGTGTTCAACAGCTCATCTTTGATTCTGGTCCTGTGGGAAAGGGTAGTAAACACAAATCTTTTTTCTAACAGATTTTTACAGGCAGAAAAAAGAGTTGCCATCTCCCATGGAACCGGAATGGAAGAAAGCTGAAGCACACCAACGTCATGCAATAAGGCAAGGCATGAGGTGCTCTTATTGGGCTTTACTGCCACTGCCCTTCCCTCATGCAAGAAGCCTCCTAGACAGTTGTCTTCCAACTACTTGTGAAAGAAAACTTTCTGGCCACTAGGAAGCATGGTTCACAAACTGGTGAACTTAGATAGTGGAAATACTCCAGTTGTCACATGTCTGTAATAGACCGGCTCAGCCAAATTGATCACCAACAGTGGTCCGCCCTGGCCTCACATCGGGAGGCATGGAGACGCACTATCTACAATGCTGCAGCCTTATTTGAGAACTCATGCTGAAAAAGTCTTGAAGAGAAACGACAACGAAGAAAGAATCACAACCGTGAAACATCACCCAAGGAGACCTTCTGCTGTGCTTTCTGCAACTGGACTTGTTTATCTCGAATTGGCCTTTTTAGTCTTCAGTGTGCTTGCAGAAAGCGCAAAATGAGTCCTTCCTGGATCTTTGTTTGTGAAGAAAAGCCAGAGAGAGAGAGAGAGAGAGGGGAGAATTGATACCTTGAATTTTGCTTGCTTGTTCAATTTTAAATGGTGCCCCAGAGCACTGAAAATATCAGAGCGCAAAGTAGCATTTGAAGTCAAACACAAGGTGTTGACATGGAAGAAACAGGGATGTACATCTTTGCTTATTCCTTTCCTACTTGTGAGAACAAACAATTCCCTCCCTGCTCTGTGAGATTCTGTGAATTTTGAAAGCACTATTCATACTTTGGGTAAAATTCTTTTGAGCAAATAAATATATACGTGGGCTGAGAACCTATATCAAGCAGGGGGATGTGTAGTTCTGTGCTCTTCCATACCTTCACACCTATCAAGGCCTGGGAGGGGACTCTGAGGCTGCTGCTTGATCATGGGTGGGAGGAAGGAAAAGGGTGCACTTACAGACAGAGCGCACTCTCCTTATCTTCCCCTAGGAAATCACACTTGCTGCATCTTCATGGTTTGAATTGCCTCTCTCCTTCCTCCTTCCTCACTGGTAAGTAGAAGCAGAAGCAGCTTCTCCCAGGGCTTGAAAGCTACCAGAGGGAGGTTCTAGACAGAGCTCCAAGGGCAAGAAAATAGCCCCTGCAGCCTGTCCAAAAAGAGCCATCTGCATGCATAAGCCATGCTTACATTCATGTACATCACTAACAAGATACCACCCATTGTTTTTCTTTGAAGAAAATGTGGTTTGGGGCAGAGAGCATGTATTTTGTGTAAAATACACTGATTCTTGCACAGAAATGTCAGAGTTTTTTTGCACTGAACACACATGTAGGAAAACTATGTCTGATTTTTCTCTTCAATAATATGTGTATTTGCACAAACTGATTTGTTGTTGTTGTACGAACAAATTTTTCTCTACTGAAGTCTTGAAGTGCAAAGAATCTCACAGATTCTCCTTTTCCTTGACAGGGTGTTTCAAGTGTCAAGTCACACTTTTCATTGAGGTTGCATATATTAGAAAGGATCCTGCACATCCTTAGGAAATACTGTAATAGACTTAATCACAGACAATACCTTGTGGGTATTTGCAGATCTTGCCACAATTCCAATAACAGCACTTTTGGATTCCTGGGCATTCATAGTCGAAATTACAAACATCATGTCCTGGTACAGAGCAGTGAAATGGATTTGGGGGGCATGTCCCCATTTTGTCTACAAGAAAAGAAGCAGCTATTTGGGTCATCTAATACAAATAATTTACTTAACAAAGAGCCACATCTTATCCTTTGCACAATATTATTGTACAGTGGGCCCTTAGGGTTTTTGTTCCAGGACCACCACCACCCCATGGATACAAAAATCCATGGATGTTCACATCTCATTATATACAATGGTGTAATAAAATGGTGTCCCTTATATAAAATGGCAAAATCAAGGTTTGCTTTTTGGAATTTTTTGTGGGGGAGAGGAGAGGAATATTTTCAAGTCGTGGATGGTTTAATCCTTTGGTGCAGAATACGTGGCTAGGGAGGGCCAACTGTAAAGTTAAAGAGTGACAAAACAGTATGCATGCTGAAAATCCTTAGGTCAAGGGTAGGGAATCTCAGGCCACGGTGCTGCGTCTGGCCCTCCTGTAATCCAATCTGGCCCTCTGGGGATTTCCTCTCCCCCATGATGACATTATGTTATGGTTTTCCAGTTTTTGTACAGTTTTGCTCCTCATTCTTAAATGTTGCTCCTAAGACAGAGTTTCAAGCCATAAGCATTTTAAGCTCATATACTGTGTACTGGCATGCTTTGGTTCCACCCTTCTGTTTTTATACCCACCTAGGATTGTGGCCTATGAGAATTCCTTTGCAACTGAATTCGTCCCTTGGCCTGAAGGAAGTTCCTCACTCCTATTTTAGAGGAACCACAGCAATCTCAATTCTCTGTCTTCCTTAGCCAATATCATAGCTCCTACACACAAGAGGAAGTATTGCATTCAGCAGGCTTGGGTGAAAGTAAACAATGTCAGATGTGCAGAGCCTATTTGGGCAGGGGAGACTATAAAGGAGGAATGGAGAGACTGTATCTTGGAAGCAGATGTTGGTCAACAAGAGCACTTCATGTAAAACATTTCCATAGCCAAAAGGGGTATCGTACAGATATAAAAGTGACATCTCAAAGACTGTGTGGAAGCTGTAAAGTTTGCAGAATAACATCACAATTTTAGGAAAAACCAAAAAGCTAGAGTGCTTCATAAAACAGCCTAATGAAGGTTGAGTGGGCTCAGTGGCCATTGATTGCTGACTGGCTGTTGGGAGAGGGAAAACAAGTAGGAGAATGGATGGAATGGAGCATCCTCAACAGGAGATTTCCATGTTGCAACATTTTGCTGCAGAGTCCATCTTCTGTGTTGGATTGAGATGGGACTACAGTCGTCACTTCCTATTTGCGGGGGTTAGGGGCAGAGCACTTCCGCAAAAGTAAAAAAAAAAAAAAAGTGAATAAAGTAAAGAGTAAAGTAAAAACCACACTGCCGTGCACCCCACCTGCCTGCCCTCCTCCTCCAACACACACACACACACACACACACACACTTTTTACCCTCACCCTCCCTAGGGGAAGAGCTGAGGCTGGGTGGGAAGCAGGACTGAGCGGCTCCTGCAGTCCCAGGGAGGGGGAGGCTGGTCAAAGCCACAGCGGGGGGCAGGAGAGCCCCATCACTATCCTTGCACTGCCAAGTGCCCCCGCCTGTCTCCCTGCCTGCCTGCCCGGCGAGTGGATGGCAGGGTGGCTGATAGTGGTGCTGCTGCCACTGCCACAGTCCTGGGGAGGGGGAGGCTGGCCAAAGTTGCAGCGGGGGCAGGAGAGCCCCACCACAATCGCTGCACCACCACACACACACACACGCCTACTCACTCTTCTCCTCCAACACACACACCTCCCTGGGGGAAGAGCCAAGGCCAAGTGGGACTCAGCAAATACACAAAACCATGAATGGGAAAGCCGCAAAAAGGAAGGGACGACTGTATATGGTGACATGAAGATCACAAACAATGAAATGGTTCATTATAACAGCATGGAAAGAGTAGGTGTGTACTCACACAGCACAATTATAGTAGTTTGGTAGCAGTTTAACTGCTATTGCTATTGTTAAGGAGTTATGGAATTTGTAGTTTGATGCAGTACTTAGTAGTTTGAGGCAGTACTTGATGTGCCCTGAACCACAGCAATAGCACTCTCTAACAGTGAAGTATAAGTACCTCACCAAACTACGAATCCCTGTTTTTAAATCAAAGTTAGTTTAATTGTGTTTTAACTTTTGTACTGAGAATTTTTCATTGTATTGATTTGTAAGGTGTGTATACCACCTTGGGTCCCATACTGGGAGAAAGGAGGGATAGAAATTAAATAACCTTATGTCTCACTAAGATGATACATCTGTGCCTGGCTGTACCTTTGACACCGATGGAAAGGGTTCAAATGAGAGACTGGTCCTCTGTGTAAAAGTAAGGAAATAAATTCTTGTAGATAGAAAAGTAGAAGCCAAGGAGAATGGTTCTAGCTACATTCCCTTCACGGCATAATAGTCTTCTACATATAGGCCTTCTCCAAAAAAGAGCATCCCACTAGCTTCCTCCCCTATAAGCTTAAATGGAAGAGTTGAGACTAGTGATGTGAAAGCCCGGGCGGGGGGGGGGCAAGAACCAGAAAAGAAGCAGGGGCTTGTCTATACAAGGTAATAAAATGTGGATTGACGCACCCTAACACCAATTTGCAGCACCTTTCATTTGTCTACATGGTTTTTTTTTTCAAGATCTCAGGCATGCAAAGTCATACATGTTTGTTGTTCAAATGGGCATGTTTCTGAATCAAGACAGTGGCCGTGAGTGAATTAATCATGTTTTTATTGTCACCAGTTGCTGCCATTGAACAGTATTTTCTTTAAAAAGCAAATCCAAGGTATGGAAGTGCAATCTTCCACTTAGACTATTTTCTTTTTAGAATGATGAATAAAACATTTAAGACAATGTGTTCACACTTTCATTGCTCCAAAATTAATTCTAAAAAACATTTAAGAGGTCGGCAATATGGCGAGGTGGTGAGAGTTTCTGCTCTGAAGAGACAAAGAAACCTTCACGCAACACGGTGAAGAGCCACAAAAATGGCTAGAAATTCCCACTGAGGAGTGAAGGGTTCAAAGGGGGCTCATAAAGGTGTTTGCCAGTATTCTCACTCCTAGCACAAAAGGAGTGGAGAATCTGAGGGCGCTGCGAGCCAAACGCTGCCGTGTTAGATGTAGCCATTTTATGGCATAAACCTCGCAGCCGATTTTAAAATAATTAAGAAACATCACTTAATGTTCCTTTCTTCTGAGAAAACAGCAATACAAAGAGAACAGGTGGAGAAAAGAGAAAGCTACTAATAGTTGGTTTAAAAGAAATTAAGAAATTAAGAATCAAGAAATAAATGCCAAGGAGGGAAAAGAAACCTAAAAGGACGATTTGTAAAGGCTTGCATAGTGGATTGACATGAGTATAAGGGGGAGGTAAGAAAGAAAAGCTGACATAAAGCGAAAACAAAGCCATCTACTTTACCCTTCATTTTTGCTTTTGGAAAAGAAATAGAACTACAGAAATAATAGAAAATAGAAGAAGTAAAGGACTTACTGGACACAGTTGCTTTAAGAGAGATACCAGGATCAGTGAGCTACAACTTCCGGGATACAATAAAGGGGGCGCAGTAAAGAAGCACAGGAGTGGGCATAAACAGGAAGAAGGAAAGAGAACATTGAAAAACATTTAAGAGGAAGACTTTCATGTAAGACTATGTACAGTATCAGATCTTTACAATTCCTGAACTTGGTTTCCTTTCCTCAGTTCTTTTTATGAGAAACAGTGTGTTGTGTCTCCTTGACATGATGGAGAACTAATGGAGATGAAATAAGGTTCTTTGTTTTCCTAATTATGACAAATTCTTATTTTAACTGGATTTTTTTTCTGGTTCGTCAAATTGACAAAACCAAAAAGCTTCAGATGTTCCTTATAATTCAGGGCTTTGCAGCTCCTTGTAGTTTTACAAAGTTCTTGGCCTTCTCTGCCAAAAGTGCTGGTGCCTCACCAAACTACAAATCCCAGGATTCCATAGGAAGGAGCCATGACAAATAATCCCATTTCAAACTGGATTATTTGTGTAGTGTAGTGATCAAAGAAAGGAAAGAAAAAGAATGTTATGCAAGAAAAATAAGCCCCTCCATAGTATAAAAGTCATACAGATTGAGCATCTCTTATCTAGAATTCCAAAATACTCCAAAATCCAGAATTGTCCATATGGGTGGCTGAGATTGTGACACTTTTGCTTTCTGATGGTTCAATGTATACAAACTTTGTTTCATGCACAAAATTATTAAAAATATTGTATAAAACTACCTTCAGTCTATGTGTATAAGGTGTATATGAAACATAAATGAATTTTGTGTTTAGATTTGGTCTCAACTTCTGTCCTGGGCCCAGTGCTATTCAACATCTTTATCAATGACTTGGATGAGGGAATTAGGGGCATACTTATCAAATTTGCAGATGACACCAAATTAGGAGGAGTAGCTAATACCCTAGAGGACAGGATCAAAATTCAGAATGACCTGGATAGACTGGAGAGCTGGGCCAAAGCTAACAAAATGAAACTCAATACGGAGAAATGTAAAGTACTGCACTTAGGGCGGAAAAATGAAATGCATAAATATAGGATGGGAGAGACCTGGCTGAATGAGACCACGTGCGAAAGGGATCTAGGAGTCCTAGTAGACCACAAGTTGAACATGAGTCAACAGTATGATGTAGCAGCTAAAAAGGCCAATGCAATTTTGGGCTGTATCGATAGAAGTATAGTGCCTAGATCAAGGGAAGTAATAGTGCCACTCTATTCTGCCTTGGTCAGACCTCACTTAGAATACTGTGTCCAGTTCTGGGCACCACAATTAAAAAAGGATATTGACAAATTGGAGCGTGTCCAGAGAAGGGCAACTAAAATGGTGAAAGGTCTGGAAACGATGCCTTATGAGGAGAGACTTAGGGAGCTGGGTATGTTTAGCCTGGAAAAAAGATGGTTAAGAGGCGATATGATAGCCCTGTTTAAGTATTTGAAGGGATGTCACACTGAGGATGGAGCAGGCTTGTTTTCTGCTGCTCCAGAGATTGGAACACGGAGCAATGGATGCAAGCTCCAGGAACAGAGATTCCACCTCAACATGAGGAGGAACTTTTTGACAGTAAGAGCTGTTCGGCAGTGGAACGCACTCCCTCGGAGCGTGGTGGGGTCTCCTTCCTTGGAGGTCTTTAAACAGAGGCTGGATGGCCATCTGTCGGGGATGCTTTGATCAAGATTTCCTGAGTGGCAGGGGGGTTGGACTGGATGGCCCTCGTGGTCTCTTCCAACTCTACAATTCTATGATTCTAAATATTCTCAAAATCCAAACAAATCTGAAATCTAAAACACTTCTGGTCCCAAACATTTAAGATAAGGGAGACTCAGCCTGTATTATGCCATATTAGGCAAGGAGGCATGCCAAAAAATAAAAAAATATATAACAAATAAATTAATAGTGCAGTCCCATGCATAATTAGAAATAAGACCTTTTGTGCTCAACAGCACCTCTTCCCCATTAAACCTGCAGAAGAATCAGAGAAATGGATCAGCAAAATGTTTCTCCTTGAATTCTTTTAGTCAGTTTCAGGCATTTTGGACGGAATCACTATTTCTCTCCCCAATTAATTTCCTTCACAACTTACCTATTGGAGGCAAGCTAGAACCAGATGGCAACTCTATCCAAAGGGCCAGGAGTCCCACAAGGAAGATGGTGCTCATTGTCTTCATTGTGCATTCAGAGAAATGGGTTTCAAAATGTTCCTGTCCGAACCGAAGCTGATACTTAAATTTGCTGAAAGGAGAGAGGGAGGAGTCCTGCTTCACCTTTGTCACCAAGCAGTGCCCATCAAATGTATTTCCAGACATCATGTACTCACCCATTAAACTTATATGCATGCGCAGAGCTTGGAAAAGATGGATATGACTCAGAGAACCCCACAGTCTACAAGATGCTAGGTGTTGTTCAAAGAGTGATTTTCCTCAAGCTCTCCTTTTTGCACACAGTGACTACCAATTCTTGACCTATAAGGTCACCCAGAAATATGTTAGCTGTCATTACTGAGTGGCATTAATTAGGAGTTGGGGATACTGTTTCTACAAAGAGGGGATTCCATGTCCTTTGTGGAGCAGGAACTGATTTCTTCTTCAGGGCACTCCCTCCTCCAGACCTTCCTTTGCACTTTCAAATTACTTGGCTTTTTTATGTCAAAGGCAAAAACAGGACAGTTGCTCACCAACTGGTAGAACAGCCCAGTGTACTGCTAACCTTTAACCTGGGCTGGCACAAAACATTTGGCTGCCTGAAGCAGATCAGCCTTTCTTCTCAGTCACAGAACAGTGTGCTCAAATCAAAAAATGCTATTTGGGCACTTGAGTCAAACAAGTACTTGAGTCAAACAATCCATCAAATACTTCTCCCACTCCCCGATAGTAAAATACAGGCACACCTCCATTGACAAAGCTTCTAAGAGTGAAGTTCCATTTTTACAGTGGCTTTTTATGTCTTCTTTTCCTCCTCATTCTCTGTCTATCTAGAAGTATTTTTAGCAGAATTGGCATTGAGATGATGGTGAAAGAGGGCTGGAGATACAAACTTTTGGTTTCTGCTTGCAGCAGCATTGCTACAGTAAGCAACTCAATAAACAAAGCTTGAACTGGTAACAAGGCACTTACAAAAACATAAAGAAAAACATATAAGAGGTATTGTTAAAATACAATTAAATGATCTATAAAATTAAAACCAACTAAATCAAATTCATTAAAACACAAATGATAAAAGTCAGCAAAGCCACACACAGTTAAAAGCTCTTGTAGTCTCCTTCTGTCTCTTGCTGACAGAAGGACAGCAAGGAAGGAACCATTTTAGCCTCCCTGGGAAAGGAATTGCAAAGCCTGGAAGCAGCCACTGAGAAGGATTTAGGGCTTGTCTACTTGGGCAATATACCCCTCCGGCAGTCCTCATCACCACTGGGGACAGATATGGGGCTTATACAGGAGGAAAGCAGGGTAGGGCCCGATATGCTGCTATAATAAATTACCTGGTTTACTCTGTTTCTGCTGGGAGGAAATGAATCAGACCCCGTGTGTCTGCAGGAGCCCGTCCTGGCAGGCTGCCCTCATTGTTGCTGCCACCTCCCTGGCTCGCCTGGAAGGCAGGAAAGAGTCGCTCAGCATGTGACCATGTCCCCCACAAGGGGGGCGGACTTGAGAGGGCTTTTGCCTGGGGGCCCAGAATTAGGAGGGGAGTCCGGCATGTTATTATTGTAAGTTTTTATTATGGAAATCCATTTAGTTTTTTTAAATAAATAAATAAATATAAATATTACTTTGGTGTCATCATTTAAACTTATTTTAATTTTTATTTTAAATCCTGTAGAGCATCTCACTGCCCTTAACCTTAGAGTAGAGACTGCTAAAGATCCTGGCCTGGGGGCCCACTTCAGGATGTGGGGGCCATGCATGTGACCAAGGTTGGTCACATGCAGGGGCCTTGGTCACATATTGTGGGGGCCCTTCTTGCCTTCTGAGACAACAAGGGAAATGGCGGCAGCAGTTGCAGTGATGGACCTCCTATGGAGGGAACAGGGGAACAATGGGCCTGATCCATGGCCAGGATACACCAGTGGGGAGCCGGCATATCCTAGCTCGTGTAGATGAGCCCTTAGAATAGAGGCTGTTCCTAGCACACGCATGGACACACACACACACACACACACACTATAAGCAGTAGTTTATTTAGAAAAGGTGGGGAGTTAGGAATAGAATACTCAGCAAAACATTTTGGAATACAGTATCTGCATCAAGCAAAAATAAAGACGCCAGCTGATTTAACTCTAAATACATACCAAAACATGGACCTCAGAAAGGTAAGACCCTGAGATCCAAGTAACAAGGCATACGTTACATGCTGTGAAGAAAAAAGAACAAAGGAGTTTCATTGTGCCAGAGACCAAATCATTTTATTAAGTCTAATCTAACAAAGGACGTTAAACTCAATTTTATAGCAAAACCCAACATCTGCTAAAGTGGGCCCAGTTAACCAGTCAGAAACCAAAAGTGTCCAGACATTCTAGCATCTTGGCCTAGGTTCCAATTTTCACCAGAAGTCTGGTGGTGATACTTTCTTTAATGTACAGCCCATTGAGTAATCATGAGAAACTCAAAACAAGAGATAGCACATATGCGCCAGAATATTATCATACCCTAACACATTTCAAAAATGAAAATAGGGACATGCATATGAATTTGTAAGCCGGGGTGGCCAAGCAACATGAGGGTACATCCAAGGATATGGACAGTCAACCCAAGAACAAAGGTTGTTAATGAGGGAGAAGATGCAAAACAGCAGTTATTTTAGTCAGAGGAGTCTTTGAATGCATGTTTAGAGAAGCTTGTGGGGGCAGGAAATCAATCATTTAAATAAATATAAATAAAATCATTTAAATAAATAAAAGTTAATCCTACAGATGATTCATAGAGCTTCTCATCCTCCCCTATCAAGATCTTGAAAATATTGGCATCCAGGGTGCCAGTCACACGACAGAAATTGTCGCGGTGCCTACCGGGACAAAGTGATCACGAATCCGTCCCTCGCTGTTTATACGATTTTTGTCACTGATAAGGATATCCCGTTTGGTGCCGTGACTGATATTTACACGTACAAGGTTCCGTTTTTAATTTTAGATTCCGAGATGGTTTATCCCGTGATTTTATTGTTTACACGTACTGGATGTCCCGTGATTTTTTTTTTTTGTCTGTCAATCAAAGATGCGATTACTCGTTTTTTCAAAATTTGGGCTACGTGTTTCCGTTCCCTTTTCCCGCCACGGATGCAGCGATTGGCCAAACTTTAAACAAAGAATGACGTCACATGCGCTTTTCATGCACCTCATCATTCCTGAATGGCAACATGGAGGTGGCAACTTCGGCAGCTCTGTCTACCGCTGCCCGTTTGCGCTTATCTCTTTTAGCTCTTAAGAGGCGTGTAATCCTCATGCATAGAAGAAGGATGGTCCTTATTTTCCTTCTTCTTCTCCATTCCCAAGCTATGGAAGTAACACTTTCAAGGCCACAGGTCATGTACTTTGCTGCCATCGATTCCACAGAGGTTTTGAGATTTGTTCGCCCAGACCGGAGGAAGCGTCGTTGGTGGGTGTACCCGACAACGGACGAGTGGTGGGAGAAATTTGTGATGAACATCTGGTCGGATGAACGTTGGATACTGTACTTCAGGATGCCAAGGTTCCTATTTATGCGCCTTGCCGAGCTACTACGTCATGAGATAGCAAAGTCGGACACTAACATGAGAAAAGCCATTACTGTGGAGAAGCGATTCGCTGTTGCTGTTTTCCTTCTCGCCCACCGATGCTCGTATGGAGCAGTTTCCCAGTTGTTTGGTATTGGGAGATCTACTGTGTGCAAGATTTTTGTGGAGGTCGTGCTTGCAATGGAGAAGTTACTTCTTAAGCGAACAGTGTTCCTTGGAGACCACCGAAAGGTAACTTTTTTTAATGAGTAATTGTTTAATCGGTTTTTCTGTAATACTTTCAAAGTAATTATTAGGGAGTACCCATGTATAATACTGTAATGTAAGTTCTTGAAGGTTCACCCGTAGTGATTATGCACTTTACATGTATACTATGGAAACACATAAAGGAAATTTTTTTTTCGTAAACAGTATTGTTTATTCGAAAAATCCTTATTCCGAATTTTCACCATCTTAATTTCTTTTATTTGTTCATTCCTTAGGTTATGGATTCCTTTGCAGCAATGGGATATCCTCAAGTTGTTGCTTGCCTGGATGGGTGCCATGTTAATATAATCCCCCCAATACGCCAAGGGGATGAATTTATTAACAGAAAGAATAGGTACAGCGTTCTTCTTCAAGGGACTTGTGACCACCGTGGGGTATTTATTGACGCGGAGATCGGTTGGAGCGGGAAGAATCACGATGCCCGAATGTTAAGGAACTCTGGGTTTTTTGAGACTATGGAAGCAGGGATCTTTGTACCTGGGAACCCAACTCTGACAATTATGGGGAAGCGGGTTGTACCACTTACTCTTGTAGATGGGGCATATCCAATAAGAAATTGGCTGTTGACACCATATAGGGGGACTACAAATCCCAAACAGAGACTGTACAATAAGTACCACAACAAGATAAGATCAACGGTGGAGAGAAGTTTCGGCCGTTTGAAGGCGAGATGGAGAGCATTGAAATACTGTATTGAGGTTGCAGAGGAGAATGTATGTTCTGTAATATGTGCATGCGTTATTCTACACAATATATGTGAAACCAAGGGCAGTATACTTGACGATCCTAACCGGCGTGTGCAGAGGTTTGTCCTTGACACGCTTGGAGCCCCAATGGTAAATAATGATGCTAGGGAGAAGGAGCGGGGGGAGGCGGTACGTGATGCTTTAAAAGAATATTTTTGGCGGGAACATCACAGTGTGGACAGGGAGTAAGTGTATGCATGATTCTCAATTTGCTACATGTAATTGATAACTTCTGGTTATGACCAATAAAGATAAATAATCATTTTTTGTTCCTGCTGTTCCTTCGCATGGCAGCATGTTCTTAATACCCTTTTTAAAAGCTGAAAAGGCATTGCCGTTGCAGGTTTCTGTTATGGAATATATACAGCATGCAAGACAATAGGAGTGGAAATTGTCTCTGAAAAGTAGGCCAAACTTGATACAAATGAATTGTTAGGCAAGCAACCACAACTGATACATTGTTGCGGATTCGGCGGTTGAAGGAATTGGCGGGTTTTTGGAAGGGATTACTCTTTCTGGTAAAGGATCCAGACACTGCCTTATAGCCTCAAAGAGTATCCTCCGCAAATAAACCAATCGATTAGCACAAACTACTTAAATTTTGAATTGTTTTGAAAGCTCAAAACTCTATAGGGTTATGGCAGAAATGTAACGGTCAACGCGGTAAGTTATAAACTCGAGTTTTCGCACCCCGCCACATGGCGGTACGATGGCCGAAGGGGGGAGAGGACGTATCCGGCCGGAAGGGCGCATCGCCTACTGGGGCACCAGGGAGACCAACTTGATGTTGGAGTCCCTGGCCCAGCAGGTCGGTGCGCCGGCCCGGCTGATGCGGTCCTCAAACCGGAGGAACCGCAACTTCTTTTTAGAGGCAGCGCGGTTCCTCCGGTCGAGGGGCTACTTGCGTACTGGCCTCCAATGCCGCTCAAAATTTAAGACCCTTAAGGGCAAGTTCTATGCGGCATTGGAGGCCAGTGACAGTAGCCCACCCCCCCGTAGGCGCCCGCCGTTTTATGCCGTCCTGCACGACATGTGGGTCCGTGCAGAGCGCCCAAGCTGGCGAGACAGGCTCCCCAGAGGTAAGCACATCCCAGACATAAATTGCAATAATGGGTATGTGTGTGTATGGGTGGTAAACAAATCTGCCACAGATCTTGTATTCGCCATCATCTGTTCAACATCTGAAGAACGTTTTTTTCTCCGAAATAATGCCAATCTCTCAGCGGGGGATAAAGTGGCAGTCGGGTTACTCAAGGCAGCGGCTGTTGGAAAACAAAAAAAATTAAGTCATTGTTTTTTTGGGGGCCACAGCAGTGGAAGGTGTACGTAATTCCCAGCCCAATACTGCTTGGACGCGTACCGTTTCTTGCAGGTGTTGTTGACCACACAGTGTCAATTTCCTCCACAACAACAGTAGTGTTTTCCTGGGTTTCATTTACCACCCCGTTTTCCTCTCCCTCCTCAGTTAGGGCTAGAGCCACAGTTGCATCTTCAGAGTTCTGGGTGGGAGATATTTCTGGTTTAAAAGTAGAACACAGAAAAAAAATGCGTTATTCCTATTGATGCAGTTATGCTGTGTAGATAACATGTAGCTGTCGGTATTCCACAGTGTAAGAGGGGGACAGATAGATTACACCCTTCTTTATGTAAAATACTGGAGGCGCCATTGCAAACGTGCAAAGGTGCACGCATCCCTTTTTAGTTCCAGGGCACAGAAACAAAAGAGTGCCATTTGGCTTTTACAGCCCTAATTAGCATAACACAAAGTTGAAACCACAACACAGCACATCTGAAACTCAATGTTGTAAACATGGAATAGTAAGGGTACGCTTGATAACATAAAAATATGTACAGGTACTGTTAATCAAACTAGCAAGAAACATTAAACAAGTATTTTTTAGAAGATGTTTAATCGAACAATTAAGCAGCCGTGTTTGCACATTTATTTACAAACCTCACCAATCAGTTTTACATTGAAAAACCAGCATTGAAATACTCGGGCTACATATTAGAAGCCCAAAAAGGGGATAGCTGCATCAGGTTTGCATTGCCCAGTTGGAAAAAATAAATAAATTGCACAGACATGAAATTCACGTAATAGATTAATCGATTTTTCACATGCATTGTACATAGAGAAAAAAAAACTCACCCAGGGGTTGCGAAAACAGTTCCTCAGAGAAACCCTGTAGCATCTCTTGGGAGGATGGAGGGAATCCCTCTTCTTCAGAGATGATGGGGGCGTGATGGGGAACTGCTGACCCTCGCGGAACCCGCACAATGTCGGTGGTGCTTCCTAGCCGCTTCGGGTGGTAGTTGGCATCCCCGCCAAGGATAGCATGCAGTTCTTTATAAAAGGGCATTGTAGCCGCGCTGTTTCCACTTTTTTAATTGTGGTCAGTTACCTGGCGGTAATTTTTACGCATCAGTTTCGTCTTCGTGCGGCACTCTTCTGCGGTACGGTCATGCCCTTTCTTTTTCATTTCCTCAGCAATCTTTTCGAACAAATCTATATTTCTGTGTGATCCCCTCAGCTGCTCCTGCACCTTTTCTTCACCCCATATAGCCAAAAGATCAACTGTTTCATTGTAGGACCACGAGATCCCACGACCACCTTTTCTGGGACGAGGTGCGCTTTCGCCGTCCATTGCCGCAACTGCTAACAGGTAAACGTGCAGCAGCAAAATGGAGAAGCATCAACTTGAAATTTTAGGGATGGCCAAAAAGGGGGCAGGTACACCACCTACTAAGTGGTCAGAGCCCGCCCACGGGTAGGGCAATTTCCGGGCATCTCCTGTACCAGAGATAAATTGTCACTGGCTGTTTACATATTCAATTTTCCGCTTCCCCCCGAGTTTTTTTTAAAATTCGGCACAACCCGCGGGATTGAAAGTCCCGCAGGTTGAGCGACAAAAGGTGGCCCCCCTTCCGAAAATCACGTGTCCGACCCGATGTACGTGTAAACTGCCGGGGATCGACACGAATTCTTCCCAGGACATTTTCATCGTGTAAACGGCACCCAGGTTACAGACAAAAACACAGTGAGCTGGAAATGAAAGATGCAAACAGCTGACCCTGTTCTCTTGAACAGAAAGGACATGAAAGGAGAGAGGGAAACTGTTGAGTGTCCTTTTCAGATAAATGGCAAGAGCTCCCACCTCCCCATGCTTCTGTCAGAGACTTCTCCCATGAGGAATCATAAACAGCCAGCCTCTTGCTCTGCACGTTTTCCTTATGAGGATGGAGTTCCTTCCATTTTAATGAGGGGAATATATGTCAGGATTGGTCCCCAAAAGTGACCTTCTCTGGCCAAAATGGTTAAAGGGTTGTGTGCTTTCATTTCTGTAATACCATTTGATGTTTTGCATTCTTTTGAATTGTAAAAAGTTGGGACTTTATCAGATGTGGCAAAAACCACATCATAAGAATGTGATGATAACACAGAAGGCTGAAATTATCAGACAATGACATCGTTCAGCCGTTTCCACAGCGTCACATGGGCATGTATGAGGCATCACTTTTTATTGATGGCTTAGCCCATTAATAAAAAAGTGACACCTCATCCGCGCCAGCACTATGCAGGAAAAATGGCTGAATGATGTTGTCGTCTGATAATTTCAGCCTTTTGTGTTATCATCACATCCTTATGACGTGGGTTTTTTTAATCAGTATTTACCTCGTCTGATAATGCCCTAGGTGTACTATGAGGAGGCAAGGGAGGATGCTATGTGTCTGGAAATTGACTGAATGGCCTTGCACCTGTAAAGGCTTGTGAGAATGGAAGGTGGAGCCCACTCGGACGAGAAAAGGGGAGTGGGGATGATGGATGTCCAATGACTGTATAGCCCACCAGATTTTGTTGATTATAAATACTTTTTTATTTTACTGCTTTACCCATAGCTTTCATTCGAAGCAACAATTTTGTATAGTTCACTCTTTAGATTTCTGTAATAATAAAGCTGGCTGTTTTAATTCTGAAGCTGCTGGTTACTGAGACTGAAGAAGCTAGTACAGTACATGACAGTTTGCTTCAAATCGTCCTAAACATTTTACCAACAACTGTCACCCATGACAGTGATGCCTGGAGGACAGTTACTGAGGGAAGCAGTTGTTGACCAAACAGAGATCCCACTGTGATGCTGAAGCACAGTGGGGGAATGCAAATGATGGGGAATTTCTTGCCAGTGGGGTGACCTAGAGGACTTGCTTGAGAGAACCAGAAAATGGTCCCTCACAGGGGAGCAGTTGAAGAAACAATGCTGGAAGATGTGGTGGACTGCCCGGGTCTGGAGGAGTTTGCAAGCGGAGGAGCAGACCCATGAGATCCAACAACTATGAAGAGAGTTGTCCAAGGTGCAAGCTTCCTTGCTGTCCCTGCTGCTGGAAGAGGTGAGTAGTGGCTCCACTAAAACTGGAAGGATGGAGCTGAGTAGCAGGGAAGAGACAGAGACTCCCACAGCACTCTGGATGGTGAGCATTCATCCCAAAGTGTGGTGGTGGGATCCTGGCTGCAGCCTTGAAGGGACAGAGCTGGAAGCCATCACGTTTCAGCAATGTTTTCAATAGCATATGTTGAGCAAGAAGACTCACCGCTTAGAGGATGAACTACAGTTGGCTCAAGAAGACTTGCAGGCATTGCTGCTGAGTCCAATGCTTTTGGACAGATTGAGTGAGGGGGAATCCCAGCTAGAAAGTCCGGGAAGCATGGTGATCTTGAAGAGCCAGGCAGACCTGATGACTCCAATGGAGGCCCCTCCGTTGCGGTGAAGTACCGGAGGCTGCAGAAGCTTGTGGTAAGCTATGATGGTGATTAAAACTTGTTGGCATATTTCTTGGTGCAAGTTTGTAGCTTTTTTGTTGAATGGGGAGACCACCTTCTTGGATGACATTGTGGCAATTAGATGTATCACAACCTGGCTGAAAGGCAAGGCCACCAATTGGATGGTGGAACTTCACGACAGTGATGCAATAGCGCTGAGAGACCTCGAGGTGCTTTCAGGACCAGTTGAGGTGCTAGAAGCCCTGAGAAAAGTTGTTGAGCATTATACAAGAGACCAGGTCAGTCAGTGAGTATGCCAGCAAGTTTCATAGCTTGTCAGCATAGGTGTGGTGCTGGATAGAAGAAATGAGAGTTCAGCAATTCTGGAGAGGTTTGTGCACTGAACTTGCAATGGGCTCTAATGAGAGGCGAGTCAGTCATGCTGAGGGAGTGGATCAAGCTGGCCAGCTGGGTTGAACTACAGCTGAGAGAGATCAAGCTGGCCAAGCAGAGTGAGGATGCGTATAAGAAAGCAGCTCCGTGAAAAGGCACAGCAAGAAGCCAAGTGACTGGAACACGATGACGGGAGCTCATGGAATGGGAGAGATGATGCGCTGCCAGCTTGTGTCTGCACTGTAGCCAGAAGGGCCACTTTGCTCCCTCCTGCCCAGAGCGACAGCCACTTCTGCAACCACCCAGCAAGAGAGCAGTGAGGACATCACAAAAACCAAGGACTAAGGGCAAAGGCAAGCAACAAGTTTTGGCCACTGAGTTTCTTGTTTGGGAGCTGTGGGCCCCAGAGGGCATGCCTACTGAGAGTAAGGAGTCGGAGAATGGCAAGGAGCCAGCAGGAAATTATGTGAGCCTGCCCTAAATGGCACCAAAAGGCAGGTAAGCAACAGCAGGGGCCTGGAGACTGTAGTGAGTGGCAGTGGGAGGCCATTCTTTGTGCAAGTAAAGCTTAGAAACCCTAGAGAGGCAGGAGTATGGACTTGGCAGTGCTTTTGGATTCAGGGTGCACAAGGTGCCTTATGACTCCCACTGTAGCCACCAGACTGGGGAAGCAGTGCAAAGAGCTGCCAGAATCCATAAATTTCATTCAGATGGGTGGTAGTGACATGAGAGGTGATTTGGTGTGGCATCAGGCATTGGAGATGTTCCTGGGAGTCAGGGAACATTGGGAACCAGTAAAGTGTATCATTGCCCCCACTAAAGAATACCCAGTGATGTTAGGACTGAACTGGTTAAGGTTCATGACCCTGCCATTAGCTGGTCCAAAGGGACATTAGATTTTCCCAAAATGTAGAGACCACACCCTAGAGTGGTGTCAGCAGAGGGGTACCAAGGAAGTAATAGAGAGCCCCAAACCCATGTCTGTGGTCACAGATGCCAAGGAGAGGTGGGAGAGGGCAACACCACAGGTAGGCAGGAAGGAAGTAGACCAGGTCCCTGCTGTGTATCAGGACCTACGAGAGGTGTGTTCAGAAGAAAAATGTGATGCCTTTCTCCCACATTGATAAGTTGATTGTGTCCCTGAAATTGCACTGAGGGCCAAGTTACTGAGACCGAAACTGTACGCAATGACTCCTAAAGAGATGCCTGGCTAGGGAAGTTTGTGGACAAAAGCTTGGCACAAGGATTCATTGAACCAGCCATGAGCCCTGGTGGCACAGTGGTTAAATGCCAGTACTATAGCCACAATGTTGTAAGTTCAATCCTACAGGGCTCCAAAGTTTACTCAGCCTTCCATCCTTCTGTAGGTCAGTAAAATGAGTACCCAGCTCATTGAAGGAAATTAGCTAACATGTTGTAAACCGCTTAGGGAGATGCTTTGGCACTGATAAGTGGTATAGAAATAGAGGTGCTATTGCTATTACTATGATTCCAATGGGAACTCCCGTGTTCTTTAGAGAGAAAAAGGATGGGGGGGGGTTGAGACTAGTAACAGATACCAAGGGCTGAATGCCATCAGTATAAGCAATAAGTACCTCATCCCACTGATTTGGGACTTACTAGGGCTATTGGCAAGCACACTTTGTGGGGTGCAAGACCTTACTCACTGCTCAGTGGCTGGCCAAGTTGTTCATGCAGCACATGTATCAATTGCATGGGGTGCCCAACAAAATCATTTCTGATAGGGCAGTCAATTTACTTCCCAATTCTGGAAGGCACTTTAAAAACTGTTGGGAGCAGAGCAGGTGATGAGCACCTTGTATCACCCAGAAACGGATGGCCAAATGGAATGTTTGGACCAGATTCTGGAACAGTATTTAAGGTGCTAAGTTAATTACCAACTGGACAATTGGTTTGATTTGCTGCCCTATGCTGAAATGGCATATAATAATGCTGTGCATTCCAGCACTGGACTCTCACCTTTTTAAGCCTGTGTATGGGATTGATTTAAGGGCATTGCCTGCACTTGAGGTCAACCAAACTGATCTCATTTCTCTACAAGACTGGGCAGTGAAGGTGGCATCTGCCTGGCCTCAAACTGAAAAGGCACTTTACTATGATAAACAGACTTATAAAAAGTGAACTGATCAAAAGTGGGGCCTTAATTGGAACTTTACTGTGGGCCATCAGGTGCACTTGTCTACAAAGTTTTTATAGATTCAGCAGCCATCCCGGAAATTGGCTGCTAAATACGTAGGACCTTTTACCATTAAGAGACTGGTAAATGCTGTAACTGCTGTAACTTGCCAAAGACTTGTAATAAAATCCATCCTATATTTCATTTCAGCCTGTTGAAGCTGGTGCAGGTGGATGATGCTTGGAGACAGAAGGTCCCGCACCCTTCCCCTATCATGGTCCAATGACTGTATAGCCTGCCAGATTTTGTTGATTGTAAATACATTTTATTTTACTGCTTTATTTTACTATGACAAATGTTGCTGTCCTTGAGCAAGCAGGGATCACCAGCATTGAGGCCATGATTTTGAGAACACAGCTGTGCTGGGCAGGGCACATTTCGAGGATGGAGGACCATCGCCTCCCAAAAATAGTACTCTACGGTGAACTCGCCATGGGTCAGCGTAAGAGGGGCACTCCAAAAAAGCGATACAAGGACTCCCTGAAACAACATCTCAGGCTCGGCCAAATTGATCACCAACAATGGTCCACCCTGGCCTCACATCAGGAGGCATGGAGACACACTATCCACAATGCTGAAGCCTTATTTGAGAACTCACACCGAACAAGTCTTGAAGAGAAACAACAATGCAGAAAGAATCACAACCCAGAAACATCACTCAAGGAGACCTTCCGCTGTGCTTTCTGCAACTGGACTTGTTTATCTTGGATTGGCCTTTTTAGTCATCAGTGTGCTTGCAGAAAGTGCAGGATGAGTCCTTCCTGAATCTTCATTTGCGAAGAAAAGCTAGAGAGACCCATAGCTTTTATTCGAAGCAACAATTTTGTATAGTTCGCTCTTTAGATTTCTGTAGCAATAAAGCTTCCTGTTTTAACTCTGAAGTTGCAGGTTACTGAGTTTGAAGAAGCTAGTACATAACAGCATGCCTCAGCAAGCAACCCCTTCAAAGAGGGCAGAGGAGGAGCTGCCTCAGATGCAGAAATGGGGTGCCCAGAAGAAGGCTGCAAAGGGAGGGATAGACATTCTGAGGGATGGAGAGAGGCTGGAGGGGGAAGATCTTCAGCAGGCATAACAGCAGGAGGAAAGCAAAAAAGCTGGGTTGAGAGAAGAAAAAAATGAGAGAGGTTTAGGGACAGGAACTGGCTGCAATGAAAGGGATTGACCTTGCCTTTTCCTTTGCAGCCACCTCCCTCCTGAGTTGCAAGACCAGCTGACTGACATCATAGCTGGGCACCTCCTGCTGCTCCTCCTTCATCTTCTCCATCCAAAGTGGGAGTATTTTTTACACCCTTGGGTCAGAATACTTGCTTTTGATTTGCTGTGTGATTTAGAAGTAGTTCCTGGGCCATTCATCCTTCCCAGAAAAAAAAGTGTTTTCATTGCAGTGCTGGGAAAGACAAACCCCAACTGATTCCTTCTCCAAGTTGATTTCTTAAGGCCTTCAAAGAAAGGTGGCAGTGCAGCATGAACATTCCATCCTCCATGCTGCCTTACTGCATGATGTCATCCTTCTCTTGTTCCAGTCCCGTGGGGGACCAAGATAAAACCGTGCCTTTTTGCTAATTGGAAAAACCCATTAGCAAAAAGACCTTGGTTTTACCTCCATCCCCCATAGGACCAGAATAAAAGAATGCCAGAAGAATGACGACATCATGCAGTAAGGGAGCACAGAGGACAGAACCTTCCTGCTCCCCTGCCACTTTACTTTGGAATGTGGTAAGCCCCATAGTTTCATGGCTCCTTTTACACTGTGATTCCACTTCCAGGACTGTATGGAATCCTGGAGTTTGTAGTTAATGAGGCACTAGAGCTCTCTGGCTAAGAATTCTGAATATCCCTCCCTAAACTACAAATCCTAAGATCTCGTAGTATGGAGCTATGGCAGATAAAGTGGAATCATAGCACAAGAACTGTGTAGTGTGAAAGAGCCCATGGTAATTTTATGCTCATCATGAACCCAGACATTAAAGGTCAGACCTGCTTCCATGTGTTCCTATTTAAACAAGTAAATCTTTTTTGTTAGCAAGAGATTTGCAACTACTGCAGAAGAGAGTTTATTGGTAAAGGTTCATACAGTTCCAAGTGTCTCCAATTACACAGTTAAAATGAGAATTAAGACCCTAACCCTCCCATGAATAGTACCTATCCCTTTCCCAAAAAGATATTTCACATTGCAGTAAGAGGCACAAGAGTGAAAGCTAAGCATACAATATTGTGTGGCCTGAAGTAGCAATGCTTAATAATTCAGACAGCACTGAAATTCAGATGGAAAATATAGTATTCTGGTTGTAGAATTTTTGCCCAAACATTTATGAGGAGAAGTAACCATTTTGTTTTTGTTTTTTTAAAATCAGCACACATTAGTACATTCAGTACACATCTTCTGTCACACATTAGGTAACCACCACCAATGGGGGAAAACACACTAATGCTTGATAAAGTTGATAGCAGTAGGAAAAGGGGAAGGTGGATGAACTCAGTCAAGGAAACCATGACCTCCTTGAGTGTGCAAGATCTGGGCAGGTTTGGTAATAACAGGGCTTCCTGGAGGTTTCTCATTCAGAGGGTCTCCATCAAAGCTGACTTGATGGTACATAACAACACAACCACCATATCTGTACCCTTTCACACAGCTGTTAACACATGTGAAAGGCTCTGAGGACAGATGAATATGTGGAGCTGCCACTGAAAAGTTATTCTCACTATCATTATAAAGCCTGCTGCTACCACTGCTGACTTCACTCTTTGTAATTACTTCCTTGAACATGATCAAATATCCAGTGCTACCAATATGGCATTATATAAGAAAAAGAATGATGTTGCATGAAGTTAAATCATGAACTTATGCCATTTAAATCGCAAGGGACTATGGCAACACATGGCATCACATGTGCACATAATGAATGCCACATTCTCATGTTCTGGCACAAGACCAGAACATGAGAGTGAAAATCAATGCTGTTTCAAAAGTGACTCCAATCAGAGACCAAAAAAGGAAACAAGATTAAATAATTTTATAGGATTTCTTAAAAAGATCAAGTGGTTTTGGCTCAGCTCTGTCTAGAATATCAGACTGTTTCCATTGGATATCTATACCAGGAGTGGGAATCATACAACCTTCCAAATATTGTTGGGCTACAATTACCAGCATTCCACATTCTCGGCTCAACTGACTAGGTCTCCTAGGACAATATATGAAGGGCTACAAGATACCCACCCCAAACTATATCATTTTAGAATTATTGTTAAGAGTAAACTTGAAAGATAATGATAATTTTACTTGGGATTTCAAGACATGAAGGGACAAGTCATCTTTGTTTCTTCTGAGACCAAGGCTTCAAAATATTTAGAAAACATTCCTTCAAATGGTGAATAGTTCTTCCGCAGGTTTTGGCTTGGATATGTTTCTCCTAGGTTCAGGTCAACCAATCATTTATCTGGAGCTTCTCCTACAAATTAGACATACAAGCTGTGGTCTCCCAATCATGAGCATATTCATAACTATAATATCTTAGTATAGGCCCTACACTGTGGCATATTGTTGCTAATAAATGTCCATCAGTAAATGGTGATCATAGGTTGGGTTTATTATTTCAGGAGATGCAGTCCAATGAGTCATTCAGGATGATTTTTCTTCCTAGAAATGGGGTGAGTACTTGGCTGACGACTTGCTGTCACAAAAATGCCACAGGTGAAGCACCATAGTGTAGGGCAGTGATGCTCAAAGTAGTGATCGATGAACCAGTGTTGGTCTGAAAACCAGGTCTTCAATGAGTTTCCAAAAAAACCCACCAAACAGTTCAAGCCAATGGGCACACATATTGTAACAGTCTCTGGCTAGTTAGAAGGAAAATTGCTGGTCTCACATGTCAGATAGCATAGGTGTAGGGCATTCTTGTTGGTGCTGCGTATCCATCAGATGAGGAAAATTTATACTAAAGGAGAGATGGGGGGACAAAGATTTATTGGTTTAAATGTGACCATCACAAATATTACATAATTTATTGCATAAGTGCTGTGCTGCTTCTGAATGGTTCAGTGTGCATCACCAGTGGCTTGTGGTTTGAGCAGGAGACCACATCACCCAGTCATTATGGAGTGAGGCTCCTGCCTGCTTGGACCATACACCACATCTTTTGTGGAAAGTACAATTCTCATACCCTTTCTGAAAGCTATTAAAGAAGATCTACTTGTTTTGGCACATTCAGGGCACATAAGTCCTTTTTATTCTCATGACACAATATAGTTCTAACAAAGGACATTTTCAGACAGCACTAAAAGGAGCTTAATGTGGGATGAGCTCCTGGGAGAGGAATGGTGCTCTTGTGCGGCGGGGGGCGGCATTTTCGGATGCCGCCATCCCTCTCCCGAAATCATCAGTGTCAGTTCTGTGAAGCTTCGGAAGCCGCAGAGCCATATTTTAATCATGGAAGTTGCCTGTGCTTAAAATATGGCGCGGCCGCTTCCAAAGCGTAACGGAAGTGACACTGATGATCTCGGAAGAAGGACGGCAGCATCTGAAAACGACCCCCCGCCACGCAAGAGCGCTGTTCCTCTCCTGGGAGCTCATCCCGCGTTAAGCTCCGTTTAGCGCTGTCTGAAAATGTCCAAAGTCTCAGGGCTTTTTTTAACAATGACAGTACAAACTCCCACATTTGTGTTTATTCATGAGTTGTGGTTACCCATAATTGGATCTGCAAAAATATAAAGCTGCAATAATATATACAAACAATGAACAAAAATTAATTGCCCTTCACACAGAAGAGGAGAAAAGGCCAAGAGAATATCAGGACACTTTCTTTTTCTCTTCCTTCCAAGTTTAACTTCTCCTTTGCAGTATGTGGGGAAATCATTATTGTAATGTAATACAATTTTGTGTATCCCATGTTAAGTTCAGTTTAGGAATTTTTCCCTGCATGCTTCAGTTCTTCCACTCCCCCTTTTCTTAACTAGGCAATTTCAGCCAACTGGAGCAATGGGTCATTCATCACATGACCTAATTTAAATATTATATGACACTTTGTCTAAGTTCCTTTTAAGTTAAATCTCCATGTGGCTGGAGCCATGTTGTGTTTTGAGTCCTTTAAGTCAAATCACAATGTAGCCCACACCACAAAAGGCTGGGTGAGTTTGTTTTTCCTACCCTAAATCCTTTTAGTTAGGAACCTTTTAAGTTTGTTTTAATATGTAGATTAAGATTGATATACCTTCAGTAAACTTTTGATATGCTTTTTAAACTGACTTCTTTGTTGTTTTAATGAGTCTAATTGATTGGGTGATCAGACCACACATTTAAATGTTAATTGAGCTGTGTCTGCATTCTGGACGCTTTAACTCTGCTGAATTTGAAAGAAAGGGTTTTTACTTTTAAAGAAGATATTTTTATTTTTAAAAGGGCTAGATCCCTGGAATTTTTAATACATTTTAAATTTTAGACTCATACCTCCCAACACTCTTGTACCATGACCAATAGCTAAATTATAGAACAGACAGAAGATAGTCAAGGT
Source organism: Gambelia wislizenii (assembly GCA_030847615.1). Classification (NCBI taxonomy): domain Eukaryota; kingdom Metazoa; phylum Chordata; class Lepidosauria; order Squamata; family Crotaphytidae; genus Gambelia; species Gambelia wislizenii. The sequence goes on from JAUMIR010000004.1 coordinate 38,174,747, forward strand.
GACATCGTGAAAACTGACATTACGGTAGCACTCTGCCATCCGTGGGGGATTGGTTCTGGGCCTCACCATGGATGGCGAAAACCACGGATGATAGTGAATGCCACTGCTGCAGTGCTGGAACCCTCCTTCCACCCACTGGAACCCCCCACAAGGTCGCCTCCTTCCCCACCCACCTGCTTGCCATGCTGGAATCCACCCCCTTGCAAGGCTGCCTCCTCCCTCCTCCCCTGCCCAGTTGCCTGCCTGCTGCAACCCCTGTGTGAGGTCGCCTCTTTCCCCACCTATCTGCCCGCTTGCTCGCTCATTTGCCTGCCGTGCCACGCCGAGCCGGAACCCCCCCAGCAAGGTCACCTCTTTCCCCTGCTCAGCGCCTGCCCACAGCAACCCCCACACAAGGTAGCTTCCTTCCCTCACCCACCTGCCTGCTTGCTTGGCTGCCACTGCTGCCCAGACTCCTCCTTCTCCTCTGCCACCACCCCCCACCCCATGCACTGCCATCGCCAGCAGGCCACCTCCTCCTCTGCCGCCACTACCATCATGCTGCCCCGTATGCCACCATCACCAGCAGGCTACTGAGGCCTCCCAGGCCTCTGCCACCATTGCTTCCATGGGCCCCACAAGCACCTTGAGGTCACCCCATCTCATGACATCCCCTCCCTCCCCGTCCCCCTTCCCCCACTGTTGCTATCCATGGATTATTGAATCAGCAGATGGTGAACCAGCGGATGGTGGGGTGCTATTGTACTTCCAGTGAGATCAAATCCTTGTATCTGAACATTAATTTTTACATACGTAGATAAGTGAATGTACAATTATTTTCTAACATTTCTTCATCTCTTACATTACTCTAAGCTCATTGGACTTTATCAGACCAGGCAAATATGGCATCATAAGGACACCTAATGATCGCAAAATGGTGCGCATACCAGATGACGACGTCCTTTTGCGATCATGTACTGTAAATGAGGCATACTTTTTTATTGATGGGCCAAGCCATCAATAGATCTCCCATTCTGCTTTTCTGCCAGCATTGCCGGTGTTTGAATCCTCACGCCATTGTACTCACATGAATGCAGCATCAATGGGCAAACACTTCCGAGTGAGATCGTGACAGCCAAACAGGGGATGCTCTTTTTATGATCCCCACCACACCATATACTTGGAACTTTAAAAGTATGTTTTAGTGCTTTGCTGTATTTTTTGTGTCTTTAATTTGTTTTTTGTTTTTTTATTTCCCGCACTAGCATCTTCTCGCGAGGATTGGTGAGATTTCAACCCCGGAAGTAAACGGAGCTCCATTTGTGCTCCATTACTGCCGGGGAAGCCTCATTGACGCTGGAAAAGGTAGGTCTGGTGTGTGTGTGGGTTCTTTTGCCAGCATAAAAATGACACAATTTATGCTGACAAAAGAACATTAAGGGGTAGTGGTGGTCTGATAAAGTCCTTAATCTGTTACATCTAGATTAAGCCCATTTAGCATAGGTATTTTCATTCTACTTATTTGGATAGCAGATTATTTTCTTCTAATGTATCTGGAGTCACTGGGGCAATGGATTTTCTCTGGGTTTTAGTCTCAAGGAGCTATCCAAGGTGCTGTACCACCACCCCTGCACGCACACATACAATGGGTTCACTACTTTGTATAACTCCTTCAAAGTTTGGATTAAAACCCAGAGTGAATTCATATCCTACTAACATTGGAGACACAGGCCACCACTACTTCTACCTTCCCTAAATTTTTGGATGAGGTAGCATCGAAATCTCTCTCTCTCTCTCTGTATGTGTGTGTGTGTTTACTCGCCCACAGAGAGAACAATATCACATTTAAACCAGATCTGAATTATTGCAATACACTCTGGATAGATAGCCTTTAGAACTCGGAAACTGCACTGATCAAAAATGTATAATCTCTGGAGTGAATTTTGCAGAGTATATGTATTTTTTCTATATGTGCGGGCAGGGGGTTACTCCATAGTGACAGGATGAATCCTCTCCCCTCCTCAGATCACAGACTATTGGAATAATAATTAGTACTTTGAATTGTAGTCTGGGAAACTACACAATACATGGAATCTTGTTAGTCTCAAGTAGAGTAGATCTGTTGAATCGATTGTTGAATGGTGAGTCAACACATAGGTAAATCCAAATAATTAAATGGGACTTCTTTAGTCAGGACTCACAATAGGAATTAAGCTATTATAAAAACACTAATTATTACTCCAAGGGCCCATGGTCTGCAAGGGAGGAAGGACTCATCCTATCACTATGGAAAGATCCCCCTGCACTTGAACCACATGCTGGTGGTGGTCCCTTAAGGCCGTGAAGCCAAGATACTTGAAGGATCTGACCATCCATTACATCAAAATCTGAGGCCTTTTGTTACATTCCTTAGTACAGTTTTACCTCTCCTCTTTTTAGTCACCCAGCCAGCCATGTTCAGTACTTTTTGAGCACCCTGGAAGCCACACCACTTCCAGAAAGGATGCCCTTTACTTGAAGGCATGTCTCATATCTCTTCCTCCCCCAGCTGATAAAGTAGCATCTCTGGCTAAAACGTATCCTGCCTCAAAATAATATGAAAATGTTGTTGTCTACAGTACCAAATATTGGTTTGACGCAGTCTCTCCCACACATCCCTTCACAGCATTTTAGTTCACGTGGGCACTCGTTGTCAGAATCACAGTTGTTAGGAGGATCAAGCATCCGGCACCTTCCAGCAACAAATGGACAGAGTCCTGGTTTCCCTTCAACAGAGAGAAAAAAGTGTGTAATAAAAGGTATAAAAACCCCACTCTAATGTTGATTTGCCAAAAGCTGTACTAAAACAACTTATCTGTGCATTGCTGCAGTGGTGTAAGCCCTAGATAGTGGGAAGGTACTTTGAAATATTCTGAAATCTCTCACTCCTATTGCAGCATTGGCATCACTAAAGAAGGTATCTCTCCCCCTGATGCCAATGCTGCTGTAGCCAGAAGAATAGGTAGAGAGGTGGGTTACAGTTCAAGGATATCAAGAGAGAAGACAAGGAACAGCAAAAGAGAATGTGAGAGGAAAGAGGAGGGGGCAGGGGTGGAGAAAATCCAATATGGTGTAGTGGGATTAGAACGTTGGCCTGTGTCTTCGGAGATCCTGATTCAAGTCTGCACAAGGCCACAGAACTCTCTGAGGAATGTAGGAATAGAGGGGTATAACCTTTATAGGAGAAACAGGCCAAACAGGAAAGGAGGAGGAATAGCATTATATGTCAGGGATATTTACACCAGTGAAGTGATCCACGACATCAATACTGGAAGCCAGGTGGAGAGCATCTGGATAAAAATTAAAGGGGAGGGAAACAACAGGGATGTTATTGTGGGACTCTACTACAGACCCCCAAATCAGACGGAGGAATTGGATGTTGCCTTTCTAGAACAGATGAACATACATGCAGAAAGGAGAGATGTAGTAGTGATGGGTGACTTCAACTATCCTGATGTTTGCTGGCAATCTAACTCAGCCAAAACTACAAGGTCTAGCAAATTCCTTACATGCCTGGAAGACAATTTCATGGTCCAAAAGGTGGAAGAGGCAACAAGGGGGTCAGCTATTTTAGATCTGATCCTAACCAACAGAGACGACCTGGTTAATGGGGTGCAAGTGGTGGGATCCTTAGGTGAGAGTGATCATGTTCTCCTGGAGTTTGTTATACAATGGAAAGGAGAAGCCAGGCATAGTCAGACACGCATTCTTGACTTTAGGAGAGCTGATTTCAATAAACTCAGGGAAATACTGGGGGTGATCCCATGGTCAGGAATACTAAAAGAGAAGAGACCTCAAGACGGATGGGACTTTCTCAAAAGGGAGATACTGAAGGCACAATTTCAAACAGTACCATTGAGGAAGAAAAATGGGAGGTGTCTCAAGAAACCGGGATGGATGACTAAAGAACTTTCAATGGAGCTAAGTTTTAAACGGAACATGTATAGGAAATGGAAAAGGGGGGAAATCACCAAAGAAGAATTCAAACAGATAGTGAACACGTGTAGGAGTGAAGTCAGAAAAGCTAAAGCGCAGAATGAGCTCAGGCTTGCTAGGGAGGTTAAGAACAATAAAAAGGGTTTTTTTGGGTATGTCTGCAGCAAAAGGAGGAAGAAGGAAATGATAGGGCCGCTACGTGGAGAAGATGGCAAAATGCTAACAGGGGACAGAGAAAAGGCAGAATTACTCAACACCTTCTTTGCCTCAGTGTTTTCAGAAAAGGAAAAGGAGGACCAACCTGAGGAGAATGGAACAGAGGACACAATAGGGGAAATCCAGCTCAAAATAAGTAAAGAGGTAGTACAGGAATACCTTCTTAATCTAAATGAACTTAAATCTCCAGGACCAAATGAACTACATCCAAGAGTATTAAAAGAGCTGGCAACTATAATCTCAGAGCCATTGGCAATAATATTTGAGAACTCCTGGAGAACAGGAGAAGTCCCAGCAGACTGGAGGAGGGCAAACGTTCTTCCCATCTTCAAAAAGGGGAAAAAAGAGGATCCCAACAACTATCGTCCAGTTAGTCTGACATCAATACCAGGGAAGATTCTAGAACAGATCATTAAACAGAGAGTCTGTGAACATTTAGAAGGCAATGCCATAATCACAAAAAGTCAGCATGGGTTTCAGAGAAACAAGTCATGCCAGACTAATCTGATCTCTTTTTTTGATAAAGTTACCAGCTTGGTAGATGAAGGGAATGCTGTGGACATTGCATACCTTGATTTCAGTAAGGCCTTTGACAAGGTTCCCCATGACATTCTTGCAAACAAGCTTGTAGAATGTGGGCTAGACAAGTTAACTGTTCAATGGATTTGTAACTGGTTGACCGGCCGAATCCAAAGGGTGCTCAGCAGTGGCTCCTCTTCGTCCTGGAAAGATGTGACCAGTGGGGTGCCACAGGGTTCTGTCCTGGGCCCAGTGCTATTCAACATCTTTATTAATGACTTAGATGAGGGAATTAGGGGCATACTTATCAAATTTGCAGATGACACCAAATTGGGAGGAGTAGCTAATACCCTAGAGGACAGGATCAAAATTCAGAATGACCTGGATAGACTGGAGAGCTGGGCCAAAGCTAACAAAATGAAATTCAATACGGAGAAATGTAAAGTACTGCATTTAGGGCGGAAAAATGAAATGCATAAATATAGGATGGGAGAGACCTGGCTGAATGAGACTACGTGCGAAAGGGATCTAGGAGTCCTAGTAGACCACAAGTTGAACATGAGCCAACAGTGTGATGCGGCAGCTAAAAAGGCCAATGCAATTTTGGGCTGTATCAATAGAAGTATAGTGTCTAGATCAAGGGAAGTAATAGTGCCACTCTATTCTGCCTTGGTCGGACCTCACTTAGAATACTGTGTCCAGTTCTGGGCACCACAATTCAGAAAGGATATTGACAAATTGGAGCGTGTCCAGAGAAGGGCAACTAAAATGGTGAAAGGTCTGGAAACAATGCCTTATGAGGAGAGACTTAGGGAGCTGGGTATGTTTAGCTTGGAAAAAAGACGGTTTAGAGGCGATATGATAGCCCTGTTTAAGTATTTGAAGGGATGTCACGCTGAGGATGGAGCAGGCTTGTTTTCTGCTGCTCCAGAGACTGGAACACGGAGCAATGGGTGCAAGCTCCAGGAACAGAGATTCCACCTCAACATGAGGAGGAACTTTTTGACAGTGAAAGCTGTTCGGCACTGGAACACACTCCCTCGGAGCGTGGTGGGGTCTCCTTCCTTGGAGGTCTTCAAACAGAGGCTGGATGGCCATCTGTCGGGGATGCTTTGATTGTGATTTCCTGCGTGGCAGGGGGGTTGGACTGGAAGGCCCTCGTGGTCTCTTCCAACTCTGCAATTCTATGATTCTATGATTCTATGATTCTATGAACCTTGGGCTGGTCACTATGGACGCTATCAGGCACATCAAATACGCCATCATAATAACGCCACATAAATACGAAAGGGCGCACATACCAGACGACGTCACCCTTTCGGATTTATGTACTGGCCCAAACCTGTTGTATTTTATTGATGTCTCAAGCCGTCAATATATCCCCAATTGCTATTTGGTGCTGGTATTGCCGGCATCATAGTACTCACAGGAATGCAGCGTCAATGGCCAGTCTGGCTAGAACACTTACAGGTGAGATCACAACATCCAGGTAGGCGATGCACTTTTTATGACCCTCCCTAGTTTACTTGGGACTTTTTTTTTAGTGTGTTTAAGTGCTTTTTAAAACTTTTTGTGTGTTTATTTGGTTTTGTTTTTTGAATTTCCCGCATGAATGTCTTTTTGCAAGATTAGGTGACATCTTAAACCAGGAAGTGAACGGAGCTCCATTCACTCCCTGTTAGTGCCTGGGAAGCCTTTTGCCAGGAAAGAAGGTAAGTGTGGTATGGGGAGTTCTTTTGTTGGCATAAAAATGGCAAAGTTATGCTGGCAAAAGAATGGGGTTCAGTGGGGTGGTCTGATAAAGTCCTATCTCTCAACCTGACCTTTACACAAATTACCCCCCCCAAATTACAAATAGAAAAACAGAAGTGGCCAGAAATCCAGTTCTGGGATGCCCGGTGTAGTGGTTTGAGAGTTGGACTACGACTCTAGAGACCGGGGTTCAGATCTCCGCTTGGCCATGGAAACCCACTTGGTGACCTTGGGTAAGTCACGCTCTCTCAGCCTCAGAGGAAGGCAAAGGCAAACCCCCTTGGAACAAATCTTGCTGGGGAAAGCCTGTGATAGGTTTGCTTTAAGGTCACCATAAGTCAGTAATGTCTTGAAGACACAGAACAGCAGCAACAACAATTGTAACACTATGTTTCCACCTTAACTGCCATGGCTGCATCCTATGGAATCCTGGGCTTTGTAGCTTGCAGAGGCATTAGAGCTCTCTGACTGCGAATCTTAATAACTCCCCACCCCCAAGTGCAAATCCAAGGATTCCATAGGGATGTTACAATGGCAGTTAACATGGAATCATAACAATTTAATGGTGTAGCATGAAAGGGCCCCTGGTTTTGAGAAAACAAGTAGTTTTGATGTTAAATAGCATGGGGGGATGGACCACTGCAACCTATTTAAAGGTGAATCTCCACTCCTGGAGCCTTCTAAGAGAGGTAGTTAACCCTCACAGACACACCTTTTTACCAGAACAGTGAGGTCTAGGGGAGTCAGGGGCCACCAAAACTGCCTTGGGGGGACACATGAAACCCCAAGACCACAAAATACCCCATCCCGGTGCTCGAGAGATCATGAGGGCAGCTGGGAGATTATAACTATAGCCCAACCATAGCATCTGCCTGCCTTCCTCTGTCTCATAGTAAGACTCTGGCAGGCAGCTTCCTTTAAACTAGTTGGACAGGATGGCATGCAGGTGAAGAGGGAGAGAGAAAGCAATAGTCTTCTTTAGCAGAAGTAAAAAGGATCTTCTGTTCTGTTACCTCCCATATCCCTTGCAGCAGAATGTTGTCTTTGGACTTACTGTTTGGGCTTCCTGTACCAGATGCAGGGGGCATCTCTAAAGAAATGATGAGGAGGCTCACAAGAAGGAAGGCACCCAATGTCTTCATGGTTGTAGCCGGACCCAGATACAAGCACTGAGGGCTGAGTTACGCTTATATTGATAGGGCTGAGTCAAGAGATGATAATCATCATCACCATCATTGCACACCCTCATATCTAGCTGGTGCATCTTGCTAAGTGAGTTGTGTTGTACAGTATTTTCCATTGACATCCTTCTTGCAAAAGGAAGAGAGGAAGTCTTTGATGGTCCAAAATGACTGGTAGTTAATTTTTTAATCTCTCCCCAATTTAGGACTAAACCGGAGGTGGGGCATTTGTCACACAGTTTCCACTTTTGTTTTTCTCTTACAAAGAGCTGTATAGTGAGGTGGGGGACTAACCGGAACCATGACTTGGGGTAGGGGAGCTTTCTTCCCCTTGTAAATAGTGGCCACAGAAGGGGTGGTACTAATTCAGATTGTGGTAGCTGTAAAGTGTTAATGCTCTCTTCCTCCTGCCATGGTCCTCCTTGTGTCTTTTCCACACAATTTTGGCTCCATTTGTTGCATTAATTTGATCATGTTATCTCATGCCATCATCAGTGCCAGAGATAATGCAGAGTATAAATAATATAAACATGTAAAACTGTCTGAAAAAACAAAGGTGAACAATTTTGCCAGTTTCTTTTTTTTCCACATTTTTTTTTTAAAATGTACATTCATAAATAAATGTATAAATTTTGGAAAGTTTATATTACAAACAAACAGAACAAAACCATAATTGGCCATACTCAATGGCTATATGTCATCTTTTCTACCAACTATTGAGGACCAGGTAAATCTCTATAGTAGCATTGGAATAAGCTGGTCAAGTTTTTCCCTGGTGTGCTTTAGTATAGGCTGCAAGTGTTTTACTGCATATTTGTTTATTCCTTGATTTTGTTAAGAAAACCCAACTGTATATAAAATACTAACTTGTCATGAAGAAGAGATCAGTGTTGCTTGTTTTTGTGTTCAGACACAGGCACTTTCGACCATTCATCTTCCTGCCATCAACTAAAGCCAAATGTAGGAGAGGCCGCTGAAAGCTTTATCACCACTCTGTTGCTTACAGTACGACCACCCTGTATCCATGCGGGATACATTCCCAGGTTTACCATGGATAGCGGAAACTGTGATTAATAGTGAATCCTATTAAAATGAATGACTTCTGGCCCGAGTATACTATAGAATCACACTGGAGGACCTAGAAGATGCCTAGAGAGAACTCTTCTTTAGGCATCTTTTGGTCCTCCAGTGTGACTTTATGGTCAGCTTCCAGTGGAAGCATACCATAGAGTCATGCTGGAGAACCTAGAAGATGTGTAGAGAGACCATAGTATTTCAGACATGGGTATGTGAATCTGTGGATATGGGTCCCGCAGATACAAGGGTCATACTACATAAATGAGTCATATACAAAGTAATAATAACTAAAGCAGGTCTCAGCCAGTTCTTTAGCACCTGGAATTCCTCCAATCTTATCTTCTGAAGAAAAAAAGCAATGTATACTTCTGCAATGGGGCACCAAGGAATCACTTCCACCGCCCAGATCTCTTTATCTTCCTTTTCGTATATTGTATGAGATCCTATTGTCAGCCCCTTACATTTTCCTATGCTCTTCTGTATACAACATCAGTGACTGAACTCAGAAATTGCACTCTTCTGGCTACTTTGTTATCTCTCCAAAATAAAATGATAATCCTTTCCAGGTTTATTCATGTGGGCATTGATCTAGGCGTCAGTCTTATGTTATGGACGGTCTTCCCCCCTTTTACACCATTACTTGTGCACCTTGCTGTACCATATCTATGGAACTAATTAGGACTAAATTCAAATGTTCTTATTAGAGCAGACCCATCCAATCAATGGGAACTACATAGGTCAACAATGTATATCTTTATTGGATCTACTCTAGTTGGAATTAACAACTGGGTTTAAACCATGGTGTTTAAGTAAAGATCCACATTTCCTCTTTGCTTCCTGATGTTCTCTACCCACTGTATCCCTTCTCATGTGTTTGATTTCCTTTCCCCACCTCCATTTCACAACTTTTAGACTGTAAATCCATAGGAAGAACAGCTAAAGGTAAAAATCAAGAAAAAATAAGACCAAGTCATTAGAGATAACTAAGTTTTTTTCAGTTATAAGATATAATTAGACCATGCTCGGGAAGAGGGAGGATTTGGGTGGAACAGCACAACAATGAATGAAGAATCCCATCCTGTTCCAAATATTTCACTTCTGGTTCAGTCTTCATAAAAATAACAAGCCACAAGTCCCTGTTCTGCATCTGGTCTACAGCAGCCATATGATGAAGAAAAAGAATTCTGTAAATACAATAAAAAAGGAAATGTTACTTTCTAACAATTATATTTTTGTTTTGAAGAACCACAAAATCATATTTCTCTCTCTGTGTGTGTGTGTGTGTGTTTAGTCTTAGAGAAATGTAGTTATTTCCAGGAACCCTCAACAATTATATTCACTTTATTCTTATTTAAATTGAAGGGCAAGAAACTAGGATTTTTGATAAGTAACTTGATCATGCCTAGGATCTGCACAAACCCAAGTTTATTTGGGGGGGGGGGGACAGCTTATTGTAAGAAATACATGAAGTGGATAGTAAATTATCCACAACATAGATTCCACATGAATGGGTTTGGGATGAGATCACTTATATAAATTGAAGATGAATCATTCAGCCAAGGTTTACAAGATTCAAATAGCATGCATGCAAGATCAATGTGTTCAGGCACACCTAGCCTTTGTAGGTATATTTAAATTGCAGGTGCATTTGCATTTACCAGGAAACACCAGATGGAGCAATAGCTTGTGACCTACCTGAGAACAGGAAAGTAGAAACAGGAAGTGGGCTTGGCTGGCAAGCCTTTTGAGAGACAGGACACAGGAAGGCAGAAAGAAAACTGGTTCCGCCTAGGGAGAACCAATTTATAAAGGAGGTGAACAGTCAGGTTGTAAGTTAATATAAGTTGAGGCTAAAGGAGTTTCAGAGCTTGTCTGGTCCCTTTCAGCTTTAGATCTGTAACGAGAAAGGGAAGGACTAAGTAGTTCTTTGTATCTGCCCATCCCTCTTAACAGGACTTTAGAGGCTCTAATTTACAAAAGAACAACACCCAAACTTAAAAATCCTTCATAGTTAATTGATTCTGAGAAGGCATGATTTCCCTCCCACACCCATCAAAGGACATATGTTTTAATCAGATCACTTAAGGAGGACTTAAGTAGCACACTGCTGTGAGTAATCTGGTAACTAGATATAATTAATTACGGTAGCCAACTCTATCAGCACAGAAGGAAGTGTTACGCAAATTCATCCTCAACTAAGATTGTCTGTGAAAGAAGGACTTCTTCTCTCATCTTCCTTTCAGGGCTGTTGGAATAAAGCAACAAACACAGCTCTCGCACACACAGAAAACAGATTATTGGATAGGGAAGAATGCTTTCTGTACTTCCACTTTTCAAGGAAAAGGAAAAGTGTAGCAAAGAACATAGCAGCATGGGATTTAGTATGTGAGAAAAGGGGAAACGCATCTTTGTCGTTATGTGCCTTCAAGTCATTTCTAACTTATGGTAACCTTACAGAGAACCCATTACAGAGATTTTCAATTGTAAAATGCATTATTGTTAACTTAGAATTGTATATAGATCTGAATCCAATTGCTAGTCTCATGGATTCTGGATAAATGTTGATTTCTTGTTGGGGTAGTCCAGACAGTGGAAAAAATCCTCTTAGAATCCATGGAGAATCCATGTGTCCAAATGGGATCCTGCATCATTCAATCCTTTTCAGAGGGAGGGGGAGCAAAAGTTGGGGAAAGTCCATGGCAGAAATCTCTGGGACTTTTCCCAAGTTTTTTTAAAACCCCAACAGAAATGTGCACTCTCAGCTGTTAGGACAACTGAATCACATTGCATTGCATTGCACTGCATTGCCGAAGAGGGCAGCTGATTGATTGGACATGCGCAGGGGGCAGAGCTTGGTAAAATGGCAGATTGCAGAACTGCCATGTTGGATTGTCACCATAGTGATCATGCACTGAGGCAATGATGAATCAGGCTTTCTTTCCTTAAAAAAAAAGTTTAAGCAGAAGAATGCTCTACTGTACCTTGGAGTTAGAGTTCTTAAAAAAATATTGTTTGGAGTGGGCAAGTTGGGGAGTACAAAACCGCAGGTAATTCACTCACAGCTGCCATCTTGATTTGCTGGCATGCCTCCATGTGAACAGCAAACAGAGCTTTGCACACCAGCAATCTTGCCAAAAAAATTGTTGCGACAGATGACAACTGCTGCAAACTGAAGTTTCTGCACCCCAATTCACATTTTATTCCCTTGTCTAGACCAGCCCGTTCTGTGCCTCCAAGCTGACTCTAAATGATGGCAACCTTATCCCAGGGTTTCCTTGGTAAGATTTGTTCAGAGGAGGTTTGCCTTTGCCTTCCTCTGAAACTGAGAGAGCATGATTTGCCTGAGGTTGCCCAGTGAGTTTCCATGGCCAAGTGGGGATTCAGACCCTAGCCTCCCAGAGTCCTAGTCCAACACTCAAACCACTACACCATGCTGGTTCTCATATACACAAGTAAAAAAAAAGTCAAAGAGTCTCCAAAGTACCTTATGCCGGCTCCACACAGCGCATTGCACAACAAGATTCACAGCACTTCTTTCTTTTTTTGCAAGAATAATCATTTATGCACTCATCAGGTTGAGGACCAGTGCATCTGCAATGATCTATTGGACAAATTCCAGGCTTGCCTGCAAATAGAAAAGACCATAACACAGCATATTCATAGTGGCATCTCACAAGTAAGCAATATGAAGCCATTCTTATTCAGCGAGGTAAAGGATTGTGTCATTTTACATTTTTAAAAAATATTTACAATCCCCTGCATTCAATGTTTCATCCAACTTAAAAAGCCAAAACGTCTTCAAAATATATAATAACTAAATCTCTAAAGCCAGTTTCAAGCAGCTGAACTATATTCCCTGAAAGACTGTTTTTTGGGGAAACTGCTTTACTTTTCTTCTGCCTCTTCTACAAGGAATACACTGCCTCTTAGTGCGGTTTTTAACCTTCTTTGAAGGTTTTTAAACAGAGGCTGGATGGCCATCTGTCAGGAATGATTTGATTGTGTATTCCTGCATGGCAGGGGGTTGAACTGGATGGCCCTTGAGATCTCTTCCAACTCTATGATTCTATGATTCTCCCTGATGACTAATTGGGAAGTGAACTAAATTGATAAACTTCCTGGCATGTTCATCTCCAGAAAGATTCCCACCCTCTACTAATCTTAACTCCCTGAGAAAGGAAACTCTGAATAGAACCCTCCTCCTTGAGTCCTGGTGTAGCAAGACTCATTATCTTACTTTGCTAAGCATTTTGTTGTTAGGTTGCTGCCTAACAATTTAGGGCCCTTTCACTTTCACACTACACAATTATAGCCTTGTGATTCCACTTTAACAGCTAATTGTGCATCCTATGGATCCTGGGATTGTATTTTGGTGAGGCACTAGAGCTCTCTGGCTGAAAATATCTAAACTGCAAATCTTGAGATTCCACAGAATAAAACAATGGCAGTTAAAGTGGAATCATGGTGTTATGAATGTGTTATATGAAAGGGCCCTAAGTTGGTATACTGAGCACTATTATCCCAATCCACAATGAAGATAGTAGACAGTTTACAAATGTAATAAATGACCATAGTTTTATTATTACACAGGATTGGAATTATCAGGAAACTCTTGCCAATTTATCTGGTATCAACAGTCTGGGGTTAACAACACCATGCTAGTTTCAAGTAGCAGATCAGACAATTGGCTTGTCTGAGCTTTTCATTGCCATTCTGTCTTAAAGGTGACTGTGTGTGAAGGATTTCTCTTTTCAGCCTGGATACCCTGAGATGGGCTAAAACCTCTAAACTTTTGTTTTTCTTCCATCCTGAGGTGCATTTTTGTTGGTTCATGTGGCATCAATTGGCCCCTGGTTCTGCTCACCTCTGCCTTAGGGGTCTACAGTGCAGTACACTGTTATAGGATTAGAAGTTCCCTAATTTTTACATTTGTCTTTCCTGCTACAATCATTACACAAAATTCAGAACTCCTTCTGTGCTCCAAAAGGATTGTCCTGAGCTGCCTGTATAGAAAGAATTGCTGGTGTAATGTCCCAGCTTTAGCTGCTCCAAATAAAATTTCCCAGATTTCCTTCATCCCTGAACCTTTTTCCAACCAGCAGCTGTCTTACCTATTTGGAGCTGACTACAAGTTGTAGAAGGCAATTCTGTCCAAAGAGTCAGAAGCCCCACAAGGAAAAATGCGGTTAGTATCTTCATGCTGACCTCCAGAATCAAGAGTACAAGTACCTGGCTTGAACAAGGCTTGTATTTAAACCAGATACATGGTAGGGCTGAACGGAAAGATTATATCTTTTCTCATCTTCCTCATACCTATTAGCAATTAACTGCATTGAATTGCAGGTAGGTTGCGTATGCATGTGTGTTAAGAGTTTTTTTTTTAAAAAAATCACTATTTTTCTCATCACAAACACCTATTGCTATCTGGTTCTACTCAATATTGCTGAATACTCTTTCCATTCCTACTCATTCCTCCTGGTTGCTGTTGAATGTTGCTTGGGTGCCTTACAACATTCCTCAGCCACAAAATGGCTGCTCTGCCCTTGTGCAACAAATTTAAAAGGACATATGCACACACTACTCTAGGGCAATGCCCTAAGGTAGTGAAGGAAGTCCTTGTGTGGTGTTCTGAGATTTCATTCTTCTCCTGTAAACTATAAGGAATCTCACCATTCTTCCCCACTACAAACTGCATTCCGTGAAACAGGTGGACAATTTGCACAGGTCCCATGGTTACCTATCTGGATCTTGGAGGGCCATACATGCCTGCAACAAATTATATTTAACCTAGGGGTTGCCTAAATAGTGAAAATACTCCTTGTTGAATTCAAGGAGAAGCCTGCCTGTCTTAATGGGAATCCACATCGTTATGTCATATTCAGAAGGAGCGGGGCCCAAAACAACAAAAACTCCAAGGGAAAAGCCTTCACAGCTTTTCCCAGAGTTTTTGAAAAACAGTGAGGGGGTGTGCATTCCTTCTTGTTAGGACAGCGATTCAATAGGAATCACTGTCTGAGAGTACAGGAAGTGCATCCCTGATTGGCTGGACAACTGTGGGAGGTGGAACTTGCTGACAGAGCAATCGCTCCCAGCCGCCATTTTTTTCACCTTCAGCAAGCAATTGAGGATTGCTGCCATGAGGACCGGGGAAAGGAGGAAGGCTCTCTCGTCCTCTTCTCCCTTCCCTTGTCCCCCCCCCCAATACCGCTGTTGCCACCGTCACGGGAACTGGAGAAGGGAAGAAGGCTCCCTCATCTTGGCTGTCATCTTGGATGCAAGCCTTATGGGGGCTGCTGGGGGCACAAACACCATTAAGACAAGTCATAGCTGCTGCAACTTGCTGTTACTGCAGGACACCACATTTCCCTCCCCCTTTCAAATAGATGGGACCCTAGAAAGAGATAACAACCCTTCTACAGGCTGAGGGAGTTTTCAACTTGTGGGATGGGGAGGCTGAGTAGTTTTATGCCCAGGTAAGACCCTTTTCCTAAACAAGAACCAACTGGAAACTATTTCTACTGTTTAAAAAAGGCCTGTGGGAGGTGCCAAAAAAAGGAGGGAGGCAAAATGGCCACCCACTGTCCCTAAAGATTGATAGGAGCCCTTGTTAATGTCTGTTTTTAAAGTGTGTTTATTAGAGGGCATGAGGGTGCTAAGAGGCACATTGAGGTTATGGGATGCTGCATACTTTCCAAGTGTCTTAATTTGGCAGGGACAGTCCTGATTAATCCTCTGACATCCCACTTTGTCAGCTGCTTTTAAAATGTCCCAATTTCTCTCTCTTCCTCCCCCTTTCCCACTTTGTCCCTGGCTTATTTCAACTGCTGCAAAAAGAATTCAAAGTGCAAAAGTAGTTTGCACTCTCTTAACTTGGTGTCGGGGAGGGGAGAGGAGAGGAGGGGAGGGGGAAGAATATTGCCTTTCCCAGCAGGCTCGGGCAAAAGCAAACTGCTGCGGCCTCTCCTAGTTTGTGTGTTCTTCTCTCCTAGTTTGTGTGTTTGTGCCATCTTCCACACATTCTGCTGTTGCTTGGCCACACATGTTTCAGTTTTCATTTTTTAAATGTTGGTGGGTATGATGCTGCATTGGACCTATGGGCTACAGTTGTCCATTCCTGCCACAGTTCAGGGCTATGCCTCTTTCCTCCCAGCCACTCTCTTCCACTTTGCTGAATTACTATTTTTACAAGAAAACCCTTTGTTGTCTTCTAACTGTTAAGTATTGACACTGGTGACAAATACTCAGATCCCATCAGTTATACAGTGTTTGGGTACAGGACTAAATGCTGAGGTTCCTAGACCTCTTCTCTAGTCCTCAGGGTTAAGGGGGAGAAATCTCAGGGTGAGCGTGCTCCCTTGCAAACTATGTCTATGTGTGTGTGTGTTTTAATCATTTGTTGGAGTTGTTGGGGGGTAGGAGTTGAAAGGCATATTCTGTGCACCTATGACTGATGCTTAATGTATCATCCTTAGTGACATCACCAGGGCCCAATTCCTGTGACATCACAAGGAGTCATCCTTAATTCTCAAGTTATGGTGCTAAAATCTCACAACCTTGGATAGGCTTGATCTGGCAGCTGTATCTTGCCTTCAAAACACTTAGCAGCATTTTAGATTTCCAGGGCATTCATAAACACATCTGTCAAGGGGATTGGTCCAGAACTTTACTGTAAACACTGGACAGAGTTCAGCCTTCCCTACAGCAAAGCAGGAAAAAAGTGTAGAATGAAAACTTGTAATTGTTATGCTTATGGGACTGATCTCAACCCCTCTGTATTGACTCTTTTTCTTCTGACCTGCTGGTACTCTAACCTTTGTCACAGGCTTGCTGACTAAAGCAAATGTATGCATTTGTAGATGTGGATATTTGAAAAATACACACATGGATTCATGTTCACTTCCCACCCCCCTCAGTAATGCACTATAAGCCTCACCAATATATGGATTTCTAAGGAAAATGGTATTCTATTCTGTTGACCATCTCAAGAAGTGCAAAGTAATTATTTCCATGGGGAGATGTGAATACAACATATTATCTCCAATCCCTACCTAATTTTGCTGAATTATGTTGTACAATATTCAGGTGTTAGAAATATCAACCTGTGGCAGTGTGGAGGGAGAGCAGGGCCCAGAGCTTGGTAGGTTTACTTTGCTAGACTACAATTTGGCAATCCTAGTATTAAATTATGGGGAAATTAAAGATGGCAACCAGCTGCTGATAATGATCTGGCTTTAAAAGTACAACCCAGCTGCTGGAAGGATCAGGGGCCCTTACATATTACACATTTATAGCAGTGAGGTTTCACTTTAAATGCCATGGCAACACATTCTGGTATCCTGGAGTTTGTAGTTTGGTGAGGCAATACAGTTGGACCTCCATGTCTGCAGGGGTTCGGCTCCCAGACTTACCACGGAGACTGAAAAATGTGGATAACAGCAAACCCTATTAAAATAAAGGACTTCCAGGAGGACCTAGAAGATGCCTAGAAAGGATGCCTCTCTAGGCATTGTCCAGTGCAACTCCATGGTATGTGTCCCTGTTTTGTGTCCTGCACATAACTGAAACCATGGATATTGGTTCCACAGATACAGGGTCTGACTGTATATCTATCTGGCTGAGAATTCTAAATTGCTCATGAAATGACAGATCCCAGAATTCCATAGGATGTTGCTATGGCAGTTAAAATGGAATCATAGTGCTGTAATTATTTAGTGAGAAAGGGCCACAGGTATGCTGCTTGTCAGGATGAGAGAAGAAGTGAGTGAATAATGACTAGTGATAGCAGTAGAGACAGGTGGGAAACCCTGAGGCCAGGTCTCCACCTGGCACTGTAAGTGCTGCCATCATCACCATCACCACCACCACCACCCAACCTGGTCGCCATGGTGTGGTGACAGGGATGGTACTTTGAAATGGTTTTTAAAAACTGAAGTAGCTCCATACAGCCAGCCACAAAGTCAGCTCTCAGGCAAGCTGGAGGTGGTGGCCAGGCAGGTTCTTTGCCACTCTCCCAATCTGCCACCTGAGACTATTTGCAAGTTGATCTAGCCAAAAACAAATGTTGTGCTTCAGAAAACATCAGTAACTGCTCTGAGAGAAGCCTGTAACTTTATGGTTGACACAACGGCCGCCTAGACAGTATTTTGCACAATATATGTTTGGTGGGAGTTGCTTTTTTGTGACACAAAGGCCATCCAGTTAGCACTAGATCAGTCCAGCTTGTGCCAAAAACTAGAAAAACAGGTTTCCAGAATGAAATGACTGTTAAAATGATGATTCTCCAGCCTAAAGTGAGAACTTTATTTGTCCTGTACCTGGGGCTAATCCTTTTGTCTATAAAGAATGCAAAAAGCAAAGGAAATTGTATTCGTCCATTTGAAACAAAGACAATAATTTTATTGTACCAAGCAAAATTTCACAAAACAGTGATAAAGATTTCATGCTCTCCAGAACTTCTTCCAGCCATTGCTTTTTTTATACCCTATCCTTTTGCCAGACCATGACAAAGTGGTTTACAAAAGATAGAAAAATACAATAAAAACTTAATACAGATACATATTAAGGAAAGTTGGGTAAGTAGGGGGGAAATGCTTTGATTTTTTGATATTACATTCACAAATGTCTGCATATGATCAGTCTGATGGAATGTAGAAGGAGAAGAAATGGTTGGTGTCTAGAGGCTTGTCTAGATGGGCTGTTTACCCTGGTTCCCCCCCCCCACACACACACACAGTGCTTTACAGTTCAAACGAAGCATGCCCTGTTTCACCTCTGGGCAGTTCTGACGACACTGAGGCAAAGATGGGGGATAAAGCCCTTTAAAATGCTTTAAATAAACACTCAGGAAAAAACTTGCTTCATGCGGGAAAACCCAGATCAGGCTGGCTCAGGAACGCAGAGTATGTACCCGCTCACCGGCCTGTATAACCAACTGCCACTGAGAGTCTCTCTGCAGCCAGGAAGGAGGTCCCCAGCAAGTGATCAAGGCCCCCTGCAAGTGACAAACTTTGATCACATGCTGGCTGCAGAGAGAAAGAAAACCCTATGATAGGATCACCATAAGTAGGAGTTGACCTGAAGGCACGTAACAAGAACAAATAACAAGAACTCAAGCTGCTCAGTGGTCTGCAAGAGCTATGGAATATTAAATATGTTGAGAAATATTTAATATTTGTAATTACTAACCCTGAATATTTTGCCATTTGCACTCCTATGCATGACATAGAATTCCATAAGTAACAAAAGAAAATCTGGGTTAAGAGAAAGAAAGTTACTCCTTATGGGTGATATGAGGCAACCTGGTGACCGTCTGGTGTTTTGAGTTTATAAAATGCTTAATCCGTGACCATTGCCCATTCTGCTTGAGACTAACGGAATCTGCAGTCCAAAGCATTATGGGGACACCAGGTTGCCTACCATTGTGATATAGGATAGAGTTGTGGCATTCTGATTCTATTCAAAAAAGGAAAAATCTCTCTCTCCAGGCCCCTAGAAGGGTGAAAGAGATTTTTAAAAATAATTCTCCAGAGTCCATTCAACAGTTTCTATCTGCCCTCTGGTGGCAGGGACCATCCATTGCAATATAATCTGGAATATACATTTGATAAGACTGTTCTGATGTCTTATGGGAAGTCTCACAATGTGCTACAGTGTTGGCTATAGTCACTAAGGCTGCAGGCCTTTCCAGTTAACCAATGTCTCAGGGCTGCATAATTCCCACTTATGATGCAGGTCTACATAGTAATATTGTTTCTGCTAGCTATACCTGGCGTAATATACACCATTATCTACACATATAAAATGCTTTGGTATGTTTCTGTCTCCACTCTGCTGATTGGCCACTTAGGAAACATGTCAAGAGTACAATCATTTGACGCATTAATATATTAACCTTTCAAATCAAATATAATGGCTAGTATTTAAGAAAAAGAAAATCGCCCTCTTCTTCCTTCCATGCCTGCTCTCCAGTTTCTAATGGCTTCCTGAAATTTAGACGAGAAGAGACAACAAACAAACAAACAAACAAAAACCCAGATGGTATCAGTATTCAGTTGGGTAGAAGGTAGTTTCCTGCAACATAGAATGGATGATCTGTTGAATTCTGCCCTCAGGTATTCTGTTCTCAAGTATTCTGAGGTTTCATTAGTGTAAAGGTCCAGCAGGATGTTGAACTAGTAATGAAAAGAACAGAGGGAAAACGTCACAGAGAACAGAATAATGCTGGACAAAAATGCCTCCTCATTCCATGACCCCTCAGAACTACCTTGGAAAATGCTGGTCTTTCTTCCTGGAAAGAAAGAACTATATCTTTTCTTCTGAATTTTAATCATCTGATCAGATCTTAGAAAAGTTGCTTGAATCAGGGCTGTTGGGGCTAATGTCTTATTTTATTGAATAGCTTATCATTTGGTTCTTATTTGGTGCACTCCTTTACTCCGGTGCAACTGACCTTGTCCATGCCAGAATGCATCCCCGTGGCCAATTAGTGGCCAAGGGAGAGCAGCCAGGTTACACAACTGGAGGGGGGAGTCACCCCCCAGATTTCCAGCAAAAACACATGACTATACTGGAGATCCAGGAAGGACATTTTCAGACAGCGCTAAATGGAGCTTACCGCACGATGAACTCCCAGGAGAGGAACGGCGCTCTTGCGCAGCGGGGGGGTCGTTTTTGGACGCCGCCATCCCTCTTCCGAGATCATCAGTGTCACTTCCGTTAAGCTTTGGAAGCGGCCGCGCCATATTTTAAGCACGGGCAACTTCCATGCTTAAAATATGGCGCGGCTGCTTCCAAAGCTTAACGGAAGTGACACTGATGATCTCGGAAGAGGGACGGCGGCATCCGAAAATGACCCCCACCCCACCCCGCCGTACAAGAGTGCCGTTCCTCTCCCGGGAGCTCATTGCGTGGTAAGCTCCATTTAGTGCTGTCTGAAAATGTCCGAAGATGACTTCTCTGTTCTCCTAGCTGCAGAGCTACAGAGAGATACTACTGCCTGAGTGCTCCCCTCCCCCAGCTACTATTTGGTCACTGTGGCAGGCTACAATGTAGAAAAGGTCAGTTATGTTTGGAGGGAGGGACATTGCAGAAGGAGGTACTAGATAACTCTTTGTGCAACAATCTAAATAGTTTCTGCACAGGTATAACAGGATGTTACTCCTGTGTATGTCATTGACAGGATTCCAGCCTAAGCACCTTAAACGTGGGGACATCACTTACAGTTCTTCAGGTGACAACAATTATACAGTGCCTACATTATATTTATCTATTCTGCAACAAAATATGATTAGGAAGGAATAAAATGTCTTGACCTGATGCATAAGGATTAAAAGGGACAAGTAAATATAAAAAAGAGGGGAAGAGGATATTAACACTCCCACCCTCTGCCCTGGATGGCACCTGCTTTGGCTGAATTTAGGAAATGGAGATTCCTTTGCCATCATCTGTCCCTAGCCCTGCATCTTGTAGCACTGCTAATGCCCCTTTGAAGGGTTGAGCTGAGCATTTATGGTGCCCCAGAGAATGAGTAAGGCATGCAACACCAGCAGGATGGTGTCTTTGAAGAGACTGACTGCTGCAGACCTGAGAATCATCTTCCTGTGATTCCCAGCTCCCTGGCTTGTGTTCTGCATGTCATAACAAATGGCATATAGCAAGATGGCATGCAAGCAATGTCCTTAGTCATAGATGATGATACCTTATCTGCAGTTCCTGGCACAATTGTAGTAGCAGCATCTTTGTCTTCCTGGACAGTCACGGTCATGGCTACAGCGATCTAGCCCATGGACAATGCACTTAAGTGGAATTCGTGGGCAATTCCAAGGTATCACTAAGAGTTTAACAGGATATAACTAGTTAATTGTTAACCAAATAACCAGACACTGACTAATACATTGTCATATTTATTTTGGCTATAGTGCAGCCAAATTGTCTGTCCAAAAGCCATACCGGAACTGACAATCAGAAAGCTTATATTTTAAGCCTGCAAAACTGGACTACTTTGTGTTAAGAGTACACAATAAGAATACCTATTTCTCAGAATGCCATCAACGTTTTCATTCCATCTTGATTTCCAAAACAGGCTGGCAAACTGTCTCCCCCCACCCCCCGCTTCTTTTCTTTCTTGCACAACGTGTGTGTAATTTGGTACACACTTTTCCGAATGTTTGCATTTGCATGTATTTTTATTGCTGTGAACATATTTACAGGTGTTTCAATTGATTAAAGCATATGTACAGATTTTTTTAATAGTACACATTTTTGTGTATGTGTGTTTACTTATATAGTAATTCAAAAAAGGGGGGAAGTAACAAAAAAGACTGCAGCACATGGTTTTCTCACAATGACAGGAAACAAATATAAGCAGGTACTTTCATTAATAGGTTTGCAGAGCACACATTGGATACTTTTGTTTTTAAAAACCCTAAGTTAATATGAAGTTCTTTTCATATTACAGAGGATATTTTATAGGTCTGTTCAAATATGCTGTCGGATAGATAGTACTTAACATACATGGCTTCAGACATCTTGAAAAAATTACTTTTTTGGAATGCAACTCTCAGAAGCCTGCAGTGATGTTTTTCCAAGCCTTGCTCTGAAGCTTCTCAGAGAAAGGGGAAAGATTGTCTGCCCTAATTCTGATGCTTCCTTTAATAGCAGAATGATGGCCGCATTTTCCTCTTTTGTGGCCCCTGGTTTACATCCTACACCCCTTCCCTGTTTTCCTTTCACCAGCAAAGACTTTTTTATGCAAGCAGGCTTTTAACAAGCAGGCTTATGAAGGCTTTTATTGGGGTGTGTTTATATTTTTATTTTATTTATTTATAATCTTTTAACTTTTATATGTTTTATGTAATTTTAGATTTTTATACTGTGATATTTTTAATGGTTTTAAACTGTACTTTTTGTAGTATTTGGTGAGCCGTCTTGGGTCCTTTCTGGAAGAAAGGATACCTATAAATTAATTAAATAAATGAATAAATAAGATGTGGTGGCGAAATGGGAGGAGATTATGGTGCTAAGTCTTATTATTTATGAACCAGCTCATATGGAAGGGTCTCAGACACAAGAACTCATACCAAACAAGTTCATAAGAAATAAAGAAATATGCCTCATTGACAATTGATAGAAACCGTATATAATATTTCAAAATAATATCAAAAAATAATATGGGCTATTGATATTAAAATGGTCTGAAATATAATATACTATTTCTATCATTTGTCTGAGGCATGTTTCTTTATTTCTTATGGTCCAGTTTGGTATGAGTTATTATTTTTGAAGACTTTCTCTAGTTTGAAATGTCAAAAAACTACTTTTAAGTAGCAGAACTAGACTGACACATAGAGTGGTGAAATAGCATGTCCAAAGTTTGATGTCAAAAGCTATGAAGGAGGACGTTACTGTGTAAGGATCCCTTGGGTGGCTTCTGTGATTAAAAAAAGGCCAATTCCTTTCATTTCATTGCACAACAGAACATAATAAATATATAGATATCCAATAGAGAGTCATTTATTTTATATTATTTAAATCAGGGGTGGGTAATATATGGGTTACAGTGGCTCTGCCCATTTTTTGTGACCCCTGAAGCACCCCCATACGGGAAAACCATGAAAGTGCACATACTAGACGACGTCATCCTTTCGCATTTATGTCTTGTAAATAAGATGTTCTATTTTGTTGACAGGCCGAAACCATCAATAGACCAACTGTGGTGATTTTTTGCCAGCATTTGAAACCTCACACACACACACACACTGCCCCACCCCCCGAAAACAGTGTCAATGGCTGGCCCTACCAGAACACTTCTGGGTGAGATCATGACATCCAGGTAGATGACACTCTTTTTATGAACCTCCCCGGTTTACTTGGGACTTTTTAAGTGTGTTTCTGTGTTTTTGTGAACCTTTTCTGTGTTATTTTGTTTTGCTTTTTAAAAATTTTCTGTGCTTGCATCTTCTCATGAGAATCCATGGGATTTCATTCCAGGAAGTGAATGGAGCTCTGTTCCCTCCTCTGTGAATGCCGGGACTGCCTTTAGACCGGATACAAGGTAAATGTGGTAAGGAGGGTTCTTTTGCTGGCATAAAAATATCACAAATTATGCCAGCAAAAGAACAGAAAAGGAGGGTGGTTTGATAAAGTCCATAGTCTTTCAGATAGCCTGGAGCTAAACCACATAGGGCTTTTCATTTTCCAAGATGCATGGTTCTTCTTTAGACTAGTGCATATTGTAGTCTCTGCATAGGTTGTTTCAATTGTTTTTTTAAGTGAAGCCAAAACCAGCCCTATGGAAAAGATCCCCATCTATCTGTTCCTGCTCATTGCTTGTCTAATCTTCCTGGTAGTAAGAATTCTGAGTATGTCCTTCCCTCCTGGATTTTTAGAAGAGAAGAATGTCAAAGCTCTTATTTTTTATTGAATATCTCTTATTCTTTTTACATGTTGGCCACTGCCAATATCTTTTTAATACACAGTACCTAGCCATTTATGCTGCCACAGAGAATAAAGTGCGCCAAAGTACTTCTCACACCAAATGCTGTTGGTAGAAGGTTCATTCCCTCATGATTCTCAGCATAATGCTCACTCCATGTATATCATTAAAAAATTGTACACCAAGAGAAGTAGTACAAATAATATCTACAAGAAATAGATAATGGTTTGTGGCATAGTGTTGGAGCATTGGACTATGACTCTGGAGAGCAGGGTTCGAATCCCCGCTCAGCCATGAAAACACACTGGGTGACCTTGGGCAAGTCACACTGTTTCAGCCTCAGAGGAAGGCAATGGAAAAAAAAACCCTCTGAACAAATCTTGCCAAGAAAACTCCGTAATGGGGTTGCCATAACTTGAAAATGACTTGAAGGCAACAACAAAAAAGTTAGAAGTGCAACAACACTTAGCACTGAAGAGTCAAGAATGCCTCAGAATGGACAGTAGTATTAGGGTTTAAATCAGTGGTGTCCAACCTGTGGCCCTCCAGGTGTTTTGGACAACAGCTCTCAGAATTCCTGACCATTGGCCCACTGGTTTGGGCTTCTGGGAGTTGGAGAAAACACCTGGAGGGCCATGGGTTGGACATCACTGGTTGAAATAGTCGAGTGACCGACAGTCCTCCCTTCTTGTCTACCTATCCTGCCCCCTCTGATGTAAACTGATAACTCTTAGGGATGTTTCCACCTTTTCTTCTACCCAGAACTCTCAGCTCTCACTTAGAGATGTAGCTTGCTTAGGGTAGTACCCCAGAGTAACTTTCCTATCTTAGAATGGAGTTCCTACAATAAAGCCTTAGTTTGTTTCTCTAAAGCCCTTGGTGTCTTTTCTCCTTAAGTCGGGATCTCTAATTGACTGCTGCATGCATTCATTGTCTATCAGATTACCTGGAGGAGGCGGAGGTGGCAGCACTAGGACTCTGCAGACCCTGCCACAACGGAAATTACAGCACCGTAGGCTTCGTGGGCAGTCATAGTCACTCCTGCAGCGATTCACAATTGTTGGTATAGAGCACTGAAAGGGGTTTCCTTGGCAGATCCTAGATAATGCTGAAATGGGGGTGTGGGGGTTTGACAGTATTTACCAATATCAGTATAGAGACTTCTGCACATTTTAAAAAGTTTCTTAGCTGCAGTGCAGCCATGCTGTCTGTTGCCAAATCCACATTCAAACTGATATTCAGCTGATGGATACTTTGGGCACACAAATTTTCCTGTGCTCTCCCACTATGTGCTTTTAAAGTTCCACATGTATTCAGTTCTCCCATATGCTAAAACCTCCAGGCAATACTGCAAGGTAATAATTACTGTTTGCTCAGTAAACCACATGTTACACTCATCACCATGCAAACTACTTTTCCCATTATGTTCTAGTCAGTATTTGCTTTTTAAAAACATGAATTGTGGTTGATTCAGCCAATCAGATATGTCCAAAAGCTGTTCCATAAATATACAGATTACATAAATGTAACTTTTAATTACCATATATTTCACCCCTTCTTAAAAGTCTATTCATTTCTATAGACAGATGAAATTTATTTGGTTGGATTGATTGATTATTATTGTTTATGCCTTTCTGTTTCCTTTTTAATACCTTATAATTGTGATACTTTGTGATTTGTTTTGTGGTTTGGTTGCATTTTCTGTTGTTAACCCTCTTAGGCACCAGCACACAGAAACGTAAGTACAGATTTTACTTCAGTAAATGGAATTCAGTTATGACCACATCAAAAATGCAGTGTAACGGATTATAGCTTTAGAGAGCATTAGAGAACACCAAGCACCAAGGCTTTCTGCAGCCCTTATACAAGGATCAAAACTTTAGCAGTGCTCGAAAACAGAATCTTTGCTGTAACCTAAGTGTTATTTCCCTAGTTCTTTTCAGTCAAAAGTAGATTAAGGAGAGAGCCACAATACAACCCTGTACATGTTTACTCAGAGGTTAAATCCCACTGTCTTCAATGGATCTTGCTTCTGGTTACAAAAATATAAAATTATGCTGCCACAGCTATCACCATTTAATATCACTAGTTGTCATGGTTCCACCCCATAGGATCCTGGGATTTATAGTGTGGGGTACTCAAAATCTCCTATAGACAGGCACTTGTGTGCTCTAAGTACCTCGGCAAACTACAGATCCTGGGATTCTATAGAATGGAGCCATGGTAAAGTGGTATGAAAGTGGTATAACTGTGTTGTGCAGATACCCACACCATCACACATGTATACAGAGGGGCTTACTTCTAAGTAAGCATGAATAGTCTCATGCTGCATGAACTCCATGTGATTTTTCTCAGTCCTTATGCAAAATTCATAGCCATCTCATTGCCTAAAATCCCCAATTATGGATGCATTTTAAGATGTCTTTATCACTATGAAAGCTTCCCCCAATTCAGATAATGGACATTGCCACCATTTTCCTAAACTAAGCCACATGGAATAAATACATAAATATCCAATACTGATATCCTAGAAAGCTACGAAGAGACCAGAGGTCAAACCCCCTGCTTAGTCAAGAAAACCTACACTGGGTGACCTTGGGAAACTCACACTTTCTTAGCCCAGAGGAAGGCAAAGGCAAACCCCCTTCTGAGCAAATCTTGCCAAGAAAACCCCATGATAGGTTTGCCTTAGGGTTCCCATAAATCAAAAACAACTTGAAGGCACACAACAACTGATACCCAGCTTTAGTTACTGAAAATGGCTTTTCCTGTCCAATATCCCAGAATCCCCTTTCAACCATTTCAATTCTTACCTAGTGGAACTCTGTAACAAGTGGTGGAAGGTAATTCTACCCAGAGGACTAGAAGTCCCACAAGGAAAAAAGCAGTCAGTGTCTTCATGATGACCCCAAGAATCAGTGTGAGCTCATAGAAAGAACCAAGGCTTGTATTTAAATGGATTGCATAGCTAGGCTTAAAATTATGCCTTTCCACATCTTCCTCATAATTAATCTCAACTGCATTACAATTTTCAGAAATGTCAAATAAGTGTGTTGCATTGTTTTTATGGCCTACATGTGCTTTGGCTAGGAAAGGACAAAGCACCAAGGACTAGGTTGATGATGCCTATAATGTTCCTCGATAAACATCCTTAGATCAAAAGACTTTCTTGTGAGCTACAACCTAATTACAGCTTCTTTGAGCATGTGAATAAAATTCGCCCTGGGAATAATTCAAGGGCTGGGTTTGTCTTGTCAAAGAAGTTGCACTTCCTATGTTCTAGCTAATAACTGGAGATCCTTAGGGATGATGTCAGATTTCCAAAGAGAGGTAGAACAAAACAGCCACAGGGGAGGGCAAGGCATGGTGTTTGTGCACAGTATTGAGTGCTTTCAGAAGAAGTATGTCATTCAATCCATGACACTTCCAGTTTCAATAAACTCAGGAATGGGCCTAGTTGTGGAGTAAGAGTACTAGTTGAAAATGGATACCCCACCTTTCCCTAGCAGTTCAAAGCAGCTAACAGTAACACATTAAAGTTGTCACAAAGTGAGAAAATTTACTTTTTGGACCTCATCTTTTAACTCAACTCTCAGTATCCCATAAGATGACCAACATTCGACCATGAATTTAAGGGAGATTTAGTCTCGTTACCTACCCTGACACCTCCAGCCCCATGTCAATATTAATAACTGGCAATATTTAATAATTAGGTCAATATGTGGTCTTTCACACAGTGCAGCTGTTAATACAAACCTGGGAAATTCCCAACTAGGAAACCCAAAGACAAACATTGTTCAGTCAGGTATACACTTAAGGAGAGGCCATCTAAATTCTAAAGAAATGTTAATTTGCAAGGCAGCTGAAGGCATGTACACCTGGCTAATCCCATCTGCCAAGGCTGGCAAACTCAAACCTGTAAATGACCCTTATCAAAAAGAGGAATTTGCTTCCTCCATTTCAGTCACAAAGTATCTGCCTATTAAAACACCATTAACAAATCTGGAGTGCCTTTGTCTCACCTTGAGGAACTCTGAGAAACATTGTTTTCTACCCTAAATCCCATCCACAGAAGGCAAATATTGACTATAAAAACCCTTCCAAAATTCCCCTCAAATGCTCACGGATCTCCTTCCTGTGGACACTATGTCTGTCTGTGCAGCCATTCCAGATTGGGACCCTCACTCTGCTGGTTTCTTCTGTGACCTCATCTCTACAGTAAAAGGTATCATATAACTCACTGGAAGCTCTCTTCACTATTCCTCTATCCTGATACTCCCCACTAATTTGCTAATCTTGTGTGAATTAGTGGAAATTCCCACAAATGAAAAGCAACTCTTTTTTCATCGTGTCAGCAGAGAGGGCGCATAGAGGCAAAAAAAAGTGTCCTTGTCTTGCTATCTCCTCTCCCGTCCCGCCCCTGACCGTGTCCCAGCACACTAATGAAAACTTTCCGACTTACCTTGTTCATGCATGCTTCCCTCCCCTCAGCAGACCAGGAGTGAATGCAGCTCATACGGAAATCCCAGGCCGTTCTCATGAGAGGATGAGCATGAGGGAAATTCAAAAACAAAAAGGAAAAGAAACATCTAAAAGTGAAAGCAGGCACAAAAACACATTTTAAAAAATGCAAGTAACCCAGGGAGGGTACAAAAAAGTGTGTCACTTACCTGGATCTCCCAATCGCACCCGGAAGTGTTTGGCACGTACCTCCCACTGACGCTGGCATCATACCAGTGTAACAGGGTACCTTTTCACTCACCCATCATTCCATGACAGAAATGGAACGGGTGATCTATTGATGGCTTAGCCTGTCAATAAAAAGAACCACTGGTGGAACGGGACCAGCATGGGAGCATAATGACACAGGGACAATGTAATGTACAAAACAATTTTCGCGATCTCTGGCATCATTATCATATTTAGGGTGTCTGATCATCTCTTCTGTCTCTGTGTGTCTGTCTGTCTGTCTCTCTTTCTCTCTCTCTTTGTATTTTTGCTGGGGTGTTTTTTATTGCTGTTTTTATTGGGTGAAGTTTCTTAATTGGGATGTGTTTTATTTCAGTTTTAATGTCGGAATTATAGTTTGGGTATTTTATTTGTTATTGTCAGTTGCTTTTTAGAATTAATTTTAGTAGACAAGCAGGATGTTGATTTCATACAGGCATACCTCAGTTAACAAAGCCTCTGACAAAGAAACTTCTTTTAACAGTGGCCTGCATTCTCTATTAGCTTCATAATTAAGTATACAAAGACATACTCATACTAGTCTGGAATATCAGTATGCAAAAGGATCTTGTAGCACCTTTGAGACTAATGAGATTTTCAGACGCCTCTTTCAGCGTCTTGCTGTGCAAGAAGCCTCCAGAGCAGTAACGAGGCTGCTGCGCGGCAAGGGGTCCATTTTGGATGACACCGTTTCTCTCTCGGCATCGTCCATGAGTGTTGTGGCTAGCATTGGAAGTGGCCGCACTGTTTTTTACTCACGGACAACCAAAAAAAATTAACAAAGAAATTAACAAATTAACAATTACACAAATTAAAAAACATACTGAGAAAAGGTGACAGTTCATTAAAAGAGCATCATGGAGGCCCTTCTTCGTGCTCTCCACCAGAAGTTGAATTATGTGTTCTCATTGCGAATGAGGGGGGAGGGAGGAACACTCACTCACACTGTAATATCAGAACTACAGTGGGACTGAATTATCATGATATTGACAGCTATTTACAGCTTTTGCACGTGAATGAAAAGGTGTGCAAAAATAACCATTAGAGCACACACCGACCATGGTATAATGACAATGTCATGTGATAAAAGTAAGTATTTATGTGATAAAGGTAAGCCGTTAGAGCGAGTATCCTAGCGTAATTCCTCAAATTCAGCCTTGTGAGATAAAGTCCCACAAAAGCTCATGCTACAGGTTCTTTCTCTCAGTTAGTCTCAAAGGTGCTGAAAGATCCTTTTATATGCTACTTAAGTTTATTTAGTTAAGTATTCGCTATTGGCTATATTAGTTAAGCATGCTTGGTAAATTAGGATGGGGGGGTTACAATTGTGGAAATAGTGTCAAAATCATGACTAAGTAGCAATCATGAATATGAAATCGTTACAGATGGGTAAACTAGGTAATTGTTTAGTATTCATGACACTACTGAGGACTTTATCAGACCATGCAAATATGGCATTATAATGATGCCTAATGATTGTGAAAGGGTGTGCATACCAGATGACGTCATCCTTTCATGATCATATATTGTCCAAAACCCATTCCTTTTATTGACAGGCCAAACCATCAATTGATCTCCTGTGGTGCTTTTTTGATGGCATTGCCGGCATTTGAAACTTCATACCATTGTTCTCAGTGAATACAGCATCAATTGGCAGAACACGTCTGGGTGAGATCACAACAGCCAGGTAGGGGACACTCTTTTAAGGAATCCCCCCCCCCAGTTCACTTGGGACATTTAAAGTGTGTTTTTGTGCTTTGGTGTACATTTTATGTGTTTATTTTGCTTTTAAAAGAAAATTTAAAGTTTGCTGTGCTTGCGTCTTCTCATGAGAATCGGCAGGATCTCAACCCTGGAAGTAAAGGGAGCTCTGTTTGTACTCTGTGTATGCCAGGGAAGCCTCATTGACCCTACTTAAGGTAGGTCTGGTGTGTGTGTGTCTTTTGCCAGCATAAAATCACCATAAAATATGCCGGCAAAAGAACATTAATGGGGGGTGGTCTGATAAAGTCCTTAGTCATGATTTTGACACCATTGCCACAGTTGTTAACTCCCCCCCCACCTACTTTACAGGGAATCAGCTGCATGAGGAGAAGGAGTTCTGTTCTGCAGGGGCGAATGACATTTCTGTCCGGTTATGCGGGGGGTGGGGGAGATCAGGCTGGGAGGGGTTACTTTGTTAAGTACCGTATATTCCAGCGTATAAGATGAGGTTTGAGCCCTGAAAAATAGGCTCCAAAATCAGGGCTTGTCTTATGCTCCGGATACACTTTGCTTCACCCTGCTGTCTGAACTCCTGCCTCTTTGCTCCCTTCGCAAATGGAGCGAAGAGGCAGGAGATCAGGCAGGGGGTGTGAGGCAAAGTGCTTACTGTTCATTCACCCCCCCTGCCTTCTCACCCTTTGAGGAGCAACCAAAGACAGAGGAGGAGGGCGAATGTTGCAGGAAAGCGCCCCCCTCCAGCCACCCTTCCACCCTCCCCGAAGCAGCAATCCGGCTTCCGATAGTGGCTTCGGGGAGGGGGTGGGTGGCTGGGAATCCCCCCCTTCCAGCCACCCTTCCACCCTCCCCGAAGCCCCCTCCCTCCAGCGTCCTCCCTCCTGCCACCCCCCCTCCCCAAAGCTGCGATCCGGCTCGAGATTGCGGCTTCGGGGAGGGGGAGGGTGGCTGCGAAGCCCCCTCCCTCCAGCCACCCTTTCACCCTCCCCAAATCCCCCTCCCTCCAGCGTCCTCCGTCCAGCCACCCCCCCCCCAAAGCCGCGATCCGGCTCGAGATCGTGGCTTCAGGGAGGGGGTGGGTGGCTGCAAAGCCCCCTCCCTCCAGCCACCCTTCCACCCTCCCCGAAGCCCCCTCCCTCCAGCCCCCTCCCTCCAGCCACCCCCCTCCCCAAAGCCACGATCCCACTCACGATCATGGCTTCGGGGAGGGGGTGGGTGGCTGCGAAGTCCCCTCCCTCTAGCCACCCTTCCACCCTCCCCGAACCAACCTTTGAAGCCCTGTAGGACTGAACTCACAATGTTGTGGATGCAGTACCAGTATTTAACCACTGTGCCTCCATCTTCTGATGGAGAAGGAAAGCTGGAGGAACACAGACTTTCATTTCCAACAGTGTGTCCATAGTGAACAATGAAATAAAGTTTGAGCTGGGAAAGAATGGCATTCTACTCTAGCAATCATTCTGCAATTGTATGTGCCTGTCTAGTCAAGGTAAGAAGCCTCCTCTAGAATCCCTGACTTGAGTGTGCATGAACAGCAAAACAGAGAGTGAAGGGGTCAGCAGATAAACCTGCCTAGCCAGTCACCACCAGCATGTTAAAAATAAGCATTGAGCTTTAAGTTTGGTCACCAAAATGAAAATCATAAGAAAAGTGAGGCTCCTGAAAATAAAAATCATCCCTGGATGCATTTTGGAAGAAGCTTTCAGGTAGTTTCTAGAAAGATGAAAATGTTTTTCTTTGCTTATGCAAGGCTTACCTGATCTGGTTGTTTCATTTCATAAGTGGATATTGTTAGTCTGGGATAAAAGTTTGTTGCAACATGCTGCTGCTCTTCTCCTTTTTGGGGCAGGAAACTACTGTATTCCTATTCTTCCCAAGTAATTTCTGCCTCTAGTACCAAATTTTCTGTTGAAGAAGTAGCACCCAGGAACAGATCTACTCTGTTAATTGAGGTATACCTATACTGAAATTAGTATGTATATCAACAGGTTGGGATACAAATGTAACCACACTCAAGAAGGTGATCATCCTGTATCATACCTTAAAGTACATAAAATTGCTGGACAAAGTTTTCTGTGAGAGTGAGTCTCTACATTGTTTGAGATCACTTAGGAACAGACAATTGGTATTTTTCCAATTTTGGTCAAGTATTTCCCATAGTAAAGCTTTGTAGTTTATCTCACCCTCATACAAACAGATCCTGCTTCCACTGTCCTGAGCAATGGTGGAATTCATGAGTCTCTCCAGACATTTTTGAACTGTAATTTCCAGCACCCCTAACAAGCAAAGCCAATGATGGGAGATGGTGGGAGATGCCATTCGACAACATCTGGAGGGCCACTTGATTCTCACCCCTGTCCTTGACCGTGTAAACTGGGTTTTCAAACCACAGCTGAGGTAATGATAAGTCAAGCACATTAAACCTACTCAGACATGTGTTTATCTGTGTTAGTAGAAGAAGCCTGGAACATGTGCTCCATCCCACCCCCTCCACTCCTTATCTTACCAATATTGCAGTAGCGGCTGATGATGCCCATGTAAATCTGCTCTGGCTTTTATTCCTTGAAGGAACTATCCAGGGTGCTCAGTCCTATTCACCAAATAGTTTCAACACCTTGGACAGCTCCCTTAAAGTTTACCATGGTTGCATTTACACGGCAGATTTTATTGCAGCAAATTGCGCTTTAGCGCTTTTTCGCAGCAGTGCTGGTCAGTTTACACAATGTATGGGGGATTCCATTGCTTTGTTTACTATTTCGCTTTATGGTCCAGACACGGCAAAGGTGCAGAGGCGTGGCCTCCCAAGCAGAGACCAAGCAGAGGAGGGGCTTGATGGGGGGGAATAGATCTTCCGTGACTGAAAGGACTTGGAATCCTGCATTTTCTTGCCAAACAAAGAATCACAGACTGCCAAAATAGCAGGGGGAAAAATCAGAGAAAACTTTTTATCTCTCAATCTCTCTATCTCCCCCCCTTCCAAGCAGAGACAGCGATCACAGCTGAGGAGAAGGATGGGCTTGATGGGGGAGGAATAGATCCTCCATGACTGAAAGGACTTGGGATCCTTTTTCTTGGCAAACAAAGATTCACAGACTTGCAAAATAGCAGAGAGGATGGATTTTTCAAAATTTCCTAATCACTACTGAATCTCCCTCCCTCACTCCACCTCTTTTAAGCCTACCCCTTCATCATAACAACCAATCACAGTGCAGCTGCAACTGTATCGGAAGATTGCTAGTAATTTACACAACCCTTAGCAAAATGGTTGTTTACATAGTCAGTAATGCACCAAGTCATGCTACTTTGCCTCTCCAGTGACGCCCCCTTGTCGTGGGAGAGAGGCTTGCGTACCCTAATGACGTTTTGAGCTATGCTGGCGGTGGCATAATAGCCACCGGTAGGGTCTCCCATGCCAGACAGGTCAAAACCGAAGGG
This sequence comes from Gambelia wislizenii, assembly GCA_030847615.1. Taxonomy (NCBI): domain Eukaryota; kingdom Metazoa; phylum Chordata; class Lepidosauria; order Squamata; family Crotaphytidae; genus Gambelia; species Gambelia wislizenii. Next base: position 38,208,761 of record JAUMIR010000004.1, read on the forward strand.
TCTGACAAAGAGCGTCAAAGGGCAGGATGGGCTCTCTAGCCTTGTGGCAACCGTCCTAGGAGAAGGAAAACTCTAATCCCAAACCCGGGCAGATGGTGCTCGTCCAACCCTGTAAGGTCAACCATCTAAGAGAAGGAAACTCTAATAAAACCTACGGCCCGAGGACCTCGCTGCCACGTCCATGCTTGCAAGGCCACGGCAGATGAATCTCTGGTTTAAAGGGTGAGGCCAGTTCTGTGCACGCTGCGCTCCACCAGAAAAATCCATTGCACAGGCTCGAAGGACAAATCCATTTCCAAAAAAGCCCTGTAGCGACTGGCGAGGGACGAAACCGGCAGGTGTAAAGATGCACTGGAAGCCGCAGCCCCAACCCTGCATGCAGGCGGTTCAGGACATTGGTCGCTCAAGCCTGACCCGGGAGATGACAGTCTTGTTCGGCAGCATTCTGAACGACCAAGCAGCCTTTTTTAAGGAGAGCACTGCTTGCTCCGTATGGAGAGGGGCCTAGAAAAGGTGGCCTAAAGAAAGCTCATCCCCAACTACCTGGTTGGCTAGCCGCGGCCAACGGGAATCTTCTGATGCGGTCAAACCAAGGCAAAGAAACAAAGGCACACACCGGCCTCCAAAGGTGTAAATAAACTGACACTTGCATGCTGGAACATCAGAACCATGCAAGACTCTAAAGATAGTGGACGGCCTGAGCGTCGTTCTGCCCTAATAGCCCTTGAACTATCACGGCTTAATATTGACATCGCTGCTCTTAGTGAAGTTCGCTTCCATGAGGAAGGCAGCCTTAAAGAACATGGCGCCGGCTACACACTTTACTGGTCTGGCAAACCCAAAACCGAAAAACATCTTTCAGGAGTAGGCTTCATGATTAAAAACTCCATTGCCTCTAAACTCAAAACCTTGCCAACAGGACACTCTGATCGCATTATTTCCTTACGCCTCCCACATGTTGTTCTCTTTAGTGTATATGCCCCAACTATGCAAGCCGACCCTGTAGAGAAAGACAAATTCTACACAGACCTATGCCAACTCATACAAAAAGTCCCTGTAGAAGATAAAATTATTATACTTGGTGACTTCAATGCCAGAGTAGGAAAGAATTCCGAAGCCTGGAAAGGTGTCTTAGGCAAGCATGGTGTTGGAAATTGCAATGATAACGGACGCCTCCTGCTAGAGTTCTGTGCAGAACAACAGCTGACTATTACAAACACAATCTTTCAGCAGAAAGATAGCTTGAAGACAACCTGGATGCATCCCCGATCCAAACATTGGCACCTCATTGACTACGTTCTAGTCCGTCAGAGAGACATTCATGATGTCCGTCATACCCGAGTGATGCCCAGTGCAGAATGCCAAACAGATCATCGCCTCGTCAGATGTAAACTAAATCTTCATCTTAAGTTCAAACCTAAGAGGGGTGGCATCTTAAAGAAGAGGCTCCAAGTCAACAATCTTCAACAAGCTACCATGAGAGACAACTTCCAGGCAAACCTACAAACGAAACTTGAAGACCATCCTACAGATCCTTCTCCTACAGTGCTTTGGCAACATATCAAAAACAGTATCCTCCAGTCTGCAGAAGAATCCCTCGGGTTCTCCCACAAGAAAAATCAAGACTGGTTTGATGAAAACAACCAAGAGATCCAGGAGCTGTTGGCAAGGAAGAGAGCTGCTCATCAGGCATACCTCGCCCAGCCAACCTGTCATGTAAGAAAAGCAGCTTTCCGCCTCACATGTAGCAAACTACAACAAAAACTCCGAGACATGCAGAACAAGTGGTGGATCAATTTAGCAGAAAAGACACAACGCTGTGCAGATCTGGGTGATCATAGAGGATTTTATGAAGCTCTTAAAGCAGTGTTTGGACCTACTTATCAGGTCCAAAGCTCCTTATACAGTACAGATGGTCAAACATTAATTACTGATAAAGCCTCCATCCTAAATCGTTGGGCCGAACATTTTCAAAGTCTCTTTAGCGCCAACCGAGTAGTCCAAGCCTCAGCTATCCAAGATATGATACAAAAACCAATGAAAAATGAATTGGACATAGCTCCCACTTTGGAAGAGACCCTTATGGCCATACAGCAGATGAAAAACGGCAAGGCAGCTGGGATTGATGGAATCCCACCTGAAGTTTGGAAACACGGAGGTCATGCACTCCACGAAAAATTCCACGAATTCCTTGTGAATTGCTGGGGAAAAGGGGAACTGCCATCAGACCTCCGAGATGCAGTCATCATCACCCTGTACAAGAAAAAAGGAGCAAAATCCGACTGCTCAAACTATCGAGGCATAACACTGCTCTCTATTGCTGGAAAAATCCTTGCAAGGATACTCCTGAACAGATTAGTTCCTGCTATTGCAGAAGAACTTCTCCCTGAAAGCCAATGTGGCTTCAGAGCCAATAGGAGTACTACAGACATGGTATTTGCCCTTAGGCAACTGCAAGAAAAATGTAGGGAGCAGAACAAGGGTCTCTATGTAACATTTGTCGACCTCACCAAAGCCTTTGACACTGTAAGTAGAAAAGGTCTGTGGCAGATCCTGGAAAAACTAGGATGTCCCCCCAAATTCCTTAAAATGATTATCTTGCTACACGAGGGCCAGCGTGGTCAAGTCAGATATGGCGATGCTCTTTCAGAGCCCTTTCTAATAACTAATGGAGTGAAGCAAGGTTGTGTTCTTGCACCAACTTTATTTACAATCTTCTTTAGCACGATGCTCCAAAGGGCTATGGCAGAGCTTGAAGAAGACGACGGCATCTATATACGCTACCGTACTGATGGTAGCTTGTTTAACTTAAGCCGTCTGAGGGCTCACACTAAGACTCTAAACTATCTAGTCCGTGAGCTGCTCTTCGCCGATGATGCTGCCCTTGTTGCCCACACAGAAGCAGCTCTGCAGCGCCTAACGTCCTGCTTTGCAACAGCTGCAGAGCTGTTTGGGCTAGAAGTCAACCTGAAGAAAACAGAAGTTCTTTACCAGCCTGCACCACAGGACGAACACCACCACCCCCACATTGCCGTCGGCAAATCAGTGCTCAAGTCCGTTCAGCAGTTCACCTACCTGGGAAGCATCATCTCCTCAGATGCCAAGATTGACAAAGAGATCGATCACAGATTAGCAAAGGCATATAGTGCATTTGGAAGACTTCACAAAAGAGTCTGGAGCAATAAACACCTGAGGCAAAGCACAAAAATCAGTGTGTATAGAGCCATCGTACTGTCTATCCTCCTTTATGGATCTGAAACATGGGTTACCTATCGCCACCACCTACGACTCCTCGAGCGCTTTCATCAGCGCTGTCTACGCACAATCCTAAATATACACTGGACTGACTATGTGACGAATGTTGCTGTCCTTGAACAAGCAGGGATCACCAGCATTGAGGCCATGATATTGAGAACACAGCTGCGCTGGGCAGGGCACGTTTCTAGGATGGAGGACCATCGCCTCCCAAAAATACTACTCTACGGTGAACTCGCCACGGGTCAGCGTAAGAGGGGCGCTCCAAAAAAGCGATACAAAGACTCCCTGAAACAACATCTCAGGCTTGGCCAAATTGATCACCAACAGTGGTCCGCCCTGGCCTCACATCGGGAGGCATGGAGACGCAATATCCACAATGCTGCAGCCTTATTTGAGAACTCACGACGAACAAGTCTTGAAGAGAAACGACAACGCAGAAAGAATCACAACCCAAAAACATCACCCAAGGAGACCTTCTGCTGCGCTTTTTGCAACCGGACTTGTTTATCTCGGATTGGCCTTTTTAGTCATCAGCGCGCTTGCAGAAGGCGCGGGATGAGTCCTTCCTGAATCTTCGTTTGCGAAGAAAAGCCAGAGAGAGAGAGAGATAGTCAGTAATGCACCAAGTCATGCTACTTTGCAAATAGCTCAGCAAAAATAGCGACATCCCCTGTCACACTATATTTGGGTGTTTTACCTTCCCCCCACTTCTGAATGAGGCGATGCTGTGGTGCAATCCATGGGAACAATGAGCAATCTTTGTGGTATATTTAGGGGAATATTTGCCCATGTAAACGCAGCCCATAACATCTAGAGTAGATTCACTGACTGACTGACATGGGACCCACTGGCGGCCACTGCAATGTTGACAGGGAAAGCCTGAAAGCAGATGTTCCCTCGTTCAAGTGAACACAATTACAGAGTTCCATTCTGTTGCAAGGTATCCCAGTCACATGGAAGTCTATAAATGGAGTTCCCCATTCCATGGAATTAGTGTAAATCATGTTCAGCCAAATGCAATTACAGCTCCTTTTCAGACTTTCCCTGCCAACATGGAGAAGTCAGGAGTGAATGGAACAGCAGTGGAGTATATGTCCCCACTTTCTTTAGTTACAAAAATGAATGCTTAACTGTAGCTATTTGAGCCTCTGAATAAAAGGGAATACATTGCTTCTGGTTTCATGTTGGTGTTACAATCCACCATCCCTGGGAGGGAACTTGCTTTAAAATATTTTATATGGGGGAGTTTCATTGTTCTTTTATATACCTTGTTTTGCTGACATTATTTTTAGCACCAGGGGAGGCAACACAGCTGTGCTCAGCAGCCTGGTGGGCATGGTTTTAACCTGAAAAGTGCCCAAGTGTTGCAGCTTTCGGGTGTTGAAAAACCTAAGATAGTTGCATTTATGATGGCAAACATCGTAAAATAAGATGAGAGGAACTTCCCTCATTCAATTATTGTGTTCTTTCTCTTGCTTGTACTTCTCTGTGTTCCATTTTTCTTGAATTCAGGTTTAACTAGGTGAATTTCAAAAATGCCAAAATTGGAGCATCTACTATTTCCTTCAGCTCTCAGTTCCTTCAGTTTCCTCTCCCTCTACCTATCACATTGCCAGTGCACAGCTACACAATGATAAAACATTTGGAAAGTATCCATCCATCCACCCACCCATCCATCCATCCAATCATGTATTACAAGTAATTTATTACTTCTCAGCCTGCCACAGCCCCTGAAGTGATGTACAACAGCTAAAAAAAGATTTTAAAAAATCTTTAAAAACTGGTTGAAATAATTTTTTAAAATAGGGTTTGTTTGTTTTTAATGCACATTATCAAAACAGTCAGAAGGGCCACCTAAAGTCAGTGAAGATGTGTTTGCCCTCCGAAAAGCTAAAGATGGAAGATGTGATGATCTGCATTATTACATTAACATGTCAGTGAATTGTGGGGTGGACAGGGGATATTGTATATAAAGAATAGGAGAGACTGTGAATCTACTAGCATCCCAACCAACACCCATGTCCCAATACTGAGAAATATTTAGACGAGTTCTTTAGATGATCTAAACCAGTGTTTCTTAAGCTATGTAATGTAGGGGACAGGTAAGGTGCTGTTTTACTTTGAGCAGCACCAATGTAAATGTTTTGTCTCTCATTGGCTTCCCATTGTAATATGTCACTCATTGTAATAGGGGTGGAAGATTGCCAAAGGGTCAGATCTCCTTTTGATGATTTGGCAGGATTGCTTTGAAAGGGGTTGACAATGCTTCAGGAACTAGACTTGTTTGTTCTCCAGGACAATTGGCTTTGTTTGCCTTCACCATTTTCTCTTCTAGTCTTCACAAATTTTAGGTCTGTGTGGCAATGTAGCACTGTGTGCCGCTGTAGCTGTAGGTGAGCAATTCTGAAACTGTCCAGCTTCTATCCAGGAACAGACACTCTGCGCCCTATGACCAATTTTTGAAGTGTGGCACAAGTCACATGTGGTCCATACAGATAAATATCATGGGTGTGAATAGAAAGATCAGAGCATCAACAGAGGCGAAAAGTAGTCCCTCTTGTTTCCTCATTGTTACCTTCTCAAAAAGATAAAGATCTGCCCAAATTTGCATCAATGTGCATTTTTTTTGCTCAATTGCCTTTTATGAGCCCGTGTGCCTGCTCAGTCCGAATGAATGTGAATGGATGCAAATAGGTACAGTAGTGTGAATACAAATCAACTTCACTGTGAATGAGTGAAAATGCACACCCACTTGCAGTAAAGCATTGTGTCTAGACAAGCCCTTACACATACATAAGTTCCCCTATGGAAGCTGTTGGACTATTATTTTGTCCAATATGGAACATCCATAGTCAGTTCAAGGCTGCAGAAGTAGAGTGGTGTCATGTGGTGCCATTGTGCATGCAAATGTACATGCAGGTCAGTGCACATGTGTATTCAGTTGCACATTTGATTGTTCAGTCACTTGCACAATGTTGCCACTCAGCACAAGGATTGCATAACACAATCAGTGCCTACCTCCTCATGCAGAGATTTTACGTTATGCAATCCAGGTGTAGGATCTCAGCCTATGTCTTCATACATGTACAGTATATATTCACAGTGGCATCAGAACTTAAGCCAGGGCTACTCAAAACCTCTGTTTGAAGAATGCTTTGTAAGGGTGCAGCATTGTTTGAATCTAAGGACTTCAATCCGACTGGACTGGGAATCAAAGGTCAGGCTGATGTGTCTTCAAGCCCTAAAGTTGCCAATAATGTGTTTACTTAAAAAAAGCAAAAACAAAGAAATGACATGACTCAAAATCAAAAGTGGCACAACCAATTTATTTGTTTAGAATTACGTATACCTTAATCTCTGTCCAGGCCTTTGGAGGGTGACATTGAGTTTTTTCCAAGTCACTATAACCAGCTCACAAGTAAATCAGGAAACCTCTGTGAGGAGAAAAGGAAAGAATGTCAATCATGGAACCCTTTTTTTAAAAACACACACCAATAAACCTTGTACTCATCCTAAATTCACTTCAACATTCCTTTGGGCACCTGACACATTTTACATTTGGTAAAAAAAGAATTCAAAGATTAAAAGGGAAATGCAGAGCTAGGAAAAATGAGTATTTTAGCTAACACATTAATGCTCATTTTCTAAATTAATTCTTATCTCATGGAGCTGACAGAGGACAAGTTCATTTCCATTTCTTTGAACACATACTGGTTTTGCAAGCCCCTCAAGACCAACCAGGTCCAAAAGCCATCCTGCAAAGCCAGTGAGATCTAGCTTATCCTCCCTCCACTCCTGCCACCCCAATCCTGAACTGGCACCCTAAGCCTCACTCTTGAAACATCTCCAGGGCCTGCCTCCTATGACATCACAGGGAGCTGTCTCTAGGGCTCTGAAACATCAAGGCCTGGGTTAATTTCATCCTGGCAACACTATTCCCACCCTTAATTTGATGACTCCTCAGTCATCAAAACTGCAAAGCAAGAGGGATCTATGTATTGCACCGTTGCAATATGACAGATACTTTTGATGGTTAGGGCTTAGCCTTATATGTTGCCACCACACCATCCCCCACTAGAATAAGAAAGAAAAACAAGATAGGGTTGTCTGTTTTGAGAGATGAACTGATATTGAAATGAGGTTCATCATGTACAAAGCAGAGAAATTGCACACTATCAGGCAATGTTCAGTCCTTATTATGATAGGTAACACAGTACCTTTTGGGTTTCTGCAGATATTGCCACAGTTAAAGCGACAGCATTTTCCCTTTCCTTGACAGTCATAGTCATTGTGGCACTTGTCATTTGAAAAATGGGGGCAATGAAAGGGATTTGGGGGGCAAATCCCAGGTTTCTCTGAAATAGGAAAAAAGCAGATTTTTAAACTTTTGTATGTTTTTAAAATAAATTTATGTTGTTGTAATTGTGTGATTTTAATTATTTTTTTTAATTTGTATTGGTAGGTTTTAATGTATTTTTTTTTCTGAGCCACCTAGGGTCCCACACCAGGAGAAAAGTGGCATATAAATGTAATTAATTAATTAATTGCCCAAATACAAACATCTGCAATTTTTTTAAAAAAAAAATGTTTAGTGTTACTACATAATGTGTAACAAAAGTGACATTTGCAAGTACAGTAAATGCAGCAAGGTGACACAATTGGCTGACTAGATCAGATTATTCTCTCCTCTCACATGCTGTACAAGACTCATTTGAGTCTACTAGAATATAGAACAGCCATTGGATTAATAGCCTTCTTTGGAACTCTTCTAACTAAGGTCCTTTCATGGATTCTACTCCATAAAGTAGAATAATGCATTTAATATTTATCTGTTTTTCTTTGTTTGTTTTATACTCCTCTTTTCTCATGGCATAGGAACCAAAGCAGCTTACAATAATTTAAAAATAGAAGCTTAGCTAAATCTTGTTTTACAAACCTTTTAAAAAAAATATAAACAACAATGATATTAAAAAGCACATGGATTAAAAACAATTTAAATACAATTAAAACATAAATGAACAGCTTGGAAAAGCTACTTTGCAGACTACTGCTCCCAGAAGATCGTCAGTACTGCCTATGTTGGCTTGGAGAATCTGGGAGTTCTGTCCAAAAAAATGTGACTTTTCTGAGCTCTGAACCAGTACTGGCATGAACTGAATAGATATAACTAATGTGCTTTTTTTGGTTATAGAAGTAGCAGCAACAGGGTATTCTGAAACTGAATGTTTAATATTTATATTAAAAATTGGCATAGCAAATGATTAAAAAATATTAATAGAAAATTTTTCCTCCATCTCTAAGGACTAATTAAAACATCTGTTTAAATCACGCAAATGTGGAATTATCCCAGAGCTTGGAAAAATTCCTTTTTGAAGTATAATTCCTATAATACCTCAGCCAATTAAAAAAAAAGTTCCCTATCAGAAGCTGAACCATCTTATAGCACAGATTTGTTTGGGAACTTCTGAGCTCTCTCCAAACACAGAGTACAGTACTTTGGATTTTATGGTTATAATCCTTCCCATGTATACTTACTTAAAAATCTGCCCCTTTGCACTTAGTGACGCTTACTTCTGAGTTAATATATGCATGTGCTGCATGGGTTTTCCTTTGCAGCCTTTATGAACCATACAGAAGTCCCTAAGAATTTCTCTGAATGGACATCTGGAAGGATGGCCAACTTTAGCTACTAGGATAGGTTTTAATGCCCTGTATCTAGAAGCTAATTTGAAGTTCATTTGAAATGTAGTGCTGGAGGAGAGTTCTGTAGATACCATGGACTGTCAAAAAGACAAAAGCAGTCGGACCCCTGTATCCGTTGAACCAATATATGTTGTTTCAGTTATCCACAGAACACAAAGTAAGGGACACATACTTCAGAGTCATGCTGGAAAATGCCTAGAGAGGCATCCTCTCTAGGCATATTCTAAGTCTTCCAATGCAACTCTGTGGTATGTTTTTACCAGAAGCCCTTTATTTTAATAGGTTTTCAGTTATCTGTGGTTTCCAGTATTCATGGTAAGTCTGGGAACCAACCCCCCCGTGGCTACAGGGGTCCAACTGTAATTAGGTCCAGGACCAAATCAAGCCTGAACTCTCCCTAGAAGCCAAGATGACTAAACTGAGATTGTCATATTTTGGATATATCATGAGAAGACATGACTCATTAGAAAAGATCGTAATACTTAACAAGATAGAAAGCAGTTGGAAAAGAGGAAGACAACATTCCAGATGGATAGACTCAATCAAGGAAGCCAGAGCCCTGAGTCTGCAAGACCTGAGCAGGGCTGTTGATGACAGGGTGACTTGGAGGTCTCTCGTTCATAGGGGTCACCATAAGTCAAAGCTGGCTTAACTGCAGTTAACAACAACATCTTAGAAACCAAGTTCAAGCAGTGACTCTCTCTTACCTATTGGAATTCTCACTGCAGTTGTGGAGGGGAATTCCATGCAAAGGGCTAGAAGCCCAACAAAAAGAAATGCAGTCAAAGCCTTCATGGTGCCCTCAAGAAGCACATCTGAGTATCAACAACTGAATAAGGCTGGTATTTAAAGAGTGTACCATAAGGGTGGACTGTTAGAGTGTGTCTTTCCTCCTCTTCCTCATACCAAATGTCAAGCACATTGCTGATTTCAAAAACTGCATTGCTTCATCTTCACATAATAAATGCAATATTGCAACAACAATACTAAATTCCCAAGATGTGTGGACACCAATTTTCCTGTACAAATACTCATCCTTCAAAGAGCATCTTTGCACTACTCTCAGATTATAGCCTTATGCCTTAGCACATGAGGAAAACAAACCAACTTCCCAGAATGGCAGTTGGGTGGAGCTCATATCGTAAAAAGAACAAGCCAAAATAAGCCCCACCCAACTACTTACTGACACTGAGAACAATAGAAAATATGGATTAATACCTGGAGAAGTACCAGGAAACACCACTAAGTAATAACAGGGTCTTCAGGCAGCAGGGTGAAAGAATCCTACTACCTAAAACCCTAGAGACACATTGCTGTCCATCAGAATTGACAACAGAATTGGATGAACCAAGTGCCTGACTCAATGTAACCCTATCAGAGGTTGGAAAGTTCTTCTTTAAAGGTCATTATTCCCACTGAGAACAATTACTCTATAAAAGCTATTATTCCCATACTGGCAAATTATCCCATAGAATCTTCTGGTAGAGGATTTTCTATGTTCCAAGTGGGCAACATCTCCACAATACCAAACTGCTTTATCCCAATGGAATCTATGGCAGGGCAGGAAGAATCCACTGACCTGGATGTTTCTGGAGCTATTTACTTATATGCCTGTGGAAAATATTGAGTGACTTTTGAAAGTGATGGAGGAGGAGGATGATATAAAAGAGAAGGGAGAAAATTCACATTCAACATACAAATGGCTTTGTAGGGAAATCAACATTTTGCATGCTATTTTCTGCCCCAAATCCACTAGCATTGGAAAAAATCAGAAAGAGTGCTCTGCAGATGATGGAGTGGACAAGAGCATCTGACCTGTCAAAATGTATGGATGGCAAATTATGCTCAAAGAAGTCACATATTCCAGCATTTGGGGACAAGCAATTGAACAATTGCTGTTACTTGTTACAACACTGAAACATGCATACCAAGCTTTATAATGGTACTATACTAGTCTCAATAAGCAAATTCAAACTGAACAGATACAAATGCTGAAACAGCAACTTGTTGCATTGCTTGCAGTACTGCTTGTTATTTTTTTTTTACTTCCTCTTAATGTTTTGAGAAAGAAAGAAACCTTAGGACTGAGTTTTGAAAATAAATGGAAACTATTATTGATTTACAAACAAAGCATTGCTCATACTCATTACACTACTGTGGAAATGTGACCTAATTGTTGGACGTGAAGAAGCATCAACCCTTGTTTAGAGTATCTGGGAACAGAGGGAAACACTAGAATTGTGTGCTTACCCTTTTTATTCACCCATGTGTCTCATTGAGCTGTATACTCAAGGCTTTTACTTCCTACTCGCATGGAGAGGTCACTTCCCCCTTCTACCAAGAAGTTTTACCTGCTTTACAATCCTTTGTCTGAGAAGCCAGCGACCTGAGGCAGCTCAGTCTCAAGATGGCTTACCTGCACCCATAAGACTCAGCTTTCAGGGACTCTTATACCAAAGTTAGAGTACTCTCTTTTATCTATCTATTTTCCTATCTCAGAAGTATTTTCTGCCACAATAAACATAAGTTTTGTTTTTTTAACCTTACTAGAGCATACTGCATATTTCAATCCTGTTTTATACCACAGGCTCATATTACACTGGGGCTACCTTTTACTCTGCTTAATATAATTACTAATAATTTCCTACACTAATTATCCCAAAATTAACTAGTTACAAGTAAGTGCATAACTTGTAACTTCTAATCTCCTGTTCCTGGGGAATAGCAATAGCACTTCTATTTCTATACCGCTTATCAGTGCCAAAGTACTCCCTAAGTGGTTTACAATGTATTAGCTAATTGCCCCCAACAAGCTAGGTACTCATTTTATCAAACTACAGAAGGATGGAAGGCTGAGTCAACCTTGGAGCCCTGTAGGATTGAACTTACAACGTTGTGACTGTAGTACTGGCATTTAACCACTGTGCCACCAGGGCTCCTATGGGTTGGAAACCGAGGAAGAAACATCCGTCGAGCCATTAACCTAGTACAAATCCTTCTATTTCTAAATCTAACCTGTACTGCAGTTTCATGGCTTAAAATAGATACACGTTGATCAAAGGGATGAAAGTTTCCATTTTTGGATAGGAGCAGGGCAGTCCCAACTTTGTTCAGTGGCACACTGTGGCCAAAATCCTATGGAGTAAGGAAGGTGATGCTCATGTATGTAATTTTGGGGATGTTGTAGAAGGAGGTATTCAGTACCAACTTCTGCAATGCTCTTCTCCTCCTGTTGCACACAAGACAACTTCTCAGTGCTGAGGCACACTTACATGACCACTTAGAAACTGGGGGAGAGGATGGTGTCCAGGTAGTGTCTGGCTGTAGTTATGGGTCTGGGGGCATATAAGAAATGTTGTTCTCCCAGATCTCAAATATGTTCTCTTCTTCTGGCTACAGAACTGTGGGTGTAAGCCACCAATGAGAAGCTACTTTGATTGATTGATTGATTGATTTACTGTACTGTATATCCCACTATTCTTCCTTATGGGACCCAAAGCAGCTTATACCATACATTAAAACAATGTAGCTAAATAAATTGTTGGGCAAGGGGAAAGCCCTGCAGAAGCACTCCATGGGCATCATGTAGAATTACAGTGCATAGATTGTTATTCTCATTGCTTTAGATTAAATTACTACCCCATGTATGTTATCCATCTCAAATTTGTTGTCTGCCATAGATTTAGCAGTCTCATAGACTAGTCAGCCTCAAACTTTGACAAGAAAAACCGTATAACATACATACTTGGGACTTAATTTCTGAATAACAGTGGTTCCCATCCCCCTTCCTTTTGCACCATAAATCATCAAAATATGTTCCACAAGTAGAATGTACTGTATAATACATCCGGTGTTGACTAGAGACCTAATCAGCATTTCTCACCAGATGAGATTCAGTTCTCTTGACATGATGAAGGGACCACAACATTTGACTATACATCTCTTAGGACATCCTAAAATTTTGGTTCAATATTGCACAGATTGTCTTGATTGGCAATACCCAAGGTAATGTAACGGGTTCAAAGCTGGTCTGGGAAAAAGATCTAGGTTTGCTAATAGAAAATGATTTATGATAGTCACTATGGAAATCCTCTCCATTACAATAAATTTCATATAAAATACATGAATGGTGTTTTACAATTATTTATCAGTGGTGTAGTACACTACTGAAACATAGTTTTATACATAAGCAAATGCCTGCCAAAGGTTGGAGAAACTGCAATGTTCTGGGTATTTCCCTTCACATGTCATGTTGCTATCTAAAAGTCCAAAGATTTTGGTTGGAGGTTTTCAATGAAACAGAAAAAAAAACACCTTTCAGCAGCACTGTTTTTACTGTTTTTGTTTATATAACACAAAAAAATAGTAAAAAACTTGTATAATTTTATTTATCTTTGGACTTGGTATAAGAAGTTGTGGTCTATTGCTTTCATGGAAAAAAATTACACAGCAGGTTCACAACTCAATAAATGAACTTCATGAAGACTCCTTTATTATGGATTGGTTTCCATTTATTTCATTTATTAATAGAAACAGAGGTAATCTAGGTCCACCCAGTTCCCATGTCAGTCTTTGGAATGGCATCTTAACTTGAAGGCTAGAAAATTAAATTATGCATATGTGTTTATTATATGTTTTGTTAGGGAATACTGCAAATGGAAAGTTTTATTTTGTTCTGTTGAATTTTGTTAAGTTATATTTCCTTCAATAAAAGTTTAAAATAAAATAAAATTGCACAGAAAGCTTCCATGTTTATTGATTGGTTGGTTTGGCTACTTGGTTGGATGGGTGGGTGGTTTATTAGTTTAAAAGGTTAATAAAGATACTTACTTAAACAATCCCTTTCTGGTTTACAACAAATTATAAACTAATACAAATTATAAAAAGACAACAATGTTAAAATTATAACATTCCATGAGGTAAGGCTTGAAGGACCTTTAAGCCACTTAATAGTTAGGAAAGGCCCTAAAGAACAATTAGGTTTTTAATACATTTAAAAGCAGATAATTCTTGATTCTTGATGTATTGAACAGGGGAGGTCATTCTAGATGGTTGGTACCACCACAGAGAAAGCCTTTAGCCATACAACTGCTAGCTGCAACTGTGCAGGAATGCACAAACAGAGCAGGCCTCCCGGATAGATCAGTGGTTCTTACTTTTTTTCTTTACCAGGGACCCCATTTAAATATATATCTTTTGTTGCAGTGGACCCCCCAAGACTTAACTCAAGATTTAAAACAACAATAATACCATTACACAATCCATTAAACCTTCCCTCTGAGGCACTGAAGGGAGGAGGAAGACTTTTATCCTGCTTCTTTCTGTAAGTTTATGGCTTGAGCAGACTGAATGGCAATGCGCAGGCCAAGCCAGCCAGCCAGCCTTTGCTTTGGCTCGTCACATGGCTGCTCCACTATCGGGAGGAGGAGGGCCAAGCATTCATCAACCCTTGGCAGACCCCCTGTGAGAACACTGTGGCCCCTGAGGGTCCATGGACCACAGGTTAATAATCACCGTTATAGATCACAGATGTCAGAATATGTTTATTTTAGGGATATTCATGTACAAAAATGTGCATGCTAGGGGAAATTGCAGACAAAAATAAATATGCATGTATGGCTTTTTCTTTCTTCTTTTAAAGACATAGGACTTTTTCAAATGGGGGGAAAATCCCCGAGGAGGTCAGGAGAATGGGGCTGTCATTCTTACAGAGCCCCGTTTCAGGCGACGCCGTCCTCCTCCTGACCTTCCCCCATGCTTCCTCCATGCTGTGGGCGCCGCTTTTTATTGGCTGAAGTTTTCTATCAATAAAAAGTGGCGCCCACAGCACAGGGGAAAGTCAGGAGGAGGTTGGGAGGAGGACGGAGGACAGAGGAGGATGGTGTCGTCTGAAATGGGGCTCTGTAAGCACAACAGCCCCATTTTTCTCCCAACCTCGTCGGGGTTTTTTTTCCCCCTGTTTGAAAAAGTCCATAATCTACGTGAAACTTGATGAAATGGATTTATGGCTGAATACCTATGAAATTGATACAGACCAGAAACACGGATTCATCCATGCTTCAGTAATAGATCTGAAACCTCAAATCATGAAGTCATACTTTTTACTCTGAGATGCATTGAAGATGCCTGCTGATTATCTAGTGGTGAGAACAAAACATTTTTCACATCCTCAGAGGCATTCTCACTCTTGCTTCAGTTTTCAACACAAATTCCTTAGTGTTCAAGAATTTACACCCCAAGGCTTCTCATTTATTCCTTTTTCTTTTTGCCATCGCTACACATAATTCCATACTAAATGTATGTAAGCTCTCTAGAAGCATCAATATGGGTTTCAAAATGCAGCAAGGAACAAAGAGCAGATTGTTGCAAAATAAGCAAATGTTCATAAATGTTTATTCACGCCATCTGCTTTAGGTTTGAGTTTTCTTTCTCTGTTTGTTCTTCTGTTATGGCCAAAATGTAATTTATTTTCATTTTGTGCAATATATGAATTACTTGATTGAGAGTTCCCAACAATACATCTATACAGCATGGAGCTCTCTGGATTTCTTCTTTTTTTCCCCTGAGTGAGGCCTAGAGCGCAATGTGTGTGGTATGATCAACCAAGACTATCAAATCCACACTATGGGGATTTAATGCCCCATTCAGTGTTTCACCTGTGAAAACAAGGTTTGTTCTGAGTGTGGGTGAAAAGTCTATGCCTCAAACTTTCTACAGGGAGTGGCCGCCTCCTTTAACAAGATCTCGTTCATCAAAATAGTCAAACACTCCAATTGTCCAGACCCTTAGAGCACAGGAATAAGTGGGGTAGGGGAACCAGTTTATTTCCCAGCCTTTCCCAAGAGAGGAAATTTCAACAAAATTTTACCAAGCAGGCATCTCGCTGCTCACTGAAATGGAACTTAGGAATATCGTCTTACTCTGAATCAGACTACTGAACCATTTAGTCCAATACTGTGAACCCTGACTGGACGTGGTTGTCCAGGGTTTTAAGCAAGATTTTTTCCCCATAGGTCTTCTACTTAAGTACTAACTAAGCCTGTCACTGCTTAGCTTCCAAGTCAGACAAAATTGTGCTAAGGAGAAATCAGGGTAATTGTGTATATTAAGCATGCACATGTTTCTATGAATTCTGCCTACATGTATATGTATGTATTTGTGGTGACACATCCTGTACACATTTATTTGGGGGTATGTGCCACTGAGCAGATTATCACACAAGGCTAGAAAAGTAGAATTAAAGCAGGATAGTAGTGTCTATAACCGAACCTCCACACGATGTCGTGACTGTCCTGTAGGTGGAATTATTCAACCTGTAACGGTGGTGTCCCTTTTAATTGATGGGAAAAGCCCATCAATAGGTCTAACTGTCGCTATTGTTCTGCTGCTGGCCTTGGTGCAATAGGTCCCTTAGCTTCAATTCCAGCATTACAGCAGTTAGTGTCATGAGGGGGCCTCCTCTCTCTTCCTCCAACTCGCTATTCCAAAGCAGACTAACTCCATGCCTGTCAGGGTTTTGTTTTGTATCTTTGCTGTGTTTGTGTAATTATGGCAAAAAAGATTAAAATATGTTTATTTTATAGTTTTGCTGTAAGTACACAAACACAGCAAAGATAAAAATTAAAAAAAAAAACCCGATAGGCACATACTTAGCTTGCTTTGAAATAATGAGTGAGAGGGGGACAGAGCAGGGGAGGAGGAGAGTAAAGCCCCCTCATGGACTGACTGTTGTAATGCCAGAACTGCAGCAGAGAGACTTATCAAACAACTAGGATGGGCAAGGAAACCGGCTGTGACTCTCCAGGTTCCAAATGAGTCATTATTTTCCACAGTTCCCAGTGGGGAAAAAAGACATAAGCAGGTAAGAAATCTTCAGCAAGTTTATTAGTCAGGATAAAAATTTACATATAATAAAAATGTGTTTGTTTAAAAGTATGACTATCCTGCCTTGCTTGCAGAAAGATACACACACACACACACATACACACATAGACACGCGTACAAACACAAACACATACATACATACATATAGAACTTTTTAAGAATGGTTTTGGGTTTTTTTGTGGGAGGTGGGGTGGGGATAATGACAAGTTCTCATCAATACTGTCAAAGGTAAGTTGGGGCTAGATGTGGAGGTTGTTCCAGTCAGAAATGTCCCAGGTCAATTTTTGGAGCATCTTTTTCTAAGTTAAATTATATTTCCTTTTTTAAAAGGAGGCATGTGTGTGCAGCCAAAGTGGAAAGGCTTAGACAAAAAACATCCAGGCACTGCCGTTCACAGTGAGGAATAACAAGGGAGAGGGAGCAGCTGTATGGTGTTGTATTACTGAATGTTAAAAGATGGTGCTGCTGCGTCTTTCCATACCTGGGTCTAAAATACAATTTAGCAAGGAAAGGGGTACGGCCTCTCTTTACTAACAAGGCCATTTTGGTGCCCGAGCTTCTTTGCTTTGCTGTGAAGTCCCAGGAAACAATCCATGAATGTATCAGCTCATTGACCAACCAGCTCGTTGAAGATGCTTCATATCCTACTTCCTGTTCCTTCTCTGAGATGTCCACCTGTTGGGGCTGAACCAGTTTTGCCACAATTCAGCCCAACCATTCATCTCAAGCAAAGGAAAAATACATACTGTGCATATATATGTATATATGTTCCAATGTTCTGACTTAAAGGGTTTTCTTAAGTTAAAAAAAAGGGAAGAAAGGACCGTTTTCACTTCCTCCCGTGAATCTGTAAAATAAGAACAGACAACCATTTACAACAGGTCTAGGGATGCCAATGA
Organism: Gambelia wislizenii; assembly: GCA_030847615.1. Lineage (NCBI taxonomy): Eukaryota > Metazoa > Chordata > Lepidosauria > Squamata > Crotaphytidae > Gambelia > Gambelia wislizenii. Next base: position 38,226,505 of record JAUMIR010000004.1, read on the forward strand.
TGAGCTACAAGATGTGTCCATGCCCAGAATGTAGTGTGGTTGTCCATGGTGATCATTTTTTGCCGGCAATCTGGTTTTCTAGTTGGTTGAGTCTGGCAGTCATCTGACCAAGTGGTTATTATTAAGGAAGCCAATGAACAAGATTGTGTGAACAGTCATTTAAATCCTGAAGGAAAACATCTGGACACTAAGAATTTCTGGCCATTTGTTGTTGTTGTTGTTGTTGTTCTCCTTTCCCTTCTGCATCACTCTTTGTATCATGTATTTTTAGAGGTGGAGGAAGAGGATAAGAATTTTCTTGCCTCTTAAAAAACTAACATGTAACCTGTTCCAACAGCCTTTTTAGTTCTACAGCAGAGGATATAAATGCATATAAACAACCAATTAGGGATCGGAAGACTGGTGTTATATGTAAGTAGAATGGTATAGGCAGAAAGAGTTGCTAGATGGCTATAAGCATTAAATGAAATTACATTTCTGAGAGTTCAGGCCACACAGTCATGGAAATCACCAGCTATGACTGATCTTTCTCTCCCTTGCCCCCTCCCTCAGCGTCCCAATCTTGGGTGATTGCTCTGGATGGTTTCCCAGGGAGCCTGTGCTGCTGGTGCAGGTGAACAAAGCAGAAGCAGCTGCAGGGTCTTTTCTAGCAACCTCTTCTTCCTTGGCCTGAGAGCTGGGCAGGGTGGCCTGAAGCCGAATTTGCTGGGTTGCTTTTGGACACTGTGCTCCCTTGCTATGCCCCACAGTAGCATGGGCTCCCTGGAAAACCATGCAGAGCGATCACCCAAGATTTGGCCACTAAAGCAGGGGGTAAGAGAGCAGATTGTCCAAAAGAACCCAGAAAACTCCCCCTGGCTTGAGCCATGTAGAAATGGCTGTAGGACCCTTTCAAGCAGCCTCATCTTCCTCCTTTCTTCTCCCCCCAGCTGGTCAGGCTGGCCTCTGCAAGCGTCAAGCCAAGAGGATGTGGCTGGGTTGCTTTTCAACTATCTGCTCCCTTGATTCCTCCCAACCCCATGGCCCAATTTGGACTTAGTGCCTCCCCCCCTTAGCTCGTTTTGCAAGGAGTGCATGCATGTACAAGCAGTTCAAAGTGAGCCTCTCTAGGAAAGAACTGAGAAAACCCACTGTTTTAATGCTTGCAAATTATAGTACTGTACTGTACCTTTTGTGTGTTAAATGTGATGGGGGGGGGGTAAGATATCAGTGTTTTTTCCACTTAAGATATTAGTGGTTTTTCTACCTGCGCCCCTAACCCCTGCAAATGTGGAGGGCCAACTGTATAAGCAAATACAGACATTCCAAAATACAGAACATTTTTAGTCCCAAGCATTTTGGATAAGGGATATTCAACCTGTACCACACTATAATTTGGAATACTATTGTAGCTTAGTAATATTAGAATAAATGAGAATGGCCTCCATGGCTATCCATGAAACTCTACAATTGAGCATAAATTGTTCCTAGTTTCCCTCACATGCCCCTGTGGTGGGCTCCACTGTTTTAGCAAAGCCTCCAGAATCACTAAGAAATATATACTTTTTTTTCTGGATAATTCTTTACTCCACAAACGGTTCAGAGCTACTGCAAAATGCAACTGTTTTTGCTCCTCCACCCACCAAGTCCCCCACATACATTGACACCCCCCAAACCCAAAGATACAGGCCATTATACAGAGCAAGATCACTTCCAATTTTTTTCTGATTGATTTTTGGCTGATATTTTGACCTTTTGGTGGTTTTTTAGGGAATGTTCTTAGAAGGCAAATCCCCTGCCCATTTCAGTATTTTTGAGTCAGTTGGGGGTTAGGGGCCAAAAAAAAAAATCACCCATTTTTTTTTTTAATGGGAGGAAGTCTGGAGGCTTTGAAAGGGCCAAGGGGGGGGGGTTAGACACTGTGCTTTGGGGCCCCAAGGAGTACATTTGTCCCATGAGCTACACTTTGTCCAACTCTGCTGTATACTAGACCACATTTGCTGCCAGAACTTATTTGGACTACAGGTCCAAGAATCCCTGACCCAGCATGACAAGCTCAACTCTTTCCTTTGAAATCCTGCATGATAATGAACTGAAACCTACTCATGGATGCACAGCATATACTCTGCACACTTGAAAGAGTGCAATTGTGAGCATTCCTCTCTAAAGCCAAATGTTCTTTAGGAGAGTATATTGTTCACTGAACAAAAAAGATGGGATACTCAAAATAAGAATTCTAAATCCTGCCAAAGCTGGAACTATAGCAACATCCCTGTTTAATTTGGTTACAATACAACTTGCTTTATGAAGATTATATCAAAAGGATATTTTTATTAGTAAGATCTTCCAGGATTGCAAGAGTGTTTGTCTGGAACTGTACAAGAGCCTCACATTCACAAGGGTTACGGAATTCAGTTTCTCCTTTGCCCTCCTCTGAAAGAAAACAGAAAAATGCATTAGAAGCATAATCCGATATCATCTAGGAAGACTCAGCATCACTGAAAGGCCCAGATTCCATAAAAGGATCTCTCTGAACTGAGCTGGATGAGACCATTTTCTTGGCATTGAATCCAGTCCAATACTCAGGGTGAGTTAATTAATTCAAAATAACTGAAATATGAGATGTCATTAGGATCTTTGTCTGTGTGGTTAAAAAATGTGTGGAAGCTCCAGTTATAATCTGGAAGAAGTCAGAAAAATAATTCTTTGTTTATCATAGACTCCTGCATGACATTAGTTGAGACAAACTACAACTGAAAAGTCCAATGTTCTGACACTGATTCACAATCAAATTTTGAAACAGCCTTTGTGCACAAATACAACCTGCCATGATCAGTCTGTTAAGTGACAATTGAGCAATTTGGTAAAATGGCTTTTGCTCCATTTGACATGTTAAGCAGGTTTGTTCACAGAAGATTCCTCACGGCATGAAAATAAGAAGCCAGGGTGAGGTAGTTGTTAGTTGTTGGGCTTCAAGTACTCATGGAGGCTGAATCCACACCACACAAATAATCCAGTTTGAAACTGGATTTTTTGCCATAGCTGCTTCCTATGGAATGCTGGGATTTGTAGTTTCACAAGTCTTTACCCTACTCTGCCAAAGATGGCTGGTGCCTCACAAAACTACAAATCCCAGGATTCCATAGGAAGGAGTCATGACAAATAATCCAGTTTCAAACTGGCTTATTTTTATAGTGTAGATTCAGTCTAGTCGTGAAATTCGGCAGGGAAACTTTGGACCAGTTAAGCTCCTTCAGATTTTCCTATCTCTCTATGAGAAAGCAGGAAGGAGCAGAGGTACATACATCACCTTGAGCAACTCCACCCTGAAACATAGGTAGGCTATGAATTTTGCTAATACATCAAGTACTGTAGTAAAAAATCACAGGCCATGGGGTGATCAAAATCTTAGCAGTAAATTCTGAATAGCACTGGTAGGGTAGTATTTGCAAGATACTGGAAATCAAAAGAATTGCAAAAATGTGTGGAGTGGATAGAAAAACTGATGGAAATTGCAGAAATTGATAAATTAACTAATTTGATTCAAAGGAAAACAGCAGAAAGATTCTTAGAAACCTGGGGACCCTTTATATATATATATATATGTATTTTAAAAAACCAATGTGGGGATGTAAACATTTTTGGATTTGAGAATTAGGTAATGAAGCATGTGTTTTATGTTATTTTACAGAAAGTAGTGTGGAATTAAAGATAATAACAAAAGGAAAAAACAGACTAAAGATTTATAGTTTATGTTCTGAAATTAGGTGGGCTACAGAGGGTTGTAGAAATAAGGTACATTCTAAGGTAAGTGGGAAGTCAATTTTAATGGGTGGAGGGGGGAAGGGACTTAGTAATGTATTTGTAAACATTTGTATATGTATGTGTGTATGTACAGGTATGTTTATTGACTTATTGATATGTTGGTAAATTTTGTATCTATTTCTTTTACTCTTTTTCTATTTTTTTCATTTTTCTTGTTGGATGTTGTGTTATGTGTTAAAGAAATTCAATAAATAAATATAAATTTGAAAGGCACCCTGTTCCCTATGAAAACCATACCACCGAGGCTGTGACAGATTTTCAATGTTTCCAAGGTCATCCACAAGGGAAGAAATTTCATTTACCATGTGCAAGGCGGATATAGCAGCACTGAGGACAAAATCTGTAAAGGCCACACAAAACAGCACTATGGCATACATATTGTATGTAGGCGTACATTTTCATCAAAGCCAAGAATAATGTAAAATAACATATAGAATCTGGCTGTGATCCTGTTAGTGACCTATGTAGGCATATTAACTTTTTTGGTCAAGGTGGATGAAGGAATTCAGCCAACTCCATGATGCCATGATTCCCTCCCCAAACCTGTTGGGCTGGTCACTCACCACACCACTGTTCAGTGGCCTGGGATAATACAGGGGGAGGATGAGGTGAAGCCAATTAGCAGCAGGTTGCATTCAGGCAGCTGGTGGTAGGAAGGAATATGCATAGTTTGGACCTCCCATGGGTCACCAGGAGGATGACAGCACCTTCCTGAAGCCAGCTAAATGACCATGTGTATTTGTGCAACAATGCATGCCAGACAACAAGTAGGTTGAGTATTCAGAGAGGGGGAGGAAGTGTAACTTGCACTTGGGGAAGGTTGATGTGAGATCTCAGCCTCTAAGTACATGTGGCTGGCTGACAAAGTGGATATACACCATTAGATTTTTTTCCTAAGAAAAATAAAATAAAATAAAAGATTTCTGATAAATATGGTAGGGCTTTTCTTTTTTCTTTCTACAGCCAAATCAATGCAAAACATTTGTCCACGTGACTGGTCATAAAGATGAAAATGGGCAATATTAAGTTTAGTTCTAAATAATTTTGGATGCTGAGTGTCATCTGAGGCAGGACACTGAATCAGATGCAGAACGAACCATTAACTATTAAATGGGATTTACCAGAATATGCTTGGGAAAGTTACCCTTTTGGACTACACTTCCCATAATTCCCCAGCCAGCATGGCCCCATGCTAGCTGGGGAATTTTTTGAAACTGCAGCCTAAAAAAACTTACCCAAGCTCTAACTATGTTATTCAAATGATGCCATCATTACAATAAAGGTATTTCCTTTCACCCACCTCAAATTGCACAATCACTTACCAGGACAGATGTTGACTTTGAGGTTTTCAACAATATTAGTCATGGTATTGAAATCTGCTGAATAAGAAAAGTGCTGAGCCACTGGTTCTGATGCAATTTCTCTCAGTTCCTCCTCAACAGCTTTACCAACACCAACTGCAAACATGATGATGCCTGCAGACCCAAAAAACATAGAATGGATTGAAATTTAGGATAGAAGTAATTTAGTTTATTGGGAGTCTAGTTTATTGGGAGTTTAGGATAGAAGTAATTTAGTTTATTGGGAGTCTGGTCAGTTGCTTGAACCTCAGTCTCCACTCCTATGGGATGAGTAGTGGAAGCAGAGGAACATCTTGACTGTTTCATCTTAGATATAGATGTCAACCACAAATATGATACCAGTAAAGACACCAGAGTGGCAATCATGCTACCTGCTAGATTTCTATTTCCCATAGATTGGTAGGGAACTAACAGATAAAGGAATCAAGTTTCCACTTGAGGACTTCACACAGACTGCAACATTCTCTCCGACTAATTTTGCCAGGTTTTCAAAATAGCAATAAGGGACAGTCAACATTGTTGATATGCAGGATTGATGAGAAGTAGCTATTAACAAATTTGTGTTCTGCCTAGAGACCAAATAAAAGATTTCAGCTAACTTAGCCATAGGTTTCTCTGTAAAATTAACTTATTGTTACTCTGTTCTGTTCCCACAGTAGTCAACCATTCCATTGTCTAGAAAGACATGGATTTAACAACATTGTCTCAGTTGTGTTCTCCAGTAACTGGAGTTCATTCACATATTGTCTCTGATAGTGGAGAAAAAATATTGATATATCCAATTTGATTAGTAGCTGTTTATAGCCTTAATCTCCATCAATTTGCCAAGCCCCTTTTGAAGCTTTACAAACTGGCTGCTACATGTTGTATACTGATTTCAACAATTTCTTTACATGCTTTATGAAGGACTCCCTTTCATCCGTCCCAAATCTACCACCATTCAGCTTTGTTTGATGACCCTGGATCTAGGGCTGAATAAAAATAAAAATGAAAATTAAGCACGAGAGAGAGAGAGAGAGAGAGAGAGAGAGAGAGAGAGAGAGAGAGAGAGTCTTCCTATCCAGCTGAGATGCACAACAGTGACATGCTCTTGGGACAACTAGGGCAGTGCTGGAAACCAGATGAGACACCTTGAAGAGAGATGCTGGAAGAATTTGATTTTTGTGAGTTCTGCCATAAATCCATGCTTCCCAGACTAACGTGCAGTTCATAATATGATTGCCCTTCAGATTTTGCAGTTCTTCAAACTCTGTGATACAGTTCTTGGCTCACTAGATTATGCCCAAATATGTTAAAGAACACATATTTTAGGCTTAGAAATACATACATTTAGAGAAAATATGAACATGAAAAGAGTAGCCATGTTTGTTGTTGTGTGCCTTCAAGTAATTTCCAATGTACAGTAACCCTAAAGTAAACCTATCATGAAGTTTACTTGGCAAGATTTGTTCAGAAGGGTTTTGCCATTGCCTTCCTCTGAGGCTGAGAGAATTTGACTTGACCAAGATCACCCAGTGGGTTTCCATGGCCCAGTAGGTATCTAAATCATGGTCTTCCAGAGCCCCAGTCCAATACTCAAACCATTATACATGTTATGGTACATGAAAGTTTATGCTGTAATAAATGTGTTCAGTCTTAGAGGTGCCACAAGATTCCCCCCCCTTTATTTTAAATATACATTTTATGACAAGATATACCAGGAATACATATTTAAATATATATTTACATCTACAAATGCTTGTCTGGATTGTTTGTTGATCTGCACATTACAGTAGTGAGAAAATAGGATGAAATGGTGTTGTGAACCAAATTGAGCTCAGCTGAGCCTGTGCAAGGTTCCTATGGCCTAACCTTGAAACTAGGCAATACATTAAAATATCAAATGTGAGCAGAGTAAGGGAACAGTGGAATGGAGAATCCAGACTCAAATAAAGTATGGCTTAATTAAATATTGTGGGTCACTTTTGATCTATCGTATTATTTCTATCATGGGATAGAACAAAACTAGGACATCTTGATCCAAATGACTGAACCACATAAAAAAGACACCGCTTGGACAAGAAGTAAGCAGGAACTTCCAGACATAACACTGGCAAACCTTTCCCTGCCCCTTTCTTTTGGATTTAACTACAAAACCCTAGCTGCCAACATTCACTCCAGAAAGGACCCTACACCGTTCTTTCTCCTTGTCTCTTCAAGTTCAGTAATTGGCTAGAAAGGAAAAGAGTAGCCTCAGGTTTTCTAGGCATGGTAATCTGAAACTCCTATGCATTTTCCCTTTGGCAATAACAGCAGGAAACCAGAGAATTCACTAATTAGCCACAAATTCCTGACACTGCCCAGAAATGTAGAGACAGAATTGGCTGAAATGCTCCAACAAACTCTTGGTTTGCCTGCCAACAGTGGGGGAGGATTTTTTTGGCCAAGATGCTTTGCCCACGCCATTAAAAGCAGACACTGCCATCCCAGACAGTCTGCCTCCAGAATGGCTTAGATCCTATCTACACTACAGAGTTCAAACTGGTTTAAAAAGTCATACTCTCACTGTGGGAAACATATAATTCTGCAATGAAGAAAGCAGAGATTTGTAACTGAGCACTCAGCACTATTGACAAAGTATAAGTCCCAGGAAACCCATGACAGTTCAGAAAAAAACAAAAACCTTTATAAATCTGTAACCTATATAGTCAAGAAGTAGCCTAAACATTAGCAGGATACGTTACCCTTTTTGGACTACAAAGTCTTGAACATAAGTGTTGTAGTCCAATAAAGTGGACTTTCCAAGCTCTGCAATTAGCATTGTTAATGCCAAGAAGATTTAGGCAAGATCAGAGCTTTTTACAGAGAAGATGCAACGGGAAGGAGGGAGCATATCTTCATGGTAGAGCACACAGTGTATGTGTGGATGCATGCCAAGAGGTAGCCTGTTGACTTATGGCAACTTCATGAATTTCATAGGGTTTTCTTAGGCAAGGAACACTGAGAGGTGGTTTTGCAAGTTCCTTCCTCTGAAATATAGCCTACAGCATTTCGTATTCATTGGTGGTCTCCCATCCAAGTACTAACCAGGGCTGACCCTGCTTCACTTCCAAGATCAGATAGGGCATGCAGATAATTCCAGGTCTGATCCTTTCTATATCCAGCCCAAAAGGAATTAGATAGTAGATTATGTGAAAAGTTTCTGTCTGAGAGCCCATGCCATCAAAAGTAGACACAAGATTAGATCAGAAAGTGAACCTTCAAATGTTGTTGCAGTACAACACCCTGGTGGCACAGTGGTTAAATGCTAGTACTGTAGCCACAACATTGCGAGTTTGATTCTACAGGGCTCCAAGGTTGACTCAGCCTTCCATCCTTCTGTAGGTCAGTAAAATGAGTACCCAGCTTGTTGGGGGCAATTAGCTAACACATTGTAAACCACTTAGGGGGTGCACTGATAAGTGGTATAGAAATATAAATGCTATTGCTAACACCCATCATCATCCAGGATCACTGGCTGTGCTGACATGCACTGGTGGCAATAGAAAATAATGATTTTCTAGAATGATATACTCTATTAGATCAATAAAGAGATTACAATGCTTTGGAATTAGTTCTAGTAGTAAAGATCATAGAACAATTCAGTTGGGTTAAACAATGTTAAACATGGACTGGGTAACCAAGTTCTTATTAACATGAGTACTACAAATTAATGTCTAGATCAAAACTGGGCAAAGTACAGCCCTCCAGGTATTTTTGGACTACAGTTCTCAGCATTCCTTACCATTCTCCATCCTGGTTAGGGCTGCTGGGGAAGTGGTGCAATTCAATACCATCTGGAAGGTTGACTTTGCCCACTCTTCATTTAATCATACTTGAAGAATGCACAGTCCTCCAATTCCCATCATCTTTCAGATGACAGATTAAAAACTCCATTCCAGTGATTACAATATAACTTAGTATATTTGCCTCTTAGCCTCATTATGGCTGAATGGAAACGGATGTTTCATGCATCTAAGAGGCAAATATACTAAGTTATATTATAATCACTGGAACAGAGTTTGTACCAGTTCTCATATTGTTGCTATAGTTGCAATAGGAGGAACTTTTGCCATTTTTTGCTACAGATTACAAACTCCATCAACAGCCAAATTAATGATAGTGGAAAAAGGGAACTTCAGTCTAAGAATATCTGGACTTCCCAGCTTTGATCTAAATAAACTGAGGTGTACAGCATAATCTGTAAATTTAAGGATTTGATCAGGCACTTAACTGGTCAAAGATGTTCAGGGAGATGTTTTAAAATGTGTAGAGGTATGGGGAAATAAATCTTGGTTAACACACACATGTATCAGGTGATTGTCACACTTTCCTATTGCATCCTCACCTGACTCCTTTGCCCTTCTGGCCCACTCTGAGATGTCATCCTGAGAGCGTCCATCAGTAAAGACCAGGCCAATCCTTGGTACATTCTGGGAAGCAGGTCGGGCACCTTCTGCCTCAGTGAAGCTGTGTTCCAACATGTGCTTGAGAGCCAGGCCAGTCATTGTGCCCTTCTCCATGTACTGAACCCTCTGCACTGCCTTCTTGATATCAGCTGCCGTCGTGAATTTGTTGAGAGGAAACTCTGTACGCACACGGCTGGAGTACTGAACCAGTCCCACCCGAGTGCCATGAGGGGAAACATCCAGGAAGTCCACAATCTGGTTCACAAACTGCTTTACCAGCTCAAAGTTCTGAGGCCGGACACTTTTGGAGCCATCAATCACCAGCACCAAATCTATGTGCCCTGCTTTGCATTCTATAAGCCAAGAAGAAAAAAGGAGGGGGGGGGACACATTAACACTATGGATATTGAGCAAACATCTTCCAATTCCCAGAGACTGGAATAGTTACTTTTCTGGGCTACAACTCCCAGAATTTCCCAAGCCACCATGGTCACACTGTCGGGGTGATTTCTATGAGCTGTACTCAAAAAAGTAACTTTTGCAAGCTTTGTTAATTCCTGAAAGGTCAAATGTAGCCATCTCCAAGCTTTGAGTAGCTGCATGGCTCTAAGAATTCCTTTCTGACCTTCCAGTTGCTGCATGACAAATCTTTGAAGATCCCTGCTCAGTCCCATTTTTAGAGCAAAAGAAGGTAACCTGGATAAGAGGAGCACTCAAATACTCCAAAGGCCAGTCTCTGGGTGCCTTACCATGTGTAAACACAGCACTCAAGTTCCTCAACAAACTAAGTAGATTGAGCTGTGGATGAAAGATATCCACTTGGCTTCAGTACCAATGAATGCTGTGTCAACAGACACGATCAGGACTCACCAGTAGGAATATAAATAACACTCATATTTTCTGAGCCCAAAAAAGAAAAGGGGTCTCAACATACTGAGATACCTGATGGAAAAAAATGGTTAGCTGCTGTGAGATTGTTTTACATTTGGGAACTTTTTTGCACAAAATGTAGTGTCTTTGTAAAAAATTAGTATCTATCCACTCCAGCTCATCTAGACTACTCATCCCAAAAATAATATATCCTTCATAATGTCTTGGATCAATCCATGCATTTCTGTTGTATTCTGACTGAAAGCTTCTTACTGTGTTTTCAGAGCAGAAAAATATCCTAAGGATGTGTTCAGTTAAAACACAAGAACCAATGATGGATCAGGATTAAAATGCCACCATTACCCATCTACTGTCTATCTATAATGATCTAAGTTGTTCGCTGTGGTGAAACTAGGGTTGGATCTCAGGGCTAAAGGCCAGAACCCTGCAGCTCAGACCCCACATCAAATGAGGTCTAGCATCAGCACCAGGGTACACCATGCTTCTTAATGCTGTCTTGCGGCAAGTTTCCTTCTTCTCATTTTATATATACACACACACACACACACACACACACACATATATACACACACACACACACACATATATTACAGTTGAGGGATCTGTAATTTCCCCCCAAATGCACTCTAATGGGTGTGGGGAGCATTTTTTTGGCCACATTTTTGGCCTCCCTGGGCCATTTTAGGGCCAAGAGAGGACTTTCTAAAAACAGGAAGTGACTTCCAATCACTTCCTGGTTTTTTAAAGGACTCTTTTTAGGCCCCCTGGGCCTAAATGTCCTGGGAGCTTAAAATATGGCAAAAATGCCCCTCACACCTCTTAGAGGGTCTTTCGGGAGAAAAGGTTTTAGTGTTTGTTTTGCTATGGGGTTGCAGCCCTCCAAGGTCTCAAACTAATGAAACCTCCTAGCTTCCCACAGTTGCTCACCCATACTTTAAAATATATTAAAACAAAATAATGCTTATTCCCATGTAAGCATTACAGAGATCTTCTGTGCATCCCCCTCCCCTTCGGATTGCAGCTCCCACTGGGGGGTTGTAGGAGTTGAAGTAAAGAAGTACCATTTCCAAGCTCTTTGGTTGAAGTCCTTACCTTTCATCCAACCTCCATAAAACTTTGTTCTTCTTGGGGTACATCTACACTGCAGAAATAATGCAGTTCGACACCACATTAACTGCCTTAGCCTTATACTACAGGAACCTGGGATTTGTAGTTTCGGTAGGGAAAGCTAAAGACCTTGTAAAACTGCAAATCCCAGGATTCCATAGGATGGAGCTCAGCATTTAAAGTGGTGTCAAACTTCATTATTTCTACAATGTAGATGCAACCTCCGCTGTCTAAAGGAGGCCCTCTGTATGACCACTGTCCAGGGGTCTAAAATTAATTAATGCAGTACTGGTGGCTATAGTTTCACGAAATGTCCTTGGTGGGAAGAGTTTCAGGTGCATTCAGGAGCCACTTGGCCTTCCATACCATTCCAGACATAGCCGTTGATACTCACTGTTACATGTCTTCTTATCTGCCTGGAGCTGCTGACCTTCTGGGCAAACACAGTGATAAGAGCCCGCAGTGCTGACACATTTAAATTCACATCCATGCTCTATGCTATTGCAAAGGTCACTGGCTGAAACACAAATCACAAGAAACATTTCATCATTGATCCACTGAACACATCATCTTATGCTAATTAGAGAATTCAATAATTGTAAATGATTGAGAAGACTTGACTCTCTCAAAGAATTCCCAAAGGAAATAGAGTAAGCACATTCTAATCTTCTAACCATTTTTTTAAATTGTATTTGTAGTGATAGACTTGTGCTACCTATCTAGAACCAGTTGTGAAATCACCTATTTCTATGCAAAGGATAGTGAAAGAAGCAGAAGCCAATATTGCCTGTTCAGATTAGGTGCTGGTGGTGATGATTTTATCTGAAAAACTCTTATTCTAAGAAACATTCTATTATTATTATTGCAAAAAAGAGAATATTTCTCATATTAAAAATGACAGCAAACATGATGTCAGATAGAGCAATCTTGAAAAAACAAAGCAGCATAGAAAAAAGAGCAACATAGCTATTACATTCATACATTCCTAAATAAGTTTTGAAATTGAAAGCTTATGGCACAATCTCAAACATGTTTACTCTTACCTAAAGCACACAGCATTGAGTGGGAGTCTCTGGTAAGGGAAGACAGGACTGCAGCCTTATTCATGAGAGGAGTGTCTACTTCCATAGTACATTATTACATTTTGGTACTTATGGCTGAAGTATACATTACATTAAATATGCAGTGTGTCAATATCACACTACACTGTTATAGTGCTATTATTCCACCTTAACTGCTCTGTGGAATCCTGGGATTTGCAGTTTAGGGAGGGGCATTTACTCTTAGGCCTCACTAAACTACAAACCCCAGAATTCCACAGGAGATAGCCATAGCTGTTAAAGTGGAATAATAACAGGACTTTATCACACTACACTGTTATAGTGCTATTAGTCCACTTTAACAGCTATGGCTATCTCCTGTGGAATTCTGGGGTTTGTAGTTTAGTGAGGCCTAAGAGCTCTCTGGCTGAGAGTTCTAAATTCTCCTCCCTAAACTGCAAATCCCAGGATTCCACAGGAGGCAGCCAGAGCAGTTAAAGTAGAACAATAGTGCTATAACAGTGTAATGTGATATTGTCACACTGCAGACCACAGTATTTGTTACTGTTGTTCTTGGGGTTTTTTAAAATATCCAAACATTTCTCTTGTCCCAGACTACTTTATGGCAATTTCCAGCACCAGCTGCAGCATCTCATTCCCACCTTCAAGTGGGTTTCTTTTTTATTCTGAGACAAATTGGAACAAAATAAGGCTTCTTCTCTTTTTCTCCTTTCTTTTTTTAAAAAAATCTTAGAATTATAGTGCTATATTCCATATAATCCACCATATTTGGAAGGACTGGGGGGCCAAAACCACCAAAAAGTACACAGGGAAAGCCTTCGCGGTTTTTCCTGAAGTTTTTAAAAAAACAGCAAAGGAAATGCACATTCCTACTCGTTAGGACAAGTGACCAAATTGATTCGCTTTCCCAACACAAGCAGATGATTGATCTGACATGTGCGGGGTGCAGAGCTTGCTAACAAGGCAAGCGCCCAGAGCCACTATGTTGGGTTTTTGCCTTAGCAAATGAGTGTTAAGGTGATAAAATGTTATTGTTCCTTGTTTGCTTTTTTATTAAAGCAAAAGGTCGCTCTTTTACACCATGGATATGTTTTTTCTTAAAAAAAAATACTGTCTGGCAGTGGCAAATTGAGGTAAGTAAACACACAAGTAATTCACTCGCAGCAGCCATCTTGATTCATAGGCATGCCCATTTACACAGCAAACGCAGATCGCTTCACATGCCTGCAATCTGCTAAAAAATTGTTAAGACCAATAGCAGCTGCTGCCATTACTATGGAGCAACCCACACTTTTTGCCTCATATAAACAGGCCCTGTGTATACAAGAGGTTCCTGATATTTCCTAGGTTTACCCTGAAGCCCTAGGTACATTGCTAGGAAACTAAATTCCACTCTTCACTTTGGGCTTAATTTTGAGTAGCCATGTAAGGGGGTTGCACTGTGCCATTATAATATCTAATAATGCCTGCAAGATTTCCTTGATAATATGGATTTCCATTTTCCTAAATTCTAAGAAACATGCTCCTGAATCCAGAGCATCACAATCCCAGTGGATGACTTATCTTGGAACACCCCACCTAAGTGTTTCAAAACACTGCAATGGCAAACCTAGCTATTAATCAAAGGTAGATACTGTCCACCTACTTCATTTTAGGTGTTACGCATCATTCATGTATATAGTGTCTTGTGTCACAGCCTTACACATACAAAACCTACCCCGACAAGACTTCCCATCAGCCTGCAGGGTGTAGCCATCACGACAGCGGCAATAGTGTCCATTGAGGATATTAACACATTCATGCTGGCAACTGTGGTTGCCAAAATTGCAGAAATTGATCACTGAAAAAGAAAGTGATACAAAGAAATGTTTTGGAAAGGTCATGTATTGGAGGAAATCATACTGCCTGAGAGAGATCCATCTGTCATGTCCATTGATCAACATGACAAAATCCAAACCCTACCTTTAGTTAGTTGGGTCCTGCTGCCTTTCCCTCCTATGAAATGCCTTGCCATAGATCCCAGTTATCACTTGCAGTCACCCAGGGCCGGTTTAACCTGTCTGCCAAATCAGCATTGGCAGGGGCCCCCGAGGTCAAAAGGGGCCCCCGAGGTCAAGAGGGGGCCCCGAGGTCAAGAGGGGGCTCCGAGGTCAAGAGGGGGCCCCGTGTTGACCTCCTTAATCTGACGAAGGAGACAGCCAGGAGACAGCCGGGAGGAGTCCCCTCTTAACCTCCTCCTCCAAAAACCTCCTGCTGGCTTTAAAAAAACAAAACAAATCAGCCTCTCCAAAACTAAAGAGAAAGAGAAAGAAACAGAAGCCCTCCATGGCAGAAGCTGGAGGGAGAGGCACATCGGAGAGGGTAAGTGTGTGTGAGAGAGAGAGACAGGGAATTTGAGGGTTGTCTCCCTCAGAAAGGGCTTCTTTCTTTCTTTCTTTCTTTCTTTCTTTCTTTCTTTCTTTCTTTCTTCCCTTTCCTTCCTTGCACATAGATCCCCTCCAGCCCATCTTTCCAGCTGCTTTTAACATGGCTTGGTTCCTCTCCCCTCCCTTTCTCCCTTGGTCTTCTTCAGCCATCCAACCTATGTTTAAAAAAACCCAAAGAAGGAGACTCCACCACACTCCAAGGCAGTGTATTCCACTTCCAAACAGCTCTTACTGTCAGGAGGTTCTTCCCAATATTCAGGTGGAATCTCTTTTCCTGTAGTTTGAACCCATGGCTCTGTGTCCTAGTCTCTGGAGCAGCAGAAAACAAGCTTGCTCCTTCCTCAATATGACATCCCTTCAAATATTTAAACATGGCTATCACATCACCTCTCAACCTTCTCTTCTCCAGGCTAAGTATATCCAGCTCCCTAAGCCGTTCCTCATAGGGCATAATGGCTTCCAGACCTCGCACCATCCTTCTCAGTATCTTTTTTGTGCCCAGAATTGGAAACGGTATTCCAGGTGAGGTCTGACCAAAGCAGAATGGAGTGATACTATTACTTCCCTTGATCTAGACACTATACCCCTATTAATGCAGCCTAGAATCACATTGGCATTTTTTGCTCCTGCATCACACTGCTAACTCATGTTTAGCTTGTAGTCTACTCTTTATTTTCTTTGAGGAAATCTACACAATTACATTAATTGCTAATAAACAAAAAATATTATGTTAGTGCCTATAATATAGTTTTTAAACTAAATTATTGGTGGCAAATTATGTAATATAGTAGGCCCCTCTTATCCACTGGGGATTGGTTCGGGGGGGGGCGTGGATTCTGAAAACCATGAATAATAGTGAACGCCATTGAAAATAATGGGACTTCTGGTTTAAAATACCATAGAGTTGCCTTGGAGGGCCTAGAAAAGGGCTAGGGAAGACACATTTTCTAGGAAGACTCTATGGTAGGTGTGCTGTTTTGTGTTCCATGGATAATGACTCCATCGATACGGGGGTCCTACTATAATCTGAACATCCTGTACGGTGAATACGTTAGGTTACATTGATCTGAGATAAACATATGGGGGCCCCAAAGTAAAGCATTGCAGGGGGCCCCAAAATTCCTTAAACCGGCCCTGCAGTCACCAAGGCACACTGACCAGAATGGAGAATGCATAGTCCTCTGTATATTGTTAGTCTGCAAGTCCCATGATCCTTCACCAGTGGTTATGTTGGCTAGGACTGATAGGAGTTGCAGTCCATAACATCTGGAGGACCACATGTTCTTTGCCCCAGACTTAAAGAATACTGAAAGGTATTTTGAATCGTTTGTAATATTATTTGTTTTCCTGTATTCATCAAGGACTCCCTGAAACAACATCTCAGGCTCGGCTAAATTGATCACCAACAATGGTCCGCCCTGGCCTCACATCGGGAGGCATGGAGACGCACTATCCACAATGCTGCAGCCTTATTTGAGAACTCATGCCAAACAAGTCTTGAAGAGAAATGACAACGCAGAAAGAATCACAACCCAGAAACAACACCCAAGGAGACCTTCTGCTGTGTTTTCTGCAACCGGACTTGTTTATCTCAGATTGGCCTTTTCAGTCATCAGCACGCTTGCAGGAAGTGCAGGATGAGTCCTTCCTGAATCTTCGTTTGCGAAGAAAAGCCAGAGAGAGAGAACGAGAGCGAGAGAGAGATTCAAGTCCTGTGTCAGGCATTACACCCCAAGCCACAACCTCACTAGCTTGCTCCATTTCTTTGTGACAATGAAGATGGAACTACTATGGGTTGTATTCATGCAGCAGACCAGAGAGAGATGGAAAATAAATGCTGGCTTAGGTCCAGACTATCTGAAAGATCTTAAAGATCCTTGGGGGAGGACTTGCTCACAGTCCCACCATTGTTGCATGGTGAGGTTACGCGAGAGGGGCTTCTTGGTGAATGCTCCCAGGCTGTGGAACTGCCTGCCATGGGAGGCTAGGGTGGACCCCTCTCTGCTCTCCGTTCACTGGCAGGTAAAAATCTTCCTATTTAAACAGACATTTGATGATTAATTAGTTGTGCAGAAGGGTTTTCTAATAGGAAGTGTGTGCTGCCTGTTTATCTTTATAGTTAAGTTTTTAAAAAATGATTTTGTATTGTTTAACATTATAGGTGTCTTAACATGTTAGCTAATTTGTTTTTTAACTTTTAATAAACATGCTTTTAGTTGTATCTTATTTTAACCATATTGTAAGCTGCAGACTGTAAATCAAATCCAATAAAATAGACATTTAATAGAGTTCTACCTCCCTTTCCTCAGCCATCATCCAAATAGACAGGTGGATAAGTGAGCAGGGAGAGGGCTAAAGCTGGTCCTTTGTGCTATCCTCATTTGTTGAGGACCTAAAGAGACGTGTTTATAACGTGATTATGTCTTCTAGGCTAGTTGTTCTTAATCTGTGGTCCATGGACCAGGATGTCCTCACAGGGGGTCCATGAAGGTTGAAGGCTGCTTGGCCCACCTCCTCCCTGCAGTAGAGTGGCCACACGACAGGAGCCAAGGCAAAGGCTGGCTGGCTTGGCCAGCACATTGCCGTTCAATCCTCTCCAGCCATAAACTTGCAGGAAAAAGCAGGAGAAAAGTCTTCCCTCTCCCTCCAGTGCATGGATGGTGTAACTGTATTATTATTAGTAGTAGTAGTAGTAATAGCAGCAGCAGTAGTAGTAGTAGTAGTAGTTGTTGTTGTTGCTGTTGTTATGGTTTTAAATCTTGAATTAAGTCTTGGATGTCTGCAGCAACAAGGGGGTCCCTGGTAAGAAAAGGGTAAGAGCCACTGTTCTAGGCTATTTAAAAAATAAGAAGGAAAGTCATGCTTTTCACCCTTAGTGCAACTCATGGCAAGAGAGGTTATTTTCCTCCTCAGGTCTTTTTCCTGCTGAAAATACACACTCCAAAGTTGCTATCCACTCCCATCCACATCAAAGTGCCATTCCAAGAAAAGACAGAGGATACTTACTGCTGCATGTCTTCCTGTCCTGGTTGAGCTGATAGCCTGTCCGGCAACGGCAAGTATAGGAGCCATGAGAGCTCACACACTGGTGCTCACAGCCATGTCTCCCATCTGCACAGGCATCAATGACTGCAGAATTAAAAGGGAACACATAATTTAGTTCATCACATAGAGATGAGCAAGTAAGCCTTCTGCAACCTTATGTTAAAACTTCAGATAGAGAACTCAAGTTCAGGGCTTGGAAAAGTTACTACCTTAAACTGCAACTGTCTGTACCCACAAGCCAACATGGCCACTGCCTAGGGGACTTGGTAAGTAGTTGTCTCAAAAAGTAACTTTTCAAATCTCTGCTCAAGTGCAACTATCTGTATTGTCATGAAGCAATAGCTAACTTCATCTCTGTAAAATCTGTATAAAATAAATGTATAGAAAGACTCTGGTCTATACAGTCAAAATAGTATGTACACAATGCAAAAGATCGGTAATCCAATCGGCAATCCAGTCCATTCACACAAATACATGTTATTCAGAAGGGGGGGTAGCCAAATCCACCGCAAAGTCCATGTGTGCCGTGTCCGGGGCTTCATACAGATTTTCTGAAAAGTTCCGTACAACTTCTGAATGTGCAACTGTTTGAACACTCACATTTGCACAGATAAGACGGTTAAGAGGCGATATGATAGCCCTGTTTAAGTATTTGAAGGGATGTCACGCTGAGGATGGAGCAGGCTTGTTTTCTGCTGTTCCAGAGACTGGAACACGGAGCAATGGGTGCAAGCTCCAGGAACAGAGATTCCACCTCAACATGAGGAGGAACTTTTTGACAGTAAGAGCTGTTCGGCAGTGGAACACACTCCCTCGGAGCATGGTGGGGTCTCCTTCCTTGGAGGTCTTTAAGCAGAGGCTGGATGGCCATCTGTCGGGGATGCTTTGATTGTGATTTCCTGCGTGGCAGGGGGGTTGGACTGGATGGCCCTCGTGGTCTCTTCCAACTCTGCAATTCTATGATTCTATGAACAGGCAGTGCAATATGATTGGCTGGATGAGCACAGGGGCCGGGGCTAGCAAAGAGGGAAAGTAGCTGCAGCCGCCATGTTGGATTTTCAGCTAAGTGAGGGTCCTAAGTGAGGGTTCAGCTAAATTGATCAAATGGCTATTTTTACTCTTATTCATTCATTCATTTGTAAATAAGAAGTGTTGCTTGTGTGCACCCTGGGAAACTTTTTTTTTTTTTTTTTGGCAGCAGCAGATTTAAAATCGCAAGTAAATCAATTGTGGCAGCCAGCTGGCTAGGGTTCACGCGAAGTTTAGGGGGGCTCTTTTGGCCGTGTAGGCAGTTTGCATCATTGTGAACATCTGCCTTTTCGGACTTGTTCAGATTTTTTCCTCCTCATATAGACAAGACCTCTATAATCTCCAACAGAAGTGGGCAGACAGTACATCTGGGTCTACTAGTAGATCTCTTGGTGATCTGTGTTAGATTGGCATGAAATTCTGCCTCCTAATTTATTAACAATAGTGATAAGGAAATGTCTATAGGCCACTCTAAGTTACAGTGCTGAACTGAAAAAAAAAAATCTTAGGGTAATCTGTAGTGGTTTTCTGCATGGAAAGTTTGTGAGTTGCACTTGTTTCTGGTCCACAAAGCAAATTCTTGGGCTCACAATTCACTAATTCTAAAGGTATCTTTTTGTACCAAATTCTGGTTGTTAGATCTTGGGATTCAAGTGAAAACAAGAGTAGACTCCAGACGATGAAAATCTTCCTCCACCACCTCCCTGTTCTGCATATACATTTCTGGGTCTCCTTCCCTCTTAGTGTTAATTTCTTTGCATGTAATCCCTACAGGGTTACACCGTCCTGGCTAACAAATATTACATCCCTTTACAAACTGGGACATGTTCTGCCATATCCAAATAATGTATTGTTGAATCTTATGACTTCTTTCACATTCAACACTGTTGTAAAATCAGTTCTACCCACTGTGTAATTTAGATGATAAAACTGAGCTTAGAGACAAAACAAAGCCTTCTCTGTTGTTGTTGTTATTTATGTTCCACCTTTTCCCCAAGACTGAGACTCATGGCAGAATATCAAAACCAGAACAGATTAAAACCAGATTATTCTTAAAAGCAATTCAACTATCTATAAAATTAAAGGCATCTATAAATTCATTAAAAGACAGAATGAAAAAAACAACAACCAAGCAATATTAAATGTTCATTGCAATCAATTCCAAAAAGCCTGCTGGAATGGTAAAGTTTTCACTTGCCAATAGAAGGAGAATAGTTCATGTTAATACTATATCTTAAATTAGTAGTCTGTTAAATCTTACTGGAGCATGTCTTTCCATCAGCATTGAGCTTGAATCCTGGTTTACACTGACAATAGAAAGACCCTGGTACACTGACACAAGTATGCTGGCAGCCATGGTCCATTTCTGTGCACATATCAACACCTGGAAAATATAAGATGGCACACACTATAAACACATATACCTGAACATGAAAGCAAATGTAGTACCCGTATATTCCATCGTATAAGACGACTAGGCGCATAAGATGACCCCCCAATTTTTAAGTTAAAATATAGACTTTGCCCCCCCCCCCAGCCTGCCAGCCACCTGGCTGGAAAGCCTGTTCCCCACCAGCCAGCCAGCTCAGTGGCTGTAGATGATGGAATAGTCTGTGAAATTAAAGGACAGAGAACAGCTAAAAAAGCATGGGATACTTTGACAAATCTCTATGGTGTTCAATCTTTGGAAAGTAAGGTTTCATTAATAATGAAGTTGGTTAATATGAAGCTATCAAATCCCAAATTTTTGAATGAGCACATTAATGATTTTAGAGCCACATTGGCAGACTTGCAAACTCGTGGAGAGGAAATCCCCAAAACTATGTAAATGGAAATCTTCCTGGCAAGTTTACCAAAATACAATCCCTAAATGGAGGGCAATTAACACTTCAAAGGCAAAGCAGTCATTCTCACAGCAGGGGGAAGGATCTGCTGGGGAAACTGCCCAGGGAATTTACCACTTCAAAGATAAGGCAGTCATTCTCACAGAAGGGGAAAAGATCTGCTGGGCATATAAGAAGACCCCCCACTTTTGAGGAGATTTTCAAGTGTTAAAAAGCAGTCTTATACGCAGGAATATACGGTATTTTTAAAACTGAAGGTGGCAATTTGGAAAGGGCCCTTATTGAATTCCTTTTCAAATATTTTTTTTCCTTTTTTGAGGTTTGGAAACAAAAGCTCCTACAATTTTGCAGGAAACCCAGCACCGGGGGAGTGGGGAGAGCAATGATCACTGAATGTTTAGTTCTTCCCCGCCCCCCCCCCACACACACATACACTGAACTTTAAAGGAGCTATTCCAGGTGCTGAATACTGTCTCCAAAACAGATTCAGTACCTGGGATAGTTCCTTTGAAGTTCAAACTGTCCCACTGAAACTAACGGAACTAACAAAGCTTGCTTGTTTTTGCTAACTTAACTTTTGTGCTACAACAAAAATATTTTTGCACCTTCATAATGTTGAATAACAGTGGCAATTATATTCATTTCAATTCCAGGTTGTAACACAAGAGAATACAGAAAGTCAAAGGGGCTGAATACTTCTGAAAAGTACTATAAGAACAGCCCTGTTGAAGACAAGAAAGACCTACCTAGCCCAGCATCCTGTTTCCAACAGTGGCCAACCAGAAGCCCCAAAGGGAAACCCACTAGCAAGATATTAATGCAAGACCCCTTCTGATTCTGATACATGAAGTAATACATAGCTGCCATCAATGGCCTTTTGTCCAGGAATTTGTCTAGTCACCTTTTAAAGCCATTGAATTTGAGGTGCTGTAGAAGCTTCCTCAGATATGGAATATCCTAAAAGGAGGGAAATATCATCCCTCCCAGTCTGATCTCACATTGAAAGGCTTTTCTAACTACATTACAGACCATGGAAGGAGGCTTTATTCCATCATAACTCACCACACAACTTGTCTTGGAACTGCTTTCCAAATTGCTGGATGAGGTCAAAGGACTCCACCAAGAACACATGCTCTTCCAAAGGGGGAGAAGCCATTGCCCGTAAGGAGTTCATATCTGCCCGCTGCACACCCACAGCATAGATTTCAATGCCAGCTGCTCGTGCCTGAGCTGACACCTCAGTCACACGGTCTTGGGGCCGCCCATCAGTTACAATCACAGCCACCCGAGGGATCTTCTTGTGGAGTGGCCGTGCCCCCTCCTGTGTAGTGAAGGCCACATTCATGACATACTGAATAGCCAGCCCTGTCATTGTGCCTTGAGCCAGTGGGACAATGTTGTTGATGGCCTTTTCCATTTCCGCCCGAGTGAAAAAGGACTTGAGGGAGAAGACATTCTGGACCTGGCTGGAATACTGGATCACCCCTATCCGTGTGGCATTAGGCCCTATGTCCAGGTTGTGAATGATGTCAATCATAAACCGCCGCATGGTCTCAAACTCAAAGGGACGAACACTGCGTGAGCTATCAATCACAAACACGATGTCCAAAGGGCCAGTTTTACACTTACTCTCTGGAGGAGAAAAATGGAAAGATCTGTTGTGACATATCTTGAAAAGAATAGTTAATTATTTATTGAAGAAAATTTCTATCCCACTTTTCCATTGTGATAATACCATCATTCAGAGCTGCTAAAAACTTACTCAAAACAACCCCCAAATCCATAAGATTTTTTAAAAACAACAAAATTATAGAACAGACATAATAAGAGATTTTTTTTAAATATAGAGAATTATCACAGGAGATGAAATAACCTTGAAATAAATGGTCAGCAACACAATCCACTCCTCAATCAGCAAATGCCTGCCCAAACAGAAATGCCTTAACTGAAATAGAATCTCCTTTTGTTTGGATTTCCACAGTCTAGGTGCAACCACAAAGTAGGAATGTAAATCTTCACTCATTTTATTCTTCCATACAAAAATTAATACTATAATCTTAAAAAAAAAATCTCTCTACCAGGCGAGATTACAAGAGAATTAAACTTTTTCTTTTTCATTTTATTTCTTTCTTTTTTTTTCTTTTTCTTTTTTTTTAATTATTTTTCACACTTAGGGACTCCCCCCACCCAAAAATATATATTTGTGCCAAAATTGTTAAGTTTTGCAGGGGGAAAAAAACCCTTGGCTTTTGCAAAAAGCCAACCTTTTGAGGCAGGAAACTGTATTCTGCACCACATAGTATTCTGATTCTGTACAAAAATGGTGGGTTTTGCATAAAACCGCTATTCTATTTTAATTTTAGAGTAAACATTTTTAAAGGTCCTGAACTACAAAAATAAAATTTAAAAAATCTTGTGATGATAAGCCATTTTCTTAATGGTGTCCTTTCATGGGTCAAGATACCTTTTCTTGATGAGAATAAGAAAAATTGTGATTATTCTATAGCATCCTTATAAAAAGATCCCTTCTCACCTTCCAACAAACCATTGCTATGGCACTGAAAAGCGCCTCTTCTGCAAATCTTAGCAAATGGATAAATAAGACTATAAAGTTTTTGCAAACAACTTTAGCAAAGAAGAGGACACCATTAGCCATTAGCACCTGAGGGCTTCCTGACTTGTCACCTTAAAAAAAAGATGTATTACTGTAGGTTTGTTTTTGTTTTTTTCAAATGCATAAAACTGTTTCTTTTTTTTTAAAAATATTTTTATTGTTGTTTATATTACATATGCTAATCCATATAAATAAATACATGCAATTAACATATATAAAAAACATTACAACATTACAATTATTGCTCATCAAAGTACTAGGCGTTTACAAAAAAAAATTAGATTATTATACAATTATTTACATTAAATTTCAACTTTTACCACACTATCCTGGACTTCACCCTTACCAAATTTCCTATCTTCCGACGCACATTTTTCTTCGTTTCTTCTAAATGGCAATAATTGACCGTTCTCAACAACTTTATATCTTAACAATACATTTTCCGTTCCTTATTTCTTTTCCCTTTTAAGTTTGGATATCTATTTTGCTCCTCTCACCCGGCCCCTGTCCCTTCAATTTCCTTTTAACTTAATCTTTGCTCTTCTTTTACATATTTTCAGTATTTACATGTATTGTTGATTAAATCCTTCTCCTGTTCTCAACATTTGTTAACTAACACATCTGGATGATAATTCTTTTCCTTTCCTTACTTACTATACTTTAACTTCCTTAGAAACTTAATATTGCTTCTTTTCCCCATTTCTCCTTCCAAAGAGGTAATAAACATCTCCATTCATCCCTAAAGTCCTCCACTGTTTTATCCTTTAACAGTAGGGTTAGTTTATCCAATACTGACATCTCATATAGCTTGATTAACCATTCATCTTCTTTTGGCATTTCTGGCACCTTCCAATACTTTGCAAAAATAATTCTGGCCGTAGTCACCATATATAATATAATTCTCCAATATAGTTTTTCTGCCTGCTTTTCCACTCCAATCATCATATTCAATAAGTATAATTCTGCCCGCATTGGTATCTTTATCTCCAAACTCCTTTCTATCATCCTATGTACTTTCCCCCAGTATTTCCTTGCTTTCGGACATTGCCACCACATATGAAAAAAGGTACCTACTTCTTTTCCACATTTCCAACAAAGTTCATTCTTGGTCTTATACATTCTAGCAATTTTATATGGAGTCAAGTACCATCTATAAAACATCTTGTAATAGTTTTCTCTTAAATCATAACTTCTAGTAAATTGAATGTTTATTTTCCAAGTCTTTTCCCATTGCTCCAATGTAGGTGACTGACCTAAGTCTGCTGCCCATTTAATCATATTATCTTTTATCACCTCATCCTCCATCTCAACCTTAATTAACATTCTATACAATTTGGAGATTAGTTTTTCCTTTCCTTTTAATAGTATTAAATCCAATTCCGTTAGTGTTTTTTCGATGCCTTCCAATTTACTATCCTGTACAAATCTTTCTTTTAGTTGTCTATAAAGAAACCAATGACAAACCAACTCTTCCTCTTCTAACTCTTCTCTTGTCTTTATTATCCATTGGTCTCCTTTTAACTTCAAGATATCCTTATATCTTAACCAATTATCTTTACATAGATTTTCATTCCTATGAAAGGCTTCATGTGTTGAAGTCCATAATGGGATTTTCTTAGAGATCTTATTTCTACACTTCTGCCATGTTGCTAGTAAGTTTTTCCTAATAAAGTGGTGCTTAAAGTCTTTATTAACTGCCACTTTGTTATACATTAGATATGCGTGCCACCCATAACGATTATTAAATCCTTCTAATGTTAACAGTCTTTTATCTTCTAGTTTAATCCACTCTTGTATCCAGGCCAAATTGCACGCATAGTAATAAAGTTTCAAATTCGGCAGTTGTAATCCACCTCTATTTTTTGTTTCATGAAGTATTTTCCACCTTATCCTTGGCTTTTTCCCTTGCCAAATGTATTTTGAAATATCTTTGTTCCAATTCTTAAAAACCTCTTCTTTCTCTATGACTGGGAGTGTTTGAAACCAAAACATCACTTTCGGTAAGATGTTCATCTTTACCAATGAAATCCTTCCCAGCAATGATAATTTTAACTTATCCCATTGTTGTAGATCTTTTTTTATTTGACACCATCCTTTTGTATAGTTGTTTTTAAATAAACCTGCATTACTCCTTGTTATGATTACTCCCAGATATTTCACCTTCTTTTCAACTTTAAAGTTTGTAATGTCCATTAATTGTTTTTCTTCTTGTTGCGGTATATTTTTTGTTATCATGGCCGTCTTTTCTGAATTTATTTTGACCCCTGCTAATTTTCCAAATTCTTCCAACATTGTCATCATTCTTTTTATACTCTCTAAAGGGTTTTCCAGGCAAATTACAAGATCATCAGCAAAAGCTCTTATCTTATAATTACATTTTTGTAATTTGATCCCTTTAATCATATCCTCTTTCCTTATTTTCCTATTCAGGATTTCTAATACTGTAATGAAAAGTAACGGAGACAGGGGACACCCCTGCCTCGTGCCTTTCGTTATTTTGCATGCCTGTGTCTTTTCCCCATTCACTATTATTCTTGCCATTTGATCTTCATATATAGCCTGAATCCACTTTATATATTTTCCTCCTAAATTCATTTTTTTCAATACTTCTATCATAAAATCCCATTTTAAACTATCGAATGCCTGTTCAGCATCCAAAAAAATAAGGCATAATTTTTTGTGGTTCTGTTTTTCATAATATTCAATTATATCTAGGATTATCCTTATGTTGTTTCTCAAAAATCTATTCGGTAAAAATCCACACTGATCTTCATGAATCCACACTTTTAATATCTCCTTTAACCTATCTGCTAATATTGTCGAAAAAATCTTATAATCAGAATTCAATAATGAAATTGGTCTGTAATTTTTCAATTCCTTTGGATCCTTCCCTTCTTTGGGGATCAAACTTATATTTGCTTCTCCCCACGATTTTGGTTTCCTTCCTTTTTGAATCTCATTCATCAATAGATACAAAGGATCTATTAATTCTTCATTGAACATTTTATAATATGTTGCAGATAATCCATCAGGTCCCGCTGCTTTCCCCAATTTCATTTTTTGAATTGCCTTTAAGATCTCCTCTTTAGAGATTGGTTTATTTAACTCTTTTCTTTGTTCTTCTGATATCTGCGGTACCTCCTCCCCATTGAGATATTCCTTTATTTCCTCTCCTCTCTCTCTAGATATCTCCTGCTCTTGTTCTGAAAATACTCTCGAAAAGTATTCATAAAATGCCTTCTTTATTTTTCCCTGTTGTCTATATATTTTTTCCTCACTTCTTATTTCTGAAATTATTTTCTTCTCTCTTTCTTTTCTAATTCTATACGATAACCATTTACCTGGTTTATTCGCATTCTCAAAATACTTCTGTTGTTGGTATCTTAATTTCCTTTCTATTTCTGTTGTCACTTCTAATTTTAGCTGATGCTGTAAGATTTTAATCTCCTCTATTATTTTATTATCCTTAGGGTTCTTCTTCAATTCCTGTTCTTTTTTCTTGATCTCACCCTCAATCTTATCTTCCCTTTCCTTCCTTTTCCTCTTTAGCTCTACTTCCTTTTGTATGAAATATCCCCTGATCACTGCTTTACTTGCATCCCACACTGTATTCACCTCTGTTCCCTTATCTAGATTTTCCTCAAAGAAGAATTTTAATGTATCCTTTGCATCCTGAATAACCTTTTTATTTTTTAGCAGAAAGTCTTTTAATTTCCAAGAAAATTCTCTGTTGCCTTTTTGACATGTCAAAACTATTGGGCAGTGATCTGAGAGATATCTATTTTTTATTTCAATCTTTTTAACTTTTTTGATTATACTTTTTGATATGAAGATCATGTCAATTCTTGACCAAGTCTTATGACGGTCTGAGAAGCAGGTATACTCCTTCTCTAGACCATACTTAATTCTCCATGAGTCCACTATAGACAGGTTTTCTATCATTTCTAGGCAGACTTTTGGCAGTCTACCATGACTATTTTTCCCCTTTTTACTTGATGATCTATCAATATCTCCATCTACCACTCCATTCCAGTCACCCATAATAAGGAGCTCATCAAAATCAGTTTCCAAAATCTCTTTCCATAGCTTGTTATAAAATTTTGCTTTATTATCAATAGGAGCATATAATCCTACCAACAATATCCGACTATTCTCTATCTGGATTTCAACTCCTATATACTGCCCATCTACATCATTAAATATCTCCTTCGCCTCAAATTTCCTGTTCACATATATTATGACTCCTTTCTTCTTCTTTTCTGTTGTTGATGCAAAGCTTTGGCCCAGTTTATAATTTGTCAAATATTTTAGATCTTTATTTCGTATATGAATTTCTTGCAAACATGCTATATCTAACTTTTGTCTTTCCAAATAATGAAATATTTTTCTTCTTTTCTGTGGTGAATTTAGCCCTCGTACATTCCAAGATAAAATTCTTTCTAACATAATTTTAACCTATTCAATATCTGATATTTCTTTTCCCCCTCCTCCTACTCCTAAATCTCTTCTTGTTCCTTGTTATTACTATCTTTTATTTCTCTCAATAAATCACTTTTTTTCCCTACCTCTCCTTCCAAAGCTCCCTCTTCTTCTTCTTCTTCCTCCTCTTCCTCGTCTCCCACTTCCTCTTCTTCTGTATACTCTTCCTCCACCCCATTCTTATCCTTTCCTTCAGCCTTTTTTTCTTGGATTTTTGTTTTTGTTTTCCTTACTATTTCCACTACTTCCTTTCCTCGACCACTTCTTTCTCCCCTAAATTCTTCCTCCTCTTTTCTTCCTTCTTTATAATCTCTTTCCAATCTCTTCACAAATTCCTTAGCCTTTTCTATACTGTTTATTTTATACTTTTTGAACCTATATGTTACTGTAACTCCTTCCACTTTTTCCCATTTGTAACGTATTTCATATTTTCTTAATTCTTGTATCAAAAATTTGTAATCTTTCCTTTTCTTTAAAATATTTGCCGGTATGTCTTTATAAATTTTAATCTCTTTCTCCTCTATTTTCAGCACGTCTTCATAAGCTCTATTCAACACTATTTCTTTTACTCTTTCTCTTAAGAAATAAATTACTATGTCCCTTGGCACCCTATTCTTCCTGGCTACCCACGATTCAATTCGAAACATTTTATCAATTTCCAAATCAAGTTGCTCAGGGAGCCAACCTATGAACTTTGCTAATGCTGGGACTATCCTTGTATACAAATCCTCATTCTCCTGTTCCTCTATCCCTCTTATTTTTATACACTTTGATCTACTTTTCAATTCTAAGATATTCTCCTTAATTTGTTCTTGATATTTGTTTTCCTCCAATTCTTTAGATTTTATCTCTAAGGTATCCGTTCTTTGTTCAAGGCTCTGTATTCTTGTTTGTAATTGTGTTAAGGCTTTTGTATTTTCCTCTATCTTTTTACCTAAGTTTTCTAATTCCCTTTTGAAATCTGCCTTTATTTCTTCTCTTAATTCCTTTATCTGTACCTTTATATCCATTCTAATTTCTCTCCCCATCTTCTTCATCTCATCTAACAATATCATGCTCATATCAGGTGTTTTTGTCTGCAATTCTATTGATGGTCTTCTTTGACCCAATAGCGCTACATTTCTTCTTGTACCTGCTGCCATTTCTTCTAAGAGCTAAGCCGAAGGTATCAAGAGTGTGTAAAGAAAATAATTATAAGGAAGATAAGGAATATATATATATATATATATATGTATATATATGTATATATATATAATACATAAGCAAAAATCCTTTCTGGAGTATACTACAGTATCCACTAAGTACTTTAAATCAATTTTCACTGTTACAATATTTCAATGTTATGATATCCCTTACAACCTCGAATTCTCCACCTTGTGCTCAGTTCAACACCTATATGCTCATTCCATAAACATATAACACATAACAATACTGTCCAATCTGCCTCCCTTATTTTTCTTCTTCCTCTTCTTCTATTTCTTCTATTTCTATTCTTCTTTTCTTCCTCCTCTAGTTTTAGGTCCAAGTATTACAAGTATCACAATATCTCCAAATATCCACGCGGCAAAGTATTATAATGTTCCCACTTATCTACTCCTTCTCCGTCTCTTATGCACTCCGGTCCATTTATCCTCCACGTCGGCTGCCAAAAGAAACTATAGTCTCAGGTCACGGTGATCTCCTTCCAACTTCTTCTTCTTTCCCTTTTTTCCTCCAAATCAAAATCCCCACTTTTACTCACAAACCACTCAAATTTAGATTCTATATCTATCAACTATTACCACTTTTTTTTTTTAATTTTTAAATGGAGGTATCCGCGATTGGTAGGGGATCAAACTCAGTACACAATACACAGTTACATCAAACTTGCTTCCTACTCACACCCCCGCTCCTCAGCTTCCAAACGGAACGAATCGTCAGCTGCAAGCTTCCCTCCTCCAGACTCCAGACTCTACTTCACTGAAGCCTCCGCCTTTCCCTTCCAAGATTTATTGTTTTTTCCAGCAAAGATTCTATCTGTCGAGGACTCACTGCCAAACTTCTTCCTTTTTCCAGCTCCTTCTAATTCTAAGATTTATTTAAAAGTGGTGACGGCGGAGTTCCTGCTGCTTACAAGGCAGCGACGCTGCGGAGGCGTGGTAAGCTCCTCGACCGCCACAGCCTTTCCCCGGTACGCCGAGCGATGTTCTCTCCCCTTCTCCTTCTCCCTTTTCTGCGCACCTCAGGCTGGCAAAATACGGTCTTCACTGAGCCCCTCAGAACCCCTTCCCCAAGGGGTATTCGCTCCGCCCGTTCTTCCGAACTACGGATTCAACACCCCGCTGCGTGGACGTGTCAGAGCAGCATTCTCCTGACACGTCCGCTCACTCCGCCATCTTCACCGGAACTCCAAAACTGTTTCATTAAATGATCCTTCCCTAAGTTTTCTTTCTTCAAACCATTTTGCTGATTCTTTGGCACACTTGCCTGACAGTAGGTTCTGCTAAACTCAATAGGGCTTAATTCTACTTAGATAAGCACAGGAAAGCACTGTTTATCTCTGGGGTTGTCTAAACTGCAAAAGTACTCCTCACAGAATGCAAGGAGAAGATGATCTGTCCTAATGGCAATCCGTGTTGTTTTACCGTATTGTGAAAGGAGGGGGGTATAAAACCACAAAAACTCCATATGAGTTTTTAAAAGACAGCGAGTGGAATGCACATTCCCATTCATTGGGACAAGCGGTTCAATATGAATCACTTTCCCATATCAGAAGAAGTGCAAACCCGATTGGCCAGATGAGCGTGAGGGGTGCGGCTTGCTAACAGGGCAAGCACCCGGAGCAGCCATGTTGGATTTTCAGCTTAGCGAGCGAGCACTAAGGTGTTGTTTTTTCTCTTTTTTTGTAAAGGTGAAATATTGTTTAATTGCACCATGCAAATAAGTTCTTTTTTTAAAAAAAGGTTCAGTGGCAGCAGATTTTAAAAACATGATTAATTCACTAGCAGTCACCATCTTGACTAGAGGGCATGCAAAGTTTATGGGGGCTGTAAAATCATTAAGACAAGTCTGAGCTGCTGTGAATTGCTACTACTGTGCAGCAATCTTTTTTTCTTTTGGCCTTGTATAGACAACCCCTCTGACTGTTCTCCACCTCAAGTCACCACCACCTAAAGTAAATGTCAATATGGAAAACTTGTATCTGCTTACAAATAAGCATCAGGGCTGGGGCTGGGGGCTGGGCTGAAAAACATTCAGATGTTTAAAACATTAAAATCCAAACATGGTTTTCTTAACTGTTTATGTCTAATAACAGCATTCCATAGAACAGCTTTGTAACTATATTTTTTTTTTAACAAACCAGATTCAATCATTGCCCCCTTTTTTGGCATGGTATTTAACACCAGAACTTTTACATAAAATGAGCTGCTGCAGGAACTTTCCAACCATTCTGGAAAAATATGTGTTCTTCCTGTCAATATTCAATTAATGTCCGCAACCATGACAGCCCCTAGAGAGTGGCAATTTGAATTTTCTATTTCCTTAAATTTTAAAAGCAACTCGGAACAAGATTTTCTGGGAGACAAAATTCTCTTCCAGTTCTCTTTTGCCTCACTCCTGAAATATAATTGGATATCCGGTAAGCTGATTTTGACATGACTGAGAAATGGTGCTGGTCAATTTAATACAGCCCTAATGTACTTTTGAAAAACTAACGTATGATGTGACAAATTGGTCTTTGAATGCACCGATATCACACAAGTGATAAGCCAGTCTGATAAGAAAACAGACTGGCTACGGCTTCCTATCAAGTGTGTGTTCTATGGTAAACTCAAGTGTGTTGCAGTATAGTGTAATCAAACAATGCTGAGAATGAGAGATTCAGTCTTCTGAATCAAACTGAATTGGCCACTCTGCCTAGTCTTTCTTCTCTCTATGGTGAAAAACCTACATAATACACTCAGATTCACCTGAGCTGTGGAGTTAGCCTATAAATGTGAACAATAATAGAGCTTCTTAATTTTGTAGTAGATGTTTGAGTGAGGGAAATGGCAGCATTTTTCAAAACATTCCTGTTACAGATTATAAGCCACATGCAGTGCAATTGACGGTAGCCTTGATACAAACTAGTCATTGTGAACTAGCACCTTGTGAATTTTTTTAAAAGTCTAATAGCAATAATGAGAGCATGTTACCTTATTTACTCACAAGTCTATATAACTGAGGTCATGAATTATTCCCCACAAATTTTAATGAAGGTTAATCAGTCAGCATTTAGTGGTGATACACACACACACATGGCTGGTAGCTTACCTAAAAATTTTGGTCGGGCTTCCAGAGCTGTAAAGGCAAGCAAAAGAAAAGAAGCAATACATAGTAGCTTCATCATTCTGCTTCAAGGTGAAAAGATTCCAGGAAGAAATCTAGAAGATTTTCTGAATAAAAAGAGAACGTTTGATGAGATGCTGCAACATTTACACACATTTTCACATTTCAGCTTTCTGTTTTAATCTGTAAGAGGGCACATGACAAAGAACATTTCTGAAGATGTATGTTCTAGCTTACAACTTGAAATTTAGCAACCTGGATTGCCTACCTGCAAGTAGAAAAGTCCAGCACAATCCTAAGGATGTTTACACAGAAATAAAATCCATTGAGCTGAACAGGTTTTTATCTCTAGTTGATGTATTTGAGATTACGGATACCGGCAGTAGTAGTCTCTGGTGAGCTCCAGACTGAAAAGCACACGTTTCAAGATCCTTTAGAAAACATTGCAAAGCCCAATACTACAAGTTCCAAGTTACTGCACAAAGTACTCTTAATGAAAGGATACACCCCCCACCAATGTACTCTTAATGCAAGGATAAACCACACATACCAATTGTGGTTTAGCAAGGATACACCCCCCCACCCACATACACCAATTGTGGTCACCAATATAGCAATTGTGCTGCTATATTGTATTACAATTCCCCATCATGTAGCACAGTAAGAGAACAGTCTGGCTTTCAGACATGAAGTTGAGCTGGCAGCTGGACAAACCTTATTTCAACACATAAGGGGGAACAATTTATTGCATTCAGGAACTCTTTTTTAACCCTTGTTGTGCCAGGCCTCTCATTCCCAATTCTTCTTTGAAGGGTAGAAGAAGCCTGTGCAGAAAGTACCATCAAGGGGGAAGGAGCATAAGGACCTATAATCATTGTACTTCCCCTCTTCTACTGTCTTTCGATGCTTCTTGGCCTGCCCACCCAGCCTGGAATTTAGTACAGGCTTTGGCTTGTCACCTTTTGGAGACCAGGTAGAAATTTTGCTTCTCTCTTGGCCTTCATAAGGGGAAGATGTTTTGCCTACCTTCTGCTGATTTACCATAGTACTATGGGAAAACTGACTTTGGGTGGTGCTTTAGAGAGAGAGATTGGTGATACAATCTAAGTACGTTATGTTAAAAGTTATTTATTTATTTAAATTGACACTGGATTATAATAATTAGTATTTGGTCACTTTTCCCAATTAGTGTGGGAAAGTGAAATCTTGGGGCTCATCTAGATGCAGTGGTTTACTGCAAGCGGGTGCGCATTTTCGCCCATTCACAGCAAAGTTGATTTGTCTCCACCATTTCTGCACCTATTTGCATCCATTTGCATACATTCAAATTGAGCAGACGCACACGCTCATAAATAGCAATTGAGCAAAAATGTGCAGCAATGCAAATTCAGACCTCCACACGTCTGAAAATGCACATCTACGCCCATCTTCCTGAGAGTTTGGGGGGAAACCGTGAATCCTTTTACTGCACTGTTTATGGTGTTTTTAGCCTCCCTCCCTCCAAATACTGCAAATCCCCTTTGGATCTCATTCGGACAGATCATATTCTCTGCGAATTCTGTGAGGAGTATTTTCATCATCTAGACAAGCCATTGGTCAATAATCAGTGAACGCTCCCAGGTACCTTTTTGTGAAAGGGAGTTCCCCAGATTTCCCCATGGGACTTGGGGATAGGAAAGGGAACACACTTTGAAACTGGACTTGATTGGATTTCTCCTTTAGGGCCTGGAGTTTGAGGGGAAGGTCAGCATGTTCAGGCTTCTTAGAAATAGACTGATTAGCTTGCCTCTGGGGTCAGGAGTGGCTCGCCCTTGACCTGCTGGTGACAAGGTAAGATTACATCTGCTTCAGCACATACCACACTAAGCAGCTCTGCTTCAGATCAGAATTAAACTGTTAATAAAGTGGCCCTTAGTTTCGCCATACATTTTCTGTGTGTCTGTCTCTTTATTCTGAATGGAAAGGCAAATTACTATTGTTACTGTAAAATCCAGGGGTAGCATTAACATTAGCAATAGCAATACCACTTACATTTCTATACCGCTTTATAGTGCTAAACACTCTGTAAGCAGTTTACAATGTGTTAGCTAATTGCCCCCAACAAGTTGGATACTCATTTTGCCAACCTACAGAAGGATGGAAGGCTGAGTCAACCTACAGCCCTGCAGAACTGAACTCACAACGTTGTACCAGCATTTAACCACTGCACCACCAGGGCTCCATTAGGTAGCACTGTCATTTGGTAGAGTGCGGCAATTGCCCCAGACAACAAAGGCTGGAGGGAAGCAATGTGGCATTCTCTTAGCTATTCTCCTGTATTCCCCAAACATTACCCTCTTTCTGGAAGACAGAGTGTCACACAACCCGTACTGGGCCCTCAAAAGGGCTCTACTGTGGAGGATGGTATCTGATTGCCAGTGATGAAGAAAGATTCAACTGCCAATCCAAATGGCTTTTATATGAGAAATAGGGAGGAGGGCCATCTTGTTAGCATCTTGATGCACAAAATAGAGACAGGCCTGTCTACACTGCAGAAATACAGCAGTTAATTTTCTAATTTAGTCCTATATTGATTTTAACCAAAAAAACAACAACAACCCAACAACAACTGGTTTAAAAGCTGGTTTAAACAAAAAAGAAAAAAAAACACTACTCAATGAGGTTATTTTTTAAAAAACTATTTTTTCCCCAACCCTGGTCACGAGTGGTGGAGGCCTACCAAAATAAAGGCAACACAAGGATGGGAAGCCCAGCAGACTGTGGGTGTTATCTGATTTGGAACTTAGAGATTGAAATAATGAGAAAACCTCCAGAGACATCAAGTGGGAAAGATAAAAGAGAAGGGAAGGCCCCAGCTCTTTGAAAGATGCAAAAGTATTAAATGTAAGGCATGCAAGTCCTTGGGCCAAGAATCACATTCATCACAGCAGCATACCCTAAATCTCCTTTGATCAAATTCAGGGTCCATTTCTCAGCATTTTGGTAATCACAGAGTAAATTAATTGTTTTGCCCAGAAGCATATTCAGGGTGCTGGTTTCAGCTGCTAGATAAGAGCAAGTGCAGGATTTCTAAAGATGATAGATAGATAGATAGATAGATAGATAGACAGATAGACATACAAACAGGCAGACATTCCAAGGGCTAATGTAGATGTTATTTATTAATTTAGATCAGGTATGAGCCATGGACCTGCTCACAACATTTGAATTCTACAGTATCTGGATCCCACTGTGAGGAGGTAGAGCTATATATGACATTAAACAAAAAGTTCTAATCCACTTAGCACGGAAAACAGTCCATCTTAGTAGGGAGAACTATACTTTCTTCACAACAATTTTTGAGATCTGGATGCTGGGAAAACATGATTTCACATCAGCAGAAGCAGGGAACACATGAAAATATCCAAATATTCCATAGCATTAGTAACAACTGCAATTTGCTTGAATTGTATGTATTGAACTGCTTTGAATCCAATTTGCTTTGAATTGTATGTATTAAACTGTATTCAACTGAATTGTGTTGCACTGTATTGTATACTGTGATGTTGTATCCCACCCCGATCCTGAGGGGAGAGGCGGGAAATAAATAACTAAGTATTATTGTATAAGTATTATCTGTGATAGGAGTAACTAATTGTTCGGAGAGATCCAAATGTTCATTGGCATTAACAAAACAATAATTTCCCCTAAAACAGAGATTGAAACTGATTGGACAACCTTTTCTATGCTGCACATGCTCAGAATTCGAAGGAAATGCAAGGCTGTGATGCATCCACCAGGGGGTGCTGTAATGCAAACAGTTCCACCTGTTTAACTTTTATAGGGATGGATGAGAAAACTGTCCTGTTCACATTTTCACACAAATTAATCATATTTGCACCACCTTAGTCAATAAGTGAACTGAAACAGATTTGACTTGGAAATTTTAATTTTTCCAAATGTGATACACTTCTTCACCCAAAAGAAAGGTATAAATAATCCACAGACTAGGGAAAACTGCACACATTGTTGTGCACTGTAGTGAAATTTACATCCCAAAATGCATTTCAGTATGGAAAAGAGCATACAGAAATGTGTATATTGGGAAAACATGTATACAAAGGTATGTACTTTGGAAGAAACACGCAAAGATGTGGGTAATGATGCATGTGAATTTTTCTGTAAACTTTAGGGAGAAAATTCTATGCTTTGATGCAACTGGGCCAAAAATGAATTTATGGTCAACAAATGAGAAATTGAGCAGAACAGTCTCCCATCCCTAATTTCCTAGCTGTTTCTGTGGAGGACCTGTCAATGGAGAAAAGGGATGTTAGCAGTTGAGATATATATATCCTTTTCATCACCAGAGTTAAAACTTGTAAGAGCATGGGAAATAAGCAAGATGAACTTGAACTCCTAGCACTACAAAACAAATATGATGTAATAGGCATTACTGAAACCTGGTGGGATGAGTCACATGATTGGAATGTAGGAATAGAGGGGTATAACCTTTATAAGAGAAATAGGCCAAACAGGAAAGGAGGAGGAATAGCATTATATGTCAGGAATATTTATACCACTGAAGAGATCCATGACATCAATACTGGAAACCAGGTTGAGAGCATCTGGATAAAAATTAAAGGGGAGGGAAACAACAGGGATGTTATTATGGGACTCTACTACAGACCCCCAAGTCAGACGGAGGAATTGGATGATGCCTTTCAAGAACAGATGACCACACACGCAGAAAGAAGAGATGTAGTAGTGATGGGTGACTTCAACTATCCTGATATTTGCTGGAAATCTAATTCAACCAAAACTTCAAGGTCTAGCAAATTCCTTACTTGCCTGGAAGACAATTTCATGGTCCAAAAGGTGGAAGAGGCAACAAGGGGGTCAGCTATTTTAGATCTGATCCTAACCAATAGGGATGACCTGGTTAATGGGGTGCAAGTGGTGGGATCCTTAGGTGAGAGTGATCATGTTCTCCTGGAGTTTATTATACAATGGAAAGGTGAAGCCAGGCATAGTCAGGCACGCATTCTCGACTTTAGGAGAGCTGATTTCAATAAACTCAGGGAAATACTGGGGGTGATCCCATGGTCAGGAATACTAAAAGAGAAGAGACCTCAAGGCGGATGGGACTTTCTCAAAAGGGAGATACTGAAGGCACAATTTCAAACAGTACCATTGAGGAAGAAAAATGGGAGGTGTCTCAAGAAACCAGGATGGATGACTAAAGAACTTTCAACGGAGCTAAGTTTTAAGTGGAACATGTATAGGAAATGGAAAAAGGGGGGAATCTTCAAAGAAGAATTCAAACAGATAGTGAACATGTGTAGGAGTAAAGTCAGAAAAACTAAAGTGTAGAATGAGCTCAGGCTTGCTAGAGAGGTTAAGAACAATAAAAAGGGGGGTTTTGGGGTATGTCCACAGCAAAAGGAGGAGGAAGGAAATGGTAGGGCCACTATGCGGAGAAGATGGCAAAATGCTAACAGGGGACAGAGAAAAGGCAAAATTACTCAACACCTTCTTTGCCTCAGTGTTTTCAGAAAAGGAAAAGGGTGACCAACCTGAGGATAAAGGAACAGAGGACACAATAGGGGAAATCCAGCACAGAATAAGCAAAGAGGTAGTACAGGAATACCTTCTTAATCTAAATGAATTTAAATCTCTAGGACCAGATGAACTACATCCAAGAGTATTAAAAGAGCTGTCAAATGTAATCTCAGAGCCATTGGCAATAATCTTTGAGAACTCTTGGAGAACAAAGTCCCAGCAAACTGGAGGAGGGCAAACGTTTTCCCCATTTTCAAAAAGGGGAAAAAGGAGGATCCCAACAATTATCGTCCAGTTAGTCTGACATCAATACCAGGGAAGATTCTAGAGCAGATCATTAAACAGAGAGTCTGTGAACATTTAGAAGGCAATGCCATAATCACAAAAAGTCAACATGGGTTTCAGAGAAACAAGTCATGCCAGACTAATCTAATCTCTTTTTTTGATAAAATTACCAGCTTGGTAGATGAAGGGCACGCTGTGGATATCGCATACCTTGATTTCAGTAAGGCCTTTGACAAGGTTCCACATGACATTCTAGCAAACAAGCTTGTAAAATGTGGGCTAGGCAAGTTCACTGTTCAATGGATTTGTAATTGGTTGACCGGTCAAACCCAAAGGGTGCTCAGCAGTGGCTCCTCTTCGTCTTGGAAAGATGTGACCAGTGGGGTGCCACAAGGTTCTGTCCTGGGCCCAGTGCTGTTCAGCATCTTTATACAATGACTTGGATGAGGGAATAGAGGGCATACTTACCAAATTTGCAGATGACACCAAATTAGGAGGAGTAGCTAATACCCTAGACGACAGGGTCAAAATTCAAATTCAAAATGACCTGGATAGACTGGAGAGCTGGGCCAAAGCTAACAAAATGAAATTCAATACGGAGAAATGTAAGGTACTGCACTTAGGGCGAAAAAATGAAATGCACAGATATAGGATGGGGGACACCTGGCTGAATGAGACTACGTGCGAAAGGGATCTAGGAGTCCTAGTAGACCACAAGTTGAACATGAGTCAACAGTGTGATACGGCAGCTAAAAAGGCAAATGTGATTTTGGGCTGCATCAATAGAAGTATAGTGTCTAGATCAAGGGAAGTAATAGTGCTGCTCTATTCTGCCTTGGTCAGACCTCACCTGGAATACTGTGTCCAGTTCTGGGCACCACAATTCAAAAAGGATATTGACAAATTGGAGCGTGTCCAGAGAAGGGCAACTAAAATGGTGAAAGGTCTGGAAACGATGCCTTATGAGGAGAGACTTAGGGAGCTGGGTTTGTTTAGCCTGGAAAAAAGATGGTTAAGAGGCGATATGATAGCCCTGTTTAAGTATTTGAAGGGGTGTCACGTTGAGGATGGAGCAGACTTGTTTTCTGCTGCTCCAGAGACTGGAACATGGAGCAATGGATGCAAGCTCCAGGAACAGAGATTCCACCTCAACATTAGGAGGAACTTTTTGACAGTAAGAGCTGTTCGGCAGTGGAACACACTCCCTCAGAGCGTGGTGGGGTCTCCTTCTTTGGAGGTCTTTAAACAGAGGCTGGATGGCCATCTGTCGGGGATGCTTTGA
This sequence comes from Gambelia wislizenii, assembly GCA_030847615.1. NCBI lineage: Eukaryota > Metazoa > Chordata > Lepidosauria > Squamata > Crotaphytidae > Gambelia > Gambelia wislizenii. The sequence continues at coordinate 38,266,006 of JAUMIR010000004.1, forward strand.
TCGTGATTTCCTGCGTGGCAGGGGGTTGGACTGGATGGCCCTTGTGGTCTCTTCCAACTCTGCAGTTCCATGATTCTAAGTAAACTAGTGGAAAAAAGCAGTAATGCAAGGGAAAACAATAGAGATTCACCTGTTAATTTTCATTAGGTTTAGTTTGGTTTCATTTGGTAGCTTTTTTGCTTATTTATAAAGGATTTTCAATGTTGTGTTTTACGTTTGCATATTATATTATTTTAGGATGTATTTTGTGAGTCATCCAGAGGCATTCACATATAAGGTGTTATTAAAATCTAATAATCAAACTAATCAATTAATTAAGCAAGCTTTAGTAGTGATAAAGGACATCTGAGCCAATACAAGGCAAACAGTTCTCGCTATGAGTAATTACATTAAAGTCTTGCACATAAAGATTTGCAGCCTCCCAGTTAGAAGATATGAATTCAAGGAATGCTTGAGTGTACATCACTTTCACTTCATAAATTAAGCAGACATGCTGTAATTCAAATAGAACAACAATGGTCGGCCACTTGAGGCCCTCCATATCTACAGACAAGCAAGCTATTAGCCAAAGATGGGCAACAATTGGGTGTTAGGGAGCCACACTGACCACCACCAGTGGTCAGTGCTTTTCAGGCAGCAGTGGTGGTGGCTTCCCTGGGCTTTGGGTTCCCCCCACGTAGCTGGGGAGGGGGAGCCATTTAAACACCCCTCCACAGAGAACAAACGCCCAGCTAACCAGGGCACTGCCCTCAAAGCCATTGTTCTCTGTGGAAGAGTGGAAATTGGATGGACGAACAAACCTCTGTTGGCTTTGCAGCCAGTAAGCTTAGCTTGTCCTTCGGATTTCCACCCTGTCATGATGGCCTGGCCTGCCCATTGTGGGAGTTCATCTCAACAACCTACATTTTACAACATTGGAAACTTCCACTCCTAATTTGGAAATGGGAAGTGGGTGGGAGAACCTCATTCAATAAACATGACATCACATCACTTGATTAAGATAGACACTCTGATTGGGAAAAGGCAGAGCCAATCAGAGATCACCACAAAAGACTTTAAAAGTTCTAATTTTTCCTTTGTGTGGTTGGAGCACATGGCCTAGCTCGGAGCACATGGCCACATGGCCTAGGGCCTCATGGCTGAGGACATAGCAGAGAGACCACAGAATGGAACAAAGCCATGGAGTAATCAACAAGATACCAAACTGTGATAACAAAAGGTTGGGGGGAGCCAATCTTGCTCAAAGGCCTACAAGGATCCAAAAGGACTCTGAATTACATCACAGAGACTGTAAGTTACCTTTGCATTTAGTAGTTTAGGGAAATGTTTAGTTACTTTGCGTTAGATTATGATTTATTTTGTTAAGTGCTCTGAATGAATGTATAATCTGTATAAGCCTTAAATTGAACCTGGGCATGTTTTGCCTTCCCAAGTAGCATAAACTCCTGGAATTGAATAAAGCTTTCTGTTATTCTCTAACCTGCCCGAATCGCCTGCTTCTGGTCAGCTATCCAAACCTTCTCTAGATTAGAGAAAGGGGTTATTATTGTTTCTTTAACCTAACCTGTCTAGTTCTCACTGCCTAGATGTGGAAAGGGGTAAAGTCAGTGAGTGGTGGTGGCTACTCTTATAGAAGGGATTTCTAGACTAGAAAACCCTTGTGATTATGTTTTTCAGGTTGCACAAATAAGCTGGAAACCTTCCCTTCCTGCTGGAAGAGAAGGGCCAGCTTATGATACACCCCTTCAAAGACAACAAACACCCAGCAAACTCAGGCGCTGCCTGCAAACTGGGGTTCAGTGTGATCGGGGCAGGAAAGGCAAGCCAGAAAACGGCTGTGTTCAGGGCAAAACTGCCAAACGTGGCCATTCTTCTGCCTTGGCCTCCCCCCCCCCACTGGATTGAACCCCAAGGAACAGCCGTGTTTCATAGAATCATAGAATCATAGAGTTGGAAGAGACCTCAAGGGCCATTTAGTCCAACCCACTGCCATGCAGGAATACACAGTCAAATCATTCCCAACAGATGTCCATCCAGCCTCTGTTTAAAAACCTCCAAAGAAGGAGACTCCATCACACTCCCAGGCAGTGCATTCCAATACTGAACAGCTCTTACTGTCAGGAAGTTCTTCCTAATGTTTAGGTGGAATCTCTTTTCCTGTAGTCCATTGCTCTGTGTCCTAATCTCTGGAGCGGCAGAAAAGAAGCTTGCCCCTTGGCGGCTTTGACCTGAACACAGCCGTTCCTCAAGGTACAATCCTGCTGGGGGGGAGCCAAGCCCATAGAACGGCCATGTTCAGGGCAAAGCCACCAAACATGGCTGCTCTTCTGGCTTGGCCTCCCCCCGCAACTGGATTGAACCCCGCGAATGGCTGCATTCAGCAGCTTTGCCCTGAACACAGCTGTTCCTCAGGGTTCAATCCGTTTGGGGGGGGAGGCCAAGCCTGAGGAATGCTATGCATTCAGGGCAAAGCACGGCATTCCTCAGGCTTGGCCTCCCCCACCAAAAAAACAGAATGCCACCATACCTCCAGGGCCTCTGCCATTGTGTCCGCCATGCCTCCACCACCACCATACCCCCAGGGCCTCTGCTGCCACCATGCCCTTGCCACTGAGCACCTGCAGGCTTTGCAGCTCAGCAGCTTTGTGGCAAATGCAGGGCTTTCCCCAGGCTTGGCTCCATCCCCCCCAAACGTGTATCCTGTGGGGGGGAAGCTGACAGATTTCCACGAATATACAAAACCGCGAAAGTCAACGCTATGAATGTGAAGGGACAACTGTCGCTTTTAGGTCTCTTTCTAGAAGGAACCCCAAAAGATGGAGAAATGGACAGCACTTGTCCACCGTGCTATCGACTATGGACATACTTGAATCTATTCTACAGATTTCATCCACTACCCATAAAACAGATTAATAAAACATTACTAACTTTACTTTTCACTGTGGATTCCTGCACTCAACGGGGGGGGAAGGCTGGGCTAAGTGGATCTAATGATGCCTTCCAGCTCTACAATTCTATGATGCCATGAACTAATTATTTTACACACTGACACATTATTCTGCTTCCTCATTTCTGAGAATTAGCATTTAATTCCTGCTGTTAATCTACAGGCTCTTTTTGTACACGCACAATATACTCTGTGTCAGCAATCTCCTCCACCTCCTCTCTCCATGCCAGAAATTTCTCCTTGTTCATGTTTATTCAAAATTTCTGGCACAAATTTGCTTCTGAGCCAAAAACACCAACAACAGCAAAAACCACCCTAAGCCCCAAACACCTTAATTCATACAATTTCAGCTAGGAAAAAAAAATCAGTTATTTCTTCCCCCCCCCCCTCACTGAGTAGGAACTAAACACTGGCTGAGGGCTGTTGGGTGATCCCAGTTCCTTTTGAGAAGTAAACCATTCTAGCCAATAGGGCTTAAATATGTGAATATCTGCAAAAGAGAAAATACAGTGAAAGGCAAAGCAATGAGAGGTATCACACCTGAATTTATAATACAATTTCACTCAGGCAAACTGGTTTTTTTTTTCCAAAGAAAAACATATTACCACTGTAAATTAAAATAAAACAAATGAGTTACTTTTGGAAATCAACCGTCACAAGGACACTACATTTGTATGTACAAAACATGAGAAGGGTGGGGGGAACTGACAATGTTACTTACATCCTTTATCTGATCCTGCCTATCAGTACATCCACAGAAATGTAGGAGGAGCCTTGACCTGGGGCACATCTAAATGGTGAAAATACCCCCTCATGGAATTTGCTGGGAATCCTACCTGTCTAAATAGGATCCAGCGCTACACACTATTCGGAAGGAGGGGGTCCAAAACAGCAAAAACAATGCAGTAAAAGCCTTCACAAATTTCCCTGTACTTTTTCAAAAACCACAAGGGGTGAGTGCATTCCTGCTCATTTGGACTATCAAACAGCAGGAAATTTGAAGGGAAGAACAAAGCTGATTGGCTTGGCGAGAGCAGCAGCAGGGCTTGCTAGCAAGGCTAGCGCCCGCTGCCACCATACTGAATTTTCGCCTTAGCGATCACTCGCTAAGGTGATAAAACAGGATCAATATTTTCTCTTTTGCTTTCCTATAAAATTAGAGAATCACTCTATCATACCAGCGTACCTTGGGATGATTTTTTTTAAAATAGCGGTGGTGAAGAACTAACAAGTATATCACTCGTGGCTGCTGTCAGGGAGGTGAGGCTTATGGGGGCTTCTGAGGCCAGAAAAACCATTTGGACATGTTGCTGCTGCTGTGAGATGCCAATACTACAAGCTACTTTGGATTTCCACCACCCCCTTCATGTAGATGGGCCCTTGGTTGTTGGTGTTGTGTGCCTTCAAGTAATTTCCGACTTATGGTGACCCAAAGGCAACCCTGTCATGGGATTTTCTTGGCAAGATTTGATCAGAGGGGATTTGCCTTTGCCTTCCTCCAAGGCTGAGAGAATGTGACTTACCCAAAGTCACCTACTGGGTTTCCATGGCTGAGTGGGGACTGAACCCTAGTCTGCCAGAGTCCTGATCCACATTCACACCACTATATTGCACTGACCTTTGACTTGGTAACGAAAGGAGAAATAAAACAGGGACCCATAAGACAATCCCATCCATTATTACTTGGAAATTGTTCTCTGTTATTTTACTTAGTCTTATTTTATCTATTAGCACCTCCAGATGGAACAAATGTGTTAGGAGGTTGTGGCATTTGTTGCTGTAGTTCTAGTTTTTTTAAAAAAACAGCAACACATATACACAAACACATACCCACAACCACCCAAACAGTGTTTCTGTTGTCCTAGACTATTTTCTGGCAATTCCCAGCACCAGCTGCAACCTTTTATTCCCATCCTCAAGTGGATTATTATTTATTTCCAAGACACATCAAAACAAAAAGGTATCCTTCTCTTCTTCTCCTTTCTCTCTTTAAAAAATAGAGTTACAATGCATCAGTGAAATGGCACTTTTACAGTCTAGGACTATGAATCTTAAGAATTATTTTAACAATTCAGAAAGGGGGGAAATTGCCCTTTAATTTATAAGACTACTTCATCAAAGCACATGCCAGTTTTAAAAAGAGCCCTAATACTGATAATACAGATCTAGGAAATCACTAGAAACATAATAATAATAAATAAAATAATAAAATTTATTTATACCCCGCCCTTCTGTTAAAACAATCGGGGCGGCTTACAAAAATTAATCAGGGCGGCTTACAAAAATTACATGGTACTGAACCCTATCACCACAACAGGTTCAGCACCTTGGATAGTTTCATTCAAGTTCAGACTAAAACCCAGAGTGATTCACTGCTCCCCCACCCCATCATTGAAACCACCAGCTGATACTGCCAGGGATGGGAACATGTTGCTGAACTGCAAGCCCCATCATGCCTCAGTACTGACTGTGTTGGCTATGACTGGTGGGAAATTACAGTCAAACAACATCTGCAGAGACACAACTCTCCATTCCTACTTTATGTTATAAATGCCCTATAAGGAGCAGCTTAGGGAGCTGGGCATGTTTAGCCTGGAGAAGGTTAAGAGGTGAAATGATAGCTATGTTTAAATAGCTGAAGGGATGTTATACAGAGGATGGAGCAAGTTTGTTTTCTGCTAGTCCAGAGACTATGCCACGGAGCAATGGGTTCAAACTACAGGAAAAGAGATTCCACCTAAACATTAGGAAGAACTTCCTGACAGTAAGAGCTGTTCGGTAGTGGAATGCGCTGCCTCAGAGTGTGGTGGAGTCTCCTTCTTTGGAGGTTTTTTAACAGAGGCTGGATGGCCATCTGTTGGGAATGATTTGATTGTGTGTTCCTGCATGGCAGGGGGTTGGACTAGATGGCTATTGTGGTCTCTTCCAATTCTACAATACTATGATTCTACCCACCTAAAGGACTCATCGTTTTGCACTGTCTGTGGAAGAGATGCATAATCAGAAAAACAAAAGCACTTGGTAATTGATATATCTTTTAGGAATTATCATTAACATTACAAAACAAAGTGGTGGTTTCCAAGCCACATTAATTGCAAGCCACATTAAAGCACATTCACATCTGCTTTATTTATGTGCAGTAGACAGAGCCAAATAAAAGCATGATAAGCTTCCCCTATGGACTTTGTCATCAGGGAAGCTGCTATGCAAGCACACTGAAAAGCATGTTGTCTAGCCCCCAGTGGCACACATCTATTGTCGCATAGCATCTGAAGCAGGTCCCATAAGCCTGATCCCATATACTTTTGGAATAGAGTGATGGACCACAGGAGCAAGCTGAAAAGGTAGGTCAGTTACATCTTGGCTTTGCACATTATTTCTTTCACAACACAGTTAAAAAAATTAAGCTCTACTAACACAGAAGAGTTGGCTGCTTTGATATACAGTAGTATTTTCTCCCTCTGAAATCTGTTTTGTTTCTATCATTCTTTATTTTTTCTTCTTCTTTGGGAAAAGCAATGAAGACCACAAAAATAGTTTTGGGCAGCTGTGCCATGCATAACATTTCTACGAAGTCTATGATGTCCAAACCCTCAGCTCAATGGAAGTCTGGAAGACAGCCTGGTTTTGTCTGTTTCCAGATTATTTCAAAGTCCAGCTAAGGAAAAAAAAAAAACTTGAACCAAAAAAAAAAGGGGGGTGGACAAAAAGAGGGAAAAAATAGTCTACTTTACTTTTTAAAAGGAAAGAAAACAGCCTGCTTTGGGGTAAGCAAGTCACTCAGCAAAAGAGGAATTTCACAATAATGATGCTGATCTATCATACAGGATTGGAGAATGAATTATTGAAAAGATATATAAGAAATAGTCTGGACATTCAGAAGCACCACACACATGCTCCATAATATTATTATGCGCACATTAAAATGTGTGACCAAAATCCTACACGATCTTTTCACTCAACATAAATCTACATGCATTTAAGGGCTTGTCTATATAAGAGGAAAAAATGTGGATTGATGAGCAGTAACGCCAATTCGAAGCAGCTTTGATTTTTTTTAATGTTGTTGTTTTTAAAGATCGCAGGCATGCAAAGGTATCTGCTTTTGCTGTTCCAACAAACATGTTTGTGAATCAAGATAGCGGGAGCAAGTAAATTACTTGTGTTTTTATTCTCACCAGTTGCCACCACCAAACAGTATTCCCCCCCCCCCACTCTGGCTTTTCTTCGCAAACAAAGATTCAGGAAGGACTCATCCCGCGCTTTCTGCAAGCGTGCTGATGACTAAAAAGGCCAATCCGAGATTTACAAGTCCGGTTGCAGAAAGCACAGCAGAGGGTCTCCTTGGGTGATGTTTCTGAGTTGTGATTCTTTCTGCATGGTCGTTTCTCTTCAAGACTTGTTCGGCGTGAGTTCTCAAATAAAGCTGTAGCATTGTGGATAGTGCGTCTCTATGCCTCCTGATGTGAGGCCAGGGCGGACCATTGTTGGTGATCAATTTGGCCAAGCCTGAGATGTTGTTTCAGGGAATCCTTGTATCGCTTTTTTGGAGTGCCTCTCTTACACTGACCCATGGGGAGTTCACCGTAGAGTACTATTTTTGGGAGGTGATGGTCCTCCCAATAGAGTACTATTTTTAGGAGGCAATGGTATTTGCCTTTTCCACCTCTAAAAGCATATCTAAGGTGCTTAAAGTGCGATATTCTGCCTAAATAAATGGGGGGAGGCTGTTTTGTTGCATCAGAGCATGATCACTAAGGCGAAACTCCAACATGGCAGTTTCTGGGCACTTGCCTTGTTAGCAAGCTCCTCCCCTTGTGCATGCCTGACCAATCAGATTTCCACTTCCATTCTTATCAGGAATACAAATGAATGCAAATCAGATTGTCCCAATGAGCTTTTTAAAAAATTCAGGAAAAGCTGCAAAGGCTTTTCCTGCGGAGTTTTAGGTGGATTTGGCTTCTCTCCTTCTGAATACGGCAGATTGACAACTTGTATCCTCCTTGAATTCTATGAGGAGTATTTTCTCCATTTAGACAACCCCTTAGTAGAATCTTAGTAATCTGGTTAATCAATTGCAAAGATCCATAACGGGACACCAGCAAGAGTGTTTGATGTGCATCGGGGGTGCCCAGTGTGGCCTGATGCAGCTCAAGAATCATAGTGCATCAGTTCCAATTTGCTTCAGTCCCATTGCGCACCAGTCTGTATGCTTATTCTGCTATGTAGTCACATTAACAGCAACTCTCTCTGGATATGGACATTGCACATCTTTGCAATTCTATTTCTCGCAGACTCAAGTCCACTTAGGAGCATGCAATGCCCCAACAGGATTCCGGCCTATTATTTAAATAGTATTATGTGACTAAGGACCATATGTGTGAAAGACCACATGTGATTGCCCAGATTATATGATCTTCGGGAGGGACCTCTCTTTCATTCCTCTGCCATTCAAGGTATGTCTGGTGAGAATGCAAGAGAGGGCCTTCTCACTAACTGCTCTCAGACTCTGGAACTCCCTCTCAAGAAAGAGTAAGTTGGTTACCTGCTTGTTGTACTTCTGCCAGCAGACAAAAACATTTTTGTTCATGCAGACGTTGGGCTTCTAATCTATTTTGCTGCTCAAGAAGGTCCAACTAGTTAGATGTTAGCATCTTTTATTGTCGTGTTTTTTATTTATATTACATTTTTGCTCTTAAGTTGTATTTTAGCATTGCTAGTCACCTTGAGTGTCTTTTTGGTGGAAACATGGGGAATATATTCAAACAATCAATAATAATCTGTCTCTTGAAAACATGCATACATGCGTATTTCAGCAGCAAATTCTTGCCATTGCTAGTGCACACCTTCCAACTGTCCTGGGACAGTACCAGTTAATCCTCTGTCATCCGACTTTTTCAGATGCTTTTAAAATGTCCCAGTTTCTCTCTCCTTCTTCCATCCCCCCTTGTCCTCAGCTTACTTCAATCACTGCAGATTGAGTTCAAAGTGCAAAAGTAGTTTGCTCTTGACTAACTCAGCAGGGGGGTAGAGGGGTTGGAATGTTGTCTTTCCCACTACACAAAGGCAAAAACAAACTGCGAAAGTCTCTCCTAGCTTGTGTAATTCTTCTTCATAAGTAACATTTGTCATTTTGATCACACGCTGATGCTGCTCGGCCACACATGTCCCAGCTTTCACCTGTGAAATGTTGGCTGGTATGGTGTTGCCAGATCAGAAACATCACAGGACCCCAGATTTCAGGGCCCAAGCCCTGAGACCTAGGGATGGTTCCTGGTAAAGTCTGAGAGGGAGAGAAGGAAGGAAAAAATGGGCCAGGTAGACCTGCATGGGTATTCCTGCATGGCAGGGGGTTGGGCTAGATGGTCCTTGTAGTCTTTTCCAACTCTATGATCCTATGATTATATGACCCCTTGTTAAGTCTACAGCAGACATTCCAAAGCAATGTGCAACAAGACACATTTTGTTTGTGTGCAGGCACTTCTCTCACCCCAAGATGTGTGTAGTGCCTTTCTCCATCTGTATTCAGTATGGCAGCTGTTAGCTTGATGTGTATGGGAGGTGTATGGGAATCCAGCAACAGGAAAACAGCTGGGGAAAGGACGTGCAAATATTGAACAGCATTGAAAATTTAGCATCCAACCCTGAGACCTTGAAGATTAAAAAAAAGAAAGAGGGAAAAAAATAATCTTTGCACCAAAGCTACAAGAATGCTGATGGGCCTTTCAAAGCAAAGACCTTCACAGCCTATATAGAAGATAAGGATATTTGTGTTCAGATGGAACCAGTCAGGAGATAAGCCTCTCACTGGAAAGATGGCTTAGAATTTCTCATGCAAAGGTGCAAGCAAGGGGAGGGGACAGGAACTGCAGACTCACCAGCCAAAACACTTATCTAGAGCAGCACATTCCTGGAAGGGCATAAAAAGTACCAAGGAGAAAACCAGAGAATGAATGGAGGTTGCAGGTGATATATTTCAGTCCCCAGAAGGATGGCATGCTGGAAAAAGGAGGCCCTGATCACATAATGGAGCCAGGTAAGCCAGCATGACACCTAACTGGAGTTCTGGCTTGCTTACTCTTTGCCCTGCCCTTTAATGCTTTGCCCGTTCCCTTTTCATGCTGTCTGTCTGGACTACTGGCCAAGTACTGAGTTTCAGGAAAAGCAGATGCTTTGGGTTTCAGTGTGGCCTGCCGGGTAATTCTTTCTTTCTTTACTTGGCTAGCAATTAATAGAAGTGCTTCCAATATTCCATTTGAGACACACATGAGCAAGCCAGAGACCTGAACTCATTGTCTGCAACAGAGTTGTACAGAACAGCTTACAAAGTAAGGCCGCTGAACACGTCACAGCACACCATGGGAAGCAGACACAGGGCTACACTGCAGCCATGGCTGTGGGGTATGAGGGATGCACAAATGAAAGTTGTTTCTTGGCTGTCGCAACATCATGGCAGACAGGAAAACAGGCTTTTTACAATCAAATGAAAGCAAAATTAAGCTTGGCATTAGCCACATAAACTACAGTTGTCCCTCTGTATCCACGGATTTGGTATCCATGGATTTAAGTATTCATGGCTTTAAAATATTCTTTAAAAAATAATCCAAAAGGCAAAGCTTGATTTTGCCATCTTATATGAGGGACACCATTTTGCTATGTCACTGCATATAATGGGACTTGAGTATTCACGGATTGTGGTATACACGGGGGATCCTGGAACCAAATCCCAGCGAATATGAAGGGACAACTGTATTTGCTTCTATTCTGGTCACAGTACTAGGGTGCTTAGAGTGGCAAATACAGTGCGGTCTGTACCCTTCTGCCTTTCATCCTCTCCAAACCCTTTGAGGCAGGTTAGGCTGACAGAGTGATTCAGGATTCACTGAGCTCCACAAGGAGGTGCATCTGAAACCAGGTCTTCCTGATCCAAGACCAATACCCAGTATTACACTGCCTTTCAAATGCAGAATCCCTATCTACCCTGCTCAGAAATACATAGACTGTTTTTAAGCTGGACTACATATCATGCTAAGCAGGATATGGTGTGGTCAGTACTTGGAAGGGAGACTGCCAGGGAATACCAGGTGCTGTGGGTTATGTTCAGAGGGAGACAATGGCAAACCATCTCTGAGTATTCCTTGCCTAAGAAAGCCCTATGATGTTCATGGAGTTACCACATATCAACAGGCATATACCTTAACTTATAAACCATGCACATAATGTGGCAAGATCCCACAGTCTTGCACCACCACAGCATACATAGAAATTTTGCATGGCAAAAATGACAAAGCTTACCCTCATGTAGTCATTCAGAATGGGCATCACACATTACAACTTTCTTAGAGGATACAAAAAGTATTGCCCCTGCTCTTCATGCACACTGGTGGACTTTTTGTGGTTGCCACTCCCCCCCCACACACACACATATAAATAAACAATGCTGTAGAACAACCCTGCATCTGAAGCATTGGGAGAAGCAATAAAATGTTAGACAGGCCACCAGAGAATAAGTGCTAGTATTGTACGATTTTAAAATATTAAGGAGCTGTCACTGCTAAGAGTAACCAATGCTAAGGGTGGTAGTTTCCAAGACACAGCTGTGTTAGTCTGGATATGCAAAGGGATCTTATAGCACCTTCGAGACTGAGAGAAAGAACTCTGTAGCATAAGCTTTCATAGACTGGATCTTGCATCTCATAAAGTAGATCCAAAGGTGCTACAAGATCCCTTTGCATACCGATAATTCAGCTACAAAATTTGTGGACTGTTTGAGTGAAGTCATTCTCTGTATACATGATCAGTGTAGAGCTTGGACATGTTACCTTTTTAGACTACCACTCCCTGAATTCCCCAGCCAACCAGGAACTGTTAAGAAGTTAAACTTCTCATGATGACTAAATATGTGTGCAGAGAGTACAGCTACACACACACAAAGGCTGCTACATAATCAGGCATCTCCGCTGCATCAAAACTTATAGAATCATAGAATTGTAGAGTTGGAAGAGACCATGAGGGCCATCCAGTCCAACCCCCTGCCACGCGGGAAATCATGATCAAAGCATCCCCGACAGATGGCCATCCAGCCTCTCTTTAAAGACCTCCAAGGAAGGAGACCCCACCACACTCTGAGGGAGTGTGTTCCACTGCCGAACAGCTCTTACTGTCAAAAAGTTCCTCCTCATGTTGAGGTGGAATCTCTGTTCCTGGAGCTTGCATCCATTGCTCCATGTTCCAGTCTCTGGAGCAGCAGAAAACAAGCTTGCTCCATCCTCAATGTGACACCCCTTCAAATACTTAAACAGGGCTAAACTTTTGCATGCACAATCATATACAGTACATGAAGGCCTACACTTTATATATACCAACCTGTGAATACTGTGGTGGAGTCAGGGATAGTGGGACACATGATGTGAGGATGAGGCTAGCCCCAGCATGGCCCCATTCATGTGCTATATCCGTGTACAACCCCTGATTCCTGAATAGGGTTGGCACATGTTATCTTGCTTCTTGAGGGAAGAGGCAAGATGGCACACACCCCTTCTACTTATTCCACATGCAGAAGCTGATTGGACTACTTACTTTCACTCTGGCAACAGGACCGCATCCTTAACTGGAGCTGAGGACAGCAGGCTAGCATTATGGGACACATGGCAGACGGATGTAGCATGCACAAACCCTCTGTGATATCTTCCAGAACCTTACCACTGCTTTCCCCAGCAACTGCCACCTGCAGACATTGCCTCACTCTGCCTTATGATAGAGCCAGCCCTACTCTTAATACAGAGTTGATGAGCACTAAAGCAGGCCATTCAACCCAGGTCACAACGCACCAGCCCATTACCATTCTGAGAAGTTTGGAGTAGAGCTCAGTACGGTTACTTTTTCTGGACTATAATTCCAAGAACACCCCAGCATTTTGGCTGCAAGATTCTGGGAGTTATAGTGCCAAAAAGTAATAATAATAATAATAATAATAATAAATTATTTATATCCCGCCCCTCTGCGAACAATCAGGGCGGCTTACAACGGTAAAATACATAATCTTCCCAAATTCTGTTTCCATATTCACTAGGCACACTGGCTCACACACATATATCCTGAGCTGCATGGGGTCCCATAGGGGGAGAAAGGCAAGGTTTAATTCAATAAATGAAATAAAAATAAATAGTCTCTCTTCTGGATTCAGGATAATGGCACTGCCAGTCTCTCTTGTGCCTCACATGTGAGGTGGCAGCACAGCAGCTTGAAGCTTTATTCTGCTCAGCGAAAAGAACAGAAGGATAGGGTTTTTAAGAACAGGGGGAACAGTGCTGGGTGCACAGCTTGAGATATTCTGTAAACAAAGAGGGAGAACAACCCAAGTGAGGCGGCATGAAGAGGGCTGGTGACTGTTTGGCCTCTCAGCCTCTGAGATCTCCACAGCAGGGCAACAATGAATAGCTTAGCCAATACTCTGCACAAACTGTTTCCCACCAGGCTGGGTGATTATTTTTCCATATCTCTTTGCTCAACACCCCACTCCCAGCCAGGCAAAACTGCTGCAAATGGCTGAAACATGAACCTGACTTTGCCCCTGACACAAGTGACAAATTGTTTCCCCACGTGGAAAGGCTGGGTTGAGACTTCCAACCCAGCTCCCTTGCAGTCAGAATCAGTGATGAGCGAGAGCACTGAACAAAATGCTCATTATTATAGGGCAAGAGCAAGAGATCAGTTTACCTTTTACGTTTTGAAGAGAGCAGGAGCTGACTTCTTCTGCTTTTGGGGGAACAAGTCTGTTTTAACTTAATCCAAATCTGTATTCTCATAATGAAGGATGTAACAGTTTACAGTGTGTCATTAAGGCATGTGAACTTGGTGCTACACTACGTTTTTAGCAGAGGTCAAACAAAGTTCCTTTTAGGACTACAATTCTCAGCACCCTCCAGCCAACATGGCCATGGCAGTTGTAGTGCAAAAGTAATCTTTCCAGGTTTCTGATTTTAGAGGCTAACATTTTTGAGGCAAAAGGGAGACTTCAAAAGACTTTGAAAAATTCCCCAAAGATCATTTGTAACTTTTCTTTTTTCATGTCTGTTCAACCACACCTTTTTTCTGTCGTTCAATTATACCAGGCTTCAGTGTCTTTTATTGTATGTGCATTTCTTAACATACCTTCTATATTCCAGTAATAGCGGTATCTTCACACAAAGATTTGAGAGCCAATTTTTGGCAAAAAGATGGTACATAAGCTACATATAAAAAAACAACATATGTCTATGTGGTTATACCACATCAAGGTCCTCAGAGATAATATAGCTAATTCTGAATGAGTAAGTAAGTAAGTAAGTAAGTTCAATGTTGTACAGTAATTCCAAGTCATAACATTAAAAAATTAGGAATACATAGTGGTTAAAAACAGCAAATTCAAAATCAGTAATAAATACAATAATAAAAAAAATACAAAGCAGTGGTTACAACACACAATTTTTTAAAACCCTCACATAAAATCTAAAATGCCTGCAACAGTTTGACCAAAGATATATCAGGTCTAGGTCTCTTTCTAATTTTAAGACATTAATTTAAAAAACAGCCACTTGATAAGCAAATATAGGAATGCATCTGCCAGTAAACAGTTGATACATTCTGTTTCAGACCTTGAGAATCTTACAATAATCTGGCTCAGAAATTCCCCTTTTATGTTATTTTAAAAAGTAGGGTGCCAGCATGGTGTAGTGATCTGAGCATTGGACTATAACTCTGTAGACCAGGGTTCAAATTCCTGCTTGGCCATGGAAACCTACTGGGTAACATTGGGAAGTCACATTCTCTCAGCCTCAGAGGAAGACCAAGGCAAAATCCCCCCTAAACAAATCTTGTCAAGAAAACCCCATGATAGGTTTGCCTTAGGGTTGACATAGGTCAGAAATGACTGGAACACACAATATCAAAAAGGACAGTGTAAAATCATAACATTTAATATCTTCCACTTGATCCAGACCATAGGGACAAAGTCAAAATGATGGTATGTATTAGCAAGTGCCCTATGAACCATAATCAAATTCCTGGCTTTCATTGAAAACAAAACATTTTCATCTTTTTTTAACTTTTGAAAACTATTTTTTTTAGCTTAAACTTTTTTAAAATTATTGTGAGCTGCCTTGAATCCCATCTCAGGAGAAAGGCACAATATCAATTAAATAAGTAAAATAATAAATAGAACCCAAGATACCAAGAACCCAAGATACAAGAATGGACTGGTAATATTCTCTCCAATCATTTTATGAGAAACAAGATTGTTATACCTTCCAGAGTTTTCAACCAATGTTTGTACAACACAGGAAGGTTTCTAAATGGTTGTTACAATTTGTAGGAGTTTAACCTTCCATGACATACCACCAGGAATTTATTTTTTATTTTTATTTATTTATACCCCCCCCCCTCTTCAGCCACAAGGCTATAAGAGCGGCTTACAAATTGTTTTAAGCAATAGCAATTTACACATCTACACTGCATTAAGCAGTTTCCAATGTGTGTTAGCTAATTCCTATCTGATCTTCTCTTCTGCTCAGATTTACAAATTTAGTATTCATTACAACCACAACTATGTAAGATGGATTTAGTCTCAACTATGTGCTGTTCATTGGGCATTCCACATCCCATGAGAGCAATGCATTCCTTGTTAGTGGTTTGGAGAAATGCCCTCTGTTTGCTATACCAACTGGGTGGAC
Source organism: Gambelia wislizenii (assembly GCA_030847615.1). Classification (NCBI taxonomy): domain Eukaryota; kingdom Metazoa; phylum Chordata; class Lepidosauria; order Squamata; family Crotaphytidae; genus Gambelia; species Gambelia wislizenii. The sequence continues at coordinate 38,281,663 of JAUMIR010000004.1, forward strand.
AGTTAGTATCAATTGCCAGCAGAAGACAGGGCTTTAAAAAATTTTCTCAGGTTGCTGAAAGTTTTATCATAAGATACTTATCTGCATCTTTACCACTCTCTACTGAATTGATGTAACTAGAGTTATACAATTTTATTTATCAGTGCGTTTTTTTAAAAAAAAAAAACAACTTCCTCACACACACTAATAGAAAATTTGGTTATGTTAATATAACACATAGAATAAATAAATACGGACGACACTGATCTCTCCCCCAATTCCTTCCCTGTCCATCTTATGTGGGTTACAAACTATCTAGCCTCCTTTGAAAGTGCTTCCCAGGCTGCAAACTCCATACAACCAGAACCTGAACACATTCCCCCCACCCAGCATGGTCACAAAAATAACAATTTTAAATTTAGCCCCATGCAACCAAAGCTTGGGAAAGTTTTTTTTTGGGGGGGGAGGAACTTTGTTGTTGTTTGCCTTTCAAGTCGGTTCCAACTTATGGTGACCTTGAGGAGGACCAATCACAGAGTTTTCTTGGCAAGATTTGTTCAGAGGGAGTTTGCCTTTGCCTTCCTCAGAGTCTAAGAGAAGGTATCCATGGCCATGCAGTGATTCGAACCCTGGTCTCTTGCACTATTAGTCCAACACTCAAACCACTGCACAACACTGGCTCTCAGCTCCCCAAATCCCACTCATCCAGCATGTCCAGAAAGTAATTTTTTCAAGTTCTGCCTGCAACATTTTGCAAGGCTTTAAACAACCTCTTTTCTCCAGCACAAGGTGCTGGACAAGAAAGGGCCGTGGACCACATCCAGACTGGAATTTCCCCGTGTCTGCTCTAGAGTTTCTACAACAGAGGCACAAATCTGTACTGCTAAGCTAGCTGGCTTGGACTTGCTTCCTAAAAACACCTTTTACTTCCATCTTATTTGCATTGCATTTGTGGGTCATAATCCTTATGGAAGGATTATGTGAAGAAAGGGAGTGGTTCCTACATTCTCTCCATATAGCTGTGGTGGGCAAAGTGCAGCCCTGGGGCCATATAAGCCCCAGGCTACTTTTGTGGACCTTTTCCCATCCAGACTTCTTAACCTACCCCCTTTTTTTTTTCTGGCAGGAAAAAATGGTGAATTGGCTCTTCTGGAAGCCCCCAGGAGAAGCAATTCACCTTATAATTTGATTGCAGGACCCCTCTGTACTGGTTTTGTTTTTTGTTTTGTTCTTTAAATGTATTAATTGCATTTTGTTTTTACTTACACTGTAAATTGCCCTGGGTCCCATATTGGGAGAAAGGTGGTGAATTAATTAAAGAAATTCAATAATTAATTAAATTTTCAAAACCAGAAGTAGAATTCCAGCCCCTTCCAGTTTTGTTTTTCCCATTTTGGATCATTCATGTGGTCACTGGAGGGGTCCCTAGGGTTGCCAGGTTTAATAAGGAACAGGGCTCCTGTCCCTTTCATGGCAGTACTTCTACACAACTATTAGAGGTTGTGTCCCTTATTTCACCTGGCACTGCACTTGCCAACTGCTGCCACACATAACAGAGTTGTTACTGTGGTCCTCCTCTGATATAGCTATGTAGTTCAGGAAGTATTTATTTCTATGTATTTATTAAAATATTTAAAGCATTGATATGAAGGAAGGCTAGGAGCATACCCGCCCACTGCCTGATTTGGCAAAGACAGTCCTGATTAATTCTCTGTTGTCTCACTTTTTCAGCTGGTTTTAATATGTCCCAGTTTCTCTTATTCTCCCACTTTCCCCCTTTGATTATTTCCCATTGGCTCAAACTGAGTTTAAAATATAAAAGTAGTTTGTGCTCAAGTCAGCAGGGAGGAGAGGAGGAGCAAGGCAGAGTGTTGCCTTTCCCCGTGGACTCAGGTTTGATGGCTACTGAAAACCCACCCATATTAATACAATTTGATAAACACTTTCCTCATTAATTTTTGGTGCTGGGGTGTCACTGGAATGGGTCTTTTTGATCTTCCCATGGCCATTTTGAGTGTTCATTCGTGTACACATCTCTGCTGGCTATTGGGATCAAAAGCATGGCACAGCAACCCTGTGCAGTAAGCTGGTAGGAATGCAGGCTTCTTGTCCAAGTTCCTTTGCAGACTGAGACGAGTATCTAAATCACAGTCTCTGGCCAGCTCTGTGAGTGAATTTACTGTACTCAGTGCCCTGTCACTTTTAAGCAAAAGGATAAAGTTTTCGGCACTTCTGAAAAGGGAATGAATCTCAGCAGTGCAATGCAGGATGAGTTTTCCATTCTTCAGAGGACTTTAAGCTTTTGTGGATTTTGTCTGAGAGATAAAGTGACTTGCGTATCAGATGTCACATTAAGCTGTGGTATGGTTCTCATCTAACTGTGTGATTTTTGAAACACACTGTGACTCGGATAGAGCTAACAGCTAAAGTCCCTTCTAAGCTTTTCTTTGCACAAAAAAGGATTTAACTCTGCAAAGGTTACAGAACTGGCTATCAACATTCCTATGAGGAAAGACATTTTTTCAGGGGACTTAAGGCATGCTCTTTCACCAAGCCTTGGGCCACTTCATGACCCCTACACCAGAAGTCACCTGTAACATCCACACACAGCATCCAAAGTAAACTGCTAAAATGCTAGTTGGCCCACTCTGTATGCCCATCTGGGCTCCTCTTAAGCTGAACTCCAGTCTGAGAGCCAATTGGCTGGGTCTAGGGTCATTTTATTTTCCTATCATTTTATCCTTACAAATGCCCCCCCCCATTCACATTATCTCAGCAAATGCTGGATTGGGGAAAAGAACCTGTCCAGGGCTTGGAAATGGTAGGGTTTTTGACTACTGCTCCCCAAATCCCTCCAGGCAGCATAGCCACTGAAGGATTCTAGGAACTGTATTCCATAAAATAAATTTTACCAAGCTCTGGCTTTGACTGTAAAATAAGTGCTATGCTGTATTTCATTTGCTGAAAGAGGGGACATGTTAACACCTCTTACATCCATCCTTATACCAACCCTGTTTTAACAAGTCTATTTTGAATGGGAAGGGGGGAGTGTTTTGCTAAGGGTAAGAACTCTATTTCCAACCACAAAAAAAAGTTACATGATACTTAAAGCCATGCCTGTACTGCAAAAATCCACAGAAGGTTAATTCTTTCACCACACAAGCAGGTTAACACTGAAGTGTGAAAGGTGAGTCACAGGGGCCAGTCTCTGAATGAAACTTTTATGAAATCCTGATCAAAATCTGGGTGACAGACTTTCAGAGTGGATTAAGAAACTTCATTCATATTCAAAGCTGCTATTGTTTGAAGGGAATTAGAAAGAGGGTGAGGAAGAAAAACAGAAAATATATTTACTTTACCAGTTTTCAAACCATACGTGGGAGAACCCTAAATTTCTTCAGAACCTCATCAGAGGCTCCTCAATGAAAAGAATAACAGATAAATTTTTCATAAATCCATCACTGGCACTTCCCCCTTATTATGTACAGAGTGTAGAAGAGTGCCGCACATGTTCCAGGATGCATCTCAGGACTGTCTACATAAAAAGTGACAGTGACCACACTTAGACAAACATATCTTGGCTTAATAATCCAAGATATGAAAGAGCCTTTTGGCTGGACAGTGAGCCCTTTGCTCCTTCCTTTGCAACATGAGCAAATAAACCAGTGAACCATTGCCACGTGCTTCATTTGAGCCAGGAAACTAGGACTGGAATCCTGTTGGTGAAATAGCCTTCAGTTCCTGACATAACCTCATGTTATCCCAGCATATGTACTTTCAAAGTCATTGTTGGAAGGAGGTATCCAGTACCTTCTTGGGCACACTAACTGCCCCCTGTATACACAACTTCAGCTGATGAAGCCAGAGTGCACCCCCACAGCCAATCCATTCCATTATGCTGGGGGAATCCTGGACACTATCTGCTTGCAGTTTTGCAGCTAGGCGGAAAAGGAAGAGCCATTACACTTTTGTTTTCTGGTGTACTCACTGGACGTCTGAGAAGGCAATTGCATCTCTACAAATAAAAGGCCAGAAGATTTAGATTTTAACATAAAGAAATGACTTAGACTCTCCCTAAGGCAAAGGTAAGAATCATGTGACCCTCCAGATTTTGATTCACAGCTCCCAGCATTCCTCACCATTGGCTAGGGCCACTGGGACTAGGGTTGCCAGGACAAGACTATCCCAGGCTATCCTTGAAATTTCCAGGTCTGAGCCTGAGACTTAGGGACTTGTGATGTCATGAGGGTGGGCCCTGGTGATGTTACAAGGTTGATGTTACAAGGAGTGGATCCTGGTGATGCCATGATACATTAAGCATCAACCACAGTTGCTCTGAATGTCCAATTCTAATCAAAAACATCAGATGAGGAAAATGCATATAACACACACATTGTAAGGCAGTTTTCTCACTCTGAAATTCCTTCTCCTTGCCTGAAGACTGGAAAAGAGGGCCCAGGCCCTGAGAGCTGGCAACCCTAGCTGGGACCTGCAGTCCAATAACATTTGGTGGACCCTGTGATTAAGCTGATCACACCCACATAGCCCTTGTGGCTTTGGGCCCTGTGTATAGTTCTTTCAATAGATTCTTACAGACGAGTTTGTATGACATAGGTTCCCTTGTGGTTGCAAGCTTGAAAACCTTGCCTGTGCATGATTATTTTTATCAAGTCAAATTTTGGTCTTTGACAGCTACAGTGGAATGCATTGATGGTGTCTTGTGGTTGTTGGTGAAAATCTGCTATTCCCCAAAACTACATGGTATTTGACTAAAATTCTATGATTTGGAACTGCCTGGAGCACTCCTTTTCCTTTCCATAGGATTTCAATTAGGCTTCTTTAGAATCAGGGATTTGAAGAATGTTCTCTGACCACCATGCACACATCAGTTAACCAAAGTCCTCTGAACAAAGCCAATCATTCATGCTAAATGGCAAGAACCCTAAGTTGCTGCTAGCCTGTTTTTTTTATTTTATTTTATTTCAAGGCATTTAGAAAATCCAAATTCTGAAGATTCATTGTTAAGAGAATGAATAAGGAGAAAATACACAATTATGCAAATGTTGTTGGATTACTTTGAGGTAGTCAATATATACATTTTGACTGATTAAATTAAAATGTTTTGTCACCCTTTGCAAATATAAAGTATGTGTTTTGGGGAGAGCAAGATTTCACTACCAACCCCATCCAAATATCCATGCATTTAGCAAAACACCAGGAAGGAGAACCCACTGTATGTATATAGGCATTCCACCCATCAGGAGATTTATATGTTCCGGGCTCTGAGTGGGTATAGAACATATGTATATACAACTGTATGTTTATGCTCTTTCCTTTCTGATACTCTAATGCATGGGTGTGAAGAGTGGGACCTGTGGATTGCACATGGCCTATAGGGCACATGGCCCTCATTTTGAGGCCCCTAAAGCACACACACACACACCGAACAACAAAAATGGCTCAAAGCTGCCACCAAATATGACTATTTTGGCCCAAGCCTCTGTCAGCCCTACAATGTTCAGAACTCTCTCTCTCTCTCTCTCTCTCTCTCACACACACACACACACACACACACACACAATTTGTTGAACATTAGCTGAAAACTAAACTAGCCAGTCCGAAGCACTTGTGCAGCACACACAGGTGAGGGTGGAAAATCCCCCCCTCTGCTGTTGCCCAGCCTTGCCCTAATGAATGCATGAATTACAGTGTAGGAACAGACTGCATATGGTAATATCAATGGCTTAATAAGGGATCTTATGTTGCCAATCAGAGTGCTAGCCACAGTCTCAAGGAATAGTTGCACATCTCCAGGCAAGGAGAAAAATCTCAGGGTGAGTGGCACCAGAGGAGGTAAAAGTCTGGTTTTATATATATGGTAGCTTTCTAGTTTAGGAGCTATCTCCACCTATTCCCAGCTCATGCCTGGGCTCAGCACACAACTATTTGTACATGTATTGTACTTGTGCAACACTGATAGACAGGAGTGAAAAGAAAGGACTGGAAATAAGGTTCTGGGCTAAGAGCTTGTCCTTTAGGTGTTATTCTCTCACAAATAAACACAAGATTGTTGCCAGACAGTATGATCCTAACTCAAAAATGCACTGGCTGTAGCCATTTAAATCAGGTACAACCCTCTTCTACCAAGAGAAATCCCTTTCTGTAAGCAGACCTACTCTTCTGTCAGCAGAACTTTCACTGGCTGATATCAGAGATCTACCAACAGAGCAATCTTCCAGGAGAACTGCTCTGCTGGCTAAAATCTTCAGACAGAAAAACCAAAACAGGGCAGAGAAGGGGTAGCATCAGGGAGGGTCCAAGTTATACCAGATCCAAATGTGCTCCAACACAGGGACACAGGGGCACACTAGTTAGGCCAAGATGATGACAGTCCTCAATAATTTCAGGACATTTCATCAGGCCTTGTGTCAGCTCAGTTGGCCTTTGGCCATCTTAACCAGTCAGAACTGTAGCAATCTTATGCATACCTTTCTAGGAGAAAATCCCAATGAATATAATAGAAGTTAATTCTTACATCCAAGCACTCTAGCTTTAGACATTTGTTTTCCTAACAGTGGAAACTGTATTTCTTGAAGGCTATAATTAAAAAATGCCAGCTGATTTCTCCTTTCTTCAGATGTGTAAGCCTCACATTTGAGAAGAGAGGAGATTTCCTCACCACCAGCTGCCAAAGTGGCTAGATATATTGCTAGGAAATTTAACAGAAGAGTCCCTAATGGAGATAATAAATTTTTCAAGTTTTCTGTGACGGCTTGTCTAGGTGGGCAATTTACCCTATATTTCCCCCACCTTGGAGCCCTGCAGTCTTGATGACACAGGGCTTTTGCCCCATTTTGCCCATAGGCAGTCCTCACAACCCTGGGGCAAAGACAGGGCCAAGATGGTGGGAAGACAGGGTAGGGCCTGATAAAATGTTTTAAGGTAATACCTGTTTAAATGCATTCCAGCCAGCAAAAAAGGATTGGGCCCTGCATGACCACAGGGAGCCCATTCTGGCACAGCAGCCCATTGCTTGCTCCCCCACAGCCAGGAAGGGGGTCCAGAGCATGTGACCAAGGCTGGTCACATGGAGGGGGCCTTGCTCATGTGCCGTGGGCCCCCTTCCTGATATCAGAGAGCATGACATGGAGGGCTGCTGCAGGGACGGGACTGTGTGCCTGTCTTGACTTTGGCCCATTTTGTAGAGGTAACAAGGGAGGAACAGGCCTGATCCACGAGCAGGATATGCCAGTGAGGAGCCAGAGTATCCTGGCCCATGCAGATGAGCCCAGAGAGTGAGACACAAAGGACAGTGGCAGCAGCTACAGGGATGGGTCAACATGCTCGTCTGGATTCTGCCCTGTTTCGTGGAGATAAAAGGGGGAGGATGGGGCTGATCCATGGACAGGATACACCAGCAGGGAGCCAGCAAAACCTGGCCTGTGTAGATAAGCCTTGAGAAGTCTTTCAGAAAATCTCAGGAGAGATATTGTATCTTGAACAACCAAAGGACAAAGTTGCATGGAATTCTTTAAAAAAAAAGGGGGGGGGAGAAAAGAAAAATACATTTGCAAAAAGAAGAAAAAAAGGAACTCTCCCCCCTACCAATCCCCACCTCTTTTTAAACATCATCTGATAAAATACTTTTGAAAAGGAGGAAAGGGATCCTTTTTCCTCCTCCCCCCCCCCCATAAAATTTATGCAAGTTTTCAACAACAATTCTTCCAGATGTCTAAAGCAAAAGCCTATTCATTTAGGTAGATAGTGTCATTTTACTCAGAAATACCAAACTCTCCTGCCCACATTCCAGACAGGAATTCATATTTCACATGGGGCCAATTCTTTTCTGAAGTAAATTCACTCACTGTACTGAACCACCCTCTGAGAGGGGCAAATACCAAAGCTCTGTTCTGCAAGCAAGTGAGAAGGCAAAGACTCAGTGTTTTCTCACAGGTCCTCAACAGCAGCTCAAACTTGCTTATTACCACCACAGCATTTATAAGATTTTTACTCTTAGAGGTCTGGCTATTCCCTGCATGAGATGTGGACACAGTTCTGAGGGATAATTTATTGTGCTGGTTTTAACCACTGGGTTTATGGGACAAAAGTCCCATTGACTCCAGAAGTATGGAGCCAGGCCCTTCCTGTCTGCCTTCTCGATATTAAACCACTAGGCTTTTTCTGGTAATTGAGGCTCTGTAGAATATGCTTCCGCCCCTACATAGGAGCTCTTTCTGCCCTGCCATTAGACAAGCAATGGTTTTCTTCCAGTAAGTTTGCCTAATTACAAAAGATTCTTTTATAGCTTAGGCCCCATACACACACCCCTCACTCTATTCTAGTACTCATATCAAACATACACATTCTCCTTTGAAAGATATATGGCTATTTATGCAGAGGGGGCGGGTTAAGACATCTTTCTTAACCTTATCAAAATCATGAGGGTTATTTTTTTAATGCAGCAGATTATCTTGGCAGAGGCATCCTCCTTTCCTCTCACACCCCAGTATCGCATGCATCTTCTTAAGATGGTTCCTGCTGAAATGATCTAAAAGCAAAGGAGGTATATATACTTCCTCCCAATTACCATTTATTCATATGCAAAAACAAGCAAATTTATTGGCCCAAAGCCAGATAGTACTTAGTACTTAGGTCCTATTGAAATCAATAGGGCAAACTGGTTGTGATGAACAGAACAATCCTACACCTCAGGCTCCCCCAATTTGGTGCCCTCCAGATGTTTTCAACTACAACTCCCACCCCCAGCTAGTATGACCATCTAATTGAGGCAGGTTGCCACACATGCGTACTGTACTTGGAAGTACAGTGGGCCCTTGGTATCCATTGGCGTTTGGTTTCAGGGCCACCCAACCACCCGCCCCCCCCCACATGGATACCAAAATCCATGGGTGTTCAAGCCCCATTATATGCAATGGCATAGTAAAATGGTGTCCGTTATATAAAATGGCAAAATCAAGGTTTGTTTTTTGGAATTCTTTTTTGGGGAATATTTTCAAGCCATGGATGGCAAAATATGAGCATGCAGAATCTGTGGATATGGAGGGCTGACTATAGACACAGAAAGGAACATATATGAGTATAGGATCACAGCCCGTTTATATCCTACTAATTCCTACAGGCCTTAAACACTGCCAGCTTTCTCTGGATTTCAGCAACTATAATAACAAATGGATTTTGCATCCATGAAGCTAACTACAGGATTGTCTAGATGAGAAGAGACAATGCTGATTGCTACAGATTAACAGAAAATTGCAGCAGTGTTTATTTGACTCCACAGTCCTTTGGCAAAATCACTGGTATGCAAAGCTATCCATGTTTGAAGCTCACATGTAGCCATGCCTGCGAATCAACATGGTGGCCGAGAGTGAATTACTCATGTTATTATTCTCACTAAATTGTTGCCACTGCACTGTAGTTTTTTAAACTGGAAATCAAAGGTGTGCAAGTGCAACCTTCGACTTAAAAAAGCTATTTGGTCACCTTAGTGCAGCAAAAAAGCACATGATCGGCAACATAAAACTCCAAAATGACGCTTTGAGACACTTCATTGACAGCAAACCTGCCCTCTGCACGTGTCCAGCCAATCAGCTTTCCACTTCCACCCTCATCGAGAATGTGCTATGCTGCGAATCAGTTGTCCAAATGAGTGGGAATGCGCATTTCCACACAATACTTTAAAACCTTGGGAAAAGCTGCAAAGGCTCCCCCATCCTGCAGTTTTTAGCGTTTTTGGCCCCCCTCCTTCTGGATAAGGTGAATCACTGTGGGATCTTATTGGGAAAAAAGCTATTCTCCTCGTATTCTATGTGCAGTATTCTCACCATTTAGAAAACCCCTACGTTTTTCTCATTGTTTAAGAGCCCTGGTCATGCAGCACATTCTTTTGAAGGCTTGTTTGAGCTAATGACACTGTTATCATTCTGGGCTGATGGGAACGATTCTGCTATAGAGGAAATAAATAGTATAGGAAACATCATGTCCTACCAGCACTTCATTAATTCTGCTCTGGTCACATTGGTACATGTAAAAACAAGACACTGCAGTGACATAAGAGCCTGGTAGAGCAAACAATCTCCTATTCACACAGCTGCTTAATTGATTTTGCCTGTGCACCTACCCAGACAGCATGCAAAAAGCAAGCAGCTGCTTGTGCAAACATGCCTGCCACGTGCACCGGTAGTTACCTATTTTGCAGGCACAATTTCAGTAAATGCACCACAGATGTAAAATCTAAACAGTCACCCACAGAAAAGGATCTGATCACCTCAAACAGATCTTGTTCTGATCTGAGCACAGAACTGAAGTATGTAACAGTCTTAACTTTTCATGTAAACGAACAAAGGAAAGAAGGAAATACACTGTCTCATAGTAACAGCTCAATAAAGCATTCAGTCTTTCAACAAGCAATAACCGTACTAGTCTGGTTACCTTTATTTAATATTAAGAGCAGATTACCAACTATAATTAGCTAGATATTGCACTGTTGGAAATATCTTCAAGTTATCAAGACTTTTTTTAAAAAAATCCATCTTATATATCAAAGCAAGCTGATGTTAGGATGTGCGCTACAGTCAGCCCTCCATATCCATGGGTTCTGCATCCATGGATTCAACCAACCATGGCTTGAAAATATTCAGGGGGGAAAAATCCAAAAAGCAAACCTTGTTGTTCACCATTTTATATGAAGGGTGCCATTTTACTACACCATTGTATATAATGGTACTTGAGCATCCATGGATTTTGGTATCCACAGAGGGTCCTGGAACCAAACCCCAGCAGATACTGAGGGTCTCTGTATTTCCCAAGTTGAGAAGGCAATCCTATGGGATTTTTCTAGGTTGCCATGTAGGAGCATATGGGATGGGTGGTGGTGGAAGGGAGGCTCGAGCAAATGAAGATGATTCTAAAATCTCAAGGAAAGGGGTTACGCAGAAGTGGTGTCCCAAATGAAAAACTTCCTTAATTTCTCCCCACCTTCCCAAGCTACTTTTCACACACTTGAGATTGGATGAAGAGTAGTGGGCACAGCCATCTGGCCCAGACATTTTGCTGCCTGATGGAAAGGGCAAGATAGTGCTTTCTCTCCAATCTGCAGACAGAAGTTAATTGCACCAACATTTTAATGTGACATTAAATCTGGCCATGGGATAGCACCTTCCACTAATTTTGAGGTATCAAGTTAGCGGGAGCGGGTGAGAATGACATTTTTTTTCAACAGCAAAGCAGTCATCTCAGTTTGTCTAAAATCAGTCCTGGGGGCCTTTCATATTACACAATCATAGCACTATGATTTGTCTTCAACTCCCATGTCAACATCCTATGCAATCTTGGGATTTGCTATTTAAGAACAGGCATTTAAAATTCCTCTGCAGAGAGCTTTAATGCCAAACTATAAACCCTAGGATTCATAGGATGGAAACATACACATTGTGCTATAATTGTGCCATAATTGTATAGCATGAAAGGGAGCAGAGTGTTGGAAGTAGATCTATGTGAGCCAGGTTCAAATCCCCACTCAGCTACAGAACTCATTGGGTAACTTTGGACCACTCGCAAGACCATTAACTTTCAGGATAAAACTGGTACACCACTGTGAACAGCTAGAAAGAAAAGTAGGGCACAAATATGATCATTAGTCAGCTAAACAGATACATACACTTCATGGAGGGGAGAAGATAGAATCCTGCTCAAACAAAGTTCTTGACAGCTGCTTAAGGCATGATAATTTTCTTATACAGTTATAACTTCTGTGTATCAAAAACTTTTTAGATACTGCATATAAGCCACAGTGGCCACTTAGGCATTCCACACAAGTAGTACAATACACATGTTCTGCACAGAAATCATAGGTGTGTAAGAAAATCATTTGGGGATAAAGTATCCCCAGACCAAGTATCTGCATTTAGAAATATAACCATCAGTACCTCTTAGTATTATTGTAGGAGTGGTTGGCTGACACCACTCGTCCCTAAATGGAAATGGAGAGTCAACCTGAGATGTCACTAGCTGAGATGATAGAGGGAGCTTCAAAGACTTGAACTTTGTCTCTTGCTCCCTCTCCCCTGGACTATCCTTGTTCCACATACTACACCAAGTTGTGGTTCATAAGAACTGTGATTCTGTCTGTTGCATTCACATTTACATTTTTTCTGACAGCTCAGGTTTTCAGGTAATTTCCTAAGCTGACCCTCTAGCTCCCTTTGGCCTGGGGAGTCACCCACCCTATACCTCAAGGAAGGAGCTCAGCACTAGCATCCATGCTGTGCATGCAAAATATGCCAGCTTCAGTCCAAACACGTCTAGGTAGAACTGGGAAAGACTCCTGTCAGAAACCCAGGACAGCTTCTGGAGGCAAGGTGCAGAAGACCAATGGACTGACTCACTCAAAGAACCTTCCTGTCCCATTTTTATTCACAGCAATGGGCAGCGTGCCTGCCCATAAACTAAGACCTCTGAACCAATAGACACAAATTAGCAGATTGATGGGAATAAGGAGTGAGAGGATAGGATAATCTCTCTTCTGTTCCACCAATCAACTCCCGGTACAGAGTTATATGTTTCCAAATACTAAAGGAAGAGGCTAAGTGCAATGCTGATCTTCTGTACAGTGCTGTAGAAATGTCTTAGATAAATAAATTTAGAACACAGCACTGAGATAGTAAGTGACTTTCAATGTGTAACATGCTAAGAAACATGCTAAGGAACACTGAAAGGATCAAGCATGGTTAGCCTAGGTCAAATCTGGGCAATTTGTTGCCTTCCCAGATGAGGCTGGAGTGCAATTCCCACCAGCCTTAACCAGCAAAGCCACAATTTGCTCACCTTCATCCTAGACACGAACAGAGATATAATGAGAGTTTTCAAATATTCAATGCACTACTATCAAAAGAGGATTCTGAACCATTTCAGATTCTGAACCATTTCAGATGGAAATTTGCTAAGCAAATGGGAACAGTTACCTTGAACTGGATAGTTCAGGGATGCCAGGCAAACCTATTTAAGGAAATACAGAGCAAGCTCTAAGCAAGTTAAAAGAGAGGTTTGGATTTGTATCGCTCCATCAGCAGATCTTGGAAACATTAACTTTGACTACAGTTCCTATAATCCCCCAGTCAGCATGCCTATGAAAGGATTGTGGGAACGGCAGTCTTTTTAAAATAACTTTCCAAAGCTCTGCCCATCACGGAGTTTAGATCTAGAGAGAATAAGACCCCTATGTCTGAGACAGAAAAATCTCAGGAATGCCCACTGCCAAAAAGTGCCCAGTTTCATACTCACTCTGTAGTGCCCCCTGTAGTAAATCTCATGTAAATTCAGAAAGTGCCACTAATCACCTCTGTGTCTGTCTGTCTGTCTGTCTCTCTCTCTCTCTCTTTCTCTTACACACACACACACACACACACACACACACACACGCTCTCTGTTTTCTGCACTTGCTATGCATAACGGAGAAGTCTGTAAAGCGCGGGGTCATTTTGGGGTGGCTGGGTGGGGAAAAAAACCCTACCAGGATTGCGGGTCCTAAATTATCAGCATCACCGCCCCCTGCCCAGAGCTTAGCCCTTCTCCCAGCTTGCCCCCTCACCTTGCCCAGGGATGTGTGTGGAGGGCATGACCCCCTCATCCTGAAGCGGGCTCCCAGGCCAGGAGCTTTGGCGCCCCCCCCCACTGCTAAACTTAAGGGCAGCCAGATGCTCTACAGGATTTAGGATAAAAATTAAAATAAGTCAGTTTAAATGGTGACGCCAAAGTAATATTTATATTTTTTAAAAATAAACCTAAATGGATTTACATAATAAAACTTACAATAATACCCCTCCAGGCTACAGCCCTCCTTTGTGGGGTCATGGTAGAGGGGGGTACCATTTTTCCCTCAGCAGCAACCACGGAAGGGGGGCGGGAGGAGGAGTCCCCACACACACACAACCACCGCGGCGGTGTGGGTCTTTCCCGCCCTGAGCTCAGCGCTTCGTTCTCGCCGCCCCCCCCCCCCCTCGGCAGGTGCCCGACCCTCCCTGGAGCCCCTCACTCACCTCGGTCGGCTGGAAGGCAGCGCGGAGAGGCCACCGGCGGACGCCGCGAGGGACGGGCGGACAACCCCGCCGTGGGGCTGGCGCAGGTAAAGCCCGGGAGGCTGGGCGGGGGGTGCGGAGGAGGGAAGGCAGCGGCGCTCGTCGACGTGGTTGGGGGTGGCTGTGGCGGACTGAGAGGAGCCGGCGCGGAGAGTCCTGCCTTTAACCAGGAGCGTGAGGGGAGAGGCGGAGGGGGGCCGAGAAGGGGCCGAGCCCTCCCTCCCCCTTTGAGGCTGGAGCCCGCGTGGGGCTGCCCCATGGAGAGCGGCTCGGCGGGGCCCTTCCAGCCCCACCCACTCCTCGGGGGTTTGCGCCCACAGGAGGGGCGGCGCTGGGGGTCTCCTTCCCTCCCTTCCCCTCAGTCGTCTTCGACTGGCGACTAGTCTTTCTCCCTCCCCCAAAGGTTTTCCCAGGTTTTCCTCCCACTCTTCGGAAGTCTTTAAGGGTATCCCGAGAAGCGCTCAAGAGGTCCAAGGGAAGAGTCTCCCAACGCTCAAAGGAGGAGGTCGGTGTTCGTTTGTGAGGTCAACGAAACCCGGCGGGCACATCATCCTCACCAATGCTCTGTTTTGCGCGCACGGACGCAGAATCAATTGGTGGTGGTGTGTGTCTTCAAGTCGTTTCCGACTTCTGTACAGACCTGCCACGGGGTTTTCTTGGCAAGGTTTGTTCAGCGGGGGCTTGCCTTTGCCTTCCTCTGAGGCTGAGAGAGTGTGACTTGTCCAAGGTCACCCAGTGGATTCCATGGGTGGAAGCACAGGGATGCGAACCCTGGTCTCCAAAGTCTTAGGGCCTGTCTAGAGGAGGGAATAAAATGTAAATTGGGGCACAGAAAGGCCAATTCGCAGCAGCTGTCATCTGTCTCAATGATTTAATTTTTTTTGCAAGATCGCTGGTGTGCAAAGCTCTCCGTGTTTTTCTGTTCACACGGAGACATGCCAGCGAATCAAGGTGGCGGCCACCAGTGAATTACTCATGGTTTTGTACTCCTCAACTTGCCCCCCTCCAACAATATTTTATTTAAAAAAGCAAACTCCAACATGCAAAAGTGTGATCTTCTGCTTAAATAATAAAAAACAAGGAAAGAAAGCCTGTTTCATCGCCTCAGCACACGATCACTACGGTGACAATCCAACATGGTGGTTCCGTGATCTGCCGTCTTACCAAGTTCCTCCCCCTGCTCACCGACCAATCAGCTGTCCTCTTCAGCAATGCTAAGCAATACGCTTCAGTTGTCCTAACATGTGAGGGTGCACATTTCCTTCAGGGTTTTTTAAAAACTCTCTTCTGCCATGGACTTTCCCTGGCTTTTCTCCTCCTCCCTCCAAAAAGGACGGAACACTGCAGGATCCCATTTGGACACATGGGATTCCCCGCAGATTCTAAGAGGGTTTTTTCACCATCTGGACCACCCCTTAGTCCAACCCTCAAACCACTACACCATGCTATTAATCCCATAAAAGCCCTGCTTTCTGTGAGAGTATGCACAACTCAAGGGACATTTAAAGTTAACGTGGACACATCACCTGGTGTTTCCAGCCCTTCTTAGAAAGGGGTCATCTAAACGGTCAAAATACCCCTCATGGAATTTGCTAGGAAAATTACCTGTCTAGATGGGATGCTACATCAATCCACTATATTCAAAAGGAGGGGGGCCCAAAATGGCAAAAACAATCTTCATGGTTTTTCCCGTAGCTTTAAAAAAAAAAAAAATCAGTGAGGAGATGCACATTCCTGCTCATTGGGACAAGCAATTTGCTTTGAATCATTTTCCCATAGGAGAGGAAGTACAAAGCTGATTGGTTGGGCGAGCACGGGGAGCAGGGCTTGCTAACAGGGCAAGCGCCCACTGCCGCCATGTTGGATTTTCGCCTTAGCAAGCAATTGCTAAGGTGATAAAACAGGATGGGGTTTTTTTGTTTTGCTGTCCTGTTTAATCAAAAAATTGCTCTATCATTCTAGCACACCATGGACATAGTTGTTTTGGGTTTTTTTTAAGTTCAGTGGTGGCAAAGTCCTCTCCATTGACGCCCCTTGTCGTGGGAGAGAGGCTTGCGTACCCTAATGATGTTTTGAGCTATGCTGGCGGTGGCATAATAGCCATTGGTAGGGTCTCCCATGCCAGACAGGTCAAAACCACGGGTCAGCGTAAGAGGGGCGCTCCAAAAAAGCGATACAAAGACTCCCTGAAACAACATCTCAGGCTCGGCCAAATTGATCACCAACAATGCCCTGGCCTCACATCGGGAGGCATGGAGATGCACTATCCACAATGCTGCAGCCTTATTTGAGAACTCACGCCGAACAAGTCTTGAAGAGGAACGACAACGCAGAAAGAATCACGACCCAGAAACATCACCCAAGGAGACCTTCTGCTGTGCTTTCTGCAACCAGACTTGTTTATCTCAGATTGGCCTTTTTAGTCATCAGTGCGCTTGCAGTAAGTGCGGGATGAGTCCTTCCTGAATCTTCGTTTGTGAAGAAAAGCCAGAGAGGGTGGCAAAGTACAAACAGTGTCTAGATCAAGGGAAGTAATAGTGCCACTCTATTCTGCCTTGGTCAGGCCTCACCTAGAATACTGTGTCCAGTTCTGGGCACCACAATTCAAAAAGGGTATTGACAAATTGGAGCGTGTCCAGAGGAGGGTGACTAAAATGGTGAAAGGTCTGGAAACCATGCCTTATGAGGAAAGACTTAGGGAGCTGGGTATGTTTAGCCTGGAAAAAAGATGGTTAAGGGATGATGTGATGGCCCTGTTTAAGTATTTGAAGGGGTGTCACATTGAGATTGGAGCAAGCTTCTTTTCTGCTGCTTCAGAGACTAGAACACGGAGCAATGGATGCAAGCTCCAGGAACAGAGATTCCACCTCAACATTAGGAGGAATTTTCTGACAATAAGAGCTGTTCGGCAGTGGAACACACTCCCTCGGAGTGTGGTGGGGTCTCCTTCCTTGGAGGTCTTTAAACAGAGGCTGGATGGCCATCTGTCAGGGATGCTTTGATCGTGATTTCCTGTGTGGCAGGGGGTTGGACTGGATGGCCCTTGTGGTCTCTTCCAACTCTACAACTCTATGATTCTATGGTTCTATGAAACACGAGTAAATTGTGGCCACCATCTAGCATGCGAAGCTTATGGGGGCAAACACACCGTTAAAACAAGTTGCTGCTGCTGTGAAATGCCATTACTGCAAGCTACTCTGTTTCCCCCCCACCTCATATAGACGGGGCCAAAGTCTTTCTCATAAAGAATTGGAAGAACCAACTTCTTAATGTAGGCTGATTTTACAGAGAGTGTCAATTGGTCCTCTACTATTGGGAGAAAAGCAGGATATGAATAAAAAAATTAAATAAAATCATAAATCCTAACATAAATGTGGGTGTTTTTTTTAATATTTTAAATCTAAACTGAAATTCGTGGGAGTTAATAGACACATACATTTTCAAACTCTGTAATTTACAACCTTTTAAATCATCCTGACTGTGAGGGTGACAGGTTGATTAAGGGGCATTAAGAGGTAAGTAATCTCTATTACAGAAATTAATTTTGCTTATGCAGATTGATAACCTCTCAATTAACATAAGAAGAGCCATGTTGGATCAGTTCAAAAGCCTATCTACGCATTTTCTTTTTTTACAAAGTGGCCACTCAGTTGCCTATGGGAAGCCCACCACCAGGACAAGAATGCAACTACAGTACTGTACATTAGAGGTGTGCTGGGGGGTGGGGGGAATGAGGGCATTGCGCTTCCTAATGAGAATTTTGCCTCCTCAGATGAACTGTCCTTCAACTCTTCCATTTCCTGTGTTCACATTCCCTTGGTAATTTTGCCTTCTCCTTTTCTTTGGATGCCTGAACTCTGTTTCTAAATGCTCAACTGAAGTTTTAGGTTACCCTTATGTGAGAGTTTGCAAATGAAGGAACTGAAAGATAGTTTCATTAGGGAGGCAACATTCTTATTTTGGGGCCAATGCCTTCATTTTACCCCTCTCCAATTGGTGTACCCCTGAACTCCACCCTCCATCTTGCTCTCTCCCAGAACTATATATACACACATACTGCCTCTGCAGTACAAATAAATGGGTCCTAGAACAAATCGAGCCTGAACTCTCCCTAGAAGCCATGATGACTAAACTGATTAGACTGTTGTACTTTGGCCATATGTCATAAGACACATGACTCAACAGAAAAAATGTAATAATTCTTGGTAAGATTTGAGCGTTGGACTACCACTCTGAAGACCAGGGTTCAAATCTCTACTCAGCTATGGAAACCCCCTTGGTCACACTCTCTGAACTTCAGAGAAAGGCAAAGGCAAACCCCCTCTGAACTAATCTTATGATTAACCCTGTGATAGGTTTACCTTAGGGTTGCTATAAGCTGGAAACAACTTGAAAGCACAAAACAACAAGGTAGAAGGGAGTAGGAAAAGAGGACTCTGCATTACAGATGGATAGACTTAAGCAAGGAAGCCATCGCCTTGAGTCTGCAAGACCTGAGTAGGGCTATTGATGATAGAGTGATGTGGAGATCTCTCATTCATGGAGTTATCATAAGTTGAAGTCGATTTGATAGCAGTTAACAACAACTGCCTCTGTTACTGGAGGTGATGTACATATAGCCATCCTAACTAGTAACCATTGATGGCCCCATCATTCCATTAGTGCCTCTTACTCAGCCTGTTGTACTCACAGTCAGGATGACTTAAAAGATTTTAGGTTACAGGCTAAAAATCCAGGCACCCAGTAGTTCATACAAGAAGTTGTCCCATAAATCATGGTAATCTGTTCCACTTTTTGCTTTGCTCCAAACGACACAAGCCCAAGTGCATCCACTCTCTCTCTCTCTCTCTCTCTCTCTCTCTCTCCCCTTACTCCTGGCTTTTGGTTGTGCAAGCATAACACACATACATACAACACCTTCACTTTAAGCCAGTGCCTGCTGAGAATAAATGGAGATGAGTGCTCAGGTAAAACAGCAACAATAAAACACTAATAATAATAATAATAATAATAATTCCAGATTTGCTCCTTCTTCAGATCCATTCACCCTAAGATTTTTCTCACCACTTGGAGACCCACAGAGACATAGCAATTCCCTGTGAGTTCAGCCAGTGCCCTGAGACTTGGCAACCCTAGTCTTGGCTGATTTTAGACTTCAGTCACTTCACCTGGGCTAAATAGAAGTAATCATGTGCATAAGTGTGAAAGGAGTCAGGCCCAGAACCTGCTGCAGTCCATGTGATTCCTACAAAAGTAAACAATCATCTTGGCACAGATCAGACTTGTTCTGTCCTGAGAGTGCTTGATTGGCCAGCTCATGAACTGGACTTGAACAGCATTTCATTACTTTTTACATTGATGTGTTAACTTGCATGGAATTTCCTTGGCAGGTCAGAATCATACCTTCATTTAATTATTCTTGAGCTCTTCATGTTCATGCTTGTGCAGGAGAGGGTGGCAAGGAAAGCTGTATTCAGGTGGAAATATTGATCATGAAATCTGTCCATCAAAATCTAACTTTACATAATTGAAAGACTATTCACACCTTCTCAGCGTTTTAGCCACACTCCTCAATGGACAGGGAGGGGTTTTGTTTTTCTTCTTTATTCCACTGTTGGTATGTGTTTGGAAATGTTCTTTAACACTGATGGTATTATCATTATTATTTTATTAATTTTTATACAACCTTTCTCCCAATAATGGGATTCAAGGCAGCTCACAACATATTTAAAACAGGTAAGCAGAAGGGAGAGTGAGAAAACAAAAGCCTGTTGCTACAGTTGCCAGTCTACCAGGATGGGCTCCTGCGGGCACATGGGGCCCAATCCATTTCTTCCCAGCGGGAATGGATTAAAGCAGTTATTTAAAAAAAATTTTTAGCAGGCACTACCCTGTCTTCCCCCTGTCTTTGCCCTAGGGGTCACGAGGACTGCCCAGGCAAAGAACAGGGCAAAAGCTCTGCATCATCAGGACTGCAGGGCTTTATGATGGGGGCAAGAAGATGTATTTTATCCATGTAAATAAGTCCCAGATCTGATGAAGGAGCCAGTCTGCTTCATCCAGAATGGAGGCAGCTCTGAGTTTACAGTTAGATTTTATATATTTTTAAACAAACATTAAATGGAGGATCCAACATTTCTGTCTTTCTTGCTCCCAAGACTCCTTGTGGTTATTTCAGGTGAAATCTAAAGTCATCATATGACCTGCTAAACCCTTACCTGAATTTCTGCAGACCCTCATCTCCCTTATTCCATCTCAGGGCAATCATACAAATTCAATTATTTCAACATCAAGTTAGTTTTTTTCTGCCTTGCCCTTGGCACACCTGACTCTTTGTACCATCTTAGCTATGACGAGAGTTTGACATCCTGAAAACTTGTACAATTTTAGTGCCACTTTAGTTGGCCTAATTACAGCAGCTCAAGAGTTCCCATCAATACTGTAAATACATATCAAAGGTATCATATACTGTACACACCATCTCTTCTGATCAGGAAGGCAGAAGCTGGGAGGGCTTAGGAAGCAGTGATTTCTCCACCGTGGACTTCTTTTCTCTCGTCCCTTCTTAAAGATTTCTCTGTAAAAACAAAAAACAAAACAAAAAACTAAGACATGATCTAAACCAGGGATGGGCAAAGCATGTGCCTCCCCGGACCATTTTAGTGGTCCCGGGCCTCCCAGGGGTCAAGAAAAATCACCTGCTAAATTGTTTTGCTCCAAAATGACATACGGGGGAGTGGAAGGCATTTCCATCATGTTTGGAGCACCACTGGACCTCCCAGGTGTCAAAGCAATATTTTGCAAAAATACTCAAAAAGGTGTTTTCCCTGCCTTGGAATGACCCAAAATGCCCTCTAGGGACTCAGATAGGTACAAAAAACATGGAGAGTGCCCCCATATCCTCCAGAGAGTGTTTGGGGTCAAAAAGTATTGATATTTGAGGGGGGTGGCCCTCCAAGTTTTCCTAGGGGGCTAATGTGGCCTTCTAGCTGTCCACAGTTGCTCACCCCTGGTATAGACTGAATTAAGCATTTCTAAATCTCACTGTTGCCAATAGCAGCTTGATGGAGATAACTGGAGGAAAGAGTTAACTTCCTGTGCACTGTGAATATGATCCTGAACACCACCCAACAAAGTGCTATTTTAAAAATAAAGACATGTTGAGTGCAATTGCACATGCAATCAATCATGCACTGGCTGTGCTGGCTAGGACTGCTGAGAATTGCAGTTCTACACATCTGGAGGGCTACATCATATCTACCCATGCTATAGGCAAACGTCTGTCTTTCAGTCTCAGCCTTGCTTTCTTTTAAACCAATTTACCTTCTGAGGTTGCGGCAATTTATGTGGAACACTTTGAACATTCAAAGAGCGCTTTGTAGTGCTTTTATGTTGAATGCTTTATTGCTTAATAATGCATTCTACTGTATTATTTATTGTGTATTTATTGGATTTCTATCTCGCCTTTCTCTCCAGATGGGATTCAAGGCAGCTCTCTTCTATTTAGAAGATGCATTGAATTCAGTAAAATTACTTTTTTCAACTTGGTAACATACCAATGTTTTGGACCACAGTTCCCATCATTGCCAGCCAGCATGACTATTGATCATGGCAGTTGTAGATCAAAATAGCTAGAAGGCACCATTTTGGGGAAGACTGGGCTCAATAATGGCTGTGCATTTATGCTCATTCCTATTTAATTTCATTGCTTAGGCTGTAGTGCAGTAGTAGAACACATACTTTTAGTGAGGAAGGTCGTAGGTTCATGCCCCAGCCTCTGCAGGAGGACTTATAAAGACTCCTTTCTAAAATCCTGGGGGTTGTCCACATGGTGAAAATACCCTTCACAGAATTTGCTCAGAAAACGAACTGTCTTAATGGGATCCCACATTGTGTCATCATATTGTAAAGCAGGGGGGCCAAAAAGAGCAAAAACTGTGTGAGAAAAGCCTTTGCGGCTTTTCCCGACTTAAAAAAAAATCTCCAAAGATATGCGCATTTTCGTTCATCAAGACAAGTGATTCGACATGAATCGCTTCCCCATGCAGAACAAAGTGAAAGCCTGATTGGCTGGATGAGCGCAGGGGGCGGGGCTGGGTTACAGGGCAGGTGCCCGCTGCAGCCGTGCTGGATTTTCATCTTAGCAAGTGTTCACTAAGGCGATAAAATGGAGGTATGTGCTATCTTTTTTCCCTCTTCTTTTGTGTGTGTGTGGGAGGGAAGGTGGAATATCACTTGTGTGCACCTTCGAAATAGTTTTAAAAAAAAATTGGCGGTGGCAAATTTTAAAACGCGAGTAATCCACTTGCATCTGCCCTCTCGGCTACAGGCATGCAAAGTTTATGGGGACTGTAAAACCATTAAGACAGGTCGCAGCTGCTGCAAATTGCTATTACTGTGGAGCAGTCCAGGTTTTTTTTTTTCCTTTATGTAGACAAGCCCCTGGAGCTGCTGCCAGTCATGCCGCCAGTATTGGTCTAGATGAACCAATAGCCTGATTTTCTATGTACCTGTGTGACAGTTAAATAGCTGCCGGAATTCTGACTAAAAACACTAAAAGTGGGCATTAAAGTCCCATCCATGCTGAAAGTATGACATAGTATAAACAAGACAAAGTAATAATACAACACAATATTGAAAACTTTGTGTGGATTCAGTATAATAAATGTCTGAAAGGAATGAATAATTCCCTGTAACCCTGAGCAGATATAATGTGCCAGAAGAAGTAGGTCTGGCTTTTTAAATCCTTTCAGCAATTGCACACTGACATTGTTAAATGTACTTTTAAAACAGATGATGGACTTTGGGTGGTCTCCTTGAGGTCTGAACTATGTAATACTATTTTAAAATGTAGCATCAAAACAATTCAGGAAAATATTTACATACCAGAAGTGGTTGGATAGTGATGGAATGACAAATTAGGCATCCTCAGGCAAATCAGGCCTGAACTTTCATTAGAAGGCAGGATGTCTAAACTGCGACTGTCATACTTTGGACGTACTGTGTCATGGGACAACATGCCTCATTGGAAATGATAATGCTTGTTAAAGTGGAAGGCTGTTTATTTTGTTTGCTAAATAATAATAATAATTTTAAAAAGTGGAAGGCAGTAGGAAAAGGGGAAGACCACATTTGAGATACTGGACTGCAACACAACCTTTCAATCAAGAAAAGCACTGAGTTTGCAGGACATGAGTAGGACTCTTGACAGCTCGAGTTCTTGGAGGCCACAAGTAGAAGTCAATTTGACAGAAAATGAAAACAAAGAGATGGAAAGGATAGGATAGATGTAAAGACCTTGGAAAAGTTTCTCTGTTTTTCTGGGGTAGGGGTGGTGGGACTTAAATTGTCATCTGCTGCAAGGTTTGCATGTCATGCGAAATGAAGCACAGACCACAGGTTCATGGTTTGTTTAGGCACTCCGGCTGCAAGGAAGAATGATTGGGCAGTGTGTACTACTTTCATGTAACAAGCCAAGGTTCCCATGGAACCCTGGTTTACCATGACATGAAAACCAGGGCCTTGTCTAGATGGGCTGTTTACCTCATCTTGCCTCCGTCTTGAAGCCCTGTAGTTCAGACAACACAGGGCATTTGCCCCGTTTTTCCCCCAGGCAATCCACACGACCCCTGAGGCAAAGACAGGGTAAATCCCATTACACTGCTTTTTAAAAATACCTGGGGGAAAACCACTTCAGCCAGCAAAAAATAGATCAGGTCCTACATGACCGCAGGAGCCCACACCACCATGCCTGCCCATCACCGCAGCTGCCGTCTGCAGTCGCTCTTTTGAAGCCAGGAAGCAGGCCCACAGCATATGATCAGGCTGGTCACATGCATGGGACCTTGTTCACGTGCTGCAGGCTGGCTTCCTGGCTTTGGAGAGTGGGACACAGGCAGTGGCTGCAGCAACAGGCCAGCATGGTGGTCTGGACTCTATCCCTTTTTGTGCTGGTAACAGGGGAGGAACAGGCCATATATGTGTCCAGAATACACTGGTGGGGAGTTGGCATTCTGGCCCAGGTAGATTAGCACCTCCACTGAGAATGGAAAAGATTCCCATCTGCAGTCCTGGACAGTCAGTTCTAGCCAATATAGACCAGGCAGGGATGTGTACCCCTCTAGACCTTATTGGACTGCAACATCTAGAAGGCCTTGTGTTCTCCTTTCTTGGGCATACACAGCCCTGAGCTAGATAGAGCAATGTCTGACTCAGACTAAGCTTTCTTAGATCTTCCTAGCATCTATCTAAATAGGAATATAGTGGGCTCTCGATATCCACTGGGGTTTGGTTTTAGGACCACCTGTGGATACCAAAATCTGTGGATGCTCAAGTCCCATTATATACAATGGCATAGCAAAATGGTGTCCCTTACACAAAATGGCAAAATCTAGGTTTGCTTTTTGGAAATTTTTTTGGGGGGAGGGTATTTCTGAACTGTGGTTGGTTGAATCCATAGATGCAGAATCTGTGGATATGGAGGACCGACTGTACAAGCAAACACTGGCAACACAATGGAGAAACAAAGCATTTAACATAGCAGCAGGAAAGATAGTGCCCACCAATGGCACTACCTTTCTACAATGGTGGGATTGCATGTTCCTGTGACGCAAGAGGCTATGCAGAGAGACAGAATGGTTTCCAATTGGCAAGGAGGTCAGGCAAAGCTGCATTTTATTACCCTATCTTTTGAACTATGCTGAACGTATCATACATAAAGAAAGATTGGACACAGGGTCAGGATGTGTGAAAAATGTAGGAATGAATCCACATACCCACACACCTATAGGAATGAACCTATACATAGATCATTGCTTAGCCAAAGTGTGGATTTCAGTAGCACCACGTGTCCTGACAGACACCAACATCATTGTCTTCAAAGGGAGATTAGAGAATTCACAGGAGATAATACTATCAACAGCTACTAGTCATAATATAATACATTATCTCCAGTATCAGAAGCAGGATGATTTCATATACCAGTTGCTGGGAAAAGTGAGCAGGAAGGTATTATTCTGTTCGGGTCCTACTTATGTGCTCTACAGATTGCTGAACTAGATATGCCTTGGGTTCTTCTCATGTGCTGTTAAACAGGACTTGAAGAATTTTGTGTCATTTTGGGAATGGACAAAATAATGATACTGGGACAAAAGAAAATAAGAAACATGCACATACACCATCAAAGCAAAGCCATTCTGAGATTATTTCAAACTATGTGGTATCCTGTTGCAAAAGAGGAGAGATATCCTACACATTTAGGGCTGTGTTAACAGAGTAGAAATGCATACAAACTACAGCAGCTGCAAATCTCCTTTTTGTGAAGTCGAAGGCTTTCGTGGCTGGCATCCATAGATTTTCCTTGGTTTTTTTCCGGGCTGTGAGGCTGTGTCCTGGAAGAGTTTATTACTGATGTTTCGCAGGCGAAACGTCAGAAATAAACTCTTCCAGAACACGGCCTCACAGCCCAGAAAAACCCCAAGGAAAATTTCCTTTTTCTCTCAGCTGTTAAAGGCATAGAAATCCTGTCCTCTTTTGCAGCTGGCCACCCAACTTTGCACTCTTAAAATTATTCTCTTTCTAGCCACAGTTAGGCATCTCCAGCTGTGATAGAGCTCTTGCAGTATACCAGAACAACACAACAGGATCTATTAGAAAAATGGTTTGTTAGTTGTCTATGCACATGTTCTTTGAAATTTAATTTCTGTGACATGGAATTTAACTAAGGTCAATATTGTTTGATCCTGCATGCCAATGGAGCTTGGGTCCAGGCTATTTGAAAGTGTGTATCTCGCTTTATGAGCCCATTAGAGCTCTGAGATGTAGGACTTTTTCGGACAAGTAAAATGCAACGGAAGCAGCCTCGCCACGTTGCGAGACTGCTGCGCTGCAGGGCGTCCCTTTCGGATGACGCCCATCCCTGCCGGTACTTTTGCGGTACCGCAGGGACATTTGAGTGTAATATTTTGGTGATTTTTACTCACGATCAACTTTCGTGACTAAAAATTGCCAAAATATTACACTCAAATGTCCCTGCGGTACCGCAACAGTACCAGCAGGGACGGGCGTCATCCGAAAGGGACACCCTGCAGTGCAGCAGCCTCACAACATGGCGAGGCTGCTTCCGTTGCATTTTACTTGTCCGAAAAAGTCCCTAGAGAGGTCCTTCTCTCTCCCCCACTATCTTCTCAAGCATGTTTGGTGGGAACAAGGGAGAGGTATTGGAAGTGTTTAAAAATTCAGGGTTCCAATGTTCCCTGTTAAACCCTCCTCAATGCACTTCACTCCTGGGAGTACAGCCAATTAGCAGAGCACACACACGCAGCAGTGTTAGCGTAATAATCTTAACATACATAAAAATAGATTGCTAGAGACAACCAACACCCTTTCTGTCCCAAGTTACTTGTTTAGCCGAATAATCAGTCAAGACTCATAAAAGTAGCTTAAAAAGTACAAAAACTCATTTACTCACAGTTTCAGAGCATTTACACATGGCAGAACTTCAGTACAGCTTCCAAGTAGACTAAAACTACTTAAAAATGACTAAAAACTACATCATAACAAAAGAATATGCAGGACTCCCTGAGAGGGAGGTCTTCTCTCTCTCAAAACATGGCAAAGAGTGGGGGTAGAGGTAAACACCTCGTAGCTGGCTTCTAGACAAAGGAAGAAGACTTAGACACTCCCCTTTCCCTAGAAGCCCAATAGCAAAACATTAGGAAGTTACATCAACACATACTGTTTGGCTTCTCAGTTAACCCTTCAATAGCAAAACATTTCCATTTATTAGATTGCAAACTATATATTCCAACACCCCCTCTCAATCCAATAAGTGTGACACAAGTCCAAATCTCTGGGCAGTGGCCTGGTCAGGATACCCACTGTCATCTCATTCACTGGACAGTACTTCATCTTTATCATGTCTTCTCTCACTAACTGGCAAACATTATGGTATCTAGTCCCAATATGCTTATTACATGGCATCATCCTTCCACTTTCAGACAGTTCAAAACAATTCAAATTGTTCTCAAACACCTGAGTTGGTTTCTGTTCTAAAATATTAAAATCAAGAAACAGTTTATCAAGCCATTGCATTTCACTACAAGCCTCTGCCATAGAAACAAAACCTGCTTCAACATGTGAATGTGACATAGGACTTTACCTCACTACACTGTTATAGTGCTATTATTCCACTTTAACTGCTATAGCTTCCTCCTGTGGAAATCTGGGATTTGTAGTTTAGTGAGGCCTAAGAGCTCTCAGGCTAAGAATGCTAAATGTCCCTCCCTGAACTGCAAATCCCAGGATTCCACAGGAAGCAGCCATGGCAGTTAAAGCAGAATAATAGCACTATAACAGTGTAGTGTGATGATCTCCATAATCTCTTGTCTGCAACTTGCCCACGATATAGGTGCCCCCCCATACAGAAATAGATAACCACTTGTTGAACACAATCCACTATCAACACCAGCCCATTTAGCATCTGAAAAACAAACAAGATTTGGATTAGCATTAGCTGGCAATCTTAACTGGAAATTCATGGACCCCTTCAAATATTTCACAATCCGTTTTACTCCAATCCAATCTTCTTTGGTTGGCTTACTGACTTTTCTGCTAAGAATTTCTACAGCATGAGCTATGTCAGACCTATTGTTTGTGGTTAGATACAACAGCTTTCCAATTGCTGTTCTGTACATTGCATTGTTTGGCAAAAGTTCACTATTCTCACTGTTTTTTATAAAATCTGTTATCATTGGGGTGTCCATAGGGTGGACATCTTGCATGCCTAAAGTGTCCAAAAGGTCAACAATCTTCTGTTTTTGACTCAGGAGGAAAGATCCATCTTTTTCTCTTTGAATTTGTATCCCTAGGTAAAATGTAGCATCTCCCAATTCCTTCGTTTCCACTTCCTTGTTCACACTTTTCACAACTTCTTTGTAGTCAACATCTCTCTGTGTAGCAATAATCAAATCATCAACATAGGTTAGAACAAAGGTTGAAAAACCATCTTTGAATCTCGTGTACAAGCATGGGTCAGCTTCTCCTTGTTTAAAGTCTAAATCCTGTAACATTTTGTCTAACTTTTTATTCCATGCAAAAGCAGCTTGCTTGAGCCCACAGAGCCCTTTCTTAAGTTTACACACAAAATGTGGCCTTTTCTGGTCTACAAAACCTTCTGGTTGCCTCATATATAGCTCTTCTTGGATTTCCCCATGCAAGAAGGCTGTTTTGATATCAACATGCTTAACAGTCATTTGTTCTGAAGCAGCTAAAATAAGCAACAGTCTTATGGTACTATGTTTCACCACTGGGGCAAATACTTAATCATAATCAACTCCAAACTTCTGTGAAAAACCTTGAGCAACCAACCTTGCTTTATAGCATTCTACATTACCTTCTGCACCTTGCTTCTGAAATCACAGACATGTTATCCACTTGTTCATCCTGAACATAAAAGTCAACATTATCCTCTTCTGGGAAATCAATCACAGTTCCTGTTAAATCAGCTTTTCTGCTTTCATCAAAGTATACCACATGTCTGCAAAATACTTTACCAGTCTTTAAATTCATCACTCTGAAATTCCTTGTGGCACTCTCATAACCCACTAGTATGGTCTCTTCAGTCGCTGGATCAAGCTTCCCGTGAATCTGCCTTGGTATGTAAGCATAAGCAATGCATCCAAATGTTCTGATGTGCTTAATTGATGGGGGTCTCCCATGCCAAATCTCAAAAGGAGTTTTCTCTGAGCTCTTTGTAGGTAGGCGGTTCTGTAGGTAATTAGCTGTGACAATAGCATCAGCCCACAATCTGTTAGCTAGTCCAGCATCAGCTAAAAGACATTTTGTCATCTCAATTAAGGAGCAAAATTTCATCTCAGCAACAGAGTTAAGTTCTGAGGTATAAGCAACAGTCTTAATGTG
Source organism: Gambelia wislizenii (assembly GCA_030847615.1). NCBI lineage: Eukaryota > Metazoa > Chordata > Lepidosauria > Squamata > Crotaphytidae > Gambelia > Gambelia wislizenii. The sequence goes on from JAUMIR010000004.1 coordinate 38,310,654, forward strand.
TTGTATCCCATTCTCCTTTAAAAATTGCTGTGTACTGTTTGCCATGTACTCACCACCTTGATCACTGGTCAAAGCTTTGGGGTTCCTTCCAAACATGTTTCTCACCATGGCAACATATGCACGCAGTGCATCACACATCTAGCTCTTCTCTTTGAGCAGGTACATCACAGTATATCTGGAAAAATCATCTCTAAAAGTTAGAACATATCTGTTTCCTCCAAGGGAGGGCACTCTCATAGGTCCTGTCATATCGCTATGAATGAGGTCCAGGACTCTGTTGGACCTTTTCTCAGTTCTCACAGGAAATGAAGGCCTTGTTGCCTTTTGCTGAACACACACTATGCACCTGTGCATTGTTACTACTTTGTTTCTGTTTTACCTTGATTCCTGTGGCCAAACCTCCATTCTGAAGCTGCATAACTGCATTGCAGTCACGATGTCCAAAGCATCTATGCCAGTGTTGTTTCTATTTGATGATAAAAGTGGAATTACATTTTTAAAGGCATGTAAATGTGCTGATGGTTTTTTAAAAGTTTTACATGAGCCTTTTTCTCTGAAACAGTAAAAACTTTTAAAAGACCATCAGCACATTTACATGCCTTTAAAAATGTAATTCCACTTTTATCATCAAATAGAAACAACACGGAACATCCTTTAGTGTCTAGAGCTGTGACACTCAGAAGGCTTGTTTGGAGCCTTGATACATAGTCAACATTCTCCAATATCTGTGATTCACTTCCATCATGTGCGTCTAGATCTAATTTGCAAGGTTGCTCCCAGACTTTGGAACTCCCTCCCTAGGGAGGCCAGGATGGCTCCATCCTTGTTCTCCTTCCACTGACAAGTTAAAACATTCTTGTGCCATCAGGCCTTTAGAAACTGAATGAGATGGCCTTTTAGTGATGTCCTGCATTGTTTTATGGTTTGTATAATCTTTTAATGAATTTTAATGTTTTTAGCTTTATAAATTGTTTAATTGTCTTTTAAATGTTTTATATTTATATTTATATTTATATTTATATTTATATTTATATTTATATTGAAGGTGGTGTATAGCTTTTAATCTGTATTATTTTAAAATATGTTGTAAGCTGCCTTGAGTCCCATTATTGGGAAAAAGATAGGATATATGAATAAAATAACAACAGCAGCAACAACAATGATGATAATTATGATATTCTAAGGCTGGAAAGCAAAGATTGAACTGCTTTAGCTACACATGAACATCTATTTTATAGAATCTGTATATATAATTCTCTTGGGTATGTTGCCATTTCTAGTGTGCTGATTGGCTGCTTGGGGAACTGACCCAACCAATCACAGGTCTGTTGGGCAGTCAATCAGCACGCTGGGGGCGGGACCATGTAGATCTCAAACATGGCGGCTGGAGCTGGAGAGTGAGTAACATGGGGGTGGATGTGGTGTGTGCGTGTGTGTTCTGGAGTGCAGGGGGTGGGGTGGGAGGGCCAGAATGAGTGGGGGGAGGGCAGAACAAGTGGGGGAGGGGCAGAATGAGTGGGGGAGGGGCAGAACAAGTGGAGGAGGGGCAAAACGAGTGGGGGTAGGGCAGAACAAGTGGGGGAGGGGCAGAACGAGTGGGGGGAGGTCAAAACAAGTGGGGGAAGGGGCAGAATGAGTGAGGGGAGGGGCAGAACAAGTGGGGGAGGGCAGAATGAATGGTGGGAGGGGCAGAACATGTAGGGGGAGGGGCAGAATGGGTGGGGGGAGGGCAGAATGAGTGGGGGAGGGGCAGAACGAGTGGGGGGTGGCAAGGGCAGAACGACCAGTGGGTGGATGAGTTAAACCCACCAGCCTACCTTAAAGGGTTGTCATGAGGTTTCCTGGGCATTTTGGGGGGAGTTTTTTAATGGTGTATGGTATGCTGGGTACAGCTAGTTCTATATATTTCTGGAAATATGGTCAGCTTATATTAATGTATATGCCCAGAACTTGTTCATACCCTGTGTACTTCCCCTTCCTTGTTTTCCTTCTTTTCTTCTCTCATTCTTTTGTGTTTAAAATTCTTAGAGAAAGAGAGAGGGGAGGTTGTTTAAACAGCGAAAATACTCCTCACGGAATGATAGGAGAATCCTACCTGTCTTAACCACATTCCATATTGTTTCACTGTATTGGGAATGAGGGGGCCCCCAAACATCAAAAACTCTGCGGGAAAAGCCTTTGCAGCTTTTCCCAGAGTTTTTTAAAAACAGCAAAGGGAATGCACATTGCTGCTCTTTAGGACAAGTGATTCGTTATGAAGCATTTTCCCATAGGAAAGGAAGCTCAATGCTGATTGGCCAGACAAGCGTGGGGGGCATGCTACCAAGGCAAGCACCCGCTGCCACCATGTTGGATTTTTGCCTTAGCAAGCAAGCGTTAAGGCTGGGAAAAGGGGTGGGTTTGGTGTTTTGGTGCTTTTTTTGTTTTGTTTTGTTTGTTGTTGTTTTTTGTTTGTTTGTTTTGGGTTTTTTTGTTTTTGTTTTTTGTTTTTATTTTTGTTTTTGTTTTTGTTTTGCTTTTCTGTTAAATCAAAAAATTACTCTATCACACCTTGGATATCATTTGAGGTTTTTTTTAAGTTCGGCGGTGGCAAATCGATGTAAGTACAAACATGAGTAAATCACTCATGGGGGTCATCTTGCATGCAAAGCTTATGGGGGCAAAAACACCATTAAGACAAGTTGCAGCTGCTGCAAAGTGGTGCTATTGCAAGGTGCTCTGGGGGGGGGGGGTTGCCTCATACAAAAAGCCCAGAGTGTGAGTGAGGAGATAGATGTGGCGGGCAGGAGCAACACAGTTATTTCCACAGCTGAAATGGATGTTAATTTGTAAATTACAAAAAAAAAGAGTTCTGTAAGTTTCCATGTATTTGCACAGTGTGCTCGCTCAGTAAGGCTGGTGGCATTAGTTAATAATCAAAGTGCATGATGTATAACATCAACCTATATGGTTTTATTTAGAAGAAGGTGTTCAGTATGCCCAGGATTTCAGTCTTATAGCATATGTGTACCTTCACTTCTGATTGAGTTCTACTTTGCTGCTCCACATTTAGATCCAGTCAAGAACCAACTGACCCCCTCCGGGATGGAGTACGCAGGTATCTTCAGCTCCCATCTGATCGGACCGTGCTGATACTCCATGCAAAAGTTGCTCAGAAATCATATGGCAATGAAAAAAGGTAGGAAACCATCTTGACCTTCCTGTTAACACCAGATTGCCACAGGAGGCTCTGCAAAAGAGAAAATAAACAGGTGGTGTATGTGTTTATTGGTGTGGGTGTGTGCATTGTACATGGAATGTACTGTGGATCTCTTGATTTTTCTAGTGTTACCCTTTCATTTGTAGCTCCACTTTCCACACAGAGCTGATCCCCTTCCCTACTCTTACTTACCATCCAATTTCTCTACCACCATCTTATCTGGGAAGCATATAAGTACTTGGAACTGTTATTTTTGCACTGCAGCTCCCAAAACACCCACTTATCAGTGTCCATACTTAATGCAGATTCTGGGATCTGTAGTCTAAAAGGGTAACTTCAAAGTTCTGGAACACAGAGGTAGGCATGGGCCACTTGCATTTCTTGAGATGTTGGATCATCATCTCTAGTTAACATAGCCAGTATGTGGGTTAATGCAAGCTGCAATTCAACAGCATCTGTACGGTCGCATGTTGCCTACCCCAACACAGGGAGAATGGGAAGCAGATGTATTCCTGGCTGTGTCAGGGCACCAGAGACACAGGCATACCTTCTATGCTTGGTAAATAAGACATGGCCCTCTGCTGAGTTCCCAACTCAAACCCTACTGATGCAGATGGCCCTGGCTCATTTCCCAATAGAATAAGCACCTTTTTGCTATCTGCAAATCTGACCATTTTCCAGCTCAGACCAGTGGCCAGACTGTCTTGGCAAAGCTCATGGGTCAGGATGTAGTCTAAACACCTTGTAGATAAGCAATGGGCAAATTACAGACCTCCAGATATTTTGGACTGCAGCTACTAGCACCCCTCACTGTTAGCTAAATTGGGAGGTGAAAGTTGTAGTCCAAAAATATCTAGATGGGAGTCCAGTCTCTTTTCACCACCCTGAAGAAGTTGACCATTATTAGTCAGTCCATAGTCTTTTCTCACCCAAATGTCACCACAATATGAATGAAAAACTATGGAAGAGAAAAGACTAGTTGTCTCAAATCCCACTGTTCCAGCTAATCCCTTTTCTGCAGCTGATGACTTCCTTGTCTATGGCTCAGTGAATCTGCTCCAGACTTGAAAGGAGCAATGGTGCACCCTAAACTAGGTTCATCATCTTGGATAGCTCTGTTCAAGTTCAATTAAAAGCTGGAGTGGATTCACTTTCCAACTGACATTGGAGCAACCAGCTGCCACTGCTGCAGAAGCACCAGTATGTCCTAGAAAGGTCTTTATAGCAAGACAGTACATGGATGGAGTAGGATCAATCAGTCACCTTTGTCCCTCTGCAGGATTGGTATGATTGGAATCTTCTTTTGGCTAACCATGCTGTGACACAAAGTGTTCTCAACAGCTAGGGCTTTGTGGCTTTGGCAAGTAGTGGGGGAAATCAGTTAAGAATTGGCCCTAAATGTGTAGGTTTAAGATTGAAATGAGTCAGTACAGGCTCTGCTCTGTAACTAACATCCTCAAAAATAGTACTATAGCTCAGGAGTATAAAACCACCCATTCTGGTTGTTTTATTACTTAATGTTTTATGCAGTACCAATGCAGCATGAATCCCAGCCATTCATGTGGGTTTAAAGACAGTGGAAACCCAAATAAAATACCGGAAAGCATGTTTCTAAATCTCTGGACCTCAGTTTATTTGAGTTGGTTTAAGGATTTGGCTGTGAATGTAAACTCTGTTCTCAACCTGTTGAGACTTCCTCATTCCAGGCTGAGAAAGTCACAGGGACAAGTTCTCCCTCTGCTCTGCACTCTCCATAATCTCCACCATCTTTAATGAGGCAGTATTGCTATATTAACCTTGTAGATCAGGAATGGGGAAAGCTCTCCTGATACTATTGGCTGTGACTCCCAGCTGTGTTTGGAGATGAGAGTTGTGATCCAATAACATCTATAGGAGGCCACCAGTTATTGACCTTTGTCAAAGAGCCTTCAGTAGTTGTTGTATTGCTGTAAGCTGCCTTGATTTCTGTGCCCAGAGAAAGGCAGGGCAATTTAATTAATTGGTTGGTTGGTTGGTTGGTTAGCTTATTGATTGATTAGATGTGGCTGTTTCAGGCAATGTCTGAATCTGGGACAGAACTTGGAAAAGTTGGTTGTTGAGACTACAACTTCTGGAATCCCTTAACCAGCATGGTGACAGGCTGGGGGATTCTGGGAGTTGTATTTCAAAAAGTTAATTCTTTCAGGTCTACAATCATACCAAGAGACAAGTGAACCTGTCCAGCAACACTATTGAAGGTCATGAGCCTAAACCGTATTGTTTGTCCTGATTAGAGTAAAGCCATTGACTCAATTGGAATCAGCTTTGCGTTGACTCACCATTCAGCAACTGATTGAATGGGTCTATTCTAACTGGAGTTAACCAACAGGATTCTAGCCATTGAAGTAGCTGGAGGAAGAATCAGTGAAGGAGCTCACTCAGCAAAACCCACTGGTTTTAATGTTCTTGCCAATGTCACTGTTGACACTGCAAATGGGGCCTGTCTGTCCCCATTTATGATCTCTGGTTTTAGGTGATAGAGGGTGGTGCTTCTGATTTCCAAAAAGATACACCAATGTATATTTCATCATCAAACATTGCATATGATGAGAAACCAGTTGAAAGGTAGATTCAACAGGATTTATTGACCTTTAATCTACCTTTAAAGTTTGGGTGAACTAATTTGGCACAGGACAAACAGCTCATTCACCGTCAGATTCCTGTCTGTAAAATTATTTTTTCCAATTAAAGAGTTGTTGTGCACATAAATGAAATAAGATCTGGACATAAATAAGAGGTTTTAAGGAGTTAAATGTGGCAATTTTTAAATCATATTTAAGAAAGAGATATACTGTATTTTGGTCCAGAGTTTTCCAGAGACATAAAAACTCAGAGATTGCTCTACTGATAAAATATTTGTTTTTCCTGACAGGTTTTTCTGCCCACCACCTTGTGTTTACCTCAGTGGACCAGGATGGAAAGAAAAGAAGGAAGAGATTAAAGGTATAACCCAGGTGGAAGCCATATGAATGTAACAGAGGGGAAATTATGTGGTTTCGACTGTGTCCATTCCATAGGGCAAGAGGAGCACACTTCAGCCTCTAGTGACAGAAAGAGAACCTACACTACACCCATGACAGCAGTTCAATCCCATGCAAACTGTCATGGCTCAGTCTTGTGGAATCCTGAGGTTTGTAGTCTGGCAGGTACTTAGAATTTTATGCAAAATATCTCTAGTACAAGACAGAGGGAATACAATTCCCAGGATTCCATAGGATGGAACCATGAAGTTTAAAGTGGTATCAGATTGCTGTAACTCTGTAATGTAGAGACACCAAGAGTCTAGGTTTTCAGAACAAGGGCAGAAAAGCAATATTTTACCTATAGTGATAACCAGTGCCATCCATGGTGGTCACCATAATCTTAACCTCAGTCTCCATTAATTCTGAAGGAACGGGTTTAAACTGAAGGTGTTTTATAAGGTGTTCTTTACTTCTCCTTCTAGGATGTAGAAACAAAATCAGCTCCAATATCCCATGCATCACACATGGCTATAATATACAAGTGAATGTCAGAACCAGCTGCATGAATATTTCTCAGCTGATCAATACCCATCCTCCCTGCCAGTCTGGTTTCAGCTGAATGGGGAAAAACATGGCCAAGATCCTAGCCATGTAAGATGTATGTGTATTGTGTAGCTACATCTCCATAGCTCTCCCAATATCACCCCCAGAAAACTCACCTTGTAAGCAGTGCATCAGTGCATGGGTACTTGTGGGGTTCTGAGAAGCTCAAAAATGGTCTTGGGGCTGCATGTGGCCCACAAGCCATGCTTTCCCCACCCATGATCTCAACCACAGTAAATAGTTCTAAATGTGCATCTATTTGTACAAATCAGCATATGCAATATTTATGCACATATGTGTTGTTTTTCTTTTGATGCATAAGTGAGCACCTTATTGCTTAGCAGCTCTCACACAGCTGCTTGTGAATCTGTATTACCCCTCTGTTCGACTCTAAAAATCTCAATGCAGAACATTTAACAGCAATAGAATAAAGACATTCAGGGAGAAGCAAAGCAACTCTGGCTTTAATCAAATTTTAATATCTGTCTGTAGAACATATATTACATAGAAAGGAGCTAAATGTCCTAAAGGCACCATATCCCGTGTGATGTTGGAAGCTAAGTAGAGCCAGCTCTGGTTAGTACTTGGATGGGAGATCGCCAAGGAATACCAGCTACTGTAGGCCATATTTCAGAGGAAAGAACTGGTAAAAAACCCTCTGAGTATTCCTTGCCTAAGAAAACCGTATGAAATTCATGGGGTCACCTTAAGTCGGCAAGTGACTTCAAGGCACATGCACACGCGTATTAGATAGAAGAGTAGTTTTAGCTATATTTTAAGCAATATATGCATTATAGTCAGGGCTGTCTTTAGAGCATTATAAGCACTCGGGCAAAGCAGTGCATTAAGTCCTACCTACACAACCACTCACAGGAATAAAAATATTAATTGTCAATAAAGGAAACTTATATTTATTGGTACTGCCAACATAATCAGTGTTTCGACCCTCTCCCGGGTGTACAACTTCACTGGGAGCAAAGTCCCTTCCTGTCCAGACTTCAGAATCCCTGATTTGTAAAACAGCAGAGATAAGAATGAAAAAGAAGAGAGGAGAGAAGCGCCTTCCAATGTGAGAAAGGAGTGGGGAGCAAAACTAATGTCCCAGAGGGGCATCTCCCCAGCAAGCTGGTGTCTCTGCCTTGGGCCAATGGGAATGGCAGGAAGGGGAAGAGTGGTAGGGTGTGGGTGGGCACCCTCTGGGAGAGGGAGAGAGCACAGACTAGAGGGCTGGAAGGAGGCACCCTCTTGGTGGGACTGTTGGAGAATGTGTGTGTGTGAGAGAGAGAGGGAAGAGTTGCTCGGTGGCTCATGGCTGTGTAGGCAGCCACTCCAGGCAGAGCTGAGGAGGCAGGTCAAGCCTCCCTTTCTTGGCTGCTGCTTGGCTTTTCTGCTCTTCTGACAAGGTTTCCCTTTCCCTGGTGCCTCCCTTGCTTTGTTCCTCCATCAAGACACCTCCTCCAACCAACCACCATTACTCCTTGCCTGTCCCTCCTCCTCTCTTTTCTCTTTATCTTTCCCATTCTCGGGAATGCAGGCATGCCTAGTCTCTGCTACAAGTTATGATTTTTCTCCTTCTACCGAGTTAACAGGAGATTTGAATGTTGAGGCAGGTGATCAGAAAATTAGTGTTAAATTCTGGTCTGTGCATAGATTAGCATGGGGCCCTTATGCTTGTGGGACGCCTGGGCAACTGCCCAGCATGGCCATGCATTAAGACGGAACTGATTATAGTGTTATCCCACGGCCTTATCCATCTGGCTATACAGACACAGTGGTGGAAAAGCAGGCAAAAAAAATTACTTTAAAATAATACAACCTGAGGTACAAACTCCTGGGGTCTTCTTCATAGGCATGTCAACTTCCAGGTGTCTAGCATTCAAGTCTTGGAAATATGTCCCTTGAAGTCAGGAACAAATTCTCTTTTATTATTATAAATGTAGCAATCTGCAACAAGACAATAATTCCTACTTAGCCTGTACTCACAGTATAGGTATTCCCTTGACTAAAGGGCTGTGATTGTGACCAAGCTCCACCCAGACTCTAAATCTCAAGCAGTTCAGTTGCTCAGCCTCATGGCCATGCATCTCATGATGTGCTGGGAGTGGTGGTTAACACTCTGGACTAAAAATCAGAATCTCAGCTCAGTTAATTCACTAGGTGGACTTTGGCAAGCTCCTCTCTCAGGCCCTTCAATCAGCAATAGAAGAGGGGGATTGTTAATGCTGGTTTAATTGTAGGGATTCTTGTGAAGACTGCAACTTAATAATGTTTGTCCTTTGAATACTTGAAAGCACTATAGAAAGATTAAGGTGTGTATCTTCCTTCTCCTAGCTGCCACTTTGCCCAAGTTGTCTATTGCTGTGCTCTCACATCATTGAAATCCCTATTTTTCCAGGGGCTGGGGAACTTGTGGTCTGCTGTTGGACTTCTGTACCTATGAGTCCTATCCAGCAAAGCTAATTGTATGGGAACTGGATTCTAGCAACATCTGGAAGTCCATAAGTTGCCTGTCCATGATCTAAGCCATGCACAGTTATTGTTTGTACTTCCATCAGTTAGCCTAAGACTGGCCATGCTTCGTTGATCAGTCTTGGCAATAGGTCATCAAGGAGAATCAAAGAGTCAAGAGGTGTCTACATAGATCAAGGTTTATTTTTAGCCTCTCTTTCCTTGTAGACTTGACATTATTAACCATAGCTGGCACAAAGTAATCCACACTAAACAAACCACAAAACAGCCTAGAGCTGTTGGGCTGCAAGTTGTGGTACCAGCTACAGAAAATGTGTCCAGACCACAGAGAAAGTTTTACAGTCTCAAGACTTGCTGACAATCAAGGGACAGAGATACAAATATTAGTATTACTTTTAAAAAGGGAGGCCTGCATACATCACACAGAGTTATAGAGGACTCCACACCTCTTTTGAGATGGAGAGAAAAGCTGGAATGTTCTGAATACAAAGAAACTTTGGGATAGTTAGAACTCTTGGGAGGGGGAGAAAAAAGAATGTGATAGCACTTATAAGACTAACTGGGTTTTATTTTAGCATGAGCTTTCATGGATAGAAACCCAATTCTTCAGATGCAGTACAGGGTAATATTAATGTCTCAGGTATAAAGCATATTTATACAGTTGTGGGAGTGTGATAAAATGTAATAGGATCCAGAATGATGCAAATCATGTCCCTTGTCTTAATATTTCAAAGGGCTAGGCGGGATTTTATTTTGACTGAGGACATTTTCAGATGATCCTTGCTGCGCAAGGATCACCCAGGACAGTTTCGTCACAGCAGCGCGGCAGGGGGTTGATTTCGGACAACGACGTCCCTTCTGTGAGATTGTCCGTCCCTCTTGTGCTTAGGCTTGGAGCCTGCCGCGCTATATTCGGCAAGATTTTATTCACAGACAACCTCTGTGAATAAAATCTTGCCGAATATAGCGCGGCAGGCTCCAAGCCTTAGAGCAAGAGGGACGGACGATCTCGCAGCAGGGATGGCGGTGTCCAAAATCAACCCCCTGCCATGCTGCTGCGACGAAACTGTCCCGGGCGATCCTTGCGCGGCAAGGATCGTCTGAAAATGTCCTCAGTCTGAGTGATGGAGGGGTTGCATTAGTAGCTTCTGCATTGTCCCTTTCTGAGATGTTGTGCAGCTAATGAGGAGCAGAGATGCCAGCAACCAAGGAGAGAGGAGAGGAGAGGAGAAGCTGTACCAGAGATTTGGAAGTTGCATGTTTTTTAAATTAAGTTAGCCTGCTGAATCTTCCCTCCTCCTTTCTGTCTAAATGAAAGAGACTTCTGTCTCTTAGGGGGTCGTTTACACGGACAAATATTCCCCTAAATATACCGCTAAGATAGCTTATAGTTCCCACGGATCGCAGCACAGCATCGCCTCATTCAGAAGGGGGGAAGGTAAAACACCCAAATATAGCGTGGCAGGGCATGTCGCTATTTTTGCAGGAATATTTGCAATGTAGTGCTTTATTGGCATTGTAAGCTAGCATTCTGCTAAGGGTTAAAGTACAGCTGCATTGTGATTGGTTGATGATGCAGGGGTGGGCTTAAAAGAGGGGCAGGGAGGAGGCAAAGACAGTAGCCATTAGAGAAGAAACTTGCAAAAATCCTGTCTGCTATTTTGCGAGCCAGTTTGCAAAAATAAATAAATAAATAAATAAATAAATATTAAAAAAAAAAAAAGGATTCCCAACAACTTCAAAAAAGGATTCCCAACAACTTTCAGGGAGCATTCCTTCTCATCCTCTCTGCTGTTTTGAAAGTATGTAAAAGCTCGTTCGTCACTTTTATCCTGTGCACGGGGGAGGGAGAGAAACCATTTCACAAAGGGCTGTAGCAAGCTGAACTGCTATTTTCCCTCTCTCTCTCTCTGCTTGGGGGAGGGAGGGAGGGGGAAATAGAGAGACAGAGAGAGAGCAGCTGGAAAAACTTGCGATCCACACATGGCAGCAAGGTCTTTTAGCGGAGAGATTACTCTCCCTCTGCTTTATGGAGTGAGTTCATTTACAGGCAGATTTACAGAGACACACAGAGCCACACCCCCCACACTTATTCAAGTCTGAACTTCAAAGCGACATAATTAGGAAAAAAAACTGACTGGCACAGCTGCGGAAAATAATTAAACCGCAAGTTGCCGCAATAAATCTGCTGTGTAAACCGGCCCTTAGAGAAAGAGAAAGAGAAAGAGATAGAAACCGTGAGTGCAAGAGGTATCAGCAGGAAGAGAGCAATCTTGCCAGACTGGCTTCTCCAGACAGTGGCACAGGATGTGCACATGGAATGATTGGATTAGTATGAACTATGAGAGATTTTAAAGGAGGAGAGGGTGTTTCTCTGCACTCCTGAGGCCAGCAAAAGCATGAGAATTTTTGGAGATGGGGAAAGGAGGGGAAACTGAGTGATTGCTTCTGAACACTCACACAAAGTTACTTTCTAGACTTGCAGTAACAATAACAAGAAATAACCTGTTGGCTAAATAAAATAATAAGTGACAGCTCCCTAACAGCACATTTACTGAAGTTAAATGGGCCTGCTCAGCATTTGTGTGTGCACCTGCCTTGAGTTCCCTGGTGGAAGAACAGAACAATGTAATTTTAATAAAATAAATGTAAAAGTTCCCACCGCTCCCTACAGTTTTCCTCTTTCACACATTACACTGCAAGCATGAAAACAACTCAAGGGTGAGTGACTCATTTTTCACTTTTGCTGGAGCTGTTGCAATTTCTGTCTTACCTCTTTTCTTTCACCAGCCAAAGATCTAACAGATTCCAGTTCCAAGGTATGTGGCTATATAGGACTTGACAGCATGGGCAGCAGCCATGTGGAGACCCAGAAGCTAAACTTTGAGGAACAGTCAGACTCCAAGGTAAGCTGGCTAATGTGGCTCTGTTGTAGGCAGATTTGTATGAAATATTCACTATGTGACATTTTCTAATGCTGGATCTCAGCGCAAGGGGACATTCTGGGCTGCCTTTTTAGGTGGTATCTTGTGCATCAGCAAAAAAAGAAAGAAAGGAAGGAAGGAAGGAAGGAAGGGGAAATACATCACTGGAAAGGTGGCACAACTTTGTATAAAATTTGCTTGTGCCAATTTATACTTCTGATGCAAACTTAGAAATACTGTAATGCAATACAGGTTGACACTTGTATCTGCGGGGGATATGTTCCAAGACCCCCCATGGATATCAGAAACCATGAATAATAGGGAACCCTAATATTTTCAATGAAACAAACACAAGATGTTGACCATAGAATCACATTGGAGGACCTAGAAATACCTAGAGAGAATTTACAGTATCTTTTCGGATATGGATAAGTGAAGCCATGGATACTGAATTGTCCTGTCAACCTGTACATCTCAGCGTAATGGAAAAGACTGTGACCAGGGTCTCTATGTGCCTTCTAAGGGTTGGTGGACAATTCCAAAACTCTTGTATTCCCTTATTAATAGTTCACTATTGTTAAATTGTTTGGCTTGGACAGACTATCAATTACAAAGTGGCTCCAAACTGAGAACTGTCCTCTTCAATCCCTTCAAATAGAGAATGGTCCTCTGTATACCAGGATATATGGCCACTCTACTACCATTTAGGATTTTAATGTTCCTTCATCTTAAAACTGCTGCTTCTTGCTGTCTTCTGAAATTTCCAGCGATTTGGGATATGATCCAGAAAAAATACATTAATTTCAAATGGAGAGTGAAACACATGCCTAATCCAATACATATGCTTAACATTTTAACTCAGTGTAATATTAAAGTGCTTAACTTTCATTGGATTGTGCCTGCCCTGCCCCATACATGCCATTTTTGAAGTATTTTACATGGAGTAATTTACAGTGAAATTTTTATATGTCACACATATAAATACATAGTAGAAATTGGTGTATTCCCAATGCTGGATACTGAAATAAGCAAATGCAGCCTTGTCAGCAATTGAGAAAAGAAGATACAGGACATTTCCTTGAATTGTAGTTTTGTGGCGAACTCTGAAACAAGCCATAGCCTCAAAATCTTATAGTAACATTTCACAAAAAGAAAGAGTACAAAGGGAATTCTTGGTTCCAAGTCCTGAAGAGCAATCATCCTCATCCAGCAGGTGGCGGTGTTATGTGTACAAAGCTATACAAGATTCCACAATGCATGGGGAGAAACCAGAAGGGTCAGCTAGATGGGAGATTTATTGCGAAAAATAGCAAGTTACCCCCACCTATCGCTGCAGAGTCCATTTGTGCCCACGACTCATCCAAAAGGTTGCTGAAAAGGAAAAGTAGTGGTTTTGCAGTTCCCATGGAGCTGCGCGGAAAAAATGGTGTCCGCAAGTGAGTTGACTCCAGAAAATCTCCCCCCTTTTTTTAATTTAAAAAAAAAAAACAGTTGTGGAAGGGCTGTTTTCCGCTAAGAAATACCTTTGTTCTTTTGCTCTGCTGCTTGAATGATTGTGCCAGCCAAAGCAAGCAAGCAAACGAACAAACAATGGTGGTTCTGGCATTGAAGCCCTCCCTTGTAAGCCCACCGCCTCTGAGGTCTGACCAATCAGGTTTCAGCCCTGCTGTGTGCTCCTTTTCGAATTGGTTGATCACACAACCAGTTATTTCACACACTTTTTAAAAAAGATCGCTTAAAACAGCAAAGCATGGAACAAATAGTATATACTGCATGCAACCAAGCCAGTGTGATCCTCCTTCATTCTGCATAGATAGAGTATAGCTGCAAATCTCCCTTTCCATCTGTCTTGCATTCAGGGCCGGTTTAAGGAATTTTGGGGGGCCCTGCAATGCTTTATTTTGGGGGCCCCATATGTTTATCTCAGGTCAATGTAACCTAACCTATTCACAATACAGGATGCTCAGATTACAGTAGGACCCCCGTATCCATGGATTCATTATCCATGGGGCACAAAACAGCACACCTACCATAGAGTCTTCCTAGAAAATGTGTCCTCCCTAGCCATTTTCTAGGCCCTCCAAGCCAACCCTATGGTATTTTAATCCAGAAGTCCCATTATTTTCAATAGCATTCACTATTATTCATGGCTTTCAGAATTCACGCCCCCCCCGAACCAATCCTCAGTGGATAAGAGGGCCATACTGTATTAAATAATTTACATATGAGGAACGGCTTAGGGAGCTGGGCATGCTTAGCCTGGAGAAGAGAAGGTTGAGAGGTGACGTGATCGTCATGTTTAAATATTTGAAGGGATGTCATACTGAGGATGGGGCAAGCTTGTTTTCTGCTGCTCCAGAGACTAGGACACAGAGCTATGGGTTCAACCTACAGGAAAAGAGATTCCACCTGAATATTAGGAAGACCCTCCTGACAGTATGAGCTGTTCGGAAGTGGAATACACTGCCTTGGAGTGTGGTGGAGTCTCCTTCTTTGGCTTTTTTAAAACATAGGTTGGATGGCCATCTGCCAGGAATGCTTGGATTGTGTGTTCCTGCAGGGCAAAAGCCGATCAGATAGGATGGCTTTTGGGATCCCTTCCAGCCCTATGATTCTGTGATTCTAAGCTTCATTCAGAGCCTGAGGAAGTTACTTTTGGATTACACCTCCCAGAATCCCCCTGCCAGCACCCTTCTCAAGGTCTGGTTGCATTGTTCCTTTTCCAGCATTCTCTAGCCCAGTGGTTCTTAACTTGGGGTGCGCAATGTCCTCACAGGGGGTCCACAAAGCCTTGAAGGCTGCTTGGCCCACCTACTCCCTGTAGTGGAGAAGCCACGTGACAGAAACCAAGGCAAAGGCTGGCTGGCTTGGCCTGCACATTGCCATTCAATCCACTCCAGCCACAAACTTGCAGGAAGAAGTAAGAGTGCCTCTGAGGGAAAGTTTAATGGATGGTGTAACTGTATTGTTGTTGTTGTTGTTAGCTATTATTATTAGGGTTTTGAATCTTGAGTTAAGTCTTGGGGCAATGAAAGATATTTAAAGGGGGTCCCTAGTAAAGAAAAGGTTAAGAACCACTGCTCTAGGCCAATGTCTCTCACATAACACTAATGGGATACTGGTGTTTTAGTGACAACAATAAAACCATTGTTCCTAGTAATATTACTCCAGATTTTTTATGTATATGACTATGGAGACCAGGGTCTGAATCCTTACTCAGCCATGAATACCCGCTGGCTGACCTTGGGCAAGTCACACTCTCTCAGCCTCAAAGGAAGGCAAAGGCACACCCCCTTTGAACAAACCTTGCCTAGAAAACCCCATGGTAGGTTTGCCTTAGTCAGAAATGACTTGAAGGCACATAGGCAAACACACACAAATTTCTTTTGCAGGCTGAACTCAGTTGGTAGCAAGGGGAGGAAGCTGAAGAAGACCAAGGGGAAAAGGGAGGGGAGAGGAACCAGGACATGTTAAGAGCAGCAGGAAGGGTGGATTGGAAGGGATTTATGTGGAAGGAAGGAAAGGGAGGGAGGGAGGGAAGGAAGGAAGGAAAGGGAGGGAGGGAGGGAGGGAAGGGAGGAAGAAACCCTTTCTGAGGGAAAGAGACAACTCTCAAATTCCCCCTCTCTCTCATACACACACACTCACCCCTCTCCGACATGCCTGACTGGCTTCCTTTTGCAGCAGCAAACTCCCTCCAGCTTCTGCCATGGAGGGCTGCTGCTTCTTTCTCTTTCTCTTTCTAGTTTGGGAGACGCTGGTTTGTTTTTTTGTTTTTTAAAGCCAGCAGGAAGTTTTTGGAGGAGGAGGGTAGGAGGGGGCTACAAAGCAGCGGCTCCTCCCGGCTGTTTCCTGGCTGTCTCCTTTGTCAGATAAGGAGGTCAGCAGGGGGGCCCCCTTGACCTTGGGGCCCCCTGTCAATGCTGATTTGGCAGACTGGTTAAACCAGCCCTGCATTGTGCTTGGCAACACAGAGGCTTATTCTTTTAGGGACAAACTGAACATGACATTGAATGAATCTCTGCATTTCATGTGCACTTTAAAGGGTGCAAAACAGCAACGGGGGAAGCGGCTGGGAATTATGATCTTAGCGGAGTGGTGGGAAACTGCTGTGACTCTAAGGACCAAGTTCCTGCCCCTCAGGTCTTCTGGGGGTTGCATGGACTGCCAAAAATGCCAAGAATTTTTTTAAAAACAATATCTGCAGTGATGAGAAGTCCACCTTTGGTTCTGAAAAACAGTCATTTTAATATTAAACAGTGCATAGGGTGGGGCCTGCAACCTTTAAAAGGATTAAATTACCATTCCTGGAAGCAATTCACCTTTTACAGCCAGAAAAGGGACAGTCCGGGGAGTCAGGAGAGATGGAGGGATACAAATATTGACTTGGGGGACTCCATGCAGCCGCAGGGGTGCTCTTTGCCCACCTCTCTTTCAGCAGGCAGCAAGTTAACCCTTTTTTCCCTTGTTGTCATCTAACTGAAAACCCGCCTTATGAATTTGCTGTTTGCACTAGAAGGAAATCCTGGTGCAAATAGCATTTGGGTGGAAGAAAGAATTAAAGTGACACATGCAACAAATACACAGTTTCAGTTATCTGCGGGACACAAAACAGGGACACATACCACAGAGTCATCCTGGAAAATACCTAGAATGGTGTCCTTGCTAGACCTCTGCTAGGTCCTCCAGGGCATGTTTTTACTCTTTGGTATGTTTTTACTGGAAGTCCATTATTTTAATAGGGTTCGCTGTTATCCACAGTTTTCGGTATCTGCGGTAAGTCCGGGAACCAAACCCCCACAGATACAGGGGTCTGACTGTACAGTGTTCGTGCCAGTCACACCTTGAGGAGGTTGTGCCACAGTTGGGGCACCACTAAAGAGCAGTCTCTCTCCCTTCTGATCCCATCATCCACCATGAGTACCTAGATAAGACCTCTCCTGATGATCCCAAAGCATAGGAAGGCTGATACAAGCAAATGGACTCTTGCAGACATGTAAGCTTCTAGAGATAAGTATCAGCTTGTAACCCACTAGCTAGAAATCACATGCATCACTTAGTTGAAGTTATCTCTCTCTAAATAAGGGCCACCATGGCTCCAACACTTTAAACATATGCTACCGAGCTAGACCATTTCTGCTGGACCTTCAGAAATGAAGGGAAATGGGTGAGCTCTCCAATGAAAATACCTTTCCAGACAAACCCCACAATCAGAAATTACATCTGAACGTCATGCAAAGTTGACATGACAGGGCTTGTACTCTTTACTCTCTTTCCCCCTTTTGGGTTTCTTGTGCACAGAGCCTCTTTGGAACAAGTCACCGGAATATTACCATCAGATTAAAGGACGTGGGGCTGGCTTCTATAAATAAACAGATGATGTCATTGGAACTCCAAATGATTTACCATTAATATGACTTTAGGCAAACAAGAAATCTGACATCTTAATGTGTGCTTCCCCAAGAGGCTGCCGAAGCAATGGGCCCAGTATCAGGAATTACAGGTCCCTAAGGAGATCAGCCAGTGCCTTCAACAGGAAAAGGCAACACCCACCTTAGATTGTAAACTTCTAGTAACTTGATGGGGGGGGGAAGATTCTTCATGGCTCAAGTCCGTATTGCTCAAGAGACTGAAAAGCCTTTGATTTTAGCCTTTGGTCACTTGCATGCTTTTCACATTCAAGTAATGGAAAGTTACAGAGTCTGTCCATAGACAGGCATTATGTCCTTTGAGTGAAGTTTGGTTTAATTTCATGCAATGAGTTGGTAAATGCTATAGCAATATATGGTGGAAGAAACTGAGACACTTGAATGCAAAACCCATTACAGGAGCCTCCCAAGAGCCATCCAACAGCAGGAAAAGATGGCAATTCACTTCCCACACAAGACTGTGGCACTATCAGCAGCTTGGTTCATTGGATCAATCTGTGTTCTGCCTCAACAGGACATTGTGTTGTTTGTTATATTGCCCTGGAGGTTTGCAACTAGAACTATTTAAATTTTCTTTCTGCAGAACTGTTAGCAATGGCCTGTTATCATGCTTTGATTTCCTGGGAAAGACTCTTAAGTCTGTTTAAAACTGGTTTCCTTTTGCAAAATTATAACCTCCTTTGGTCTAGTTTTCTGAACCAATCTTAAGTTGCTGCCTTGAACATTTTATCCTTGTATTGTCATTTTATCTTATCCACACAATTTCTTTTATTACAGTCTTCTTCAGCCTTCTGATTATGCTTCTTCTCCAATTAAGTTTATTTTCTCAGTTTATTAGTTGCTGTTCATCTTCTTTTATAAATGAAGTGGAAGGTTTGATCTATATTGGGTGGGTAAAAGTAGTGTCCAGTATTGCTGAACTGCAACACTCAGCATTCTATACCATTAACTATGGTAGCTGGGACTGATCAGAATTGTATTTCAGTGATACCTGAACTTTGGACTTTGCTCACCCAGGCCATACATGAAAGTGTAGATTGGGTGTTAGTTTAGCTACCTGCATCGATGTACAGACTAGCATGTGATGAAGCCAAACAATCATGTGAGCTGACAGAGAAAGAAGCTCAGAGTTTGAGTGTAGCCACAGTGTAGCCAATTCATACATTTTCAGCACCCACCTAAGATGCTTTAAGTATGAGTTTATCTATCTATCTCACAGGCTGACATTCATTGGGCAATCAAGATTGTCTGCAGATCTTTATTGAGCATATACACCCTTAGTACATGGGCCCCAGAACAGTAGTGCAAGAGCTTGAGCCCCTTCTAAAACTAGACTAGTGGGGCTGACCCCGCCCCCCATCCCAGACATTATCTGGCAAAAATATACCATGAGACTCCTATATACTGGAGCCTCCTCAGGTATTATCTATCAGAAGTATACTAAAAGATCAAGCACTAAGGAATATTAAGATAGTGATTTTCATTGAGCCATCCCAGGAATAACAAAGGCTACACACCATCTATCCTAGCACATTTACTTGGGAGTAAGCTACACAGAACATATGGAGGAGACCTCTAAGTACATTGTGCTTTTAAGACTCTTCATATATAAGGGTGTTTCAATGCTAATGGATGGGGAAAGTAATTTGCCCTCTTCCTTCAAGTATCTCCAAGTAGGCAAGATTAATAACAGCTTGCTGCCAGTTTTGAGCCTCCCAGCACTTAGTGTGGAACCAGGTGGCTTTTCATTTTCTGTGGAGTCTTAGAAACTATCATGGAATGCTTACAGAACACATCATTCAAGAAGCTGTACAAGAACTTCATTGTCTGTCTCCAGGAAGAACAGAACAGAATTATCCTGACTTCACTCAGATATCATCAAGTCTAGCACCACCTACTGACCCAACTATATGATGACACTATCCACACAGTATTTACCAAAACAGGTTTTCAAAGGACAGTTCTCTTCTGTTTTCAGCTACAGCATTCTTGGGTTCTTCTGCCTTTTAAGTCAACTGTTATTCACACCACCACCTTCTGTCATATAGAAGCCAAATAAAAGACTCCCAGTGGCTTCAAAGAAAACCATCTGTCTTCATTGTTGTCTTTGTCTTTCCACAGCTGGCTCGCTGTGGCCCGTGGTCTGCCAGGGATTACACAGCTTACAAAGCAGTAAGAATCTGCTGATGAGCATTGATGCTGGTTGCTGCCAAATAAAAGTGCCTTCTTTCATTGGCAGATAAGTAAGTGGGGGGGGGGACTCTCAATCCTAAACAGTCCCCAAAGTTCAAGAGTGGGAGTGACAGCTTGGCACCTTTTTACAGAACTAAAATGTCTGTGACATTATCTCGAGCCTTGGAAGAATGCAAGAACCAAGAGAGGGCCAGAGAAGCTACAGAAAGAACCTTTGTGTTTGCAGTGCTTAACTCATTGTGAATGCAAAGCCTATCAGAACAGAGGGAGCGCCAAGATGACTGGGAACTGTAAACCTAGGAGATTCCTTGTGCTATGTAGAGTAAATTGCATGTGAATGTTAATTTCCATTTGGATTTCCCTAACCCCAACATAAATAAAGCCTTCCCCATCCCCAAGTTTTTCATTCCACCTGTAATAACATCTCTAATCACACTCCCCTTTAAATGAACCTCAAAAGACTCTGAATGGGGACCATTATGAATTCTAGCAGGAGCTGCAGTTTCTGACATTTCAGTCTTGCTGGTGACAAGCTGAGCTAATGGTAGCTCCTGCTGATATGTTTCTGTTTGAAGCAATCCTATGAAATGATTCCTTACAAAGTTGTTCCTTTATATTTCTCTTTTGGATTTTTAACACACATATCCTACAACACACACACACATCCATTCAGTGAATTTTGCTACCTTGTTTGTGAGCAGATCACTCCATCAAAGTTAGGAGCCTTCTCACAATATACAGTTATAGCACTGTATTTCATTTTAACTGTTATGACAACATGCTATGGAACCCTGGGATTTGCAGTTTATGGAAAGGTGCATAGACATCTCAGCCAAAGAGCTCTAGTACCTAAGCAAACTATAAATCCTAGGATTCCATAGGATGTTGTTGTGACAGTTAAAGTGAAATACAGTACTACAGAAAATAGTAAAGGGCCCCTGGTGGTTTGTAATCCAATTAATACAGGTCCTGTTGAAACCTTCCTGCTTTGTAATTGGAAGACGCTCAGTTGATGATGAAACACATGAAACAACTGAAACACATTAACATTGCTTTGTTGTTTTTTTAATGTTTGATTTTACCTCTGAAGAAATGTTCTGTGTTAACTCAAAAGCTCAAGTTTCCCATTTATTCAACAAAGGTGTCATTTTGCTCAGTCTTGGTGCTAGCTTTAGGAGTTAAGCTAGTGGCTCCTCATGGTTCTGTGCTCTGAGACCAAGCCAGCTACATAGAAGCTGATGTGCTCTCTCTGGGCTGGAGATAAAGAACTTTTAAAAAGTCTGTGGATTCTCCACAGTATGCACTTTCATTTTTTTAAATCTTACTTTTAAATCTTACTTTGATCAAATGGGTTTTTCAGGTTTTTGAAAACCTGCAAACCTTTTTACCGGTAATGTCAGTGAGATGGATGTACATACTATGGACAGCAATATTTCTTTCACACTATGGGCTTATCTACATGGGCTAAATACCCCAGTTTGCCCCTGTTCCAGAGCCCTGCAATCCAAAACAACACAAGGCATTTATCCCAATCTGCCCCCAGACAGTCCTTACCATCACCACCCCGGGGAGATACCAGGCTGGATGGAACAGGGCCAAGCTGAGATAGGGCCTGATAAAACATTACAATATAATACCTGGTTTACTCTGTTTCTAGTGGCTAAAACTCAGATCTGCCCTGTGTGTCCGCAGAAGCCCAGCTGGCTGGCTGCTACTTGCTGCCATCACCGCCAGCTCCCTGGCTCTCCCAGAAGCCAGGCAAGGGTCCCAAGCAAGTGACCAAGGCTGGTCACATGCAGGAGGCCTGCAGTCACATGATGCACCCCCCCCCTTGGTTTCCGCATCAGCAGGGGGAATGGTGGTGGTGGCAGCACCTACTGTGACAGGCTGGCATTCTGTTCAGATGCCAGCCCATTTTCTCCAGTTAACAGGGATGGAACAGGCCAGATCTGGAGCCAGGATACATCAGCAGGGAAATGGTGTATCTTAGATGATATAGCCCAATCTTTGTCCGTGTAAAATAAACCAAATCCTGTTTTTGTTTCAGGAACGTCTAGGAGGGACCACATCACTCCGGTTTTGAGGTCCCTCCACTGGCTGCCTATTGGTTTCTGGGCCCGGTATGAGGTGTTGGTTATCACCTTTAAAGCCCTAAATGGCTTGGGTCCAAGCTATCTCAGGGACCGTCTCCTCCCCTATAATCCTCCCCATGCACTCCGGTGCTCTGGGAGAAATTTGCTGCAGCCTCAAAAGTTGAGGCTTTCGGCTACCTCCCAGAGGGCTTTTTCTGTTGTCGCCTCCAGACTATGGAACGGCCTGCCGGATGAGATCTGTCAATTAACATCTTTGGACATCTTCAAAAAGGCTGTCAAGGTGGATCTCTTCCGGCAGGCCTTTCCAGAATAGATTATCCCAGCCTCAGGAACCCCCCCTCCTCCTTCAGGAGAGTCCCCACAGTCTCCTTTGTTAACAGAACTGAATATCGCTGGGGATCTACTGTTATTGTTAAATGTATGTATATGTTTTATTAAGTGTTTTAATTGCTGTTTTAATTTGTAATTTGATTTAATAACTTTTTAAGGGGGGAGGGGAGTATACTGTTTTACTTTGTATGGTGTTTTAATGTTGTTAACCACCCTGATTGGGTTACCAAAGGGTGGTATATAAATAAATTTTATTTATTTATTTATTTATTATTATTATTTTAACCACAGACTATGTGACATATACATAATATTGTTTGAAGTGGGTATTGATTGATACTGCACACTGGAAAGGTATTTCGGAATGCCACTTCTGCCAGTAACTAGTCATTAAGTGGCAGAGCTTGGAAGATTTGGTTTGGGGTTTGTTGTTGTTGTTGTTTGGGCAACAGTTCCTAGAAACCCCTGGATAACATGGCCACTGACTAGTATATTTATTCCTATGTACATTTGCTCCTAAGATGTAAAACATGCTGCTAGTGTGGAAGGAAAAGGTGGGGTAAGGTGGTTGTGAACTCATATGTGAACTCAGTGGTAGAGGCAGGGCTGACCCAAGGCATTTGACTACCTAATGCAAAGAACAAGAAGATATATTCCCTTCCACATAATCTGACTGAAGTGGCAGTCAAATTTTGCTTCTACACTGGTGATTGGATAACTTCCTCCATTGTTGCGGAGATCAGTAGGGCAGATTAGGGGGCACAGAGCAGGCTGATTTGGGGAACTCAGGGGAAATGGTGATGGGGGGGCTGCTAAAAACCCCAGCGTACTTCACCAGAAATGTCTACCTCACTCTGCTTAATGAAAGGGTCAACCTCGGATAGAGGACATTGTCTCTCTTTTACTGAAGTATCTTTTTGATTCATGCCAAATACAGTCTTGGACAGATGTTATAAGAAGGTACCAATAGACAAAGATTCTTTGTTTTATGATACAAAACAAGTAGAGGGTTTAGGATTTTCTGTTTTAATCTGCCCTTTGTGCACTGAACCTAGAGAGATTTCTGAAACTGTTTATGACTTGTGGAGTATTGGGTCCTTGTAGAAACTGTGGTTTTAATGACTACATAACACACAAAGCAGCTCTCTTTGTCTTGGCAAGTCAGAAAAATTAGAAAGTGAGAACTGGATAATATTGCTAAAAACTGCAATAGAGAAACAAAGGTTTAATCTGAATAATGTTTTTTCCCTGTATTCCTTCCTCCTGTCACTCAGGATTTGAAATTTTAAACTTTTATATAACATTTTGATCCATTAAAGTGTTATTTGGCCTTTGGCTAGAATCATGAAATGTATTTGAATGATTTTTGCAGGCAAATGTTGCCAGGTTCAGTTTTCCAGTGAAAACACCAGCACTGGGACAGACTTCCACCTGAGACCACAGAGGGACACTGCCAGTTCAGTGATGGGCTTGATGGACCAGAGTAAAGGGAGGAACCATGCTTCAGTGGTTGGTGCATCATGCCTTTGGAGAGGGTCCCCGGTTCCATCCCTAGCATCTCTAGTTTAAAGGATCAAATAGCAGATGATGAGAAAGCCCTCAGCCACTAGAGATTTGTTGCGAGTCAGAGCAGATAGTACTGGTCTAGATTAATGAAGTGTTTCTGTATTCCATTAATCTGATAAAGGGTGAAGAGAGTTCATTTGAGTCAGGCATCTCATCATCATCCAAAATGCAGAGCTTGAAGAAGCTACTTTTTTATTATAGCTCCCAGGACTCCCAGTGTTGCTAGGGAATTCTGGGAGTTGAAATCCAAAAAGGTATCTGTTCTGAGCTCTGCTCATGAGTAAATATAAAGTACCAAAGTAGTCTCTTGTGCAAGCAGGGACTAGCTCCAGCCCTTTCCATCTTTAGAAAGGCTGTAGCCAAGGCCAACCGGAAATATTTTGAACTGCCAGAAGCAAAGAGCAAAATGCCTCCTTCCAGTCCATGTATAAAAGTAAATTAGACTGACAGTTAAATCTTATTTCAGTACAGCATCTACCACTACACAATGTGACAGCAGTAGGGTAGCTGAGAGAGTGCAGAGCGGGTTGTAGGACAGATACAGCTCTATCCTTTCTGCCTCACTCAGCCTCTGTGGCTAGGGGTAGCCGCCTTACACTACCTCATGGTAGGACCACTCTCATGGTTACACTTTGTTTGCTTCAGATTATGCATTCCCTTGCCAACTAGAATCCATGTTATCAAACCAAGCTCTCCCTGTCTCCACGCAGTCATGCCTAAACCCAAGGCAGCAGGCCCAGTTTCCACCTCATGACAATTACCCTCTTCAATGCAGGAATTCAGCTGTGCCAAAGCCTTGTACATCTCAGACTCTGACAAGAGGAGACACTTCCGGCTGGTCTTGAGGCTCTTCTTTAGCAACGGGCAGGAAATTGGCACTTTCCACAGCAAGCTGATCAAAGTGATATCTAAGCCCTCACAGAAGAAGCAGTCACTGAAGAACACAGACTGTAAGTCCACCTGGGATGGGTGAGTGCCCATAAACAAGTATCTCTAGAGTAACTTTGAAAAGTAGAATGGAAATAAAAGCATGTTGAAACCAATCTTAACTGAACAGAGGGACTTCAGCATGACATTACCTTCATGTGAAACTCTGCCATAAATTGTGGCATAGTGGAGCCAGGGCTTCTAGGGTTAGCATGCCAGGTTTTTCTCATTAGCAGGGATGTTCATGTCATCTGCCACACCACCCACTCCCTTTCACTTCTCTGTTTTCTCTGACATTAACTATAATCCACATAGTAGTTGAGGTGGGAGGGAGAACAGCTTTTCTGAGCAACAATGGACAATAATGAGCAGTTCTTGTTTTAACATAAAGGGTTTTTTGGAGTGGCTTGGACTTCATCTGGCAATTAAGACTCATTAGCTGTACAAAAGGCAGCAGCCTCTCCTGATAGAGATTAGAACTGCTTGAACTGATTGGTTGATTTAAAACAAAGCACATCAACCTGCATTTTTGAAATCTCCTTGCGGTCATGGCTATGGGGGCTAGGGTTGCTTGGCCCTTTAATAGTTGTGTAGAAGAAGGAATTTCAGCATATGTTGCCTGCTACCTAGTTGCACTGAAATTCTCTCGCCCACATGGTCATTAAAGGTTCAGGAGCTGTCTCAAGTTTTCACTCTGGCAACCTTAATGTGCACTGTCATGAGAAGTGCCACTTCTTCAGAACTGATCACTACAGCATTGCCTATGAAGGGAACTTATTAAGCTTATTGAAATAGAAGAAACTTATTGAGATGTAGGGAGCCATCTTGCCAGAAAGCAAGGCCAACAAGGGTGGTGGGAGATGGTACAAATTACTAGGACCTGGCAGTCCAGAAGGTGACCTGAGACTAAACAATATTTTATATATTCATGTCTTTGAGTCAGAACAGCCCCACATCCCATATATATTTTCTGATCTGACGAGAGCAGGAAGAATAAATACCAGGAGCACTTAAAACAGAATGACCCCCTATATTTTGGTATGCAGCAAAATTGCCACAAGTTACAAACCATATGATGTGGACAGTCCATCTGTTATGAACGTGGCTGGCACCCATTCCTCCTGCTCTCATCTACAGGTGATTGAGGCAAGTTGTACATGAGGCAAGCCAATATAAAGTCTGCATCAAGTCTCACAAGATGAGGAACCTCTTATGAGAATTCTGGGCTTTCTAATCTCATGGGAGCCTAGAAACCTTGCAAGATTTGAAGTGCACTTTATATAGGGTTGCCGGAGTCAAAACTGGAGAGGGCTCCTGTAGTCTTATTGGTTGTGTACAAGAGGGAATTTCAGCATGTGTTGCTTGTTATCCAGTTGTATGACAAGCAACACCTGCTGAAATTCCCTCTTCTGCATAACTGGTAAAATAATAATAATAATAATAATAATAATAATATTCTATTTCTATCCCGCCCCTCTGCAATGCAATTGGGGCAGCTTACAATATAAAAAGTCCATAATTACAATATCCTAGCCCACCCACCCCTTAAAATAATATTAAATTATAAGGATTAAAAACATACAATAATTAAAAATATATTAAATTAGAAAAAAATTAAAACATACAATAATTAAAAAATCCAATTGCAGCTCAGAGGGAAAGGACAGCCAAGTCTTGGACTGGGATAATTATTCAGGAAAGGCCTGCCAGAAAAGATCCGTCTTGACAGCTTTTTTAAAGCTGTCTAAGGTAGTAATAAGACTGATCTCGTCCAGCAGGCCATTCCATACTCTGGGAGCGGCAGCAGAGAATGTCCTCTGGGAGGTCACCAACAGCCTTGTTTTCAAAGGCTGTAACAGATTCCTCCCAGAGGACTGAAGTGCACGGGGAGGGTCATAAGGAAGGAGGCGGTCCCGGAGATAAGTTGGACCTAAGCCATGTAGGGCTTTAAAGGTCATAACCAACACCTTGTACTGTGCCCGGAAACTAATAGGCAGCCAGTGGAGAGCCATTAGCACAGGTGTTATATGCTCTCTTCTGGAAACACCAGAAATCAACCTGGCTGCCATGTTCTGAACTAGTTGAAGTTTCCGAGTCAAGCACAAGGGTAGCCCCTTGTAGAGCACATTACAGAAATCCAGATGGGAGGTTACCAGTGCATGTACCACAGTTTTGAGGTCCCTGGTTTCCAGGAAAGGGCGCAGCTGGCATATCAGCCAAAGTTGATAACAGGCACTCCTGACCGTCACATTTACCTGATTAGACATCTGGAGCGACGGGTCCAGGAGCACCCCCAGACTGCGAACACAGTCCTTGGAGGAGAGTGTAGTTCCATCCAGGATTGGAAGTTGTATTCCCAGACCTGGTTTCGGGCCCGTAACTGTTAGTACCTCCGTTATGTCTGGATTCAGTCTCAATTTGTTTTTCCTCATCCAGTCCATTACTAAAGAGAAAGGAGTCATCTCCAGTTTTGATTCTGGGAACCCCAGCTGTATATAAGCCTGTGTCATGTGTATTGGCCAGTTCTGAGCTGGACTAGCAACAGAAAGAGCTTTCCTGCATTACTGAAAAGCATGACAGGCCTAACTGCCACTACACAAAAAAAATTTTTTTACAAGGAATCAAAGCTCCTGGTAGAAGGGACCATAAATTGGTTGCAGTTGAAAAATACCACTAGGATATGACAGGCTAGAGAGAAATTGATTTCAGTTTACAAGAGAAAACTGCCCTATGTTGTTCTCAGCCTCATCACTGACATTTCTTTTTCCTGGTTGCCTGTCTTCCATCTTCACAGTGTGTATTTCATCTGGATCAAAGGTCTCTCTCTTCAACCGCCTGCGCTCTCAAACCGTCAGCACCCGTTACCTTTCTGTCGAGGGTGGTACCTTCACTGCAAGTGCCAGGCAGTGGGCAGCATTTACACTTTATCTAGGTGAGGCTTGCTAATGACATGTTCGTTTTTAACCATACATGTTGGACACTGGTGATTCTGTCCTTCTAGCTTGTGGTGTCACTGTACTCAGTGGAACTGTGCCCATGAGTGGGTGGCAACCTACCAAAAATAAGAGTAGTTGATTAAAGTTTGGCCGTTAGTCAGATTACCAAAATGCATCATTTATAAGGTCGCCATTTAAGTTATAAATAAGCTTTGGAAATGAGTGGATTGGTATGTAAAATGTCAAGCAGATAGAAGTTTTATGCAAAGGATAGATATAACTTTGTTAAGAAAGGGCTAGTTGTGGGGTTAGTGTCTGCTTCTTGGATATATTATTGTTAGGAGGGAGCTCATGTTGTGAGATTACTGTCTGTTTATTCTATGTGAGACTGTCAGTGTGGGATTATCTCGATGCTTGATCACAGTCACTATTAACTTCTTAATAGTCCTGGATTGCCAGTTGATCTCTCTCTCTGACTTTTCTTCACAAATGAAGATTCAGGAAGGACTCATCCCGCACTTTCTGCAAGCGCACTGATGACTAAAAAGGCCAATCCAAGATAAACAAGTCCGGTTGCAGATTCTTTCTGCATTGTCATTTCTCATCAAGACTTGTTCGGCGTGAGTTCTCAAATAAGGTTGCAGCATTGTGGATAGTGCGTCTCCATGCCTCCCGATGTGAGGCCAGGGTGGACCATTGTTGGTGATCAATTTGGCCAAGCCTGAGATGTTGTTTCAGGGATGGTAATGGAATAAGATAGTTTCTTTATACAGAGATTTCTACAGTGCAGGGCCAGCCCTATCATTAGGCATAGTTGAGGTTGCAGGTGTGGAGGGACTGCAGTGTCAACTCTCTGGCTGTTCTCCTCTGTTGTGGGACAGAGTTGCATATTCCAGGCAGCCTGTCTTGTATTCCTTAATACAAACAACTGTCCCCATGTGGGGTGAAGGGTGCTGTCCCATCAGCAGTGTCAAAATACAATTCTCCCTTCCTAAGCTTCTGTAGATGGAATGAGGGAGACACCATGTGATCCTTCAATTCAGATAGCAAACTGTCTTTGGCCGGCCCTGTTAGAATGGGAACACCATGGGACTTTGGAGAAGCTGGCAGATTCCTCAGCTAAAGTGAGGAGGAAGAGAAAGAAAGAGAGAAATGTAGCGACAGGGAGGAAGAAAAACAGCAGCATGGATCAATGGAAAGTACAGTATTTTTGTAATGTTTTGTTTATGCATAAATAGAGTAGAAGCAGAGGCAACAAATATACAAATAGAGCACACACAGAAGCAAATAGTATGCATACTCCTAGTATGCATATCCATGGCTTCTGTGTTGTGGAGAGGTGAATCCACTTCAAATTTCAATCTGAACTTCAAATGAGCAACCCAAGGTGCTGAACCCAATTTGGAGGCTAGGGTACAGCAGTTTTGAGATCCCTTTAAATCTCAGAGTAAAACATTGAGGAGGTAACTCCCTCACTGACATGGAAGCCACCAGCTGCCATGGGGAAGGATGCAACCCTGCATCAGATCGTCAGATGGGGGCAACCTGCCTTTAGCTCACTCTTGCATTTGCTTATTTTCTTTTTCTCTTTCCTCCCCTCTCTGCCTCTCTGTGCTCCTCGGTCTCTCCCATTGTCCTCTGTGTCTATGAGCTTTCAAGTTGCCTGTTGTCAGGATCTGCCTCTCCCTGCAGAACTGGGCCCGTGGCTGCTAAAGCCGGCTCGGCCCTTTCTGCAGGACTGTGGAAAGTCTTTGAAGGAACCAGGGCCAAGCTGTCAGGCACAGCCGGCTGCATTCATGCGACATACCTAAAGCAGCCTGGGGAACTGCTGTTTAAGAGAAGCAGTCCTCTTTCAGCCTTTGCCACAACAATATAGCTGCTTGCAGCTCTTGGGCCTTGATCCCTTGCCTTGCTACTCATGTTTGGACCTTCACTTGCCTTTTGGACCTGCTTCTGGCCCCTGGATACCTGGTACATGTTTGACCTTGGCTTGTATTTGGACTCTGGCTTCTCTGGACTCTGTCTCCCATGTCCCTGACCTGGCACTTCCTTCCTGGACCTTCTTTTGCCTTTGGTCCTCTGGACTCCTGACCTTGGCTTATTTTTGGATTTTGACTTGTCTTTGACACTACCTGGACTTTGTCTTCTATGTTCCTGACCTGGTACCTGCTTCCTGGATCTGCCCTGCCTCTGACGCTAGAGTTCTGGTTCTCCGTCTCCCTGATTGTCCCGGCCCCAGTGTCTCTGCTCCAAGACCCTGCTGCTTACGCCCCGGATCCTGACACCTGTCAACTTATGGCAATCCTGTGAATTTCATAGGTTTAGGAAACTTATCCAGCAAGTCAACCGTAATGATGCAAGAGTGAGCAAAGACTAAAGCCAGTTTCAGTATTATGTTACAGAGGCTGTTTGTTTTCAAAAAGTTTATCTAGTAAGAGCTAATATTAAGTTCACCCCCTACTCTTTGCCTTTCAGCTCTTCCCTAATGTTCTTTCTTTCTTTCTCTCGCTCTCTTTTTTTTTACTTTGTCAAGCAGATGAGTTGTGTTCCCAGTCCCAGGGTCAATTCCCCTTGAGAGAAGGTTACATTCGCTATGGGTCCATTGTTCGGCTTATATGCACAGCCACTGGCATTGCATTGCCACCTCTGGTAAGGCTTAGTAATAAACTGGAAGAAAAACCATGAAGGAGTTTAATCTTTCAGAATTATTTGGAATATATGCCAGGTTGTGTAAATCCCACTTTCTGACTGGGATTTTTGTGGTTTTTTGGGTTTTGTTTTTTTGTTTTTTGAAGATTGTTTTGTCTCCATGCCCTCTTTCCGTGTTCAGAAATTCTATATCATAACCTTATAAAAACACAAATAGCTATCCACCTGATGGATATGGTTTCTGTAGGCTAACAGCAAGTAGAGGATCCTGTCTACCATGTGCCTAGAAGCTATAGATGAATATCTTAGGTAGAGGTCATATAGACAAGTAAGGCCAAATAAGTGGGGGGGGGGCAACTTTTCATGATAAATAGTAAAATTATTTTATAATACAACAGAGCAGCAGCTAAACACTAGTGCATTTGCCTGGAAATCAATGTCAACTAAATATCTTACAACTTCCAGTCAGGCACCATTATAACCAAAACTCTCACGGGCCCCTATTGGATAGTGCCTATGACATTATTAGTGATGAATGACACAGCTTCTCCCTCGCCCCTGAAGCTTTATCATTCTGTGACTTTACAAAAAATCATATTTTTTAAAATGTCTTTTTGCCACTTCGGAAGCTGGTTATCTCATCCATCCAACCCAACTCTTTCTTGTGAGACTGTTCATCTAGTTATTAAGGAATTGACTATCCCTTGAGTACCCCTGAAGATCCATAATTTTGACTTTGCAGGTAGTCTTTCCACCAGTGAAGAGACTTAACTATTTCACACAACCGTTGTGTTCATAGTTGCAGTTGCCAATTCATCACCTGGCAGCCAGCTTTATGATGGTGAACCTTTTTGCACTCAGTAACACTAGTTGCAGACATGCACCATGAGGTTATATGTGAAGCCTTACCAGCTTAGTAAAACCTGCCAGAGCTTGTGCTGAGTAGTCATGGCCTCTGAAAGCCCAGGGTCAGGTCTGCAGCATGATAAGATGGCAAAGCAGAACTTTGTAGAATGGAGTGGGCAAACTGCAGCCTTCCCAATGTTGCTGAACTACAGTTTCCACCAGCCCTAGCCAGAAATAGCTAACTCTGAGGAATGCTGAAAGTTGCAGTTCAGCAACATCTGGAAAGCCACACTTTGCCCAGCTTTATGATAGACCTTCTGGAAGAATATCCTAACCTTCTGGGAAAGCCCATAAATAGGAAGAGTTTCTTTTTTTTCTTAAGAGTTTCCCCATACACAATACAGTATGACTAAACTATGGGGATATCATCTTTTGATATGCTAGCTGTGGCCTCCTGAACCATTTTTATTGCACTTTGTGCCTATAGACAACATCTATACAGTTGTCAAAACTGACTGAGAGCATAACAACTTTTTGATAATGCTTGATAACATACAAAGAGCTGCCTGATAGTTCAATCCAACTGTGTCCTAAGGATGCTACATGAGTAAAAGAGCATTTCTCTGCACTCAGATGAAGAAATCAGGAGCAAGGGCTAAAACATCTGCACTCCTGTCTGAAGGTGAAGAGGGAGTAGTTGATTTGTTGTTAGTCCAGATCTTTGTTCATCTTCCCAGATCATTCGGAAAGTTGCTAAGCAATCGGTGATGTTGGATGTGGATGAGCCTATTTCCCAGCTGCATAAATGCGCTTTCCAGCTACACGGCAGTGATGGGATGTACCTCTGCCTCTCAACAGAGAAAGTGATCCAGTTCCAGGTAATGGGGTACACAAGAGACCCATTCCTCTCTCCACCATAATACTTGATTGCATTGGGAGTCTGTGTGCCCTCTGGCTGTAGTGGATACAATGCACTTTTTAAAATAATATAAGCACAAACAAGAAGTACAGACCAAAAAAATAAGCAGCAAGCAACAGGATAATATCAGTATCAATGTGCATAGGCTATTTTACAGCGCTAGAATATCATTTGAAATCACCATTCATTCTATCCCAATGCATTTGGATGAAATGCACTTTCATCATATCCACTTGCCTATGCTATATCAAAAAGTCAGCTGCATCAACTCATGTTAGACCCCTGCCTGTCCACACTATCAATAGGGGTTATAAAAGTATGGCAAACATGTCTCTCTTCCTGCTTTGCACACAGGGGTATCCTAAAGCCAAGTTGCCTAACTTAGTGCTTAAAAAATTACAGCCTCCTGGATAGCACCTTTCTGAAGCTACTATTTGCAAGCCCCCTTCACCACTGTCCTCATCACTCTCCATGAGTGGAAAAGAGAACTTCTAAAGCTGGGGACCCATTTCTATTTATGTAGGCTCCCCACACAACTTAGAATCCTAAGAAATTGCATAGGATAGGAGCTACATAAGGGTTTCTGCTACAAAATCTAATCCTCAGTCTGGGGCAGGTCTAGTCAAAAGTGCCACATTTTTGTGGTGGCTTGGGTGGTCTGGAGTCAAATGACTTTGGGGTCATTTTTTTTAAAAAAAGGCTTAAGGTAGGGGCTGTGCAGGTCTTCTGGGCAGCTTATGGGGGCACAAATTAGGGGGTGGCACCACATGTAGCCCAGGAGTTGCCTTTTCCCCACCCATGATTTAACCTTTAGTAGAAGTAAGCAATAAACCTTTATTTGAAACGGGGCTTAGTTCAGGTGTGGACAAATTTGGCAAGACCTGTTCTGTCCCCCTTCCCCACTTCCCCATGAACCTGCCAGAAGCCACCATATCACTACCACTTTGTCACCAAATTAAAGATTTGGCAGGGGATTGTTAAAGAGAGAGAGAGAGAGAGAGAGAGAAATCTCTTTGTGAAATGGTTTGGAGGAGGCCTAGGGGCTTGATGAAGAGGTCTTAGGGCCACAGTTGCCCCTCCACATTCACGGTTTTGATTATTCATGGTTTTTGGGAGCCCCCCTCCCAAAAGTGGCAATGGGGCTTTAAAAGCCCCATCACCGCTTTTGGGAGGAGGGGTGGGGGGGTGGAGAGGAGCAGCAACTGGGGCTTCAGAAGGCAACGGGGGCTTCCAGGAGGGCGTGGCGTGACCTATTTTTTATTCATGGTTTTTTCACATTCACAGGGGTCTTGCAGCCCTAACCCCCACGAATGTGGACAACTGTACAGGCTGCATTTGATTCACCTTTGCCTTAGTTCAAACCTGTCTTTAAATAACCTGCATTGCTGTTGATTGTTATACAGGCAGCTCCGTGCCCAAAGGAAACAAATCGGGAGTTGCTGAATGACAGCTCCTGCTGGACTATCATTGGGACAGAGACTGTGGAGTACACATTCAGTGATGGCCTTACTGGCATTTTTGATCCTGTGAGCCCAGTCCCTCTCATAACAAATCTGGAGGTGTGTAGAGTTTTCCCCTCTGTCTGACTTTTTTGTAGGAAAAAAAAATCATGCCCTAGACATTAGACAGTGGAGTGCCAAAAAGACAAATAAACAGATCCTAGGACAGATCAAGCCTGAACTCTCCCTGGAAGCCAAGATGACTAAATTGAGGCTGACATACTTTGGCCACATCATGAGAAGGCATAACTCACTAGAAAAGGTGGAGGGTAGTAGAAAGAGAAGAAGGCCACAGACTAGATGGATAGACTCAATCAAGGAGACTATGGCCCTGAGCCTACAGGACCTGAGCAGAGCTGTTGAGGATAGGGTTTCTTGTAAGAGTCTCATTCATAGAGTCACCATGAGTCCAAGTCAACTTGAAGGCAGTTAATAACAACAACAGACATTGGTTAACCGCACAGAAGGCTTGTGGTCCAAATGGGGGGGCACCTCACCCCCTACCATTTCAGGGTGAAGCACTGTTCCTGCTTGCACCTGACTAACCTATTTTAATTAAACCCAAGAAACTGAAAGTCCACTTTGTTACAGTAAGAGGTGTGGTGTGTGCTTTAGAGCTCCCCCCTTGATGCCAAACTCTCTATTATTATCTGAAGGAATTATTAGCTCAAGCGGAAGCCTGCAATAGGAGGGTATACCAGTACTAATGGTAGAGAGCACTCCAAGTGAAATAAAGTACTTTTATTGCAGTAACACAAAGTGAACTCACATGCACAACACACATGCCTAAGAACCATACAAGTCTTGGAGAGAAGAGCTTTGTGCAACGAAGATAGACAGGTGTCTGAGGGTGACACTGGCGGTTCTGATCCAGGCGTGCCAAGAAAGAGAGTGGCTGAGTTCATCCACTGTGGCACATCTTACTATTGTTGGGGGACTAATATTTATACTCTATTTTGTATCCTGAAGGGGGTACTCTGGTTGTGACAAAGCCTGGATGGCTTTCCCATGGGAGAGTCAAAGAAAACCAAAACTCAACTAATTGTGTTAATGGCTGGGAGATAGGAATTGATTGGCTTATGACAACCTCTCAAGGTTGGACAGGACCATAGGAATAGATCTGGGAATGGTCACTTAATTGTTTGATTAAATGAATCATTGCTTAGACACCCAGGGCTGGAAGAAAAGGATTAGCACATACCTCCTTAATGAATGTGTTTACTAAGGTGCTTCCACACAATCATAATTTGGGTTTTCTTGCCATAATATTTCTAAGACACATCCCCGATCATTGTGACCTCCAACTGACCTTTGGTTTGCCCTAGCCAACCTGACCCCCAAAAATGTCCAGTATTTCCAATTATGATATATTGTGGGGATAAGGTAGTAGGACATACTAACAACTTGACATTACTCAACACTCAAGGTTGATTGGAGTAAAATAAATACCCTTTAACCATGCTGCCAAAATTGGGTAGTCAAAAATGCACTTTTCATTGAGCCAAAATAATCCTCAAATTAGTTATAGATAATGTCAAAAGTCAACACAGTTCAACCATTCCCTCCATGGTCAACAACTATTTCTTTTATTTTAGGGCTAGGGACCCTGCAGCCTCCAAATGACATTGGACTCCAACTTTCATCAGCTCCAGCATTGCCAATGGTTAAGTGTTATAGGATTTATAGCCTGGAAACCCTGAGATAGCCACAGGATCCCCATTCCAGTGTGATGCCTTCCACTGCATTTCCCTTTTTCTTACCTCTACTTCTAAAACCCTAAGGGCATGAGTCCATTTGATCTGGTTTATTTCTCACACCTTCCCGCAGAGAAGCTGCAAATTCTAGTTTTCAGGGGGATATTTAAAACTGAGGGTATAGAAAATTCTTTTTAAGATTCTTTAGCTCTGTCTCAGAATGATTGTTCCCAGTGTTTCTTGGGTCTTTAAAATATAACTGGAAGTATTTTAACAGGCAATACTTGGAAAAATTATGGTTTCAGACTCTGTGTGGTGCAGAGAATGCCCAATTTCTAATTTTAGATTGTCAGAATCACCTTTCTCAGTGTCTTGGTTCTGAGGATTGCCCACACCCAGGAAGCTAGGCATTCAGAAACAAGCAGCACAGAGCCAAAAGCCACCTCTTGTCACAGTCACCATCACAGTTGACTTTATCCTTCCCCCTTGCCTTTGTCATCTTTCCCCTGCATCTATGGCCTTTCTCTTCTCACCATCACTGCTGCCATTGCCTCCATAACTATGCTGGCAGGGCCAACAGGATTCCTGCCTTTAGAAAATAATTTTCTCAAGGTCTGAACCAAAAATGTCAAGGACTGAACTGGGATCCTGTGAACACGAACCATGTTCTTTACTATGAAGCTATGGCACCTCCTATGCTCACTCACCATAAGTGTACCTGGAGCCTAAGCTAGGAAACCTTCCCAAAGGAGATGTTAATATGTTTTCTTTAAGGTGAGTAAATGCAGGCTTGGGAAGGAGAAGAAAGAGTGGGGTGGTGGTGTACCTTAATGATAACATATAATTTAATCTTCTCGCATGACAGCTGACAGGAGGAGGGGACGTGGCGATGCTAGAAGTTCAGGGAGAGCACTTCCATGCAAACCTAAAGGTTTGGTTTGGAGATGTGGAAGCTGAGACTATGTACAGGTAAGAGAGAAAGAATCTGTTGTGAAAACAAGGTACGTGAACCTTCTGGGCAGCCACTATTGCTTGGGCACATTCAAGCAACATCTCTTTTTGCTATCAGGACATATGAGTCAGAATACTGGATTGTGGGTGGCAAGGAATGTCTAACTCCATCAGTTGTAGTGTCATCATTTCCATTTCCACATTTTGAAGTGGTAAAAATTACCAATTTGACAAAAGTGGTATCAGCATTCTCACTTACAATAAGTGGAAATGGAAAAGAAATCTGTTGGGTCTGCTGTGAAAATATCCATTTTTTAACCTCCCAAGATGAGCAGTGAGAGGAAGCAAACTTTGCTTTTGAAGTCTATACATTTCCAAGGCTTGGAGTGTGTTTTGGAAAAGGGGGAAAAAGGGCACACAAATCCATGTGTACATCTGAAAAAATGTTCACAATTCAGTGTGCACTCAATGTGCCCAAAGGGGGAAATGCATACATTAGGGGGGAAAGGTGTACCACCATATGCATGAATTTCCATTTGGGAACAGGAGACATTCTTACAACCCACTACAGAACTGGAATGTGAATTGAATGTCAGTGGTTTTCTGAGAAACATAACAAAAATGAAACTGACAGATGTTCACATCCTTCATAGATGTGGCACCTCTTGATAGACCCAGAATCAGGCTGTGCCTCTCAGAGAGGAACAGAAGTTGATTGAACTTCACAGCAGTAGCAGCACCAAGTCACAATCTCTGTAAAAGGTGTGGGAATGCTTTGATCCCTATCCTGCCCAGTATAATGATCTTTTCTAGGGCTTGTCACACCATCAAATACCCTGAATCTCCATGTGAATGCCCCCAAATGTGTTGTGATCAGGCCACATGTGACATGGCCTTTTCCCCGAATCTGAGACTATCAGGCCACACACATGGCACGGCCCAGATTTGCAGCATTTTGGGGTATCTTACCAGGATGTGCAGTACGTGGGATTTGGGGTTTTCTGTGGAGTTTTATCTGCAGCTCCTGCTGCTGTTGCCACCACCATGGACACCACAACCAATTTTAAAGCTCCAGAAGCAGTTTCCAGGTAAAAGGAGAGGTTTGCTCCCTTCCCCTGGCTCAGTAGCACTGCCTCTATCTGCTCTTCCACTTACCCGTCATGGGAAGAGATGTTTGAAGAAGAGGACAGAAGCACTTAAAGGAAGTGAAGGGTGAGTGGGAGAGTGGGCAGAGGCAGTATTGCTGAGCCAGGGGAAGGGAGAAAACCTCTCCCTTCCACTGGGAGCTGCCTCCTGATCATTAAAATTGGTCGTGGTGACGGCAGTGTTGGCGGACAAAACGCCACAGGGACAGTGAAGATACATCTCTGCAGAGTATAATAATGCACAGGGCTTCAAGGAGGATGTGGGGGGATGGGGGAGGCATGCGGGCAAAGTTCCATTTCGAGGGTTTGCCCTACATGTAGACAAGCCCCTAGTTGTGGGCCTAATTACTCAGGTGGAGGAGATAGCAATGCGGTTGTAGAGAAAAGGAGGCTATGGATGCTGTTATGGTTGAAGAAACAGCAGTGAAAGCCATTCTTATCAGGAAAGAAAGCTTCTCCGTGGGCTTCTGAGCTGCTAGAGAGCTGGCAGAACAGCTTTACCTCCTGATGGGAATAGCTTTCACTTCTTTCTTCTCATTGCTGGTATATAGCCTGGTAAAGAAAGTGACTTATTCTGGCATAATTCAGATAGGAATCCAGCCAGAGATACCAAAGGTGATTTGGGCCTATACTGTACTTTTGTTATGCAGATTGTTTGGAAAAAGCCAGATCAGTACAAAACTAGTACAAAACTGATTCATGTAATTTAAGCATGTCCTCTGTGGCACATTAGGCAAAATGATCTCCAGCACACATGTGCACCATTATTTGCCATGGCTCCTTCCTATGGAATCCTAGGCTTTGTGGTTTGGTGAGGCACCAGCACTCTTTGGCAGAGAAGGCTAAAGACCTTGTAAAACTACAGATCCCACGATTCAATAGGAAAGAGCCATGGCAAATAATCCAGTTTCAAACTGGATTATTTGTTTAGTGTGGATTTCACCTTAGCCCAACACTCAAACCATTACATCATGTTGGCTGTCATATAATATTGATTAGTCTGATCTAATGTAAAACTCAGATTTGGGATATGGAATGAAACACCCTATGTTATTCTTTTGTTGTATTTTTTTTTCATTTAGGAGCCCCAAGTCTTTAGTGTGTGTTGTTCCTGATATTTCTGCATTTAGCCATGACTGGAGGTGGCTAAGATATCCTATTACTGTCCCTCTCTTGCTGCTAAGGAATGATGGTCTGATTTATTCTAGCACGTTCAGCTTCACGTACACGCCAGAACAGAGTTTCCTTACTGAACCACCAATCTTGCCAGATATGACACAGAATTCGGATAATTTGCTTGATACCATTCATCAGGAGTTCACCAGGGCCAACTTTCACCTCTTCATGCAAAGCTAGATCCACGGTTTTGTGTGTGCCAAATTCCACAGAAGCACAATAAAAATTTTTTTGCAGACTATCACAGTGAACACAGGACTCAGCTTTTAAAAATTTCGGCCAGAAGTCACTTGGAGACTTGCATCTCCATATGTGGACTTGTGTCTGTAGGAAATAAAACTGAGCAGTTCCAGAATGTACATATTCAGCAAGGGGCTGCCATGGCATTTCTATGTGGGGGAGCCAGCAACGTGACTGTTGCATGTTGGGACCAATGCACATCAGGCACTGCCAGTGTGCATCAAGACACTGGCTAGGAGTGCTGACATACATTGGTAGAACCCAATGCGCATCAGGACATTCCTGCTGATGTCCCATTATGCATCTTCGCAATGGACTAGGACGTGTTCTGTAGCCACTCTATTACATAGCTAAGTACAGATAAATGTGCATAACGTAGACAGCGATAGAGAATTTTGGCCTTTTTCTTTAATTTTAAAACACAATCTTTCCAGTTTTCATGCCTTTTGAAAATATGCCTGGAGTATGAGATGGGCTGCTAGCAGCTGGACATAACAAAGATGGGAGAGAAATGTGGAGCTTCAATGACCTAGGCCATAATAAATGTTCAAGGCCATAATAAATGTTGCAAAACAGCAAAAATGGCAACATAACATAAATTAAGCAGAACATGGAAATTATGCCAGTTGTTCATTGTGCATAATTTTACAGGTTTCAGAAACTCGTGTGCGTGTGTGTGCGTGTGTTGTTTTGACACTAGTGTTTTTAAAATATATATATAGTGCACAACTCTTCAGATTATCAAAACACTTAAATTTTTCATTATAGTGCTAGTCTTGATCCTTTCAGATCCCTGCTGGGCTGAGATCCAATCCCCCTGCAAGGCAGGTCAAGAGCAAGTAAGCTTATAAGTGACCTGTTCACTGCTTTAGAAATTACAAAAGAAGAGAAGTGCACAGGAGAGAAAAAGTTTACAAAACAGTGCATTACTTTCATGGGGAATAATCTTTTTGACATTTATCACAGGATGTGCCTCACTTGAATGGTAAACCAGGGAATGCTCAGCCCTCAGTAGCATTTTTTTTAAAAGAAATACAACTAAGAGCTTGTCTGCGCAAGTCATATATTACAACTTTCTGTATCACTATGATGATGTCAGATGGTGAGTGCAGCAAAAGAAGATAAAGAAAAGGAGGATCTAAATCCTGATGTTTAAGAAATATCTAGCAAACCCTCAAGTTGGTGCTGGTACACATTAACTTGCTTCACCAGTGTTGTATTGTATTGCAGTGGTGGTTGCAGTGTGAATGAGAAAAGGCTAGAGGATGTGGTGGGATGGGTATGTTGCTTTGTTAATGGATAATTCTACTTCCAGCTCCAGCTGAAGGAAGATGGACTCATTACTTGTGACCACAGAAAGCAAATGTATGTGATTGTAGTCAGACAGTTCTTTGCAGAATCAAAAGAGTTAACGTATCAGGAAGTGCCATCTTGGTGTATGTAATTCTTCTGGCCAGGATCATCTGAAGATCAAACACAATGGAAACCGTTTTTACCATGTAGTGATTACTTCTCCTTTAGTTCACTTTAACTCCCAAATAAGCACTTCTAAATAAACTGAAAGTCAAATTTATATTAGCAGACAATTGGTCACTGGAAAACGCAAAAACAAATCATGACAAACAATTCTTGCCTAAACATGGAAACTCCCATGTTCCAACACATATCCAGAACTTTTTTGAATGTTAATTCTTGCCAGGGGTTATTTATATGCTTTGTGCCATGAGCAAGGGCTCTGGTTAACCTTCCTCCTGTATTTTAATAACAGTCAAAGATACCAGCTCCTCATTTCTCATCCTTTCATGGCTGCTTCCAAGAGTGCAACAACTTGCTCTATCATTGGCTAAATCTCCAGGGTAGCTCTATTTTACCCAAATGATATCCTCCAAGAGAAATGGATAATTCTTAGAATTCAAACAGGAGGCATTGCAAAGTTCAAGCACCCTGGCTTTCATTCTTGCAAGCAGGAAAATGTGGCTGACTCCATTCTTACTGTGCCCTTCAATCTACCTCCAGCCCCTGCTTCAGTGGACCAAGAATGTTCATTGAGGCAAGGGAAAGGAGCAGTGGCAGAGACTTTTTTGACTGTTCAGTTGGAACAATCGAGAAGCTGCAGACTCTTGGTGCGAGTAGAAAGATGATTTGTTGTTGATTGTCATCAAGTCAGTTTTGCTTTATGGTGACCCTAAGAATGAGAGACCTCCAAAACACCCTGACATCAACAGTCCTGCTCAGGTCCTGGAAACTCAGGGCTTTGGCTTGCTTGACTGAGTCTATCCACGTCATGCAGTTTTCCTCTTTTCCTATTGTTGCTCACTTTACCAACCAGTATTGGTTTTTTCTAATGAGTCATGGCTTCTCATGATGTGGCTGAAGTATGGTAGCCTCAGTTGGGTCATTTTGGCCTCTGAGGAGAATTTGGGCTTGATTTGCTCAAGGACCCATTATTATGTACTTTAGCAGTCCATGGTATCTGTAGAACCCTTCTCCAATGAGTTGATTCCTTTCCTTTCAGATTTCTTCACTGTTCAGCTTTCACAACCATACATAAAAATAAGAAATATGATGGCATGGGGGAAGGATTATTGTCCACCCCATCACTCTTTCATAAGCAGCATAATCTTGAAGCCCCCCAGGGAAGGTTGAGGAAGCTGGTATGCATGATGTCCCATCAAGGAGCTGCAAAGATGTGGACAGGTGGAATATCATACCACCCAACATTCCACCTACACCCTGCCTATCTTGCTG
Source organism: Gambelia wislizenii (assembly GCA_030847615.1). Classification (NCBI taxonomy): domain Eukaryota; kingdom Metazoa; phylum Chordata; class Lepidosauria; order Squamata; family Crotaphytidae; genus Gambelia; species Gambelia wislizenii. The sequence continues at coordinate 38,352,192 of JAUMIR010000004.1, forward strand.
AGGCCCACTTCTGAACAAACACAGATACAGCTTTTAATTTAATGGGTCTGCAGCAAATTTCAAAGGGCTTGAGGTAGCTTCTGTGTTCTATGGATGTACAGATATCCACTGTACACATGTTGCGGGCTTTGAAGATTTATTTAGAATCTTTAGATGAATGCAGTATCAAAGGGCCAATCATATATGCTGAAGCATGTTGTTTTAGCATTAGAGGCTGATTTAGAAAAGAGCCTGTTGCCAAAACCACACTGGCTTTTAGCCCATGTTGAACTCCTAAGGCCTACAGAGGAAGCTGGTGGAAACTGACCACAGTCTAGTGGACGTCAGCATCCTAAAAGTGCCAGGAGAGCAGTGCCAACAAACAGCCCTTTCTCTGGCTTCCCTAATCATACCTCTAGTGGTGGAAAAGTCTCTTGTTCCTAGCGGTGTTTTGTGGGCATATGAAATTCCATGGCTGGCACATTTCAGATTGCAGCACACCAGTTATTTTATGCCTCTGGTCTCCCAGATGGGTTTCCATACCTCTTTATGTCAATGTGGGTGTTTCTATAGTATCAAAGAGTCAGCTCATTTGCTCAAGAGAAAATAAAGTCCTGACCCTTTTAACACCTGGCCCACCCTTTCACAGCAATAAACTCCAGTCTGGCTCCAGAAAACACTGTTCCTAACTGCAGTAGCCCAGTTCAGCATCAAAATAGCACTTCAAGCCTAGACCATCCAGGGCAGGGCCCATAGCCAAAAATATTATGGGGAAGTGGGAGTGTCTATGCTATTTTATTTAGCACTGTTTTATTTCACCCTCCAAGGAGTCCACATCAGGGTCAGCAACCCTGTAAAGCTCAAAGATGGTAATTTGACTCAAAGTCACCCACTGAACTTTCAAGCTGAAGAGGGATTTGAACCTGGGTCTCCAGTGTCACCCTCTAGCACTTTAGCCAATACACCACAGTGGTGTATTAAAATGAAAGGGACCTTGAGAACTTTTATACATATCTATTGAGTGATCTAAGGGCGTGTCTAAACAAGGGGGAAAACCTGTACATTCCCCCCCTTGAATCTGGCACAATAAGGCCACACAACGTGTGGCCTTATCTCCGAATCTGGTGCAATAAGGTTTGTTGGGAGTAAAGAAAAAGCAAAGAGGACTGGTTAACACCCAATAGATGTAGTGTGGAAAAGAGACATAGTCTCAGAATGTTGTAAAAAGAGATGACATCCCAATCACTACTGGAAGTAAAGAAAACCAAAAAACTTTGTGGAAAGAGTCTAGAAATGTGGGGAGGGCGGGGGACGTTTAGGCCTGCTTTTCTAGTGAGAATCATATCAATAATGGCCAAAAATATCTGTGAAGAAGAGCATTTTTGTTCCCTGCTGCATTTCAGCAGCCAGCCTGTGGTAAGAGAACTGGTGACAAAATAGACATTAAGAAGAATGTGTATTATCCCAGTTTCTTGCCCATAATGGAGTTTCCTCATAAATGCATGCCTTAGCAATCAGACTTAGGATTTTATCACATGAGGCAGGTACATTGCAATCACATAAGGATAATTGTTTCTTCAATTAGGGCATATCACATGATGTCATTCCTGTTGTTCTCTCATGGGAGACCATTTAGAAAGCATTTCTTTTTATTAACACCAAAAATAATCCATTAATGACCTCCTTTCCCACTTCTATTATGCTACAATTTCCAGTGTGCAAGTAAAGTTGTGCTTTATGCCAATTTTGGGTGGTCAGGGGGTGTGCTTTAGGTGGGAAATGTCAGTCCACCTGCAGTGATCAATGGAGAAGGAGAACAGGTGGAAATTTCAATTTGATTTCCTTTCAGTTGGCAAAGTAACTGAGAAACTTTAACTGTATTTTCTCTATAGAAAAAAATCCATTGCCAAATGACCATGCCTTCTCCCCTCCCAAGCCCCCGACAAATGGGGCTTGTCAAAGAAGCCAAAGCTTTGCTCATTCCCCACCTCCTTTTCTAGCCCCATTCCAGAGTCTGTCTCTCTCTCTGGACTTTTTCAAATGGGAACTAGAACCCCTGTCGAAGTCAGGGGAAGAACGGCGCTGTCTTGCTTACAGCGCTGTTTCATATGATACCATCCTTCTCCCGACCTTCCCCCAATCTTCCTCCGTGCCAAGGGCAGGAGAAATCTGCTGCTTTTATTAACAGAGAACCCCCGTCAATAAAAAGCAGCACATTTCTCACTCCCCCAGCACAGGGGAAGGTTGGAAGGAGGACGGAGTCAAATGAAACGGAGCGCTGTGAGCAAGACAGCGCTGTCCTTCTTTCAACCTCGACGGGGGGGGGGGTTATTCCCCATTTGAAAAAGTCCTCTCTCTCTCTCTCTCTCTCACACACACACACACAGAGAGAGAGAGAGAGAGAGAGATTGAGAGAGAGAAAGAAGCTCTCACACACCTGGAAATGTAAATGGACAAGAGTCTCACAGTTTAAAAAAGCATTTATTTCATTAGCCTTCTGCCTCTTTCTTGCTGTTTCTAGGTTCAAACTTAACTAATCGTGAGCAGTTGAAAACCAGCATGGAATAGATCAGATAAAGTAGCTGTTGGCTTTCATCATCCAGCAATTAGTTAAGTCTGAAGCTAGAAATTTGATCTATCTTGGGGGTCGTTTACACGGGCAAATATTCCCCTAAATATACCGCTAAGATAGCTCATAGTTCCCACGGATCGCAGCACAGCATCGCCTCATTCAGAAGGGGGGAAGGTAAAACACCCAAATATAGCGTGGCAGGGCATGTCGCTATTTTTGCAGGAATATTTGCAATGTAGTGCTTTATTGGCAGTGTAAACTAGCATTCCGCTAAGGGTTAAAGCACAGCTGCATTGTGATTGGTTGATGATGCAGGGGTGGGCTTAAAAGAGGGGCAGGGAGGAGGCAAAGACAGTAGCCATTAGAGAAGAAACTTGCAAAAATCCTGTCTGCTATTTTGCGAGCCAGTTTGCAAAAAAAAAAAAAAAAAAAAGGATTCCCAACAACTTTCATTCAGGGAGCATTCCTTCTCATCCTCTGTTTGAAAGTATGTAAAAGCTCGTTCGTCACTTTTATCCTGTGCACGGGGGAGGGAGAGAAACCATTTCACAAAGGGCTGTAGCAAGCTGAACTGTTATTTTCCCTCTCTCTCTCTCTCTCTCTCTCTCTCTCTCTCTCTCTCTGCTTGGGAGAGGGAGGGAGGGGGAAATAGAGACAGAGAGAGAGAGAGCAGCTGGAAAAACTTGCGATCCACGGCATGGCAGCAAGACTTTTAGCAGAGAGATTACTCTCCCTCTGCTTTATGGAGTGAGTTCATTTACAGGCAGATTTACAGAGACACACAGAGCCACACACCCCCACACTTATTCAAGTCTGAACTTCAAAGCGACATAATTAGAAAAAAAACCTGACTGGCACAGCTGCGGAAAATAATTAAACCGCAAGTTGCCGCAATAAATCTGCTGTGTAAACCGGCCCCAGATCAGGAACACACACACACACCAAGGGAAAAAACATAAACATAACGTAAAACTTTTAAAACATAAAACTGTTTTCATTTATATTTTAGGGGAGGTGTGGTTGTCTGTGTGTGCATGTTCGTGCACTATATTCGTGCACACACACTCACAGGTGCCTGCCAAACTAGGAAAAGGGTTGGGGATCATGTCTTGAAAGAAGTAGTGAGTGGTACTGGGTGGGCAGTCTCCAATGCTGTGTGCAATAAGTTTTTAGCACATACAAAGGTTGAAATCATGGAAAGGCTCCAAAGGTGCAAAAGGAAAGAGAGCAATCCCAATTGAATGGTGTTTTTAGAAATACAGTAATGCTATTGTAGCAGAAGAAGAGCTTGGCGTGATAAAGCCTTTAGAATGGATCAGCTTACTTTTCAGTGACTAATCATAAAACAAAGGGCACTAAGCACAAGATGTATAGGTGAAGAAAGTCAACTGTTGTGACAAACATATTTCACAACTTACGGAAGAATGTCTTCAAAAATGCAATGAACATGTTGTCAAGTTCCAGGGTGGGCTAAGTGCATCCTGTGAGATACACATCCTCTTCCCATTTCTGTAGTCCAGCACCTGATACTCCTACCAGGTGAAAAAAACTGGGGACAAAAAGTTGGCTTCCTGCTCATAGAAGCTTCCAGAAAGGGAGATTGCTAAAAATGGGCCACAGAGCCCTCAAAACCTCTAAACCCTGAAATGACTAAAAATGAAACCAGAAATGGATCTCCAGCTACTTCCAGTTCTTGTCTTATTTTCTTGTGTATTTTGTGGCCTGGTGCAGTCCATGGAGTGAAAAATTGACCCACAACCCACTAAGGTTGCCCACTCTCGGGCTGCTGACACACTGCAGAAATAATGCAGTTTAGCACTGCTTTAACTGCCATGGCTCAGTGCTATGGAATTCTGGGATTTGTAGTTTTGTGAGCTATTTGGCTGTCTCTGTCAGGGAACTCTGATTCCAAAAACTACAAATCCCAGGATTTCATATAATGGAGCCATGATAGTTAAAGTGGTGTTAAGCTGCATTATTTCTGCAGTGTGTCAAGCAACATTAGTCTAGCCTGACCATCTTGCCAGTCCACTACTGTCATAAAACTGTGGTATAGCTACCAGTAGCTACACAGGAGATGAAGAGGGTACCAAACAAACATGAGATGAAGCTAATCTCTATTGGCTTGAACATTTGTAAGGTGGGCCATGGCTTGAACAACAAACCCTGGTTAATGTGAAGTTGAAGGCTTTCATGGCCAGCATCTATAGATTTTCCTTGGGTTTTTTCCGGGCTGTGAGGCCGTGTTCTGAAATAGTTTTTTTCTAACGTTTCACCTGCATCTGTGGCTGGCATCTTCAGAGAATGGTTGGGTAGGAGTGTATGTGGACTTATATATGCTGTGACCCCCTGTTGGAGAGTATATGTAAATTTGTGTAATTGAAAGGTAGCAGAACATATTATAAACCAACCTGGACACAAAATGCTATTTAAAAACACAGAAATTCTGGACCAGGCCAACAACTATCATGTCAGAATGCACAGAGAAGCTATTGAAATCCACAAACACCTGGACAACTTCAACAGGAAAGAAGAAACCTTAAAAGTAAACAAAATCTGGCTGCCAGTTTTGAAAAAACAATAGAATAAAAACTCAACACTTACAAAGGAATTCCTTCCAGGGACAGGGGGATTTCCAAGAGCAGTTAATGGCCCATCAACCAACCATTAGCCAAACAGACACTAAGGAGCCTTGCATTTCTATACCCAGAAACTAACCTTTCAATTATACAAATTTACATATACTCCCCAACAGGGGGTCACAGCATATATAAGTCCACATATACTCCTACCCAACCATTCTCTGAAGATGCCAGCCACAGATGCAGGTGAAACGTGAGAAAGAAACTCTTCCAGAACACAGCCTCACAGCCAGGAAAAAAACCAAGGAAAATCCTGGTTAAACTAAACAATGGCTAATGGCTTTGCATCACATCTGAACTAATCCATTTTCAGATGTTGCAGACACTCCATCCTTGTTTTAATCATGAATGGTTTTGCTGATCATTGCTATAATGCATCCCCAATACTTGGGAAATGAAGGGCTATTAATCAAGCTGCAATAAATTTAGCAAATCCTGCCATTGCAGGAGATTGCCATTCATATTCTAACACTGTGAATCAAGGCAGAGTACCTCCTGCAGTTCAGCAGTGACCATAGTCCCTTGAGAAACATTTCCTCACTAGACGCTGCATTCCATTTTTAGCATGCAAAGCAGGGGAGAAAAAGGCCATTCTGCTCATCAGCCTTCCCTGCCACTCCAAATGGGTTTGCTGTTGATTCACGGATAAATATATATTGCATGGTGAAACTCTAGGATGTGTTCGGTGGTCCCCTTGGGTATTGACCATGAATAGTACAATATATAATCCCGACTTGTTAGCAGGAGCAAATAAAAACCAGTTGGTTACTTTAGTTCCAACTTTAGGATTGAAGGAAACAGACAGGCAAAGAGACTTAAAGTCAGGTCATTTTAGTTTTGGTGGGAAAGATGCTGAGAGTTTTGACTATACAAGCTGATCTTTCCGAGCAAGAATCCTTTAGATAACCATGAATCTACAAGGAGTAGATGTCAAAAACTAGACAACTTCAGAGGAAATACCTTTCTCTAGTTTTTTGGGGGTGGGTAGGAACCAAAGTGGAGATTTTTCCCCTTGTGGGGGCAATTAGTTAGCACACATTAGAAACCACTTAATGGAGTGTATATGTGTAAAGTGCTATTACTTAACAATTTGTAAGCCGCTCTTCAGCCACTCTTTGTGGCTGAAGAGTAAGGTATAAATACCATAAATAAATAAATAACCTATTGTGAAGCCGAAGGCTTTCACAGCCAGCATCCATAAGAATGCATATTGCTTTTTCCCAGGCCTTCAGACATCTACTGCATGTCTACCACAATGGCTGCCGTTTTCTTGTCTCCAGTCTCCATCTCTATAGGTGGAAACAGATGAACATTGTAAACAGGATATGTTTGCAGTTGTTTTTATAGTGGAATTTTACAATGACAGATACACATACCATCCACGCGATACAAACACCACCCACTCAGGCTTTCCATACATGAAAGAGACATACCCATGCCCCTGTGAAAGGAACACAAGGCAGTAGGCATGCTGCCCTCAATATGTATGTTTGTGGCATGTCTGCAGTGTGCCTGTGTGCACATCCTGTTTAGGTCTTGAGATCTGTAGGTCTGCATATAGCAAAGGGCAGATCCTGTGGCTTTCCATTGAATGCATGCTCACTGCGTGTGTAAATGCTGATCCTTGTGGGAAATGGATTTGAACACTGTTCTGCACTTCAGGTCCTACTACAAGACTTCTACTGACCAAAGGTTGGCACAAGGCCTCTTTGTATTGGTGCTGCCTTCATGCCCATCCCCCAGGGAGGTCTCTATTATCCTGCCACTACTTGTCTTTCAAGGCAAAGACTTTGCTATTTAAAGAGGCCTTTGGAGAAGGCTGGATTAGTTGAGGTTTTCTTTAAAAGTCTGCATTTCTTTGATCCAGTTGTCCAGCCTAATCACTTTGCTGTTATTGATATAATATTTTATTGTGTGGATTTAATATTTATTCATTTAATTCATAGACTATAGTTTTATAACAAATCACAAAGGGGACCACAAACAAAGGTGTTTTTTTAAAAAAAAAAAAGTTTTGGATTGCAGCTCTCAAAAGCCTTTGCCAGTACTGCCAAGTGTTGCGGTGATGGAAATGGTAGTCCAACAATCTGAACATTGAGGAAGCTCGTTGTCTGTACATCTATATAAAACTGCAGACTAAGAAAGTCTAAATGTTATAGCCAGGACAGGGATTACTCTCCACGGGGAGTCTTTTTTTAACAAACAAACAAACAAAAACCCCACAGCATCCATATGTGGTGAGTGCCACTCTCATTAACTGGGCTTTCAGAACATCTTCTTCCACCCCAACATTCTTCAAGGGTCTCTTGTACCACCTGAATAACATTTTCAAGGGCATTAAAAACTGCTTTGCCAGCATTGATAGTTAAAAGCTATAAACTTTTTTTAAAGGATTGGCTTCAGTGCTGCGGCCAGTTAAATCAATATTTGCCAATCAGGAACATAGACTCCATGTGAAAACTATGTTCAGAGAACATTTCATGACCATGCCCCTCGGGAGGAACCGATTCAAATCAATAGAGGAGGCCAATATTAAAAAAAAAAAAAATAGAGGAGGCCAAGAACAGCAAGAGGAAGGCTTTGTGTGTGCAAACCTCTATTTATTTCTTTTCCTTTTCTTTCTTATTTGATCATCATTTTAGTTAGGCATCCATGGTAATATTTGTGTCAGCGCTGATAACAGTGGAATGAAACATTTTGGTAGAAGCCTTTTACAAATAAGCTTCATTTGTACATCATGATCCATAGCATAAATTGAAGTACAATCCTGTGTACTGAGTAAACCATTGGATTTGCCATACAACCAGTCTTAACTAGCCTGTTACCTCAGGGATAATGGAGAACACTATCCAGTTACTAGTGTTGAAGTAGGATTCCCTTCTACTCCAACCCGCTTCTGTACTCAGAATGGGGAGAACATCCCATACCACCTTGGACAAAAAAAGGTCTCAAGACAACCCCATTTCTTTCTACAGCATTGTCAATTTTAATTGTGCTAGCATTGTCAATTTTAATGCTTTGACCAGTAAACCTACATTCTGTGGGGTAATCAAGATTGGGATCTTAAAAAACAGTCAACACCAGATTCTCTACCCCCATCCCAAGAAGTTCAATCTCAGCTCTACCCACAGTTGTTGTTGTTGTTGTTGTTGTTGTTGTTAAAATCACTTTCTTATCCCTCCCAGGATTTGGCAAATCAAGCAAGTCAGATCCTTGGTATAAATTAACTAGTTACTATTTTAAAGTCTATTGAAGTTACATGATGAGGCAGAAAGGAACAGATCCAGAACAGAGGTGCAGTGAAGGGAAGGGTGTAATGTACTGACTTCTTCCTGCCATGCCCTTTTTCAGTAGCTGGCATAGCCAGAGACCAAAGTAACAAGATGGTTCTTATCTTTGCTCAGGATGTAAGAGGGTTTTTAAAAAGGCATTAGCACTCAAGTGTTCTCCTTCCCCAACTTCGCAGATGGGGGACAAAGCAGGTTAGAGTAAATGCAGGAAGGGACTGTGGGCTCTGTAGATGTTTTGGATTTCTGTTCCCAGAAGCCAAAGCAAGCCTAGCCAATAGTTAGGGACTGTGGGAATTATAGACTAAACACCAGAAGAGTCAAAGATTCCCCAAGTCTGAAGCAAACAATATCAGTAACCTAAAGTAAGGCCTGTGGGGGATTGTGGCCTGGGAACTAGGTGTGACTTATGGCATGGAGACATATTCTGACAAAAGTCTAGGGACTTGTCTATGCAAGTTTAAAAAAAAACCAGAGTGCCTCATAGTAATGACATTTCACAGCAGCTGCAACTTGTCTTAATGGTGCTTTTGGCCCGTTAAGCTTCACATACAAGATGGCAGCCGCAAGTGATTTATTTGCATTTGTACTTACCTCCATTTGCTGCTGCCAAACTTTTTTCTTTAAAAATACTATGTCCAAGGTGTGATAGAGTGATTTTTTAATTTAACATGAAAGCAAAACATAAAACAAAAACCAACCCCATTTTCGTTTTTTGTTTTTTTGCCTTAGCACTTGTTCACTAAGGTGAAAATCCAACATGGCAGCAGGGAGTGCTTGCCTTGTTAGCAAACCCCACCCCACCCCATGCTTGCCCAGTCAATCAGCTTTGCACTTCCTCTCCTATGGGAAAGCGCTTCATATCGAATCATTGGTTCCAACAAGCAGAAATGCACATTCCTCTCGCTCTTTTTTTAAATCTCTGGGGAAAGCCGCAAAGGCTTTTCATGCAATTTTTGACATTTGCCCCCCCCCCTTTCCCAATATGGTGAAATGATGCAGAATGCCATTAAGACAGGTAAGATTCTCCTTGCATTCCGTGAGGAGAATTTTCGTCATTTGAACAACACCTAGAAGTCCATACTCTGGGGTCTGAAGGTCCACTTTTGACCCACCATTCATACATTGCCTACATTGTCTTACATATTCCTTTTTTTAAGAGGGATGTGGCCTTCCAGCTGTGTTGTTGTGTGCCTTCAAATTGCTTGCAACTTATGATGACCCTAAGGTGAACCTACCATAGGTTTTCTTGGAAATATTTGTTTAGTGGCAGTTTGCTTTTGCCTTCTTCTGAGACTGAGAGAGTCTGACTTGCCTATGGTCACCCAGTGGTTTTCCAGGGCTGAGTGGGGATTCATATCCTGGTCTCCAGAGTCACAGTCCAGCATCCAAAGCACTACACCACACTGGTTCTCTCCAGATGGACTTCAAATTCCAACAGGTCTAGCCAGCATAGCCAATGGTGAGGAATGTTGGAAGCTGCAGTCTAGCAACATCTGGAGGGCTTCATGATTCCCATCTCTGTTTCAAAGATAGCTTCAGTAAAGCTAATGAAGGCAACTCTTCCTTTATTCCCCTTTGGAAGGCACTGGTGCTGGCTGGAAAGCATGAATAAATATTTCAGTATATGGTTCCTTCTCCAAATTTATCATAAAGTGAATTGATAGAATGAACAATTCCATTCTCCTCCCTGCTAAGGAATGCCCAGCCAGACTGCTGGCAATGCTAATTTTATGAATGAAGGCTTCACTCTACATTTAAGCCTGCTTTGTAGTTCATGTGTGGGAGGCAACATTTCTCCTCCCAGTCTGATCAACTGAAATAAGCAAAGTCAAATACACAACTGTTGGAAAGGATAACCAGGAAGGGCAATGAGTGCAGCATTCTTAAAGCTTAATGGCTTCAACATCTGCAGTAATTTGAAATACATGCTGAAAACTGGAAGTTCCTTCAGTGTTGGAAAGAACCTTTTGGGTCACACAATCCTTCCATCATCTTCTTAGCAGGATTGATTTTGTTCTTCCTTCAAACCAGCTGGAAATGCCAGTAACCTCTATATAATCTGGCCTCTTTATTTGGTTTTATTTTTCTGCCAGCCCCTACAAACAAGTTATAAATATACACTGACAGCTTGCAAAGGAATTGCCTTGCCTTTGCCTTGCCACTCTCTGGATTACATGCTTGGCCTTTCGACCAAGGAGACAGGAGATGGGAGAAAAGTGAAAAGTGTTTATTTGCACAATTAATTTCCAACACAGAGATTCCCTGACTGACATCCTCACTCAAGCCAGGAATCTTCCAAGCTCACCAAGTTCTACATTGTCAGCTCTGTGTTTCCAGTTGAATGGCAAATTAAACAAACTATGTTCAGGGACCATAAGCAAAGGAGACTCCACTGATTAGTACATTTCTCCCATCCATAACATGTGAGCATCTTTTTGTTTCAGGAGAGGGGAGTGGGGGAAAGAGCACTGGGTGTTCTGTGGCGCATCCTACTGGAACAAGTGCTGAAGTTGTAAAGGATTCGGTCACCCAAAGAAAAGTTTGTCCTATATCAGTGATGGACAACCTTTTGAGCTTAGTGTGTCAAACTTCGCCAAAAAACTGAGCACAACTCGGGTGGTGTGTCACTTTGAGGAAAAAACATTATTTCGCAATATTTATAGTTTAAAAACATAAATGTATCTTTGTTATATATAACTGTATTTAATAAACCAAAAACTAATTATTGTCTAATAGGGGAGGATGAAACATTTGCGACTAGAGTCTTAGGACATTTTCAGACACAAAAAAGTCATCCTGAGGGCTCAGGAGAGGTATGCGCCTGTTTCGCAGCAAGGGGCCAGTTTCTGACGACGTCCCTCTCGCTTTACCTTCCGTGTCACATGGAAGGAAAAGGCTCCACTTTTTACTCATGGAAGTTCTTCATGAATAAAAAGTGATGCCTTTTCCTTCCATGTGACATGGAAGGAACACGCAGGATAACGCGAGAGGGACGTTGTCATCAGAAACTGGCCCCCTGCTGCGAAACAGGCACGTACCTTCTCCCGAGCCCTCAGGATGACTTTTTTGTGTCTGAAAATGTCCTTAGAGTTAAACTCTAACTCCAAGACTCTAGTCGCAAATGTTTCATCCTCAGAGCAGCAAATGTTTCATCCTCGGCTGCTGCACTTGGCTGTGCAGGAGCCGAGGTTGAAACATCCTTCTCGGCATGCGGCTGCCTCAGCGACCGCGTGTCATCAGAAATGGCTACGCGTGTCAGTGCTGACACGTGTGTCATAGGTTCGCCATCACTGTCCTATATTCAATGACCTTCTGGAGGAGCCAGATGTTCACAGAAACAAAAATGTTCATTTAGATTCTCATTCCCTTGTATCCCTAAGGCTCAGGGTTGATAACATCTATCTGTTTCATATCTCTACATAAAAATAACTTTTGGGGAACTGAAAGCGAAACTAGAAGTTACAACACAGATGCCTAAATTAATCTCACTTTAATCTCCCCCCCCAAAAAAAAAACACCACAAAGAAGTCTAAGCCATATTGGAACAATGGCACAGAGGTGACAAATCCTGCCTGCATGCCATTTTCTCAGCTGTCACCTGACCCATTAGTAAAAACATATGAACCTACTGACTGCTATGGGGGGGGGGGAACTTTCCCTATAAAAAGCTAGGGCTGTTCTTATTTAGTCTGGCATCTCCACTGTAATATGTAGCTCAACCCTCAGCTTGAAAGACAAATTATTAAGGCTGCAGTCTTATATGTGCTTGCCCAAGGGTCAGCGGGATTCCCTTCTTAGTAGGCATGAACAGGTTGCTACCCCTGTCTGTGGAACCAATATCCACAGTTTCATCCACAGCTGAAAATATAGGGACACATAGCACAAAGTGATGATGGGAAATGCCTCTAGGAATTGCTAGGTTCTCCAATGCAATTCTATGGTATGTTTCTACCAGAAGTTCTTTATTTTAATAGGGTTTGCTAGTATCTGCAGTCCCTCCTCCTCCTCCTCCTTCACCATCAAGTTGGCTTCAATGTACAGCAAGATAATGAATGACAGACCTTCCTGAGCAACAGTCCTGCTCAGGTCCTGAAAATTCAGGGCCATGGCTTCCTTTATTGAATAAATTCATCTGCCCCTGCAGTCTTCCTTTTTTCCTATTGCCTTCCACTTTATTAAGCATTACTGTCTTTTCCAATGAGTCATGTCATTTCATGATGTCATGACACGACATGATGCTGGAATTCAGGTAGGGGCATGCCCATGTAAATGTGCAGATGTGCATTTTTTTCAGGTGCTGCAGAAGCTGGTATTCCCTTTTTCTCTATGCATCGTACAAAGCCCCCTCCTGACTTACTGCAAAGCCCCAAAGTCACTTCACATGGACATTCCATGCTTCAAAGTGAGCAGGCAGGATCAGAGAAGCATGTGGCAACCCTCAGCCCCATCAGATGCACAATGATTACAGAAGCACTGAGACTCCTGGAGGACCCCTGAGGATCTCAGTGCTGATATCATCATTGTGCATCTGCCTATATCAGGGTAGCCAGACCTTTTCCAATCCTGCCTGCTTGCTGTGAAGCATGGAATGGCCATGTGACGAAGCTTCAGGTCTGTTAAATAAATCGGGGGGGGGCGGTTTATATGACTCAGAGTAGTGTAGGTCCGCATGTAGATATTTATGGGATGCTGATGGGATGCTGAGTTGAGGCCATCATGTCGAAAATAAAATAGCTTTAGTTTTGTCATTTTAGTTTCCAGGGAGAGTTTGTTTGCTTGCTTATCTATTGAATCTATACCATACCTTTTTCCTAGATTCAAGGCAGCTTACAATAAGTTTTAAAAATGCTACTAAAACATTAATTTATAAAAGTTAAAAAGGAATTGAACATCACTACTATTAAAAAGATACTTACAGAACATCAATAACACTTAAAGCATATTTAAAACATAGTTTCAATAAAAGACAAAAAGACTGCAATAGCATACACACCACAGCTACACAATTAAAATTCAAGGTTCAAAAGCCTGCCTAAATAAAAATTTCTTCATCTGCCTGCAGAAAGAGAGCAGGGAGAGGTCCAATCAGACTTCCCATGGAAGGGAGTTCCACAGTCTGGGAGCAGCCATGGAGAAGGCTCTATACCGAGTACTCACCAACTGCACCTGCAAAGGTGGTGGGACTGAGAGAAAGCCCTCCCCTGCATATCTTAAAGTACACATTGGCTTATATGAAGAGATACAGTTTTTCAGATAGTCTGGACTCCAGTTGTTTAGGGCATTAAAGGTAAAAGCCAGCATTTTGAATTCTGCCCAGAAATGGACTGGTAGACAATGCAGCTGTCTCAACAGGTTAGTCACATGATCCCTGTAGCCAGTCCTTGTCAACAGCCTGGCCACAGCATTTTGGACCCACTGAAGTGCATTAGAGTAGTCCAAATGGGATGCAATCAAGTGCCACCATAGCCAGATCTGACTTCTCAAGGAATGGGTACAGCTTGCGCACTAGCTTTAACTGTGCAAGTGCACTCCTGGCCATGAATGGTGGACATCCAAGCTCAGATTTGAGTCCAGGAGCACACCCAAGCTGCAAACCTGAGATTTCAGCAGGAGTGTAACCCCATCCAGCACAGGTTTAATCCTATTCCCTGATCAGCCTTCCAACTGAACTGGAGCACCTCTGTCTTGTCTGGATTAAGTTTCAATTTGTTCACCCTCATCCAGTCCATTATTGATAGTAGACACTGGTTTAGTACAGAAACAACTTCCTTGGAATCAGATGGAAAGTAGATACTGATGACACTGAACCCCAAAACTCTGTATGACCTCTCTCAGCAGTTTCATGTAGATGTTAAACAGTATAGGGGACCATGGGTTAGTTGCTAGGGTGTTGAACAGGCATCCCCCAGCACCACCTTCTGAGTGTGCCCCTCCAAGAAAGACCAGAGCCACTGTAAAACAATGCCCCCAAGTCCGATCCCAGAGAGGTGATTCAGAAGGATACCATGGTCGATGGTATTGAAAGCCACTGAAAGGTCCAGCAGAACCAATAGGGACACACTCCCCCTCTCCAGTCCCCTGGCAGACCATCTACCAAGGCGACTAAAGCTGTCTCTTTGCCATAGCCTGGCCTGAAGCCAGATTGAAATGGATCTAGGTAATCTGTTTCATCCAGGAATGACTGGAGCTAGGAGGCTACCACATGCTCCAACACCTTGCCCTAAAAGCGGATACTGGAGACTGGTCGATAGTTCTCCAGTATGGTGGGATACAGGGAGGATTTTTTTTTTCAATAATGGCCTCTTTTAGGCACAATGGAAACCTGCCTTGCTGTACTGAACCATTGGTGTAGTGAAGCACCAATACACCAGTCCCCCTCAGGCCGCTTTCAACAGCCAGGAACTGCATGGATCCAGTATGCATGTGATGGCTCTCACCTCTGCCAGCATCCTGTCCACATTCTCAGGTTGCACAAATTGAAACATGTCCAATAACACTGGACAAGCAGGGGCCTAGGTTACATCCACCGGACTTGTATCAACTACTGTGTGCAAGTTGGAGCGGATCCAGGTGATTTTATCTGCAAAGTGCTCTGCAAGTTCTTCACAAGCTGCCAAGTGTTTTATATACCACTCTTGGGAGACAGAATGTAAAAGGTCCCTGACCACTTGAAACAGCTCCATTGGAGGAAACTTTGCAGATGCTATGGTGACAATGAAGAAGGATTTCTTCACTGCCACCATCACCCCAGCATAGACTTTCCAGTGAGCTGTAGCCCATGTTTGGCCAGACCTGCTCCGAGTCTTCTGCCATCGTCACTCTAGTTTCCATTCCACTAATTTCATCACCACCAGTTCCCTAATGAACCAGGGTGTTCACTTGGCTCCACTCAGTCAAGACTTCAACACAATCGCTTGCCAAAGCAACAGAAAACTCCCCGAGAGCCATCAGGAATCCATCCAGATCCATAAGCCTCCTGGGGCAGACCATCTTAGTTGTTCCCCTACACCTGCAGAGACTCGGAGTTCCATTGAGTTTAAAACCCACCAGGCAGTGATTTGGCCATGACAACAGAACTATAGAAAGTTCCTCCACACCCAATTAAACACTTTTTTAATTTTTCTGAGTCATGCTATCTGAGGGATTTCCAAAAGTAGTTTTTCTAAGCTCTGCTCAAAATTAAGTTCCAGTGTATTCAGTCGGGCCTTACTGTCAAGCAAGTGGACATCAGACTACAGCCCTAATTAAGTATGTTGTTGGTTGGTACTGCCTATAAAATAAATGACAGAATTGTGTTCTGAAGTCCCGAGTGAGTGAGTGCCTGTGTCTAAACTCATGTCAGGCATAGCCTTCAGCTGTTGCAGATCCCAGGGGAACTCAGCAGAATCACAACCACACCACTTGGCACACGTTAAGACTTTTTCCATGGAAAATGTCACAGTTGTTCTCCACACACACACTAATCCTGTGGCCACAGGGAAATGAAAGGAATGTCTTCTATTTGTTTAATTTCTCTGACAAAAAAAATGCAAGTTGCTCAAAAAACAGTGGTATAGATAAGTGTATTGGGGGGGGGGCAAATTGAGAAGAGAGCAATGGAAAAGAAAAAGAAAAAGAAATGGTTGGATCTATGTCCATACCGTGCTGAATGAACTGTTTCATTCACCTCCCAAGGAGTTGACAACTTGCCTCCATGCATCAAGCAGCATAAAACACAAAATGTACAGTATATAAGACATATATGGAGCAAGAAATGCCAAAAGCTGGACAGTGAAGAAAGCTGATAGGAGGAAAATCAACTCATTTGAAATGTGGTGCTGGAGAAGAGTTCTATGGACACTGTGGACTGCTAAAAAGATCAATAAAGGAGTTCTTGATCAAATCAACCCTGAACTCTCTGTAGAAGACAAGATGACTGAACTGAAACTGTTGTACTCTGGCCATATCATGAGAAAGCATGACTCATTAGAAAAGACAATAATGCTTGGTAAGGTAGAAGGCAGTAGGAAAAGAGGAAGACCACATTCCAGATGGAGAGACTCAATCAAGGAAGCCATGCAGAGTCTGCAAGGACTGAGCAGGGCTGTTGAAGATAGGGTGATTTGGAGGTCTCTCATTCATAGGGTCACCATAAGTTGAAGCCAACTTGATGGCAGTTAACAGCATGTAAGACATAGCAAAAAGGGGGTTTTCCTAAGAAAGATGAAGCCACTGCTTGTATATTCCTCAGTCAAGCAAATGGAAGCCCATTCAAACTTCACCTGTTTTAAAAAGCATCTCCTGCATTTGAACATTGCCACTTAGATAATGTAGCATATTCTACAGATTAGACTTTAGAAATGGTACTTTATTAGACTACAGCTGCTGCCACACTGCAGAAATAATGCAGTTTGACATTGCTTTAACTATCATGGCTCCATCCTATAGAATCCTGGGATTTGTCATTTGTTGTGGCACCAAAGCTCTCTGATATCTCACAAAACTAAGCTCACAAAGCAAAATATATCACAGAACTACAAATCCCAGAATTCCATAGCATTCAGCCATGGCAGTTTTCTGGGTTTCCTGGAAAGTTGTGTGAGGACCAACTCCAGGCTCCATTGTGGTACTGGGCCTGAGATAAGAGGATGAAGGTTCTCACAACCCTTTCAGAAACCTTTTAACCAATGGGTTTTGAAAACAGGAGGGCTTGCCAATAATCTGTACGTTAGATGAGATTGCCACAAAATAGCACTTGATGAAGAGAGAGAGAGACCTTTATCTGATAGAGATAGGATAAATTCCAGCAAATGATCAACTTGTGCCTGGACCAGAGAGATCTCCTGAGGTGACAAGAAGGACAGGAACTTCTTTCACTTGTACACATAGAAATGCTGGGTAGTAGGCCTATGTCTTGCCACTATGATGCATTGGACAGCATTGTGGAGAGAAGCTAGGGAAAGGGTAAGGAGTTATTGTTGGATAAAATGAAGACAATTCAATTAGAGCAGCATTGCCTTCATAAAAATCCAGCCTAGAGCCCATTCATGTAAATAAAGTAATGCTTGGGGAAACACTGGGCTATATACTGCATAATTATATAGATGTAGACGTAGACACTGGATGAATACACACAGCACATGTTTCCAACCCAAACCTATTCATCACTGTGAGTCTGCATATGCCTTCAAGTCACCTGTCAACTTACGGCAACCCTATGCATTTCATAGGGTTCTCTTAGGCAAGGAATACTCAGGGGTGGTTCTGCCAGTTCCTTCCTCAGAAATATAGCCTACAGTACCTGGTCTTTGTTGGCAGACTCCCATCCAAGTACTAATCAAAACTGACCCTACTTACTTTCCAAGATCAGACTGGATCTGGTGCCTTTAGTATCTATCACTGCTTATTGTATAACAGTACAAGTCAGCTGCTACCTCCCTGACACCAGCACATATACTAAAGCAATTCTTATCAGTGCTGGACAGATGCTCAAGATTTGTTGAATAGAGAGCTGCTGCCCTCTACAGTTTCATCTGTGTATTGCCGCGACTGCTTGTCAACCTAATTTAATGAGCTACAATATTGTTTTAATAAGCTTTGTTCTTTTCACCAGATGACATTATAAAACAAAATGAAATTATGTTGTAAACTGGAGATTTAATTAAAGTGTGCAGACATGTCTGGGTGTATATGTGTGTGGTGAAGGGGACTCAGAAATTAGATTAGAAGTTTAGAAAGTTAATTAAAGATCTAACTTTAAATAATCCAACTTTTAAATACAGATTTATTTAACATTATTAAACACACTAAGTGTTCATTTTCCAACTTTTTCCAATCCACCATTCCAGAGTTTGGAAAAATGACCTTTTTGCATCCCAGAAAGATCTAAGGACTTGGGGCATATGCGTATGATGCAAAAAGGTCATTTTTCCAATTTCCTCAAGCAATGCAAGGAGAACCCTACCTTGTCTAAATGGCAGGCCACATCATTTTGCCATTTTGTGAAGGAGGGGGGGCCAAAACGTAAAAGACTACACAGGAAAAAGCCTTTGCTGCTTTTCCTGGAGTTTTTAAAAAACAGCGGGGGGGGATGCACATTCCCCCTCATTGGGACAAATGATTCAATATGAGAGGAAATGCAAAGCTGATTGGCCAGATGAGAGCAAGGGTGGCACTTGCTAACAGGGCAAACACAGGACATTGCCATGTTGATTTTTCACCTTAGTGAGCAAGTTCTAAGGTGAAAAAACAGGGTGATTCCCCCCCCCCTTTTTTTTTTGGAAAGGTGAAATATCACTCCAGTGCACAGTTGAAACAGTTTTTTAAAAAAAGTTCAGCTGTGGCAGATTACGGTTGGTGAAAATGTGAGCAATTCACTCATGGTTGCCATCTCGACTGGCAATCATGCAAAGCTCTGTGGGGGCAAAACACCATTAAAACAGTTCACAGTTGCTGAGAAATGCCATTACTGTAGGGCACTCTATGTTTTTTGAGCTTGTATGGACGAGCCCAGAGTCTACCTAAAAAGGGCAAGATTGTAACATCTCCTCTCCCCTCCGCCCCCCTGAGCTAAATGAGTTACAATTACTTTTGTACTGGGGTTTCAGTTTGGAGCTACGGAAGTAAGCTGAAGTCAAAGCTGGGAAATGGGAAGAGGAGATGGAAACTGCACAATTTAAAAACAGCTTAAAAAGTGGGAGGACAGCGGATTAATCAAGACTGTTCCTGCCAAATCAGGACAGTTTGAGGTTATCAGAAGAGCTACTTCTCCTGGGAGCACAAGGAAGCTATCAGGGATGGAGCTGCATCCAGAAACTTCCAGATGCGTTTTTACACATGTGGAAAGAGAAGCAGCTGTTATTATTGTTATTTATTTAATTTATATGCTGCCTTTCTCCCCAAGTGGGATAGCTGTTGCCTCTTTGAACACCAGCACAGTTAGCTCCCTTGGTGGTCTTATTAGATAGAATCATAGAGTTGGAAGATACCACAAGGGCCATCTAGTCCAGCCCCTTGCCCTGCAGGAATTCACAATCAAAACATTCCCAACAGATGGCCATCCAGCCTCTGTTTAAAAACCTCCAAAGAAAGAGACTCCATCACACTCGCAGACAATGCGTCACACTGCTGAACATCTCTTGCCATCAGGAAGTCCTTCCTAATCTATAGGTGGAATCTGTTTTACTGTAGTTTGAATCCATTGCTCTGTGTCCTAGTCCTAGAGCTAGTTTGAGTGCATTGCTCCATGTCCTAGAGCAGCAGAAAACAAACTTCCTCCATCCTCAATATGACATCCCTTCAAATATTTAAACATGGTTATCATGTCCCCTCTTGACCTTCTCTTCTCCAGGCTAAACATGCCCAGTTTCCTAAACAGCTCCTCATAGGACATGGCTTCCAGACCTTTCACCATTTTGGTCACCCTCCTCTGGACATGTTCCAGCTTGTCAATATCCTTCTTGAATTGTGGTGCCCAGAACTGGACACAGTATTACAAGTGAGGTCTGACCAAAGCAGAATAGAGTGGCACTGTTACTTCCCTCAATCTAGACACTACACTCCTATTGATGCAGCCTAGAATCGCACTGGCTTTTCTGGCTGCCGCATCATACTACTGACTCATGTTCAGCTTGTGGTCTACTACGACTCCTAGATCCCTTTTACTTGCACTGCTTTCAAGCCAGTATCACCCATCCTATATTTGTGCATTTCATTTTTTCTGCTCAAGTGTAGTATCCTACATTTATCTCTGTTGACATTCATTTTGTTAGTTTTGGCCCAGCTTAAATGATCTGTTAAGGTCATTTTGAATTTGGTTGACTGACTGAACCCAAAGGGTAGTCACCAATGCCTCCTCTTCATCCTGGAGAGAAGTGACTAGTGAGGTGCCACAGGGTTCTGTCCTGGGCCCAGTGCTATTCAACATCTTATCAATGACTTGGATGAGGGAATAGAGGGTATGCTTATCAAGTTTGCAGTTGACACCAAATTGGGAGGGGTAGCTAATATCTCAGAGGACAGGACCAGAATCCAAAATGACCTGAACAAGTTAGAAACCTGGTCCAAAACTAACAAAATGAATTTCAACAAGGAGAAATGTAGGATACTACAGTTGGGCAGTAAAAATGAAATGCACAGAAATAGGATGGGTGACACTTGGCTTGATGGTATTACATGCAAAAGGGATCTAGGAATCTTAGTGGACCACAAGCTGAACATGAGTTAGCAGTGTGATGCAGTAGCTAAAAAAGCCAATGCGATTCTAGGGTGCATTAATAGGAGTATAGTGTATAGATCAAGGGAAGTAATAGTGCCACTCTATTCTGCTTTGGTCAGACCTCACTTGGAATACTGTGTCCAGTTCTGGGCACCACAATTCAGGAAGGATATTGAAAAGCTGGAACATGTCCAGAGGAGGGTGACCAAGATGGTGGGAGGTCTGGAAACCATGCCCTACAAGGAGCGGCTTAGCTGGGCATGTTTAGTCTGGAGAAGAGAAAGTTCAGAGGTGGCATGATAGCCATGTTTATATATTTGAAGGGATGTCATACTGAGGATGGGGCAAGATTGTTTTCTGCTGCTCCAGAGACTAGGACACAAAGCAATGGGTTCAAACTACAGGAAAAGAGATTCCACCTAAAGATTTGGAAGAACTTCCTGATGGTAAGAGCTGTTCAGAAGTGGAATACACTAACTCGTAGTGTGGGGGAGTCTGCTTCTTTGGAGGTTTTTAAACAAAGGCTGGATGGCCATCTGTCGGGAATGATTTGATTGTGTATTCCTGCATGGCAGAGGGTTGAACTAGATGGCCCTTGAGGTCTCTTCCAACTCTATGATTCTGTGAATTCTGTACCTGTTCACTGGGGTATTAGCTACCATTCCTAATTTGGTGTCATCTGCAAACTTGATAAGATCTCAGCATTTGCTTCCCAACTTGTAAGTTCCCCACTATTTAAGTTTAAAATTAGTGGGAATGAGCTCCAGCCAGGCCTGTACACATAGAGAGACCAAACGTAACTGAAGGCCATAGGCTCTTGGGTCTTCATACAGAAGAGTTAGACTCTCAGACGTCAAATCCAGTATGGTGTAATGATTACAGCATACAAGTTTCACAACAATTAAATTACAATAGAAAAGATTTCATCTAAATGTTAAAAAGAAATTCCTGTGCTGTTTGACAGTGGAATAGACTACAGACTTTATCAAACCACCCCATGTTACTGTTTTTTTGCTGGCATAAATTATGGCCTTTTTACGCTTGCAAAAGAACACCCACCACCACCACACATACCTTGAGCAACATCCATGAGGCTTCCCTGGCAGTAATGGCGCACAAACAGAGCTCTGTTTACTTCCAGGGTTGAAATTTCCTAGATTCTCACGAGAAGATGTTCATGTGGGAAATTTAAAAATTAAAGAAAAAGACATATAAAAAGTACAGCAAAGCACAAAACACACTTATAAAGTTCCAAGTACACAGGGGAAAGAGTTCATAAAAAGAGCGTCCCCTACCTTGTTGTTGCACTCTCACCTGGAAGTGTTTTCCCATTGATGATGTATTCACGTGAGTACAATGGCACACGGATTCAAACACCAGCAATAAATTGCTACAGAAGATCAATTGACGGCTTGACCTGTCAATAAAAAAGGATGGCTTATTGACTTGACATGATTGCAAAAGGGGGATGTCATCTAGTATGTGCGCCCTTTCGCAATCATTAGGCATCCTTATGATGCCATATTTGCATGGTCTGATAAAGTCCTACCTCGGAAGATAATAGGTTCTCCTTCTTTGGAGGTTTTGAAACAGAGGGTTGGATAGCCATCTTTCATGAATACTTTAGCTGTGTATTCCTTCACAGTACGAGTTAGACTAGATGGCCCTTGCAAGTCCATTTGAACTCTGTGATTTTATGATAGCAGAGACTCAGGTTCAATTCCTATCCAGCCATGAAATTAACAGGGTGACCTTGGACAGGTCACTGTCTCTTAACATAACCTACCTCAGAGGTTTGCTGTGAGGGTAAAAAGAGTTTGGAGAAAAACCATGGGCACAAGCTTGAAATCCTATGAGGAAAGGCAAGAAACAAAGGAAAATAGATAGATAGATAGATAGATAGATAGATGTCTCATCAGAGCACGAAAAGGGCCAGGATAGATTGAGATTGTTGAAACACTTCCTTCTGCTCATCTACCTCAGGGTATGAATCCTGTGATAAGGGTACTGGAACCCCTTTTTAGCTTGTCTGTATATCTCCTGGACTGGGCATTTATCATGAAGGATTGAGCTTGTTTTGTAGATCTTGACTTGAATTAACGCCTGATGCAGAGTCTAGAAAACAAGCTTGAGAGTCAAGGTCATCCCTTTACAAGGCGCACCCAGTCTAGGTCATGTATGCACAAGCTGAGACTATACTGGCCAACATCATCAGATTGCCCTGCTTGTGTTAGCTGATCATTCGCTGTTTACCTCCCTGTGTTTACAGTAAAGTACATTTAGCTGGCACCATGGTCTATTCAACCAAAAGTGACCCCCCCCCTCTTCTCCTAATATAAAATCTATAATTGTCTCACCTTAGGAACATACAGTAGTTACTAGGCCAAAACCAGTAAGGGTTTGCTATTTGAGGAATTTCAGTGTAACTGCTTGCAAAAAACTTTTCAATGAGTTTAAAAAAAAAAAAAAACCTCCCTGTGTTAATATGCTGCCAACCGGCATGAAACATAAAAGTTGTTAAGCATAAGTAAGGATGACAGTAAACCAAAATTATAAATCATTGGCTTAAATTACCAAGCTTTCTGATGAACTGTGTTGTCTCAAATAAACATTCTTCTGTATAACCGCAGGACTCTCAGTAAGGGGAAAAAATACTTTATGCCATGTCAGACCACCAATGTCTCTAGCCCAGAACTATCTACTCGGACTAGGGCCAGAATGGAGCAACTGCCCTCCAGTAGCAGATACTGAGAGCTGTAGAAGAGATCAAGCTGTATGTCCAACATGGTGACGAGCTCTGTACCCCTTCTGTTCTTCTGTTGCCATCAGATGCAGTGGATCACCCTGTTCTGTCACCAGTATGAAAATAAGATTTAAATTTCAATAGGCTTCTGAGCATAATTCAAAGTGCTAGTTATAAATTAATTTATTATAAATAAAGTCTTATACTTAAGTCTAGGGGCTCAGCTAGACAGGAGAATTAATTGGGAAAATAGCACATTAACGCACTACTGCAACAGTGTTCATTTGTCCCCACGATCCATTTGCAAGACCACTGGCATGGAAAGCTATCCAATTTTGAAGTTCACATGGAGCATACTCTTGAGAAAATATGGTGGCTGCGTTATTATTTCCCAAAAACTCTCTCCATTTCCCTCCCCCCCCCCTTGTTAAATGAGAGATGCAGAAGAGCCATCTTCTGCTTAAAAAACTTTTTTTTCTTTGCTCTGCCGCTTGAAAATAGAGCACGATCGCTTCCATGAAAAACAACAATGGCGGCTCCGGTTGCTTCGTTGCTGGCAAGCCCGTCCCTGCGCACGTCCAACTGATCATGTTTTGACTTCCTGGATGTACCCCAATTCGAATTGTTTGTTCAGATGGGCTGTAATGCACACTTTCATGTATTTTTTTGAAGAAGATTGCAAGAAACAACAAAAGCTGTAATCGTGAACTACTTGGAGTTTTCAGGCCACCCTCCTTCCAAATATGGTGAATCCCAGTGGGAGCGCATCTAGACAAAAGGTATTCCGCCAGTATTCCTTGAGGATTTTTTTCACCATCTAGACAAAACCTAGGTAATCTGACAGATTGTATTCCATCCCCACCCCCATGTGAGCCTGCCCAGGCTCTGGGAATCTCAAGATAAGCCCTTTCCTCAATTCTACCACTTTCTCAGGAACGTCTGGAAAGGATGTAAGATATAGTCTTCTCAGTGGCTGCCCCCCAGCTCTGGACCTGTCTTCCCAGACATACTAGAATATCCCACCCAGTCGTCCCCCATTGCCCTTCTACTGGGGCATACTTTTCAGGGCAGATTTCCCCCCCCCAAAAAAAAACACACATTCCAACAGGATTTTGAGAACTTTTTTTAAAGATAAAAGAAAGGGCTTTCAATGAGGTACTATGCTGTTTTTAAACTGTGTTGTTTTTAAAATACTTTTCATTATTTCATTGTAACACTTAAATTGTTTTCAGTGTAATGGATAGTTTAAGTCTCTTTTAGAACTGTTTTTTGTATGTTTTCAATATATTGCATTTGTTTTAATCATTAAGCTATCTTGAGTTCTGGGCAAATGGCAGGATATAAAGTTAACAACAAGAATAACAACTGGCCAGTCAGCTCAGTCCCCACAAGGGGAGGGGAGGCACTGACAGGGCTCTAGCCTGGGGGCCCCAGAGCCTGGGATTAGGAGGGGCGCCCAGCACGATATTATTGTAAGTTTTTATTATGTAAATCCATTCAGTTTTTTTAAAAATAAATATGAACATTACTTTGGTGTCCTTTAAACTGACTTATTTTAATTTTTATCCTAAATCCTGTAGAGCATCTTGCTGCCTTTAACCTTAGCAGTAAGTAGGGGGCCCGCCAAATATCCTGGCCTGGGGCCTGCTTCAGGATGTGGGGGCCATGCCCAGTCAGGTAAACATTTTTGCATGGAATCAGATGGGGAGTGAGAAAGAATCACCATCTTGTCCTTTGCATCAGGGCATTAAAACATTTAGGGCCATTTGCTTATAAGAGGTTATTTCTAGGCTAGCAGCCTGGGAGCCTTCTAATTGGGGGCAGTAAGGACTGAACATAGCACCTTCTTCATACAAAATATGTGCTCTGCCATTGAATTACAGACAGATCCTCACCAGCCACATCCCTTACAGAATCTCCCTTTAGCCTGTCTTCCAACCATATGGTTGGAAGAGTCTCTCTACCCTCTCTCTCTGGCTTTTCTTTGCAAATGAAGATTCAGGAAAGATTCATCCTGCGCTTTCTGCAAGCGCGCTGATGACGAAAAAGGCCAATCCGAGATAAACATGTCCGGTTACAGAAAGCACAGAAGAAGGTCTCCTTGGGTGATGTTTCCGGGTTGTGATTCTTTCTGCATTGTCATTTCTCTTCAAGACATGTTCGGTGTGAGTTCTCAAATAAGGCTGCAGCATTGTGGATAGTATGTCTCTATGCCTCCCGATGTGAGGCCATGGCGGACCATTGTTAGTGATCAATTTGGCCAAGCCAAATACAAGGACAGGGAGTCCTTGTATCGCTTTTTTGGAGTGCCCCTCTTACGCTGACCCGTGGCGAGTTCACCGTAGAGTACTATTTTGGGGAGGCGATGGTCCTCCATCCTAGAAACGTGCCCTGCCCAGCACAGCACAGCTGTGTTCTCAATATCATGGCCTCAATGCTGGTAATCCCTGCTTGCTCAAGAACAGCAACATTCATTACATAGTCAGTCCAGTGTATATTTAGGATTGTGCATATACAGCGCTGATAAAAGCGTTCGAGAAGTCGTAAGCGTTGGCGATAGGTGAGCCATGTTCCAGACCCGTAAAGGAGAATAAATAGTACAATGGCTCTATACACACTGATTTTTGTGCTTTGCCTCAGGTGTTTATTACTCCAGACTTTTTTGTAAAGTCTTCCAAATGCGCTATATGCCTTTGCTAATCTGTGATCGATCTCTTTGTCAATCTTGGCATCTGAAGAGATGATGCTTCCCAGGTAGGTGAACTGCTGAACAGACTTAAGCACAGATTTGCTGACAGCAATGTGGGGATAGTGGTGTTCGTCCTGTTGTGCAGGCTGGTAAAGAACTTCCGTTTTCTTCAGGTTGACTTCCAGCCCAAACAGCTCTGCAGCTGTTGCGAAGCAGGATGTCAGGCGCTGCAGAGCTGCTTCTGTGTGGGCAACAAGGGCAGCAGCAGCAGCGAAGAGTAGCTCACGGACTAGATAGTTTAGAGTCTTAGTGCGAACCCTCAGATGGCTTAAGTTAAACAAGCTACCATCAGTACAGTAATGTATATAAATGCCGCCTTCTTCTTCAAGCTCAGCCCTTTGAAGCATCACGCTGAAGAAGATTGTAAATAAAGTTGGAGCAAGAACACAACCTTGCTTCACTCCATTAGTTATTAGAAACGGCTTTGAAAGATCATCTGACTTAACTGTGCTGCCCCTCGTGTATAGCAAGATAATCATTTTAAGGAATTTGGGGGGACATCCTAGTCTTTCCAGGATCTGCCACAGACCTTTTCGACTCACAGTGTTGAAGACTTTGGTGAGGTTGACAAATGTTACATAGAGACCCTTGTTCTGCTCTCTACATTTTTCTTGCAGTTGTCTAAGGGCAAATACCATATCTATAGTACTCCTATTGGCTCTGAAGCCACATTGGCTTTCAGGAAGAAGTTATTCTACAATAGCAGGAACTAATCTGTTCAGGAGTATCCTTGCAAGGATTTTTCCAGCAATAGAGAGCAGTGTTATGCCTTGATAGTTTGAGCAAGTGGATTTTGCTCATTTTTTTCTTGTACAGGGTGATGATGACTGCATCTCGGAGATGTGATGACAGTTCCCCTTTTACCCAGCAATTCACAAGGAGTTTATGGACTTTATCGTGGAGTACATGACCTCCGTGTTTCCAAACTTCAGGTGGGATTCCATCAATCCCAGTTGCCTTGCCGTTTTTCATCTGCTGTATGGCTTTAAGGGTCTCTTCCAAAATGGGAGCTATGTCCAGTTTATCTTTCATCAGTTTTTGTATCATATGTTGGATAGCTGAGCCTCGGACTACTCAGTTGGCACTAAAGAGACTTTGAAAATGTTCAGCCCATTGATTCAGGATGGAGGCTTTATCAGTAATTAGTGTTTGACCATCTGTACTGTATAAGGAGCTTTGGACCTGATAAGTAGGTCCAAACACGGCTTTAAGAGCTTCATAAAATCCTCTAAGATCACCCAGATCTGCACAGTGTTGTATCTTTTCTGCTATATTGATCCACCACTTGTTCTGCATGTCTCGGAGTTTTTGTTGAAGTTTACTACATGTGAGATGGAAAGCTGCTTTTCTTACATGGCAAGTTGGCTGGGCAAGGTATGCCTGGTGAGCAGCTCTCTTCTTTGCCAACAGCTCCTGGATCTCTTGGTTGTTGTCATCAAACCAGTCTTGATTTTTCTTATGGGAGAAACCGAGGGATTCTTCTGCAGACTGGAGGATACTGTTTTTGATATGTTGCCAAAGCACTGTAGGAAAAGGATCTGTAGGGTGGTCTTCAAGTTTTGTTTGCATATTTGCCTGGAAGTTGTCTCTCATGGTAACTTGTTGAAGATTGTTGACTTGGAGTCTCCTCTTTCAGATGCCACCCCTCTTAGGTTTGAGCTTAAGATGAAGGTTTAGTTTACATCTTATGAGGCGATGATCTGTTTGGCATTCTGCACTGGGCATCACTCGAGTATGATGTACATCGCAAATGTTTCTCTGGCGGACTAGAAAATAGTCAATGAGGTGCCAATGTTTGGATCAGGGATGCATCCAGGTTTTCTTGAAGCTATCTTTCTGCTGAAAGATAGTGTTTGTAATAGTCAGCTCTTGTTCTGCACAGAACTCTAGCAAGAGGTGTCCGTTATTATTGCAATTTCCAACACCATGCTTGCCTAAGACTCCTTTCCAGGCTTCGGAGTTCTTTCCTACTCTGGCATTGAAGTCACCAAGGATATGGCATTGAAGTCACCACTCACTCCCACCACCGCCCGCCCTTCCCAAACTGGCGACGGGGGCTTCTGAAGTCCCTGCCACCACTCACTCCCACCCCCCTACCTGTTCCAAGGTGGCAAAGGGGGCCCCTCGCTGCCTTGGGAAGGGACTGGGTTGGAGAGAGGGAAGAAGGGAGGCTTTCCATCCTCCCTTCCCAAAGCAGTGACGGGCTTCGTGAGAAACCCTTCGCTGCATTGGGAAGGGACGGGGTGGAGAGAGGGGGGACAAGCGGCTTTCTGCAAATAATCAAAACCGCAAATGTGAAAGTCACGAATGTGGAGGGGCAACTGTATACTGAAGAGAACTACATACGGGAGGCGTAAGGAAATAATGCAATCAGAGTGTCCTGTTGGCAAGGTTTTGAGTTTGGAGGCAATGGAGTTTTTAATCATGAAGCCTACTCCTGAAAGATGTTTTTTCTGTTTTAGGTTTGCTGGACCAGTAAAGTGTGTAGCCAGCGCCATGTTCTTTAGAGTTTCCTTTCTCATGGAGACAAACTTCACTAAGAGTAGCCATGTCAATATTAAGTCGTGATAGTTCATGGGCTACTAGAGCAGAGCGGCGCTCAGGCCATCCACTATCTGCAGAGTCTCGCATGGTTCTGATGTTCCAGCATGCAAGTGTCAGTTTATTTACACCTTTGGAGGCTGGTGTGTGCCTTTGTTTCTTTGCCTTGGTTTGACCACATCAGAAGTTGCTTGTTGGCCACGGCTAGCCAAGCAGGTAGATAGGGATGAGCTTTCGTTAGGCCACCTTTTCTAGGCCCCTCTCCATATGGAGCAAGCAGTGCTCTCCTTAAAAAAGGTTGCTTGGTCGTTCGGGATGCTGCCGAACAAGACTGTCATCTCCCGGGTCAGCCTCAAGCGACCAAAGTCCTGAACCGCCTGCATTCAGGGTTGGATCTGCGGCTTCCAGTGCATCTTTACACCTGCCGTTTCATCCCTCACCTATCGCTACAGGGTTTTTTTCGGAATTGGATTTGTTCTTCGAGCCTGTGCAATGGATTTTTCTGGTGGAGCGCAGCATGCACAGAACTGGCCTCACCCTTTAAACCAAAGGTTCATCTGCTGTGGTCTTGCAAGCATGGACGGTAGCAGCAAGGTCCTTGGGTCATAGGTTTGATTAGAGTTTCCTTCTCTTAGATGGTTGACCTTACAGGGTTAGACGAGCACCATCTGCACAGGTTTGGGATTAGAGTTTTCCTTCTCCTAGGATGGTTGCCATAAGGCTAGAGAGCCCATCCTGCCCTTTGACACTCTTTGTCAGACCCTTCGGTTTTGACCTGTCTTACATGGGAGACCCTACCGGTGGCTATTATGCCACCACCAGCATAGCTCAAAACATCATTAGGGTACATAAGCCTCTCTTCCACAACAAGGGGGCATCAATGGAGAGTGGGAAAAGTGTGACCTGCAGGCCACATGTAGCCCCCAGGGTCCTCAGGGGGTAAAAAAATTGCAAAAAGAAATTTTACCGCAAAATGCCTTCTAGGGGATGGGGGGGATCACACAGCCTCATTGTGAACTCAGAGAGCAAAACATGCAACATCAGCGGAGGAGGAGGAGGCAGCACCTGCTGATACAGTGCAGCATGCATGTGCAGACAACTGCCCATTCCTGCCATGGAACGCTCTGGGTTTTCCCAAAGGAACCGGGTTCTCCCAAGTATTTTAAAAAGTATTTTAAGGGGGGGGTTGCCCCAGGTTCTAGATGGAACTGCCCAGATGTCATCTGGACAGTTCAAACTAGAATTGGGACCCAAAGCCTGCATCGTCTGGATAACTGGGTGTGGGAATGGGGGGAGGCCGTTTCATTCAGTCCATGCAGACAAAGCCATAATGAGGATTCACACACACACACATATTTAGTGAGACCTTTAACTTCACCTTTTTCTTTTCTTTTTTAAGGGCTTCTCTACATGGAGGGAGCCCCTATAAACTTCACATGCCTGTAGCTGAGATGGCAGCCACAAGTGGATTACTCGCATTTTAAAATCTGCCACCGACAAACTTTAAAAAAAAACAAACCTGTTTCTATGGTGCGCACAAGCGATATTTCACCTTTTCGAAAAAAGAGAGAGAGGAAGTGAATACAAATCCCCCATTTTATTGCCTTAGCGATCACTCGCTAAAGCAAAAATCCAGCATGGTGGCAGCGTGCACTTGCCCTGTAACCCAGCCCCGTCCCCTGCAAATCAATTCATCTTAACAAGCTGAAATGTGCACCCTCACATTGATTTTTTTTAAAAAAACGGGAAAAGTCCCAAAGGCTTTTTTGGTGAGGTTTTTGCTGGTTTTGGCCCCTCGCCTTCACAATATAGCAAAAATCAGGCAGGATGCCATTAAGACAGGTAGGATTCTCCTCACATTCTGTGAGGAGTTTTTTTCACCATTTGGACAACCCCTAAGAAAAAAGTTTCTAGTGTCAGGACACATCTGATGTCAGGATCAAGACATTGCCCCTGAGGATATGCAGAGCACCAGTCTTTCACATTCAGTTATCCCAGCTTGCCCTAAACAACAACAAAAATGCAGCTTTTCTCAGCCTGTTGAAGCTCAGTGCCTTTCAAGCAGAGAGCTCAGAGCTTAAAATGTAATAATTCTTTCAGAGTCATAGGAAACTCTTTCGATCTTTTTCTTGCATCCCAGAGTAAGCTCAATGTTAAGGCTTTTTACTCAGTTTCCATACAGAACTGCAGCACTAAATATGCCTTCAGAGTAAACACTGGCGGGCCGGCGGGGAGACTCTGTGTAAGGGTGGTAGCCAGTATCCTCTCTTTGGTTTCATTCAGGACTATACTTACTTAGGCCTTGGATGGCGCCTTGGTTCTTCCACATACTTGTCTGCTAAGGCAGCACTGGGTAACTTGGAACAGACTGATACCTGCCTGCATACTCCAGCTATCCCACCCAACATTTATCTCAGGCTTGGCAAATGGGTCCAGCATTTGCCAGGCCAATCAAAAGGGGTTTGAAGAGATGAATAATTTCCCCAGTTAAAAAAATAATTAGGCATTGCGCCCACTGCCTCTGGCATTTGACCGCCACTGTGCTGTGAACACACCATCCCCAAGGGTAGCAGTGGATTCAAGTAGCCTCAGTTTAAAGTTCAGTTTATTCCGCTGGTTTGACTGTGTTGGAATGCACAGTGCCACAGAAACCAAAAAATGTAAAATGGGCTAAATGCTCAATCGCCCCATGAGCACTTATGACAGTTACCTTAAACAGCCTCAGCTTCATCCAGTGATACTTGAATAGACCTTCAAGTGGAATTTTTGTGCAAGATCCTGGCAATGCAACAGTGAACTGGATTTCACAAGTTATTAAATAAAGATATGGGGCTTGAGAAGCTATCTGCGTTTGAAGTGCACACGGAGCCATGCCTGTGAATCAAGATGGTGGCTGAGCACATTATTATTCTCCACATGTGCTGTTGCAGCTGCACAGTATATATTTTTTTTACTTGTAAGTCAAAGGTGTACAAGTGCGACCTTCCGCATATGAAAAGCTCTTTGGTTGCCTCTGCACAGCAAAAAAGCCCACACTTGATCAAGCAAAAATTAAAAATGGCACTTCTGGCCACTTCCTTGCTGGCAAGCCTGCTTACTGCCCATGCTGCAGACCAATCCGCTCTCCATTTCCTCCCTCACGAGAATGAAGAGCATTCTGAATTGGATGTCCAGACGAGCAATATAGTGCATATCCGCACATTATTTTAAAAATTTCACAAAAATCTCTGAAGGCTTATCCCACGCAGTATATGGAGCTTTTCAACACACACACCCCGTCCAAATGCAATGATTCTTGTTGGGACTAAAGGTATTCCCTGCAAATTCTATGAGGAGCATTTTCATCATCTAGACAACCCCAAAGTCAAGGGATGAATAGCTGGTGAATGGTATTGACATAATAGCTAATTTGCATTGGAAAGATGCTTTGAGGCTTTTCACATGTACACAGAAGGACTGAGGGGAGTGAAACCACACCCACTGTCTCTACGAGTAACACGGGTGGCATCTGCGCACCGATCATGTCCCTCCAGCAGTTACACATATAGCAGGAATGGGCAAAATGCACATACCCTTCAACATTTTATAGACAAGGACCAAAACACATGTGGCCAAGCAACATCAGAGTGTAGTTAAAACAGCAAAGGTCATTACTGAGGAAGAAGACATAATCTAGGAGAGGCTGCAGCAGTTTGCCTTTGATTGAGCCTGCTGGGAAAGGCAAGATTGAACCCCTTTCTCTCCCCCTGCCCACTGAATTGAGTGCAAAATACTATTGCACTTTGATCCCAGTTTGCAGCAACTGAAATAAGCTGAGAACAAAGGGGAAATTGAGAGGAAGAGAGAGAAACAGGGGCATTTTAAAAGCAGCTGAAAAAGTGGAACCATAGAGGATCAATCAGGACTGTCCATGCCTAATCATGACAATCAGACAGTACGAAAGTGCAACCCATGCCCAGGGGATATGGGAAGCATTTTCACCATGGTTTGCCTCCCTCTGGCCATAAAGGCCTTTTAAAAAAAACAGGAAGTGAACAAGTAAACTTCCTGTTGTTAAAAAGGGCCTCTCCTGGGCCTGAAATGGCTCAGAGTGATAAAAACATAGTGAGAATGCTTCCCACACCCCTAGGCAGTGATTGTGGGAATTTTGGAGCAAAGGGATTTTTTTCAGGGGATGCAGTGGGGCAGTGACCTTCAAGATCTCTTGGAGGTGAGCCTGCATGACCCCTTGACCTTCCACAATTGCCCATCCGTGGCATGTAGCTTTCACAAAAAAGGGTGCTATATGTGTAAACTATATAGTATGTTCTGAGTAATGACATACTTTGTAGTCACCAGGGGGCATGGTGGAGTGTGAAACTTGTGAGGCTCGGCTTTTATATGCTGTTTAAGTTAGACACACACACATCCTTTGTATATAGTGGGGTAGGTAAATGTTATGAAATGGCAGCAAATTTTTAGCAATTGAATTCATTATTGTTGTTGTATTTTCATCTCAAGAGAAAAATGCTTGTGATTATTTATTTATTTATTGCTTGAGGTGGCAATATCACATGGCTGGTCTTGGGTATCCTGTGCCTTAACCTTGCTTGGGGAGCATTCACCACAGACAGCAAAATGTCTTGGGCTGGCAGGGTGAATTGAACACCTTATCATGATGCACAGAAGAATGTATGTTATTAGCATTATATGTACATTTGATTGTACAGGTTACTAGTTTTTGTGCTGTCCTGAGCACCCTTTCTTAACACAGATGTGCACTTATTCAAAGACATAGCTACATTAGTTTGTTTCAGCATAAAAATTATAAAGGAAACCTGTAAGAGAAAAAAAATCCAGCATAAATTTTCATGGACAACATCAAATGCATCCGTCCATTCACCAGATGTACAT
Source organism: Gambelia wislizenii (assembly GCA_030847615.1). NCBI lineage: Eukaryota > Metazoa > Chordata > Lepidosauria > Squamata > Crotaphytidae > Gambelia > Gambelia wislizenii. The sequence goes on from JAUMIR010000004.1 coordinate 38,385,797, forward strand.
TATTTAACATACATGTAAACAGTCCATAGTCATTTGTATTCTTTGCTTGGTGATTCCCACAATGGACAAAGAGTCACTACAGCAGGGGTGGAAACTTCTAGGGGTTGGGAGGCATTGTTGTCCCCCTGAAACACACTGGGGACCACATACACACCATCACTGTCCAATTTGCCATGGCACTGGAGTGGTCGTTCCTTTATAACAAAATGCATGCCCCTCATGCACCTAGAAGGCTTTCAGGAGCATGATTCCTTTTGCAAACAAGATGCACAGGCAATGAGTATCTTGTTTTCCCCACTCCCACCGCCATAGCAAATTCAGTGACAGAAGCAGCAGTGAGGATCCAGGGTTGTGGCAAAGACTCAAGAAATGCAGACATTCCCAGGAAGGCTACATGTGGTCTACAGCTAGCATGCTTCACATCTTTCCATTGACTGCTTCAGTGCAAGCTCACTATGGCGGCCTCTAAAGTTCCTTTTTTAGAAACCTGAAAGCCAGGTGACAACTTCCATAAAGCCACTTACTTCCATACAGTAATATCAACTCTACCTTATATCAACTCTGCCTTGATATCAGTTCCTCTGATTCTTTTAAAATGTTTTAAATTTATTTTATCTGTACACTACCCTGAGATCCTCTAATATAGGGCATGATATAAATATTTTTGATAATATAAATACATTTAAAATACTACCCCTGAGACTGGGGACTTTTTCAGATGACCTTTATTCTGAGAGAAGACGTCGGGAGAGGTTCACAGCTATCCCACAGCAGGGGGCCCTTTTTGGACGCTGCTGTCCCTCTCTGGTCACTGTCCGTGACAGTTCCGGCACGGATCTATTGCCACCACGCCATTTTTTACTCACAGAAGTTGTCCGTGAATAAAAAATGGCACGTTAGCAATAGATCCGTGCCAGAACTGTCACGGACGGTGACAGGAGAGAGACGGCGGTGACCAAAAAGGACCCCCTGCCACAGCATAGCTGCGAGCCTCTCCCGATGTCTTCTCTCAGAATAAAGGTCGCCTGAAAAAATCCACAGTTATTGGCTCACTTTAGCTTATTCTGCATGCCTACTCCCCCTGTTTACAGAGGAAATATTACTATGTACAAACTCTAATATATTATCTTCAAACTCAATAATAAAGAATTAATTTTCTATGAATCTCCAGTGTACAGTCGTCCCTTCACATTCGCGGGGGTTCCGTTCCGCGGACCCCCGCGAATGTGAAAAATCCGCGAATAACTACACCCCTCCCCCTCCCTCCCCAGGCCTTCGCAGGGCCTTCCTAGGCCCCGCGGAGGCCTCACCGGCCCTCCCTCCCACCCTCCCCGGGCCTTCGCGGGGCCTTCCTAGGCCCCGCGGAGGCCTCACCGGCTCTCCCTCCCTCCCTCCCCAGGCCTTCGCGGGGCCTTCCTAGGCCCCGCGGAGGCCTCACCGGCCCTCCCTCCCACCCTCCCCAGGCCTTCGCGGGGCCTTCCTAGGCCCCGCGGAGGCCTCACCGGCCCTCCCTCCCACCCTCCCCAGGCCTTCGCGGGGCCTTCCTAGGCCCCGCGGAGGTCTCACCGGCCCTCCCTCCCACCCTCCCCAGGCCTTCGCGGGGCCTTCCTAGGCCCCGCGGAGGCCTCACCGGCTCTCCCTCCCTCCCTCCCCAGGCCTTCGCGGGGCCTTCCTAGGCCCCGCGGAGGCCTCACCGGCCCTCCCTCCCACCCTCCCCAGGCCTTCGCGGGGCCTTCCTAGGCCCCGCGGAGGCCTCACCGGCCCTCCCTCCCACCCTCCCCAGGCCTTCGCGGGGCCTTCCTAGGCCCCGCGGAGGCCTCACCGGCTCTCCCTCCCACCCTCCCCAGGCCTTCGCGGGGCCTTCCTAGGCCCCGCGGAGGCCTCACCGGCCCTCCCTCCCACCCTCCCCAGGCCTTCGCGGGGCCTTCCTAGGCCCCGCGGAGGCCTCACCGGCCCTCCCTCCCACCCTCCCCAGGCCTTCGCGGGGCCTTCCTAGGCCCCGCGGAGGCCTCACCGGCTCTCCCTCCCACCCTCCCCAGGCCTTCGCGGGGCCTTCCTAGGCCCCGCGGAGGTCTCCCCGGCCCTCCCTCCCTCCCCAGGCCTTCGCGGGGCCTCCGGAGGGCCTCCGGGCGTCCCGCGAAGGCCTCCCCACCCCTCCCCAGGTCTTTCACGGGGCCTCTGGAGGCCCCGTGTCGCGGTTTTGGGGGGGCCCGGGGGGGCCCTCCCAAAACCGCGAATAACCGAAACCGCGAATGTCAAGTTTGCGAATGTGGAGGGACAACTGTATATTGTGATTCTTTATGAAATTAGTTTTAGTGCATATATTATACCAAAGTGTCACATGCAAGTAATAATTACTCAATCAATAAATAAGTACATATAAATTTTTACAAACACATAATCAAGTCCTTATGTATATGAACATGTGGGATGCAAATTCCAAAGTGTCCACAATGTCCATAAATACTTATTTGCAGGGTTTGGGAATGCATTCACATGTATGCAGTCATTTTCCTTTCATCATTCCAATTAGACAGGAGAAGTATCTTCTTTCAAACAAGATGTCCAAATATGAGATAGTACAGTGATGGATGGGGTAAGCCACGTACTCCAATTACTCTCCAGAGTGCATTGCATCCCTTGTACTTCAGTTAGTTACTCCCCATGTTTGGCACATGCCTGAGAAGCAAATACTGTATTCTCTTAGTCCTCCCCACTTCAGCCTGCACTGTTTCTTTGTAATTTGCCTCCCTCCACCATGTTTTCTCAACACAGCTACCTCACTTAGTATGGATGAAAGGAACCAAGAAGCAGCTGGTTGATCACTGCTAGAAACCAGGGGCAGGACTATGCAAAACCTTGGTCTGATCTAGTAGGTTTCTCATGTTTACAGTGGCTAAACATGGGCTAGGAACTATTCTTCCTTTGTAAGTAGAGAATCTGTTCCTCTGTGATCCACTGTTCTCTTTGGTACAAATGCAAAAAGCCTGGGTATGGGCTTAATGAATACCACAGAGACTATATGTATGGAACCCATCCATCCACTAGAATTCTTCTAGTAAGACATGTGCTTGGTATAATAGATGGGTTTTGAAAAGAGGTAAGTGCCTGTGTACATCCATGTATCTTTACTTTTGAGGGGAAATGTGGCCCATTTGTGGAAGTCCTTAAATTGCTGAGTGTGTCCTTAAATAATTCGACCCTTATAAAATAATTACTGTAAATGTGTTCCCCTCCCCACAACAAAATTATCCCCACCACACATAAATTTTCAGTTTAAGGAATACCAGATGCCAGGAGAAATGTACATTCTCTCAAATTTACATTTAGAGCTCTCTGTAAATGATAATGATCTCAATCTGATCTCACGTGACCCTCAAACTCATCTCAGAAGCCCTCTACAAAGGCCATGTTCAGAACTCTGCAGAAGTGATCTGCCTCCTCCCCAGCAGCCTATTGGGTGGGGAAAAAGGGGGAGAAAGAGAAAAGTGAGAAAACAAGAAGGGGATGTCAGAGACAGAGGACTTTATCAGCCACACAAAATACATCACCACATAACGATGCCACATAAACGCGAAAGGGCACACAGTTCAGACGACCTAGCCCTTTCCTGTTTATGTCATCTAAAACCTGCCATATTTTATTGACGGTTTAAGCCATTAATAGATCAGCCGTGGTGATATATTGCCAGCATTGCTGGCATATGAAACCTCGCATCAATGCCCAGTCCGGTCAGAACACTTCCAGGTGAGTGCTCAACATTCAGGTAGGTGACGCACTTTTCATGACCTCCCCAGTTTACTTGGGACTTTTTTAGTGTGTTTTTGTGCTTTTTAAAACTTTTTCTCTGTTATTTTTGTTTTGATTTTTGAATTTCTCACACTATGTATTCTTGCAAGAATACGCAGGATTTCAAATGAGGACGTGAATGGAGGTCTGTTCACTCATTCATTGCCAGGGAAGCCTTTTTGTGTGGATAGGAGGTAAGTGTGGCATGGGGAGTTCTTTTGCCAGCATAAAAACGACAAAGTTTTTATGGGTTTTGGGGGGGGGGTCTGATAAAGTCCAGAGAAAGAGAGGGGGTGAGGGCTTTCCTGACTCCAGGCTTATCTACACAAGCAATTTACCCTGTCTTGTCCCTGTCCCTGTCTTGGAGCCCTGATGATGCAGGGCTTTTGCACCATTCTGCCCCCAGGCAGTTCTCATAACCCCTGGGGCAAAGATGGGGCTAAGACAGAGGGAGATGGGGAAGGGTACATTACAGCATTTTTTAAAATACCTGCTTTAATTCATTCCCGCCAGGAAAAAAAAACGAATTGGGCCCCACGTGACCACAGGAGCCCATTTCATCAGACTGGCCTGTCACTGCACCTGCCAGTCTGCTGTCACTCTGCACAGCAGAGAGGAGTCCTACAGCATGTGAGCAAGGCTGGTCGCATGCAGGAGGCCTTGGTCATACGTTGCGAGCTGGCTTCCTGCCTTCATAGAGAGTGAGGGAGGCAGCAGCAGCAGTGTTGGTAGGGGTGATGAGCCAGTCTGCCCTTCTGAATTCTGGCCTGTTCCGTCCAGGTAATAGTGGAGGAACAGGCCTGATCTGTGGCCAGGATATGCCTGTGGGGAGCCAGCGTATCCCGGTTGGTATAGCTGAGCCCTCCATCTGTTGCTGGCTTCAGCTCCACCCACCCCTGACAGATTGCCCCTGAAAGAATGTGGCCTTCAACATAAAAAAAAAGATTGTCCAGCCTTGATTTAGATGCTAAGGGAGAAGTTGTTACATAATCCAATTAGATAAATCTAAAGAGAACAAATATCTGAAACAACCACATCTACAACAGCAACAACAGCCAATTTAAACGCCGCTAGATCTTACTGAATTTCCCCATACTGTACTAGTTCCTAGCTGGATAAGGAGTATGAGTCACAGTCCGTAGGGAATAAATTAGCCCTAATTTGGCTATATTTTACTTGACCGCTTAACCGCAAACCTGTCTCTAATGTGGCTGCCTTGATATGTGATATAGTTTGAATGAGAACATTTTGTTCCATTTCTCAGGCAAATGTACAACTAGTGTTTGGAAAGTAGCTTCCAGGCTTTGGAGTGTTAGATTAGAAGATAATTGCTCCACTGATATAATGTGAAATATTTCTGGCTGAATTGAAATGAAGAAGTCATTTAACTCATTATTGTATCCACCGGGAAAGCAGAAAAACTTTCATTTTGTAGCAGCTTAGCTGGGCAGAGACCAACGTGGAGGCCAGAAGCCAAAGGTCAAAATATTCATCCCACTCATTCTGGTTTGCATATACATATTAATCAATTGGATTCTCTACATTGCATCAATGTGTCTACCTCATATTGGCAGTCTGCAAGTCACATGTGGCCCATAAAGATTTAGGAAGCGCTGACCACACTCACTACCAGATGAGTATCAGGGCAACAACATCTTTCTCTGGAGTGAATCCACAATATATCTCTCTCTGGCCTTTCTTCGCAAATGAAGATTCAGGAAGGGCTCATCCCACGCTTTCTGCAAGCGTGCTGATGACTAAAAAGGCCAATCCGAGATAAACAGGTCTGGTTGCAAAAAGCACAGCAGAAGGTCTCCTTGGGTGATGTTTTTGGGTTGTGATTCTTTCTGCGTTGTCGTTTCTCTTCAAGACTTGTTCGTCGTGAGTTCTCAAATAAGGCTGCAGCATTGTGGGTAGTGAATCTCCATGTCTCCCAATGTGAGGCTATGGCGGACCATTGTTGGTGATCAATTTGGCCGAGCCTGAGATGTTGTTTCAGGGAGTCCTTTTGTCGCTTTTTTGGAGCGCCTCTCTTACACTGACCTGTGGTGAGTTCACCATAGAGTACTATTTTGGGGAGGCGATGGTCCTCCATCCTAGAAACGTGCCCTGCCCAGCACAGCTGTGTTCTCAATATCATGGCCTCAATGCTGGTAATCCCTGCTTGCTCAAGAACAGCAACATTCGTCACATAGTCAGTCCAGTGTATATTTAGGATTGTGCATATACAGCACTGATGAAAGCTTTTGAGGAGTCTTAAGTGGTGGCGATAGGTGACCCATGTTTCAGACCTGTAAAGGAGAATAGACAGTACAATGGCTCTATACACACTGATTTTTGTGCTTTGCCTCAGGTGTTTGTTACTCTAGATTCTTTTGTAAAGTCTTCCAAATGTGCTATATGCTTTTGCTAATCTGTGATTGATATCTTTGTCAATCTTGGCATCTGAGGAGATGATGCTTCCCAGATATGTGAACTGCTGAACGGACTTAAGCACAGATTTGCTGACAGCAATGTGGGGATAGTGGTGTTCGTCCTGTGGTGCAGGCTGGTAGAGAACTTCCATTTTCTTCAGGTTGACTTCCAGCCTAAACAGCTCTGCAGCTGTTGCAAAGCAGGATGTTAGATGCTGCAGAGCTGCTTCTGTGTGGGCAACAAGGGCAGCAGCAGCAGCAGCGAAGAGTAGCTCACGGACTAGATAGTTTAGAGTCTTAGTGCAAGCCCTCAGACGGCTTAAGTTAAACAAGCTACCATCAGTACGGTAACGTATGTAGATGCCCTATAGAATTATGTGACATTAGTTAAGTGAGGTACTTTGAATTATCTGCTAGAGACAGTGACAGCACTAGGGTGACCCGCACCAGGTGACACTGTTGGAAGGAGGGGTGACACTGGCTTAGCCACTGGCCAGAGAGCTCCATGGCTGTAGTGCAGATGTGTTCTATTGCAATCTAGCAGAGTATGCTAGGTATCTCCATAAGGATTCCATTGAATGCAGCTATGACAGTTAAAGTGGTATCAACTCCCTATAATCAGGCAGCGTCAATATACCCCAAGATTTCTGTGGGAAGGAAAGGGGAGGCTTCAAACCCACCCATGCACCCCCATCCAAGCAGTTCAATTTGCAGACAAGGCAGCCTTTTCTCCATTGCTAACTGATAAGTTCATTTTAGGTAGAAAGGTAGGTGTCCGTGTATGTGGCAGGATATTTGTGGAGGCTCATGCTTAAGATAAGCTACAATACTGTTTTAAGGAAAGGAAAAGATGTGTATTATTAGCAACTATATCTGCAGATATGGTTGGGATGCTATCACTAAGTACATTCCTTGAAAGAGTTCAGACAGAGATGGGCAGGACATGAAGTCATTCAGAGAACAGCAGTCTAGACTGGCTATTGACCCTGCTTGGCCCCCTCTTTGAACACTGCAGTCCTAATAATGCAGGGCTTTTGCCCCATTTTGGCCCTGGGCAGTTTTCATGACACCTGGGACTACAATGGGGCTAAAAAGGACTAAAGCCCAATAAGCCATTGTATTAAAATATGTGGAAAAAAATTGTTTCTTTTCAGAAGAAATGGATCAGGCCCCACGGAACCGCAGGAGGCCCCACCATCATGCCGGTCCATTGCTGCAGCAACATCCACATCACACTCTCCAAATCCAGGATGGTCATATGCAGGGGACCTTGCTCACAAGCTGCAAGCCAGCTTCCTGGTTTCAGGGAGTGGGGCATGGGTGGCAGTGGTAGCGGCTTCAGGGTGGGACAGCATGGCAGTCTAGACTCCATCCCGTTTTGTGCCAGTAACAAGGAAGGACCAGGCCAAATCTGCATTATTTTTTTAAAATTTTAATTAATTAATTAGGTATTTATACCCTGCTTTTCAGCCACAAAAGCTATCAAAGTGGCTAACAATTTGTTTTAAGCAATAGCAATTTACACATCTACACTACATTAAGCAGTTTCCAATGTGTGTTAGCTAATTGCCCCCACAAGCCGGGTACGGTAGAGCGGCAGCGTATTCTGACTCATATAGATGAGGCCTTGGGAAGGGATAGATTAAGAAAGGTAAAGAGTAATCAAAAAACAGTTCAAGTATCTGTTTCTACTAATGTGCTTTGTAGACATTTGATTGCACTCCACTTCCAACATGTATGCTGTGTGGTTGTGTGTGTGTGCGTGTGTGTGTGTGTGTGCGTGTTTGGTTCATGATCCCTTTTGGCTATGACTATGTTCCCAATAAGTAACCCAACCACAAATGTAGCCCTTGGTCCACGAAAGGTTACCCATTCTGGTAGCCACCTGGGTAGAGTTGGATATACTTGTACATCACTATTGTGTTGCAATTGTTTGACTTTACTGACATGATGTGAAGAGCACATATGTCTATGTCCACTCAGTATATGCTCACTGAGAGGCACCTGGCACAGCCTGGGGACAAACTAACCCAGGAGTAGCCAAACAGCAGAACTGTGCAGCAGAAAGGGCACAAAAACAAAGGCTTCAGCTAGCAGCCATTTCACTGCTCTGACCCACTTTCACAAACAAAAAGACTTACAGGCAGCAAGGTTCATCCAAAGATATCTGGGGGTCTTTATCTTCAGTTGCAGTATAAACAAATACAGTATATACTCAGCAAACCTTATTAACAAACTCAACAGCAATTTCTCCAACATCCACCAACACTTCTTTTTCTCCACAACACCAACCAACACACAATGCAGCTTGTGCTTCGACTATATAGGAGTGTTTGATAGTCAGCCTTCTGTCTAGCCACAGCTGTGAACAAACCCACTTCAGTTGTCCTAGCCTGTGGTCTGTTGCTCCAACATTTTTCCTTTTGCACTTAAAGCAATATTACCCTGACAGTCTAACTATAAGTAGGAATCTATCCCCCTCCCCCAAAAAATAAGCATCTGTTGTTGTTATGTGCCTTCACGTCAATTCCAACTTATGGTGACCCTATCAGAAGGTTTTCTTAACAAGACTAATTCAGAGGAGATGCTGTTGCCTTTCTCTAAGTCTGAGAAACTGTGATTTACCCATCATCACCCAGTGGATTTCCATGGCTGAGTAAGGACTTTTTCGGACATCTTAAATGTAACGGCATGCGAAAGGGACGCCCTGCAGCACAGCAGTGTCGCAACATGGCGAGGCTGCTTCCGTTACATTTAAGACGTCCGAAAAAGTCCTAGGTGTTCAAACCCTGGTCTCCTGAAGCTTTTGTCCAACACTCAAACCATTATATTAATTCTTTACAGAAAGTCTTTTCTGAAGATCTTTCTAGCAGGCTTATCCAGATGACTTTTAAATTTTAAATTTTAAAGTCTGTACTGAGTGTTTTAATATGTATTACTTTTATATTGTTTTTAACAATTTTATATGCTTTTTAAACTGTTTTATATGCTGTTCTGTGTTATATCTTTAATTTGTTGTTGTTCCCCACCTCAGTCCATAGGGAGAGGCAGATATGAAATTGTTGTTGTTGTTGTTGTTAAAAAAATATCCTTTCCAAGCTCAAGACTGCACTAATTCTTCCATCTTTCAGTCTCCAGCCCCAATGTTTTCTCTTTTGGAGGTTTACAATCCTCAGGATCTCAGGAAAAAAAATCTCCCCTAGGAAAATCAGCAGGCAAAAATATAATGCAAGCCATTATTTCACAGATATAATTTTAGTTCTCTTGGAGAAGAATTTGAAGGAGCAACAAAACATATCTCTCTCTCACACACACACACACACCCCAACATGTTGCCTTTTCAGAAAGGCTGGATTGGCCATACATAGTTAATTCACAGTCCCTGACAGAGGAACAGTCTTAATTTGTCTGCTCAATGAGCTAATGGAGCTTGAGTAGCAATTTCCGCTTTGCTTTACTCCTTGAGCACTGACATGCACACAGAGCCCTTTGCAGAGGGGCTGCCAGGAGCCTCCTGCATGAACGGTAGAAGAACCGTGTGGCCTCTTATAGCTCTATACATTCAGATATGAGGAAAAGCTAATGGGGGAAAATACTTCAGAAGCAAGGAAGATTTGAAAGGCTGTCAAACCTTAAAAAGCCTCACACTGCAAGTAACAGCTGAAAAGTGTTTCATTAACACAGAGTTTTGTTTTGCTTTTGTTTTTAAAGTTAAAAGCAAGCAAGCAGAAAGAGCACACAGGAACAGAAAGGAATTAAAGCTTTACTTCCCTGCCTTCTCTACAAGAATATGTAGGAGATTCCAGAGAAGAACCTTCGAAAGAAGGGTTGACAAGCAGCTGCCAAACTGACCCATTCTTGTAAGTTGCCTTGAGAGTTTTCACTGAAAATGTCTAACTGAAAAAGTTACTGAGAGATACATAATGAGTAAGACACTAACAAAGAAGCACAGAAATGTCCAAGATTCATATAACTGTTTATATGTTAAAATGATCCCTGAACACTGAGCATACAAACAGAATAAGAAACAAAATACATCCAATAAGTTAAAAAAAAAACTATTAGTGTAAAGACTGTGGAGCTTTCCAGATGCCACAGCACTCTTTGGCAAACAGAATTGCTTAGATTGTAGTTGTTCTAACTGCTGTCAAGTCAGCTTCAACTTACGGTGACCACATGAATGAGAGACCTCCAAGTCACCCTATCATCATCAGCCCTTCTCAGGTCTTGCAGATTCAGGGATGGCTTTCTTGACTGAGTCTATCCATCTGGAATGCAGTCTTCTTCTATTTCTGCTGCCTTCTATCTTACCAAGCATTATTGTATTTTCTAGTGAGTCATGTCTTCTCATGATATGGCCAAAAATACGACAGTATCAGTTTAGTCATCTTGGCTTCTAGGGAGAGTTCAGGCTTGATTTGCTCTAGACCTATTGATTAGTCTGAGATGTTGTTTCAGGGAGTCTTTGTATCGCTTTTTTGGAGCGCCTCTCTTACGCTGACCCGTGGCCAAATTGATCACTAACAGTGGTCCGCCCTGGCCTCACATCGGGAGGCATGGAGACGCACTATCCACAATGCTGCAGCCTTATTTGAGAACTCACGACGAACAAGTCTTGAAGAGAAACGACAACGCAGAAAGAATCACAACCCAAAAACATCACCCAAGGAGACCTTCTGCTGTGCTTTTTGCAACCAGACCTGTTTATCTCGGATTGGCCTTTTTAGTCATCAGCGCGCGTGCAGAAAGCGCGGGATGAGTCCTTCCTGAATCTTCGTTTGCGAAGAAAAGCCAGAGAGAGAGAGAGAGAGAGAGAGAGAGATTGATTAGTCTTTTTAGCAGTCCACAGTATCCATAGAAGTCTTTTCCAGCACCACACTTCAAATGACTTGATTTTCTTCCTATCAGCTTTCTTCACAGTCCAACTTTCACAACCAAACATAGAAATGGGAAATAACAAAGGCATGAGCAATTCTAACATTAGTAATGATATCTCTTGACACTTCAGGATCTTGTCTAGTTCCTTCATAGCTGCCCTTCTAGTCTTTTTCTGATTTGTTGACTACAGTCTCCATTCTGATTAATGACAGAGTCAAAGTATGGAAAATGTTGAATTATTTCATTTTTTAATATATATTTTTATTAATTTTATAATCATACATTATAATATCCAATCAATACTTATTTAGTATAACACATAAAATTACCATAAACATCACAATTTTTCTATTAACTAATTTCAAAAGTTAACATAGATTCTTTACTATGATTCTTTTCAAGAATATTAATTCCCCCCCGCCCAACCTCAGTGCTCCCCTTCACTGGAGCCATTATCCCTTACCTAATCTTTCCAGAATCTCATTTCTTCTCGTGGAGGTAACTTCTCATCTTTTGTCTGTAATACTTTTTTAACAAATACTTTCCAAATTTTATCAAAATCACTTTCTTTCCAGCTTCCTCTTCTTACTTTAATTCTACATGTTAACTTATCATGTGTTGAACTATTTCAATGTCTTCATTGTCTACTTTAAAGTTATGTAAATCATTGGTAGTTATGTTTGTTTTCTTAATGTTCAACTGTAAACCTTCCTTCACACTTTCTTCCAATATTGTTCTAATAAAGGCTTTCATCTTACAAATGAAGCCTGCACTGACCATATGCACATGCCTATGTGAATAAACATACATACATACACACACATTAAGATACACGGCTAGATACAGTATATAAAAAAAACTATTCATGTATCCATCCACTTCTGTTGTGCTCAAATTACATAACGGACTGTGTTAGCCATATCTAATATCTTATCTTGATTCTGGGGATTTGGGGGGGAAGGGTTGGGGATGAGATTTTTTTAAAAAAAATGTAAAGAACCATTAACTACACCGAATTTTTAGTAACTTAGTAATCTGCCTTTTAATTGATTAATCCATTGATTAAATAAATTTGCACATTACCAAAACTTTGGGAAGGAGTTTGAGATGGTAAACCAAGTATGAAATAATATACAGTTCTGTAAATAAAAGTCAGCACTTATTTTTAGTTCAGCATAGGTACATAGGAATGTGTGAATATTCTGTATTACTATAAGGAACGTATGATGATAGAATTCCATTAATGGATTTGCTGATATCTTCTCTTTTTTTAATTTTAAAGCAGCTGCTGGTGAGTGGTCACCATGCTGGAGGGAGGGAAGTCAACTCTTTCTTTATACCATGCCTGTTTTCCTGATCATCCCTGAAACTACTTGCCCACAGATGGAGAAATGGACAGATGTCCATGTTGAATCTGTTGTTCCCCAATGTGACTAACAGAAGGTTGAAGGAGGGAGAGGGGTCATTCAGGAAAATGGCAAATGGAAACAGGATTAAAAATTAATATGTAAACCCTCCTTCTCACCAAGGTTAGCATCATAATTGTAATCAACCTGCCTTTATCCTACTTTTAGCAAAGGGGGAAAAAAACCCGCTGAAAATCCATTCATTCACATCTCCTATCCAACTGGTTTGGTTTAAGACATCAGAACAAATTTATCCACAAATAAATAACATCTCAGATTTGTTCATCTAAAGTTTTGCCTCAGCAAATTTAATAAGTTGATTCAGTTATGGTCCAAGCCCTACTTCAGATCATAAGCCGCAAGAATAGATTAACCAAGGGTGTGGTTGTATTTACTATATAATATTTATTAGGCAGAGAGGGTAGGTATTAGCACAGAGCTTAGGCAGGTGGCCCTACATCTAAGAGGAAGCTCTAATTTGGAGCAGGGTATCATAGACTCATAGAGTTGGAAGAGACCACAAGGACCATCCAACCCCATGCCATGTCCAACAGGTGGCCATCCAGCCTCTGTTTTAAAAATCTCCAAAGATGGAGATTCCACCACACTTTGAGGCAGCACATTCCACTATTGAACAGCTCTTACTGTCAGGAAGTTACTCCTAAATGTTTAGATGGAATCTCTTTTCCTTTAGTTTGAATCCATTACTCCGTGTCCTAGTCTCTGGAACAGCAGAAAACAAGCTTGTTCCATCCTCAAAATGACATCCCTTCAAATATTTAAACATGGCTATCATGTCTTATCCTTCTCTTCTGCAGGCTAACCATACCCAGCTCCCTAAGCTGCTCCTCATAGGGCATGGTTTTCAGGCCTTTCACCATTTTGGTCACCCTCCTCTGGATATGCTCCAGCTTATCAACATCCTTCTTGAATTGTGGTGCCCAGAACTGGACACAGTATTCCAAGTGAGGTCTGACCAAAGCAGAATAAAATGGCACTATTACTTCCCTCAATCTAGACACTACACTCCTATTGATTCAGCCTAGAATCACACTGGTTTTTCTGGCTGCCACATCACACTGATGACGCATGGTCAGCTTGTGGTCTACTAAGACCCCTACATCTCTTTCTCATGCACTGCTATCAAGCCAGGTGTCATCCTCTATCTGTGCATTTCATTTTTTCTGCCCAAGTGTAGCATCCTACATTTCTCCCTGTTGAAATTCATTTTGTTAGTTTTGGCCCAGCTTTCTAACCTGTTAAGGTGATTTTGATTTCTGATCCCATCCTCTGGGGTATTGGCTACCCCTCTTTAATTTGGTGTCATCTGCAAATTTGATAAGCATGCCCTCTATTCCATCATCAAAGTCATTGATAAAGATGTTGAATAACACTAGGCCCAGAACAGAACCCTGTTGCACCCCGCTGGTCACTTCTCTCCAGGAATCAAGAAGAGCCTTTGGTGAGCAGCCTTTGGGTTCAGTTCGGTATGGCAAAGGCATTTTGATTTTACAATGTTGTATTATATAATATTATATTTATTGTTGATCATCCTGTGCACACACACACAGAGTACTGTATTTGGTTACAGAGTATTTGTATTGTACTTTTTTTTCCCCAGGCTTTCCTAAACTCGCTATACATACATTCCAAGGTTTCTCTGCCTAAAATAGTACCCTTGTGCATGCTTCCTCATTAACAATTTTTGCACTGGACCACACTCTTTACCCTCGCCTTTTGTTACCTGTGTTACACAGTATTACCACACTGTGATGCTGCCTAGACACCTGTGTCCCTCTTTTCATGAAATATTGAAAGCAATGCCACTTCTATGGGCATATATACACCAGCCAAGATATACTGGCTCCCCGCTTGCGTATCCAGACTGCAGAGCTGGCCTGTCCTTCCCCCTGTTATCTCAAAGAAATAGGCTGCAGTTCACACAGGAATGCCAGTCCATGTGACTGCAGCCCCCCTGCATGTGACCAGCCTCAGTCACATGCCGAGGGACCACTGCCTGGCTTCCGGGAGAACCAGGGAGTTGGCAGCAGCAGCAAGGGCCAGCATGCCAAATGGGCTCCTGCAGACATGCAGGACCTGATCCAGGTTTGGGCCAGTGGTAACAGATTAAACTGGCTATTATACTAAAACAGCTTATCAGGCCCTACCCCAGCTTTTCCCCTTCTCAGCCCCGTATCTGCCCTGGGGGTGGTGAGGACTGCCTGGCAGCAGAGCTGAGAAAAAGCCTAGCATCTTATGGCTTGCAGGGCTCTGAGATGGGGCAAGCCGGGGTACTTAGCCCATGTAGATAAGCCCTAAATTATGTCCTTGTTAAAGAAAATAAAGAAAAATGTAAATAAAACAACAACAACCAAACTAAAAACTTGGCATTTCATATAGAAATAACACTTGAACTTAAAGTAGGTATTTGTGACATTTTTCTTTACCATCATTTCTGCCTTTATAAGCTCCATAAAGGGTGTACTTGCCCAACAGGTTACCCACATTAACTGGCTCTTGTTTTCTGGATATGATACGGTGTCACCTAATATCTTTACTAACAAGTACAGATGCCACACCCAACCACACAACACACACCCTTCTCCATACCCTCCATCTTTCCTTTTCCAGGAAGTCCTTGGTTAGGCCTCACCTGACAGACCTGTCAGAGACAGCCCTGCCCTTCTCAGAAGCCCAACTGAAAGGCTCTTTGTTTTGCTGGGCAATTATATCTGAGAGTGGGAATAAAAATGTGTTGAAAACTCCTAACTGAAAGGCAGCCTCTGACTGCCCGTGAAGGTTTTGAAATAAATAACCCAGTTCAAACATAAACAGTGAACACTTTGTTTTCCTTTGCCATGCTGAAGCTCTTTCGGACTGGTTTCCTCACTGATTCTCAGGAGCCAATTTCAAGACTTAACCTGAAATAATCAGTTGTGATAAAACAGGCCTTGTACTTTGCAAAAGAAAAAAATCAGTAATAAGGCAAAAAACATCTTGAAACATTCTTGTTCATATGCCACTGGGAACCAAGCTGTATGAGAGATTACACAAACACATTCCTTTTCTTCTCATCTCTGGGCCTTACCTATTTCGTAGGCACAAAAGCGATATTCTCACAGCATCAGAACTATGTATCTCACATTGAAGTAGGCTGTGTTTTAAAAGCGTCTATTTGGCAGGTAAATTATTAGGACACATTCACATGTAGCACTATCTAAGCAATTTTTTAATGTTCACCACAGGTTGATCCTTTGGATATGAATTGCCCTACATATGACCAAACAAACCATTTCTGGCTGTTCCCAGCCCCTTTTGTTAGCTCCTGATTCAAAGCGGAAGCTGGGGAAACAAACCAGAAACAAGCTGCAATTCTGGGTTCAGACACAACAAAAAGCCATGGCTTAGTTATACCAAAGATCATAAGACAACAGCAATTCATGGCTTCACATTGTGGTTTGTAGCTGGCTAACAAACAATTGTTTGTGTCAGGGATAGATTTATAGACAACAACAAACCAGAATTCAACCAGCCACAACCTGGCTTATTGTTTCATATAAATCCGGCTGTTACTCTAAATGTAATGTTTATTCATTAAGCTAGAAGGGCAGAAAGCTGAAAAAAATGTACTGTATGTCTGATATATCTCAGTTTACAAAATGTAATAATAGTAGTCTCCAGTAGTACTGTATTTTGCATACTATATGTAATAATAGTAGCCTCTAGCAGCACTGTTGGCTCATTTACACTGGCTGCTTAAATCTGGGGCCAGTCTGGAGCATTATGCTCTGGGCTGGCCCCAGACCAACCACAATGGCAGCCACCTGCCCCACGCCAAATCCAGTTTGACAGCCGTCATCATCCACACAGGCCAGCAGTACTTACACTGGCCCATCACTTGGCCCATTCCCTGTTTTCAGACCTGCTGCCACCGCCACTTCTTCACCAGCAAAGACCTCTGTGGAAAGCCTGCCTGGCATGCCACTGCTTCTGCTGAGGTATTTTACCCACTTCTTGTTGATCACATAGGCACTCTGTGCGTATATATTCTGATATCCTCTCTATGTGTATACTGGACATAAAGTTGGTGCATAACAGGTAGACTATGAGGTTGGTGCATGAAAGGTAGACTATGTGTGTGGCAATCCAGCACATAATTCTGCCCGTGACATTCTCTTGCCATTTTCCAGTGCAGTGGATACTCCAGGAGTGAGCAAATCATGGCACATTTGACCCTCAAGTCCCTGCCAGGCACTTTTGTTGTTTCTGTTGCTGTTAGAATCACAGAATCATAGAGTTGGAAGAGACCACGAGGGCCATCTAGTCTAACCCCCTACCCTGAAGGAATACACAATCAAAGCACTTCTGACAGATGGCCATCCAGCCTCTGTTTAAAAACCTCCAAAGAAGGAGACTCCACCACACTCCGAGGCAGCGTATTCCACTGTTGAACAGCTCTTACTGTCAGGAATTTCTTCCTAATGCTTAGGTGGAATCTCTTTTCCTGTAGTTTAAGTCCATTGCTCCATGTCCTAGGACTTTATCTGATGCGGCAAATACGGCGTCATAATGACGCTAATGAACGTGAAAGGGCGCCATTACAAAACAATGTTGTGCTTTCACAATCATGTATTGAAAATAAGGCTTTTTTTTATTATTGTAAGGCCAAGCCGTCAATGGATCGGCCATGGCATTTATTTTGCCGTGATTTTGACCATGTGAAACCATGCTCTGTTCTGCAGGTGCGATTCCAGCGTCAATGGGTGATCCCCACCAGAACACTTCTGGGTGGGAACAGGAAAACTATCCATGGGACGCTCTTTTTATGAACCTCCCCATGTTGCAGCCAAGTTTTTAAGTGTGTTTCAATGCTTGTGTGTCCATTTTGTTTTTTTAATTTAGCTGGATTTTCTTTTTTACTTTTAAGTGTGCTCGCCTCTTCTCATGAGAACTGCCGAGATCTCACTTGCCCATCAATGTGGAAGTACCGGGCTGCTTTTTCATGTGATCATGACTACGTTTGATATAAAGGGTTCTTTTGCCGGTAGAAAAACGATGTAAAATATGGTGGCAAAAGAACATTTTTAGAGGCTTGTCTGATAAAGTCCCTAGTCTCTAGAGCAGCAAAAAAGATGCTTGCTCCCTCTTCAATATGACAATATGTTGTGTGCCTTCAAGTCATTTCCAATTTATGATGACTCTCAGGTGAATCTTTCACAGGGTTTTCATGTCAAGATTTGTTCAGAAGGGGTTTTCCACTGCTTTTCTCTAAGTCTGAGAGTGACTTTCTCAAGGTCACCCAGTGGGTTTTCATGACCAAGCAGGGAGTTGAAACCTGATTTCCCAAAGTCCTAGTCCAACACTCAAAAAACTACACCACACTGGATCTCGCATAAGCCCCTGCACCTCCCCTTTAAAAAGATGAACCTTTTCTACAAGTGACCAAAACAACACATAACTGCCAGGTTCATTTTCAGCCACTCATCGACCAATTTTCAGGGGAACATCCTACCAGGACACCAGAGTGAAAATATACAGTACTCCCACATCCTCCACAGGTACCCATTCTGGGCTACAAGGTTACACTTTACCACCCTGGACACATACAAATTCCTTCCCACTCTCTTTTGTGTGGTTATAAAAAGCGACAAGTTTTTATTAATTACAGTTCTGTAAATGGTAAATACAATATATTTATATTTTGCTCCGTACCATGTGCCAGCAGATAAACACATCAACAATATCATATTAACAATATTCAAAGGAATAGCTGTGTGCATGTCATAGCATAAAAAGGATATGGGGCGGGGGGGGAGGGAGAAAGATTCTCGTAATACCTTTAAAACTTAGGGCCTTACTGCACTCCGAAGAAAAGGGGCAAGGGAGCAGGAACATTTTGTCTTCCATGCTGCCTTACCATGTGACATTGTCATTTTTTCATTCCAGTCCCATGGGGGACTGAGGTAAAACCGCATCTTTTTGCAGAAGAGGAACCATGTATATTACCCTGCTTTCTTTCATGTGGAATATTTACAATATGTGCTAAATTATTATTTGTTTAAAATGCATGGTTTTGTATTTATGGTGCTTTGATCCAGAGCTTGGAAAAGTTTGTGAAGTCGAGGCTTTCACAGCCGGCTTCCATAGATTTTCCTTGGTTTTTTTCTGGGCTGTGAGGCTGTGTTCTGGAAGAGTTTACTTCTGACATTTCACCTGCATCTGTGACTGGCATCTTCAGAGAATGGTTGGGTAGGAGTGTATGTGGAGCTTATATGCTGCGAACCCCTGTTGGGGAGTATATGTAAATTTGTGTAATTGAATGGTTGGTTTCTGGGTATAGAAATGCAAGGCTCATTAGTATCTGTTAGGCTCATGGTTGGTTGATGGGCCATTATCTGCTGGAACTCCCCCTGTCCCTGGGTGGAATTCCTTTATAAGTGTTGAGTTTTGATTCTATTGTTCTTCAAAACTGGGAGCCAGATTTTGTTTACTTTTAAGGTTTCTTCTTTCCTGTTGAAGTTGTCCAGGTGTTTGTGGATTTCAATAACTTCTCTGTGCATTCTGACCTGATAGTGTTGGCCTGGTTCAGAATTTCTGTGTTTTTAAATAGCATTTTTTGTCCAGGTTGGTTTATAACATGTTCTGCTACTGCTGATTTTTCTGGTTGGCCCAGTCTGCAGTGTCTCTCATGTTCCTTGATTTGTGTTTGCACACTGCATTTAGTGTTTAGCCCTCCCCATCCTTCCCCAGGCCTTCATGGGGCCTCCAGAGACCCTCCGGAGGCCCCGTGGTCGCCTCCCCAGCCCTCCCCACTCCCTCCCAAGGCCTTCATGGGGCCTCCCAAGGCACCCTCGCCGCCTCTCCCACCCCCTGCCCGACCTCCTAAGGTGGCTATGGGGCCTCAAAAGGCCCCCTCCCCACCTCTCCCACCCCTCCAGCCTGCTTCTCCCCCCCCCCCGAAGCGGCCACAGGGCTTCTAAAGCCCAGTCACTGCTTTTGCGAGGGGGGGGGAGGTCCTCCCAAAATTGTGAATACTCAAAACCGCGAATGCTAAATTCGCAAATGTGGAGAGGCAACTGTATAACTTTACTTAACACGTAAAGTAGAACTTTTCCATACTCCCTGGCAGATATCTCTGTGATCTCACAGCCTCATTTACTTCCTATTTATTTTGGCATTAATGTGGTATCTTCTCATGCCAATAAAACATGTTTGAAATTATCTGATGAAGCTCAATCAGATTACAGTCCCTCATATAGTGCTGACCACAGCTTTTAGTAACATTGATTGTTAATCTTCTTTGTGTATGTGGCTAAGGATGCCAGCACCCTTTCTGGCATAACTCCTGTGTCTTTCACAGCTCCATTACACTGAGAGATTTGTCAGAATGAAGCTTTGCCCAGACTAGAACATTGCTTTTCTTGGGTGGAAGAGATTGCTGGAAGGATGGTGGCAATGTAGTTTAGCAGTTTGATCCTATGTGTATTTTCTTGGAGCTAAGACCCACAGAAATCAAAGGGATTTGCTTTTGAGTATGGCTATACAGGCCATTCCTGCATCCCTTGCTCTCCCTTCTGATGTTCCCTTATCTTTAAACTGGACTTGAACTGCATAGTGCTTTAGATAGAGGATGCCTTTAAGCAGAAGCCTGTCTTCTGATAGCTTTTCAGACAGAGGCCTGTCCCATGTATAGTAGAAGATAAGACAGGGTATACTGACCTGAACTGATTACCCCACACCCCATTAACAACTTGATACAGTAGTCAACTACATTTTCAGCCTACTTGCCTACCTCTAATTATTCATGGTGTAGAACCAAACTGCCAACAGCAGCCTTTAGGAAGAACTGAAAGGATAATGTGGTGGTAAGGGAGGTGAAAAAGCAATGGCATGGTGAAAAAAATAATGCAAAGAACAAAGGCTCAACATGCCAAAGCAAGTCAAAAGGCGGGTTCTCTTGGAATAACATTTTTTGACTCTGTCCTTTCACTCCCGACACCCTAGGAGGTGGAGCTATTTTTTCAAAGTTTAGTCTGTGCCACAAAGCCAAGTAAAAGCAGAATTAGGAGGAGATGAAGTAGTTGGCTTGTTTCTTGATGACCTCTTTGTATGGAAGAATTAAATGTAGTTAATTTCTGTCTTAAATCCTGTAGGTGGACAAAATTCATGAGCCACATCTGCTTACAGGGACCCCACAAGCAGGTCACGTAAACCTTACTATCTGCCAATGTGTGACAGCTGCCTTTTAGATGGTATGGAATTCTTCTTCCAATTGTTCCTGTCAGGAAATAATAATAAACAATCCTGTCCCATTCAGAAGCTTTCCTATCCTCATTATGTGACCAGTCCAGCAAAATATAAACATCTCTGATATTTATTTTCCTACTTTTTATAGACAGTCTGATTTAAACAAGGACGATGATAATACAGTTCTTTATAACAGGGAACAGCCACACCATGAAATGTAACTTCTAGCTTGTCTTCATATGATATATACCAAGTGCTGGGTGGTGTCAGCTAGTTTCCCACTAGAGGCTGACTGTGGTTAATTATTACATAGCAGCCTGTAAGTGTGGAAATGCCCATTTTGATCTCATTGCCCTGTACATTCCCCAGCCTGTAATTTTATTGATAAACATTTACCTCTAACTTGTAGGCACAAGGCCAAGCCCTGCCCTGAAATCTCTGTGGTCTGTCTAGGTCAGGAGACAATCTCATGGAGGGTTATTCTGGGGCAATCTAGAGAAAAACATTAAAATGATTGCAGGGCCTTTCCTTGACCTCTCAGAGCTTCTCTAAGCAAACAACACAACACAATGTTAAACCTGCTCCAGTTGTAAACAGGGTGTGGCACAGCTGAATGCTTCACTATATCAAAACATTCCTTAGAAACTAAATGTAATACTTGTGGTTTTTGGACAGTACAACAAAAGGTGAAATTTCTTTAGAAAAGATCTATTCACAGTAGAATTTTTAATGCTTCCTTATATTAAAACAAACAAACAATAGAACGCTAGTATGTCAGGGTTTCTCACCAATATTAAATTGTTCCTGACATGCTACTTGTTACTTGTCTAGTGCAGGGAAGTGTTTAGTTTGTTTGTGACGAAGCAGGTCTAACATGGTTGTGTATTCCTGCATGGTAGGAAATTGGATTGGATGGCCCTTGTGGTCTCTTCCAACTCTGGGAGAAAGGCAGCATATTAAATAAATAAATAAGATTCTATGATTCTATGAACAACTCCCCCCCACACACACATAGACTGACCCATTTGACAGGACCACCTAGGCTTCAGTCAAAGGACCTACTCCTAATCCACTCCAATTCCATGCTGAATTTTTCTTCAGTACTGCTATGGGGACAGCATTCTCCAACACACCTGAAAATAGCATGCTAGCTAAGGGGTATAGAGTAGCCATATTGCACACAATTTTCTTTTTTCCCCTCCATACCTTTCTGCTGCCTCCCTCTGGCCACTGGTAGGGCTTGGCTTGCAGTCTGAAGTATTTGCTCCACAACCACTTTTGTCATGTGATTGGCTGCTTGTGAAACAAGTGCTTTGAATTTTAGCTTAATGTGTTCTTCAGTGTCAGCTCCTATGTGCTGCAGTGCCAATGAAGGAGGCAACTCCTAGGACTGGGTTTCAAGCATTCTGACTATGTGAGTTGTGTTTTCTGGACATTACAACTGGTTGCACTGCACTGGCTCTTGTTGCTGTTGTTATTTGCCATCAAGTCAACTTTGATTTGTGGTGACCATATGAATGAGAGACTTCCAAGAGCCCCAGCCATCAAGTGCCCTCCTCAGGTCTTGCAAACTCAAGACTGAGGCTTCCTTGATTGAATCAATCTACTTGTAGTGCGGTCTCCCTCTTTTCCTACTGCCTTCCATTTTACACAGTATTATCTTCTTTTCCAATGAGTCCGGTCATTTTATGATATGCTCAAAGCACAACAGCCTAAGTTTTAATCATTTCCCACAGCCTCAGTTTTAATAACCAGTTTTAAGCACAGGTGAACTGTGTTGGGGGGGGGGTCATCCTTGACTCTTTGACTGTGTTTTTTAAAGGCTTGTGTGGGACCTTTGTTTATTTTTGGCTGTGTGCTCTCCCTGAGCACATGGTCTAAGGTGGTGGGGCTTTTGCTAAGTCATTGACTTGCTTGAGGGCGGAGCTAGCAGTCACTAACGGAATATACCTGCTGCCTCTGTCTTTTGAGAGTCTCTGAGGGCTAGCAGTGCACACCACTTATCAGTAAGAGTTGAACAGAAGCTTTGCTAGCAGGTAAAGCCAACGGGCATTTGCATGGGTGTTTAATGGGGGAAATTTGAGGGGGAGGCTGAAGTTCTGTTTGAGTGCCTACTTAAAACTCCTGAATATGGATGCTGAAGGACCTGCTGCAGTCACCTGCAAAAGTTGTGGTATGTTTGTGTTCTCACTAGAGGATGGGGGTAGCTATACCTGCAGCAAGTGCAAGTTAGTTGCTCTGTTGGAAGAGAATGTCCAGCAATTTAAGGCCTGGGTATCAACTATTCTGCATATTAGGTAGCATGAGATTTTCTTGGACAGAGTGAAACAGACAGTCCTGGATGAGGAAAACACAGGGGAGGTCTCTCAGGAGGAGATCAGTTCCCAAACGCAGGAGGTAAACATTTGGAGGAATGTGACACATAGAATCATAGAAAATGGCTGTCCAGAAGCTGCTCTCCTTCTTCTCCCTGGCAGAAAACTGGCCTGGAAAGCCTCTGCAAGGAGTTATATAGAGCTAGGCTCCCAGCTCCACCCCCTAGTGACTCACAGATGTGACTCACAGAAGCTCCACCCCCTCAGCAACAAACATACTCTCCCAACAGTTTTAAAAAATTCAAACTCACCCACTCAAAATGGCTGTCCAGAAGCTGCTCTCCTTCTTCTCCCTGGCAGGAAACTGGCCTGAAAAGCCTCCGTAGAGAGGAAGAAAGTAGAAAGCAGAAAGAAAGAAATAGAAATAGAAGGACCAGGGATAATTCTTTAAGTTTGAAGCTACAGCATCTATTTGAAGGTCTTGCCCTTATTGGGGATGATGAGGAACAGCAACAAGAGCAACAGTGTCTGTCCTCAGAGAATATGCAGGTGACCTTGGAAGATTCAGCACATGGAATGGCCCCTGACAATCCTCAGAGGAGACGTGTGGGTCACCAGGGGACTACCTGCTGAGGGGAACAGAGGCAGCGGTTTGCAGGCCTGACAAGATGTCTTGAGAGGTATGCTATCTCCCTGGGACAAAAATCCATAATGTAAAAGAGAGGCTAGTAGGGATGGCCCATTGTCTTAGATGTCTCTACACTAATGCACAAAGCATGGAAAATAAGAAAGATGAACTTGAACTCTTAACACAGCAAAACAAATATGGCGTAATAGTCATCACTGAAACCTGGTGAGATGAATCTCATGATTGGAGTGTAGTAATAGAGGAGGTATAACCTATGTCAGAGAAATAGATCAAACAGGACTGGGTATCTGTTTGGATGAGGAGTTGTTGCATTATATGTCAAGGATGTTTACACCTGTGAAAACATCCATAATTTAAATCCTGGAAACCAGGTTGAGAGCATCTTGGTAAAAATTAAGGGGGAAAGAAACAATAGTGATGTCATTGTGGCTGGTCTACTACAGACCCCCACGCCAGACTGAGAACTTGGATGATACCTTCCTGGAACAGATGACCAAACATTCAGGAGATTTTCAGATGGGGTCTTTTGCCTTGTTCCTGCCTCGCTATCCCCACTCCCATCCCTTCCACAGAATTTAAAAAAAAAAATCTTTCAGACACTTACCTTAATCCCACGGCAGGAATATCCTCTCCCTCCCCTCACTGGCCAGGAGTATATGCACCCGTCGTAAAGCTGCATTTATGACCCGGAAATGAAATCCCGCCCATTCTTGCAAGAGAACGATTGCGCGAGAAATTAAAAATAATTTTAAAATATTCTATTCATGATGTTTCATCATGAATACAATATTCCAGGAGCAGCATGGGAGCAACACAGGGGCAGCACGGGATAGGTCAATGCCATCTGAAAGGGAGACCCTTTCTCGACCCTGTTCCATGCCTGCCACGGAATATATAGCCCATCTGAAAATCTCCTCAGAAAGCAAAAATGTAGTAGTAATGGGACATTTCAACTATCCTGATATCTGTTGAAAGTCCAACTCTGCCAAGAATAGAAGGCCAGACAAATTCCTCACTTGCCTTATTACCCAGAAGTTGAAAGAAGTATCAAGGGGATCAGCTATTTTAGACCTTACCAACAGTGATGACCTGGTAATTGAGGTGGAAATGGTAGGATCCTTAGTGGGGAGTGACCATGTTCTCCTGGAGTTTGTTTTACAGTGGAAAGGGGAAGCCAAGCATAGTCAGGCATGCATTCTAGACTTTAAGCAAGCTGATTTCAGTAAACTTAGGGAAATACTGGGTGTTGTCCCATGGTCAGGAATACTAAAAGAGTAGAAAGTTCATGATGGATGGGACTTTCTTATAAGTGAGATATTGAAGGCACAATTTCAAACAGCTCCAATGAGAAGGAAAAATGGTAGATGTCAAAAGAAACCGGGATGGACATCTAGAGAACATTTTACTCAGCTAAGATTTAAAAGGGACATGTACAAGAAATGGGAAAAGGGGGAGATCATCAAAGAAGAATTCAAACAAATAGCCAGCTCATGTATGGGGAAAGTCAGAAAAGCTAAAGCACAGATGGAGTTCAGGCTTGCTAGAGAGGTTAAAAACAATAAAAGGGCTTTTTTTGGTTATGTCCATAGCAAAAGGAAGAAGAGGAAATGGTAGGGCCGCTGTGTGCAGAAGATGGCAAAATGTTAACAGGGACCAGAGAAAAGGCAGAACTACACAACACCTTCTTTGCTTCAGTCTTCTTCCAAAAGGAAAACAGTGCTCAACCTGGGGGAAATGGAGCAGATGATGCAGTAGGGGAAATGCAGCACAGAATTGGTAAAGAGATAGCACAGGAATACCTGACTACTTTAATTGAATTCCAGTCTCCAGGGCCAGATGAACTTCACCCAAGGGCATTAAAAAGAAGTGGCAGAAATAATCTCAGAACTGCTGTCAATAATTTTTGAGAATTCCTAGAGAACAGGAGAGATCCCAGCAGACTGGTCAAGGGCAAATGTTGTCCTCATCTTTAAAAAGTGAAAAAAAGAGGACCTAGATAATTACCGCCCAGTCAGCCTGACAGCAACACCAGGAAAGATTCTAGAGCATATCATTAAACAGTCTGTAAGCACTTAGAAAGGGATGTCGTGATCACTAAAAGACGAGTTTCTCAAAAACAAGTCATACCAAACTAATCTTATATCTTTTTTTTTTACAGTCACAAACTTGGTAGATGAATGGAATGCTGTGGATGTAGCATATCTTGATTTCAGTAAGGCCTTTGACAAGATCCCTCATGATATTCTTGCAAAAAAGCTAGTAAAATGTGGGCTAGACAATACAACTGTTAGGTGGATTTGTAATTGGTTGACCAACCAAATCCAAAGGGTGCTTACCAATGGCTCCTCTTCATCCTGGAGAGAAGTGACTAGTGGGGTACCACAGGGTTCTGTCCTGGGCCCAGTGCTATTCAACATCTTTATCAACGACTTGGATGGGGGAATAGAGGGCATGCTTATCAAATTTGCAGATGACACCAAATTAGGAGGGGTAGCTAATACCCCAGAGGACAGGTACAGAATTCAAAATGATCTTAAAAGATTACAAAGCTGGGCCAAAACTAACAAAATGAATTTCAACAGGGAGAAATGTAGAGTACTACACTTAGGCAGAAAAAAATGAAATGTACAGATATAGTATGGGTGGCACTTAGCTTGATAGCAGTGCATGCAAAAGTGATCTAGGAGTCTTAGTGGACCACAAACTGAACACGAGTCAGCAGTGTGATGCAGCAACCAGGAAAGCCAATGTGATTCTAGGCTGCATCAATAGGAGTATAGTGTCTAGATCAGGCCTGCACAACATGCGGCCCTCCAAGTGTTCTGGCCCGCAACTCCCAGAAGCCTGAGTCAGCTGGTTCAATGATCAGCAATTCTGTGAGTTGGAAGCTAAAACATCTGAATGGCCTGGTCTCGATCAAGGGAAGTAATAGCGCTACTCTATTTTGCTTTGATCAGACCTCACCTGGAATACTGTGTCCAGTTCTGGACACCACAATTCAAGAAGGATGTTGACAAGCTGGAGCGTGTCCAGAGGAGGGCGACCAAAATAGTAAAAGGACTGGAAGCCATGCCCTATGAGGAGCAGCTTAGGAAGCTGGGTATGCTTAGCCTGAGGAAGAGAAGGTTAAGAGGTGACATGATAGCCATGTTTAAATATTTGAAGGGATGTCATACTGAGGATAGAGCAAACTTGCTTTCTGCTGCTCCAGAGACTAGGACATGGAGTAATGGACTCATACTACAGGAAAAGAGATTCCATCTAAACATTAGGAAGAATTTCGGACAGTAAGAGCTGTTTGGCAGTGGAATGTGCTGTGAGCTTGGGAAATCCAAAAGTAAAAACAAGAACACACACAAAAAAGTGACACCAAGGACCTAAACACACTAAAAACACACTTTAAATATTTGAAGGGATGTCATACTGAGGATAGAACAAACTTGCTTTCTGCTGCTCCAGAGACTAGGACACAGAGCAATGGACTCATACTACAGGAAAAGAGATTCCATCTAAACATTAGGAAGAATTTCCAGACAATACGAGCTGTTTGGCAGTGGAGCTTGCAAATGAGTCGTGGGCACAAATGAACTCTGCAGTGATAGGGAGGTAAGGTGCTATTTTTTGCTACTAATTGTCCTGTCTAGATGAGCCCCTAGACATATAGGGAGAGCTGAGTCTGATATTGTTTCCACTCTTTGCGTTCATACATCAAACAGCTGCTCAGGGTTTGTGAGTGGAAGAGAGAATGGTTTTATATTTAGGCTGTATTATATGATAAGTTTAGCTTGTTCTTCCCCTAAGTTTATATTTCAGCAAACTTGGCTCAACCAAAATGCTGCTTTTGTCAGCCAAATATCAATCTTCCTGATAAATAATGAGTGTGTTTATTCATGCTAGTTAACAGTCTCTTTCAAATACTTCCTTTTAATCTGCTTTTACAGTCTGAAGATAGGAAACATATAAATGCAACCTCTTTCCACCTATTATTGGTTGCACACTTGACGCAGCAGTATCAGACATGGATGAATGGTGTTTCTTTGTTCATTCTCGGCCGTATGCCATAATAAAATGATATTATTATTTCCTATTTCCTTATACACCTGGGGTGGGCAACCTAAAGGTACATGTGTTCTTGGTCTAATTTCAAAAGCCCCCTGAAAGCGATCTGTTTCTGCTATAGAAACTCACTTGTCAGGAAGGAAAAGGGTGATGGTGGAAAGAGAAAGGAATACCAGAGCAGGGACTTGTTTGGGGCGGGGGGTTGAATTCATTATTGCCTTCAGACCCACCCACCATCAGCATACACCCCCACACACACTATTCACCTTTGAGGAAATGTGGCCTTTGATATTATCAAATGTTGCCTTCTCTTACAATATAGGGGGATTTGGATGGGTATGTCTTACGCTTTGCTTTTGTAAAGATCCAGAACACATTTATACGCAGTCTGTTTCAATCTGTTTCATTCTGAGTTCGCTTTCCTGCTGCAGGTCCATGTTCTCAGGGCATTTCTCTTCTTTTTGCAACATTCCACCCATTATTGTCCCCAACGTCATATACCCCAATTCTCCTAATTTGCAGGGACAGTCCCAATTAATGCTCTGTTGTTCCACCTTTCCAGCTGCATTTAAAATGTCCCAGTTTCAATCTCCTTTTCCTCCACTGCTTCCTTCAAATGCTGCAAACTGAGTTCAAATTGCAAAAGTAATTTGCACTTAATTAACTCAACAGAGAGGAGAGGAGAGGAGAGGAAAGAACCTTGCCCTTCCCAGTAAGCTCAAGCAAAAGCAAGCTGCTGCACTCTTTCCTAGCTTGTCTGTTCTTACTCATTAATAACCTTTGCCATCTTGACCACATTCTGATGTTGCTTGGCCACATGTATCCTGATTTTCATCTCTGAAATGTTGGGTATGCAACTTTTATCCATCCATTGACTTTTAACCTTTCGTGGGTGGGTGGGTAAGAAGGGTCAGCCTTTGGCTCACCCTACCCTATGCCTTGTCCTCTCCCCTTGAGCAGGCACTTTTTTAAACCTTATGCTCTTGCTCCTCCCTTTTTGCCAAATACTGGTGATCTGCTTTGGGAATTTTTCTACATGGGGCAACTGGAAATAATTTTTATCCAACCATTTTTCTTACCACCACTACCCTTAACAAAAATGGTGAAAGGTACACAGAAGGTTGCAAGTTAAAACTCTGTGATTGCTTTCACTTCCATCTGTCCCTTGTATTTGAGACAGGAGTCGCATGGGCTGTAAAGTTGTGCCCACTTTCCAGAGAGTAAATCCCATTGAAATGTCAATACTTACTTTTGAATAGACATGGGATTGTATTGTAAAGCTGCTGTCCTCAGCACAGTTATGAAATGCAGTATGGAGGACTGGGGAGGGAGGGGGAGGCGGGGAGAAGTGACTATGGGGCCTCCGGAGGCCCCGTGGTCGCTTTGGCAGAGGAGGGGAGGGGAGGGCAGTTGTTATTTGTGGAATTTTCACATTCACGGGGGTCTGTGGAACCTAACCCCTGCGAATGTGAAGGGACGACTGTACAAGAGTATCCCTCCACAAAGTCCTACTTTGCCACCTCATTATGATGTGGAGGTGATCCTGAGCTCCCAAAGGTAGTGCCAGCAAGATTGCAAATTCTACCAAGATTTTGAGGCGTCAAGTAAGGCCCCAATGGTGGATTGTGTGACTGCTGTCTGAGGACTAACATATATGGGTATATCTTCGCTAACAAGAAAAAATGCCCAGGAACACATCCACTTTAACAAAAAAATTGGGACAGAAATAACATAGCAAGGAATAGGGATAAGCTGGTATGTCACAAAAAAGAAGAGCAGTTCCACACGTTTCAGCAAACCTGTATTCAAAATGGACAATATGGATACGTGAAATGAAACTACCAGGTCAGGTAAGACTTGCATAAGTAAGCAAAAACATTTTGAACCTTCTAGAGACCACTTGAAGGCTTCTTCCCAAATTACTCTTTGTTTTACCAGCTTCCACTTTTCATACAATTTCCATTTTGGTAGCCAAATTTATAGATCTATGCTTTTTTTTTTAACATGTGGGGGCAGCTGGTGAGGCAGTCTTAATCTGCCGTCCCCTTTTCTCTTTGTTTTGCTGTTCCATATGCTCAGTAAGAGATTCTGGAGGCAACTGCTGTTTATCTTACCTGTTGTAGGCAGGCACACAGGGCTACAATAGGATTGGTTAGAGTAGAATCCCATTCTTTCCCAGTTCAAGTTTTGTTATTGCAATGTTTACTGCAGACATGCTGCTGCAACCCAACATCAAAAGTATGTGTTTCTCCAGTCCTTCTTCACCATCTTCCCAATGACAATGTGCTCATGCTGGCTAAGGAAATTCTGGGAGTTGAAGTCCAAAGAAGTAATTTTCCCAACTTCTGCCAATATGTCATATTTTACTGCAATCTACATTCGAGTGTTGCAAAAGCTCAGTGTTGCACTGAGTTCAAACCAAGAATGCTGAAAAGTTCAAAAGTCCAGCATTGTGATCAGAGGGCTTCCTTTAATAAAGTGGCCATTTTCTGGAAACTGTAGTCCAAAAAAGTAACTTCCCCAACCTTTGGGGATGAACTTCTGAACAGGGCTAAGGCTAGGGGATCCAATTTGCCCAAAATGTGAACGTGCCCATTCCTACATAAAGATACACATTTGGAAATGCTGTAATTCAAATACAAAGATAATAATCTTTTGTCCCTGAAGCTGAGATCTGTTTGCCTACCTGCTTAAGTCAGTTCTCCAGATACAAACTTTTGACAATAACCAACCTCAAGACCTCTGAGCTTTCCCTTTCTTGTCATTCTTTTGTTGGCATTTTCTTAGGGCCCATCTACACGAGGGGAGGGGAATGGAGTACCTCATAGTAATGGCATTTCGCAGCAGCAGAGACATGTCTTAATGGTGTTTTTGGCCTCAGAAGCCTCCATAAGCTTCACATGCCAGATGACAGCTGCGAGTGATTTACTCACATTAATTTTTCGCTGCCACCATTTTTGTAAAAATGTCATCTTGTTGCACTGGAGCGATAGAGTAATGTTTTGATGTAACAGGAAAACAAACAAAAAAAACCCACCCTATTTTATCACCTTAGAGATCGCTTGCTAAGGTGAAAATCCAACATGGTGGCAGTGGGTGCTTGCCCTGTTAGCAAGCCCTACTCTCTCTTTTGCCCAGCCAATCAGCTTTGTGCTTCACTTCTAATTGCTTGTCCTTCGCTTGTCCTAACACACAGGAATGCACACACCCCTCACTGTTTTTAAAAAACTACGAGAAAAGCCATGAAGGTTTTTCCTGCATTGTTTTTGCTGTTTTGGGCCCTCCTCCTTCCGAATAGTGTGGATTGGTGCAGGAACCCATTTAGACAGATAGGATTCCCAGTGAATTCCATGAAAGGTATTTGGACTGTTTAGATGGGCCATGAGTGACATATGCATGTGTAAGTTACACTACACATGTGGGGCAAATTATTCACCACAGCCCACCAGACATATTCTGATAACACAGCAGGAGCTGAGTTGAGCATACAGCAATGTTGTACATTGCGTTTATGCACTGCACATTCACATTGTAGTTGCACAGTATGCATTGCAGTCACACATTATGCACGGCTATTTTACATTGCACATTGCAAAACAGCACCAAACCACTGGTGTGTGTCGCACAATATTGCTATTCTACATAGGGGTTGGATATGTCATGGTGCATTATCTCTCTCCACGTGGATATTTATACTATGCTGAGGGGATGCTGGATTGCAGCCGCTGTCTGTTAACATTGGTGGGTAGCTTCAAAGCCCTTATTCTTCTGGGATCTTTCTAAGTACCCTAAAGGCATTAGATGCCATCTAATCTTGGAAGCTAAGCAGAGTCAGCTCTGTTTAGTACTTGGATGGGAGACTGCCAACTAATACCAGGTATTGTAGACTATATTTCAGAGGAAGGGAATAGCAAAACCACCTCTGACTATTCCTTGCCTAAGAAAATCCTATGAAATTGGTGGGGTTCTCATAAATTGACAGGCAGCTTGAAGGCACACAAGCCTTTAAAACAGCCTTGATCTGGGCAGCCCTTCCTTAAAAGCACTTAATTACTTGCTGACCAACTGCTGATTCAGAGCCTGTGTTCAGGCTAGCACTGAATTTTATTTATTTGATCTCAGATTGGTTTCAACGTTTTTTGTCAGAGGGGAAGACCTTATAAAAAGCAGAGTAAAACACATGTACATAACACACCCTGCTTCGGGGTGGGGGGAGGAAAGGAGGACCCAGCTCTCATTGTTATCTTTTCCCATTTGCAAAGGGCACAATCAGATGGTGATCAAACAGCATACCAGCCTGGAAAGTACCCCTCCCCTTCTTCCTGTTTTCTTGAATCACCCATAGGGCGGACATTCCTTTTCCTAAATAGGTGGAGTTGAAAAGATTTGCTTCTGAGCAAGCTAGTTATCTGCTATGAGCAGTCCTATGAGCTGTTCAGTAAGCTCTGTATCTGCCACGATCAGGCTGACTCTGGGTCCCAATGAGTGGAGTGTAAACATCTGATTCTCTCCTTTCCCGTCTGATGCAGGTGTATGATAATGTTACACGATTATTTTTTGTTTTCGACTGGAAAGGCATGATGCCATTTTTTCTCGGCACACCTTCCTGGGTTGAGATGCTAGTAATGGACCTGGCCAGCAGGTGGCAGCATATTACAAAGTGAACAAGATGTAGTTGCTGCCAAATTGGCTGCTGAATTATGGTGACCCCATGAATTTCACGTGGTTTTCTTGTGTATTATGCATGTACCTTCAAGTCGACTTATGGCAACCCCATGAATTTCATACGGTTTTTTCTTAGACAAGGAATACTCAGGAATGTCAGATCATTCCTCTGAAATACAACCTACAGCATCAGGTGTTCATTGGCAGTCTCCTCTCCAAGTCTCTCTCTCTGGCTTTTCTTCCCAAACGAAGATTCAGGAAGGACTCATCCCACGCTTTCTGCAAGCGCACTGATGACTGAAAAGGCCAATTCGAGATAAACAAGTCCAGTTGCAGAAAGCACAGCAGAAGGTCTCCTTGGGTGATGATTCCGGGTTGCGATTCTTTCTGCGGGGAGGAGCAGGGAGGGCCGGGGAGGCGTTCACGGGGCCTTTGGAGACCCTCAGAGGCCCCGTGAAGGCCTGGGGCGGGTGGGGGGAGGCCGTGAAGGCCCCAGGGAGGGAGGGTGGAGGGTGGGGGGAGGCCTTCACGGAGCCTTGGAAGGCTCCGTGAAGGCCTGGGGAGGGTGGGGGGAGGGCAATCAATATTCGCGGTTTTTTGACATTCGCGGGGGTCTGTGGAACCTAACCTCCGCGAATGTCAAGGGACAACTGTATATGCCTTTGCTAATCTGTGATTGATATCTTTGTCAATCTTGGCATCTGAGGAGATGATGCTTCCCAGGTAGGTGAACTGCTGAATGGACTTAAGCACAGATTTGCTGACAGCAATGTGGGGATAGTGGTGTTCGTCCTGTGGTGCAGGCTGGTAGAGAACTTCCATTTTCTTCAGGGTTGACTTCCAGCCCAAACAGCTCTGCAGCTGTTGCGAAGCAGGATGTTAGGCGCTGCAGAGCTGCTTCTTTGTGGGCAACAAGGGCAGCAGCATCAGCGAAGAGCAGCTCATGGACTAGATAGTTTAGAGTCTTAGTGCGAGCCCTCAGACGGCTTAAGTTAAACAAGCTACCATCAGTACGGTCTTCTTCAAGTTCTGCCATAGTCCTTTGGAGCATCATGCTGAAGAAGATTGTAATAGAGTGATACTATTACTTCCCTTGATCTAGACACTACTCCTATTAATGTAGCCTAGAATCACATTGGCATTTTTTGCTGCTGCATCACACTGCTAACTCATGTTTAGCTTGTAGTCTACTCTTTATTTTCTTTGAGGAAATCTACACCATTACATTAATTGCTAATAAACAAAAAATATTATGTTAGTGCCTATAATATAGTTTTTAAACTAAATTATTGGTGGCAAATTATGTAATATAGTAGGCCCCTCTTATCCACTGGGGATTGGTTCGGGGGGGGGCGTGGATTCTGAAAACCATGAATAATAGTGAACGCCATTGAAAATAATGGGACTTCTGGTTTAAAATACCATAGAGTTGCCTTGGAAGGCCTAGAAAAGGGCCTAGGGAACACACATTTTCTAGGAAGACTCTATGGTAGGTGTGCTGTTTTGTGTCCCATGGATAATGAATCCATGGATACAGGGGTCCTACTATAATCTGAACATCCTATACGGTGAATAGGTTAGGTTACATTGATCTGAGATAAACATATGGGGGCCCCAAAGTAAAGCATTGCAGGGGGCCCAAAAATTCCTTAAACCGGCCCTGGCTTTGCCTCAGGTGTTTATTACTCCAGACTCTTTTGTAAAGTCTTCCAAATGCCCTATATGCCTTTGCTAATCTGTGATCGATCTCTTTGTCAATCTTGGCATCTGAAGAGATGATGCTTCCCAGATAGGTGAACTGCTGAACAGACTTAAGCACAGCTTTACCGACGGCAATGTGGGGATGATGGTGTTCGTCCTGTGGTGCAGGCTGGTAAAGAACTTCCGTTTTCATCAGGTTGACTTCCAGCCCAAACAGCTCTGCAGCTGTTGCGAAGCAGGATGTCAGGCGCTGCAGAGCTGCTTCTTTGTGGGCAACAAGGGCAGCAGCATCAGCGAAGAGCAGCTCATGGACTAGATAGTTTAGAGTCTTAGTGCGAGCCCTCAGACAGCTTAAGTTAAACAAGCTACCATCAGTACGGTCTTTTTCAAGTTCTGCCATAGTCCTTTGGAGCATCATGCTGAAGAAGATTGTAAATAAAGTTGGAGCAAGAACACAACCTTGCTTCACTCCATTAGTTATTAGAAAGGGCTTTGAAAGAGCATCGCCATATCTGACTTGACCATGCTGGCCCTTGTGTAGCAAGATAATCATTTTAAGGAATTTGGGGGGACATCCTAGTCTTTCCAGGATCTGCCACAGATCTTTTCTACTCACAGTGTCATAGGCTTTGGTGAGGTCGACAAATGTTACATAGAGACCCTTGTTCTGCTCTCTACATTTCTCTTGCAGTTGTCTAAGGGCAAATACCATATCTGTAGTACTCCTATTGACTCTGAAGCCACATTGGCTTTCAGGGAGAAGTTCTTCAGCAATAGCAGGAACTAATCTGTTCAGGAGTATCCTTGCAAGGATTTTTCCAGCAATAGAGAGCAGTGTTATGCCTCGATAGTTTGAGCAATCGGATTTTGATCCTTTTGTCTTGTACAGAGTGATGATGACTGCATCTCGGAGGTCTGATGGCAGTTCCCCCTTTCCCCAGCAATTCACAAGGAATTTGTGGAATTTATCATGGAGTACATGACCTCCGTGTTTCCAAACTTCAGGTGGGATTCCATCAATCCTAGCTGCCTTGCCGTTTTTCATCTGCTGTATGGCCTTAAGGGTCTCTTCCAAAGTGGGAGCTATGTCCAATTCATTTTTCATCAGTTTTTGTATCTCCAAGTACTAACCAGGGCTAACTCTGCTTAGCTTCCAAGATCAGGTGTGATCTGGTGCCTTTAGGGTATTCAATCTAAGGATTTTATTAGTCAAGGAATACTCAGAGGTGGTTTTGCCAGTTCCTTCCTCTGAAATATAGCCTACAGCACCTGGACAAGAGACTTGGCTACATATTCATGGGTACCTGTGTTGGCCATGCTGCAAAATACAACAAAATACAAAATCCACAAAGGAGTGATACCTTTATTGGCTAACCAAAATGTATAAACTACATCTTGCAAGCTTTTGAAGCTCCACTGGCTTCTTCATCAGATGAAAGATGTTTACAAATCATACAAAAAAAAAAAAAAAGAAAAGGCCTACATTTTTCCAGGTGTAACTGTACAAGCACCCCTGAGAAATTCAATGTTCTCTGCCTAAGAAAGGAGCAGTTAGCTTCACACAAGATAGGGACAACCTGGATCTCAAGGGAACTTACTATTCTGTTGCTAATTGACTTGACATTTTATTACCTGTCTTTTATTGGGCTTTGTCCTTGCTCAACACATGGCCAAGAAGGGGAGTGGCCTCTGCCTGCTTTGAGATCCCTCCAAAACAACTGAACTACAACAGAAACAACATCTGATACAAAATATAGGCCTGTGACTCTAACATCATCACTTTTCTTCTCTTGTATGATAAGTACAGGAAGGTTCTTTCCTTTTCTTCAAAGTGGCAAGTGAGCAGGAACACTCTATTTACCATGCTGCCTTACTGCATGACATCATCATTCTTCCAGCATTTTTTTCATTCTGGTCCCATGGGGGAATCAAGGTAAAACTGGCTCTTTTTGCTAACAGGTTTTTCTGGTTAGCAAAAAGATGCGGTTTTACCTTGGTCTCCCATAGGACTGGAACAAAAAAATGATGACGCCATGCAGTATGGCAGCAGGAAAGATGGGATGTTTCTGCTCCCTTGCCGCTTTTCTTCAGAGTGTGGTAAGGCCCATAGAGTGCAGCACTGGCCGTTAAAATGGAATCATAGTGCTATAGTTGTGTAGTGTGAAAGGGCCCTGGGATACCAATGATACCACTTGTGAGGGTCAAAGTAGAACTTGGAGAAGTTACACTTTGAACATGACAGCTGGAGGATTCTGGGAACTGTAGTTTTAAAAAGCAACTTTTCCGAGCTCTGGATCAAAGCACGTAAATACAAAAACATGTATTTTAAAAAAATATTCATTTAGCACATATTGTAAAAATTCCACTTGAAAGAAAGCAGGGTAGTATGCATGGTTCTTCTTCTGCATATTTATTCTTGCAACAATCCTGTGAGGTAGATTTAGCTCATAGGAAGGGGTTTTCACACTGTAGTTCATGGCCAATAAATATTACAACTAAGATCTCCTTTGGATCATATGTGATACTCTAACCACCACACCATGGAGAATTATCCCCAAATATTTTGGTTCTGAGGCAAAGGACAAGATGGTGCCCAGCCATCTGACAATTCCATGTGGAAAAACTGATCAGCTTAAATATGTAACTTTTTTACCTTTTTTGTAACTGCTTTGTCTTAAATTGCTATTTTGTATTTTGATATACTGTACTGTATTTAATTTGAACACCATTCAGAGGATATTTCTTTATGAGCAGTTGTAAATAAATAACTGAATAAACCATTATTACTTTTTTCAAGCTACTTTGGCAACTTTGTATAGCTGAAATCTAACATATAAATGTTAGTAGAAACAAACAACATGCAGAAATCTGCCTTCTCTCTACTGTACAGTACTTTCCTGCTATAGTTCACCTCTCCCTGCATTTGACTCTATGGCATTGTAGCTGTAAAGAAAACCCGAACCTGGAACCCTGATGGGATATTAGAGTGGAAAGGGGAAGAAAGCATTTGGGATGTTGCAACAGAAAAGTGATAGCTGGGGAAGGGTAAAGTATCCTTTCCTTTCACAATGTATCTGCTGCAAAATACACCATCTTGAGAACACCATGAAGTGGAGAAGCTGGCATTTTATTAAGCAAATTTTGCACAGTGTGCAGTTTGGCCCTAAAATGAGAGGTACTGGGGATCAAGCCAGCCTGGATCTCAGATTTGTGTAGGGGCATGTTGTAGTTACCCAGTAATGAATCACAGCATATTTCTTTCCTATTTACTCTGTCTCCCCTTCCATTCCTCACTTACTCATTTGTAGATTGTAAACACATTGGGATTATCTGTAAAGTGCTATATGCACTGATGATCCTATATAAATACTACAGTAATAAAAAGCAAAGCAGTTGCATATAGGAGATTATCAGATGCTTTTTAAAAAAAAACCTCCAAGGAGCTTGCAAGAATGATGTCACTGTACTGCCAAAGGGTCCCAATACCTCATGCATTGTCATCCTCTCATGCTTCCTCCATTCTCCCTCCATGTTAGAGCAGCAAAAAAGGTACCACTTTTCATTAGTGGAAGTTTCCACTAATGAAAAGCAGCACTTTTTTTGTCGCATCAGAACAAAGGGAGAGCAGAGGAAGCACAAACGGAGGATTGCATCGTGCGATATCAGGACCATTTACAATACAGTGACATCATTCTCACGAGCTCCTTGGGGTTTTTTTTAAAGTGTCTGATAATCTCCATAGTCAAAGCATTCTCATCCATTGTTCCGTAACTAAATCTCCTGCTTTACATAAGGTCCAAAACAGTCACGACATGGGAAAGCTATACATAAACTTTATTTTTATTTTAGATAGATAGATAGATAGATAGATAGATAGTATTGTAAAACAGACTTGGAGGTGGGAAGATAGCAATTTTAACTAAAGAAGTGGTAAGAAGGAATTGTCCCTGCTCCTTTGCCAAGGTTGTTGTGTGCATTCAAGTCATTTTTTACTTACGGTGATCCTAAGACAGGAGTAGGCATCTGTGAAGACTGGGGGTGCCCTCCAGTTGACCTTGAGGGGCCGCACTGCACCCACACACACCTGCTCCCACAAAACAGAAAACTGTTTATTTTGCTCCCGAACACTCTCATGTTGTGGGACCCTCCCCATTTTGGAGCATTTTGAAGCCAAACTCTCATCCTTTCTTTCTGTACCATTTTTCTGATGCAAAACACCTCTGAGCCCTGCCTCACTGCAAACTATTATTTACCCTGCAGCAAAAAATACATATCTATATATACAAACATGATACTGTACTCATATGGTGCAACTGGTTTTTCTTCTCAACAGCTGCAGCTGCAGGAGTGAGGGTTAGCACAAAGAAAAGAGTTCGCCTCCTAGCACTGCTGCACATTTATGAGACTCTGAAAGTTCCTCTGTTTCTTCAGAGATTGTTTAGGGGGGGATGTTTAATCCCCAGCACAAAATGTTATGATTCAGAAAGAAGAAGTGATATGCTTCTCCTATAACATAATTGTTTATCGAATTCACTGCGGCAACAGATGCCTTTTCTTCAGCATTTCTCTTCATTTGGCTCCAAGCAATGCCTGTCAATATTTGGCTCTAATCAGTTGCTCAAGAGTAAGCAGAAGGTTTAGGGATGTAAATACTACTGTTGTGGTATAAAAGCAAGCAGGCCTGGGCTTGGCAGTTGTATGTGTGAGAAACTACTTGGCAATCCTGTGTATTTACAGGTTGGATATAAGTTCAGTGACATATAGAACAGAGTCACTGAAATTAATTTCAGTCACTCGTGACTAACATGAAAACCCACTGATGTTAGTAGGTCTGCTCTAAGCATGACCAACTACTTGGAAGAAGAGCAGAAATCTCAGTATGAATAGGTTGGTATTATTATGTATTTCTGTATTTGCCTTCAAGTTGCCTGTCAACTTATGGCAACCCCATGAATTTCATAGGGTTTTCTTAGGCACGTTGTCCTCAGAGGTGATTTTGCCAGATCCTTCCTCTGAATTATAGCCTACAGCACCTGGTATTCGTTGATTGTCTCCCATCCAAATACTAAACAGGGCTGACCTTCCTTAGCTTCCAAGATCAGACGGGAACTGGTGTCTTTGGGGTATTTAGCCCCTTGTATTATCATACCTGAGAGCCAAGGTTTATGTGTTGGACTATAGCTCTGGAGACCAGGCTTTGAATCCTTGCTTAGACATGAAAACCCACTGGGTGATCTTGGGCAAATCACACTCCCTCAGCCTCAGAGAGAAGCAAAGGCAAGCCCCCTTTTAACAAATCTTGCCAAGAAAATCCTGTGATAAGTTCACCTTAGAATTGCCATAAGTTGGAAATGACTTGAAAGCACACATCAATAACAATTATCATACCTGTCCTGAAACCTGTAGGACCTCAACATCTGCCCTTCAAATATAGAGCACATATATCATAAAG
Organism: Gambelia wislizenii; assembly: GCA_030847615.1. NCBI lineage: Eukaryota > Metazoa > Chordata > Lepidosauria > Squamata > Crotaphytidae > Gambelia > Gambelia wislizenii. Next base: position 38,425,372 of record JAUMIR010000004.1, read on the forward strand.
ATGTGTCATTAAATCCAAAAGTCAAAATCATCCAGGCCATAGTATCTCCAATTCCTATGTATAGTTGTGAAAGATGGACAATGAAGAACGCTGACAGGAAGAAGGTCAACTCATTTCCAGTGTGGGGCTGGAGGAAAGTTCTGTGGATATCACAGAGTGCCAAGAAAAGAAAACACAAATAAATAGTATCCTAGGACAGATTAAGTCTGAACTTTCACAAGAAGCCAAAATAACTAAACTGAGGCTGTCATACCTTGGCAACATGACTCACTGGAATACACTATACAGTAATGCTCAGCAACTTGAAAGGCAGTAGGAAAAGAGGAAGACTGCATTAGAGATGAATTGATTCAATAAAAGAAGCTATGGTCCTGAATCTGCAAGATCTGAGGAGGACAGTTGATAACCACAACTCATGGACGTTGTTCATTCATAAGATTAGTAACTTACACTAATCTTAAGATTAGTATAAATTGAAGCTTGATGGCAAATAATAGCAAAGTTCAAAATTAATGTTTCCAAGCTCTGTACCCTGGGACAAACAAAAGGACAACTCTTTTCTTTCACCAACCCCTTTTTAGTTCTGTGTTCATCTGACTCTTTTCACAATACACACTACTGTACTCCCTGTAGTCCTCCTTCTATACCCCTTGTTTTTCTGACAAACCAAGGAAATGTATAGTGGCATGTTAGAGTAGAGGTGGGGTACCTTATTCAGACTCCATTCATCCCTGTAGGTCACTAAAAGCCTTGGGCCAGTCATCATCTCATCACCTGACCTACTTTACAGGGTGATTATGAGGATAAAGTGAGCAGAAGGAGAACCATATATATGGTTCTGAATTCCTTGGAGAAATCATATGACAAATGAATTAAATAGAAGTTATTGGTTCTTCCTGTTCCACCTCCTCCCAGCCCATTGTACATATACACTTGGCTAGCAGGACCTACTACATCAAACAACATGTTGCCTGCCAGTCCTGCAGTCTTATGTCATCTGCAGCATGTAGGCAAAACAACCACAGACCTGCATACACATTTCAGAAACCACAAGTCTGCAAACCTAACTAGGAAGCTAGAGCAGCCAGTGGCCAGGCATTTCAACTCAGAACATCACAGCCTCACTGATTTGTTCCTGTACAGTACTGAGGTACCTTCTTCTTCAAACATTTTGCACAAAGGGGAATTTTTTTTTACAAGATCCTAAGACCACATGGCCTCAGCTTAAAGGATAATACCATCATCCACTAAAGAACTCTGAAAACATAATGTTCTAAACTGCTACCTCAAATACAGCTCAGTTTCTTCTTTAACAACAGGAGAAAGCTGAAACATTTTGCTTATGTTATATTTTTCAATTCTGTTTGTTAATTGCTTTAAAATATCTATTTTATTATTGTTGCCAGCAAACCAACAGCACTTCTTCCAAATTTGTCCTTGATCCCTGATCCAGGCAGTTAATCATGATAGATGGATAGATAGACAGATAGATAGATAGATAGATAGATAGATAGATAGATAGATAGATCTCCTTTCAGGGATCCAGAACAAATTTGGGAGAAGTGTTGTTGGTTTGCTTTTCAATCACCTATATACACTTGATGCATATACATATTTTGCATCTTGGATGGCGAACTTACAAGCTAGTGCTTGGCATTTGTATTTGTGCATATGTTTCCTAGAGTGTCTGTAGCAAATGAAGGTCTATTAACAATAGTGGGTTTTCTATATAGATCATGTTCTATAAATGTATTACTTTTCCTGCCTGAGTTAAACTTGGTTCAGGGACAGAGAACTTTTTCCAGCAGGTGGGCCAGACTCAAGAATCTTCCAGGTGGGGGGGGAGGTTATATGCCACCAGTGGGTGTGCTCAAAGACTAAAATGATTCTCACTCACACCATTTACACTTTCTCACACACACACTTTATCCAAGTGGACTTTATCAGATGAGCCCCTTAAAATGTTCTTCTGCTGGCATAAAAAAATATCCATTTTTATGCTAGCAAAAGAATGCCCACCACAACCACTGCACTTACCTTCTCTCCCACCAAAGGCTTCCCCAGCAATGAAGGAGGAAGTGAAGAAAGCCCCCTTCACTTCCTCATTTGAAATCGCACGAGACTTCATCGCACAGGAAATTCAAACATAAAACAAAAAATAAAACACAAAAAGTTACACAATGCACAAAAACACATTTTAAAACTTCCAAGTAAACCAGGGAAGGTTTTAAAAAGTATGTCACTTACCTGGGTGTCACAATCTCACCAGAAGTGTTCTGGCCAATCCGGCCATTTGTGAGGAAAGTGTGTTGGGGGGAGGGGGAGATGTGAGGTTACACACACCAGCTTGCCAGCAAAAAAATTGCACAGCTGATCTATTGACAGTTTGGGGCATCAATAAAATAGATTGGCTTAAGGGCAAGACATAAACGCGAAAAGATAACGTCATCTGATATGCACACCCTTTGGCGTTTATGTGGCATCATTATGACGCTGTATTGAGTGCATCTGATAAAGTCCTAAGTCTCACACATGCCAGTGTATAGATGTGCATATGCACACACACATTTCTCAGCTTCCCCCTCCTCAGCTGACCTTATTGAAGAAATTTTAACATCCAAATATTGCAGGATGCCTTACTGCCATCTTGCTCTAGCATAGAATCATAGAATCATAGAATTGTAGAGTTGGAAGAGACCACGAGGGCCATCCAGTCCAACCCCCTGCCACGCAGGAAATCACAATCAAAGCATCCCTGACAGATGGCCACCCAGCCTCTGTTTAAAGACCTCCAAGGAAGGAGACCCCACCACTCTCCGAGGAAGTGTGTTCTACTGCCGAACAGCTCTCACTGTCAGAAAGTTCCTCCTAATGTTGAGGTGGATATCTCTGTTCCTGGAGCTTGCATCCATTGATCGGTGTTCTAGTCTCTGGAGCAGTAGAAAACAAGCTTGTTCCATCCTCAGTGTGACACCCCTTCAAATACTTAAACAGGACTGTCATATCGCCCCTTAACCATCTTTTTTCCAGGCTAAACATACCCAGCTCCCTAAGCCTCTCCTCATAAGGCATGGTTTCCAAACCTTTCACCATTTTAGTCTCCCTCCTCTGGACATGCTCCAATTTGTCAATATCCTTTTTGAATTGTGGTGCCCAGAACTGGACACAGTATTCTATGTGAGGCCTGACCAAGGTAGAATAGAGTGTCACTATTATTTCCCTTGATCTAGACACTATACTTCTGTTGATGCAGTCCAAAATTGCATTGGCCTTTTTAGCTGCTGCATCGCACTGTTGACTCATGTCCAATTTGTAGTCTACTAGGATTCCTAGATCCCTTTTGCATGTAGTCTCGTTCAGCCAGGTCTCCCCCATCTTGTATCTATGCATTTTGTTTTTCTGCCCTAAATGCAGTACCTTACATTTCTCCATATTGAATTTCATTTTGTTAGCTTTGGCCCAGCTCTCCAGTCTATCCAGGTCATTTTGAATTTTGATCCTGTCCTCTATGATATTAGCTACTCCTCCTAATTTGGTATCATCTACAAATTTGATAAGTATGCCCCTAATTCCATCATCCAAGTCATTGATAAAGTTGTTGAATAGCACTGGGCCCAGGACAGAACCCTGTGGCACCCCACTGGTCACATCTTTCCAAGACGAAGAGGAGCCACTGCTGAGCACCCTTTGGGTTCGGCCGGTCAACCAATTACAAATCCATTTAACAGTTAACTTGTCTAGCCCACATTTTATAAGCTTGTTTGCAAGAATGTCATGGGGAACCTTGTCAAAGGCCTTACTGAAATCAAGGTATGTGATATCCACAGTGTTCCCTTCATCTACCAAGCTGGTAATGTTATCAAAAAAAGAGATCAGATTAGTCTGGCATGACCTGTTTCTCTGAAACCCATGTTGACTTTTTGTGATTATGGCATCGCCTACTAAATGTTCACAGACTCTCTGTTTAATGATCTGCTCTAGAATCTTCCCTGGTATTGATGTCAGACTAACTGGACGATAATTGTTGGGATCCTCTTTTTTTCCTTTTTTTGGAGATGGGGACAATGTTTGCCCTCCTCCAGTCTGCTGGGACTTCTGTTCTCCAAGAATTCTCAAAGATTATTGCCAATGGCTCTGAGATTACATTTGCCAGCTCTTTAAATACCTTTGGATGTAGTTCATCTGGTCCTGGAGATTTAAATTCATTTAGATTAAGAAGGTATTCCTGTACTACCTCTTTGCTTATTCTGTGCTGGATTTCCCCTATTGTGTCCTCTGTTCCATTATCCTCAGGTTGATTGCCCTTTTCCTTTTCTGAAAACACTGAGGTAAAAAGGTGTTGAGTAATTCTGCCTTTTCTCTGTCCCCTGTTAGCATTTTGCCATCTTCTCCGTGTAGTGGCCCTACCATTTCCTTCTTCCTCCTTTTGCTGTGGACGTACCCAAAAAAACCCTTTTTATTGTTCTTAACCTCTCTAGCAAGCCTGAGTTCATTCTGCGCTTTAGCTTTTCTGACTTCACTCCTACACGTGTTCGCTATCTGTTTCAATTCTTCTTTCGTGATTTCTCCCTTTTTCCATTTCCTATACATGTTCCATTTAAAACTTAGCTCCGTTGAAAGTTCTTTAGTCATCATCCTGGTTTCTTGAGATACCTCCCATTTTTCTTCTTTATTGGTACTGTTTGAAATTGTGCTTTCAGTATCTCCCTTTTGAGAAAGTCCCATTCGTCTTGAGGTCCCTTCTCTTTTAGTATTCCTGACCATGGATTCACCCCCAGTATTTCCGTGAGTTTATTGAAATCAGCTCTCCTAAAGTCAAGAATGTGTGTCTGACTATGCCTGGCTTCTCCTTTCCATTGTATAACAAACTCCAGGAGAACATGGTCACACTCACCTAAGGATCCCACCACTTGCACCCCATTAACCAGGTCATCCCTGTTGGTTAGGATCAGATCTAAAATAGCTGACCCCCTTGTTGCCTCTTCCACCTTTTGGACAATGAAATTGTCTTCCAGGCAAGTAAGGAGTTTGCTAGACCTTGAAGTTTTGATTGAGTTAAATTTCCAGCAAATATCAGGAGAGTTGGTTGAAGTCACCCATCACTACTACATTTCTCCTTTCTGCGTGTGTGGTCATCTGTTCTAGAAAGGCATCATCCAATTCCTCCATCTGACTTGGGGGTCTGTAGTAGAGTCCAACAATAACATCTCTGTTGTTTACCTCCCCTTTTAATTTTAATCCAGATGCTCTCCACCTGGCTTCCAGTATTGATGTCATGGATCTCTTCACTGGTGTAAATATCCCTGATATATAATGCTATTCCTCCTCCTTTCCTGTTTGGCCTGTTTCTCTTATAAAGGTTATACCCCTCTATTCCTACATTCCAATCATGAGACTCATCCCACCAGGTTTCAGTAATGCCTATTATATCATGTTTGCTTTGTTGTGCTAGGAGTTCAAGTTCATCTTGCTTATTTCCCATGCTCTGAGCATTAGTATAGAGACATCTAAGACCATGTGTTCCCTTTACTTGCTGCCTGTGCAAGTTTTTTTGCCTCCCACTGTTGGGTCCTTGCACTGTTTGCCTTGTTCCCTCTATGACAGTTTGACTATTTTCTCCAGCCCTTTTGCCTTCCAGAATACTGTCTCCCTCCCCCATATGACTCAGTTTTAAAGCCCTCCTGATCAAATTCTTGAGACTGTTGGCAAAAATGTTTCTGCCAACTGGTGTGAGATGCACCCCATCCCTTGCCAGAAGTCCCCCCCTCATGGAACCGCAGCCCATGATCCAAGAATCCAGAAAGCATACCTGTTTAAACTAAAGCTCCCAGAATCCACTGCAGCCCATATGCTGGCTGGCTGAATTCTGGGAGCTGTGGTCCAAAGAGGTAACTCTTTGAATTCTTGGGTTTCTCTTTTCAAATCTTTCCATTGATCTTGTTAAAATCAGGCTGCTCACAAAAGCCTGACTATTGATGCCAAGTGGAAAAGAATAATTGCCAGGCTTTGACATCCATGGGATCCTGAAGCTGAGCACTTGCCCATTTTGTCAGCCACCTCCCTCCTTTTGACTTAGTTAATTCAGCCACCAAGGCAAGGTGGGAGGGCGGGTAATAAGAGAAGGTCAGAGGCAAGGCTAAAGCACAAGGGAACAAAGAATTCTGCAGAGACAGAAGCAAATCTGCAGGGTGGGGGAAAATAATCTAAGGACCAATGACACCCTTGGATAACAAAGGATTAGAGAAACAAAGGTTTGCCTCCTGTGATTTATGGCTCCATCACACCCAGAGGCAGTTTGCCCAATTCCTTCTCTGAGCAGGAGTTAAACCCACAGAGTGTTAGTTCTCATCTAATCCCCCATCACTGGAATTGGCCCAGGCTTATAGCTCTGTCAAAAAGAGATAATTCGATCAATCCCAGCCCAGATAACCAGAGAGAAACTGCTTGCTTTTGGAACACACTGGTGCTTTCATCCCAAATGTGTGCACATATCCTGTTTTACCCCAGCAGAAATATACTAAAGCTCTGTTTACATCCTGATTGCTTCAGACCTGCCTCATAGAACAGTGAATCGTAAACTGTGCAATAGTGTGTGATGAAGAAGGGGGTGGAAAAATTATGACTGGTATCCTGTTGGGAAGTTGCGTTATTGTAAACTGACCTATGATTGCTTAAAATTGAATTCCCCCATTGCATGATGTTTGTTTTTTCAAGAGGGGCGGGGAATCACAGCTACGCCACCAGGACCATTATGCAAGTGGAGCTCCCACTGCACAATGAGACAGCTTGCATGGTACTCTATTGTGCATCATTGCAATTCACTAGCATGGTTGAGCAGCATGTCCACAACATAGCTCTGCCATCGTAAAGTTACACAATGTAGTTTCTAATGCAGGATTTTGGCACATGTTGTTGTCACAACAGAACCACGTACCACCTTATACCTTCCCCATACAATAATAATAATAATAATAATAATGAGTTATTTATTACCCGCCTCTCCCCTCAGGATCGGGGCGGGGTACAACATCACAATGCATCACATACAATTCAGTACAATTCAAGTAAGTTATACATTACAATACAATACAATACAATACAAGCAGGTTATACAATTTTTACACAAATCAGAAATCAATACAGACAAACATTGCAGACAATTACAAACAGCTGTACAGTGCAGACAATATAACTGCCAGTAGATGGTGCTGCTGGCACTGCAGGTGCAGTCAGAATGCACTGTACAATAATAAGTGACATGCTGCTTTTTGAGAAACCATATTACCATACTAGTTTCCACAGCACATCACCCCAGCTCTTAATAAGCTGGTCCTCATTTTACTGAATTACAGAAGGCTGAGTCGACCTGGGGGGCCCTGGGATCGAACCTATAGACTCAAGATCTAACATGAGTTCTTTTTGGCTGCAGTGTTGGCTGCATTAGCATACTGCGCCACCAGGTGTCTCCTCTGTCTTCTAGTACACATGCAGAGACATCAGCCCAAGGGAAGGAACAAGAATGCATTAACATTCGCTAAAGGAAAGTCTGTAGTTTACTGGTACTAAAGCACAAGGTCTCAGAATTAGTCCCTAGCATCCCCAGGTATGTAATTAGAATCACAGGTATGTAATCACAGAGTTAGGAGGGGCAACAAGGGCTGTCTAGTCCTGCCCCTAGCCATGTAGGAATATACAGCTGAAGTACAATTGTCCCTTCATATTCACTGGGGTTTGGTTCCAGGACCCCCCGTGGATACCAAAATCCGTGAATACTCAAGTCCCATTATATGCAATGGCATAGCAAAATGGTGTCCCTTATATAAGATGGCAAAATCAAGGTTTGCTTTTTTGGATTATTGTTTTTAAAGAATATTTTCAAGCCGTGAATACTTAAATCCATGGATACCAAATCCATGGATACAGAGGGACAACCGTACTCTCAAAAGATGGTCACCTAGCCTCTAAAGAAGGAGAGTCCACCTGTTAGTATGCCCTACTACCTCTCCCCACGAGATTCCATAACTGAACATATTAGACATTAGACATATTAGCCCCCACAGTAATGGGTTTATGCTAATGACCCAGTCATTAAGGGGTACGTGCTAATCCTTTCTTTCAGCCTTAGGTGTTTCAAGCAATAATTCAACCATGCAAACAAGTGACCATTCCTCATTCTATACCTTACAGAAATCTCTTCCCATACACCCCCTCCTGTCCAACCTTTGGAGGTTGCTGCAGAACCATCAATGTTTTGTCTTTCTGGAACTAAAGCAATCAGTTGAATTTTGGTCTCTTTTGTCTATCCGGTGACAAAGCTAACCAGAGTACCCCTTCAGGATATGAAATGGAGTATAAATATTAGACCATAGGCCCCTGCAAAGTGTTCCACAGACTGATAGACCCACCTCCATTCTGTCAGACACCCCTGTGCCACCCTCGGACACTAGTCTGAGTATCTTCACTGCACAGAACTCTCCTCCTCAAGACTGGTAACTATCACCCTATCTTCCCGGACCTCTCTCTATCCAACCTTTCTGCCTTACTCTACTATAGCCTTGTATGGTTCTTAAGGTGTATGCTTTGTATGTTAGTGTCTCCCCTGTGTTATTTCCAATAAAAAATACCTTGTTTTACTTTAACTTGAGTGCTCTCAACAGTTAGTACTGGTATACATAGGTAAAAAGATCTGCAATGCTGCCCTCCTCTTGCACGTCTGCTTTTGAGCTAATAATTCCCTCAGATTTCAAAGGAGATGCTGGAATTATGGGTGGGATTCCAATATCCCCCCCCCATCTTCTTAGGGTAACACACCACCCTCCAAGGCAGTTTTTTCCATTCTTGGAACTATTAGGAAAGATCTCTGTGTGAGCAGATATAGGCATGCCATAAGCACACCCCCCCCATAAACTAAGTTCTGCAATTAGCAGCTTACATTTTGCTGCTGTATTATTTATTATGAGTTGTTATTTTTCTTCATACGTGGTCTTGATATATTACCTAGTGGGGTCCTCACATTTTTTTATTGCCGGTGTTTTCAACTTTTATTTCAAAATAAAATTTAGCAGCAAAAAAGCGAAAAGCTAACACCAGCAGCATCAGAATGCTGTCCAACAAGCCATATGTAAGAAGCTGGGTCATGAAGGCCTCTAGGCATCTGTATGCATACAACCATGACTTGGAATGTCACTGCCACCTCCCACAGCCTCTGGCTCCTTTACTCTGGTCCTAGAATAGACACATAGATTGCCTTTTGCCTTACACGACTGTTTAGTAGCACATCTCTCTTTCAGCGCAGTTTAGTGATCCAAGCAAGAAGGACATTATGGTTGCCCAGTTGCCCAGTCCAGAGAATTTCCAGGGACTCTCACAAAGCTCTTTTTCACACTACAGACTTATAATAGTTTGATGTCACCTAAAGTGACATCAAACTACTATAAGTCGGTAGTGTGAAAAAGAATAGTGGTTGTATCCTATGGTAGTGTGGTCGTATCCTATGGAATCCTGGGATTTGTAGTTTGGCAAGGCACTAGAGCGCTCTGCCCAAGAATTCTAAATACCCTTCCGTAATATGCAAATCCCAGGATTCTACAGCATGAATCCAGGACAATTAAACAGATATAAAAGCACTACAACTGTGTAGTCTGAAAAAGACTTCCCCTCATTTCAGTGTTGCATCTCAACAGTACCTAGGTACAAGAACTGGTCTGATGCCCATCATTTATAGGCAGTTCTCCCCTTCTCTTATTGGAGAGAAGAGATGGATGGCAAATTTGGAGAAGGGAACAAATCTATACAATTGGCATAGGGAAGGGTGAGTAATTTCCAGTTTTCAGATCTTATATTCTTCTCTTTCTCCCTCTCATCAGTATCATTATACTAGAATTTCAAAGTCTACCAGTCTAGTTCAAAACAGCCATTCGGGCATCAGAGTATAGTTAGAACAAGACTTTTCTGAGCACGTCATTCAAAGAAATAATTCAGTGCATGAACTGATCTCACAGTTCTTCCAGACAAAAAAACACACATGCTGTTCCTCCAACTATCCTTTATTTAAGCAGCCTAATTCTGGTGTGGGAAGTGGGGGTGAGCCCTTTAAAAGTTATAATGCAGAAGTAGGCAACATGTGACTCTCCAGGTCTTGTTGGGCTTTAATCTTTCCGCAGGATTCCTCAACACTGGCTAGGGCTGATGGGAATTGCAGTTCAACAGTATTTGGATAGTCTTATATCACCCTCCCTTGCTAATAAAAGATTGAAACATAAATCTAAATATATAACAATAAGGCAACCGTATCCAATTAATCAAATATAAAAACAAACTGAGGAATACATAATATTCCACAGGTAAGGGGTATTGCGGGGGGACATTATGGGATGTTCTAAGACCATATTCATAAATCAGAAATTGGTTTAATAGCCTTTATCTCTTCCTAAGGGACCTCGGGAATTCTGTGTAAAAGGCTAGGAGTGTGTAACAGAACAGGGAATGGCACGTTTGGCTCTCCAGATGTTTTTTGGACTACAGTACCGATGAGCCCCAGCTGTGTAGCCAATGGTGAGGGACCTCAAAACAATGGAGAACCAATAACTTTCCACGCTGTGTTGGACTGCAGTCCCCATCATTCCTGGCCACTGGCCATGCTGGCTGGAGCTTATGGGAGTTACAGTCCAGAAACACCTGAAGGGGCACAAGTTCGTCATCCTCATTTTATGCTGGTTTTCCCCTGTATATCTGGTCCTGCATCAGCATAGATGCCAGCTGCCCAACAGCAAAGCATTTACGTGTTACCAGGCTCCAGGAGAAGTTTGAACGTTCCATTTAAAGAAGGTGATTCACATCCTTCTTCAGCACGTTGCTGTCTCCTCCTAAATTATTTTTCTTCCCCTCCCTCCTAATATTGTCAACCACTGCTCCACTCTATGGCATAGGGGTAGGGAAGCACATCCTAAAATCCCAATAATTGCTGCCTGTCCCATGGCGAACTATATTATTACAATGGTGCCTATACTTGCAATTCAAGATTCATTTTGGTCATCAGCACAGCCCTTGGGGAGAGACTGACACTGATTTTAAGAGCTTTGTTGGAGTCCTCTTCAGGCAGACAAAGCAAAGAGTGGGAGGGACAGCACACAGAACCAAAGATACACAGCAGCAGAACCAGCCAGTGCTACTTCTGGAGCCAAACTGGGAACACCTTTATCCCCTTCAGGACTGTAAACCACAAGAAATCTTATCAGCCACAACATTCAAGTTTGGAGTAAGGTTGAATGTACCAAGCAACACAAACTAAAGTTCTGCAATCTGCATAGATTTTTTTAAAAAAATAGTTGAGTATGTAATTTATTCTCCATAGGTTTTCCCCATTATCTGTAATTAATTCTGGTTTTGCTAGTAACTGAGTAAACTCTGTGGGCCACTGAATCCCAACCCCTACACTCTCAAAGTCTTATTTAGCTATTTCTCCTCCTCCTTGTCTCTGCTACTAATGTTTTGAAAAGGTTTTAAACAAGAATATAGAAAACAAACAATAAAATTAACAAAATAAAATTGTCAGGGAGCAGTTACAGTAGCATCCCCATATCCACTGATTCGCCATCCGCTGTTTGAATTATCTGTGGCTGGTGATAGGCAAAGGGTGAATGGGAAAGGGAGCGGAGGAGGAGAGCTCCCTTCCCTTCTCCCTTCCCCACAGGGTCTGGCAGCAGCGGCAGAGGTGGGGGGGTGGATGGGGAAGGAAGGGAGGAGAAGAGCTCGCCTGCCCCCCATCTTCCTCCAGCCCAATTTCCTCCCTTCCTGTCTGCCTTACCCTCTCTCCATGGCAGGAACCCACTGGGCTGCCTTCCTCTTCCTTCCTCTTCTTCTTTCTGCCTCCCTCCCTTCCTTCTCCTCCATAATTCTTCCCTCCACCATCACAGGATGTTTGTTGCTATCTGCGGTTTTCAGTATCCACGGAGACCCCGGAACCAATCCCCCATGGATACAGGTGTGCTACTGTAATGTCAATTAATTTGTAGAATGTTTTTAACTACAAGTTACCAATACTGATTTTGTTCCAATACAGATATTTCACTAAAAATATGTTTAAAACTCCAGAGTTCAAAGACCATTTCACTCATGTATGTGCGTGTGTATGCATATCCGTGATAATAAAAACCATTTTTTTAATTCAATCATGCTTCATTAGTTCTTTAACAAATCTTCTGTGATGGGTTATCCTTTCAATCAGTGTTGTTTTCAAAGTTCTGCTGTACCAGTGTTGAGTGAGATAATCAAAGGGTGGAGAACCATTGCTCCTCCAAGGAGGGGGGGAGTGCCATTGGACTACAGCTCCCATGGTTCTTTTTAGTATTGGCCATACTGTGTAGGTCTTTCGAGGCCATATGCTGAATATCCCAAGGACCAAAGATTCATCACTCCTAGTATACCCACATTGACATATATATTCCTCTTCTAAGTTTTTAGCAGGCATTGCTCTCAACTTCCAGGCATATATTTGCATCCATAAAGGCTACAAATTTGTTTTTTTTTAAAGTGAAAAGCCAAGAGTCTCAGAAAACTGAAGCCCATGCCCAAGGTCAAATTTGGCAATTTTCTTTTATTCCACAAAAATATAACAGATACACACACCTGCTTTGGACAACAACAAAAAAAGTTGTTATAAGATTAGTGGGTTTGTTATGTACTGCAATCTATGGACTTTATCAGATGCATCAAATACGGCATCATAATGATGCCACATACCCATGAAAGGGCGCACATATCAGATGACGTCGCCCTTTCGCAGTTATGTCCCTGCCAAACTCCGTGCTTTTTAATTGATGGCTTAAGCCATCAATTGATCCTCCTGCTGTTTTTTGCCAGCATAGCTGGCATGTGAAACTTCACATCCTTCCACCCACCCCCCATACTTACCCCATTAGTGGCTGGTCCAGTGCAAACACTTCCAGGTGAGTTCACAATATCCAGGTAAGTGACACACTTTTTATGATCCTCCCTGGGTTACTTGTAAATTTTAAAGTGTGTTTTTGTGCTTTTAAAACTTTTTTGTGTTGTTTTTGTTTTGTTTTTTTTAATTTCCCGCACAATGAAATATTGTGATCTTTCGCAGGATTTCAAAGGAGGAAGTAAACAGGGCTCCATTCACTTCCTCTTTCATTGCCAGAGCTGCCTTTGCTGGGATTCAAAGTAAGTGTAGAAAGAGCATTCTTTTGCTGGCATAAAAATGGATATTTTTATGTCAGCAAAAGGACATTTTAAAGTAATAGTCTGATAAAGTCCTATATATTCTGCACTTTAAGATATCAGCATCTTGAGCTACCATAAATTAATCCTGCAGCCTCTATAAATTAAACAAGCACATAGGCATATCATTTAGCTATTTGTTTGATTTCTACTTCTATGCTTCCTTGTTTTGCATCCATCATTCTGACTCTGCTAATTGATACCTCAGCTCCTTGTGTGAAAATATGGAGGGTGTACTTCATAAGATAGGTGACAGGAAGCCAAAGTAAACCTCTCTATTACAGCCTGTCCTCTTCCTTGCTTGCTAGCCTCTGCTGTCTTTTATTTTCAAACTGAAGCTGCTTCATTTACCTGGAATTTGTTTTGCAAAGGAGAGAAAAGAAACTACAGTACTTGGACTTGGGCCTAAAACTCAGCCTCTTTCCTTGGGTACATACCTGCTGTACGCCTGAGCATGCTTCCTTCTCTCCCTCACAGCCCCACTATTTACTTTCACACAGCAGATTTAACTCTATCATTCAAAAGGCAATGGAATGCTCAGTGCTTTCGAGCAGCTCTAAAAATGGCACATTTGCTCCGGGGGATCAGCTGAGCTATATTGTACAGTTGAACAAGATAATATTTATACCATAGTTCTTTTACCTTAGAACAGTGATTTCCAAACTTTGGCCCTCCAGATGTTTTGGACTTCAGCTCCCAGGATTCCTGACTGTTGGCCAAGCCAGCTGGGGCATCTGGGAGTTGAAGTCCAAAATATCTGGAGGGCCAAAGTTTGGAAACCACTGCCTTAGAAGATCATCAAACCAGCTCTTACACCTTCATTGCTTCACTGACACTGTCAGCCCTATCATTATGCGGAGTGTGAGGGAGTTGTTTCAGGTGGCAGGTTACTGGTGGTATTGAAAGTCCTGGGCTCAAAACAGTTTGTTGCCTGAGGTGGAGAAGCAAAAGCCATCTTTTACTCACCCCAATCAGTATGTACTAATGTTAGTCAAATTATTTGGGCCCATGAGGCAGAAAATCCTATAACCACACCTCTCTCTTTCCCTGACAATAAAAATGCAATTAAAAATTAGATTGCTGCCTATTAATGTCCTCCCTAAAACTGCTGCCTAAGATGACTGTCCCACTCTGCCTGATGGCAGGACTAGCTCTTGGATATGAAGAGGGCAGCCCCTCGACCATTCCTCTCTATTAGAGAATAGGGCCTGTGCATATCCTCCAACATTCCACAGATGAAAGTGTGGTCAAGATGGCAAATGTTATTAAATGAGGAAGAACACCCAAACTAGGGGCTTGTCTACACCAACAAAAAAAGTGGACTCATCCTTAAGCCGGCACTGACAATCCATACAACGTTCTGGGAAAGATCCTCATTTTATTGCCCTTAACACGACTTTGTTCCAAACTAAGCAAAATCAGGAAAAAACCAGGGTTTCCCAGAAACTCCAGAATGACCTTGGGGTTGTTTGTGGTCTGGACAGCTAGATCAGGTCTGAGTCGGCCCAATCCACTTGTCCACATGCAGCACCATCTCCATTACCCTGCACTGAGCAGCACAAGGAAGGGGATGGATCCCCATTGGAGCTGCTACCGCTTCTTCACCGGTGAGGAGTTCTGTGGAAAGGCTACCTGGTGTGCCATTGCTTCTGCTGAGGTCAGAATAGGGTTCCTGTGTGATCAACAAGGAGGAGGTAGAGCAACACAGGTCACAGGTCCAGGCGCCGGTTCTGACTTCGGCAGAAGCAACAGCACACTGTTTCCACAGAGCTCCTCACCAGTGAGGAAGAACAGCAGCAGCTCTGAAAATAGGGGATGGATCAGTGGGGCTAATGTGGTGTCCGCCTGACTGGCCCATGTGGACAATGATTGCCATCACACCAGATTCAGTCTGATACATCATGGTCAGTTTGGGGCCAGTCTGGAGTATAATGCTCTGGAATGGCCCTGGATATAAGCAGCCAGTATAGATGAGCACCAGGAGAGGTTGCAGATGTTTACTTTTACCTGAGCCTACTGTGAAAGGCAAGATTCTACCACCTTCTCTCCTCTTGTTCCTGCTGAGTTAATGGAGTGAAAATTTTTGTTGTTGTTGACCAAGTCAGGTAGGGCTTAGAATCATAGAATCATAGAGCTGGAAGAGACCACAAGGGCCACCCAGTCCAACCCCCTGCCATGCAGGAACACACAATCAAAGTACACCCAACAGATGGCCATCCAGCTTCTATTTAAAAACTTCCAAAGATGGAGACTCCACCACACTCCGAGGCAGCGTGTTCCATTGTCAAACAGCTCTTACCATCAGGAAGTTCTCCCTAATGTTTAGGCGGAATCACTTTTCCTTTAGTTTGAGTCCATTGCTCATAGTCTCTGGAGCAGCAGTAAAAACAAGCTAACTCCATCATCAATATGACATCCCTTCAAATATTTAAACATGGCTATCATGTCATCTCTTCAACCTCTCTTCCCCAGGCTAAATGTACCCAGCTCCCTAAGCTGCTCCTCATAGGGCACAGCTTCCAGAACTTTCACCATTTTGGTCACCCTCCCCTGAACATGCTCCAGCTTGTCAATATTGCTCCTGAATTGTGGGGCCCAGAACTGGACACAGTATTCCAAGTGGGGTCTGACCAAAGCAGAATACAGTGGCACTGTTACTTCCCTCAGTCTAGACACTATACTCCTATTGATGCAGCCTAGAATCGCATTGGCTTTTTTAGCTGCTGCATCACACTGCTACTCATGTTCAGCTTGTGCTCCACTAAGATTCCTCGGTCCCTTTCGCATGCACACCTATCAAACCAGGTGTTACCCATCCTATATCTGTGCATTTCATTATTTTTTTTTCTGCCTGGTGTAGTACTCTACATTTCTCCCTGATGAAATTTATTTTGTTAATTTTGGCCCAGCTTTCTAATCTGTTAAGGTCAGTTTGATTTCTGATCCTGTCCTCTGGGGTATTAGCTACCACTCCTAATTTGGTGTCATCTGCATATTTGATATACGCGTGCCTTGTATTCCATCATCCAAGTCACTGATAAAGAAGTTGAATAGCACTGGGCCTAGGACAGAACCCTGTGGCACCCCACTAGTCACTTCTCTCCATGATGAAGAGGACCCATTGGTGACTACCCTTTAGGTGAAGTAAGTTGAGAACAAAGGGGTAAAGTGAGACTGAGGGAGTAAAATTGGGACATTTTAAAAGCAGCTGGAAGAGTATTCTGTGTTGTATATGTGCTGTATCCCTAAGTTATCCTGCTGTCTCTCAAGTGAGGTAGAAGATACTGCCCTATCACCAGGGTTAGAGTCAGTCTGATCAGCTTCTGTAGGCAGAACTCAGGGCAGTAATAAAATATGCCATCTTGATCTTTGATTCAGGCAACAAAATATCTTTGGCTTGTATAGTTTCCTAACTTCCTACAACAACTTTGCACTGTGAACATTCTTTATTTTTCACATCCTGGCCCAGGGGCTGCATGGCTGGCAGAGCACAGTAGAATATGTACAGTGTGACAGTGAAGGATGTAATGGAGAGTTCATGGCAAGTTCTAAGAAGCAGGTCTTTAATTTCTTAAAAGGAAGGTGGGGAAAATTATGGCAGTACTAGAAAATAGCAATACCTACTCATTTTGATTTACTAGAAGGGCCACCATTTTCCCTCACCAGAGGTTACATGCCTTAACAACACAAGGAGAAAACAATGGATGAATTATTTCCTGGCATAGGGATGGAGTGCCAAAGAAAAATGTTACTTGCTGATTTCTGACAATGACATATCTCTTAAAGGCAAAGAACTTTGATTCATGAAAAAGTGGTAACACTAACCTTGCACCAAAGAATATACCTATTTGCTCTATAGTTTGGGACTATGAGGAAACTTGTGTGGAAGGAACCCTAAGTATAGAGAGGGAATAATAATTCTTTACTCGGATTACCAGCTACACTTTCTCTCTTCAGATTATCAGCCTCTTTTCTGAAATATATATTCCCACATTGCCTCATTAGATTTCTGGCTGGTCTTGCAAGATATGGTACAGTGACAACAGTGCTCAGTTTTCATATGGGTTTTTCATTTCCACCTAGATTCTAGGCTAGTATGTCCTAATCCCTGAATATGCCTGGAACTGGCACCACATTCATGCCCATTGTCTACAACTCTTCCTTTCTTTGCTAGAAACTCACTGCAGACCAGAAGGCCATGGTTTGCAGACTAGCACTGATCCACAGACCACCACTTTGAGTAGCACTGACTTAAGTAATGTGTCTGTGTATCCCTTATCATCTGTAGTTTCCCAGCAATTGGGAGTTTAAGTGATTTGTAAAACTCTTTATGCAACAAAACTGAATAATTTCACAGGTTTCTGGATGCATGGAACACTAAACATATAGAACTAAACACTTTTCTTTTACAATAATAAGAATTAAAAAGCTGAATTGTTACAGGTTCTTGAACTTCTTATTATATACTACAGTTTGGGTTGCCAGGTCTCAAGATGTCAGATCAAGTCTCTGGGAACGTCTGTACATCTATGCTTCTCCATGTGGGGAGACAAAACTCAGCATGAACAATACTGGAAGAGGAGAACATTTGTTGTTTTAAAGCTGGTCACCCATATCCACCCATTCCCAGCTAGCACCAAGGCTCTGTGGCTCAGTCTGAAGAAGTTTGCTTCTATGTTGTGCATATTCAATGTCAGTGCACCAAAAACCCAGGAGTAAGTGGGGGGGGGGGGAATAGGAAGCGATTGCAGATCCTGCACTTGGATCCATTATGCTATCTGAAGCAAGGCATGTTGTGGAGTGCCAATATTGCAACTGATGAGCCTTCTTATTGTACAAGTCCTGGCAGCAACGGGGAAAGTTTGGGAAAGAAAACACCAGAAGGGCTATGGGTGAACCTTCTATAAGTCCTAGAAAAGCACAGCTCCTAGGGAAAACTCCCCATGTGTCATAGGTTTGTTGAGAAAGGCCACATGGGATGCAAGCCCTACTAGGAAGGAAAGCAACTGCTATAGCTACTAGGCACATTTTGCATCCTGCTGGAAAAGTTTTGGGTGCCCTAACACCACCCACCTAGGGTTCCCATATTAACTTGTTTGCAGGGTTTTACCCAAAATCTGCACTCATTAACCCGGCTTACTGTCATACCCATTTCCATAATCAGTGGATCCAAAAGCACTTCTGCTTACACCACAAGGACCCACCTTGTGACATCTTAAGGTCTTGTTCCTGTGACATTGCACATACTTGCCCCCTGTGCCCAGGGTTTGGCCTGCTGCTGATGTGGCAAGTGGTAGGACCTACAGTAGTAGGACCAAACTTCATCCTTTGCTTGCACTTCTCCAGCTCTGGGGATATTTGGCAAAATATCAGAGCAAATCCTCACAGTGGCAACAACAACAATAATCTATATATACATAAAAGGCTTAGGTATATACAATAGGCCCTGGTATGTTTCCTCTCCAAGTGTACTGATTGGGCTACTCAGGAAACACACCCAACCAATCACCACCCACATGCAAATTCCCTCTCAACCTCACAATCCCCTCCTGTCACTCAATCTCTCTGCTCTCACTCCTTCAGCCACTCACCAATCATGGGCTGCGACAGGATCCAGACAGTCAACTGGCAGCAGCAGCAACACAAGCAGTCAACTGGCCTGCCACTGCAACGGGACCCAGGTAGTCAACTGGCAGCGGTGGTGGCCGCAGCAGCAGCAGTGCAACACAGCAAGTCAACCTCAACGATTCTGGGAGAACAGCATATGGTATGCCAGGTCCAGCTAGTGATTTTTTATTTTTTACTCATCTCTCCCCAAAGCACAAGGCAGGGTACAATATGAATTAAAATACAATATAAAACATAAAATCATTAAAACACACAAGTAAAAACTCATAAGGTTAAAATAAACATTACATTAAAATCATCCACAGAGGTTTAAAATTCATAGATGAAAATCAACTGGGTAGACCTGCTGGAAGAGATAAGTCTTTAGTAATGTTTTAAATTCTGACAGCATGTTTAGCTGTTGAATCTCTTCCAGCAAGCCATTCCACAGACTGGGGGCGGCTGATGAAAAGGTCCTCTGAGTGACAGTTGCCAGTCTAGTCCTGGCTGGTTGACGTAGATTTCCCCGGGAGGACCTGTGAATACAGGGCGGATTGTATGGGAGGAGGTGATCCCATAGGTAACCTGGACCCAAACTATGTAGAGCTTTAAAGGTAATAACCAACACTTTGTACTTTACCCGGAAACTAATTGGCAGCCAGTGGAGTGACTTTAATAAGGAAGTGTTGTAGTTGGTCAGTCTTATTCCCCTCTGTACCAAAAACTGTAGTGATTTCATTGTGAACCTTATATGTATTTAAATATACACACAAAGTTTTGGCTGCCAACAGCCTACCCACTGAAGTCTCATGATTGCTATTGAAATTGTAGTCTTCATGATGTCTGTCATTCACAATTGGCCAAGCAAACATTAGAACCCTAAGAAAAGGAGGAGACAGCTGAAGTGCAGAGTGATGTCATCCTCAACCCCCACCCTGCCAGCACCTTTTCCCTATTTGAAAAGTCTGGTTTAGATTCCCCTTCTTTTTCAGTTGTGCCCCTGGAGGAAGAAACAAAAGGATTGCAACACTGAAACATGACCCATGGCAAGGTAAAGGAGTGGCTTCCGATCAGACTGTTACAAATTATGTGTTTGTTTATCTCCAGTGTCACAGGCTCAACTCAGAGAGGAAAATTCCTTCTTTGCAAAAAGGCTCATTGGCAAATGGGTCAACAGCCTCCCACAAAGATACTAAGGCAACCCCAGAGAAAACCAGATTGATGCCCCCACAGCATGCCATCAGGAGTGAACAAATTTTGAGGGTGCCCAGAGCCCCAGAGCCTCACCCTGTGTAGGTCACACTTCAACAAACTTCTGTTTTGTTTATTTAGACTTGTAGTAAAAATGAGAGCCATCTGATAATTCTCCCAGTTTTACTCTCTTTGGCTAACAGCTTTGCAAGAGAAGTGAAGAGTTCCATGGGGGAGGAGTAACAGGAGGGAAACAGTTAAGAACATCAGAAGAACCTTTGCTGGATAAAACCAGAAGCCTTTCTAGTCCAGCATTCTGTTCACATAAGAATGGCCAGTTCATCTTCTGGCAGAGGCATGCCAGGTTGCAAAGTTATGAAAAGCTAACCATCTAGTTTGACCACTAGCCCACTCTGATCGGTAGCACTTCTCCAGGTCCACTAGCAGAGATAATTCACATTGCCTGCTCCGTCACCCTTTTGGCTAGAGATCTTGGTAACTGAATTTGGAACTATTTACATAAAATGCATATCCTCTGCCACTGAGCTAGAGACTCCATACAGGGCTGTGTGTTTCATATGTCCCCTCCTGCATCCCCTAAGCTGCTCTGCTGTTTTTATCTTGTCATCAGTAAAAGATTCAGCAATCATCTGATCTGCTTCTGTAGAGGGAACTAGTGGGTACATATCCATACATCCTCTTGTCCTTTGCCTCAGGCAACAAGATATCTCAGATGGAAACTGTTTGTCAGTTGCTCCAGAACAACCATGTACTGTGAATCCACCTGGTGCACAGGGAGATCTAGGCCTAGTTCTCCCTTTTCCATGAGATGTCTAGTTCAGTGCTAGAAGTCCATTTCAAAACTCAGGACATTTAATGACATTTCCACAAAGACTAATATTAAGAGGTGCACAACCATCTCAAACCATACATACTTGCCCAAATAAGGAGGAGTTCACAGATTCATTTGAAATGCTGCATTTAGAGTTGCTTTTATGTAATCTTCAGAAGAAAGGATTTCACTAGACGGGTTTATAATATAGTTGTGTATAGTCCTGATGTGAAATTATAGCTGTCTACAAACCACTTGCCCCATGGCTAGACTTTACATCACAATGGCCATTTGTAGAAACTCTGATTACGTGGTTAGCCCAGACCCATATGGTTATAGGGCCCAAAAGTAACCTTGTGAGCCAGGTAACCCTTGTGATCTGGGCCCCTGTATGTTAGCAATAGACTGTAGAACACAATCATGAGGAAGTTTTTGGTGACATTAACTATCAACCTTTATCAATGATCTCTCCTGGCAAATGGAAGAGTGTGAAAATAAAGGGAGAAGATAAGGAGAAATCTCTAAGGCTTACAAGTGTTGGTTATCAGTATGCAAAGGGATCTTGTAGTACTTTTGAGACTAACTGCAAAAAAGACTTCTAAGTCTAAAAAACCTTATCCTGCAACTTCTTTCTCTCAGTTAGTCTCAAAGGTGCTTTAAAATCCCTTTGCATATTGATATTCCAGACTAACATGACTACGTCTTTGAAGCGTTGATTAAATTAGGACTAGAGCCAGCTTCAAGCCTGAGAGAACCTTTGGCATAACCCAAGTGTGGGGTAACCTGCAGCCTCTGGGGAGTGGGGGGGGGGCTTGAAACCAGTGCTCTCTCCCAATAGGTTTATCTGGGGTTACTCCTTTGATCATCCCCCCACCCCTAATGTCACGTGGCTGCCATTTTAATCCCAAATCATGCTCTTAAATGACAGCATTGCTCTAAGGGATTCTGACAAATGTAAGTAGCAGACATCCTGGGTTCTGGGAGGTTTTTTTCTTGTATTTTCTTTTCTTTTTGTTATTTGCCACCCAACTGGTTTTGAGTGAGCTGATCCTATGAATGAGAGACCTCCAAGAGACCAGATCATCAACAATCAACAATCGGAGGAAGACCACATTGCAGATGAATTGACTCAGTTTTCCCTGAGGGCAAAACTGAACATGTTTCTTCAGACCAATGGCCTAAACAGTCTTCCTCAAAACTATCTGATAAAGTAACCTAAGAAACTCATTCCTGTGCACATTTGAGGTTTCCTCTTCTCTTTATATCCTGTACTGGTATTTTATTTCTCCTCTACTCACTACAAATGAAGGGTTCCAGTAAAAGAACTTTGCTCACTTGATTCTGATCTTTGATGGGGATGTTTGACCACATTTTTATTGTCACACACTGTTGAGAAAAGACAATTAGTTTACCCTCTTCAATGTTTTTTTCACAGCATTACTATAAGTTAAACCCATCTGACACATAATAATTTCCCACAAAGGTCACCCAATGAGCTTGTGGCCATGATGGCTGGGTGATTCCTGGAACTATAGTTCAAATAAAGTAGCATTTCCAAGATATGAGTGATCCCCACCAAAAGCCTGAGGGCAGGGAACTGTTAAATTAACCATTGTAAGCTGCTCTGATAGCCTTTGTGGCTGAAGAGCGGGGTATAAATAAATAAATAAATAAATAAATAAATAAATAAATGCCTCTTCCATGCAGCCTAGGCAAAAGTGTATAGAGCTCCACAGGTCACACCAGGACTACATTCAGCCCATAGGTTGTCCGCTTCTAACAGAGAGCAATGGTGCATACTCTCACTAGAGACCTTTGAGCAAGTGGGGCCATTTCTTGGGGTATTTTAGCTTTGGAAGTCAACCTGAAGAAAACAGAAGTTCTCTACCAGCCTGCACCACAGGATGAACAGCACCATCACCACATTGCCGTTGGCAAATCTGTGCTTAAGTCCGTTCAGCAGTTCACCTATCTGGGAAGCATCATCTCCTCAGATGCCAAGATTGACAAAGATATCAATCACAGATTAGCAAAAGCATATAGCACATTTGGAAGACTTTACAAAAGAATCTAGAGTAACAAACACCTGAGGCAAAGCACAAAAATCAGTGTGTATAGAGCCATTGTATTGTCTATTCTCCGTTACAGGTCTGAAACATGGGTCACCTATTGCCACCACTTAAGACTCCTCAAAAGCTTTCATCAGTGCTGTATATGCACAATCCTAAATATACACTGGACTGACTATGTGATGAATGTTGCTGTCCTTGAACAAGCAGGGATCACCAGCATTGAGGACATGATATTGAGAACACAGCTGCGCTGGGCAGGGCACATTTCTAGGATGGAGGACCATTGCCTCCCAAAAATAGTATTCTACAGTGAACTCGCCACGGGTCAGCATAAGAGGGGCGCTCCAAAAAAGTGATACAAGGACTCCCTGAAGCAACATCTCAGGCTCGGCCAAATTTATCACCAACAATGGTCCACCATGGCCTCACATCAGGAGGCGTGGAGATGCACTATCCACAATGCTGCAGCCTTGTTTGAGAACTCACGCCAAACAAGTCTTGAAGAGAAACGACAACGCAGAAAGAATCACAACCCGGAAACCCAGAAAGAATCAACCCAAGGTGACCTTCTGCTGTGCTTTCTGCAACCGGACTTGTTTATCTCGGATTGGCCTTTTTAGTCATCACCGTGCTTGCAGAAAGCACGGGATGAGTTCTTCCTGAATCTTCGTTTGCAAAGAAAAGCCAGAGAGAGAGAGAGAGAGAGAGAGAGAGAGAGTGTTAGCTTTGGGTTTCCTGCCTCACATAGGGGAATAGACAATGGCCTAAAAGGCCCTTTCCAAACCTATGACTGAATATAGTGAAAGTAGAGCCTGGAAAGATCTCTCTGTTCACTGACAACTTTTAAAATAGAAATTCAGGGGAATGAACTTGGGACTTTCTGTATGCAAATTCCCCCTCTCTTACAGTTTCACTTGGGTTGGATGTTAAGTATCTGAGCTTTGGTTTTATTTTATTTTATGGATATACAAGGTTGATTATCCCATATCCAAAAGCTTGGGACCAGAGATATTTTGGAATATTTCAGATTCTGGATACTTGCATATATATAAGGAGATATCTTAGAGATGGGACCCAAGCCTAAACATGAAAATCATTTATGTTTCATATACACAGTATACACATAGCCTGAAGGTAATTTTATACACAATATTTTTAGTAATTTTGTGCATGAAACAAAGTTTGTGTACACTGAACCGTCAGAAAGCAAAAGTGTCCCTGTCTCAGCCACCCATGTGGACACTTTCGGATTTTGGCATTCCAGATAAGGAAGACTCAACCTGTATATATAATCCAACTTTTAGAAAATCTTTTCACATGACCAGTGCAATTCTAGTTATTGCTTTGTGGCCTTCAAGTTGACTTTGATTTACACTGACCCTATCTTAGGGTTCTCTTGACAAGATTTATTCAGAGGAGGTTTGCCATTGCTGTCCTCTGAAGCTCAGAGAGTATGATGTGCTCAAGATCACTGAGTGGATTTCCAGAGCTGAGTGGAGATTAGAACCCTGATTTCCCAAGAGTCCTATGCCAACACTCTAACCACTACATCACACTGATTTTGTAATTCTAGATTACATTACAAAAATATAGCAAGTGAGCTTAATGGCTTTCTTGAAGGAGGAAGCTTTGTATTTCTTACTCCTATGAGAAAAAAAAAATCTCAGGTACTCACCAAACAAGTGTGAGTTCAAGAGAAGCCAGAGAGCAATGTCTGAGACTGTGTCATTTTAAACTAAGATGCTTTGTCTCGAATGTATATTCACAGATAGGGATACCAGTCATAAGACAATCAATACTTTTATTGTGGTCAATTACCATATTCCAAAATTCATATACATACATAATATACATACACATCCATTAAAATATTAATGTAAGTAATATAAAATATGAAATATAGGTGCATATACATATAATTAAAATTATACAGACACATCCTTAGACTCATTTGGGCACCGTGCTGCAGTTCTCTTTGTCCCTTGGGTATTACTACACACTATCAGCATCCCTTAGAACTGAAGCAATGTCAAAGTGTCATTTTAGAAATGTCCATAAGCACAGAGGCCCACCCGGTACATTTTGCTGCCTGAGACAGAACAGCAAATAGCACCCCCTCACACGTAGGCACTGCCAAAGCCAAGCTGCATAGTTCCCCATGCCAGCAAAGTTCATTTGGCACCTGAGCCAGAAAAACCTTGTAAGTTATTCTTCCCCTTCCTGGCAGGAAAAAATACAACCATAATAAATTATATAGCCAACAGTTTGCTGCCCTTTCAAGGCAGCTAATAACTGTTGCTTGAGACTGCCTAATGTGTGCATCTCACAGAATGGAATGGGGACAGGCTGGCTCATAACTAACCAGAACCAGGGGTGTAGCTACTCTATAAGGGGCAAAATTAGGGCATTGCCCCCCAATTAGCGAACACACATTGGAAACTGTTTAATGCAGTTAGATGTGTAAATAGCTATTGCTTAAAACGATTTGTAAGCCGCTCTGATAGCCTTGTGGCTGAAGAGCGGGGTATAAATAAATAAATAAATAAATAAATATAAAAACAGTAAGAATTCTCTTTCCCCACCTCATAAAATGTTCCCTCAGTCCCCAAATTTCTAGCATAGCAGTAACTTAAAATTTTGGTTGAGCATGTAGAAATACAGGTTTAGACAGCCAAAGAAAAGGGACAGACAAAGTTACTAAGGGGAGTGAACACAACAAATATAAGAGTTCTAGGCATGAACAAATTTCAACATCTCACACTCCACAATGTTAGAAATTTGGGGAATGAAGGAAATTTCACTAGGGGGACCAGAATTCTTATACAAGGGGGACAATACCTTCATTTTGCCACTATATATTTTAATCACTACAGGTCACTATATATTTTAATTGGTCTTGCTGATTCCTGAGTGCAGTCAGGGCACATAATAGCCACATCATTTTTCTGCTCCAGAGTACCTCCTGAAGCAAGAAAAAAGGCCATCAGACTTGGTTACATGTATGTTTCTATGTACCCACACATGTGTTTAACATTCTACATTTTAGGTCTTAGGCAGTTGAGGAAAATAATCAGAGAGCCCTTTTAAAAAGACACTTATGGCATATATGTACTTGTTATGGATATGGAATAACTATGTAGTAGCACCCCCGCATCCACTGATTCGCCATACACTGATTCAATTATCTATGGATGGCGACAGGAGGGGATGTGGATGAGGGAGGGAGGGAGGGAGGGAGGGAGGAGAGATCTCACCTCTCTTCTCCCTTTGCTCCTGGGATCGCTCCCTGGGATTGCTTCCAGGGCAGAAATGACGACGTGGGTGCCAAGGGACAGGAGGAGAGATCTCACCTCCCTCGTCCCTTTGCCCCTGGGGTCACTGCCCAGGATCACTCCCAGGGCAGAAATGGCAACAGGGGCATTCGTTATTCAGATTTCGTTATCTGCAGGGGGGGGGCTGGAACCAATCCCCCACAGATACGGGAGTACTACTGTATAATAATACAGCCAGACCCCATATCCATGGAACCAATATCCATGGTTTCAGTTATCAGCAGGACACATAATAGGGACATATACCATAGAATCATGCTGGAAAATGGTTAGAGAGGCATCCTCTCAAGGAATCTTGTAGATTCTCTAACACAACTCTATGGTATGTTTTTACCGGAAGTCCTTTATTTTAATAGGGTTTGTTGTTATCCATGGTTTCTGGTATCCATGGTAAGTTCAGGAACTGAACCCCTGCAGATATGGGGGCCCAACTATATAGCTAAATTCATAAGTAACATACAATAACTAACAAAGGAGTAACATTCAGCAATGTAAAAAGACTAAAGGCCCTTAAAAGATTTAAATACTTGGAAAAATGAAAAGTGGGGATTGCCTGGCACTAAAAGAATAACCAAGTGGGCATCAGATGAGCCTCTTTGAGGAGACCATTCCATAATTGGGGTGATATCGGCAAGATGGCCCTTCTTCTGACAGCCACCCATCTTCCTTCAGTGGTGGAGACAATTGGAGAAGGCTGGCACTCTAACTGGGTTGCAAATGCACACTTTATCCCTCTTCTTGCTGGAGCAGATGATGAAAAAGAAAGTGGTAACCATAGCAGTTTGCTGCTTTTCATGCTCTCTGAGTCCAGAACTTGGAAAAGCTACTTGTCTAGACTGCAGTTCCCCAAATGCTCTACTCAGCAGGGCCACTGGTTACACTGGATTATGGTATATGGAGAACAGAAGGGAGCATTACCCTGGCCAGAGTGGGATACGGACATAAGGAAATGAAATCCAAAAAGATATAGAGGAACAAAGAGTTAAACAATATTCTAGACCAGGTTTGGGGATCATATGGCCCTCCCAATGTTAGACTGCAACTCCTAGCAGCCCTAGCCAGCATAACCAGTGATAAGGAATTCTGGAATCTGCAATCCAGCAACATTTGCAGGGCCATTTCCTACCCCTGGTCTAGACCATATGCAGTTTTTGATACATACTTCTAAACCCCAGAAATTTCAACTAGTCTTGTCCTATATCTTAATTTCTGTAAACAGAGCTTTAAGTGGGTGTCCAGCTATGCAAAAAATTCTGCTACTTTTGTGGATATTCAGCACTTTTGGTTAAAAACAATAACTTAGTACTCAGAAGCATTGTAACTGGACTCTGTGAGATTTAACTCTTGAAGAATGAAGCATTTAGGATAGCAGTTTGCATCCAAGAAGAAACAACAGTTCCTCGCACATTTCAAGGTGCTGTACACCATATTACCTGTGGGAGAGGGTGGTTAAATCTGGACAGACAGTGGCTTATTTAACACCACCAAGTGGCATCCAGATTTGAGGTGAGGTATGACCTCCAGGTTTTCTAGTGCCTGTTCTTGCAGCCAGTCCTATGCATGCTCACTCAGAAGAGTCTCGTTGTCCTAAAGCGTGTTGACTAATCATGCAGTTAGGTTAACCTCGAAGGCCAGTCCTACCATTAGACAGATTGAGGAAAGAGAACCTCAGGTATCAGAGGGAAGAAGGAACAGAACCTCTGATATGGAGAGTGAGATAATGGCAGGAGCCCTTTGACCATTCCCAGATGTTGATGGACAGGGCTGTATATGCCCACTAGCCTTACTTACACCCATTATCAGCCCACACCTCTCAGTGTGATAGAAAATGCTGTATCATCACTAGTGTTGAAGTAACATTCAGCTGCCTTCTGTTGGCATTTGGCTTCTTTAGATATTTGGGGGGGGGTGTCTATATTACAATGATCCATACATGGTAAAGCTCAATATGCACCCTAAAACCTGAAACACTGGATAAGCCCCAAAGTGATAAAACCAATTTAAGAAAATGTTTATTAAATTCTCTTCAAGGAATGACATGACATTTATTTTTTTCCCCCAACAGGGCTTGCTCCAAATATCCAAAGGACTGCAGCCACAGTGATTATGTTGGATTAGCACTCGAAAATCTCCATTGGCCTGTAAACTGTCCCATACATTTCTAGATACATATTTTACTGACTGATGTGCATCAAGTATTTTCCAACTCAGTTTTCCCATTTTCCTCTTCTCAACAACCTTGGGAAGTGGACATGGCCCTTAGTGTCAGGCCAGGATTACAGAGACCCACATTCAAATCTCCCCTCAGCCATAAGGCACACTGGGGCAAAATCCAGACTACACAGATAGTTTGAAACTGGGTTTCAAACCTTCCTATGGAATCCTGAGATTTGTAGTTTTACAAGGTCTTTAGCCTTCTCTGCCAGAGTGCTGGTGCTTCACCAAACTATATATCCCAGGAGTCCATAGGAAGGAGTCACGGCAAATAATCCAGTTTCAAACTGGATCATTTGTGTAGTGTGGATCTGGCCTGGGTGAGGCACCAAGGTGTGACAGACACTCCTTTAGACTACTCTATCCCAGATAGTAGTGAAAACTAAAATGGTGGAGGGAAGCTAAACCCTATATAGCTCTCAATTTCCTTGAGAGGAAGAGTAGGATATAAAATGGAATCCATTGTCTAATATACATTCCCTCCGCTTTTTTATTTTCCTGTAACCTTGCAAGGATTGATACCACTGCAGCATTCTACTATCTGTCCCAAGCTGGAACAACAAACTGCCAAATTACAATTAGTTTCTAGGTTATCTATCATGACCAGATCAAAAATCTCTCCTTTCTTACATAGTGAAATCACTGCTTGAGTGTTAACACATCTGAGTTTGGAATAGTTACTTTAACTACATCTCCCAAGAAACCTCCAGCTATTATAGGCCTGGGGGATTCTGGGAAGTGTAATAATAATTTCCCCCTATGTTCTGATAAGGACCAGTGGCTTGCTCTGAACTAATTATGATTCTTTAAAACTACTGCCTGCAGCTGTATAACTGATGAGCTGGAATCTATAAGGGCTTGGACTGATTTCTGCTGAGTGGGATTTTGCAGTTTATTTTCTTTCTTCCTGCCACACATGAACTATTCTACTTCAAGTGCCAGCTAGAAAAATGACCAAGTTACCTTAAAATCTCAGGAATTATATGGGGTGGGGGAAGAAAGACCAGCCTCGCAGAACAGTAGCACAAGCAGCCTTTTATATGCATTTAGCTTACACCATACAATTTGGAAAGCAGCAGAAACTTGCTCTTTGGATTGTGGCAAGGCAGCTAGAGTTTGTCTCAGCTCACTGAAATGCTTCCACAGCAGGCCAAGATATCCAGGGCTTTTTTCATGAAGCAACATGCCATTGTACTGCTGTTTCATTGCCACTCCAAGGGCTCTGGAGCATTAAGACAATTTCCTTAGTTCTAAAGCAGAGCCAAGCTTGAACAGGAAACTTCTTTATGCAAACAGAGTGGGGGGGGGGCTCTTAAAAACAAGGTTTTGGTGTTCCCAGACCTCCTAAAGTACAAATCAGACCAAGTGTCATTTATGAGTTGCTTCTACCAAAAATCTGAAGGCCCCTCTCTAAATAGTGGGAAAAGATGCAGGGTAGCAACATAGCTCAGTTTTTCACAGTAAACTGTGCCCTTCCAGCAAAAGCACCTGGTTTACATCACTGATGGACATGGTGATTGTTTGCAGATGTAGGACATGTGGGTATTTCACAACAACTTCCTCCAAATGAAGTACACAGTGGCTAGCTATGTCATTTCACTGTAAGAATTAGGAGACAACTCATGAGTACATTAGAGTGGAGTCAATAGGATGAGATGGGGTACACTCAACTACTGTATTTGATGGCAGATGTGTTGTAAGCATCCCATACCTACATGGGACTGGTGTTCTCATGTCAACATAAAAGATGCCACTGGATTAAACTAAAATTAAACCCCTGTTTAAACACCATTCCATTCCAAACAATTTTCTCAAGAGGGGTGGTGGAGGAGAAAAGAGCCATATTTGGCTTGTTACAACAGATTAACCTGGCTACTCCTTGGTGATACACCTCTGGGAAGCTTGTATGCAGCATACGAAGGCACGGGTCACTTAGTACAGGGGTGTCAATTCTGATGTTTTGGGCTACAACTCTTCACAAACCTCACTATTGGCTGTGCTGGCCGGGGCTGTGCATGTTTCCAGATGTTTTAAAATCCACAACATCCGGAGAACCAAGGTCTCCCAACCCCTGGATTAGCTTACCTCCAATGTCTTGCCTCCTGACAAATATGACCACCCCCTCCCCCCCCAAAAAAACCAAATTCTGGCCAACCATGCCCAACCCATTCCAATTCTAGGTTAATAATCAATTAAACTGCAGGCCAGCAACACTAACCAAACTAAATTAGACCCATCAAGCACACACTGGGCCTGTCTATATGAGGGGAAAACATGTGGATTCATGCAAACTCGGGCATATTCGAAGCAGGATTGACCTGTCTTAAGCGTGGTTTGGCAAAATCGCTGGTATTCGAGGCTATCAGTTTTTGCTGTCCCAACGGGCATTTTTGCAATTCAAAATGACAGCCACAACTTGCGTTTTTATTTTTGGGAGTCGCTGCTGCCGAACTGTATTTTTTTAAAGGCATATTGAAGGTGCAGATGTGCAGTAATGCAATATTCCACCTAAATAAGCTTTTTTTTAAAAAAAGAAAAAGGCTGCTTCCTTGCATGATCACTCCCTCGCTAAAGTGCTCCTGTCCAGCCAATCAGCTTTTTACTTCAGCTTTTCTTGGACTATGAGGATGAATGTGAATGCCTATCCTAATGATTGATGATGTGCATTGTCTATGGTGTTTTTCGAAAACTAGGGGGGAAGCCCTGGAGGCTTTCCCTGAGGAGTTTACGGTGGATTTGGACCCCCTCCTTTAGAATACGATGGAATCATGTGGGATCCCTTAAGACAGAGAGGATTCTAAGCAGATTCTATGAGTATTATTTTCACTGTTAAGACAGGCTCATTATGTAGAATATTCTGATTA
This sequence comes from Gambelia wislizenii, assembly GCA_030847615.1. Taxonomy (NCBI): domain Eukaryota; kingdom Metazoa; phylum Chordata; class Lepidosauria; order Squamata; family Crotaphytidae; genus Gambelia; species Gambelia wislizenii. The sequence goes on from JAUMIR010000004.1 coordinate 38,456,726, forward strand.
ATGTGGACTGACCACCCAGTTCCCACATACCTTTTGTTCACTATTCACCCAGGAAGTGTTATAAAAATGGGACTATTTTGGTTCCAACTACAAAGGAACATGCCTTATACAGAGACAAATCAGTGGTCCATCTAGCCGAGTGTCATCTATAAAGGATTAGCAGAAAGTCTATAATGTTCCAGACAAATCCTGCCTGGAGGTGCCAAAAACTGAAACTGGCATCGTTATGCTCCCTTGCATTAAGAAGAGGCCTACCTCTACAGAATCGTGCACCAACACAGTATCTTGTACATAGCCAATGATCAAGGATTGGAAGGTCTGGTTCAGCATATCTGTAGGGCATCAGGTTCCCCACACCAAATCTAATGGATTGGTTTTATCATATCTGTTTGACAAAACTGAGGATCCAGGCATGGCTTAACAGTGGCAAACTATTGGGCCATGTGCGGCAAACATTTACCTGGAAAAGCAGCTACTTCAGTGGTCTTGTATTGCTTACAGCAAGTTGGTTTTTCTAGGGGATATTATTTCTCTCTCTCTCTCTGGCTTTCCTTCGCAGACGAAGATTCAGGAAGGACTCATCCCGTGTTTTCTGCAAGTGCGCTGATGACTAAAAAGGCCAATCTGAGATAGACAAGTCCGGTTGCAGAAAGTACAGCAGAAGGTTTCCTTGGGTGATGTTTCCGGGTTGTGATTCTTTCTGTGTTGTCGTTTCTCTTCAAGACTTGTTCGGCGTGAGTTCTCAAATAAGGCTGCAGCATTGTGGATAGTGTGTCTCCATGCCTCCTGATGTGAGGCCAGGGTGGACCATTGTTGGTGATCAATTTGGCCGAGCCTGAGATGTTTTTTCAGGGAGTCCTTGTATCACTTTTTTGGAGCGCCCCTCTTACGCTGACCCGTGGCGAGTTCACCATAGAGTACTATTTTGGGGAGGCGATGGTCCTCCATCCTCATTTTATTTATTATTTAGGCCTCATTAAAAGCAGCAGTTCTCCCATAAGCACAGGAACAAGTTCTGTTTTAATCAAGGCACCACACATACAGGAAAAGACTGTTTGGGGAATAAAAGCTTAGTGCTTTCAGGACCTTCCTTACATAAAGGGGGTATGGGGAATTGTTTCATATTCCTTGTCAGTTTCAATTACGTGAGAGAGCAGTGTTTTAGAAAGTACCGGTTTATTTTATCAAATCAGTGACAGTGAAAACAAAAGCAACTATACAAGAAATATAATCCAAGCAATCAGAGGCAGGCATGGGATTCATGTTTTCCAAGCAATAGTTACAGAAAAGTGTTAAGTACATTCTCCTCCCCGTTCTCTTATGCCAAACTAAATAGTTCCAGAAGCAATGTTTTAAAGAACTTGTGCTTATATCCAAATGGAATCTTTTGCACAGACATAACTTTACCCATATGTTCATTGTAGCAATCCCAGAAGGATGTGATAAAAATCATAAAATGAATTCATTGTCAAAAGAAAAACTGGAAGACCAATGTTATAGTGCTCTAAGTATTGGTAGAGAGCATTGATGGGCCACTTATATTAACATGAGGGCCATGAACTCAGGCGTAAGACTACTTAAGGTTTTTAAAAGCTACAGCTCAAAAGCTGCAAATGGATAAAAGTGCAAGGTTATGTCAGGTTCAGTGTGATTAGAGATGGCTTGTGCAATACAGTGCTTATTCCCATGCACAGCAAGCTAAAATACAAAGCATTCACATGCCCTGTTATATGGGCAATTCCCTTCAAAGAGAAAAAGAAATCAGGGAGGATAAGACATCAATGCTGATGCAATCGGATTACACCTAAACTCTAGTGGGGTACTCAAAAGGAAATTTTGAAATGACTGAAATTCACAAATATTCACAAACCTGATCCTCTAACACTGCACCAAGGCAGCAGTTCATGATAGTCTAGTAATAGCACCAAACTACATCACCCCAAGAATGAGGACCTGAGCTCAGATCTCACGTACCGCTTTTGCACTTCCCTCTGTCTTCCTACACAGCACCATCAATGCCAATCTGTAATATTCTGGTATAGACATGGATGGATTAAGATCCCTCCCCTGAAAATGCTTATATCAGCACATCAAACAGAACCAGCAGATTATTTTGGGAGAGGGGACTTTTTCTCAAAGGACATCTTCTCTAGAAGAGTCAGAGGAATGTGACATTCAAAATTCTGAAAGGCTAAGATTCTAAAGACAGAACAAGGGCTTGCTAGAGTACCGGAGTCTCTTGGTGTTTGCCTAAAAATGGCCAAGACAACTTCAAAGAAAAGTCACTGTTCGTGCTGGATGTTTTCAAAGTATGTTCCAGCTAAACAAAGCACACAACCAAGTTTCACCCAAGTTCCCAGTAGTTGAACTCATGCTGCGTGTGCAGGAAAGCCAAGGGCAAAAAGCTTAGTCCTCAACCTACCTAGCTGAATTGCTCAGCTGCCATTAGTTAGCACTAAATGAAGAGTGATGGCTCCAATCAGAACATGAAGACATTAAAGTAACTCCCCAAGTAGAAGAGAGTAACCTATCACCCATGTAGGAAGGCTGCACAAACCCCATTCCAGTATGTTTATAAAAATTGTGCACTTTACTGAAAAAATAAAGCTCTATAGCACTGATAATATATTACAAAGCTAAAAAATATTCCCCTTCCCCCCCCTTATATTTTAGTCATGTTCAGAGAAATCTGATTTTGCATATAAACATTAATTCTAGCAGAAGTTATTGCCTTCAGGGTATAATACACAGAATAAAGCTTAAATAGTTTTCACAATCATTAGGAGTTTCATTATATTAGTGTTTTACATATAAAAAGAAGAGTTACCAAAAACAGAGCAGCCATCTTAGAAACTATAAATAGTTCTATTTTTTTAAAAAAAATCAAACACATCTTTGCTTTTTATTCTGGAAAAAACATAAATATTTTCTTCTCAATTCCCTAGAGTAACTTATGATATGAGCTTAGAAAGCTGTAACATAACTGTAATTGCTGTTGCAGTTCAGGCAGTGGATGATATGAAATGCTAGTCATCTACAGAGAAGTCCAGCAAGAGAAAATAAGAAATTAAAAATTCAGCCTTATGAGAAAATATACAATTTAGGACTCTTTTCTATAAACTTGTATAGGCAGGCTATGTTTAACTTTTATTTTTAGAAGAGGGTTTCATTTAAACAAAAAAGGTGTTTTCTCAATGAAAGCTTCATGTAAATATGGGAGAGCCTCTCCCCTTCCCACAATGTTTTGCTTTTGTAGGATACTGAACCCCTCACCACCAAAGAAACCACCAGCTTCTCACAGACAGCCATTCCTCACACTAAAACCTGAATTTACATAGAGATGCTGAGCTCCACAGAGCCTCTAAGACTGATTTACACTGTAGTGTAGGTCATTTCATAAATAAGTTCTTTTTTTAAAAAAAAATGCCTTACATTGGCTGGCCTGCTACAGGACAGTCTTACAGCCAGAGTTTAAACCTTCTACAAAACAAGGCAAGATGGAGCACTACAACCTGAAACAAACATACAAACCCTCCTCAATCCAACCAAATATAACATTTGGCAAGTTTGCTTTGCATTTTAGAACACAGGCATACCCCCACATGCCCCCCCCCAATACACATAACCATGCGTTTTTAGTTATTGGGAAGGGTCACAAAGAAAGATTTTTTAAAAATCATTTTGACATTAGATCCAAGAGTGCATTTGTTTCAGAGGTTCTTGTCCATGGTCCAAATGCTTTTTAAAAAACAAAACAAAACCCAAAAACAAAAACAAAAAAACCCAAAGTTTGCTTCTGACTCCCAAGTGGGTTATTGTGGTATTGAATTGGCAAGCCTTAGGCATAGAATTCATTTGTAGGCGCTTTCTTGTAGATTGGCTTCTTGCCAAGGTCGTAACTGCCCTCATCTTTTTTCTTCATGCGATAAACCAGGAGGAGGATCAGGAAGACAGCAAACAACAACCCAACTGCTCCACCTGCAATGAGAGCTGGAAAGGGAGTGGGGAAGTTAACACTAAGTAAACACTCGGGAAACAGAAGAGCATTGCACATAATTCCAGCACAGCTCATGCCCTGCAAGTTCCATTTCAATGTTCCATTGCTATCTTGACAATGATCACTGCAGCAATTTTCTATCCAGCTTTATTTCTAGTTCACACTCTATATTAAACATTGTCTAATTATATAAAACAGGCCTTTCTTCCTGCCTTAACACCTCTGGCTAACAATGGACAAAATCTAACTACTGAATTTCAAGTTTCAATTCTAGGATTGGGAGGAGTCAAGTTAGAAAGCAAGTCAGAAACACAGCCTTGTTTTTCAGACAGATGTTAACATTATTAGACATTGGCAGGGATTCAGGATACTCTCCATGCCAGTTGCTTTTTCTTCTCCCTCTTTAAGTGGAAGTTACAAGTCCTCAGTGTTTTCCAGACAACTGTTTTAGGTAAGAGATGGGGAAAATTTGCCCCACTGGATGCTGCTGGACTGGAGCATCCACTCATCCTAGCCACCATAGCTAACTGTGAAGGAAGCAGCAGCCTTACAACCATCTACAAGTTGACACCTTCAGTCCTTCAGCTGAAAATCAGTGCTAGAGACTTAAGCCAAGTTCCTCCATATATTTGGCAATAATTACTTCAGGCAGCCTCAATGATGAAAGTTAAAATTTCTAGGCCAGTGCGATTCAGAGCAGTGGTCCCCAGACAAGTGTTGGCCCCTGGAAAGTTTCCAGGAAAACACAACAGCTGTACCCAATGAGCTCAAATACAATTTTTGGTCCCTGGCACACTGGGGGGGGGGAGGGGGAGGGAATAATTGCTGGTTTCCCACATCAGATACTGAGAAGAAGTGTTCTACATCAGTGGTTCCCAAACTTTGGTCCTCCAGATGCTTTAGACTTCAGCTCCCAGAATTCTAGGCTGTTGGCCAAGTCATCTAGGGCTTCTGCAAGTTGAAGTCCAAAACATCTGTAGCATCATAGTTTGGGAATCACTGTTCTAGATTATGTTTTTAGAATGCAGTGGGGCACTGATGTCATCTTTTTATGATTTATGAGATAAACATTAAAAACTTGGTGGGAGGGCTCAGAACCTCGCTTCTTGTAGACAGGCTGAGCAGAGTCATGATACTAGTAGACACAAATTCAAGTGCCAGAGTGCTTGGGAGGTGGAGCAATAGATGGTATGATCACACCCACTTGGACCACCACTTCTGCATTCCCCAAGCTCCCTACATTGCTTATAGTATCTTCACTGTAGTTTATGTATGAACGCTGTATGCACAGGTTCCATGTGTACAATTTATATGCCTACTTAGCTCTGAAGTATGGACTACACATTCAAAACCTGTGTTCTGAATCTCAAGGATGGGCTACACGTTCAGAACAAAAGACCCTATGGAGGTGTTTCAATCAAAGCATAGAGCTTAGATGCATGGAAGGGGAGGATCTAAGATCCCCATATCTAGACATATGCTTCACCCCAAAGGCAAAGAGCTCCTGTCTTTAAACATAGTTCTTTGTATCCATTGTTAGGAATGGGGGAATGTAACAACCCAGGGAAAAACTTGACCAGGAGACTTAAGTTAACTATGTGCTTAAGTAACTGAACATATATATCACTCTTTAGGCAGCAATGAGAGCACATGACACAGTTTCTTGGGTGCTACAAATGGGTATATTCATGCAGTGAGCATTAAAATTTCTTAAATATGATGGCTGCCCATATACAAGTCTACAGTTTACACATTTAGCCACACTGCTTTAACAATTAACTTGTTACAAGTATAACATCCTCTCTCACCACTTCGGCAACTTTTGTTTTTCTCTTAATGCACACAGCACCCATTGTGTCATGCTGTTGGTTCTCTATATTCCTGAAAAAAGGCTTCTCTTCAAAACAGTGTGATTGTTTCTGATTTTAGGGAATTGCAAGTTCTCTCTCTGATCAAAAAGGTGATTACCTGCAAGAACCTCTGTTCTCTCAAGAATGCTGCCATTGGCTGTGCTGGCCAAAGAGATCTTGTTGGGCAGGTCTTCTCCTTCAGGGGGTGAAGCTTTCTCAGGAACAATAATCTCATTTTCTATCACAGCAGGTTTACTCCTATCCTTGGTCTCTGTTTTGGAATCAGGGATATAGTTGTCCATGAAGACCTGAACAAAGAGATAAGAAAAATTATGCCTTTAGTACACAACTGTGGGCAATCCACCAAACTTAAAATAATGCAGAACCACCCATATAATTTCAGGAGTTAGTCTCTCTGCTTTGTTGCAAGTGATCTTATCCTGGGAGATTTTCACACTACACTATTATAGTGTTACTGTTACTGTTCCACTTTAACTGCTCTGGCTTCCTCCAGTGGAACTCTGGGGTTTGTAGTTTAGTGAGGCCTAAGAGCTCTCTGGCTGAGAGTTGTAAATGCCCCTCCCTAAACTGCAAATCCCAGGATTCTACAGGAAGCAGCCATAGCAAATAAAGTGGAATAGTAACACTATAACAGTGTAGTGTGAAAATCTCCATAGAGTCAGTGCATCTGAAAGCAATATGTCAACACATACCCACAAGACTAAATTTTGACAAACGTCTCTACAGCAAAATGAACAGGCTTGTAGCACACAAGATTTATATGGCAGAGATAGCAATGACATATTCTCCCATCAATAATGTTAGAAATGGATAGATATGTCAAACAGTTTTGCTATGTTGTTTACTAGTTGCTATGTTGTTTACTAGTGCAATACAGACTTTTTTGGTTTTGTAGAACACAACTTTGTTCTGTTTTGTTAACAGAAATCTTTTTTAATGTACTGCTTTGCCAGTGTTAAGAACATGTAGAAGTATTTATCTAACTACTGCCATATTTCCAATTGGTCAAAACTGTTCAGAATTTGCTATCACATTTTGGTAGGTGCTATTTGTTTCTGACTTCTTCCCAGAAGCAAAATAAATATGCATGCAGAGAGTAAGTCCTCAAAACCAGTTGAATAACTACAAAGAATAAATTTTGCATCAAAAGCCCCTATAAATACTTACTGAAGGAGTGTCAGTGGTTGAACTCAAAACATCCTCAGAATCTGTATAGCCTGTATAACAAAGAAGGGTGTTTTTAATCATTTTTACCAAAATGAACCATAGTAAGTTGCAGCAGTTTATGAAGTCATTACCTTAATCTATGTATTCCTGGTTGGTTTTTGGTTAGATTACATTAGAAAACATACAAGAATATCACAGACACTCCTCTTTCTCATCTCAACCACCATTTTTTTGAGCCATTGGCTCTCGCACCCATTAGCCAATTCAAATGACTTATATTACAAGTCTACGCAACGTGCCGTTTGCCTTCCTTTTAAAAGGAGCTGCCCTTTTTTCAAACACCTATTCCTTGAGGATAATTGGCTCATGGAAACCACCAGATCTGCCTCAACTTGTTGTGTGCTAGTTTCAGGGCTTGTTTTTCTTGAGAACACAGTGTACATGAGGGCAAGAAGTTGAAATGAGTCTGTGTTTAGAAGGAGGAAAAAGCAAAGAGTGCCAAATCTGTTTAGAGCTTGGAAAAACCAAAGAGCACCACTCTCACAGGCTCATTTGGTGATGCTATGGGAGATAACCTTCTCTGTGACTGCTTCTAGCCTATGGAACTCCATTATGAGGGAGGCATGGTTGGCCCTTCTCTGCTCTCTGTTCAGCAGCAGACGAAGATTTTCCTATTTAAACGGGCCTTCAAGCTTCACTGATTTGGGGTAGAGGGACATACAATAGCTGTGACGTTCTTAATATGTAATATGTTGTTTATGCTTTTGAATTCTTTTTTAAATTAGTGTTTTAAAAGTTTAATGGGACTGATTGTTTAACATTTTTTCAACTTTTGCATTACATATTGTTCTAGCTATTTTGCCTTAACTTACATTGTAAGCCATTTTGAGTCCCATTTTGGAAGAAGTCAGGTTATAAATAAAATAAATACATAAAACATCCTACAGTCCAGGGATGAGGAAGGAATGTAAGATGTCCAAGCCCTTGTCGCTAGTTGTAATGTAACAACTAACCTTAACTACAAGGTAGCAAGTCTCCCTATTACAGGCATAAGCAACTATAGTCCTCTAGAAGTTTTTGAACTGCAACTCCTATTATCCCTAACTAGCACAGCCAATGGTGAGAGATACTAGGAGTTTCAGACCACCAAAGTCTAGAGAGCTATGTTTGCCTACATTTGGGTCTGTTACACAATACAGAAATCCCTTCCTCTGTTACTGAATTTGTGTGAAAGAAGGCCATTTAGAAGTAAAGTTAAGTCAGTCACATAATCTAGGCACCTCACTAGGCATTCTGATTTGCAAGAAAAGGCAGAGCAACTATTACTTCTTCCCATCCACAGCCCTGACTTTTTGCATTCATATACCTTCAGACCCAAAGTCAAGGAATTCAACATTTTCTCGTCTACATCAGCCGCATTATACTCAGCAAAGTAAATAGGAGCAAAATTGAAGTTTTCAGAGATGTGGCCACATGATGACCAGTTGTAGCAGTGCAGTTAACACCACTACATGGAAAAGCCTTTATGGCTTTGACTAAGGAGGAGTTTGGAGCAAAACATACCTTCTTCATCTCCTGAACCTGAACTATCTTCTTCATCGATAGTGAAGTCTGCCCTTGAGTCCTCATCATCTGGCAAGTCTCCAGAAGGAAATTCCTCAGGATACATCTGTGGATCCATAGTCTCAGTTTCTCTCACCTGAGGAGAAACAGAATTAGAAATGAACAGTGCTGGGGGACCAGAGACCAGACAGATTGTTCTGGGGCTAGAAGAGTTGTAAGATCAACTTGCAAATCGTCAACTGATTCTGAAGAAGAATGTGACTGAACACTACCAGTATTGGGGGTGTTTTTATTGGCTGCATGCATCCCGTCTATAGTAAGAGTGAGTTACTTTATCAAATAGAGTTGTTAAGGTTTACCACTTGGAAAGAAGCCACCAAGTATGGTATAGTAACAACAGCAATACATCTAACTAACAAAGCAGATTGTGCTATACCAGTGGTTTGAAACCACAGTTCATAAGTGACATTCCAAAATAGGAGTACCAATTTATTGACAGGAGTAGTACCATATATTCCGGTGTATAAGACGACCTTTGAGCCCTGAAAAATAGCCTTCAAAATCAGGGGTCGTCTTATACTCCGGATACAGTAATGGGCTGGATGAGGGAAAACAGATTGAGATTAAATCCACATGAAACAGAGTGCTCATGGTAGCGGCCCCAAAACCAGGAGTTGGGTTGCAACCTCCAGTCCTGGACGGGGTCACGCTCTCCGATAAGGACTGTGTTCACAGTCTGGGGGTGCTCCTTGATTCATCGCTTCAGATGACTAGTCAGGTGAATGTGACGGTCAGGAGCACCTGTTATCAGCTTCAGCTGATAAGGCAGCTGCGCCCTTTCCTGGAAGTAAGGGACCTCAAGAGTGTGGTGCACGCGCTGGTAACCTCTCGTCTAGATTTCTGCAATGAGCTCTACATGGGGCTACTCTCATGCTTGGTCCGTAAATTTCACTTGGTACAAAATATGGCAGCCAGAGTGGTCTCGGGAACATCTCAGAGAGACCATGTAACTCCAGTATTAAAATCTCTCCACTGGCTGCCTATCAGTTTCCGGACCCAGTATAAGGTGTTGGTTATTACCTTTAAAGTCCTAAATGGCTTGGGTCCAACTTATCTCCAGAACCGCCTCCTCCCATACAATCCTCCCCGCGCACTCCAGTCCTCTGGGAGGAATTTGCTTCAGCCACAAAAATCTAGGCTGTCTGCAACCTCCCAGAAGGCCTTTTCGGTAATCGTCCCCAAATTGTGGAATGACCTGCCAAACGAGATCTGTCAGGTGACAAGCCTGAGTAGCTTTAAAAAAGCACTAAAGATGGATCTCTTTCAGCAGGCCTTTCCTAATTAGATCCCGGCCTCAAGAGCTCCTGGCCTATTTTAGTCTGCTGGCCATTTATTGTATTTACTGTTTTTAAAATGTGATTTTAGATTAGTTGCTTTTTAATTTATATTTGTTTAATATCTTTTTATGGGGAAGGGTGGGGGTGGGTGGTGTTTAGAAATTTTTATCTGTATTGTATTTTAATTTTTGTAAGCTGCCCTGATTGTTTTAACAGAGGGCTGGGGTATAAATAATAATAATTATTATTATTATTATTATTATCATTATACACTTTGCTTCACCCCACCATCTGATCTCCTGCCTCTTCACTTCCTTCGCAAACGGAGCGAAGAGGCAGGAGATCGGGCAGAGGGGGGTGAGGCAAAGTGTTTCCCAGTTCATTCGCCCCCCCTCCTCTGCCTTCTCCCCCTTTGGGAGCAACCAAAGACAGAGGAGGGGGCCAAAAGTTTCTGGAAAGCCCCCCCTCGAGCCACCCATTCACCCTCCCTGGAGCCACGATCGGGCTGCTGATCGCAGCTTCGAGGAGGTGGTGGGTGGCTAGGAAGCCCCCCTCCAGCCACCCTTCTCCCCTCCCTGAAGGGCAATCGGGCTCCCGACTGCACCCTCGGGGAGGGGGTGGGTTGAGAGGAAAGCCCCCCTCCAGCCACCCTTCCACCCTCCCCGAAGGGCGATCAGGCTCCCGGTCGCGGCCTCAGGGAGGGGGTGGGTGGCTAGGAGGCAACCCCCCCTCCAGCCACCCTTCCACCCTCCCCAGCTCCCCCTCCAGCCCCCCTTACAGCAGCCAAGGCAAACCTGGTAAATTTGCTCCTTTCTTCCACCTTCCTGGAAGGTGGAAGAAAGGGGCGAATCTTGCAGTTTGCCACAGCCGCTGTCCATTCCCCATGTCTTCGTTCCCTTCCAAAGGGAATGAAGATGGAGGGAGGGGGGGCAGACGAGGGAAACTGGGTATATTCACCCCTTTCTTCCATCTTCAAGTCAAGAGTGACTGGAAGGTGGAAGAGAGGGGTGAATGCCACAGTTTGCCATGGAGGCCGCCCATCCCCTCCGTCTTCATTCCCTTCGGAAACGGAATGAAGACTGAGGGAATGGGCAGTGGCCGAGGCAAACCGAGTTCATTCGGCCCCCTCCTCTGCCTTCACCCCCTTTGGGGAGCAACCGAAGGTGGAAGAGAGGGGCAAATGTTGCGGCTGGCTGGCTGGGAGAGCCCTGCCAAGCTGATCCTGTTGGCTTTCCCAACTCAGGAGGAGATCCTCATGAGCTGGGAAACAAAGAGGATCAGCTGGCAAGGCTCCCCCAGCCAGCCAGCCAGCCAGCCAGCCAGCCTAATTGCGGGGTGGTCTTATATGGCGAATATGCCAAACTAGATTTTTACTGGAAAATTGGGGGGTCGTCTTATATGCCCAGTCGTCTTATACGTCGGAACATACGGTATAAACGTTGGGACAATAAGAAAGGATATTTCATTTGCTGCCTTGTTCATCTACTTGTGCCCTTTCGCCCATCTACCTCTGCCACCTCCTATGAAGCAAAAGCAAATTACAGTATCTGCTTGCTACACAGGGTGTGCATGCATGTGTGTGTAGCAGGTCAGTCTCTTCTCCTAGGGTCAACTTGATATGGCCCATTCCAGGAGGGAAGCTGACAATAGTGACCACACTTTTTAGACTCTTGCCACCATCTTCCATATTGCTCTATGCTATTCATGGGCAAAGTGAACTTCTGTCTCCCCGCCCCCACACTCTTACAGTGCTTATGTGTCAAGCCAGCCATATTTAAAGTTGCATTGTTTGCTTCTCTAAAGCCTCAGAATTCAAATACCACTCTCATACAAAAGTTAGAACTGATAAATTTGTTTGTTTTCACCATCTGAAAATTCTGCTGACAGATGATCAAAGGGTTTGGGGGTAATAAATACTAATGCACATGAATTAAGTGCTCCACCAAGAAAATACAATTTAAAAAGCAAACTCAGCAACTGCCCTTTGAAAATAAAAAGAGACCTTAATGCTGGGCAGCTACAGATATGGCATTAGCAGGGCAGCAACAGCAACAGATAAGCCACTGCATAGTACATAAAAGCCAAAGTGACTTTGCTGAGGTTCAGATGTCAAATTACATGATTTTATCAGAGTTTAGTTACCCTGTGCCTTTGAAGAACCACAGGCAAACTGCATTGCTGTTCTAAGGAAAAAACAGCCTCCCCTTTCAGCTCCCTGCACTTTAGGCAATACAAGGACCAGCATGGCAAGCTAGATCTACAGGTAACTCAACTCCAGAATCATGAGGTTGTTTGTTGATTTTGGAAGTTAACTTCTGTGTTTGCACCTGGGAGTATGAACTTCATCCAACTGGATCAAGGAGCTTGAATTTCCCTATTTCAAAATATCTTTACACACCAAGTGAACAGCAGCAGCTGGGCATTAATGAAAGCTTTCTATGAACAGAAAGGAAAACCACACAGTCCAGTTTCATACAGGAAAATGTGAGGACCAGAATGAGCATAAGAACACATGTGGTGCACTAAGAGCTTGTCTAGATAGGCAATGTATCCCAACTTGTCCCTGTCTTAGAGCCCTACAGTCCTGACCATGCAGGACATTTGCCCTGTTCTGCCCACTAGCACTCTTCGTGACCCCTGGGACAGAGATGGGCCTAAGACGGGGGGAAAGTGGAGTAAGGCTTGATACACCATTTTAAAATAATACCTGTTTTACTCAGTTTCCACCAGGAGGAAACGGATCGGGCCCCACAAGACTGCAGAAGCCCATCTTGGCAGGCCAGCCCTTGCTGCAGCTGCTGGTCTGCCTTGCTGTCCCAGAAGGCCCCAAGTTTGGTCACATGCAGGGAGCCTGGGGCACATGTTGCAGGCTGGTTTTCTGCCTTATGAGACAGTGAGAGAAATGAGAGAAGATGCAGTGACGGGCCAGTGTAACCATCTGGACTCCTGCCCATTTGGAGGTGGTAATGGGGGAACAATGCATCTGATCTGTGGCTGGGATATGCCAGCAGGGAGCTGGCGTGTCCTGGCTCATGTAGATGAGCCCTAAGAATCCAAAGCAATACATCCACAAGAGGCTGCAGAAGTGGTCAGATGAGTCAAAGGCACTAATAAAGGGGGAGGCACATTGAGGACTGAATCAGAAAAGTCCTTCTGGTAAGTCCTTCATCTCAAACTACAGTTTTGTCCATGAGGAGTACTCCAGAAGATCGCAGTTGACTGATGTATGCTAGCCACATGCTAGCCACCTTGGATCTCATCCCAGGAGAAAGTCAGGGTATAAACCTAATCAATCAATGTGGATGGATGCCAGTTACAAAGGTCACAATGGCTGCAGAGATTCTAAACAGATCAGGCATGGTGGTACCCTGGCGTTGCCTCCAATCACAATAAATCCTTGTCAGTACAGTACTGCTGTGCAGCAGGATCTAGAGAATCTGTATGGAACTGAAGAAAATGTCTGCAAACAGGATATATTCAGCTTTCAGAATTTGTTCCTCGATGCCAAAATACATGTGTGAGAGTCCACAAGGGAGACAGAGAAAGTGACTCATGACCTCACATAATGTGACCAGTTTTTGTCCTCTTTATAGGGCAGACAGTAGCAAGCAGGTATTGACTGTTGGGACACACCTATATGCCAACTCAGACTGCATTCATTGTGATGAATCACTGATAGAACTTTTCTTTTATCCCCAAGAGTCTCGAATGACCAAGGACACCTGACTAAAAAATTATTGAAAGGAGTAGATGGAGTGGATATGTGGGTTGTGTTTGTTTGTTTTTTACTAGGATGAGCAAGACAAGAGGCAGACATGCATATAGTCACATATATACTTTGATTAGCTATTCCAGAGTTAATTCGTAAGAATGAAGAATGGTATATTTCATACCTATAAAGTATTCACTCAAAAGATGCAATAAAAATCTGACTCATCCTATGTCATCTACTGGGAACCTCATTCTCTACAGTCCTGCCATGAACTTGTTCTCTGTGTGACCAACTAAAGTAAGGACAAATGTTCTTTAAATGTAGAATCTTGACAAGATTTTAAATGAGCAGAGCTAAGAAGGTATACAAAGGCTACTTCATTCAGCAGTAGAAGCTGCGTCAAAAGACCACCACCCATAGGAACAAAATACATATGGAAAGAGCTTTAGAATAGCCCAGTGACCTCACACAAAACAGATTGGCTCCATCATCCACCATCTACAGATCCTGAGTTTATTCTGAAGCTCTCCCCCAATAGAGGCCTCAGTCACAGCTCCCAAGGAAAGCAAGCTCTGCATTGCCCTGAGGGAGGAGCAAGTCTAACCTTGTTGAACAGCCTAATTTATTTGCTTGCTTGAAGCACAGCCTGTTCTTTGCTCAGATTAGCTTCCAGACAGCGCATTCTGCATACCCCAGGTTAAGTTATCCAGAGTTGGATCATTTTAAGTCCCTTTAAATGGAGCAGAACTGTCTCACTTTGACTCACAGGGCTTGTGGAAGAGCCTATGTAGTATCATGCAAGTAAACCCCAAACATAGCTTTCAAGTTACTTTTTTGACTGCAGTTCCCAGAATTGGCCATGCCAGGTAAGAGATTCTGAGAGCTGTAATTCAAAAGGGTAACTGTCCCTACCTCTGATCCAAAGTTGTCACTGGTGGATAGGCCACAATCTTTCTTGAACGTGCACTCCACGTAGACAGGCTTGAAACGAGATAAAGAAAAATTGCAAATGCTATTTTTGTTTATCTGAGAAAACACTTCTCTAGGTATTTGTAGGTCCTCCAGCATAACTCTATGGTCAACTTCCAGTGGAAGCTGACCACAGAATCATGCTGGAAGATGCCTAGAGAAGTGTTCTCTCTAGGAATCTCTAGGTCCTCCAGCACAAATCTATCATCAATTTCTGGCAGAAGATGACCATAGAATCACACTAGAGAACCTACAAATGCCTAGAGACAACATATTAATCAAATCCACAAATGCTTAATCCATAAATGTGCAGGGACAACTGTACTGGTCTTTCTTAGACCTTGCTGTTGTTTGTACAACATATTTGTTTATGGAATTTATACTGCGCCTTTCTTCCAGGAAGGAATGCACAGTTGCACCAGCATAGCTCACATGTCACTATCTACACATAGCCCCATTTATACATGATCCAAAAAAAAACATGCCAACCCCCATCCCAGGTCATTTTGCTAGTCTTACTTAAAGAATTCCTTACATTTCTAAACATGTTTTGCTCGAACAAAACCTTCCAAATTTTGCCTTTCAGAAATTAGACAGCCATTCTAACCAAGGCACCTTTAGATTCCCACTGAATTTCAGTTATCAGTTGTTTTGGAAAGATGAGTTTACAGTAGATTTGTGCCTTTTTTAGAAAACAGTTTCCTCTCTCTATCAGTGGCATAAAGCAGGGAACTGATCACTTTTATCTAGCTGGTATCCCAGAGTTTTCTAGTGATCTAATACATTCTATATTTTACACAGGCTCCACACTCTCCTGCTTCTCCAACACCATAGATGTACCAGCTCAGATTTGATAGTTTATTTGCTTTATTAATAATTCTTTATTTATACTAAAGGTGCTATGTATTTCCATAAAGCTCTGGTAGCATACACAAGCCCTGCTATTAATATGCTCTCTAGTCGAATCTTTTAACTACAGGAGCCCATCACTTCTACGTTTAATCCAGTTGCAGTGTATCTAAGCATTAAGCAGCTTTTACCCATACTGAATGCCAAGTGAGATTAACAAACATCACTGGGAGGAGCAAAGGGGCGGGGAAGCAGCTTTTCTAACCTACAAATTGCTGAAAGATTTACTTCTCAGCTGCCAGCCACAGACTGTGTGCAGGCATACACGCACACTTTGGCACTGGTAGCCACAAGTGCTAATGCAACAAGACACTCAAGCATTTAAGCACTGTGACAATTAACTGCACTAGGACATGCCTGAAGATTCACAAGGACGACTGTTAACAGCACAAGTGGTTAGGGAGAAAGCTACATCTAACTGTAATAGCCCCTTCAAGACCAGCAAAACTAACAAATGCTTCTTTGGTTGCAGCTGAAGAATATTTTTAGCTCCATTTGATATATTTCAAATTGACTACCACTTGATGCTTTTCTGACTGAGCTTCCCAATACTACTTTGTTATTGTTGTTAGTCGTTTCCAACTTTTGGTGAGCATAAGGCCAATCTATCACAGGGTTTCCTTGGTGACATTTGAGGGGGTTTGCATTTGCTTTCCTCTGAGGCTACGAGAACAGAGCTCCACAACTCACCAGAGACTCTCAGCCTAATCCTCTGGGGACTCCTGCTTGTCACCCCAGCTTTCAGGGTTAGCTACTCCTGCAAAGCCAAGTCCCAGGATCTATACTCCCTCAAAGCTTCTCTGAAAGCCAGTAGAATCCAAATCACAAAGTATATACTGACAAAATATAAGATATTGCAGAACACTATTTCTAAAGAGTCAGACAATCAAACTTCACAACCTGATTTAATTTCCGGCACTGTGTAGATAAGAGAGTAAAACAGCCACAGCTATTTAAAAAAAAAAAACTGGTATCACAAAAAAACAAAGCTCAAGCCAGGATGAGATAGCACTTTGCTGTCTGTTAACTATTTGCATGTTACAGGTATGGGTGGATAAGATTTCTTTTCCAGTGTATCCTCCAAAAATTCATAGCAGACAGTCTTCTTCTCAGACGTTACCCCAACTGTGTGATAAATACCCATACCATACTTGTAACATCCCAGTCCAGCTTCTTTATCAGGGCCTCAAATTTGGCAAAGTGAGAGTATGAACAGAAACTTAATTGTTACATGTTTGGCATTCCTCTAGAATCCTAAAAGCAGTCAGATAAAGGTGCAAAAAGGTTCAACTGGCTGTGAAGCAAAGGGTGTTCACACACTGCATACCTGTGTAGAAGTAACTGGCACACGTGTACACAGATTGTACAGAGTACACGGTTACAGTTATTCACATCTGACATTTGGTACATGTATCCACCGCCGGTTTGTACACCTGTACAGTTATTCATATATAATGCAACGCACATGTGTTTATTACAGCTTCTTGACAAAAATAAAGAGAATTAGGGAGTCACATGTAAACATTCGAAACAAGAAATCTAGGTATCTTTTTAAAAAAAGAAATTACATCATTATTCATAAGAATACCACTGCTGCCCTGCACAGAAATACATACTACCATGTTCCATGGAGCTTGCACACTACTGTGTTATCTGGAAAAGTTACTGTTTCTTCTTAAACCATTATAAATAAGTATAATTTCATTGATTTTCATTTAGTTTATCTACCAAAAAAGAAAGAAAGAAAGAAAAGAAAAGAAACAATTATAAAATTCTGAAAATGGCATTAAAATGCCAGTGAAAAAACAAACATATCTGGGTCCCTATGAAGGCTGGGTTGGAATGCAGATGCAAGTCTCATCCTGCCACTCTCTTGGCAAAAAGCCACTATTAGGTGAAGGTTTTGTTGTATTAGCTGCACCTTGTCCTCTACATGGTGCTTTTTATTCATACACACATTCCCTGTGCTCTTCTTGGTCTCTTACTCTCTCAGTTAGAATCATAGAGTTGGAAGAGACCACAAGGGCCATCCAGTCCAACCCGCTGCCTTGCAAGAATACACAGTCAAAGCACTCCTAACAGATGGCCATCCAGCCTCTGTTTAAAAACCTTCAAAGTAAGAAACTCCACCACACTCCAGACAATGTATTCCACTCTCCCTCAACAATTGCTTCAAATACACACAAAATATTCTTCTCCAGGTTTCCTACAGCAGTTTGTTAAGAGACAAAAAGAGCTGGGCACAATACAAGGTTTAGGGCAGGGGATGGGCCACGTGCAGGCCCCCAGGGGTCCAAAAATCATGTTTTGCTCCCAAATTCCCAAAACTAATTTCGGAGGGGGGGGGGTTGGAGATCTTTTCCACCATGTCTGGAGTCCCCCGGACTTCCAGGAGTCAAAATGATACTTTAAAAAAATGCCCCCAAATGCCCTCTTGTGGCCCAGGAAGGCCCAAAACATGCCTCCATGTCCCCTATAAGGCATTTGGAAGCAACAAAAAATAATTATTTTTTGCAGAAACAGTTTCAGTGGGGTGGTGCAGCCCTCCCAGGTGTCCTGGAGAGCTAATGCAGCACCCTAGCCTTCCATAGCTGCCCATAGTTGGGCATTTGACTTTTACATGCTCGCACAAATTGAATATTCACTAAACATATACCTCCTCATTTTACCCACATATAGCTGTATGCTTTGGCCAAAATACTACAGGACAGCTGACAGAGCACCGCTGGGAAGGAGCAGCACCCTTGGCACTCAGCACAAAGCCCATTCCTTTCCCCACCCACCAGGCTATGTGCCAGGTGCACCTCTATGGCCAACCCCTGGCCAGTGGGGAGGGGGAGGCAGAGCTCCATTTGGGAACTGTACAGCTGCTGCTCCACAGCCAGTGCAAAAGTGTAACACAAAGAGGTACCGAATACCTCCCAAAAAAGTACTTATGTGAGTACAGTGTGAAGATTCTGTCCTTGATCTGCACCCTGGAATTAAGAGGAATTGTGTACAAGTCAGGAATGAACAGAGGTACGAAGATTCTCACAAACATGTGAACATGTACACATACAGTGTGCAAACATGTACCATGTAATGTACAAACACTCCTGCACATGAAGATAATCATGAACATCCTTAAGTGTGTACACATGTACACACTCACATCCACAGGTTCAAAGACTATTCCAAAGTCAATAAAACAGCAGCTTCAATAGTGCTATGATTCTTGCCTGTCTTGATTTTGCTAAGCATGCTTGTTCTTCCTTTCTTTCTACGTTAGAGAAGAGAGTGGCACATACTGATTTGAAACTACACCCCTGCCCACTCCCAGACTCTGGCACAAAATCTTTTCCAAGGTCTCATATGCTCACTCTTCCTTTGATGGTGTGCTCCAAATGTTTGCTTATGTGTGCAATCTCTGTATGAGCTGTACTAGTAATTATTGCTCTTAGCTTGTGCTGTCTGTACCTAATGCTGCCTCTTGGCCTTGTTTGCTCAATTTCTAGGTTGTGTGGAAGTAGCTCTGACAAGACTAGTGCTTTACTATTTGCTTGGTTTACCACCGGAGCCCTTAACACAATGAATGATCTGGCAAGTATTTCCCAATTTCTTCCACCCTGGCAGTGATTCACTCTCTCTGTTCCCTCACAGCTTTCACTCCCAAATTTTAACCTTGTGATCTGATCAGGTAAACTCCCACTATTGCACAAACACCTTGGCCAGTTCCTTCCCAACTTTATGCCAGGCTATGTTGCACACATAGGATTGGCTCTCATGATCAAATGCTTCCACTGTTAGGAGTGGGGTGGTAAAGAGGAGACCTACAACAATTCCACCTTGTAATGGCCTGAAAATCTGTTCTAGGGAACCCTTTGGGAGGTGGTGCAGGAGGTAAAAATCTCATCTCTCACTTCTGCATCCAGGAACCTCAGCTGGATCAATGGCTTTGCTGAAAAAGTAAGGAGTTCTCCCATTCAGGTCATTCCATTTATATCCTGCCTTTCGCCCAATCTTGGCACTCAAGAAAGCCCACTACATGTTTAAAGATGACACACAGTTGAAAACGCAATTAAGTTATAACATTAAAATACTGTATAGTTAAACAGATCTTCGTATTGAAATAACCCCAAACACATCAAGGATGGGGCAATATATATTCCTGAAAGGGCAACCTGGGATCCTAGCCACACATATCTGTTATTTACTGCAACATTTTAAACACTAATGGTATCCAGTATTAAGATTAAAACTGGGGCAGGGGTGTAAGATTCTAACAGCATCACAGCAAAGGTTGCAATGCTAAGGAAATGCATATATGCTCCTGTCTGTGTGTAGATTTACTACAATCTCACAGTAACTGTCTAGGTATTAAATGCCATGACCTCTCATGAGAAAGGGCTGAGTATAAGTTGAAAATAGTAACATAGTGAAGCAATTGGAATGTAGAAAAGAATGCTCTAATGTACAAAAAGCAATGAGGTAGCACACCTTAAAGTTTCTAATGAAATTCATGGAGATACTTTGTTTCACAGAAAGTAAAACTGTAGAACACTAGAGCAGGTAACAGCAGACTTGAGACTTGCAGATTTAAATTTTGGGTGTTTTTTTAAACCCAAAATTCATCAACCAAAGCTAGATACAAAATATTAGCCCAGTGCACACAGCAAATTATCACATGGTGTGCAGTTGATAATCTGCATATCTCAAGTCTGCCTAATCAAGACTGGTTTGATGAAAACAACCAAGAGATCCAGGAGCTGTTGGCAAGGAAGAGAGCTGCTCACCAGGCATACCTCGCCCAGCCAACCTGTCATGTAAGAAAAGCAGCTTTCCGCCTCACATGTAGCAAACTACAACAAAAACTCCGAGACATGCAGAACAAGTGGTGGATCAATTTAGCAGAAAAGACACAACGCTGTGCAGATCAGGGTGATCATAGAGGATTTTATGAAGCTCTTAAAGCAGTGTTTGGACCTACTTATCAGGTCCAAAGCTCCTTATACAGTACAGATGGTCAAACATTAATTACTGATAAAGCCTCCATCTTGAATCGTTGGGCTGAACATTTTCAAAGTCTCTTTAGCACCAACCGAGTAGTCCAAGGCTCAGCTATCCAACATATGATACAAAAACCAATGAGAAATGAATTGGACATAGCTCCCACTTTGGAAGAGACCCTTATGGCCATACAGCAGATGAAAAACGGCAAGGCAGCTGGGATTGATGGAATCCCACCTGAAGCTTGGAAACACGGAGGTCATGCACTCCACGAAAAATTCCACGAATTCCTTGTGAATTGCTGGGAAAAAGGGGAACTGCCATCAGACCTCCGAGATGCAGTCATCATCACCCTGTACAAGAAAAAAGGAGCAAAATCCGACTGCTCAAACTATCGAGGCATAACACTGCTCTCTATTGCTGGAAAAATCCTTGTAAGGATACTCCTGAACAGATTAGTTCCTGCTATTGCAGAAGAACTTCTCCCTGACAGCCAATGTGGCTTCAGAGCCAATAGGAGTACTACAGACATGGTATTTGCCCTTAGGCAACTGCAAGAAAAATGTAGGGAGCAGAACAAGGGTCTCTATGTAACATTTGTCGACCTCACCAAAGCCTTTGACACTGTAAGTAGAAAAGGTCTGTGGCAGATCCTGGAAAAACTAGGATGTCCCCCCAAATTCCTTAAAATGATTATCTTGCTACACGAGGGCCAGCGTGGTCAAGTCAGATATGGTGATGCTCTTTCAGAGCCCTTTCTAATAACTAATGGAGTGAAGCAAGGTTGTGTTCTTGCACCAACTTTATTTACAATCTTCTTTAGCACGATGCTCCAAAGGGCTATGGCAGAGCTTGAAGAAGACGACGGCATCTATATACGCTACCGTACTGATGGTAGCTTGTTTAACTTAAGCCGTCTGAGGGCTCACACTAAGACTCTAAACTATCTAGTCCGTGAGCTGCTCTTTGCCGATGATGCTGCCCTTGTTGCCCACACAGAAGCAGCTCTGCAGTGCCTAACGTCCTGCTTTGCAACAGCTGCAGAGCTGTTTGGGCTAGAAGTCAACCTGAAGAAAACAGAAGTTCTTTACCAGCCTGCACCACAGGACGAACACCATCATCCCCACATTGCCGTCGGCAAATCAGTGCTCAAGTCCGTTCAGCAGTTCACCTACCTGGGAAGCATCATCTCCTCAGATGCCAAGATTGACAAAGAGATCGATCACAGATTAGCAAAGGCATATAGTGCATTTGGAAGACTTCACAAAAGAGTCTGGAGCAATAAACACCTGAGGCAAAGCACAAAAATCAGTGTGTATAGAGCCATCGTACTGTCTATCCTCCTTTATGGATCTGAAACATGGGTCACCTATCGCCACCACCTACGACTCCTCGAGCGCTTTCATCAGCGCTGTCTACGCACAATCCTAAATATACACTGGACTGACTATGTGACGAATGTTGCTGTCCTTGAACAAGCAGGGATCACCAGCATTGAGGCCATGATATTGAGAACACAGCTGCGCTGGGCAGGTCACGTTTCTAGGATGGAGGACCATCGCCTCCCAAAAATACTACTCTACGGTGAACTCGCCATGGGTCAGCGTAAGAGGGGCGCTCCAAAAAAGCGATACAAAGACTCCCTGAAACAACATCTCAGGCTTGGCCAAACTGATCACCAACAGTGGTCCGCCCTGGCCTCACATCGGGAGGCATGGAGACGCAATATCCACAATGCTGCAGCCTTATTTGAGAACTCACGACGAACAAGTCTTGAAGAGAAACGACAACGCAGAAAGAATCACAACCCAAAAACATCACCCAAGGAGTCCTTCTGCTGCGCTTTTTGCAACCGGACTTGTTTATCTCGGATTGGCCTTTTTAGTCATCAGCGCGCTTGCAGAAGGCGCGGGATGAGTCCTTCCTGAATCTTCGTTTGCGAAGAAAAGCCAGAGAGAGAGACAGATCCAGGGTACCAATATAAATTAGAAATGTACAAAATTCTACATAAAGGCAGCTCATTAATACATATATTAGTTAATATAATTAATTGAGGCAAAAATCACTAGGCTGAGATAAGCAAATAACACAAGACCAGCCATAATGCTCCCCAAATCCTGACTTGAATCAATAACTGCCACAGCTGTTTCCCCTTTGGAGAAGCTATGGGAAATCCAATTAGCAAGCTCCCCAACCTGTCTAGTTTGCAGAAATGTTAGGAGGAGGATAAAGATTTAACATATTTCTTAGTACCCACTCCAAAACAGTGTGCTTCCAATCAACTGTAAAATCTCACAAGCCTATGCTTGCCAGTTCTGATGTAAAACTATGGTTTGGCCAAAGCAGTAACTAAATTGAAACAAAGCACATGAGAGCAGGAGGAGGCAGAAAGCAAGCTCAACTTGCTCCTGCCAAGATGACATTATGCATCTAAACCTACTCAACAGCACAAACAAGCAACAGAAGAGGTTAAGTGATCTCCTAAACTTGTGGGCAAATGGCTGCTAACTTCATTCTATTGTGCAAGTTTAAGAAGTCACACACAATTATTTAGAAGGAATGGAGGCACCCATTTTAGTTTAGTTTCTTCTGTCTTTAGGTATGAGATCTCCAAACTGGCTGCATGCAAAACATGGGAAGCATTCTCTCTGAATTCAAAATATATTATCCCATGTTAACAATCTTCAGTTCAGCTTTACAATTGCAGTAAGCTTCCAAGATTTACCTAACATAACTTAAGTAACCATAATGTGTTGTTTAGACAGAACCCTATTGACAAAGCTGCAAAAGCAAACCCTAACAGACCAAAGTTGGCCTCCCTGCCTCCTCCCTCTCACTCTTCCCCCACCAAATGGGTGTCACGTAACCACTTGGCAGCCCATGTGGTCCTGAGGGTGCTTTAGCCAAGATAAACCAAGTGCTTCCTAGGTTATTGGATTTTAAAGCCTACGCTTAGAAAAATGCTGCTCTAGTCTTCCTGAATCCAAATTTCTCAAACAGTCTGCAATCTTGTGAGGTGAGGGATGAAGTGGTAAGAGGTCAATGGCTAAATGACACTTGCACTTCTCACAAAAGCCCATGAGAGCAGCAGAGCAGGAAAGCAGAAGTATCACTTCTTTCTAATCTTGTGACTTGGTCAGTTCAGAGGAAGTTGAAGGACTCCTCCTGTCAGCAGACTCTCAAGTGAAGTTACAGTCATCCACTATTTCAACTGCATTAGGTATCAAATGCAGGGTCTTGCTGCATAAAAGGCTTCAAAAGCTACTAAGAAAGAAAGAACACCAATTATAGTTTGAGATGATGGCCTTTCTGAACTGGGGCCTAATGCTGTGGGCTATGCGCGTCACCTTTTGAGTATATGGACTTGCTGTACACTTGTGTACTGCACTTCAAGTGCCATGTTTCAGAAGATAACAAGTTGAGAATCTCTCACTTACTTTATATAAACACAATTATGTAAGTGCACACCTCATGAAAGGGTATGTATCACCATCTGCTAGGTATTAAGCAATTAAAATGGGGTGGGGAAGAGCTCAGAAATGTTAGAGGGTTCTTTTTACTAGAAATCCCAGAATCCCCCAGTCAACACAGCCACTGGGGGGGGGGCATTCTGGAGGTGGTAGTCTAAAATAACTTTTTCAAGTTATCTGGCGTAAGGTGAAGGAAGTGTGTTAACACACACTTCACTTAGTAGAAAGGTAAGAAATCCATTTGACCCAGAGGCAGCTGCATCTGAGACTTTTGCAAGAATGACAGTCAATGGGTGGGAGAACGCTATCTAAATTACAGAAGATTAATGATATAATAGCAGCATTGCTGGATCAGACCAAAGACTTAACTTGTCCAGTATCCTGTTTTCCTACAGCAGCCAGTCAGATGCCTTGGAGAAGAAGCCCACAAGCAAGTGCCTTCTCTTGAGTGTTGTTCACCAGCACACCAGGATATGCAGAGGCATGAGGTCTCCAATCCTGGAGGTAGGATATAGCCATCATGTCTAGTATCCCTCTGTTCATATTTACTTGTGGCCAGAATATAAAATCATCCCCAAAAGAAAAGATGCTTTCCATCTTCATGCTCTGTCTATTGTTTTGACTACCATCCTGAGGAATACTGAAAAATTTCCCAGTGCCAAGATGGCTAGGTTTAATTGTTCACGGGTCTGGCCCTGCCAAACTCAAAGTCAGATAAGCAAGAGATCAGGAAAGATTTTAGGCACAGGTTTGTCTTTATATCTGAAGGTAATCTAAGCTTGTTTATACAATTGAGCTCCTGTTATATATCTTGTGCGGCTGTCTGTTCTACACATTTTAATCTAATCAGAGGCCCTACAGATTAGCACAGCCATTCTCATCTAGAGCAGATTAATATACAGCCAGTTACTATTACAGGCAATTGTCTTTGCAACAATCACAGAAGACAGACAGAGATGCCATCTCCACATTACCCAAACAAGGAAATTGGTAAAGTTTAGAGATCACTCATCAAGTATTATAGTCTAACAGTGTGATAAATAATGCACTGAACACAGGGAATAGCAAGCAGAGGTTTAACCAGTAACACGCAGTCAAGAATAAAAGGAAATAGAATGATCTAAAGACTTTTTGACTTGTAGAAGAGGGCATTAAGGGGTTATTCATTGCAAATCCATAACTACCGGTTAAGCATCTCTTATCTGGAAATCCAAAATGTTCCAAAATCCAAAGTATTAAGATATTTAAATTAAAAATTAAAATATTTAAAATATTGTATAAAATTACCTTCAGGCTCTAGGTATAAGGTGTATATGAAACATAAATGAATTCTGTGTTTAGACCTGGGTCCTATCCAAGATCACTCATTATGTATATGCAAGAATTCCAAAATATAAAAAAAAAAAATAAAAAAAATCCAAAATGCTTCTGGTCCCAAGCATTTCGGATAAGGGATACTCAACCTGTATATTTAAAAAGCATTAGATGTGTCTATCCTGGTTTTAAGAACAAGTTTCCTGACTTTCCTAGCCTCAATACAGATCACAGAATCATAGAATTGGTGGAGACCTCAAGGGCCATCCAGCCCAACCCCCTGCCATGCAGGAATACACAATCAAATCATTCCCGATAGATGGCCATCCAGCCTGTTTAAAAACCTCCAAAGAAGGAGACTCCACCACACTACAAGGCAGTGTATTCCACTTCCGAGCAGCTCTTACTGTCAGGACACCTGGAGAGTATTCTTTGAGGATAATCCAAGAGCACTGGCAGGCTGATGCGGGAATAATTGGAAGAGCCCCCCACTAAGGCCAACAGAGACAATTACTTGTCTTTGCATGCACACATGTGATTTGCAAGACTTAAGTCAAAACAGCCACCAAAAGTGGCTAATGACACTTGCACATCTCACAAAATCCAGGAAGTTTTTTATCTTACCTGAAGGTTCCCAAGATTAATTCATGAGATTCACAGCTTATTCACTCATACTGCTGCTTTATTGGATATTTCTCTTTTGTTTTAGCTAGAATCCATACCCAAATAGAAAAATAGTACAGGCAAATTTCTCTAACTAATTATAACACATCAAGCAAATTTATGCCAAGATCATCATCCACCATGTTGTCTTATGTCTATTTGTGTGTGTAGCTCTTTGTTGTCATTACATTCAGAAATGGAATCACAGTAACTTCATTACACTGTAGGGATGGAAGGGAGAGTCTGAGCAACAGCAGATACCCTCACCAAGGGCTCAGGACACCCATTGTGGAGAAAAATCATATCCTGGATCCAAAGGCACCAGGTTGACATACTTCAGTGTACCATACAGTTGTTAGATCTTCTTCTTCCTCCTAGACTTAGTTGCCTGCATAAGATGACAAGAGTAGCAAATCTGATGATTCAGAACGTTAAAGTCATCATAATATCAATTGGGCAATCATAAATGCTGCTTAAGGAAAAATGAAGTGACCATCCAGCCTAAGTCTTTTAAACAGTACACTCCCCTCAGAGAATGGGATTTGAGTATTCACAGATTTGAGTATTCACAGGGGTCTTGGAACCAAACCCCAGCGAATGTGAAAGGACAACTGTTTTAATAAATGCTCAAGCTGTCTCCTTTCCAAAGAGGAGCAGTTTCCCCATGTCACATCTGCTTAGTTACTTTGGATTCAAGGATAAAAATACATCTCACATCTCCCTGTCCTACAGAATGGGGCAAAGGTAGACCTTTGAGCCACAAAAGGCCTCAAGGCATTTTTTTGGCCCTTGATCACTCCACACTACCTCTCCTGAAAGTCTCCAGGAGCAGCAAGTTACCATTTCAAATAGGTTCAAGGGGCTCTACCTGCACTGTTAAAACCCTATGAAATTCATTGATTATGTTCGCACGAACATAAACACACACAAATAATGAGTTCCTTAACATTTCCAGTTTTATTTTAGTATTTTTGGCTGTCCCTCTGGCCCCCAGGAACAGAAAGCTGGCCCCCAGCTCACCACAGCTGCCCGCTCCTGCTGTACTGGTAAATAATGCATTCTCTCCATAGCACGTATCATTAGAAGGCTGGAATTGCTTTAAAAAAAATAGCCATTTTTATTGTCCATGAGTAAAACTGCATCATTAAGTAAGTCATTACATAAATATTTACCCTCTGGTAAACAGAAGCAGAGGGTCAGTGTGGTGTAATGATTTGAGTGTTGAACTAGGATTCCAGGAGACCAGGGTCCAAATTCTTGCTCAACCATGCCAACCCACCTGCTAACATTGGGCAAGTAGCATTCTTTCAGACTTAGAGGAAGGCCTCTGAATAAATCTTACCAAGAAAACTCTATGAAAACCCGTAAATCAGAGTCGACTTGAAGGCACATAACAAAAACAGGAACAGCCAACATTTTTTATATACCATCAAAAGTAGTCCTTCCTTCCTTCCCTCTCAGCTGCCAGAGGTGCTGGCATATTAATTCCTTGGGATTTTACCATTTCATTGGCAAGCAGCCTAACTCTCCAAGGCACTTCAGCTTTCACTGAAACACTATGCATATCAATGTTTTCTCAAGTTGTGTATATGTACCACCAAGTGTACAATTTTAGGCACCCAAGTCATTTCATCCAGCGTCTACTTATTTATGTCTTATGCCCCAAATGTTGTCCTCCAACATTTTTGGCACCATCTCTTCTTTCAGTTTCCCCACCAACACTTTTCTGTAGGGGAGCTTTGGCCCTCTAGATGTTATGGTCCAGAACCCCTATCTTTTACCATCAGCCATGCCGGGTGGAGATGATGGAAACTGTAGGCCAAAATATTTAAAAACCAAAAGGTTCCTTGCCTCTGCCTTAGCTTTAGTATTCAACTATCATCCTGTTGTTGTTTGTTGTGATGTGCCCTCAAGCTGTTTCCAATGCTAAGGCAATCCTATCATAGGGTTTTCTTGGCAAGTTTTGTTCAGAGCAGTTTGCCTTTGCCTTCCTCTTACCCAAGCTCACCCAGTGGGTTTCCATAGCTGAGTGGGAATCTGAAATTATCAGTCTAATCTCAGAGTGTGCATATTATTTCAGAGTACACAGACAGGTCCAGTAGTGACAAACAATAAGGCTTGACATCTCATGGGCAGAATACAAAATGGGACAATACAGCTTATGATCGGTATAGTAAACGACCTGGTAAACTCATCTCCTGCCATTTTTCCTCTTGCATACAATCATCTTCTTTGGCTATAACTGAAATTCCCATGCCAATGAAAGCTGATTCAGTGCCACTTGCATGTGAAAAGAACATTCATCCA
Organism: Gambelia wislizenii; assembly: GCA_030847615.1. Classification (NCBI taxonomy): domain Eukaryota; kingdom Metazoa; phylum Chordata; class Lepidosauria; order Squamata; family Crotaphytidae; genus Gambelia; species Gambelia wislizenii. The sequence goes on from JAUMIR010000004.1 coordinate 38,484,991, forward strand.
CATGCTCAATGTAGCTGCTGAATCAAATAAGGTTTTTCCCCAAATTCTCAGAAGTCTTAGTCAAGCTTTAGAGCTACCATTACTAACTATTCCTGGAAAAAGGGAAAAGCCTACCAAATGTACACTGTACACTTGCAGACACAAATATATCTTCTTCCAATATCCTTGTACAACTATTTCTTCGGATTCACTGATCACATCCCAATATTTTGTCCTATATTCCACTGAACAGAAACACATGCCAAGTGCTTCTGTCCTACACTATTCCTGTTTGCGGTAGATCTGAACCTGCATACTATCAGGTTTATTTGTTTTACATTTTTATACCACCTAATTCACTTTGTTTGTTGCTGTGTGCCTTCAAGTCATTTCCAACTTATGGTGACCCTATGGAAAACCTTTCATAGGATTTTTTTTTTTTTGCAAGATTTGTTCAAAGGAGGTTTGCCATTGCCTTCCTCTGAGGATGAGAGACTGTGACTTGCGCAAGGTCACAGAGTGAGTTTTCTTGGTCAATTGGGGCTTTGAAACCCTATTCCCCCAAGTCTTAGTCTAACACTCAACCCACTATACTACACTGGCACTTCCCCCTAGGTGTGATTAAAAGAACAAATCAATAGGGTTAGGAAGGAATTGTCTTTTTATGAAGAAATATGTAGATGTTAATAAATTCTTGTTCAAGAACAAATCAGACAAAATTCTCATCCATCCCTAAAAATATTTATTTGCAGAAAGGAATCTTTGAAAACCTACTCCTCCCAGGAGTTAATGATGCCCTTGCTGTTTCTTACAAGTGCTTGCTTTCCACACAGAGCAGGCATGGGATTGGGGCAGCTCTCCTAAGGCTGTTAGAGTTAAACTCATTCTTCACCATGCCTGTGCTGGCTAGGATTGCTAGGAGTTGTAGTTCATTAACATCTTGAGGCCCTGCATGACCCCTACCCCATTCCTAACATGGACCAAGGAATGTATACATCCAAAAGTTCTACAGCTGGTATCTACATGGCAACAATGTCAAGGTCACATGGTACATGTCAAGTTGGGTATTGTCAGCAAGGTCATGGGGGCTTTTCTCAGACAACCTCCTTTCCCTTTCAGTCATCTTAGGTTGCACCTCCATGGTTAGCTACCAATGAAATGCAATGGTGGAATGCTGTGGGCAGTTTCTATAACATGCTTCAGAATAGGTGTTATGGGGTAGATTAGTCCCACTGCCCTGTTATGTTTCCCCCCTCCACTAAGCATGACTGCCAACCACAGCCTGGAAAAGTTGCTTTGGAACAACTAGCACCAAGAGCTGATTGTTCAAATGCATGAAGATGTACAGACTCTGCTACTTCCTGACATGTATACCAATGAATATAAATGCAACTGGATATGCAAATCCATCTCTACATAAGAATTAAACACGAAACCTAACTCCTTTAAAATATATTCAGGCCACTTGTAACATGAGGAAAATGTCATTTCATCTTGACTACATCATCCTGAACTAAGTTTCTACACTGTGAAGTGATGCCATCAAGTTGGATCATACACCTTAAAAACACAATAACTATGGCTACCTTTTGGTAGGAAATACTTAGTAGGCTGCATGCCCCCACTTTGCCCAGAGAAGCTGAACTCTACCAGGCTCCCTCTCACCCATTTTAGGCAAACCATTCAAAGCTTTTGTCTCCAAGGCTTGCTTTAGTTCCATGTCCACACAACAAGCCAATATGTCATGAACAACAAATACCAAGAGATCAGATTCACCCAGGAGGATTTACCAGCTACAGTTCATTGTAATGCAGGAGAGAAAGAGGTAGGGAACCCTCAAGATTTTCTTGGGTACATCCTGACTGCAGCTAGTCTTTCCTAATCACCCAAAAGGTCCTATTGCTTTAGCCCAAACACACTAGCCCTCTTCCTCCTCCATGCCACAAACACAGTTAGGACAATCACAAACACAGTACCGTATGTATTTTTCATCAATAGCAATTCCCAATGATTTTGCAATGGTGCTTCCCCCATCCCCACCCCATGACATAAGTACAATGCTTGGCTCCACCCCACAAGAGTAATTTTCCACTAGCTCATCTTCCCCCTCAAGTAACAACTTGCCAAAAGTACCAATAATAATGTGTCATACTGTTTCCACATTCTTAATCTTCCCTAACCTGGTTTGACATACAGGACAAGGACAGCCAGGCATAATCGGACTGAACCAGGGAGTTTTCCCTGCACAGCAACCAGCCACCTTTGTTTACAACCTAGGCTACTATTCCAGTCTCCATCATGCTTTGCAGAAGCACACTCACACATGTAGACTCAGGAACTCTGAACATTTAATTTGAAAATGCAGTTGAGTGTTTAAGATGTGCCACAGCAGCACAAGCCATAAATGATGGTCACAGACAGCTGGGTAAAAGCATCTTATTCTTGCTACCACAGTCAGATACACTAAGGCTACACAACAGGACTTGGTATGTGCAATGCAACCGTTCAGCTCCTACCCATCACAGTTATATTAGCCAATACCAGAAAAAAGGTTCCCTAACAGACTTTTTAAAAAAAAGCAGGTAGTGATGATAATGAATGGAACACTGACCTAGAACAGCAACATATTGATATTCTGAAACAGATTTATCATGCCTACAACACTGTGCAGCTTTTATAGCCTAGCTTGTCCCCAAAAGCATTGGATAAAAGACAGGGGGAAAAACCTCTCCAACACTTCGTTCCCCTGGCTATGAAAAGGAAAGGGTTTTATAGCCAAGTAGCCCAAGGCATCAAAGAATGCCAGGAGCCAGCAACCAAGCTGCAGCTTTCCTCTTGGGTCTAAATGCAATAAATAGATGTACTATAACAGACTCAAGGGACCAGTGGGACTTGATAATACCTATGCAAACTCTGTTGATTTAGTGGGTCTACTCTAGCTGGAACTAACACATGGAATTAGGCTTGGGTTTCTCTTGGTGGAGTCTCCTTCTCTGGAGGTTTTTAAACAGAGGTTGAATGGCCATCTGTCAGGAGTGCTTTCATTATGCATTCTGGCTGGGCAGGAGGTTGGACTAGATGGCCCTTGTGGTCTCCTCTAACTTATGATTCTAATCTAGATCTCAATCATTCTGTCAGAATTGTACATTTCATCCAGCCCCATGCAAGGCTCATGAGCCGCTGATGGTGGAAGCTGGCTTGGAAAGAGGGTTTATTGAGACTAGCCCCTTCCCTAGTGCATCACAACAATGCATCCTGATACTGTGGGCAAAGGCTGCACCAGAGTTATCAGGTACAACATCTTGTATAGCTCTAGGCCTGTATGCATATTATTGACAAGCCCAGGGTTTGTTTTTTTAATGTAATAATAGGTTCATGCTTTGTTAACCCACAATCTTGTGGACCCTTTTCTCAGATTTAACTAGACTACTTGAAGTTTGTTCTCTGCCTCAAAAACACACTCAGGTAATTTGTTTATCACCACAGTTATAGTGCAATTCCCTAGGCCTAGCTTTTCCATAAGAATATAGTAAGAAATTGAGGAAACAATATGCTGGATTAAATAGGCTTTTGGTATGACTGAAGGCAACTTTTTTATGTTCCTGTGAGGCGCTCAAGGGATGGCTTGTAGTTCACTTAAAGTGGAAGACACATCCAATATTAGCAGACCATCCTGTAATGAACTGAAAACAAAACTGGGTTTTAATCTGACACCAAAGTTTCGGTCCTTCAGCATTTTCAGCCATCTATTAAACCTTTTGACAGCCATGAGGACTAGAAACTCTAGAACTGAAGAGGTCAGAGTATCTGGATTCTAACCAGCAACCACTTGATAATGACAAATGCTTGAAGAACCACATATAACCCTTGGCCTTTTGCTATCTAAATTAGCTGTAGATAGTTTGGGGAATGTAATATGTTTCTTGACTTCACAAATCATGAAGAACACCTGAACAGTATTTTAGGACCATTCCTATTTTCGGTCTTTCCAGAACAGGCAGTTATATCATATCAGCCAAATGAGGGCACACCTGAGCTCTGCCTGAACCTGTCTAAATCATATGGTACAGACTGAAAATAGTTACATATTCAGGTTAACAGTGATGATTTGATTGAGAGAGACAGAAGAGAAAACTGGGCAAGAGTAGAAAGAACAAGCCTTAGGGATTCATGGCTGCAGGACAGGACAAACCGGTTTATTCATTAATAATGCTCCACCACTTTTCAAAACAATAAGGTCAGCCAGATACTTATATTTTTTGAAATTCTACTACTGTTTTAACACTGCATGAACACTGGAGAGGAAAGCCAAACTGGCATGTTACACTCAGGTTTCTTTGCTATTGTGACACAGGAGACTGATTTTATTCTCTGTGGCAAGGCTCCATCTATTCAGAATAACAGAAACAAGACTAAGAAATGTTTAAAGTTATGCTTCACTCCTTTTAGTGCAATAAGAGTGGCTTACAAAAACTGAACACTAACACCTCAACATAAATAGGCCAAGATTAATATGAAAAAACAAAGCCTGATGGAATAAAAATGTCTGCAAGACAACGAAAGTTGAGAGAAAGGGCCAAAAGCAGACTCCAAGGTAATTTGGGCATGGTAATTGAAAAATATAGTCTGTGCTACTATAGTATTTTCATTTCAGCTCTTATGGGACCATATATCTGAGTTAAATATATTGTAAAGTATGACATTTTACAAACTACTGTATAGAGGCTGAGTCTCCCTTATCCGAAATCCTTGGGACCAGACTATTTGGGAATTTTGAATAATTTGGAATACAGTACTTGCATATACATAATGAGATCTTGGAAATGGGACCGAAGTCTATAACATGCAATTCATTTATGTTTCATGTACACCTTATACACATAGCCTGAAGATAATTTTACACACAATATTTAATAGTTTTGTGCATGAAACAAAGTTTGTGTACACTGAACCATCAGAAAGTAAAGGTGTCACTATCTCAGCCACCCATGTGGACAATTTTGGAATATTCTTGATTTTGGAATTCCGGATAAGGGAGTCTCAATCTGTAGTTAACTTAAAGAATGTATCTGAGTATTTCAAAAGCTCCCACTGTCTACTGAATTGCCCCAAAATAACTAGAGTAGTGTGACTACTGTATATTTGCTACATGGGCCAACTTCCAAGAAAGGAAAAAGAAAAAATGTCTCTATGTCTTTGGTCACTACATCCACTCAGGAGAGCAAGTTAATAGGTCTTCTGCTAAAAAGCCTGAAGCCAGACAGATACGTTGATAAGATTCAATGAGCACATCAACAGCACTCCTGACTGATGATAGAATTTCAGGAATGTCTAAGAGGATACTGACCAGTCTCTGATGTAAAAGCTGCAGATAAAGGCTAGTTTCAAAATTATCCTGATATCTACAGATTTCCTCAGACTCACTCACTCAAGGCCATCAAATCAGGAATGTGCATCCCAAGGGGGTTTGTTTAATCATTAGCGAACTAGCTTCTGTCGCAATCCATGACAAGAGAACAAAAAGTTATTGCTTCAAAGAAAGACAATGAGCTCATAAACGCTAACAAAAAAGAAACAGTTCATTCTGACACTTGTTTTCAACCTATGAAACATCAACTAAACGCAGCAATCAATAAAAGATTCCAAGTAACAAGTGATAAAATACTTCCAGCCTTCTCTTCCCTATTAACTACTCCCACCCACATCCAAATGCAATCAGATAAGAGCAACCTCATCTATGAGAAGTTCACAAAACCATCCCATTTACAAAATGAAGCTCAAAACTAAAGCTATTGTGAAAAACTAAGTTTAGACTAGCAAGAAGAGAACATAGGCAGATCTGAAATAAGCCAAAGAGAGGAGAGGAGGATTTAAATATCAAGCCTCTCTCCCCTCCCCACACTGCCCAACACACCCTTTTTAACAAATACCACCATTTCCAACTTAAGAACATAGAAAGCTCTTATTCAAGTTGCTGGAACATCAAAACATCCTCCCGGGGGCAAGCCACTGTGGGTCTAATTCAGCCAGAGTTATTTCTCTGTCCTCCTCCATGTGCTTTCTTGACTTTCTTCCATCCTACTGGCAGCCCAGTCCCTCCTGCCAACCTATGAAACATGATGAAATCAGTGGGATTTCATGCTACCACCACCACCACCCCGGCTTCCCACAGGCTTTAGATCAGGGTTTCTCAACCAGGGTTCCCTGGAACCCTAGGGTTCCACAAGAGGTAGCTAGGGGTTCTGCAAGATACTGAGACTGAAAAAAATATTTTTTTAGCTATAGATACAGTAATTTTTAGGTAGGGGTTCCCTGAGATGTGAAAATTGTTTCGAGGGTTCCACCAGGGTAAAAAGGCTGAGAAAGGCTGCTTTAGATCAACAATCTATGCAAGGAAAGACTGTTTGGCATGGTCAAAGGTCGTCAGGCAAAGGGTGTTCACAGCAGAAATAACTACCTGTACAAACAACTAAAAGGTGTATGGGAAATGGGGGGGGGGAGGAAGAGTGAAGGGCAGAGGATTTCCAGGGATTCCTGTTCTCAGAGAACAAGAGAGGGAAATTTATCATTAGCCAGCAAGCAAGCAAGCAAGCAATCAAATCCAGACTTACAGGAAAACCCCAGATTTGTAACATGCCAGAGCCCTGGGGATTTCACTTCATGGGTTCTGCATGACGTGAGGGAATTGCAACCGAGCCAGCCTTTGGGTCAGCGGTTACTCATGCCACAGCTATGAGCTGGAGGAAGTGCTAAATAAGGCAGCCCACAAGGCACACATTAGACTTTGGCGCTAGGATTTGGGGGGCTCTGGAAGAGGGGAAGGAGCGGGGGGGGGGAGAGAAGGAAACCACAAATTACTCAGCCTTCCATCCTTTGGTAGGTTGGTAACATGAGCACCCAGCTTGTAACCATTTAATGTGGTGTAGGAATGTAAATTGCTATTGCTTAACAATTTGTAAGCTGCTCTGAGAGCCTTTGTTTTTGAAGAGCAGGGTATAAATACCTAAATAAATACAGTTGTCCCTTCATATTTGCTGGGGTTTGGTTCCAGGACCCCCATGGATACCCAAATCCATGAATACTCAAGTCCCATTATATGCAGTGGCATAGCAAAATGGTGTCCCTTATATAAAATGGCAAAATCAAGGTTTGATTTTTGGATTATTATTTTTTAAAAAAATATTTTCAAGCTGTGAATATTTAAATCCGTGGATACCAAGTCTGTGGATACGGAGGGACAACTGTAAAATATAAAGTAAAGAAGGTGATGCAATGAGGGGCGGGGGAAACACATTGAAGGGAGTCAGATCAGGATAGTTTGGAGCAGCCTTTCCACAACCTTTTTACCCTGGAGGAACCCTTGAAATAATTTTCAGGTCTCAGGGAAGCCCTGCCTAAAAATTATGATATCTACAGCTAGAAAAAAATGTTTAAAAATCACATCTTTCTGGGAACCCCTAGTGACCCCTCAGGGAACCCTAGGGCTCCACGGAACCCTGGTTGAGAAAGGCTGGTTTGGTCTGAGGGGGGCTCCCCGCCCCCTTGGCCTCTCCGAAAGGCCGCCACTGAAGAGAGCTTCGGGGTCAAGTGGGGATGAGCTCTGTGGGGCGAAGGGTGGTGGTGCTGGGGGGAGAGGAGAGCAAAGCAGCCGGGCGGATGAATAGAGCGCACGGGGCGGGTAGGGAGGGAGCGAGGAATGTGCCCAACTTCACGTGAGGCCAAAAGGAGCCCCGTTCCAAGTCCGTCCCATTGCCTCGCTCAGCTCGAAGCGGGCGGGGGGGGGGAAGGGGGTGAAGCTACTCCAACAGCTCCCCCTCAAGTTCTTTCAAAAGGGGGTGTGTGTCATTTTTGTCAGTGTTACAGAGGAGGAGAAAGAGAAGGAGAAAACAAGGACCTCTTCCCTCTTTCTTTCCCTCCCTCCCTCTCCGCAATGCCATGAAAAGCTGAGGGGAGCCAAGCCTTCCTCCCAACCCCCCTTGGCAAAGTAAGCGGAGAGGGGGGGAGCCAACCCACCGACACTGCCCCCCCTTCGCCCCCACCATATTTGAAATTGCCAAAGAGAAGCCACAACCATCCCCACACTCCTCATAAGGAGAAAGAAAAGCCGCTTCTTTCCTCCTTTCGCCTTGGAAAGAAGAGCAGGAGCAAATACAGGACCGTCTGTTTTGCGCGCAACACCCCCTCACCCACAGCTGCTCCCGACCCCTCTTCTTCCCACGGTCCCGGTCCCAAACTGGACTCACTCACCGACTCCGCGGCGGCGGCCGAGACGAAGAGGAGGAGGAGGAGGAGGAGGCGAGAGGCGAAGCGACTGGGCTGCATGGCGACGGAGAGCGCAAAGACGCACTGGCGGACTCAGGAGCGCTGGAACGCAATGCCTCCTCCTCAGCGGGGCTCAGCCCTCTTATAGCGGGCCGGCCCTGAGGAGGAGGAGGAGGAGGAGGAGGAGGAAGGGGGCGGCCTCCCTTCCTAAAGGGGAGGGGAGGCCCCGGCCCTGCAACTTCCTCGCCACCGCCCTCTAGCTGGCCGAGGCCGCCCGGTACGCAGCTGGTGCTGAGGAAGGGGACTCCCTAAGCCAGCAGCCTCCTCTTCATATTTAGTTACTTACTTGTGCAACTCCTATGCCGCCTTTCACCCCAAGGGGGACCCAAGGTGGCTCACAACAATTAAAATCACAATTAAAACATGCAACATAATTTTAAAAAACCACACAAATAGACTAGGACCCCCTTCTCCACTAGGGATTGGTTCTGGGGGACCGAAAACCGTGGATAATAGCAAACACCACTGAAAATTTTATTTATTTAGTTAGTTATACCCTGCTCTTCAGCCGCAAGGCTATCAGAGCGGCTTACAAATTGTTTTAAGCAATAGCTATTTACACATCTACACGGCATTAAACAGTTTCCAATGTGTGTTAGCTAATTGCCCGCACAAGGTGGGTACTCATTTTACCGACCTACGAAAGTAATAATGGGGCTTCTGCTTTATATTTTTTATATATATATATTTATGAATGGTAATAGCAGTTCTAATAATCAATTCATTTATATAATTATATTTGATTTTCTATACACTGATTATCTATACATAGTTATTACTTAATTATCTAATCAGATCCCACACATGTATCATATATTATATATATTATCTGTTGTATATATTGTATAATATTTAATGTGTCTATCTTTATATTACACACATATATAACATACCCTCTACCTTCTTCCCTTTTATCATCTTCTAACACCTTTCCCTTGAACTTCTCCTCTCTTTCCCTTTCTTCATTCCTTCTTACACACACCTTTTCCCACTTTCACACTTACACACACCTTCATCCCCTACTTTACCCTCTTCTCTCTTCCATCTCCACCTTGTGATTCTTAAATGGGGCTTCTGGTTTAAAATACCATAGAGTTGCCTTGAATGACCTAGAAAACGGCTAGAGAGACACATTTCCTAGACTCTATGGTAGACATGCTATTTTGTGTCCCATGGATAACTGAATCAGTGGATAATGAATCAGTGGATACGGGGGTCCTACTGTAAAACAACATAAAAACACACACCAATAAAAAGGCACAATTATATGCCAAAGGCCTGCTTAGACAAAAAGGTTTTTGCTGGCCAAGGAGGGGGCCAGCTTAGCCTCCTGCAGGAAGGAGTTCCAGAGGGTGGGAGCAGCCACTGAGAAGGCCCTCTCCCTTGTTCCCACCGAACATGCTTGAGAAGGTGGTGGGACATCTATCCAGATGATCTCTACTGGGCTCATAAAGGGAGATGTGGTCCTACAAATAACCTGGATCCATGAGGGACAGGGCTTTTTAGGTCAAAACCAGCCCTTTGAATTCTGCCAGGAAACAACCTGGCAGCCAATGGAGCTGTTGCAACAGGGGAGTTGTGTGCTTCCTGTAGCCAATGGCAGTTAACAACCTGGCTGCAGCTCTTTCGACCAACTAGAGTCTCTGACCACTTTTCAAAGGCAGCCCCACGTAGAGCGTGTTACAGTAATCCAAACGGATTACTTCATAACAGCCCTCTTCCGTCACCATCTGCCCTATCATTTTGCCTAGGTTTCCCTTCACAATAACCCACGTACATTGTCCCCATTTTTATTTAAGATAGTGGAAGGCTTAGGGGTTTTTTTTGGGGGGGGGGGTTGGTTGACAGCTCCCAGGATAGCCAGTTGAGATTCCCCAGCTTGACTCATAAGGATTCTCCAGCATGATTTGTGACGGACTTCCCAGTGTGGCTTGCTTGGCTAATTGTGAAACAAGCAGGATTTTGAAACATAATTTTATCACTGTGCAGTGATAGGGAAAGCTTTACATACTGATTTCTAGCTGCCTTGCTGCTCACACTGCCTCTGTATATCAAGGAGAGAGAGAGAAAAAAATTATACTCTTGTGCACATGGCAACCTTAGGGTTGGCCTGTGGAAGTTGCAGTGTTTTTTTTTTTTTTAATTCAGCTTGCAAAACGAACTGCAGACATCAACCAGAAGTTTCTAGTTTGAGATTTGTGTATAAGTGGCATCCTTGTGCCATAATCCCTGTAGATGCTTTAGGATGGATTCCTGTAGCAGGCCTAGCAGTGAGAACAAATCTGGAGAAAATAGTGGTGGCATTGGGGGCAGGGGAGTGGAAAGCCACTCCACAAACCAGGTGATACCATTAGTATTGCCACAGGAAGAAAGAGTGACTTTCCCAAGGCCATGCAACTAGGCTGTGGCAGAGATGGAGGCTCAGTTGGTAATCCTATATATTGTTGTCCAATTGTTTTGACCAGTACTACTCCAAGTTCTGGTCCATGAACCAGTGCTGGTCCACGAGTGGTTAGCTGCTAGTCCTTGGAGAGTTTCCAGGAAATAAACAACTGTAGCTAAAGTACACAAATATGATACCAGTCCCTGGCGCAATGGAGGAAAAACAATGTTAGGCCAACACATCAGATAGCTTTGGTTTAGACTCTCTAGGCTTTTCAACAACAAGTATTCTACTAATAGTTCTCACTGGTTGCAACTTACAACAGATGTTTCCATGATTTGAATAACTCCACTATGAACACATTGTTCCAAAGACCATGATGGATGTGAGATAGCTTTACTGGCAGCCATGCTGTTTTCACCCCAGTTTTTAAAAAAGATTATTCCCTTCTCTGTGTGAAATGCTGACTACCATATATACACCTCTCTGTGCATAGGAAAGTTATCAACGGACAGGTATATTTCCCATGTACAAAGCAAATAGTGTATGGGAGAACCATACCTGTAAGACACACACTGTAAAGCAGGTGAACAATCTTATTTCGCCACATTTGAAGAAAGAAGTTTCACAAAATGTCTGAGCTGCTCTTTAACACTTAAAACATGGTCCTGAACAAGTATATCAGTGGAGCAGTTTTACAACATTGGAGGGTATAGCCAATAAGAAATTTCAAAATTAAAATGAAAATAAAGTTGGGTAGGTAAGCAAAGAAGTTCACAAAACGTCGTTTATTTATTTATTTATTTATTTATACCCCGCTCTTCAGCCACAAGGCTATCAGAGCAGCTTACAAATTGTTTTAAGCAAAAGCTATTTACTCATCTACACTGCATTAAACAGTTTCCAATGTGTGTTAGCAAATTGCCCCCACAAGCTGGGTACTCATTTTACCGACCTACGAAAGGATGGAAGGATAAAGACATCATATATCATTTGCTTTCTATTTTCAGACACGGCAAGGTGTTAAGTTCAGCTCTCCCACCTCCAATTGGAAATAAACAGGCATCTGTCTCATGCTGAAGAGCTTCATAAAAGAAAAACCTCAAGAAATCTTCCAAGTACGATAAATGTCTGGACAAGTCTCTGAGCCATGTTTTGTGTGTGCGAGGACGGGAGATGGCCGAGAAGTAGGAGAACATCAGCAAGAGATGTAAAGGTCTGCAGAAAGCTGCCCCTGGTAGTCCTCCAGATGTGGCTCACTCACAATTCCCATCATCCTGAGCCAGGGTAGCCAGTGGTGACAGATGGGTGGCAGGAAGCTTAATCACTGTCAGTCATATCACACAGAGCATCCATGACACTCCCCCAACTATATTCCATGACAGTAGAAATTCAGAGGGGAAGTACAGTATTATGTTTTCCGATGTACAAAATTCTGTGCTTGGAAAATGCAGTTTCCTCACAAGCAGAGCCTCGAGGGAAGATATGCAGATGGTGCATATCAAAAAGAGTAACAAATGAATACTTGCAGTACAAAAGGTTGATTGTATAGAAATGCTCAGATGTTTCTTCCTCTCCCCTCCTCTTTATTTCCATAAGCCTACCTTTTCCACTTTTCTCCATGCTGTGACTGTTTCCATGTAGAGGCCTGTCAGTGTATTTATGGTATGCTGCACAATTTGTTGCCAGTAAACAAGTAATAATCAAACAAGTAATAATGAAAGGGTGAGCTAGAGTTTAATGTTGACAGGAGTAGAGGGAATGGGAAGTTCAACAAAGAAAGAAAGAGAGAGAAAAACAAGCAGAAAAAGGAGAAAAACACAGCCCATATGCCTCTCTTCAAGCATTTAACTTTGCACAATACAATCCAGATAATTGAGAGTGTACACTGCTGTTCAGTAACACCATTGTTGTTTACCTATAAATTTAGGGGAACATTGTCCGAACTACCACCCTCTTGATGTGTTAGTCCACCACCCCCATCGTTCCCAGCCAGTACTGACAAAATACTTCCAGTTTCAGAGGCATTTCTTGTCAATCTCTAAGGCTTCACTAATTAGCATGCAAATCTCACTTAAAAGTTATCTCTTGTTACTTTTCTTTTCTTGTTCTTCTTTAGTCCTTATGGCTACTACTCTTTTTGTTGCCACCACCTCCTCCTCCTGTCTGGTTAATTTTTGCTTTCTTCTTGATACTTTCTTATTTCGGTTGATGCTGTTTTATTGTTTTGCAGCATGGCTCTGATTGTCTATTGAGAATTGACTCCTGGTGCTATTGATGTTAAATAAATTCCATTAACATGTTGTGTTCAGGGCTTTCTCATTATTATTTAAGCCCCCAAATGCCAGGAAATTGCAGGCGTTGAGAACCATGCCCTCCACAGAACATTTATTTAGGAAATATGGAACCCTATACCATACTTAGTTCCAGTTTTGCCACTAACAAGTTGGAAATCATTATTTACAAATAGGTACTTTACATTATAACTGTAACTTAAGAAGTGATCACTTAGCTCCTTTTGTAGTATTATTCTAACATTTCCGTTTATTTTATAGTTACAGGGTGTGTGCCAATGGAATGATGGAGGATCAAAAACACAGGAATCAAGTGCTGGTCTTGTGCTGCTGCCTCATGCTTTCTTGTGGGTGTTCAGACAACAAGGATGTGAATGGGAGGAGTGTCTGTTTTGTACTACCAAACTGCAGATTGTAGCATACAGATGTTTTTTTTTAAATAACTACCATTAGTTATCTTAGCCTGTCTACATTGCAGAGATATAGCAGTTAGACACCACTTTATCCACTATAGTTCTATCCTATGGAATCCTGATACTTGTAGTTTTGTGAGGTATTTAGCCTTTTCTATCAGAGAACTGTGGTGCCTCAACCAAACTACAAATACCAGGATCCAACATGATAGAGTGGTTTCCAACTGCTGTATTTCTGCAGCATAGATAGGCCCTAATTAGTTCAACTATCTTTGAAGGAGAAAGTAAACTCTTATTTCAACATGGTAACTAATTACTTTTCAGGCCTTGGAACTACAGCTAGTAAATAATTAATGTTTCAACCTCTGCTACTAACTTGGAGCTGGATGAGATTGACTCTGTGGCAGAATGGTGGACCTAGGTCCCTGATTTATCTCTCCGCTGGAATAGATGCATGGAATCTATGCAACTGCAGTTATGCAACTGGAGCTACTATTCCTCATTGCAAGTACCTAGCTGGTAAACAGTACAATCCAACCTAGAAGGGACATGAAGTTCATCTCATTCAAAACCCTGCCACAGGCAAAGCATTATAAGTAGAGGCAGGAAAATACCAGGAAAATACAGTGTCCCCCCAAAATGTATACACCTTTTAACAGCTAATGGTAGCTATGGTGATTATTTGAAGGCTAAGTAAATACATTTATATTGAAGAATAAATGTTGTAATAGTGATTTAGTCAGAGTTACAAATTCCATCTTAAATTGCAATTTTATGTAAGGTGTTCAAATTGTCATCCCTGCTCAGCAATGCACTGCCCACATTGTCAAAACACAGAGCTGCAAACCTCACTTTAAGTTTCTTTTGTAATTTTGCAACACTTCTCTACTATTGTCCTCTTTACTCTGGGCCATCTACACGAGGGGGGAAAATCTAAAATACCTTGTAGTATTAGCATCTCGCAGCAGCAGCGACATGTCTAAACAGTTTTTCTGGCCTCGGAAGCCCCCATAAGCCTCGTGTTCATGATGGCAGCCATGAGTGATTTACTTGCATTAGTTCTTCTCCACCACCATTTTTTTTTAAGTTATCCCAAGGTGCATTGATATGATAGAGCAATTCTCTAATTTTATAAGAAAGCAAAACATAAAATATTGATCCTTTTTATTATCTCAGTGAGCGATCGCTAAGGCGAAAATCCAACATGTCAGCAGTGGACGCTTGCCCTCCTAGCAAGCCCCGCCCCCACTCTCACCTGGCCAATCAGCTTTGTGCCTCCCTTTGAATTTTTAATTGTTCTATAGTCCAAGCGAGCAAAAATGTGCACTCACTTTGCGATTTGTGAAAAAGTACGGGGAATTCTGCAAAGGCTTTTGCCCTGTTGTTTTTGTCATTTTGGGCCCCCCTCCTTCTGAATAGTGTGGATTGGCGCTGGATCCTGTTTAGACAGGTAGGATTCCCAGCGAATTCCATGAGAGGTATTTTCACCATTTAGACGGGCCCTCTGTTAAGGGTGTATACATGCGGGGGGGGGGCTGCAAAAGAAAAAAATCATCTTAGATGTTCCAAATGTCATGTGTGTCTGCCAGTATGTTTTTTCTTTTCTGTTATTTTTGTGTTGTCTTTTTTAATGTAATAAAATTAAAAATATAAATAAAAAAACAAGCATTAAAAGCTGTTAAGAACTGTTGCGGGGCGGGGGAAGGATCCTGTATATAGCACAAATGCAGAAGCCTTGCTGGTGTAGCTAGTTGACATCCACACATAGAGCTTTGCATCTTTAGCAGACTAAGCAGAAACAAGTTTTCTCTGACCTTTCAAGGTAATACAAATGAAAATAGTTTTTTAAAAAAGAATGGTTTGAAAGTTCCCCTGCTGTGATTCTTATCTGGGGCTTTATGTCATAGGAAACTTCTCTGAGATCAAGAAAGCAGAGGTAACTGGTTAACTTTGCCATTCCTGCTGTTAGTTTATTTCCTGCTAGTTCTTTTCCAAAGGATATTCCAAACACTGGAGTAAAACAGTGTGCTATGAGGAACAGGTATACCACACTGAATAATTCCTCTGACAAAGAAGCTAATTGTTACTTTTTGACTTTTTATGCACTTCCAGCCTCTCACTTTTCCTGCTTGTCCTCTGCTTAGCTGAAGTTCTACAGGCGCAATAATAGAGACTATATATGTTGGCATCTTGAAGGGAATCTACAAATAATGTATGTAATAGGACATTTAAGCAGTATCAACAAGGGAAGAGTGGTGAAAGAGGGCTGGAGAAATAATTTTAGTGCTGGGTTACAGCATCCTTTCTACAGTAAACAATGAAATAGTGTTTGAACTGGAACAAAGCAGGATTTTACCCTAGCTGATCCTACTGTAGCTGTGTGTACCTACCTACAACAGGCAAGGTAAACAGCAGCTGCCACCCAGAGTCCCTTCCTGAGCACGAATGAACAGCAAAACAGAGAGAGAAAGGGGGGAAAGCAGATAAGCCTGCCTCACCAGCTACCCTCAGCATGTTTGGGGGTTGAGGGGGACAGACCTTTACATTTTGCTGCCAAAAATGGAAATCATAAGAAAAGTGGATGCTGGTGAAAGAAAAAAATAAGCCTTGGGGCCCATCTACACAGTAAAAAAAATACGTATGCCGTTTGGAAGATTGATCTTCCATACACACGGCCGTTTGGATTCTACGTGTCATTTGGAAGGGGAGCTAGCGAATCCCCCTTAAACTACGTGGATTCGGCGTTCAGAAAGATTAGCGGATCTCGGCCTAAAATCCGTACAGCCGTTCAAATGGTTGATCGCCGTTCAAATGGTTGATCGCCCATTTACACACATATGAACAGGCAGTGTAATCTCATTGGCTGGCTGAGTAGAGGGGGCGGGGCTACCAAGGAGGGGAATTGAGAGCGGCCGCCATGTTGGATTCCCAGCTAAGCAAGAGTCCGATAAATCTGTGAATGTTATTTATTTTTTATTTTACATTGTAAATAGGGAAATCTGACTGTCCGCAAAGCTAGCAACTTTTTAAATTAAAAAAAAAAAGCGGCAGGAGATTTAAAACCGCCACTTGGCTTGCTCACTCCAGCCAGCTGGGGAAGGGGGGTCGTACAGAGTTGGGGGGTGTAAAAAATTGTGTAGGTGGATTGTAGGTATTCGAACGACTGCCTATTCGTATTTTTTACCCTCCAAACAGATTTTTTTAAATTGTATAGACGTGCCCTTCGTTGCATTCTGGAAGAAGCTGTAAAGAAGAAGCTGGAGGTATTCCTAAATTGTCTTTGTATTTCTTCGTACTGTGCAGATACTGCCCCATTGTGCATGAACTTTTTGCTACATAAGGACTTTGAGGAGTGAGATAACTATAAATATATATTGTTGTTGGGTTTGTGGGTTTTTTTATAGTTAGCTGGATAATTTGTTTTGCAATTATATTTTATAATCTTATGTTTATTATTCCTTCCTTCCCTCTGTGTGTGCTTATGTATACACTTATTTTAGATTGTATGCCTTTGGCAGGACCCAAGGTTTTGTTTTGTTTTGTTTGCTTGCTTGTTTAATGTAAAGTGCCATGTAAATAGATGGTGCTATATAAAAACAACAATAACAATCATAACAACTCATCTGCTTAGCAATGTATACCTGGTTGTTTCATTTCATATGTGCATATTGTTAGTTTTGAATAAAAGTTTGTGGGAAAATGTTGAACTGCTCTTTTTTGTGTGTGGTTTATTAACCTATCCCTAGTGTTTCCATCCTATTTCTGCCTCTGGTACAAAATTTTCTGTTGAAAGAATCCATGTCCAGGAGCACATTTACTTCATTAACTAAGATATACCTGTATTTCTCTGCTAGTGCTACACCCCCGATCCTGAAATAGTGATACAATCATTGAACAAATAGAGGACCACATCCCTCAAACTAATTTTGTAAGTATTTGCTACTGCTTTTTCACCCAAAAGACATTTTGCAAAATTAAAATACACCATCACAAACATGAAACATAAACCAAAGTGGTGGTGGTGGTGTATAGGAAGATTGGAAACAGAAACATCTGAATTGGTATATAGTATATCCACAAATTGCAGTCCATCAACAGTGGGTTGAACAGAGACAATGGTTTCCTAGCACACATATCATAACACTAGTTAACACCCATGAGGGCACTCTTGGACTGTTTATCACATCTCCTTTCTGATTCCCAACCAGCATCACATTCCAAAACTCCCTCCACCATTTATATGGTCATCCACTCACTTTGGCCTTAGGCAACATCTTTCCTCCTGCATTTGTCTCTCAACAACCATTGTTAAACTGAACTTGTCACCTCATCACCATACCCACTAGTTCTGCATTTCTATGGCTATTCAACAAGCTGCTAATAAGGTCTGTTCCTAGGCACCAGTTCACTCCATGTATCTGAGGAAGGGAACCAAGTCTACGAAAGCTTATGCTACAACTTCTTTCAGCTAGTCTCAAAGGTGCTACAAGATCCCCTTGCTTATTATTATTCCAGTTTAGGGTAAAATGGAAATAAAACCCCAACTCTACTAAAAGAAGAGTGCTTGGTGAATGTGTCACATCTTCCAGTCAGCATGGCTGTGGTTCTATGCTCTGCTTTTCACACTTGTGAGATTCAGCTTTGAGTTGTAATAACTTTATTTTAATCATGAATACATGAATCAAACATTCAGTTGAAAAATGCAGACAAATCATTTATTACCAAAATCTGATCTATTGCCAAAAAGATAAATAAAGAGTCCTGATGGGAGGTCCTGATGTAAGAGTAATATATGAAATGGAAAATGAATTCAACTGTTTGTGGTGTATTTTCCCACCTTGAAATATTTGCATGAAATACATAACATTTCCTGGACATACACAGATAGTTTTTTTCACACCATCATTTCAATCTATGATGACAGCTATCAAGCTTATATTGATTCCTACCATGTGGCTACAAAATTCACAGCCTCAGTTACCACTTTTCTGTCATACAGAGTAGCTGTTTCTTTCAAATGTCCCCTCAAAAACCTCAGTATTTTTGCTTGCTGTAGAAATCTTGTGTATATACAGGAGTCATAGAAAGCAATAGAATAAATGTATACAGAGAGAAAAAAAATTATATCACTGCAAATTGGCCCCATTTTTTAAAAAAATAACAATTTATGCAGGAGTTTTCTATCCAAGCAGTAAATCGCATTGCACCTATTAAGCGTCTGCATTACTGACTGAAAATATAAATAGAAGAAAATCTGTTTGGCTTTCCTCGAAACTCCTATTATTTGTTAAAAATATTTAAAATTATCTACATTCAGAGGGAAACACCACATTATGATATACAGTACATGCTTCTTTAAAAGTGTGTTTAAAGTGGTCACCATTAAATGGAATAGCCTGTGGCTTTGGTGGCTGTGTGCCTTATCTTACAAAGGACACCAGCTATTGAAAGTATCCTCAATCTGAAGGGCTGTCCAAGGGCTTATCTATATGAGGAGGGAAATGTGGATTGATGAACACTAACGCCAATTTGAAGCAGCTTCGATTTGTCTTACCGTAACTTTTTTTGGCAAACTTTAAGGCATGTGAACCCATCCGCTTTTGCTGTCCCAACAGGCATGCCTGTGAATCAAGATGGCAATCACAAGTGAATTACTCATGTTTTGTGTGAAGTCGAAGGCTTTCACGGTCGGCATCCATAGATTTTCCTTGGGTTTTTTCCGGGCTGTGAGGCCATGTTCTGGGATAGTTTCTTCACCTCAGCACACAATCACCAAGGCGAAAATCCAATATGGTGGTCCCAGGCACTTGCCTTATTAGCAAGCTCCACCCCCTGCACACATCAGACCAATCAGCTTTCCATTTCCACTCTTATCGGGAATATGAATAAATGAGAATCAGATTGTCCCAATGAATGGGAATGCACTTTTCAAAAACTTTGGGAAAAGCTGCAAAAGCTTTTCCTTCCAAGTTTTTGGTGGATTTGCCCCCCCCGCCTTCCGAATACTGTGGATTGAAGTGGGATGGCATTTAGACAAATCGTATTCTCCTCAAATTCTACAAATAGTATTTTTGCCGTTTAGAAACCCACAAGCTAAGTATAGTTTAATAATAAAGAACTCTGAAGAATGGAGAGCACAGGCCTCAACTTTGCCCATCAGTAATTAGCATTTGGATAGTAGATTGAGTAGACACATACGCCACCATGTCACAATTTTTCCCACTGTGGTAGGAAGATTCATTATTACTCAAATTCTAATAATAATTTCCAAATGTGCACCAATTTATATACATTTTATGCAAACCTCTGTTCTATTTTCTTCTCTTATTTGGTACACATTTCCTCTTTTTTTGCTGCCATGTAAGAGCCAGAACTTGGAAAAATTACTTTGGGGTCTGACAGCTCCCAGAATCTCCCAGCCAGCATGATGATGATGATGATGATGACAATGAATTTAATTGAGATCCCACCTGTTTCTCAACACTGGCACTCAAGGCAGCTTAGAAATTAAAAATGTTACAATATAATTAAAAACTGACCAAAGAAATCAACATTAAAACATTAAGCATGTTAGCAATTTAAAATATGCACTTTAAAAAGATGTTTAAAACAGTTAAAATAGTATAACATAAACCAATATTGCACCCTGTTTTAATCACTCCTAAAACTCTGTCAGAATAATAGTTTTTTAAACAGATCTTCACCTACTGAAGGACAGCAAGAGGGAACCATTTGAGTCTCCCTGTGGAGGGAGGTTGTCTGTGAATAAAATCTGGCTGAATATGGCGTGGCAGGCTCCAATCCTAAATGGAAGAGACACGAACGATTTCGCCACAGGGACGACGTCGTCTGAAATGGACCCCCTGCCGCGCTGCAGCTACGAAGCTCTCCCACTCGATCCTTGCACTGCAAGGATCGTCTGAAAAAGTCCTATATCTGTTGGATCACGTGACCTCCCTTCTGTAGTCCAGACCAATATAGTCAACTTAGAGTTCTTCCAAATCAGGCTTCTCTCATACAATTGCCTTGTCTCATTCACAGATTATATTGTTGTTGTTGTGTTGTCGTTGTTTGTATTGGAGGATGACCACTGTCTTCTATTTCTCTCCACCCAGTGATTTACCATTACTTTTTCTGCCCTTTTTTCCTTTAACAAAAAAATCAAGAGGAGAAGACAGAGAATTGCATGTGGTCTTTTTACTGATAGTACTAAAACAGGGGTGGCCAAACTGCGGTTCACAAGCCACGTGCGGCTCTTTTACATATAATGTGCGGCTCATGAAAATATGTTGGCTGAGTTCCTTCTTGCATTACAATTCATATAAAAAGCAAATGAAAACATTTCAAGCTTTATAATTATTTACCAGCTTTGAATTGAGAGTCCACTGGATTAAAACCTAAGTTTAATGGTCATGATGAGTAAATATATTTAAGAATTTAAATCCTAGTTTTAATGCAAGATTTGAGCTGGGGATTAAGACATATAAATATTATTTAAAATATCTGTTTTTACCCCTTTTATTTTTGGCAAGCTCATTTAATGTTAATTTGCATATTTTTCTTAGCTGTTTCTATAGTTTATTTCTGTGTTAAATATGCTCAGCATAGTTAAAACACTAATCAATCATGGTTTTGAAAACATTTGCTATAGATATGTGTACTTTGTGATTATTGAAAGAAATGCAAATTAAGAGTTTGAAAACTACATACATAAATATTATTATGTACTGTACATGTATTTCTTAACATATATTATAACAATTATGTAAGAAAGTGTGTATGTAACAATAACAACAGGTGTGTAATATTTGTTCTTGTCTTGTGGCTCTCAGACATCTGAAGTTTCTCGTATGTGGCTTTTTGGCCACCCAAAAGGCAAATTTGGCCACCCCTGCACTAGAAGACCTCAGTCTGGAAGTGGCCCCAACTTTTTTGCTTTAAGGTAAAAATCAGAGCTTGGGGGGAAAAATATTTCTGAATGACAGCTCCCCCACCAATCCATGCTGGCTGGGGGACTATAGGAGATGCAGCCTTTGAAATAACTGTAGTAATCTTTCTACATTCTGGTAAGAAATAGGCTGCAGTTCCAAGTTTCTGATCAAGTATGCAGAAACTGAACTGGAAAATGAAAATTAATAAGGTTCGAAAATCTGCTAAAAAGAGGAAGTGCTGCGGTTTGTGGTTCTTCACAAGAGGCAGGCAGGCTAGCTGAGATGGGACTTTCCCAGGCATAATGGTTTATTACATCAGAATTAAATAATTTGGAAAGCCCTGTGCCAGCCCTTGTTGCCTGGAAAAAACTAAGCCACACAGGCACAGCTACTTCCTCACTGCAACACAGAAGAAAAGCTACTACTGGGGAAAGGTGCCCAAGTAACAGAAGCATGTCACAGTTGTCCTGTGATGTCACATTGGGTGACAAAAGAAAAAGGGAAGTAATAGAATCTAACCTAGGAACTTCCCTGTCAGCCAATGGGAAAATTCCAAAACACTCCAAAGAAATCTCATAGAGATATCAGACCTCTTAACTGTTCACAAAGTATGGGGATTTTTTTCATCACCTGGCTGATGTCCTTCTGAATACCACACAGATCATATAGTTAGACTCATAGAATCATAGAATCATAGAATTGTAGAGTTGGAAGAGACCACAAGGGCCATCCAGTCCAACCCCCTGCCATGCAAGAAATCACAATCAAAGCTCTTTCCACTTTTGTTTCACAACCTGACATTGTTCAGTTTCTTATCCCTTATGGGCCTTGGTTATTCATCTCCACTGTCCTAAAGAGAGAAAATTTACTCTTTTGGACAACTGCTCTTAGAATCCCTCAGAAGTTTCTTAGAGTAGTAGGGGGGGGGGAAGTAACTTTCCTCACCGCTGTATCTGGAGCTGTAGTAATGTTCCACAGATGAGCAACTTGTGTTCCTAGGGCCGCATAGAGTGTTTGCTGTTTTTATTCACCACCAAGTTGGCTTTGGTTTATGGTGACTCTGTGAATGAGAGACCACCAAGAGCCCCAGACCTCAATAGCCCCGGCTGAGGTCTGGCAAACTTAGGGACCTGGCTTTCATTCATGAATCAATCCACCTGCCATTTGGTCTTCCTCTTTCCCACTGCCTTCTATTTTACTGATAATTATCCTATTTTCCAATGAACCAGGTTGTCTTATGATGTGCCCAAAGTATGATAGCCTCAATTTAGTAATTTTAATGAAATTAAATGAAAATGCCAGCCTAATTTGCTCTCAGACCCATTTATTTGTCTTTCTTGCAGTCCATGGTATTTGCAGAATTCTCCTCCAACACTCTATTTCAAATGAGTTCACCTTCTTTCCTGTCACCTTTTACAACAATACATAATAATTGGAAAGACTATGGTATGGATGATTCTGACTTTGGGTCTTGCCACACTCCGAAGAAAAGCGACAAGGGAGCAGGAACATTCTATCTTCTGTGCTGCCTTACCATGTGACGTCGTCATCCTTCCAGTGATCTTTCATTCTGGTCCCATGGGGGACTGAGGTAAAACTGTGTGTTTTTGCTAACGGGTTTTTCTGGTTAGCAAAAAGACAGTTTTACTGCAGTCCCCCATGTGACCGGAACAAAAAAAAAACACACACACACACACAGCATCATGTTTACAAAATGTCCACTGTAATTAGCAACAAAGCCTTTACTCAATTATGTTATCAAGAAAATGATAAATTACAGACAATTCTGTATCTAATTCACAATTAGCACAATTTTGAGATTGACAGAAGTCATATCACCATTAAATAATTTGATAAGAACTTCAAATGCTAACCCAAAGACAGCTACTTAATTAAAAGTAGAATAGCTCCATTCCTCATAACTTTCGAAACAAAACTTTCAAAATGAAAATTTTCCTACTAACTAAGGGGCTTATCGCATGAAGGAAGGAAGCAGCAATGCATCCCGATAACAGCACCTTGCCTTATTGCATGATGTTGGCATGTTTCAACTGCTCTCCCGTTCCAGTCCCACGGGAGACAGTAGTAAATGTGAGTCTTTTTGCTAACTGGAAAGATCCATTAGCAAAAAGACCTGCCTTTACTATCCTCTCTCACAGGACCAGAATGGGAGACCAGTTGAAACAAGCGGATGTATTGCGGCAACTTGCGCTTTAATTCTTTTCTGCATCTGTGCCAGTCAGGTTTTTTTTTCTAATTATGCCACTTTTTCATTCAGACTTGAAAAAGGGGGGGCGTGGCCTCCCAAGCAGAGGCAGGCTTTATGGGGAAGGGCATAGACCTTCCTTTGAAGCCCTGCATTTTCGAGCTAAAGAAAAAGACTCACAGACTGCCAAAATAGCAGGGGGGAAGATCAAAGAAGTGGCTCTGTCTCTGTCTCTCTCTAAATCTGCCTGTAAATGAACTTAGTCACTGCCCGAAGCAGAGTGTCAGCAGTCTCTCTGCTGAAAGGCATTGTTGCCATGCCAAGGATTCTAAGGTGAACCTATCACAAGTTTTTTCAGCACGATTTGTTTAGTCAGGGTTCACAGACTTGCAAAATAGCAGAGGATTTTTGACTCTCCCTCCCTGGTCCCCCTCCCTCCCTCCCTCCCCCCCCTCTCCCTCGCTCTCTCTCCCTCCCCCAAGCAGAGCTGACAGATGGGAACTTTATGACTGAAAGGTCTTGGGAATCCTTTTTCTTGGCAGACTTGCAAAATAGCAGAGAGAATTTTTCAAAGTTTCCTGAACACTACTGAACTCAGTACCCCTCTTTTAAGCCTGCCCATTGCATCAGAGCAACCAATCACAATGCAGATCTGCTGCAACCCTTAACGGAATGGTAGTTTACACTGCCAATAAAGCGCTACATTAAAAATATACCTGCAAAAGTAGCGACATCCCTTGCCACGCTATATTTGGGTGTTTTACCTTCCCCCCTTCTGAATGAGGCGATGCTGTGCTGCGATCTGTGGGAACTATGAGCTATCTTAGCAGTATATTTAGAGGAATATTTGCCTGTGTAAACGACCCCTTGGGCTTCCCTTCCTTTGTGCAGTAA
This sequence comes from Gambelia wislizenii, assembly GCA_030847615.1. NCBI lineage: Eukaryota > Metazoa > Chordata > Lepidosauria > Squamata > Crotaphytidae > Gambelia > Gambelia wislizenii. The sequence goes on from JAUMIR010000004.1 coordinate 38,509,413, forward strand.
CCCCCTAGGAAAGCTGTGACCAACCTTTTGCCACACCCTGATACTCCATCAGGTGCTCACTCCTAATCTAGGCTGGGTATGGTTGACCTCTGTGTTCTTGGAGGCCATTATTCTGCAGAACCATCTCCTTTTATATATGCCCCTAGCTACTCTAGACATTAGCTGAATTCCTGCTTTGGGTTCTACCACCAATAAGTTTAGAAGGTGGTTAAGAGGGGTGGGGAGCTGGAGCACCAATGCAAAGGAATGCTATTCACAACAAAGCCACCTAAACGTCTTTGTATTCATTTTGATGCCACATCAAAAGTTACAGCCCAGTTTTTATGCCAAAGATCTGTATGTCTGAACAGTCTTGCTTAAGAGCAGAATAACAATCAAAGGAGCCAGTTTAGCCTCCCTTGGCAGGTAGCTCTGGAGTGGCTACCAAGAAAGCTCTCTTAGAAGGCAAATATGTAGAAGGAGACTTTTCTTCAGGTATTCCAAGCCTGGCCTACATAAGTGTTTCAAACACATGGACTTCACACCATGCTCAGATTCACCATCCATTTCTCTCTGTCTGAGCTCTGTTTATAATCCCTGCTACATCTCATTAAACCATGCCCTGGACTAAATTCCAGCAGTCAAGACAAGGTGCCTAACTACCCTTGTGTCTGCACAGCATGCATAAAACACTCATATTTCTTCTTTTCCACAAGAATGACATTGAGCCATTTTTAAACCATACCTTGTTTCGTCTTGCTTGTTTCTTGTTTCAGTTTTGCAGAGCTATCAAGGGCTCTCCGAAATGGCTTTGGTAATTTGGCTTTCCAGCTGTCAATTCACAATCTCTGCTATTAGATTACAAAACCTAATCTGTTCTGGGGCTTTGACTATGTTGGAGCCTACATCCAGCCAGCAGCAACCTGGTGCCATCCAAATGGCCTGGGATGCAACTCCCATCACCCATAGCTAGCATGTCCACTGGGAGTTGTAGTCCATCTCATCTGGAGGGTGCGAAGTTAGGGGAGACTGGCCTAAATATACAGGCACTTTTTGGCTCAATAATTCTTAGATTTCTGTGACTTAAGCTCTTGGCTCTTCTCTATGCAAATTATTAACAAAAGAAAATGAACACTAGGAGGAAAAGGGGTATTAACTTTCCAGACCATCCCATGCTTAAGAGCCCTTCACATACTAAAGACTTGCCACACGCATACTAAAGACTCTTCCAACAAGTCAAGAAGTATTTTGTAGTCAAAAAACCTCCAACAAGCAACTTAAGACAGGAGCATGCAAACCACAGCCTGAAATCCTCCTTTCCCCCCCCAATTCTTCACACTTAAATCATGGAGTATAAAAGTGAGAATAAATTATTATGTTCATGCCTAACAATAAACCAGATTTTCTTGTTTATCTTCTTATCTTGAAATTAGCAGTGTATGCATGCAACCAATTCATCTCGCTTTGTTTCTCTCTTCCTTAAACAGTTGCTCTACATACCATACAACATCTCAGGCTCAGCCAAATTGATCACCAAGATTGGTTCACCCTGGCCTAATATTGGGAGGCATGGAGACACTCTGTCCACAATGCTGCAGCCTTATTTGAGAACTCACGCCGAACAAGTCTTGAAGAGAAACGACAACGCAGAAAGAATCACAACCCGGAAACATCACCCAAGGAGACCTTCTGCTGTGCTTTCTGCAACCAGACTTGTTTGTCTCAGATTGGCCTTTTTAGTCATCAGTGCACTTGCAGAAAGCATGGGATGAGTCCTTCCTGAATCTTCGTTTGTGAAGAAAAGCCAGAGACATACCATAGGCAAACTCCTTTTGAAAGTGAGGGGGAATTTTAAAATTCTTTAAGATATAGCATGTGCATTAGACAATATAAAAGAAACATAACCAAAAATTCAAGTGAGCAAGCACAAACTCCTGTGCTTTTTGAATCCCAGATCTTTAAAAGAAAGAGAGAGTTCCCACTTAATGCTTATTATCTGAAACTAGAGAAATGGAAGCAAATGAAAGGGAGAAAGAAAGGAATGTTGTTGTTGTGTGCCTTCAAGTCACCATAAGTTTCTGACTTGTGGTGAACCTATCACAATTTTCTGAGGCTGAGAGTGTTTGATTTGCCCAAGATCACCCAGTGGGTTTTCATGACCAGGCAGGGATTCAAACCCTGGTCTGTAGTCCAACACTCAAACCACTATGCCACACTAAGAAAGGAATACAATGGTGAATATCTAAACTTACTGGGCAGTTTCATCTATTGATTCGGAATAAATTGGCCACAAGCTGAAACCCCCCCAAATTTATATAGCTGCTCTGATCATATTGGTAATAATGAAACCCTATCCATGAAGAGAATGCCCAGTCTGTCCAATGAGTTGACAGCCTGCTGCATGCAAGTGGAAATACTAGCAAATGTCTTTCAAGCAAGGCAGTAGGAAATTGGGAAGAACTGCATCTGTATTTCCTGTATGAACCTTCTTCAATTTGGTACCTTTTTGTGTTGGATTACATTTTCCATCTTTCCAGTGGGATATGTCATGTGGGGTGATGGGTGCTATTGAGAGGGACAGGTCTAGCTGAATCCCTATAGCTCCCTTGGCCGTCTTACTACACTTACTCGCAGGCCTCCAAGGGGCCCAAGGCTCGGAAGGTGTAGATAAGGAATTGGCATAGTGCAAGCTAGAGACATTAGGGTTGTGCAGACATATCATGTAGCTGGCGCGTGATCAGACAGTGAAGCCTGTCCAGCAACACAAACCAGCCAATTAACAAGAGCTTGAGCAAAGCTAACCTGCCCGGCAACTAGATAAGAGAAGTTCTGCTTAGTAACATTTTTGAAGGCTAGAGATATGTAGCATTATGATTGGTAGTTCAAGTAGCCATAGTAAGTGACCGAAGGAAATAAAACACTCCTGGAACAAAGAGAGGGGGCGGCAGTCTTCTTACCCGAGAGGGTGCTGTCCGCCCCAGCTGGTAAAAATAAAGAATCTCAACTTCTACTACGGGACTTTGGCTCTGTTCCTTTCTTGCGCCGTCCTCAGACCCTATATGTTCGGGTTTCCTTTGGGATTCCCGTAACATTTTCTGGGGGCTCGTCCGGGATTTGAAGGGACGGATCGCAAGTGACAGAGTCCTAGTCTGACGATTGGTCTCACCGCATCTTCGTGCCTGCAGGATTCACCGAACCAGGTCATACGGCGAGAGGGATCCCGCATCAATTGACCGCTGGTGCCTCTTCAATGATGCCTGTTGGGCATTGAGACCGGTGCCGAACCTTGGTGGTTGATTGAGGTTCTTCGGGAGGACGTCCTGCAGCGCCTACTCTGTGACTCAGGCGAGTATGCTTGATTAAGTAAGAACACGTGGTGAATAGGTACCTGGGAAGTCGGGCTGGTGAGGGAGCCCCAAGATTCCAGTTCCGCACGATGGGGGGAGGTCAATCTAAGCAAGTAACCCCTCTGGATTGTATGTTACAAAATTGGTCAGAATTTAAGAGATATATAGATTCAGGAGGAAGGAGTAAAGGAAAATTAAGGACTCTTTGTCAATTAGAATGGCCAACCTTTCCCATTGAACCAAGGTGGCCAGGGATAGGAACTTTAGATCAGGGCATTGTGGACAAGGTGGCAAATTTTTGTGCCCAGTATCATCCAGACCAATATTACTATGCGTCTGCTTGGCAGACTATAGTCTATTTGAAACCCCGTCCGAGTTGGTTAGAAAAATGTAAATGTATGGTCCTCCAGACATTGCCACCTACTAATAATCCCTTTTTGCCTCTTCCGGATTCGGGTTCTCCGGAGGATGACCCTAGTAGTCCTACTGCCCCACCACCCTATGTACAGGCTGTGTACCCAAAACTGCCCACACCCAAGACACCCCCTGCGCCGTACCGAGACAAACTGCGGTCGGCAGATCAATCACAACCCCAGGCCGAGGAAATGCCGCCCTTGGAGGGAGAAGAGGAAGATAAATTGTGTCCTCTGAGACTTGTCAATCAGATGGTTCCAGATCCTGAAGGAAAACACAAACCAGAAATAATGGGGGTGTATCAGCATGTCCCATTTACTAGTAGTGACTTGTTAAATTGGAAAGCTTCCCGACCCCCGTGGACACAGGATCCCACTGGCATGGCACAGTTGTTAGAAGGTGTTTTTCAGACGCATGACCCCACCTGGGCAGATATACAGCAACTTATGAATTGTTTGTTTACTACTGAGGAAAAGGCACAGATCATTAGCCAGGCTAGAGAAGAAGTGAAACGTGATTACCCCACATACAAGGAAGGGGAGAGGCTCCTACAGATGCAGGAGGAGGCAGTTCCTTTACGTGATCCCCAATGGGATCCTAATAAGGCTGAAGGCAGGGAACGTCTTACACGATATCATGAATACTTAGTGAAAAGTATGAGAAAAGGTCCACCCCGACCCATAAATCTGAAAAAGATATATGACATCCAACAGGAAAAGGATGAGTCTCCTGGAGCCTTCATAGAAAGACTGAAGGCTGTCTATCGACAGTATAGTCCCTATGATATGGATGATGATAAAGAGGATTCCCAAGGCAAGCAGGCTCTCAAGCAGAGCTTTTTGGCTCAGTGTGCCCCAGACATACGAAGAAAGTTACAGAAACAACCAGGGCTTGCCCACATGACTTTGGCAAGGATGCTGGAGTTGGCGTCACAAGTGTATGTAGGTAGAGAGGATGAGGAAGGAAAGTTCAAAAGGAGAGCGGGAGTGATAGCAGCAGTTTTTGGAGTAAATACCCCTGAGGGAAGGGGTAGAGGAAGGGGCAGAGGAAGAGGAAGAATAGGAAGGAATCAGTGTGCGATTTGCAAAAAGGAGGGACATTGGAAGAATGAGTGTCCAGAAAAAGAAAAAGGTGCTATACAGGCAGGGCAGAGAGGGCGAGAAAGAGGAGGTAGAGGAAGAAGTAGAGGACGTGGCTGGGGAAACCCACAGGGGTGGACGCCCCAAATGCAGGGAGCAGCGGCCACAATGACTATGGAAGCTATGAGTGAAGGAAGCTCAGGAGGAGGACAGGAAGAGTGGGAACCTCCGTTTCAGGAATAGGACAGACCGGCTCCCAAAGAAAATCACAGTTGTAAAATAGTAATTCCTGGTTGCCAGGAGCCATTGGTCAAGGTTAAAATAGGCAATCAGGAGGCCTCTTTTTTGTTAGACTCTGGAGCTGCAAAATCAGTGATCAATACCCCTATCGCCCCTAATGCCAAAACCACCACCCAGATAGTTGGAGCAACTGGAAAAAGGCAGAGTTGTTCCTATTTGCAAGCAAGGACATGTCAGTTGGGGAAACGTATGGTCACACATCAGTTTTTATACATACCTAGTTGTCCAGTACCCTTGCTGGGGAGAGATCTGCTGTGCAAACTTAGGGCACAGCTGACTTTTGAAGCAGATGGAACCATAGAGGCAAACTTTAGAGACCCTCCTACTTCTAAGTTAATGTTAACCTTGCCGGTTGAAGAGGAGTGGAGATTATACCCTGTGTTGTTAGATAGAGCTGATTGGCAGACCTTTGATGTGCCTGGCGTCTGGGCAGAAGACAATCCCCCTGGATTAGCTAAGGATGTGGTTCCAGTGATAGTGGATTTAAAGCCTTTAGCTGCTTCTGTAGCTATACCACAGTATCCCTTGCCGAGAGATGCAGTGAAGGGAATTGACGAACATTTACAAAGGCTTTACCAGTGGGGAATTGTAGTTGACTGTCAGTCCCCTTGGAATACACCGCTTTTGCCTGTCAAAAAGCCAGATGGTTCTTACCGTCCGGTGCAGGATTTGCGAGCAGTGAATCAACGAGTGGTTCACATACATCCAGTCGTCCCCAACCCATATACCCTGTTGAGTTTGTTGTCCCCAGAGTTGAAATGGTATTCAGTCATAGATCTCAAAGATGCGTTTTTTTTGTGTCAGGTTGCACAAACATAGTCAGCCCATTTTTGCTTTCCAATGGGAAAATCCAGAGACAGGCCAGCGAAGACAGGTTACGTGGTCCCGTTTACCACAAGGTTTTTGTAATTCGCCCAGTCTCTTTGGTCAGGCATTGGCACAAGACTTGGTGCCATTGACACAGGGGGGAAACCCCTGGAACATATTGCAGTATGTAGATGATATTTTGCTGGCTACTGAAACTAGGAGTGAATGCCTAGAAGGAACAGGGAACCTGTTACAATTCCTGTTTGAAAAGGGGTATAAGGTGTCCAAAAAGAAAGCTCAGTTGGTGCAACAACGAGTTAAATATCTAGGTTTTGAGATAGAAAGAGGGACCAGAAGGCTGGGAATAGAGCGAAAAGAAGTAGTCTGTGCCATCCCCACCCCCACTACACGAAGACAAGTTAGGGAATTCTTGGGAGCTGCAGGTTTTTGCAGGCTTTGGATACCCAATTATGCTGTTCTAGCTAAGCCCCTTTATGAAGCTACAAAAGGAACAAATGCTGAACCATTTGTGTGGGGGGAGCAACAACAAGAATCATTTCAGAAGTTAAAAGAGGCTTTGATGAGTGCACCCGCCTTGGGGCTACCAGACATGGAGAAACCTTTTGTTTTATATGTAGGCGAAAGGGACGGTATTGCAATAGGAGTGTTAGCCCAGACCTTAGGGTCTTGGCCGCGACCGGTAGCCTACCTTTCTAAACAAATGGGCCCTGTTGTTAAGGGATGGCCACCCTGTCTGAGAGCAGTGGCAGCAGCAGCTCTTTTGGTAGAAGAAGCAAACAAGCTGACCTTGGGACAGCCTGTTATCTTAAAAACTCCTCATGCAGTAGTAACCTTGATGGAACACAGAGGCAGTCACTGGATGTCTAATGCCAAACTTTTAAAATATGAAAGTATTCTGGTAGATAACCCCAATGTTCAGATTCAAACTTGTACTACTTTAAATCCTGCCACCTTGTTCCCAATGTCTGAAGATGTGTTATTACAACATGACTGTGTTCAGACAATGAGTGAAGTTTATTCCAGCAGACCTGATCTCAAGGATAGCCCATTATCAAACCCTGAGGTTGTCTATTTCACTGATGGTAGCAGTTTTGTAGAAAATGGGATTCGCAAGTCGGGATATGCTGTGGTTGATGGTCAGGGACATATAATAGCTGCCCAATCACTGGGCCCCACCGTGTCAGCACAAAAGGCAGAATTGATAGCCCTAACAAAGGCTTTGGAACTGGCACAAGGGAAAAGGGCTAACATTTATACTGACTCCAAATATGCTTTTCTGACCTTGCAAGCACATGGAGCCATGTATAGGGAAAGAGGACTTTTAACATCAGGAGGAAAAATGTTAAAACATACCACTGAGATTCTCCAATTGCTAGAGGCAGTGTGGAGGCCCAAAGAGATAGCAGTGATGCATTGTAGGGGTCATCAGTTGGGCAATGACCCCGTAATTATGGGAAATCGAAAAGCTGATCAGGCCGCTAGGGAGGCGGCCAGGCAAGTAGCAAGGTTACATGAAACTGATGAGGCTCTTTTGTCTTTACAATTAGCCAGCTTTCTCCCAGAAGAGGTAAAATACACAAAAGAGGAGGAGGCCTGGGCTATAGCTGAAGGCGCTAGGAAACAATGTGGGCTGTTTGTTTTCCCTGACAACAGAGTATATATTCCCAAAGCTGTGGCATGGCATGTGGTTCAAGAGGTCCATAAACAGTCACACATGGGAAGCACTGCTATGTCTAAGTTTTTAGAGAGACAAGCATACTTTGAGGGAATCCCTACGTTAGCTAGACAAGCTGCCTTGAGGTGTGAAGTATGTGCAAAGACTAACCCTAGAACTGGTCCCTTACAGCCCCCTGGTGTTCAGGCAGTAGGATTCACCCCATGGGAATCAATTGTTGTTGACTTTACTGAAATGCCACCATGTAAAAAGTTTAAATATTTGCTTGTCCTTGTCTGTACCTTTTCCAATTGGGTGGATGCATATCCTACCACTAATGAGCAGGCCGAACAGGTAGTCAAGGCCTTGCTACGGGACTTGGTGCCACGAAGTGGGGTCCCCCTATATATCGGGAGTGACAATGGCCCGTCTTTTGTACACAAGGTCACACAAGGTTTAGCCTCTGTATTAGGTATCACTTGGAAGTTACATTGTGCATATAGGCCTCAATCTTCTGGAAAAGTAGAAAGAATGAATAGAACCTTAAAAGGGACACTGTCCAAAATGTGCCAGGAAACGGGACTGGATTGGGTGACTGTTTTGCCAATGGCACTTCTCAAAATCAGATGTACTCCAGACAGTTTGTTGGGACTTTCTCCATACGAAATTGTTTTTGGCAGGCCCCCTCTTAATGTGCATAGGCTAGAGGGAGATGTTGAACAACTGGGAAAGTTAGAGATTGCAAAATCTGTCCAAACATTAGGCAAGTGTCTGAATCAGCTTCATCGATATGTCAAGACAATTAGATATCCGTTCCCTGTTACTGCACTTCACCCTTTTTCACCAGGTGATAGAGTATGGTTGAAGGACTGGAAATCTAATCCCTTGGGACCAAAGTGGAAGGGTCCTTATGAGATACTGCTGACTACCCCAACTGCAGCGAAGCTACAAGGAGTCAAGCCCTGGATCCACTACACCAGGCTGAAGAAAGATCATACCAAGGAGTGGCAAGTGGTACCTAGCGATTCCAATCCTCTGCGGCTTTGGATCAAGCGGTCCGGGGAAGACAGGGCAGCATCGCAACGTGAGCCCCCTGTCTGAGGTCAGGTGACCAAGCACCGCCTTGAAGCAAAGGAGCCTTGGCCAGCCGAGGGTCATGGCGAAAGAAACAATACTGATCCAGATGTCGGATGGGAGCTTCCAGTGGGAAGATGAAATAGAACAGTGCATGGAAGACAATATTCAAGAATGTCAGAGAAGGAATGCCCAGACTCAGACTGAGGAAAAGAGGGTTCCCCCACCCATTTGCCCCACAGTCATGCGCATGCCATGTATTACTTTGCAGACTTTAGTCTGGCTTTGGGTAATAGGTGTGTTGTTGTGGCTTTTATTGTTCCCTCTCCCATGCAAGGGGTTCTTAGAAAGCAATTCTCTAATAGTCTATTCCGCTCATATTGTTAAAGCTTTTAATATCAGTAAGTGCTGGGTCTGTCATCAAATGCCTACAGATTCTCATACTGGAATGCCCTTTGTAGTACACCAACTAAATGATATAGAATATAATAGACCCTATAGGCCAGACAATAATACCGGGTACAACTGGACACATTTAGAACCCTCCACTGGAGGATATTATCGGGTTGGGAAACAAAAGGGAAGGTGGTGCTGGAGCTGTAATGAAACTAATGGCCCTAGAGTAGGTTCTAGCACCTGTGAAATAGAAATAAGGATAAATGGCGCATATATAAATGGCACCTGGGAGAGTAATTATATTTTAGCCAACTTAACAGGTGATGGCTACTATAGCGCCTGGACAATGACACAGAGATGTAAGAAGCCTTTTTCTGCACTAAGGGGCCACTATTTCGTGTGTGGCAGACGAGCTTATGCTATTTTACCTGAAAACTGGAGCGGAAATTGTTATGTGGCCACTATTTTTCCAGCTATAACTATCCGAGACAACCTACCTGTGGGGAAAATAAGAAACTATAGGGATCTGGAAGAATCCAAACAAATTGTAAAAGACTATCAACCTTTGCGTCATTGGGGAGGGCACCGAAGTCTGCTGAATGCCATGTATAGGGTACAGGCTGTTATAGAAATAATGGCAAACGAGACAAGCGAGGCTCTCACCACTTTGGCAAGAGAACAAGGACAGATTAGGCGGATGTTACTACAAAACCGGTTGGCATTAGACACCATGTTGGCAACTCAAGGTGGTGTATGTACACTTATCCACCAAGAATGTTGTATTTATGTCCCAGATAATGAACAAGATATAGAACAACACGCACAACAAATCATGCAAGTAGCACAGGTCCCACACATGGGAAAGGGTTGGAATTTGTGGGACTGGCTCACATCATGGTTACCTGATTTCTCATGGTTAAAAGGATTGTTTGTATTTGGCTTGATAACTGTGTTAATTAGCATTTTACTATGCGCATGTATACCTTGTTTGTTTAGGTGCTTACGTACTAGGCTTGAGGCTATGCTTGCTCATGATAGAAAAATTCTGCTTGCTCGCTGCGCATATCAGGAACTTAAGCAAACTAATGAACCCAACCACTATGTCTCTTCGCTTACAAGAAAAAGGGGGGAATGAGAGGGACAGGTCTAGCTGAATCCCTATAGCTCCCTTGGCCGTCTTACTACACTTACTCGCAGGCCTCCAAGGGGCCCAAGGCTCGGAAGGTGTAGATAAGGAATTGGCATAGTGCAAGCTAGAGACATTAGGGTTGTGCAGACATATCATGTAGCTGGCGCGTGATCAGACAGTGAAGCCTGTCCAGCAACACAAACCAGCCAATTAACAAGAGCTTGAGCAAAGCTAACCTGCCCGGCAACTAGATAAGAGAAGTTCTGCTTAGTAACATTTTTGAAGGCTAGAGATATGTAGCATTATGATTGGTAGTTCAAGTAGCCATAGTAAGTGACCGAAGGAAATAAAACACTCCTGGAACAAAGAGAGGGGGCGGCAGTCTTCTTACCCGAGAGGGTGCTGTCCGCCCCAGCTGGTAAAAATAAAGAATCTCAACTTCTACTACGGGACTTTGGCTCTGTTCCTTTCTTGCGCCGTCCTCAGACCCTATATGTTCGGGTTTCCTTTGGGATTCCCGTAACACTATAATCCAGTACATCTGTAGAACAATAGGTTAGGGGTGGCTACCCTAGGCCATAACCTATATTTCTACGTAAATATCCAAACAGATAGGGGCATTCCTGTGTCGGCAGTGCAAGAAACAAGAGTTAACATTTATAGAATACATTTCATGAGCTGACGCTATTTACATAGCTATTTCTGTCTCAGCTTCTTCCTCTAGCTACAATCTGGAGATAATCAATAATATTGTAAGGTTTAATGAAGAGCTATGCTAGTAAATGACAGACAAAACCGCACAAAAAACCCCACCTTCAGCCAAGCTTCATTTGCAAAGCAAAGTAGGAAGTTTGTTCAAATTTATGTCTGATTATATCTTCCAGTGGTAGGTGGTTAGGGCACTGAACCGTGTGAGAACAGTTTCCTTTTCTCACCATTGTGCAGAGCTTGGATGTTATGTCAGCCACTTTATTTTTAAAATTTTCCTTTTATTAGCATTATTCTACTTTTGCTGTAAATAGCTTCAGATATTTTCAAAGCAAGGTGTGATCTAAATGCTGGGGAAATAATCCACATATATATGAATACATTTTGGATGTTAAAAGCCAAATCTGAATCAATTCAATCAGAGCAGTGGACTAGGCCACTCTTGTATCCTGAAGCTGTTCTGTCCTAGACAATTCATACATGAAGTCCAAGTCTGGTGGAAAGAGGAAAAGTGGGTACAAATTAGTAGAGCTTGGCCACAGCTTCCAGAGTGGCATTTACCATGGAGGGAAGGTTGAGATTAACTTGCAAATTATGTTTGGATACACTTCTGCCATTCCAGTCTATGACCAGGGGGAGAGGGAAGATAAGTCCTGCAAAATTGAGGGTCATAAAACCCTTTTAAAAATTCATGCTAGTTTGGTTTTATAGGAATTTGGTGTTCTAAATCCAAAAATACCTCAGATTAGCTCCAACTTGCTTTGACATTTTCATTTTGTAATATGTAACTGAATGAAATTAGTACTGAAATTAGTAATGACATTTGTGAAAGAACTGTGTGTGGTATAACATTTTTATTGTGTTTTTTTTTTAATTTAGCACCCAAAAATCCATTAAAAACTGCGACAATGTTTTAAAAAAGTTTTTTCATTGCAGGCTTGTAGTAAGCCAGCCCTTCCCCAACCTGAAATCCACCATATGTTTGGGATCACAATCTCCATCCACCCCATCCAACATGGTCAGGGCAGATGGGGGTTAGAGTCCCAAACATCTTGAGAATTCCATGTTGGGAGATTAAATGTCTGGTCAGAACAGAGAAAAAGCTATCTTCTTAACAGTAAGATCCTGGACTACACATTTAGAAGCCAGAGATGTAGGTGAGGAGAAGAGTAATTGTTGGGACATTTTGTAGGACATGCGTAGGGAATATTCAGCCCACTCAGTCTTGATATACTAGTATTCTCACCATGTTTCACCACTAACCAGACTGAGGGCCTGTCTATATGGGGTGGGGGGAGGGGCAGAGTACCTCATAGTAATGGCATTTTGCAGCAGCAGTGACTTGTCTTAATGGTGGTTTTGGCCCCAGAAGCCCCCAGAAGGTTTGAATGCCAGATGGTGGCCATGAGTGATTTACTTGCATTATGTAGTTCTTCCCTGCTGTGAAACTTTTTTTAAAAAAAGTGTCTAAGGTGCACTGGAGTGATAGTGCGATTTTCTGAGTTAAAAAGATAGCAAGCAAACAAATACCCTATTTTACATATCACCTTAGCAATCACTCCTTAAGGCAAAAATTCAACAAGGTGGCAGCAGGCGCTTGCCCTATTAGCAAGTCCCACCCCTCATGCTCGCCTGGCCAATCAGCTTTGTGCATCCATTTGTATGGGAAAGCAATTCAAAGCGAATTGCTTGTTCTAACAAGCAGGAATACACACCCCCTCTCTGTTTTAAAAAAAATTATGGGAAAAGCTGTGAAGGCTTTTCCAGTGCTGTTTTTGCCATGGGGGGGGGGAGCTTCCAAATACTGTGGATTGATGTAGGATCCCATTTAGACAGGTAAGATTCCCAGCAAATTCCATGAGGTTTATTTTCACCATTTAGACATCCTCTGAGGGGTTTAGAGTTCAACAACCTTGTGGTGGCCATAGGTTCCCCAAGCTGTTCTAACACTTTCAGTTTGACAGACAGTATACAGTACTTTCCTAGGTGACATGTTCTCTCAGAAAGTAGAACTCCAGAATTTCCTAGGAAGGAGGAGTCAATAGATTGTGGTAGACATCTGGCGGAAGGAGGGATGGACAAGCACTATCATAATTAATAACAACAGAGCAGCTCACTCAATCTCCAGTGTTGAAAGAATGCATGGGAGGGGGCATAGGGCTGCACACCCCTGCCAATGATGTATGACATAGCCATCATGCCTCGCTATCTGCAAGCAAAATGCTTCCTCCTGCACCATCTGTGAATTCAATGCTCATTGCTAAGGTCTCTCTGTATATACTGATAATGCATAACACTCTTATATATGAGGAAGAATTTGGCCTAATCAGGTGGCCCTTACATGGAGGAACTCCAACTGCTTAAAGCAATGTATGTACAGCCCTTTCCCACATCAGCTGAACACATGGGCAATGGGTACCGGCAGTGGAAATTGGCTATACTGTACTATGAATTAATATTCTAACAGCGTGTGAACTTCCAAACTATGATTCCAAGGACAATGGGAGCTACTGCTGCTGATAGAACTTACAAATTCCAGAATACAGGTGAGTAGATAAATGTGGCCTCTGGTCTCCCAAGTGCACAGAAGAACTGAGACTACCTCTTCCTGGAACACAGAAGAGTGTCAAAGGGTATTCATCACTCCTGTCTGATTAATAATAACACAGTCTATAATGTCTAGCAACAAATACAAATTAGGCAGTGGCCAGATGTGTGAAGTGCCCAGACAAAGAGAAATAAGCCTTGGTCAGGCCTCACCTTGAATACTGTGTCCAGTTCTGGGCACCACAATTCAAAAAGGATATTGACAAATTGGAGCGTGTCCAGAGAAGGGTGACTAAAATGGTGAAAGGTCTGGAAGCCATGCCTTATGAGGAGAGACTAAGAACTTTTTCGGATGAGCTTTTATACCGCTAGCAGCCTCGTCCCCGTTGCGAGGCTGCAGCGCTGCAGGGCGTCCCTTTCGGATGACGCCCTGCCCTGCCGATCCTCTTCCGAGACTGTTGCGTAACCTCTGTGACGCTGCTGCGTTATATTCGGCGGTTTTCTAATCACGAAAGTTGATCGTGATTAGAAAACCGCCGAATATAACGCAGCAGTGTCACAGAGGTTACGCAACAGTCTCGGAAGAGGATCGGCAGGGCAGGGCGTCATCCGAAAGGGACGCCCTGCAGCGCTGCAGCCTCGCAACGGGGACGAGGCTGCTAGCGGTATAAAAGCTCATCCGAAAAAGTCCTTAGGGAGCTGGGTATGTTTAGCCTGGGAAAAAGATGGTTAAGAGGTGATATGATAGTCCTGTTTAAGTATTTGAGGGGGTGTCACATTGAGGCTGGAGCAGGCTTGTTTTCTGCTGCTCCAGAGACTAGAACACGGAGCAGTTGATGCAAGCTCCAGGAACAGAGATTCCACCTCAACATTAGGAGGAACATTTTGAAAGTAAGAGCTGTTTGGCAGTGGAACACACTCCCTCGGAGCGTGTTGGGGTCTCCTTCCTTGGAGGTCTTTAAACAGAGGCTGGATGGCCATCTGTCAGGGATGCTTTGATTGTGTATTTCTGCATGGCAGGGGGTTGCACTGGATGGCCCATGTGGTCTTTTCCAACTCTACAGTTCTATGATTCTATGAAAAGAAGCTCAAGGACACCAAGCAAAACAAACTAGGAGTCAAAGGCTATGTGTGTTATCAGTTCATACTCTCCCGCTGTCTCAGTTTGGCAGGGGCATTAATCCTCTGCTATCCCAATTAATCCTCTGCCATCTAACTTTTTCAGCTGCTTTCAAAATGTTCCAGTTTTCTTTCTCCTTTTCCTGTTTTCCTCATCTGTCCTCAGCTTACTTCAATTGTAAACCAGGTTCAGATTCAATTAACTCAGCAGAAGGGAAAGGAGAGGAGGCATGGTATCTTGCCTTTCCCAGTTGGCCCAGGCAAAAGTAAACTGCCGCAGCTTCTCCTAGCTTATGTGTTCTTTCTCGTTAATAACTTTTGCCATCTTGACCACACTCTGATGTAGCTAGGCCACATATAACACAGTTTTCATATGTGAAGTGTTGGAAGGTATGTCAGTTTAAATCAGACCTAAATAAGACATGCTAAGAGAAACCTCTTTCACATAATAGATAAGACACCACTATCATGCCTAGTGCTTTTTCTCTCAGCTTGGCTCATTTAGACCAAAATATAATCATATATTATCTACAGGAGGGCTGGGGAACCTTTAGCCCAGCACAAAAACAATTAAAAATAAATAAAATAAAATAAAATAAAATAAAGATGTTTTGGCTTACTCTTCAGCACCACTCAACGTAAGGGATTGTGAAAGTTGAAACATCTGGATGGCAAAAGGTTCCACACCCTGATATACATGATAGGAAAAGAAAGAAGATTGGGTGTAGATCTCCAGGTGATGTGCAGTAGGTGGGCAAGGCCCAGTGGTTTTGGTTTAACAATAAATACTGTAAACAAAAAAACCTTTTCTGTCTTCCAGATTAGGCTGCTAAAATCAAGGGTGCTTGTAAAACTGGAGCAAATTTATATATACAGTAAAAGGATTTATCTGCAACTTCTCACTTTGGAATAGAAAACACATTCCAGAGCGGAATATGTACTCTGGTGTACCTTTTTGTCATCTTATATCTTCCTTCTTGAGGAAGGACCTGACTCTGGCTGGTAGACTTCAGGGCTCTAGTGAAGTACAAAGTAGAGCCAGATAACCTAAAGTCTGCTAACCCCTGACATACAGTGGTAAGACAACTGAATAGGCAGGTATCGGAAGTATACTGGGTAGGAATGGTGTATCTCACCAGTGCAGGCTGCTGGCTCCAGTGCCATGGGAGCAGTGGATCTGCTTTGGGTTTTAATCCAAACTCTACATGAGCTAACCAAGGTGCTGAACCCTTTTGCTAACTTTGTGGACAGGTCCTTAAAATTCATAGTGAGGCTGCAACTGCACTGCAGTAATAATGCAGTTTGACACCACATTAACTGCCACGGCTCAATTATATGGAATTCTGGGATTTGTAGTTTTGTGAGATATTTAGCCTTCTCTGTCAGAGAGCCCTAGTGCCAGAACAAACTACAAATCTCAGGATTCCATAGCATTGAGCCATGGCAGTTAAAGCAGTGTCAAACTGGATTTTTTTCTGCAGTGCAGATGCAGACTAAAATCCAGAGCAGAGACAGTATCCATGGAAATTGGAGCCATGAGCTTCTATAGGATTCCACATAGCCCCCAGTGGATCCTTCCACTTAGCCTATTGCCTTCCAGGCAGTTTAACCTATACTCTTTCTTCTCCACATATCAGAGACTAACCCAGAAGGCCCTTCCCCTGTAACAAGGTGGGCAATGCTGGGAAGCTAGGGGGCTACATTAGCCCTCTAGGAAACCTTAAAGGGCTGTTCCACACTGTACACTGAACCCCATGCAAAAAAAGGCCTCTCCCCCAAGTCCTCTCTCGGGGGCTTGCAGAGCATTTTCATCATGTTTTCAGCCCCCCTGGGCCATGTTAGGCACAGGAGAGGCTTTGTGTAACTTCCAGTTGTTGCTTTGTTTTGTTTTTTAAAGGGCTCTCCTGGGCTTAAAATGGCCCCTGGGAAGCAAAAATGTGGAGAAAATGCCTTATAGACTTTTTTTTTCAAAATATATTTGGGAGCCACAAATATGGTTCTGGGACCCATATACTGCCCATAGGCCACACTCCCCCCAGCCCTGCTTTATAATGTCATATGACTTAATCTCCCTTGTAAGCCACCCACCATGCCCATTTCTTATTCTGCATCCCACTTTTCTATGAGTGATCAGCCTTGAATGACTCCTCTGCCTGCCCCTTGCATCAAGTACTATGGATGATGGGCAGCCCCAGCTTCTTCCTCTTGTCCTGCTGTTCCACCATCTGATCCAATCAATGGGAGAGTAGAGCCAGAATGCAGATGGTTGAATCATAGAATCATAGAATTGCAGAGTTGGAAGAGACCACAAGGGCCATCCAGTCCAACCCCCTGTCAAGCATGGGGACTTTCTGATTAGTCTGGATAATTACATCATCTTCCACCTCTCAGTATCTGGAGGGTGTGGAAAGGAATGGATTTTCCTAGCAACAATAATATTATGAGCTATTCTGTTGTAATGTAAAATATTTTAGGGTGTCTTGGTATGGAATCAACAATTAAGGCCCATTAACCTTCCCAAAAAACTGCTTCCACTGAAGATTAAAAACTTCCAGAACTGGTTTGTTAACTTGGAGAGAAAGTATTTGTCACTGGTGCTGGGAGAAGAATCTCCCAGAATATCTTGAACTGGTAGTTTTATGTCGTTTGATGACACATTATAGCTCTCTCTTCCTCTTTCTCTCTCCCTCCCCTCCCCCCATTCTCTGCAATCTCAGGTCTGTCCAGTCAAATCCAGGACAACAAGAATACAGTATAGACCTTCCTTCTGCTGCCCTGATGCCAAACATCTTTACCTGGGAATAAGCATCAATTTGTTGTAGAAAGGAATATCTGTTTTAAAAACAAAAATAATAATATGAACAAATGTAATCACATAAATGCAGGCCTAGCCACTCTCAACTATAAAATATTTTGGGGGGAAATTAGAAAGCTAGTATTGGGCCTGGTGGCCCTAAGCATGCTCACACTGGACCAGGCTACTGCCCCATCACCTGCCAAACTCTGGATCATGGGGGGGGGCATGCTGTGAGGCCATGAACTTCACCTGTGAAGTCCAGCTTTAGCTGCACATCCACTGAGGAAAACAAAGTGGTCAGAGCTTACAAAATGTGCTTTTTTACAGTAAAAGTCCCAGATTCCCTGTGGAATTTTGGATCTTGGAAGTCCAAAAAAGGAAATACAGTGGGCCCTCAGTATGCACTGAAATTTGGTTCCAGGACCCCCTGTGGAGACAAAAATCTGTAGCTGCTCAAGTCCCATTATATATGACAATTATATATATACAACATTATCTCTCTCTCTCTCTCTCTCTCTCTCTCTCTCTCTCTCTCTCTCTCTCTGGCTTTTCTTCGCAAACGAGGATTCAGGAAGGAAACATCCCGCGCTTTCTGCAAGCGTGCTGATGACTAAAAAGGCCAATCCGAGATAAACAAGTCCGGTTGCAAAAAGCACAGCAGAAGGTCTCCTTGGGTGATGTTTTTGGGTTGTGATTCTTTCTGCGTTGTCGTTTCTCTTCAAGACTTGTTCGGCGTGAGTTCTCAAATAAGGCTGCAGCATTGTGGATAGTGCGTCTCCATGCCTCCCGATGTGAGGCCAGGGCGGACCACTGTTGGTGATCAATTTGGCCGAGCCTGAGATGTTGTTTCAGGGAGTCTTTGTATCGCTTTTTTGGAGTGCCCCTCTTACGCTGACCCACGGCGAGTTCACCGTAGAGTAGTATTTTTGGGAGGCAATGGTCCTCCATCCTAGAAAAGTGCCCTGCCCACTGCAGCTGCATTCTCAATATCATGGCCTCAATGCTGGTGATCCCTGCTTGCTCAAGGACAGCAACATTCGTCACATAGTCAGTCCAGTGTATATTTAGGATTGTGCATAGACAGCGCTGATGAAAGCGCTCGAGGGGTCGTAGGTGGTGGCGATAGGTGACCCATGTTTCAGATCCATAAAGGAGGATAGACAGTACAATGGCTCTATACACACTGATTTTTGTGCTTTGCCTCAGGTGTTTATTGCTCCAGACTCTTTTGTGAAGTCTTCCAAATGCACTATATGCCTTTGCTAATCTGTGATCGATCTCTTTGTCAATCTTGGCATCTGAGGAGATGATGCTTCCCAGGTAGGTGAACTGCTGAACGGACTTGAGCATAGATTTGCCGACGGCAATGTAGGGATGGTGGTGTTCGTCCTGTGGTGCAGGCTGGTAAAGAACTTCTGTTTTCTTCAGGTTGACTTCCAGCCCAAACAGCTCTGCAGCTGTTGCAAAGCAGGATGTTAGGCGCTGCAGAGCTGCTTCTGTGTGGGCAACAAGGGCAGCAGCATCGGCGAAGAGCAGGTCACGGACTAGATAGTTTAGAGTCTTAGTGTGAGCCCTCAGGCGGCTTAAGTTAAACAAGCTACCATCAGTACGGTAATGTATATAGATGCTGTCGTCTTCTTCGAGCTCTGCCATAGCCCTTTGGAGCATCATGCTAAAGAAGATTGTAAATAAAGTTGGTGCAAGAACACAACCTTGCTTCACTCCATTAGTTATTAGAAAGGGCTCTGAAAGAGCATCGCCATATCTGACTTGAAAACGCTGGCCCTCGTGTAGCAAGATAATAATTTTAAGGAATTTGGGGAGACATCCTAGTCTTTCCAGGATCTGCCACAGACCTTTCCTACTCATGGTGTCGAAGGCTTTGGTGAGGTCGACAAATGTTACATAGAGACCCTTGTTCTGCTCCCTACATTTTTCTTGCAGTTGTCTAAGGGCAAATACCATGTCTGTAGTACTCCTATTGGCTTTGAAGCCACATTGGCTTTCAGGGAGAAGTTCTTCTGCAATAGCAGTAACTAATCGGTTCAGGAGTATCCTTGCAAGGATTTTTCCAGCAATAGAGAGCAGTGTTATGCCTCGATAGTTTGAGCAGTCGGATTTTGCTCCTTTTTTCTTGTACAACATTATATAAGTACATTGTATACAACATTATATCTATTATTATTTGTGTATATAATATATATTATATATGTACAATAATGTAGTGAAATGACATTCCTTATATAAAACAGCAAAATTTGCTTTTTGGGAATTTTTTCAAACTGTGGTTAGTTGAATCCAAGGATGCAGAATCCATGGATGCAGAGGAGTACTTCTTTGTTTCCAAGCATAAGTGACAGCACCTCTCCTTGGTACAAAACCCAGTGTGCTTTTTCTACCACAAAAGCATTCAATAGTAGCAGCAGTGAATGTACCGTATATTCCGGCATATAAGATGACTTTTGAGCACTCAAAAGTGCCCTCCAAAATTGACAGTCGTCCTATACGCCGGATACACTTTGCTTCGCCCACCTGCCTATCTCCTGCCTCTTCGCAAACGGAGTGAAGAGGCAGGAGATGGGGCAGGGGGGTGAAGCAAAGTGTTTTGAAGATAATTCGCCCCCCTCCTCTGCCTTCTCCCCCTTTGGGGAGCAACGGAAGACAGAGGAGGGGGGCGAACATTGCGGTTTGCTGCAGCCGCCGCTGGATCGCTTCTGCAGCGGCCAAGGCAAACCCGTGATTCGCCCCCTCTCCCCACTTTCCTGGAAGGTGGGGAGAAGGGGCGAACGTGCCCCCTTTGGCCGCACAGCCTCCGGATCCCCCTCCTGCGCTCTCTCCTGGAAGGGAGCGCAGGAGGGGCATGCAGAGGCTGCGCGGCCAAACCCGCGATTCGCCCCCTCTCCCCACTTTCCTGGAAGGTCGGGAGAAGGGGCGAACGTGCCCCGTTTGGCCGCACAGTCTCCGGATCCCCCTCCTGCGCTCTCTCCTGGAAGGGAGCGCAGGAGGGGCATGCAGAGGCTGCGCGGCCAAACCCGCGATTCGCCCCCTCTCCCCACTTTCCTGGAAGGTGGGGAGAAGGGGCGAACGTGCCCCCTTTGGCCGTACAGCCTCCGGATCCCCCTCCTGCGCTCTCTCCTGGAAGGGAGTGCAGGAGGGGCATGCGGAGGCTATGCGGCCAAACCCGCGATTCGCCCCTTCTCCCCACCTTCCTGGAAGGTGGGGAGAAGGGGAGAACGTGCCCCCTTTGGCCGTACAGCCTCCGGATCCCCCTCCTGCACTCTCTCCTGGAAGGGAGCGCAGGAGGGGCATGCAGAGGCTGCGCGGCCAAACCCGTGATTCGCCCCTTCTCCCCACCTTCCTGGAAGGTGGGGAGAAGGGGCGAACGTGCCCCTTTTGGGCGCACAGCCTCCGCATCCTCCTCCTGCACTCCCTCCTGGAAGGGAGCGCAGGAGGGGCATGCGGGGGCTATGCGTTGGAAGAGGGGGGTCGTCTTATAGGGCGAATATATCACAAACTCTGCATTTTACCTTAAAATTGGGGGGTCGTCTTATACGCCAGGTCGTCTTATACGCCGGAATATGCGGTATTAGTAATTGTAGTATGGCTCCAAAGTAATAATCCAGCAATCAATTATCTTCAAGCATCCAAAGAAAAGCTGACTCAAATATTAATAAATGAGTAAGTAAATAAATAATTAAAAAATACAGTTACCCCTGGACCTGGAGGGGGTCATAAATTTGCTCCCACTCATCAAAGACATGGAAATAAGGGTTTTGTATCTCATAATTTCTAACAGACCAAACTACATTAACTATGGAAGTCCCAATTAGCATGCTGCATGGGAGAATTCTGTTTTACATAGTATGCAAGGCTAGGAAAATGAAGGTATCCTCAATACAGAAATGTTACCAGAGGAAAGTCGCCTGTATGTGTAGTGAAAGGAGTAAAAATATCACATATCCTGTACTTAAAGCTAATAATGGAGAAGGGTCTTAAAGCTATTACTATATAGTACAGTACTGCCTAAATACAAACACCTAAGAAGATACTTGCCCCCTACTGACAACAAAGCAGTATGGCATCAAGAAAATAAATACAGTAGCTACTTGCAATATTTAAGGGTATTGTTTCCCAAAATTTAGAAACTCATTTCTGGCAATGGGAGCTGGATTAGTCAAAGATGCATGAGAAGCAGGTCAGATTGAGAAGACAAGCTCAGGCATCCAGTGTGCCCCTTGCAAAATATGATAACCCATATCTTCCACTTAGTCTAAGGAGCTGGATGTGATGTAGGGTTCTCCTTATATCCTCACAACGTTGTGAAGAGGGTTGGAGTGGATAAACTTTGCTCCTTGACACAATTTTCTTTTGCTGTTTTTATGTGCCATTGTACATTGACTGTTTGAAGATCTATTCTGAGACCAAAAGTGGCATATAAATACTTTAATACAAAAATATGAAGCAGAACATGGTAAGAAAATCCCTGAAAGTTCTCCTCTAACACTCTGCAAGTGAAATGAAATACGTAGCCAAATCCACACTACACAAATAATCCAGTTTGAAACTGGATTATTTGTCATAGCTCATTCTTATTGAATCCTGGGATTTGTAGTTTTAAAAGGTCTTTAGCCTTCTCTGCAAAAGAGTATGAGTGCCTCACCAAACTACAGATCCCAGGATTCCATAGAAGGAGCCATGGAAAATAATCTAGTTTCAAACTGGATTATTTCTGTAGTGTGGATTTGGCCAATGACAGAAAAAAAGATTACTGTGCTAAATGCACCAAGTGATGACATTTCACTATTTCATTTGGAATAAGCCACAAACATACTCAGTCACCCTGACAAGGACTTTGTTCATCTTCATCAGTCTTCATTTAGGATTTTGCTACTTCCTTGTACCATTCTTGAGTTCAAAGTGTTCATCTGAGTCAAGACTGGCCAGAGTTTAATCCCACAACCTATTGCCAGCACATGAGTTTAACGGTGGATCATATGCCCACTTAGCCTTTCTTCCAATAATATGTAACCACTATGAGAAACTGCTACATACAGTACTAGGTTGGATTGCTTACCCTGTGCTTCATCTTTTAACTGGCAACTGCTGCCTAGGTTTTTTGGCACAGGTTATTCTTATTAATGACTTTATGAAGTCTTCCAATGGAAACGGCCAAAAGCTAAGTCTCAGACCTTCTGTTTACAATGTGCATGCTTTCTACTGAGTTATGGTCCCTCCCACAATCAGTTCCTGCATATTTGGGGTTAATGGGCAAAAGAGACTGTCACTTCAGTTGGCCTGAGTCATGATATCACTCCCATCAGTGTCAAGGTGTACAAGGTTGAGGATGGAGATTTATGCACTGCTGGCAAAAGAAGACACAAGAATCACAAAAAATATTTCACGGACTAATTTATATGCATATACGCACATTTTGAAATGGTGCTGTAATTTAACTAGAAATACAAGCTCAACATAGTATGGAAGACTAGGCAACCTGTTCAGGATCTCTGATAGGCAATTCCAAGGCTACTGTTCTCTCTTCTTATGATTCTTCATCTTTAAAATGGACTTGGACTGTACAACCCTTTGAACAGAGGATGTTTTAAAAGAGAAAGGTGTTCTCTTACAGTTCTCAAAGACAGAACTCTCTTCTGTAATGTAGGACAGATTTCATTCTGCACATATTTAGAAAAGGAATCAAAAAATAAAACAGCCAATAATCATATACAGGTTATCCCCATATCCACAGGGGATATGCTCCAAGATCCCTGTGTATTTTCAATGAGACAACCACTGGAAGTTGACCATAAAATCACATTGGAGGACCTAGAACTGCCTAGAGAGAACATATTTTTTTCAGATGTGGATAAGTGAAACCATGGATACTGAACCCATGGATATGGGGGTTGACCTGTACATGTATAGTTCTGGTTATCTCATCGGGGGGGGGGGAGAGATGCTATGGGGCTGGAAAACGAGTAGAAAAATGGGACTTGGAAAATTACTGTACTTTTAAGACAAATTAATATTATGACACGCTGAAACTATCCATGACTTGAGCCATGATGAGATGATACTAGGGGTTCATCTTTCCACTGCTAATTTGTGGATGGCATCAGTATGTCATTATATTTATTAATCTGAAAAAGGAACTTTCCAAGCTCTGAAAGGCAACCCAAATAATCAACAGGCTGGATAGTTTATAATGTAAGGGGCTGTTTAGCTTGGGCGGCAGGGGGGTGGGGAGTAATGAACATCCCTTAATTCAAATAAGGGCCAGCATGGTGTAGTCGTTTTAGCGCCGGGTTATGGCTAGAGACCATAAAGGGTTCAAATCCTTGTTCAGCCATGGAAACACACTGGGTGACCTTGGACAAATCACATTCTCTCAGCCTCAGAGGAAGGTAAAAGCAAATCTGAACAAATCCTGCCAAGAAACCCTCATGATAGGTTTGCCTTGGGGTCACCGTAAGTCAAAACAACTTGAAGGCACATGACAACTTTTATGTGAGGGCTAGAAAGCTTGTACTTTAGGCAGACTGAGCAGGGTGCCAAAAATCCTGTATTTGGGGGAATGAGCCCTCTAAGAGAAGATGAGGACAGGTTAGAGGAGCAAGCAAGCATATCTGAAGTTCACTGCCAATACAGGTCATTACACTTCCCATCTCCTTCTCTCTCTGGAAGCTGGTGGATGTTTTCTCCAGCAACCAATCAAACTGGTATTATTTTTCTTTAACATGTATGTTGTTATTGTTGTTGCGTGCCTTTAAGTCATTTCTGACTTATGGTAGCCCAAAGGCAAACCTATCACAGGGTTTTCTTGGCAAGATTTGTTCAGAGGGGATTTGCTATTGCCTTCCTCTGAGGTTGCTTTTTTTTATCCTAACAACAACCCTGTGGTGTAGTTTAAGCTAGGAGACCAGAATTGACTGGGAAAGCTGGGATTTGAACCTTATAGTTCCATCATGTGAATCTATAGAATTCTAGAGTTGGAAGGGATTCCAAAATGCACCTAATACATCCCCCTACTAGTGCAAGAATCCACAACTATAACACAGCTCTTTTTGTTGTATTTTGTCACTTCAACTTAAACAGGATAAAGCTCGGAAGGTTGCAGAAAAGGTGAATAAAAATGATCTGAAACTTGAAATATTTTTATGAGGAAAAGCCAAAGTGTTTAAAGCTTCTGCAATCCCCTGGGTAAATCCCTTAATGTCATGTAGGATTGTTACTCTGAGTGTGGATTTGAGTGCAACTGTTGTTGGAGCTAAACACCTTTTGTTTTCGAACATTCCATGGTCAAATGCTTTCGTAAAAGGTTTTTTTTTCAATCCTGTACTCCACAAATGCAATGGTAAGAGTAACAGCCCTTTTCTAAATCTAACCAAATATGAGATTCGGGTTATTCTGAATTTTATTCATAGTTGTCAAGCCCTTTTGATATGATTAAATCAGATTCAATTTTTGTTCATATTAAAACTGGATTTTCCTAAAGACAGAAGCTTGTGCAACATGTAATTTATATTGATGACAAAGTGGACAATATGGTAATTTTACAAAGAAACACATGGCTAAGTTAACTTTTATTTGTACAGGTTGACCCCTATATCTGTGGGAGATATGTTCCAAGACCCCCATGGATACTTAAAACTGTAGATAATAGGAAATCCTATTATTTCCAATGAGAAGAATACTGGAAGTTGACCACAGTATCACATTGGAGGACCTAGAAATGCCTAGAGATAACATATATTTTTGGACGTGAATAAGTGAAACAATGGATACCAAACCTGTGGATATGGGGGTTGGCCTGTATTTATACAGAACAGTGGTTCTTAATCTGTGGTCCAGAGACCCCCAGGGGTCTGCAATGACACAGGGTCCGCAAAGGGTTGAAGGCTGCTAGGCCCACCTCCTTCCTGCAGTGGAGCGGCGATGCGACAGGAGCCAAGGCAATGCCTGGCTGGCTTGGCCTGTGCAATGCCATTCAATCCGCTCCAGCGCCAAACTTGCAAGAAGAAGCAGGAGAAAAATCTCCCCCCCCTCCCTCCCAGTGCCACTGACGGAAGTTTTAATTGATGGTGTGATTGTGTTGTTGTTGTTAGGGCTTTAAATCTTGGGGGCCACGGCAACAAAATATATTTACCAGGGGGTCCCTGGTAAAGAAAAGGTTAAGAGCCACTGATATAAAACACACCAAGTTAATAGCTACTTTCTAATTGTCAGCCAATGAGTCATGGGTTTGACTGTCCCTTGTTTTGCTGTTTCGAAATCCTGGCAACTCTACATTCAGCTGACTGCAAAAGGTGCTCATGTTGTGTTCCATCACCTTCTATTGCAGACACTTCTGTACTTTCCCTGTTCTTGAAATCTAGACAATGAGGTCCTTAATTCAAGCTAGCAGGAAAAGAGCATGTGCTTCCCCACCCTAATCTCTCCATCCTACAACCTCCATAAAGACACTCCAAAAATCCACCTTTTTCCTCATTGCACTTCACACCTCCACTTGCAAGCGACACAGGAAATGTCTGGGCTTGACTACTCTTTCTGGCATGTAGACAAGCATAACACTCACTGGGAAGCAGGCTCTGCTACTTCCATAATTCTATGGATTTTCCCATAGATTGAAGAATTGGCCTGGCGCACTGCCTGTATTCTTAATAATGGAAACCCTCCAAGTAAAGATTCGCCATAGGCTAATCTGGAATCACTTTTACCCTTGGAATTGTTGTTGTTGCATTTCTTCAAGTCTTTTCTGACTTATGACCACCCTAAGGCATTTTCTTGGCAAGGTTAGTTCAGAGGGGGCTTGCCTTTGCCTTCCTCTGAGGCTGAGAGAGTGTGACTTGCCTGTGGTCATCCAGTGGGTTTCCATAGCTAACTGGGGATCTGAACCCTGGTCTCTCACTGTCCTAAGTCCAACACTCAAGCCACTACACCATGCTGGTTCTCGGAACTGGCCCTTGGAATGGCAAGGACCAAAACCTTAACAGTTTTCATTGGCAATTTAATACCAATTTAAAAAATCTATTTTAAATCAGAAGTATCAACAACTGTTGAAACTGTTGAACCAGCGTGGTGTAGTGGTTTGAGTGTTGGACTTAGGACACTGAAAAACCAGGGTTCGAATCCCCAGTTAGCTATGGAAACCCACTGTATTACCTTAGGCAAGTCACATTCTCTCAGCCTCAAATGAAAGCGAAGGCAAGCCCCCTCTGAACAAACCTTGCCAAGAAAACGCCTTAGGGTGGTCATAAGTCAGAAAAGACTTAAAGACACACAACAACAATTCCAAGGGCAAAAGTGATTCCAGATTAGCCTATGGCAAATCATTACTTTGAGGGTTTCCATTATTACTAAGAATACAGGCAGTGCCTCAGGCCTATTCTTCTGCAATCTATGGGAAAGTCCATAGAACCATGGAAGTAGCAGAAGACCCCCTTATCTGCTGGGGATTGGTTCTGGGGGGGGCGTGGATACCAAAAAACATGGATAATAACGAACATCATCGAAAATAATAGGACTTCCCATTTAAAATAGTATAGAGTTGCCTTGGAGGACCTAGAAAATGGCTAGAGAGGAGACATTTTCTAGGAAGACTATATGGTAGGTGTGCTGTTTTTGTGCAGTGGATAATTGAATCAGTAGATAATGAATCAGTGGATACGGGGGTACTACCATAATTCTTATTTCTATGAAGAAAAGAAAGAGAAAATTCAAAAACTGGCTCATAGCGATATAGATTAATTTTTAAAAAAATCTTCCTTTCAGTAAAGACCATTGAGTTCAATCAAACGTAACCCCGAAATAAGGGTGCATAGAATTATAGCTCTTTATTTTTATCTCTAGGGTGTAGGAACCATAGAGGTCCTGTCAGTGGCGCCCTATTATTTCCCGTTTCCGGCTTTGCCTCCTCTATGGCCGCTTGGGGCGGCGATGTTCCTGCAGACGTGGTCCTGTCTAGGCGCTCGGCGGCTGGCTGGCTCGATGGTGGGCCGAGGAGAGTCAGCTGGGAAGGCGAAGGAGGGCCTGGCTGTGAAGGAGGCGAGTTGGGGGAGCCTCGCTGCTTCCCTGAAAGAGAGGGGACTCCAGGCTTGGCTCCAACCAGGGACGAAGGTATAAGAGACCCCGAAAGTTGGAGGGGTAAAGTATGGGGGGAGCGACCTGAGGGCTCTTTAGACCAGTGGCTCTTCACCTTTTCTTTACCAGGGACCCCCTTTAATTATCTTTTGTTGCCAGTGGACCCCCAAGACTTAACTCAAGATTGAAAACAACAATACATGGGAGATAAAAGGAGATTGGTTGATGGAAAATGAGATTAAGAGATTAAAAAAAAATTAAACTGAATTTTGGAATCAAGAAGGCAGTGATTAATTAGCGTTCTTTAGAAAATAACTGAATTTATAAGGTATGGGGAGATTGATCAGATAAAAGCAAATGATACAGAAAAGACTTAGTTTACAGGATGTAAGGGAATGGAAGTGGGGAATATAAGAAAATAGAAAACAACACTTGTGGGGAGCATAAGGAGGGACGTCACAATATGTTATTGAAGAACAATTAATTATGTGTAATAGAATAAGGATTAATGATATTTATGTGTATGAAGACAAATAATTGTGAGAAATCTTATTATTCAGGTGTGGATTACATAAATATTTTTTTTAAAAGATTGAAAACAACAATAATAACAATGATACCTACTGATGATGGTGATGATGATATAGCATTCATCAAACCTTCCCTCAGAGGCTCTGGAGGGGGAGGGAAGACTTTTCTCCTGTTTCTTCCTGCAAATTTGTGGCTGGAGTGGTTTGAATGGCAATGCGCAGGCCAAGCCAACTCGCCAGCCTTGGTTTCTGTCATGTGGCCACTCCACTGCAGGTAAGAGGTGGGCCAAGCAACTTCCAAGCCTTCATAGACCCCCTGTGAAGGCATCACGGATCACTGGGGTCCCCAAACCACAGATTAAGAACCATTGCTTTATAGAGTATTTGTACAGATCTAGAAAATGGGGTTGGGGGGGGTGTCTGTTTTCGTGGTAATTTTTATTGGTGGGCCTGTGTGGATCTCAAGGATTATCTCTTCTCCCAGTGAGACAACCATAGGGAAAAGCTCACTGTTTTGATTCCTCCCTGTTTGGGTTAAAGTACAGGAGAGGATCTTGCCAGAAAAGCTGGTAGCCTTTTGAGTGTTTCTCTACAAGTATTGGCTGGTAATTATGATGTAAGCCGCCCTGATTGCATTGCAGAGGGGTGGGGTAGAAATAAATTATTATTATTATTATTATTATTAATTGTTCACATTCATAAATCCCTGATCCTAATTCCTGTATTAGTTCCATGTAGCTTCCATTGTATCTGGACACTGTAGTCTACACCAGTGGTTCTTAACTTTTTCTTTACCAAGGACCCCCTTCCAATATCTTTTGTTGCTGTGGACCTCCAACACTTATTTCAAGATTTAAAATACAGTTACACCACCCATTAAACAACAGCATCAACAACAATAATACAATTACACCACCCATTAAACCTTCCCTCAGAGGCACTGTATGGGGAGGGAAGACTTTTCTTCTGTTTCTTCCTGCCAGTTTGTGGCTAGAGTGGATTGAATGGCATCTAGTGAGGCGTACTGTGGTTGTAAGAAAGCTGATGTACCTTTTAAGAGAGTAGGTCATCGGGTGTAGCTTCTGCTATCATGGTGTGACAGTCACAGTGCCATGCAGCTTTCCAAAGTACAGAGTCCCCCTTTGAGTTTGCACCTGATAATACTAACTTATGCCTTCCTTATAATTTAATATAATTTTCTTTCTATCATAATTGCAAGGGTTTAGAGTGGGTTTGCTTATTTGATTTACCGCCATCTGTGGTAATAAGCTGCTTTGAGTCCTGATTTTGAGGGAGAAGGAGGGGTGTAAATAAAGATGCTGAGAATAAGTATTTTCTATAAAGAATGTGAATGGTATCACAGAGACCATGTTTTGAAATCTCTTTGCCAAGATCTTTTATGGCTATTAAGTAAGTCACGAACACATCTGTAATACGGCAACAGCTACAAAAAATGGTTGGCAGTATGAGAACAATAATGTTGGTTCAAATTAACAATGCAATCCTATTTTGTCTGTCTAGTCAAAGCAAAATCTCATTGAGTTCAGTGAGACTTACTCCCAGGCCACCTAAGTATGTACAGGATTCCAGCTTGACTGCAATCCTATGAAGAATTACATGGGACTAAGACTCACTGACCACAGTGGGGTTTACTTCTGTGAAAACATGCATAGGATTAATTTGTAAAACCTGACTATAAATTAATTGGAAGTGGCAGTTTACAATGACATCCTGTGCATGTCTACAGAAAAGTGGATTAATTGAGCTGAGTGGGACATACTTTCAGGTACCTGGGTATACAGTTGCAGCTTAATTCTCTATATTCCTAACAGGTGTCATAATAACTGTAGACATATCTCTGAACAAAGAAATGGTGGAGGAAACGGTCGTCTGCTATAACCAGGGTAGCTAATGGAAAAACATCTGTTCAGAAATAATGTACTTCTGATTACCAGGGGCTGTGAACAAATGATGCATGGTCAACCTTTTCTCTTTAGGGCTTGTGTGCTTTGAGTGCCATTTGGTTGGCAATTCTTAAGAGTCCTATATCTGTGTTACCATTAAGATCCAGAAAAGCAATACTTATTACTACTTACTCCTCTTGTTCCTCATTCTTGTTGTTATTTTTTTCTCTGCGGAATGGGATTTTATTGAAATATTTGTTTTACTAATATTAATATAACTTGCTTTGTGTTAAATATATTCTAAACTGACCCAAATCTCTATACTTGGGTAGCTTAAAAGTACAGAACAATAATCATGCTGTGACCTTCCATTCAGTATCAGCTTATGATCCACTTTCTGTGTCATCACCACCAATGTCATCTATGCAACCTTTCACTTTCTTTAATTGTTGTCTTATGCCTGTCTATAAGAGGGCCTCACTTCAAGAACCATACAAAGAAGTGGCAATGTTGTGAATACCAAAGGATTCCAATGTTAAGTCTTGAGTTTTGGAGGAAGAGTAGATTGGAGATCCCTTCCACAAGCTGTGTCAGGAGTGACATATTTTTCTGTTCCCTTTCAGGTGCTAATGGAATCACTCTGCGTGGTCACGAAGCCCTGATATATGCATTTGATGTTTTAACTTCCCTGGATTGCATATAGTCAGCCAGCAGGCTCCTGCTTCAGGAATGGCTCCACAGTTCCGCAGTTACGTCTGGGATCCTGCTCTTATTCTCTCACAGATTGTGCTCATGCAGGCAATTTACTACAGTTCACTGGGGCTCTGGATGGCTCTGGTGGATAGCTTGGTTCAAAACAGCCCTTCCCTTGACCAGATTTTCAGTTATGAGGTAGGATATTCTTCTTTGGGCTGGGAGGGCAACATGTAAACAGTTAAGGGGGAATCAGAAGGCTTTGAGGAAAAATACTGCAAGTGAATGTGATTGCTGCCATTAGTTATCTTTGGTATCCAAGGGAAATCCTAGAGCCAGAATATGACCATTAAATATATATGTGTATGTATATATGTATTCTGTGTGTGTGTCCATCCCAGTTTCCTTTCCTACTCCCTTCATAGGGAGAAGGGGCAGCTTGGGATAGAAGGAAAAAGGGTGGAAAAGAAAGAACTAATCAACAAAGAAAAATCTCCCTTGTTTTCCCTATCTCAGCTCAGGTATGTAGCTCTGAATAGGCAAAAAAGAGATTGGGATGTACTGTTAGATCTCTGGGTGATTTCTGGTAGGTTGGCAAGTTTCTGTTTCCCAGTTGTCTAACAAGAGAACCAACTAAAGCCACATAGAGACACCCATAAGATTGCTGAAATGATGTTTGGGTAAAACCAAGAATAGGTTTTTGTATGAGAGCACTTGTGAGTTTGTTTCTGGTTTGTTGGTGCCATCAAGGTGACTTTGACTAAAGACATCCTTTTAAATGAGAGACCTCCAAGGTCATTAACTGCCTTGCTCAGGTCTGGTAAACTCAGGGCTGTGGTATCTGTGAATCCATCCACCTGTAATGCAGTCTTCTTCTTTTCCTACCACTTTTTGCTTTACCAAACATTATTGTCTTTTCCAGCAAGTCACATCATCTCATGATATGTCTGAACTATGACAGCCTCCGTTACTCTAGGGCCCATTTATTTGTCTTTTTGGGAATACTTTGTATCTGTAAAACTCTTCCCTTGCACCAGATTTCAAATGCATGGTTTTTCTTTGTCAGCTTTCTTCACTCTTTAGTTTTCACACCCATACATAGAAATCAAAAATACTATATTGCATGAATGATTCTGACTTCTGATTTGAGGATCTTATCTGGTTCCTTCACTGCTGCCCATTCAAACCTTAGTCATTTCTGTTATTTTTGCTATAGTCTCAATTTTGATTAATGACTGAGCCAAGGTACCAGTCACAAATTCACAATCTCAATGGGTTGGTTGATCTCTTTTAGTAAAAATATAAACAAAAAACAAGTAGATCCCCAAACTCAGAATTCTGTCCATCGTTGTTATAGATCTGTTGTGGAGAGGGAAGTCATAAGTGCATAAGCTTTAGGGTGAATAACCCTAGCACAGGAAGCACAGACCAGAAATTTTGGGTGCTAGTGTATTTGTTTGCTTTTTCCCTTCCTAACCATTTTCTGCCACTTCCAACCATGCTTTTGCTCCTGGCTACCCATCCTCCATTCATGGGTGTCTTCTCTATTTTTGGAGAAAAGAACTTGATTTTGTTTTTAATACTTTTGTTTTTATGTGTCTCCAGTCATCTTCAACTTATGGTGTCCCTGTGAAAGAGAAAGTTCCAAGAGATGCTGTTATTAATAGCCCTGCTCAGCTCCTGCAAACTCAGGGCTGTGGCTTCCCTGATTGACACAAGTCATAGAATCATAGAATCATAGAATTGCAGAGTTGGAAGAGACCACGAGGGCCATCCAGTCCAACCCCCCTGCCACGCAGGAAATCTTGATCAGAGCATCCCCGACAGATGGCAATCCAGCCTCTGTTTAAAGACCTCCAAGGAAGGAGACCCCACCACGCTCCGAGGGAGTGCGTTCCACTGCCGAACAGCTCTTACTGTCAAAAAGTTCCTCCTAATGTTGAGGTGGAATCTCTGTTCCTGGAGCTTGCACCCATTGCTCCGTGTTCCAGTCTCTGGAGCAGCAGAAAACAAGCCTGATCCATCCTCAGCGTGACATCCCTTCAAATACTTAAACAGGGCTATCATATCGCCTCTTAACCATCTTTTTTCCAGGCTAAACATACCCACCTCCCTAAGTCTCTCCTCATAAGGCATGTTTCCAGACCTTTCACCATTTTAGTTGCCCTTCTCTGGACACGCTCCAATTTGTCAATATCCTTTTTGAATTGTGGTGCCCAGAACTGGACACAGTATTCTAAGTGAGGTCTGACCAAGGCAGAACAGAGTGGCACTATTACTTCCCTTGATCTAGACACTATACTTCTATTGATACAGCCCAAAATCGCATTGGCCTTTTTATAATGTGGTCTCCCTTTTTTCCTAGTGGCTTCCACTTCACCAAGCATTATCATCTTTTCCAGTGAGTCACATTGTCTCTTGATATGTCCAAAGTACAATAGCCTCAGGTTAGTCATTTTGGCTTCTAGTGGGAGTTCAGACTTGATTTGCTCTTGAACCTATTTATTTGTCTTTTTTGCAATCCATGATATCTGTAAATCTATCTTCTAGCACCACAGTTCAAGTGAACTGATCTTTTCTGTCAGCATTCTTTGCTATCCAGCTTTCACAACCATACACAGAAATAGTAAATACTGTGCATGGGTGATTCTCACTTTGGTATTCAATGATATATCTTTACACTTAAGGATCTGATACAGTTCCTTGATAGCTGCTCAGCCCTTCTAAGGGTTAGTTTTCTTCTGATTTTGTTATTACCATCTCCATTTTGACTGATGGTTGAGACAAGGTATACAAAATCTTTTAACAATTTCATTGTCTTCATCCACTTTAAAGTTATATAAATATTCTGTGGTCATTAAATATTCTTAATATACAGTTTTATCTCTGCTTTTGCACTTCCTTCATCAGCTTACACCAGTAGTCATTCCATGTTGTTGCTGTTTTCCACTAGTAATATTGTGTCATTCATTTATCTCAAACAATTGTTGTTCTTCCCTGATATCCTCTTTTCTTGTGACTGGAAAATACACTGAATGTTTCTAGTCTCTGGACATTTGTTTTATGTTCCATATTTGGAGGTACATTTTTATTAGAATTTGAATGGATTATGTTTTTATAGCTTGAAACAGCTCTAGTAGTATGCCATATGTTCATGATTCTTTGAGAGCAGCTTCTACTTCACTTTGTAGAATTGTAGGTTTTTCATCAAAAGAGATGACTTTGAAGGAATCTCTTTTGTCTCTTCTGTGTAGTTCTTCAGTGTATTATTTTCCATTATGTTGTCCTGATCATATAGTATGTTCCCCCTGTGCTTGATAAGCAAGCCCAACTCTTAAATTCCCTTTGACTGCTGGGATCTTGTGGTAGAGATCTCTTGCTCTTCTTTTTTACTGTCTTTTTCTTTTTATCACTAATTATTGTAATAGTTCTCTGTGTCCTTACAAGTTGCTAAATAGTTGCATTTAGCATTCTGGCCCTATTTCTGTCACCTTTTACTTTTGTTTCTCATCTTTCTTTAACAGCTTGAAGAGTTTCATCAGGCATCTGTTGAGGCTTTTCTTTCCTTTTAACTGTAGACAATGTCTTTTGCATTCTTCCCTGGTAATCTTCCTGATTTCAGGCCAGAGTTCTTCTGGTTCCTGGTCATTAGGCTCAGTACAGCAAATCTGTTCTTTACATGGTCTTTAAATACTACAGGGATGTGCTTGAGGTTGTATTTTGGTCCTGTGGTTGGTTTAATGCTCTTCTTTATCTTTATTGTAAACTTTGACATTAGCATTTCATGTTCTGTACCACAGTTTGCTCCTCATCTTGCTTTTTCATAGAAAATGATAGTTCTCCATGTTCTGCTTCACATTATTTAATCAGTTTGGTTTCTATGTTGGCCATCTGGTGACATCCACATATACCTTCTTTTTGAATGTCTGTTACCTTGCAAACCCTATGGTGAGACAGTCCAAAATGAAGCAAGAGATAGTGCTGGAAAATGAGACCAGTAGGTCAGAAGGCAGTCAAGCAACCACTGAGGAAGAACAAAGGACAAGTACAAATAGTGTTGTGTCTAATGATGCAACTGGACTAATGATGAAAGAATGTTTAGCTGCTATGCTCAGATGTGAAAGTTCTGAGTTTTACAGCACATGAAATAGTAACAAGGAATGTGGGAAGCATGAATCAGAGGAAGCTAGAAATTGTAAAGCTTCTTAATATGTTAGAAGTACTTCCACTTTTTACTGTAACTATATGGGTGCAACAGTAAATGATTTCACAGGCTGTTTTCCATAACAAATGTATTTGAATTAACTAACTACTTAATTTTTTGTCCAGTTATGCTACCTAATAATTAGATCTCTGGCTTGCATTGTAGAATTCAAGACATACCAAAATTAATTTGTATTGCTATAAATTATTACCTTCACTGTATTCCTATTAAGACAACTTTGTTAATCAGGTTGAAGCTTGGAAGTAACAGATTACAAGTAATATTGTTACCTGTTATTATTTGGCTTTTTAGGCAATGAGAATGGAACAAAGTTACATTTTAAAAGCAATGTAGCAAGTAAAAGTAAAGTTACTTAATTGGTGTTGTCAGTAACAGTTTTCTGGTTTCTTTTTTCAAAAGTTACATTTAAGTGCATTTCAACAGTGTTTATATTATTCTCTTATCAATCCTATAGTGTTTTGTTCCTCAGAAAAGTAACGGAAAGTAACTGAAAGCAATCTGCAGCTCAACAAGTAACATACGTTAGCTTTTTGCATAGTAATGAGTAAGATGAACAGGTTACCTTTAAAACACTTTATTGAGTAACAAAATTAATTTCCTTTGAAACTTAAATTTCCAAGCTCTGACAGAAATATTGACCTTTGTGGAGAAGACATGCTCCATGTAGCTGTTGCTAACAAGCTGTTATTTGTTTAAGTATATTTCGCCCTATATCCAAAGATCTCAGTGTTGCTTACAATAAATTCAAAACAATAAATCGGTACTTAACCAATGCCTGCTGTCAGTAATCAACTGGATGAGAGCAAAGAAATTGAAACTTAACCCAGACAAGACAGAAGTGCTGCTGGTCAGTCAAAAGGCCGACCAGGGAATAGGCACCCTACCAGTGCTGGAAAGGGTTACACTCCCCCTGAAATCTCAGGCTCATAGCTTGTGTGTTCTCCTGGACTCAGCTCTGAGTCTGGATGCCCAGATTTCAGCAGTAGCCAGGCATACATTTGTACAATTAAAACTAGTGCTCCAGCTGCACCCATTCCTTGAGACATCAGATCTGGCTAAGATGATGCATGTCTTGATTACATCCCGTTTGGACTACTGTAACACACTCTACTTTGAGCTGCCTTTGGAAACTGCTTGGAAACTTCAGCAGGTCCAGAATGCTATGCCAGAATGCTAACCCGGGCCAGTTATAGGGAGCATATAACTTCCGTGTTAAAACAGTTCCACTGGCTACTGGTTCATTTCCGGACACAATTCAAAATGCTGGTCTTGACCTATAAAGCCATACATGGCTTAGGTCCAGACTGTCTGAAAGGTCATATCTCCCTGTACAAATTTGCAAGGATTCTAAGACCTGCAGGGGAATGCTTTCTCTCGGTCCCACAACCATCACAGGCTCGCTTGGTGAGGGCACAAAAGAGAGTCTTTTCTGTGGCTGCTACAACCCTTTGGATCTTCCTCCTGTGGGAGGCTATGCTGGCCTCTCCCTGTTGTCATTTCACTGGCAGGCAAAACCATTCTTGTTTAAGCAGGCCTTTGGCATATATAATTGTGGCTTTTATCGGGTATGTTTTAATACTGTTTTTATGTTGTTTTTAATCTGCTTTTTTACTGTGTATTTTTTAATTAGTTTTAATTGTTCTGTGAGCCTCCTTGGGTCTCACTTTGAGAGAAAGGCTGCATAGAAGTTGCACAAATAAATAAATAAATTTAAAAGACTAAAAATATATTAAATCCTCTCTCAGTTAAAAGCTTGACAATTAAAACCAGGTAAAACAATTTAAAATAGTACAAACCATAGCATTTGTGCAACCTGGATAAAATCAGTTAGGCCCAATATTATGAACTAATAGTATGAACTTTAATGTTAGACAAAGTGAAGCTGTTACCATAGACAACAGATGGTGGCAGATAACAAGGTGTTGGAAAACAGTGAAATGTGCCTTGCACCCTATCCTGTATCACCACCTAAGGTAATCTGTTGCCTTCAAATGTGATGGAAAAAACAATCCTACCACTACTGCTAAAGAAAGTTTGCTGCTAATTAGCTTTTGTACTATTAGCTTTTGTATATCTAATGGGAGAGGGTACCATCTTGGTCTTCACCTCTAGCAGCAAAATGTCTTGGGCCAGCCCTGATAGGAGCCTCCATGTGAAAGTAGCTGAAAGTTTACTGCTGTGAGGCTCAGCCTCCTTTGATTGCAAGAGCCATGTTCCCTGTGAAGCTCCAGTTCTCTTTGTCTATCCACCTTTGAAACAGCAAGAAATCTAGATGAAAGATTTGTTCTGTGGAAACTGAATTTCAGATCATCCTTAAATGAAATTCAATCATAGTCAACCTTTCAATAATGTATGTAGTACTGTATTGTTAATGAATTTATTTGACCCAGTCCTGGTTCATTTCCTAAATTTACTTACATGTTCTCTGTTAGTAGAAGAAATTGGAAGGAAAAACAAAGTTAAAAATACTATTTAGACTTTATTGTGAATGACATGTATAGAAGCTGAAGGGTAAAATACATCTTGAGCCATAATGTTTCTCATTATAATGCTGTACAGGTTTTGGGATTTTCCACCTCACCTGGGAGACTTGCCATGATGGCTTTTATCCTGAATGCACTTACTTGGTAAGTCACCATTTAAATTTGTATCTCTGACCTGAAAAAAAGGGACTAAACTAGTGCTGAATTATCCTTTACAGAATGAAAGCTATTCAAATATTCTATGTTGTTCAAAATTGCTAAGATTAGGAATTAAATGTCTGGGAGTGATTAGTTTCATAATCTTCTTTGAATGCTACAATTTCAGTAAAACAGTATATATGTGTTTTTCCTTTACAGTGCCATAGGCTTGCTGTATTTCATTCGGCGAGGGAAGCAGTGTTTGGATTTCACTGTCACTGTTCACTTTTTCCACCTGTTGGGCTGCTGGATTTACAACACACACTTTCCGACTGCTCTGACGTGGTGGCTTGTACATACTGTATGCACAGCACTCATGGCTGTGATCGGAGAGTACCTCTGTATGCGAACAGAACTGAACGAAATTCCATTAAATTCAGCCCCTAAATCCAATGTATAGACTGTCAGAGGTACCACCCCTTGCCATCAGCTTTAGCATCTTGGTGCTGAGATGTTTATGAGAATGCAGGTGAAGAAATCCAGTAGGTCAGTTTGGACTTTTAAAACACTCATTTGGAAGACTTGAGGTTGTAATACTTCCATGTGCACAAGAGTGTTATTTTGATATGATACCTCTTTCCACTCCTGTAGGCTCATCCATTTTGCTCAGGCGGCACATTCAATAATGGACAACAAAAAATATAACAGGAGAAGCAGAAAATGAACTGTTCTTGTGAATATATATGCTGAACACTGGGTTGTAATGATCAGGCCTGAGTTTTTCTGTAGCATGGAAACTATTTAGGTAGCAGGCTCCAAGCAGTCCACAATGAAAACTTGAGGTTGCTTTCCCCTATGTACCTCTGATTTACTTCCAACAGTCTTTTGAGTTGAAATCAAGGAGATAAAACAGTGTAAGTTGATATGATGCTGTATTTCTCACTTGGCTGCTGTGATCGTAGAAGGTTTGGCTAAATGCAAAGAGAAAGTGACCATATTTACTGGATTGGAAAAAAAGAATCTTTGAAAAGTAATAAAAACTGCAACTTTTTATTGGAGCATTACAACTTACTGATCAAGCAGGATTACATTGTTTATGTGGCAGCAATGGCGGAAAAGATGTTGTCAGATAGGAATGTAATTGAGGGAACCATGGAAACTTTAAACCTACCAGCTCTATGGAGATAAAGAACACATCGGACAGACAGACAGGCTTTTTGACTACATCTTGCACAGAGGGCTAGCTGTCTCTGACTGCAGATCAGGGTTGAAATGCTTCACATGAGCCTCTTGTGTATTACAATGAATGCATTGCCATGAAGATTCAGGCCTTTCATTTGATTATCAGAATCTAATATTTATAACCAAGGGCATGCTTTCTCCACTGCAGGAAATGTGTGGGACATTTGGAACAATCTTAGGATTACTAACTAAACTGAGCCACATTCAAAAGAATCTTACTCTGCACCCAGTTTCCATTAACTCTTATTAACAGAGCTCTAAGTAACTCCTTTTTCAAGGGAGGGTTAATCTGTAATGGCCAGGTGTATCTGCTATTTTTAACTATGACCTTTATTTTCATTTCTGCCAATGAACTTTTCTTTGTATGTAAATATTTGTGAATGTCACTCAGTTGTATAAGTTATATTGGTAAGTTAATGCTTGGTTTGTAATGAATAGAGGTAACATTTTGCAACCAGAACTTGATAAACCATCTCTCCAAATGCTCCTATTGGATTCCATTGATGCCATATCTGAATTGAAGCTGATGGTCCTTTACAGGTAGAAGGTCTTGTCAAAGATATCATATTTTGCTCATTATCCTCAAGATTGGTATTGGGAGGAAGGCAGGGCTTTTCTTTCTCAATTATTACATTTCTAGACTCTCCCTCTCTATTGTGTGTGCCTTTAAGCTGTTTCCAGCTTATGGCAACACTAAGGTGAACTACCACAGAGTTTTCTTAGCAAGATTTGTTCAGAGGGGATTTGCCTTTGCCTTCATCTGAGGATGAGAGTGTGACTTGTCCAAGGTCACCATAGTCCAACACTCAAACCACTACACCTAAGAATATACTACACTTAGAATATACCTAAGAGAAAATTCCCTCTTCCGCTATTAACATATTATAATCTAAAGAACAATTATATGTCACCTCACTTCCACAAGATGGCATTGTTGTCTTCTGAGCTAGGTATAATGTGAGAAAAGGTGTAGCTCCTGCTGAACACTGCATGATCAGGGATCTCCAATAGTCTGTTCTTTGTGATAGCGTGGAAAACTATTCCTAGCAATTATTGCAATAGTATTTCTGGTATTGTGCAGAGCTTGGAAATGTTACTCTTCTAAGACTTCAGTTCCCTGAAGCCCCAGCATGCTGGCTGGGAGTGTCAGGGAGTTGTACTTCCAAGCAGTAATTTTCCAAGCTGTGGCAATACATGCTATCTAAAGCTACCTATGCTCAATCAGTGCAGCTCAGTATTGTCAACTCTTGAAGCCAGTGGTTCACCAAAGACTTAGGCAGATGTCTTTCATGAGTTGCCTCCCTGGTGGCCTTTCAACTTGAGATGGCAGGTTTTCAGCCACAGAGAACTCCCCTAATATGGTGTTTTGGACTACAACTCCCATCACTTCCCACCAGCATGGACAGTTATATATATAAAGACAACAAAAAACAAAATAAAACTTTTTAATTCATTGAATTCTAGCCTAAGTAAAAACCATTTTATGGCTTACCCAAAGCAAGATAAAAATGAGGTCAATTTTACTTCATTAGGGAAGAAGGCACTGTTTTGTGTCACCTACCAACATCAAGGAGATAACACAATTTAGGTTCGTACTGTATAATATTGTATTTCTCACTTGGCTTTTCGTGGGACATATAAAAGGAACTTAGAACTTTTTCAGAGGGGGAGGGAACCCCAAGGAGGTCAGGAGAAGAACAGGATACAGAGCCCAGTTTCAGACAGCCCTGTCCTCCTCCCGACCTTCCCCGTTCTCCATCAATAAAAAGCAGCACCCGAGCATGGGGGAAGGTCTGGGAGGAAGACGGTGTCATCTGAAATGGGGCTCTGTAAGCGAAACAGCCCCGTTCTCCTTGGGTTTTTTTTCCCCATCTAAAAAAGTCTTTAGAAGATTTTAAATTAGTGGCAGGTTCATATGGAGCGGGGAGGTATTGATTTTAATTCCACACCATTAGCAACTTCATAGATAAGAATTGCTACTTTGAATTGGGCCTGAAACAAATTGGAAGTTGATGTAGTTGACAGAAGACTAATGTGTTACGGTCTATGAAGCATAGACACAATGCTCTCGTGGCTTCATTTTTTGCTTTAGCTGCATTTTGTGGGCAGCCACAAAAAGGGTAGATAAAGAAATTAAATACACAGAACGGGTGTATATATTTTTCTTTATTTTTGCATTTTTACTATTTGGCATTGTTTATTTTTGTGGTTTCAGGGAAGCCTCCACCACGTCCTCTTTTTCTACACCCTTTCTTTAAAGAAACAGATATGAAATAAACAGCTTGCAAAAGTCAGATTTTTGGATGACAACTCCCAAAATTCTCAGCAAGCATGACCTCAGGCTGGGGGATTCTGGGAGCTGTCATTCAATTATAAACTTTTTAAACTTTTGTATTCTTGTTTTTAAACTGTGTATTTAACTGTAATTTTAGTCTTGAGTTGGGGGTGGGGTGGGACTGCCTAGGAATAAAACCAAATATTTCAGTGGGGCTTACTTTCAGTAGACATGTATTAGATTGTTCTGTGGAACTGGTTGCCACCATCTTCATCCCACGAAGCCCAGTTTTCATCTGCACTGATATTGCCACAGAGGAAGCAAATAGCAGATGGTGGCTATTTGTCCAACTGTGGGCGCTTGAGGAGTTGCTCTCAGAAAGCGTTTCTTTC
The DNA here is from genome assembly GCA_030847615.1 of Gambelia wislizenii. Lineage (NCBI taxonomy): Eukaryota > Metazoa > Chordata > Lepidosauria > Squamata > Crotaphytidae > Gambelia > Gambelia wislizenii. Next base: position 38,550,746 of record JAUMIR010000004.1, read on the forward strand.
TGCAACAGCTGTTTCTGTTCCAGAGTCTGTTGGCAAATATTTCATTCAACAACTTTATAATTTGTCAGGGACAAAAACTAGAGAGCAGTCACTTTTATTTTCAGTTTCATTTAATGAACAACAAATCTGTTATTTTGGAATGTAAGTGACCACATGACAATTTAAAACAACTGTACATAAAATGCCAGCTAAACCTTGCTAAGCAGTGTATTCTTCCAAAGAACCTTCCCACCAATCTGTGATCTTGGAAAGTAGGTCTGAATAGAACCTTGCAGTACTCCTGTTTCTCTTTTCTCTTAAAGGCAAATGCAATCCATAATCTAAGCCATGTTTTCTTGAAGTGCTTGTCTAACCCAGTCATATCTGGTGGCTCATACCAAGAAAGGTTTGTGGAATAAGGGGAGCTGAACCCTCCAATTCCTCACTGTCTTTTCTAACTTGAAGCTCTTTCCTTATACTAACTCTCTGATAGTGAAAATGAGCCATCCTAAGGAGTATGCAAAGAGAGGGCATGTGGAGAATATAAATAAATGAGCCATCCTGAAGAGAATGCAGGGAGTAAAGTATGAAGAGGATTTGGCTCACTTCATTGAGGTGTACCATCAAGATGTTTTACTGCCTGAGGTAAAGGTCAAAATATCCTCCCTTCAAAAAGAAGCAAACTGAACTGGCAGTTAAATCTTAGGACTTTTTCAGACACCCCTTACCATGCAAGAAGCCTCCGTAACAGTAACGAAGCTGCTGCGCAGCAGGGAGTCCATTTCGGATGACAACATCCCTCTCTCAGCATTGTCCATGACTGTTCTGGGTAGGATTGAGGGCAGCCGCACCATTTTTTACTCACGGAAGTTGTCCGTGAATAAAAAATGGCACAGCCACCCTCAATCCTACCTGGAACAGTCATGGATGACGCCTAGAGAGGGACAGCATCATCTGAAATGGACCCCCTGCCATGCAGCAGCTTTGTTACTGTTACAGAGGCTTCTTGCATGGTAAGGGGTGTCTGAAAAAGTCCTTACTCCAACTCTGGCCTGAGAAAGCAGGCTAAGTCACAGGATGCAGGGCAGATAACCTGGTACTTTTTGCAAGCTTTTCTCTCTTCCCAACTATAACAACAGTTTGAGAAGGAGAAATGAAAAGGGATTGAGATGTGCAAGATCCCAGGTTTGGTTCCAAGCATCTCACATTAAAGACCTCTACCTGAGACCCTGCAGTAGTCAACCAGACTGATGGTATAAAGCTGCATCATATACTTTATTGTAAATGCAGCAAATGGAGTTGGAAGTGCTGCTTGGCAACAAGTAGTTGGGATGAGGATTGGCTGCAACTTGTGGACTGGTTAACTTGATGACACTGCACTAGAGCTCTGTAAGAACTTGTACAGGTCTTAGAGCGACAAGTACAATAAGTTTGGTCTTAGAGCGACAAGTACAGTAAGTTTTACACAACTAATCCACTAATGAAGTTAGAATATCCCACCCAAACTCCTTGCAGTAGAAGAGTGTCACCACCAAATTGCAAGGCATCCTTTCTCTCCTTTAACATTGTCTTTAACTTCAGGACTGACAGTATTTTATTCCCATATCATCCCTTGAAAAAGCACGAAAGAAGAAAATTGGTGGTCAGGAAAGAAGGATAGTACAGGCTAGCTCTTCATAAATGCAGGTAGAAGCAAGTACAAATGTTCCATTTTACAGGTAGCCCTCGGATTCCATCAGCCGTCTTTTCATCAGTCATCTTTTAGCTATAATCCAAGGTAATGGAACTTTTTTTTTAGAACTGTGATCATTTGGATCATGGAACCTCTGTGATCATTTGTTTGTTCAAATGCAACAGTATAGATCAGTGAAAGCAGTCCGTGGCCAGATTAGCATGGGAATACAGCCATGTAGATCTGACAGTAGATATTCCTTGGGAACCTTCCAAGACTGAAATGGCATTGGGTGGGTTTGTTTCTCTAGGAAAATGCAGCACTGACGGCTTCTAGGATTTCAGGTGGCTCTCTCGTATCCCGTGTGTTTTCTGTTCAAAGATGGTGTCCAGCATATTTACATGCAATTGTGTTGTATCAAAGGGAAGTAAGTCTAGTGGATGTGGGAAGAGAGAGTTAATACTACAATATGAGCAGTAGTTTTACCAGGGTGTATCCAAACCTACAGACCAAGCTGTGGAAGGCATTTGTTTGTGCTGTCATTTCCCATACAAACTATATTTCAGTTGGTTAAATATGCAATCCTTGTACAGCTTTAGGTGGCCAAGATCAATCTGGAGCCTGCCAAACTTCTGTCAGGAACAGTCCCTGATGCTGCCTGTTCCTGCATGTTCCTGTATTATTTTTCATGTAACCTTGTTCTTAATTATGTTTTCATATCCCAGATTCCTGGACAAACTAAAGAACAGGAAATGTTGTTTCCATTCACTAAACAAACAACCTTAACAGTATTTAGAAAAATATGTACATCTCTCTGTACACAACTGCAGAGCTGGTCCCTTTATAAATTAAGCCAAGTGACCATAAGAGTGATGCTTAATAGCGATGTAGTTGGAATCTGCACTGGGCTGAGATTCTGGGAGTCGCTGGGTGCGCAGAGGTCAAAAAGGCTGCCTTGAAATTTGATCTTCCTAGATTCTCTTTTTAGCATCTCCCAGATAGTCGCTGCCTCCCTCTGGCACTCCCAAAGGGCAGTCATGGCACAAGTATGGAACTCATCCCAATATCTGCAGCAGGAGGAGAAAGAGGATTTTGTTAGTTCCTTATGGTGAAACAAAACCAGACAAGCTGCAGTCACACATGGATTATGTGTGAAGAATATATACCCTGGCAGCTGGATTTTTTTCCCCATGTGAGTAGCCTCAGAAAACCCTATGAAATTCATGGGTTTGCTTTAAGTTGACAGGCAACTTGAAATCTCTCTCTCTCTCTCTTTCTCTTTTCCTGGAGTGATTCTTTCTATCCTAGAGAAAAAGATCATTGAAGTCTGAACTGTGGCACCCAACTACAGTAGGCCCTACAGTAGGCCCACAACCCCAGTTTTGCTGGGGTTGGGGCACAACACCCCTGCAAAAGTAGAAAAACCATGAATATAAACCTGCTATCTATCTATCTATATGAGAGAACACTTCTCTAGACATGTCTAGGCCCTCCAGCATGATTCTATGGTCAACTTCTAGTGGAAGTTGGCCATAGAGTCCACTGGAGGACCTAGACATGTTCTCTCTAGCATTTCTTGGTTCTCCGGCACAATGTATGTGACAAAGTTGCAGAGAAGGAGGGGGGATAGAGAGAGAGAGAGAGAGAGAGAGAGAGAAGGAGAAGCAAAGAAACTGAATGAATGGATGGTGTGGAAGGTGTTTGAGAGCGTGCATGTTGGTTGTGCGAATAGTGTATGTGAGTGAATGGAGTATACATTCCCACTGCAGGCACACAACCCATGGAAAGCCTTCCAGGTGGCAATCTGACCCTTGCGTTCCATAGCATGGTTCCCTCCCCATAATACAGTTAGTCATCAATATGCCCAGACAGTAAAAACAGGCTACAATGACAACTTGCTTCATTAAATTCTGCCTTCTAATCAGTACAAGCACTGTTGTTCTGTGCCTTCAAGTCATTTCTGACTGATAGTGACCCTAAGGCAGACCTATCACAGGGTTTTCTGGGCAAGATTTGTTCAGAAGGGGTTTGCCTTTGCCTTCCTCTGAGGCTGAGAGAGTGTGACCTGCCCAAGGTCACCCAGTGGGTTTCCATAGAGAAGTAGGGATTTGACCACTGCTCTCCAGAGTCCTACTCCAACACCCAAACTGCTATGCCACACTGGCTCTCAAATAACTTGAGCAACGGGGGAAAGGTAAGGCCTCATTTATATTGCCTTGACTTGGTCCTTAATTGGTACAGTACTTAGCGAAGAACTGAATTCTTATACTGGACTTGCTGACACTTTTCTCATCAAAGAAAAATACTTGATTTTAATATTCCATATTTTGCATAAGCAGAGGTTTGAAACCCCATTAGGCCCTGGTTATATGGAGAATAAGCAACTTTGTCTAAATCAGCTTTCCCCAACTTGGTTGTGTTGGACTACAACACCCCCATGCCCCCATCGCCAGCTGTTCTTGATGACAGTTACCATCAATCCCAGGGGATGCTGGGTGGGGATCCTGGGAACTGTAGTCCAACACAGCTGTAGATGTGCCAACTTGGGAAGCCTTTTCTAGGGCTTTGTCTCTGTGCAATCATGAAACAACGCTGTTTGCTTATTACTGTTGTTATTCTAACTTAGAGCATTTATCCAAATGCCAGCTGCAAAGAGCTCATTAAATAGAACTATTGTGGCAGAATAAATGAGATCCTGATATCATGATGAGAGAAGCTGGTGCCAAATTAGGTTAACTCACTTTTGGTTATAACAGAGCCTTTCTCCCTGAAACCTGCAGCAGTATGATGGAAGGAAGGAGCAACTCACTCAGGGAGCAATTCAAAATTATTTGACCTCAGGAAAAGGAAAGCAGAACAAAGATTGAAAAAAAAACCTGACAAATTTCACTGAAGGTGGTGGCGGTGGTGGTTGCGGTTGTTGCTGCTGCTGCTGCTGCTGCTGCCGCCCATGCACCTTCCCCTTGGGTAACTGCAGTTCCCCTAATGCTTCTGTTTTTTGCCATTCACCATCTGTTCAGTAAGACAGATCATGACCACATGACCTATCAGACTCTTGAGGGAATGTTGCATAAATAAAAACCAACAAAACAAAAGGCAACCAATCTCATGGTACATTGCTTCCAGAGGCATCAATTATTCTGATCTCCATATCTGTCACTGACCAGCCTTTTCTCACTAGTAGAGAGGGTGCAGGGATTCAAAACCACTGTGTTTCTGATACATGACAGCAGGAAAGAAGGCAGTTCAAGGTATGTCCTGGATTAGTCTTGCTCCTGGGTGGAAAACTGGGGCAATTTGAACTCAAGCCTTACATCACACTGAGAGGTGCTGTGTAGATTCCCCCCTTTTTTTCTTGCATTCTGTCCATCAACAAAAGGTATATTCAGTGATCTATATAAAGGAGGTCAATTAGGCAAATTTAATATACTGTACAGTACTTGCATCTTTTGCTCAATAGCTTTTGTTTCTTCTATCTTGCTCCTATTCATGGGAAGGAACAAAAAACTGGACAGGGTATTAAAGCACTGGTTTCCTATGACAGAAAACTCATCTTGTTTTCCCTGTAGCTTTCTATGATTTACTCTGTATAGCCAACATATTTCCAGATCTACTGACACAGTCTTAAGAGCTAGAAGCTTGCTTTAATGAACCTTAGGCTCTCTAGATTATGAATGCTTTGCTCCATACCAGATTCCATATATGAGTACTGTACTGTATATATGTGTATGCATGCATGCGCAAGCATGCACATACACAAAAGACCAACAGTGCATAGCATAATACCCAGTTGATTAGTATCAGCATGATTGCAATCATACGCATGGTTATTTGGGAGCAAGCCCTAATGCTCTTGGTGGTATTTCTTTTGTTTTGATCTCTAAAACACACTGAGCTTGAACAAAAGTCTTCTGCCAGCTGAAATGCAACCTTTAATTTTAAAATTAGAAATGCAAAACATTTTGCAAAGAAGTGCTATCATTTAAACTGCTATGGGCATTTAAGAATATAATTGCATTAAAAAAATATCCAGCCTATGGTTGATTAGTTTCATAATTATCTGACTTGTTCTCTATGCTAATCACAATACTAAAGCCTGAATCATTGAATCATAGGGGTTGTCTAAATATCCTTCACGAAATTCGCTGGGAATATGACCTGTCTAAATGGGATCTTGCATCAATCCACAGTATTTGGAAGGAGGGGGGCCCAAAACGGCAAAAACAGTGCTGGAAAGGTCTTCATGGCTTTTCCCGTATTTTTTAAAAAAACAGGGAAGGGTGCCCATTTTTGCTCATTAGGACAAGCGATTCGCTTTGAATTGCTTTCCAATACAAGAGGAAGCACAAACCTGATTGGCTGGGCAAGTGCAGGGGGCATGGCTTGCTAACAGGGCAAGCGTCCACTGCTGCCATGTTGCATTTTTGCCTTAGCAAACAATCCTAAGGTAATAAACCAGGGTTTGGGTATTTTGTTTTCCTGTCCTTTTAACTTGAAAAATTGCTATATCACTCCAGTGCACTTTAGACAATCTTTTTTTAAAAAAAAGAAAGTTTGGCGGCAGCAAAGGACTAACACAAGTAAATCACTCATGGCCACCATCTGGCATGCAAAGCTTATGGGGGGGTTCTGGGGCCAATTCGTAGTTAAGACAAGTCGCTGCTACCGCGAAATGCCATTACAGTTGTCCCTTCATATTCGCTGCAGTTTGGTTCCGGGACCCCCCGTGGATACCAACATCCATGAATACTCAAGTCCCGTTATGTGCAATGGCATAGCAAAATGGTGTCCCTTATATAAGATGGCAAAATCAAGGTTTGCTTTTTGGATTATTATTTTTTAGGAATATTTTCAAGCTGTGAATACTTAAATCCGTGGATACCAAATCTGTGGATACGGAGGGACAATTGTACTGCTAGGTACTCTGGGTTTTCCCCACATATAGACAGGCCCATAGAGTTGGAAGAAACCACAAGGATCATCCAGTCCAACCCCTGCCATGCAGGAACACACAATCAAAGCACGCCCAACAGATAGCCACCCAACTTCTGAAATTAGCATTATCCCTTATTCACCTTCTGGAGGAAGGAGGCTCTGTCAATTACCCTGCCCTCTAGTAGAAGACGTAATTACTCATGCTCTAAAAAATATCCAGGAGCTGCACTCCATCACAACTCCCCTCCATTATGCAACTGTTGTTATTACACATGTGTTGTGATATCTCATGTTCTCTATACACTACAGTATAATAGCCTTATCTCTGGACTGCATCACTGAGTAGACGTCCCACAAACCATTTGGTGACAGCATGTAGAAAAGTTACTTTGTTAGTCATGCTGGCTGGAGGGGCCAAATTTCCCAAGCTTTGTTTAAGAAGTTTAAAGAATCTGATGAGCAACATACAGCCCACCAGATGCTATAACACAACTCCTATCAACCTTCCCCATGATCTTTGCTGACCAGGGTTGCTTGAGGTTGCAGCCCAGCATCTGGAGGGCCACACTTTGCCCACCCATGGTTTAAGATGAAAAATTGTGTAACCAATCATGCCAGACTAATCTTACCTCTCTTTTTTTTATAGAGTTACAAACTTGGTAGATGAAGGGAATGATATGGATGTAGTGTATCTTGACTTCAGTAAGGCCTTTGATAAGGTTCCCCATCATATTCTTGCAAAAAAGATAGTAACATATGGCCTAGACCAATGGTTCCTAACCTTTTCTTTACCAGGGACCCCCTTTAAATATCTGTTGTTGCCATGGACCCCTAAGACTTAATTGAAGATTTAAAGCCATAACAACAGCAACAGCAAAAACAACGATAATAATGATACAGTTACACAGTCCATTAAACCTTCCCTCAGAGGCACTGGAGCAGGAGGGAAGACTTATCTCCTGCTTCTTCCTGCAAGTTTGTGGCTGGAGCAGATTGTACAGCAACGCTCAGGCTAAGTCAGCCTTTGCCTTGGCTCCTGTCACATGCCCTTTCCACTGCAAGAAAGAGGTGGGTCAAGCACCCTTCAAGCCTTTGCGGACCCCCTGCGAGGATATCACGTACCCCTGGGGGTCCCCAGACCACAGGTTAAGAACCACTGGCCCAGAAAATGCAACTGTTAGGTGGATTTGCAATTGGTTGACCAACCAAACCCAAAGGGTAGTCACTGACAGCTCCTCTTCATCCTGGAGTGAAGTGACCAGCGGTATGCCACAGGGTTCTGTCCTATTCAACATCTTTATCAATTACATGGATGATGGAATAGAGGGTATGCTTATCAAGTTTGCAGATGACACAAAATTAAGAGGGGTAGTTAATACCCCAGAGGACAGGATCAGAATTCAAAATGATGTTAACAGATTAGAAAGCTGGGCCAAAACTAACAAAATGAATTTCAACAGGGAGAAATGTCGGATACTACATTTGGGCAATAAAAATGAAACGCACAGATGGGGGACACCTGGCTTGACAGCAGTACATGCAAGAGGGATGTAGGACTCTTAGCGGACCACAAGCTGAACATGAGTCAGCAGCTAAAAAAACCAATTTAATTCTAGGCTGCATCAATAGGAGTATAGTATCTAGACTGGCAGAAGTAATAGTGCCACTCTGTTCTGCTTTGGTCAGACCTCACCTGAAATACTGTGTCCAGTTCTGGGCACCACAATTCAAGAAGGATGTTGATAAGCTGGAGCATGTCCAGAGGAGGGTTATCAAAATAATAAAAGGTCTGAAAGCCATGTCCTATGAGGAGTGGCTGAGGGGTATGTTTAACCTGGGGAACAGAAGATTAAGAGGGGACATGATAACCATGTTTAAATATTTGAAGGGATGTCATATAGAGGATGGAGAAGCTTGTTTTCCGCTGCTCCAGAGACTAGGACACAGAGCAATGGAATCAAACTACAGGAAAAGAGAATCCACCTAAACATTAGGAAGAACCTCTTGACAGTAAGAGCTGTTTGGCAGTGGAACGCAGTGCCTCGTAGTGTGGTGGAGTCTCCTTCTTTGGAGGTTTTTAAACAGAGGCTGGATGGCCAATTGTCAGGAGTGCTTTGATTGTGTATTCCTGCAGGGCAGGGGGTTGGACTGGACAGCGCTTGTGGTCCCTTCCAACTCTATGATTCAATGATTCAATCATTTATAGATAGGGGTGGGAAATGTGCTGCAATCCAGATATTGCTAGACTGCACCTCCCACCATCCTTCACCGTTGACTATTCTGGCCACAATTGATGGGAGTTCTAATCCAAAAACATCTGGGGAACCACGTTTCCCCATCCCTGCCTTACAGACTCCATCTCTTATCTACCCAGTGCTGTCAATTAATGCCTCCCCCAAGCTCATAATGCTTGAAATCATCCACTTTCAACTCTACCTCTTCAAGCTCTTCCCAATGACCCTGCTTCCCACACCTGGAATGTTTTGGGGGTTTTGTAAATATATGTTAATAAATAAAATAGACCTTGGAAATGCCACTCCTCTGACAAATAATAAAATAAAATGTAATCTAGAAGGCAAATGTGCCCTATGCAGAGAGCAGGTGCATAAAACTCACAGAAGTTACATGCTCAAGATCACTTAATATGAGCTGCTTTAATTCTTAATATCCACCCATTGATCCATCATTGAACCATTATGGGGGATTTCTGATAAAAAAAAAGTGTTAAGGTGGAAAATGTTCACTGTCAGTGCTGCGAAAACACAAGAACTCACAGTGTGCAACCTTGAGCAAAAGCAGAGAAGAGGAATATGAAACATAGGAAAGCTAGCAAAAACACAAGAGTAGGTTTGTATGGCAGCTTTCTTAAAACCAGCACCTTCTTGATGTGTTGAACTACAATGCACAATATCCCATAAATGATGTGAATTGTGGTCTAACGTGCAGTACATGCAGGGTACTGGGTTGAGGCAAGTTGGTGTAGGGTGAGATAAGATGGAGTACAGCCAGGGTAGGGAAAGCCAAATGTGTCTAGGTGTTTGAACATGGGAAAATAAACTATGTTATTTTCATTTTCAAATAGCTGCTCAGGTGCTCTCTCAGTCTTGAGAATTGAAAGGTAAACACAGATTGGAAAAATTGCTTTCTGGACAACAACTCCCAGAATCCTCAACCAGCATGACCATTGCTTATACTCACTTGTAAAGTCTGGTGTAGCTATTCCAAGCTCTGGTAATTCAGATGTGCAATATAGCAGCTAAGAAACTGACCTGCAAATTAGGAAGACGCTCCCATGAACTCACTAGGTAGCCCTATGCAAGTCACTATCTCTGCCTCAGTCACACACACCGCCAACTCCCACCATCTATAGTATCAGGGACAATAATGTTGAGTTACTAACAGGACTGTTGCAAAAGTCAGACAAGGGCAGCCTGATGCCCATTAGGGGTTTTAAAATGCAGGTCTCACCATCTCTGACCACTGGGCATGCTGACTGGGGATTATGTGAGTTGCAGTCTCAAACAAGTGGAGGGTATCAGATTGCCTAAAGCTGAAATAATCAGTGTGCCTGAAAAACTTAAAATACCCCAATATTCTAAATCAACACCTACTCCTATTCCTCATTTTTGTTGTTATTTCCTTCCTTGGGCTAGGATTCTATGTCCAAACATCTCTCTCAAATCAGATTCACCTCATTTTCCTCTTGGAGACCTTTTTGTCTTCTTTATTAATCCTTCACTGTGCTATATGAGAAATGTCTTTGTCCCTTAATCCAGCCAGCCTTTCTCCCTGTTCCTGTTTCTTATTTATAGTCTTCTCTGCCTTTTTGATTTCAGCAGTTCTGCTTCTACAGGCCTGGCTGTTTCATTGCCACCTCTTCTCTCAGCTTTTGCTTAATTGCTTTCCACATTTACTAACTCACCTTCTGCCCTACTCAATCCAGTATATTCCCACTTGGAACCTTCAATGACATTCATATATCTCAGCCAACTCTTCAATTGTTCTTTCTTCCTTGATCACTTTTAATCAGGACCTTTACCCAAATATTGTTGGCTCCAGGCTGAACTTCAACAACCTTGATGCTTTACTACTTTGCATTCCTCTTAGTCCTGATTAAATGAGGAGGAAACAAATGGCTACCGCCCATCTCAAGTGTCTTACTGTGAAGCTACAGACTAAGGACTTTATCATACCACCACCCCCTTAACGTTCTTTTGTTGGCATAAACTGTGTCCTTTTTATGCCAGCAAAAGAACCCCACCTACCACACTTACCTTGAGCAGCATCCATGAGGCTTCCCTGCCAGTAACGGAGTACAAACAGAACTCCGTTTACTTCCAGGGTTGTAATCTCTCCGAATCTCATGAGAAGACGCTCGCGTAGGAAATTAAAAAAATAAAAGCAAAGCAAAGACACAAAAAGTTCAGGAAAGCACAAAAACACACTTAAAAAGTTACACTTGCTAAGCCTATAAGTGGAAGGCAATGGCAAACCTCATCTGGATAAATTTTGCTAAAAGGATCACTATAAATTGGAGTTGAATTGAAGGAATATAACACCACAAATTCCTTTTTTATAAAGAAACTTGCTACTCATTCAAAAGTCCTTTCATACTACACAATTACAGCACTATGATTCCACTTTAACTGCCATGGCTACCTCCTATGGAACTCTGGGGTTTGCAGTCTGGTGAAACACTAGAAGTCTCTGGTTCAGAATTCTAAACACCCCTCATTAAACCGGGGACTTGTCTAGAGAAACAAATCACACAGACTTCCCCCCTGTGTTGGAGGCCTGCAGTCCAAACAACACAGGCCTCTTGCCCCAGGTTGCCTCCAGACAGGCCTGATTATGTCCAAGGTGAAGCCAGGGTAAACCCTTTTAAAACATTTCAAAATAACCCCAAGGAAAACCTTCATCATGTGGGAAAACCTGGATCGGCCCAGTGTGCAGGAATGCAGGAGTCTGCACCTGCACGCAGGGCTGTATTGCCAGATGCCTCTGCCACTGCTGGTGTTGCTCTAAAGCCATGAAGGAGGCCCCCAGCACATGATCAAGGCCCCCTTGATCACATGCTGAGGACCTCTTTCCTGGCTTCAGAGTGTGATGCGCAACAGTGGCAGAGGTGCCCGCCGATACAGCCCCGGCATGGGCGTGCAGACTTCTGCCCATTTTGTCATGATAACAGGGGATGAGGTATCCAGGGCACTCTGGGGTCAGAATACTCCAGCCAGAAGGCAGAGTATTTTTGCCAGTGTAGACAAGCCCCAGAATTCCCAGGACTCCATAAAGTATTGACATGGTAGTTAAAAGTGAAATAACAGCACTATAATTGTGTGGTGTGTAATGGCCCTAAAATGTAGGAGAATCTAAGAAGAGCAATGCCAGATCAGGCTGGAAGCCTCTCTAGTTTGGCACTTTGTTCACATTGTGGGAAGCCCACAAGCAAAACGTGAGTGCAGCTACACCCTCTGACCAAAATCTTATAAATCACAAAATTACCCAAGCATAGCTACACTGCAGTATGTGCCATTTGTACAACCAATCATGCAACACCGATTACTAATCACCTTTTTTTGGATCACTGGCTATCTTTGCACATGCAGAAGCCAAATGTGTAACCTGGGAGTTGAATCTTATTTCAACTTTGCCCTGGAATAGAGTCTATCACCAAAACTCAGGGTATCTGCCTAACTTGGGGCAGGGGATACAGGGCAAGCCATGTGACATGCATATACCTCCATCATTCAAGGGATGGAAATGATTAGGGAACTCAGAAGAAACAGCCAGGCGATGGTCACTGCTGCATCGTCCCCAGCATCTACCATCTGAGGCACTTGCCTCACTGTATCTAATGATACAGCTGGCCCTGATGGCTGGGCTGTGAGTGGGGATGACAGTATTGAAGCATCAGAGTACAGGGAAGTAGGTGAGGCAAGGGAATATGCTTCTCTCCAGTCCCTTCATCCCATGTTCCTTTTCATATAACTCCCACCCCGTTTTATAGCTGAAATGCCAGACACATGTTCAGCAAACACACATCTGTTTTGATCCACATGCTGCCAGGGTTGTACAGTATTACACTATCTCTGTAGGGATCCTAATCTTTCAACATATGACTTCATCTTTAGATTTTATTTTCTGCATAGCTGGGATCCCCCTGAATATAAAGAAACACACACCCATTGTCTGTTGATAAACTATTTTGCTGACCTCCAGCACCAATGGGCTATCACTTTACTATGACAGAAAATTATGTCCATGTATTAAATATAAATATGAATATGGGTAACATTTAATACTGTAACTCACCAAGGAGAATAGGAGCAGGGAGGAATTAATTTTGGATCTAGTAGCAAGGTGTGCCAATGATGCACGTGTGTAGTACTTTGACATACAGTACATGCAGGACAGAGATCAGAGAGTTGGCTGCTCACCCACAGACAGCATGCAGTCCTGGCACCTGGCTCTTTTCCTCTTCCTCCTCCTCTTCCTCCTCGTAGCCAGCCATGTTTTCTCCCAGTTTTAAGATGCAGTCAGAGAAATCCTGGTAAATGTTTTCACACTGAGCTTCTGCAGTCAGAGACTTGAGCAGATACCCTGTGTAAACAGAAAGGGGACTCATGTAACATTCCAAGGGAAGACATTCTCTTCCAGGCACCATTCTCTCAGGATTCAACAGGAACCCAGCTTCCCTCAGGCTCATATATAGAATGGGAATTACAGGAGAGCCAGCATGGAGTACCACAGTGGGCCCTCAGTATCTGCTGGGGTTTGGTTCTAGGACTCCACATTGATACCAAAATCCATGGATATCCCGAATATCCATCATTGTGGGGGGCCCCCATAGTAGTAACCCTCCTCCTGCAAAACATTATTAGTAATAATCTGAATATCCTGTACTGTGAATAGCTTAGTTTGAGTTAGGTTACATTGACCTGAGATAAACATATGGGGCCCCAAAAATAAAGCATTTCAGGGGCCCCCAAAATGCCTTAAACCGGTCCTCATCTCAAACACAAGGGTTATCTCATATATATATATATATATATATATATATATATATATATAAAGGAGCACTGGGCAACCCTGCCCCGGGAAAGGTGTGCGCCTCCTCTCGAATAAAAAAGAAGGCTTTCCCAAGCTGCTGGCTGGGGGATTCTGGAGACGGTCGTCCAAAAAAAAAAGGGGGGGGGACTTTTCCAAGCTCTGAACATGAAAAGTTACCAGGTTTGGGCTTTAGGAGTCTCAGTCCCAGCTACTCTGGAGGAACACACACACACACACACACACACACACACACCTGGCTGGCGGCTGGGCACCTACCCCGGACTTACCCAGAGTGATGAGAAGCAGCGCCTTCGTGCCCAGCCGCTGTCCCATAGTATCCGCCGCCGCCGCCGCTGCCGCCTCTTGCTTCTGCCGCCCGGCTCAGGGACACCGGCTGGACTCTCTCCCGCCTTTCCCACCTCATGCCCCCAGCCAAACCATGGCTGGCCCTGGAGAGGGGGACGCAGCCCCTCACCTCTCCTCAGCCTTTCCCTTCCCGGGCTTTGCTGCCACTCGCAGGGAAGACGCACTCCCCCCCCCCGCTTTCCTCTGCGCCAAGTTTGGAACTGTCCAACTCCTTGCCGCCCTTCTGCCTTTCAGGGGGTGGGTTTGCTCAGCGCCAACTCCCCGGACAGCGCCTCGTCCTCTCCCTTCTCTCCACCCCCCGTCCGAAAAAGTGGTTGAGTCCGAGAGGGAAAGAGCCGCTCGACTCGGGATTAACCAGGAGGGGGCTTTTTGCGTAGGACGGTGGTTCTTAACCTTTCCTTTACCAGGGACCCCCTTTAAATATCTTTTGTTGCCCTGGACCTCCAAGACTTAACAACAACAACAACAACAAAACCTAATAATACTAATACAATCATAGAGTTGGAAGAGACCACAAAGGTCATCTAGTCCAACCCCTGTGATGGAGTCTCCTTTTTAAGCAGAAGCTGGATGGCCATCTGTCGGGAGTGCTTTGATTGCAGGAATACCCAATCAAAGCACTCCCGACAGATGGCCATCCAGCCTCTGCTTAAAAAGAAGGGGACTCCATCACAGTCCGAGGCAGCACATTCAATAATGATGATGATGATGGTACACCATCTATTAAAAATTCCCTCAGCGGCACTGGAGGGGGAAGATAGACTTTCCCCCTGCTTCTTCCTGCAGGTTTGTGGCTGGAACGGATTGACTGGCAATGCACAGGCCAAGCCAGCCAGTGTTTGCCTTTGCTTCTGTTACATGGCCACTCCACTGCTGGGAGGAGGTGGGCCAAACAGCCTTCATATTTTTGCAGAGCCCCTTTGAGGACATGGCAGACACCCCCGGACCACAGGTTAAGAACCACTGGCGTAGAAGATGCGAGGTTATCAGCAGGAGGTGAAGGCAGGGGGAGCAGAGTGAAAGGAGGTGCATAGGGTGGTGAGGGAGCACTCACTTAATCTGGACGTGGGCAGAACACAGAGCATGGGAAAGTTACTTTTTTTTTTTTACTACTGCTCCCAGAATACACACATACACACACACTTGCACCAGCATGGCTATGCTGCTGAGGGACTATGGCAGCAGTTATCCAAAAAAGTAACTTCTCCACACTTCTGGCTGGGAGGTTCTGGGAGCAGTAGTCCAGAACAGTAACTTTCCCAAGCTGCAGCAGAATGATCCAATGCATGTTTACTCAAATATAAATCTCACTGGATGCAAATAAGTTGTGTACACAGGAATGCAGCCTGAAGCATTTAAAGGGGAAACCTTGGGCAAATTCTTGGAAGATTTCAACAATCTAGATTAGTTACCCCAAGGCTGAGGTTTTACATCATGCTTGTGGGATATAAATCTCCACTCTTTGTGGCTGCATTATGCCACCCTCCTTTTAAATATTGACACTGGACAAATGATTGCATCCCTGTCAATGTGTTTGCTTGTTGTTCGTTTGAACAATGGGGAATGCACCACAGGTGTTTCTGCAATCCCAGTGAATATACTGTAGTGGTAATCGAAGCCACTGGCAAATAGTTACATACTATCCAAGAATGCACAACTACATGTGGAATGGTTATATTTGGGGATTCCACTTTTGCAACTATTAAGTGAGTACTGTGCATGTCACCAACTGGATTCTGGTCTAGATGTATACAGCCTTGTGCCTTATAAATTCCATCAGCCTATGGCCAATGGTCTGGGATGTTTGTTGTTTTAGCCCATAACATCTGGAGGGTACTTGATGACCTACCCCTGAAATGCACCGTTATATACTTTGAGCATGGTGTCGAATAGTCATCCCTAACTTTATGCACTCCAGACCTTATGGATTACATCTCCCACCATCCCAGGCTACTGGCCATAGTGTCTGGGGTTAATGGGAACTGAAGCCCAAAATATCTCTACTCTATAACCCACTCTATTCTGGGCACCACAGTTTAAGACAGATATTGGCATGCTGGCACATTTCCAGAGGACTTAAGTTCACCATAATCAGAGTTAGCTAGAAGGTGCATAACAGCACGACAATTAATACAGAATAAAATGATGTGTTGTTGTGGCTGCATGTTGTGTATAAGACAGAATCATAGAATCATAGAATTGCAGAGTTGGAAGAGACCATGAGGGCCATCCAGTCCAACCCCCCCTGCCACGCAGGAAATCATGATCAAAGCATCCCTGACAGATGGCCATCCAGCCTCTGTTTAAAGACCTCCAAGGAAGGAGACCCCACTACGCTCCGAGGGAGTGTGTTGCACTGCCAAACAGCTCTTACTGTCAAAAAGTTCCTCCTAATGTTGAGGTGGAATCTCTGTTCCTGGAGCTTGCATCCATTGTTCCGTGTTCCAATCTCTGGAGCAGCAGAAAACAAGCTTGCTCCATCCTCAACGTGACATCCCTTCAAATACTTAAACAGGGCTATCATATCGCCTCTTAACCGTCTTTTTTCCAGGCTAAACATACCCAGCTCCCTAAGTCTTTTCTCATAAGGCATGGTTTCCAGACCTTTCACCATCTTAGTCGCCCTTCTCTGGACACGCTCTAATTTGTCAATATCCTTTTTGAATTGTGGTGCCCAGAACTGGACACAGTATTCTAAGTGAGGTCTGACCAAGGCAGAATAGAGTGGCACTATTACTTCCCTTGGTCTAGACACTATACTTCTATTGATGCAGCCCAAAACCGCATTGGCCTTTTTAGCTGCCGCATCACACTGTTGACTCATTTTCAACTTGTGGTCTACTAGGACTCCTAGATCCCTTTCGCGCATAGTCTCATTCAGCCAGGTCTCCCCCATCCTATATCGATGCATTTCATTTTTTCGCCCTAAGTGCAGTAACTTACATTTCTCCGTATTGAATTTCATTTTGTTAGCTTTGGCCCAGCTCTCCAGTTTATCCAGGTCATCTTGAATTTTGATCCTGTCCTCCAGGGTATTAGCTACTCCTCCTAATTTGGTGTCATCTGCAAATTTGGTAAGTATGCCCCTAATTCCCTCATCCAAGTCATTGATAAAAAGATTGAACAGCACCGGGCCCAGGACAGAACCCTGTGGCACCCCACTGGTCACATCTTTCCAAGATGAAGAGGAGCCATTGCTGAGCACCCTTTGGTGCTTCAGTTAGTAGTGCAGTGAAAGATTCTCAAATTGTCCCTCTTTATATAAGAAGAGCTTTTCTGGATCACCTCAAACTAATTCAGCAGCTTCATTTCCCAGAGGATCAACTAATTCCTTCTGTCACCAGTAGACCATAGTCTCCCCCTGCCCCCAAGTGCTAGTATTCAGTGACATGTTACCTCTGAACCTAGCGGTTCTATGTAGCCCACCAAAAGTTAGTTGTGTGCACCAGCAACATATCTGAGATCATCTGGTAAGTCATTTGGTGAGTCCTCACTCTGGAGTACAGTATTTCCATGTCAACGGTGCAAAAGATTCCACTCTGGGTTTGATCCTGGGCTTTAAAGCAGCTCTCCAAGGTTCTGAATCCTGTTCTTCAAAACAGGTACAGAGCCTTGGATAACTCCTTTAAAATCTAGAATAAAACAGAACAGATTCACTATGACACTGACATAGAACCCACTGGCCTTCCTAATGGTGTACCAATATAGCAATTATACATGGTATAGAGAAAGTGGATAAGTAGACATTCCTGACCCCTTTTATAACACAAGATCCTGTCGAGAAGGGAAAGGTCATTCAGTGAGATTGAATGGTTGGAGATTCAGGACAGTTTTCCTTACATTTTGCTACCAACCACTGTAGTGCCAGCCATGATCTTGGACAACTTTAATGATAAGACACAGTACTGTACTGGCCAAAAACGGGGGTGAGATTAATTTGGGGGGGGTGCCATTGATAGCTATGAGTAATGATGGTTAAAGTTTACCTCCAGTGTCAATGTCAGAGGCACCATATTTCTCAGTACCGTTTACTAGGAAACATGCATAGAAGGGTGCAGTTTCATTCAGAACCTGCCTGTGAGCCTCCCACATACATCTAATTGGGTATCAAGGGTACAGAATGCTGCACTAGGTAGGCATTTGGTTTCATCCAGCATGGATCTTCTTATGGTGTGGCAGAGGGTTGGACTGGATGGCCCTTGTGGTCTCTTACAACTCTCTGATCCTATGATTCCTATGAACAAACACATACAAATACAAATGTTTACAGGATTTTTAATGTTGTATTTTATTCCTGTTTATTGTTAGTTGGTACTGTTGTCTGGAAAGATGAAAATAATTCATCAGTAATTCATTTTACTGTAAGCAGAACTCTTTGCTGTGGCTTTGAATCACAAAGTGTTAAAGTGAGGTGAAATAGCTGAACATCCTCAAGTCTCTTACAAAATATGTATGACTTGCCCTTCTCAGTAGCTTGAGGCAAAAGCAAACAGCCTCTCCTAGCTTGTCTGATTTTTCTCATTAATAATCTTACCATCTCAACCACACTCTTTTGCTTGCCTGCATGTGTTCCAGTTTTCATTTGCAAAATGTTGGGGGGTATATGCCTGCCCGACCCTCTGTAAGTAGCTCTTCCTTTTACCCTAACCTCTGTTTATTTGAACATTCTGTATGCCTTCCCCCACAAATTTTTCTGATAACCAATAGTCTATTGTATAGATGCCAATCAAAGTATGTATAAAAGGAATACTGCTATGATTGGCAGGGATGGGCAATCAGATATTTTTGGCCTCTTCATTGTCTATGAGAGTTGTAGGCCAAAAACATCTGGAGGGCCACAGTTTCCCTCCCCTTCTTTAAGGACATTAGGGATGGCTGTTGAGTGATGTATACATAAGAAAAGGGGGAAACATTTCAAGATGCTAGAAGATGTATTAGGTAAAAAAAAAAACACAATGTGTTTCAGCCTATGGATAGTCTAAGACGTTCTTCAAGGACCACTGAAAATGAAGATGGCAGCAATTTCTGAACAAGAAACTTGAATACTATTTACTATACTTTCATTTCAGCAGTAAATAGTATTCAAGTTCCTTGTTCAGAAATTGCTGCCGTCTTCACTTTCAGTGGTCCTTGAAGAAGGCCTCAGAGCCTTCACAGGCTGAAACACTCAGCTAGTAAAGACCATTTTCTAGCATTTTGAGATGTGTCTTCCTTTTCTTTTGTGGATATTATTGGATGCTTTCCATATTTTGTTCTTTTCAGGCCCTTTCACACTACATAATTATAGGAAATATGATTCCAATTTAACTGACAGGGTAAGATCCCATGGAATCCTGGGATTTGAAATTTAGTGAGGCATATTTAGGATTCTCTGCCAGAAAGCTGTAGTGCCTCATCAAACTACAAATCCCAGGATTCTGTAGGATATGACCAAGGCAGTCTAGTGATATGGTAACTACAAATGGGGATGATATCCAAATGTATTACATCATCTACTAAGACTCCATCTTAACTTAATACTTCTACTTTCCTCTACAATTCCAGTTTCTTCCTGAGCCTAACAACTAGAGATAGTAATGAGAGGTCTTCTCTATATGAATGATAAGCTGTCCTCACTTGCTGGGTATTTACAGTCTTTCCTGGTATTTAGCAGAACAAATGTTGCTTCTAAATTCAGATTCAATGTACTGTATATTTTAATAACATTATCAAGAGGTTTTAAAACCGAGGGTGGATGGCCATCTGTCGGAAATTATTTGATTGTGTATTCCTGCATGGCAGGGGGTTGAACTGGATGGCCCTTGTGGTCTCTTCCAACTCTTCCAACTCCAATTCTATGATTCTAAGAGACTCCTCTGGAATACTAGTGAGTCCACTGGAGCTTTGGGCAGCTATTGTTCTGCTTTAACTTCCTTGGGAACACATTGTTCCCTAGGGGACAGAGGTTTAATGAGAACCAAAGGCGAATCCTTTTCTGTAAGGATTTCCAGCAGTAACCTGAGTAGTAACATGGGCAGCAATTGTCATTCCTATCTGGAATGCAATTGTATTCTTATGCAAGGTGTGGAAAGCTGCCAGTTTGCAACATTCAGGTTTCCAAGTAAAATGTATCTATTTCCTATCTACCTCCCTCCACCCATTTCATTTTTTGGCCAAAGAGAAACAGGTTTTGCATCAGAAGGATGCTCAATATCCCTTTTATTGCAGGAATATGAGTCAATAGGACACTCAATAGATTTATGTCTCCAAGGCTCCTCTCAATATCTTCAGAACATCTGAAGTGAGCATTAGTCAAGTCGGTCCAGCTTCTTTAAAAGAAAAGAAAAAAGCAGTGAAGATTCTCAAATGCAAGAATTTCCAAATTACTATTCCAATATACCATTATTACTGTTGCTGTGTTAATCATTAGCATTGTTACTATTTAGGAGGTATAACCCTCTTCTGGTCTCTTTTTCCATCCTTAACTGTAGGACTGAAAACTGACAACCTTTCCTCTCATGGAAGCTGGCAGTATGCCCTTTTGACCTGTCTTGGGCCTACTGCCAACAGCCCAGTTCTCATCCTGTGGTAAGGCTATCCCCCCTCAAAGCACTTCCATTAATTTCATGCAAAAGGCCTTGCGTTAAGTGTACTTGGACTAAGGACTTTATCACACCAACCTTCTGTCTCACTGCAATAGTGTTAGTTCAGGGAATGGAAACATATCAGTTTGGGAACATTCCTTATTGCAACCCTCTGCAATTGCACTACTTCAGTGGTCTATAGTCGCACAATTTGTCTTCCTCATCAACACCATACCTCCACCTTTCTGACCTATGCCCTACACAGTGTTCCTTTCCATAATTTTTTCTTTTTATTTTTGCCATAATTTTGCAATTATGGCAATACAATGTGGGGGAGGGAGAAAAAAAGAAAGGGAAGGGGAGGGAAAAGAGCCTGCTTTGAGACAGCAAGAGGGAGGGGGAGAGGGGAAGAGGAGGAGATTCATGGCCACTAATACCACATGACTGCCAGCATCTCACTACTGCAGAGGAAGGGGCCTATCGCACAGAGGGCTGTCATAGAAAGGTAGTGAGATTGAGAGCCATTGATGGATTTCCCCTGTCAATGAAAAGGTGCTCTCCAACAATGAGTTGAATACAAACTGGCAACAGGATGGAGAGATGACATTGTGTGAAAAGGTACAGCCATAAATGTTATTATATAGCTGCAATTGCTGTGTACAAGCCTCGTGTGATAAAGTCCTTAATGTGGAAAAAGATCCTCATTTCCTGTTGTCAGTTTGGCTCATTTACTGGGAATGAGAACAGTTCAAGGAAACACCCAGTGCTGGGCTTCTTGCCTATACTTCCTTAACCTAATTCCTGTTGAAGTGATGAATTAAACCTAGTTACCACCCACAGGGTTGCCTACAAGTTCTGGATCTATATTCTGGTTCAGTCCTGGAGGAACTGAATTGCCACAAATCAAAACAGCTGGGAAATATTTCCAGATTGTCTTGCAGTAGTGTGCTTCAACTATTGACAGAACATCATAAATAGACTCAGCTGGACAGCCTCAGTCCATCCAGAGGCAAGCTCCTAGAAATATCCTTCCTACTCCAAGAAAAAAGTTGGATTGCTTACAGAATGCATCTTGGGACATTTTGAATAATGGATGGTGATGACATGCTCCAGAGTCTCATTACATGATCGAGTGCAGCAGGGTTTGACCCATCTCAGAGTTGATGGTCTACAGAGCATCTTGGGTGCAGGCATATGAAGCCGCTGAGGCAGGCCTTTCAAGCAGAGTGCTTCATACAGTTCTGAAGATGAAGCCTCCAGGGATGTCTCAGCCAAAGTTTTAACCTCAGTCTCCTTGTCAATAGTGACCTTCGCAATGTCTGTGACAGACTCAGCAACATCTATGAGAGGCTCAGCAACTACATCTGTTATAGGTCTTGGAGGATCTTCAGAGATGACACTCATCCTATTAAATGAACAGGACAGAAGTTTTGTGAATGGATCAGCATTGCCTTTTCTCTCTACCATGTAGGAGGGAAAAGCCAGAGCTTGGGAAAGGTCCTTTTTTTTACCACAACCCCCATAAACCCCAGCTAGCATAGAATTATATGTTGTGGTTCAAGAAACAAAAATGTTTAAGCTATGGGGGGGGGGGACAAAGCCCAGCCATGTGATGGTTAATTATGGTCTCCTGAAAGAAACCACAGAAATGACATTTGGCTTTGGACAGTACACTGGGCCTTTAATATCTGCTGGGATTTGGTTCCAGGACCCCCCGTGGATACCAAAATCTGTGGATGCTCAAGTCCCATTATATACAATGGCATAGTAAAATGACATCCCATACATAAAATGGCAAAATCAAGGTTTGCTTTTTGTTTTTGGTGTGGTTTTTTTGTTTTGTTTTGTTTGGTGGGGGTATTTTCAAGCCATGGATGGTTTATTCCATGGATGCAGAATCTGTGGATACAGAGGGCTGACTGTAACACAGTTCAACACAAAGCAGAAAGATCATAGAACTGAGAAAGCATCAGAGGACAACATGATGGGAATCCACTGACTGAAATGCATAGAAAGGAGAAAACAGCTAAAACAGACTCTGGAGGTTTGCAGTGATAGCTCTAATCCTTGTTAGAGAACTTTAAAGTGGATAACTTAGTATATAGCAGGAGTGGGCAACTGTGCACATTTCTGTCCCACCCAGTGGGCCACACCAGCATGCTTTGACACCCCTGAAATGATGTGACATGCATTCTGGCTGCCATTTTGGCTGATTTTTAGCTTTTTCCTGTGTTGGATGGTTGGGGGCTTTGGAGGGTTAGGGGAAGTTAACTGCTACAGTTTTGGCAGGTTTGGGCAGTTTGAATATATTTTCTCCTCTATTTGATAGGTTGACAGAATATTATTATGTGCTCCCTAACAAGGCTGAAAATATTTGAAATTTGCAGCATTGCTTAGTTTGCCATTGTGAGTTTGGCATTTTCAAAGATGCCAATCAGGGGAGATGGTAGGTGGAGAGGATTAGTCTAACTTGCTGAAGGCACAAAAGCCATCACCTCTGAACAGAGAAGCCACTTTTCATTATTTCTGTTCCTAGGAGGAGAGGTTCCTCTGTCAACTGAGAAGTCTCAGGGGTCGTCTAGATGGTGAAAAAACTCCTCATAGAGTTTGAGAATTTGAGAATACCCTTTGCCCCAATGAGATCCCACAGTAATTTGCCATATTTGGAAGGAGGGGATCCAAAAACTCCAAAAACTATGCAGGAGAAGCCTTTGCAGCTTTTCCCAAGGTTTTTAAAAAACTGCCGAGGAAATGCGCATTTCCGTTCATTAGGACAACCAAATCGCAGTGCAGCACATTCCCAGATAAGTGCAGAAGTGGATACCTGATTGATCAGACATGCATGGGGGCTGGGCTTGCCAGCAACAAAGTGGCCAGAAGTGCCATTTTGGAGTTGCACAATATTGATCATGTACTTTTTCACTGCGCCAAGGCAACCAAACAGCATTTTAAAACAAAACGTCACACTTATGCATCTTAGAGTTACAATAAAAAGAAAAATATTGTGCAGTGATGGCAACTTGTGTAGAATAATAGCACAAGTAATTCACTCCTGGCTACCATCTTCATTTGCAGGCATGGCTCAGTGTAAACTTCAAATATGGATAACATCACATACCAGTGATTTTGCCAAAATAGTGGAGACAAATGAATGCTGCTGAGAATTTGCCTTAATGTGCAGCAATCCACACTATAGCTTTTCATCTAGACAAGCCCTCAGATTTCCACATTCATTCATTCTGTTACCTTTCCATCCTCCTCAGCTTTCTAAAGTGCACAAGAGAGTGAGGTGAAGTGACTATTCCTATTCATATGCTGACTTGTTAAGTAGGAATCTGTCTTTGGTAAGTAGGAATCACCTTCAGCTAATCAAGTAGTTCAAACTACAGGAAAAGAGATTCTACCTAAACATTAGGAAGAACTTCCTGACAGTAAGAGCTGTTAGGCAGTGGAATACAGTGCCTCAGAGTGTGGTGGGGTCTCAGAGTGTGGTGGAGGCTGGATGGCCGTCTGTCAGGAATGATTTGATTGTGTATTCCTGCAAAGTAAGGGGTTGGCCTGGATGGCCCTTGTGGTCTCTTCCAGCTCTGTGATTCTATGGTGAGCAGGTTTGGTAAAATTGGAAGAGTATTACTACTTCATTATAGATTTGAGTTTCCCTTATCCAAAATGCTTGGGACTAAAGGTGTTTTGGATTTTGGAATAGTTCAGATTTTGGAATACTTACATATACCTAATGAGATATCTTGGAGATGGGACCCAAGTCTAAACACGAAATTCATTTATGTTTCATATATGCCTTATACACATACTATATGTCTTATCTACACTAGCCAGGATATGCCCACTCCCCACTGGTGTATCCTGGTTGCAGAGGTAGCCTGCCCCCCCTCCCGAGGTTACCTGTAGAAGATGGGCCAAAGTCCAGACAGGATGCCAGCCCGTCATTGAACCTACCACCACCATTTTCTTGCTAAAGTGGAAGCCAGGCAGGGGTCCCACAACATGTGACTGCAGGCCCACTGCATGTGACTAGCCAAGTTTTACAAGGTCTTTTGTCATCTCTGTCAAAGAGTGGTGGTGCCTCACCAAACCACAAATCCCAGGATTCCATAGGAAGGAGCCATGGCAAATAATCCAGTTTCAAACTGGATTATTTGTGCAGTGTGGATTTGGCCAAAGACGACAAGGAGTTCTTAAGGCTTGGGGGAAGGCTTCAGAAGCCACCAAAAAGGGGTTAGGGCCCTATGCACCCCTAAATTGGCCATGGGCAATCTTTATTCCCCTCTTTCTCTTTCACACACACACTCTCTCTCACTCTCTCACACACATAGACACTTCTGTCTATGATCACTCACCCTGCAGGGGACGCTGAGATGTCCAAAGGTCCCCCTAATGCTAGCATCTTCCGGTATTTGTAGGCTAACTCACAGAGACATTTGATTCTACGATTCTGACTCTTGAGCATTTTAAGCAAAACCAGCTTTTTCATTATCTGTCCAAGTACAGAAAACGACAGTTAGTTCATAGTAGCATTTATCCGTTCCTAAATCACCTCTCCCATTCATTTGGAATGAAATCGGCATCCTTCTAAATTATTCTGGCTAGTCTTGGGCTTTGTCATATAATTTAAACTCTGAGAAAAGAGAATAGAATGGCATTTTACCCTCCTCAGGTGGCTTCTAATGTGTACCAGATTGCTTGTCTGAGATACACCACTCTCCCCATCATTGATCTGGGAAAGAGAAAGAGAGAAAACAGTTAAAGATCACTTAGACTTAATATATTTTCAGTATGTGGCAAAGCAAGTCTATCAGTACAACATCTTCCAAAGCAGGTTTTCCAAACTCTATGGTGCAGGAAGCAACAGTGGCTATTGAATAGTACCCTTAGAATAAATTCCAGTTGATTTGAATTGGGCTCAGTAGCAGGTTAGAATGCTCAGTGTGATGTGATGGAGAGCAATGTTCTGAGATGAATGAGCTGTTTTAAGACAAACTGTTTTACATTGTTTTGTAAAAAAAAATTAAATCATTCTTATTGTCGGTATCCTGATTTATGATCTCAAGATAGAGGGCAGGAAATAAATATGTTATGCATGTAAATACATGATTAAGTAAGTAAGTAATCTGAGTGGGATTTTATAGGCCTTGTCACACAGTTATTTGTAACTCAGTGAGTCCCTTGAGATACCAATAAGATCACATCTGAGTAGTGTTGATGTTTTAAAACTTGGTCATAAAGAGCCTTTCAAGATATAAATATATTATATTAGCCCTTCAGGAACAAGAGTCTGCTCGTATAATTGTTAAAATATATATCCTGAAACCTTTCTGGGCTGGGGGCTATAAATAAAATGACATATAACAATATGGATAACTCAGCTTTGTGACCAAAGGACAAGATAATCTATTTATGCTTGCTGAGTGCCTGGAGGCTACAATCTCATATGCACTTCTTGGGAACCAAATGCTATTGAACTCACATTGGATTTGACTATACATTTATCTTGTTTATTTATTTTAATATGTCTTTTAATTAAAATATTTTCATAGTACCTTACAATAAAAGGTTCTTAGGGAAATCTACACCATAATTTTAAAAGCAATGGTTTTAATCTAGATTAGGTTATGCTCAGAGTTTAACCCATTGAAACCAATGGGAAAATACTGATTAATTTGTCAAGTCTCATTGGATTCATCAGAGCATGACTACAGGTGCATGTACATTGTAGAAATAATGCTGTTTGACACCACTGTAAGTGCTGTAGCTCCATCCTATGGGATCCTGGGATATGTAGTTTTGCAAGATCTTTAGCCTTCTTTACCAAAAAGTGCTGGTGCCTCAAAAAACTACAAATCCCACTTCTACAGTGTAGATGCACCCTAAATTTCAATCTAGTCCAATAAAATAGTAGAGTGTACCAATAATAACCACACCAAAAGCTTATACAGTTGTCCCTTCATATTCGCTGGGGTTTGGTTCCAGGACCCCAGTAGATACCAAAATCTGTGAATACTCAAGTCCCATTATATGCAATGGCATAGCAAAATGGTGTCCCTTATATAAGATGGCAAAATCAAGGTTTGCTTTTTGGATTATTATCTTTTTAAGAATATTTTAAAGCTGTAAATACTTAAATCCGTGTATATCAAATCCGTGGATACAGAGGGACAACTGTACAGTATTTTAAACAGTACAAACTGCCCAGTGCAGTTCAATCAGTTACTTGTCATCTAAAAACCCCTGAAGTAGACAGCAAACAAGTGGTCATGGGGATGGAGTTCCACCATCAAAATACCACGACCAATAAAGACCTATTCCTGCTGGTTACCCACCTCATTTCAGAAGGTGGAGGTACTTGGTTTTGGACCTCAGCAAAATTTTGCCACATGATATAAGAACCAATATGCCTTTGTGAGAATAAAGCCCCCACTAATATTTAGGGGTACCCAACCATTCTTGTCTGACTCTTCTTCCTGTGATTGTCAAGGTGTGCATAATTAATGCTACATCTCATGGTCTACTCAAGGCATGCACTTAACCCTGGACTTGAAGGGTCAGAAGAAAAGGCATGGTTCTTCTGACAGCTCCCTAGACCTGGGATAGTACATATATCTGTGGCTAAATGCTACCTCTAGTCTGTGGCCTATTTTAGACAGGTTTAATTTCATATGGTTTTCAGAGATGGAATTGCACAAAGAGAAACTGACACAGAAGTAGAAGGAACGCTATGCAATCTTGCAAAACTATCTACCATCATCCATAGGCCACACTCATCACCAGCTAGTTCTGCCTAGCATCAGCTGGAAACCCAATGGACTTTTTCATTAGTCAATGCCCTTCCTTAAACAGCCCATCTTCAACAAAGAGAGCCATGGTTTAGAGCTGCTGTGGGACTCATGCAGCCCTCCAGGTATCAACTACATGTCCTAACAACCCTAGCTAGCATAACAAATAGCAAAGAATGCTGGGAGTTGCAGTCCAATAATAATACATATGTATTATTTCCATCTTAGCTTAGTGCTAAGGTGAGAACCTCTTTTGGGCCAAGGGATTATGTTTTCAGGGGACACATTTCGATAATGAGAGTTGGGGACAAAGTTAATGCAATAGAACCAAAAATGCCAGCATACTTTATTGTAGAGCTCTTATTGCCTGTGACCACACCTTAGGAGAGATATTTCAACCATTTTAGAACAGGAACCCCCAGTACAAATGTTGAGAAAACATCAAACAATGGTGTCATGCGAAGGGGGCATGGCTGCCTAGAGTACTATGGAAGGAAAGATTTGGCTTCAGAGCCAGAAGTTCTCTTAGAGCTTTCTGAACTTGCAATATTTGCTACAGTGTCCTCTGCTAGTTCCCACCTTATGCACCAATGTGTAACACTGTGATCATTATGAAACTAATTATGGGGTACAGAAAAAGTCTCACATCAACTTTTGCTGTTATATAGGAGAAGTCAATATCTGTCCCTAAAAGCTTCACCCTGACAATTTTAGTCCAAAGACCTACTGTATTTTCATCAGTACATCCCCTCTCTCACTGCAATACACTTCATGTTTAGCTGTGAGTAAATGCAAAAGTCCTGATTTTTTATTCCTGTTCTTTACTGTTTATATTTATTAGCACCTGATAACTTAGGCCACCATCCTACCCACACTTACCTGGTGTACGTGTCACTGAACTTAGGGAGGTGTAATTTTTAATAAGCATATATGGGATTGTATGGCACGCCCCTCCTAGGTGATATACAGCAATTTAAGCAACAAAAATAAGACTACACATGAAATAATTGGGAACTATCAGATCAAACAACTACATAAGTACATTTAAATACTTTAAAAGGATAACCAGAATCCCATTAAGGGAAGATAAGAATAATCAGGATAAAATAAATAAGCAGGATAAAATAATATCAGTATAAAAATGAAACTCTGGGTGGAACCAATGGAATATTAGTCCTATGAAAGATTTGAAGTGATAAAAGATGAGACACCTTGGGGGATTCTTTCTTCTTATCTAAGGCCTTCATAATCCTCTAGGTGGTTCTACAAGAGTGTTCGCAGTGGATTCTGTAGCACACTAGCAAAATACGCTGAGTGAAAGGTGGCTGCTCCCTCTGGCTCTGGGATGCTACTGGTCCCATTAGGGTTTAGAGGGCCATCAGTAATGTCAAGCTACACAGATCCTGTGACATCATTTCTTTGTGACATCACAACTCAGATATCAGTTATAATAAGACATCTGGGCAGGAAGAGGGACAAGAGAAGAAAGCAGTCCCAGCCCTACCATTAGGCCAAGTGAGGAGGCCGCTTTAGTGGGCAGATTTCGGTTGTCTGAAAAGGCAGCAAATAGTCGGCCTTCTGTATCCACAGATTTGGCATCCATGGATTCCACCATCCATGGCTTGAAAATATTGAGGGGGGAAAAACAAATTCCAAGAAGCAAACCTTGTTTTTGCCATTTTATATAAGGGACACCATTTTACTATGCCATTGTGTATAATGGGACTTGAGCATCCATGGATTTTCGTATCTACAGAGGGTCCTGGTACAAAACCCCAGCAGATACCAAGGGCCCACTGCACATAATTAGTTAATTAGCCATTATTATTCTTTTACAACCAAGGATGGGAAGAGATGCGTATGGGCTTTTAGAAGTGAGAGAGTGAACAAAGCTTGGAAGAGTTATTTTTAAGGCCTTTACCTTCCTGAAATCCCCTGACCAGTATGGCTAGTGACCATTCTGGGTGGAAGATTTCTAGGGGCTGAAGTACAGAAAAAGTAACTTTTCCAACCTCTGATTTTAGGGGGGCAGTGGCAGACTGGGGTGTATTCACACTGCACAATTCTAGTACTTTGATAACACTTTAACTGCTGTGGTTCCTATCCTATGGAACCTTGTGGTTTGTAGTTTGGTGAGGTGCTCACCAAATTATTTGCTAAGTGAACCTATAGTTCAGGGAAGAGACAAGAGAATTCTAAGTGGCTCATAGAATCATAGAGTTGGAAGAGACCACATCAAATTACAAGTCACCAAATTACAAGTCCCAGGATTTTGTAGAATAGAGCTGTGGTGGGTAAAAGGGTATCAAACTGCTATAACTGTGCCCTACAGACACAGCCTGAGATAAGAGAGCACCAGCTTTTAGTCTGAATAGGAAGCAGCAGGTGATGCTGGTAACTTCATATCATTACATCAGGGGCAGTGGCATCTCCTTGCATGTTTGTTCATAGACGCTCATAAAAGTTCTCTTAGGTTGAAATTATGACTGTCAGAACCTATGTACTTTTCCTCCTCTGGTATAAGAACATAGCAGAGTTGCTGAGTCAGGAAAGAGATCCATTTAGTCCCAGGATACTCTTTCCAGATGTGATCAGCCAGCTGCCTCTAGAACACCCATAGGGAGGGTATGAAGATGACAGATGTCCTCCACGAACATCCCCAGTAGCTGGTATTTAGGGCTGTACTGCCTCTGGATTTGGAGGTTCTATTTATCAATGATGACTTGGATCCTAACATAAGTTGACTTAAAGGGGTTTCTTGGAAGAATGTCCATTCTTCTCAGCTGTCCCCTGCTTCCATCCTTCATTGTTCAGGAGTGCCGCTTGTCACTCTTAGAGTGGTGGTGGTTTGCGGATGGCTACATGGGAGAGAGAGCAATGCAAAACTTTCTCTCCATCAGCTTACTTTAGATAATCCATAAATTTACCTTATCTTAGAATCCAAGCCAATGACCAGTATCTATAAATAGATATCTCTTCCATTAATTTGTCAAATCTCCTTTTAAAATCTTTAAGATCCCATTGTGTTGAAAGGAATTCAAAAAGACAATTATGTATTGTGTGAAGATGTTCTGTCTTTCATCTGCCCTGGCCCTCAAATGATCCATGGGCCATGATGAGGAAAGAAAGGACTCACAAATGAAATTAAAACATCTTTTTAAAAGTCTACCTTCATGAATATAATTGGCTCTGTGACCCAAATAATGTACTGAAAACTCTGTTGTATGGCATAGCATTTTAAACAAACACACATTAAAAAACACAAACACATCAATAATCAAAGTCTGGATATCTAAACTGTCAAAGCATCCATATTACAAACCATTTCATGGATACATTGGTACGTGCTTTCCATTATGAAAAATAAACCCAGTCAAATAATGATTGTGTTCACATATAATGCTTTACCATGTTTAGCAATATAAAAATGAGCTGCAAAAAAGGATTCTATGATCCCCTCCTGAAGACCTATGAAGAGAAGATCAGAAGCTTCTGCTTCCATTAATTGCAGTTTGGTGTTTCACTCAAATCCTTAACTATAGCTAATCTTAACTAGGGTTTGTTGAAACAACAAGAGACAAAGGAGACAAGTGTCAGGATACTAAATGGATAATCTTTTATTAGCCAAAAATTCCAGTATAATGCAACCTATATAACCTTCTTCAAGGGGCTATATATTAAAAGACTCATGAGAGAACATCATGCAAAGCATTACATCCAATTACCTCAGAACATAACTGTACAGTATTTGTATATTACTTATAGCCTGTATATACCCACTTCAGATCAAAGCTGAAGAAATGTCTGACCAGGAACTCTAAAACCATTTACTGGCAGAACAAAATATGTGAATATCAGCTGAAGTGTTTTAAAAATATCTTACAATCCGATGTTAGGGAAAAAAATAGATAACATTCTAGATGTATCTGGGCAAAAGGGAAAGGAACTACAGTATTTGAAAACCCTGAAAGTTTTTGTAAGAGTAGGAGATAGTTAACTTCTTCATTTAGGCTTAAAGGGGCCAAAGCACCTCATTTTTCAGCAGAACCTTCTAACTAGTAGAATTCACCTTCTTTATTGACCAAAATCTAAGGTCTATTACAGAATGCTGTTGCTCCAAGAAGCAGCTTACCAAAAGGGTACCTGTTCCATATATTGCAAGCATCTCCCCCTATATGTTATTAAGAGGCTAGGGCTGGGGTGGTAGCATCCTGGGGGCTAGAGATGGTGGGCATGAGGGATATTATTTGCTGGTACTCTGTATGCATGTATGTGTGCATCTATGCATATGTGTATCTGTGTGTGCTTCCCCTTTCTGTGTGTGGTTGTTGGCGTAATAGGCTAGGTGAATATCCCTGCTTTTTCTGATATATATGTATGTATATATATATATATATATATATATATCCCACGTGGGCATGTTTCCTTTCCTGGTGTGCTGATTGGCCGCCATGCGCTATGAGGAGGAAACATACCCAACCAATCCCCTCCCTCCTCTCACTCCCTCAGCCAATCACCACCCACATGCAAATCCCCTCTCCACCTCACAACCCACTCCTGCCACTCAATCTGCATCTACACCCCCAGCCTCACAAGGACCCCCCTCCTCTCACTCCCTCAGTCACTCACCACCCACATGTAAAACAATGCAATACAGTATTTTTTTCCTTTAAAAAAATAGCGTGTAGCTGAACCATGTGAACCTTTCAAATCTACTATAACAGCGTATGTTACACTGGGTACAGCTAGCTGAGAATATAATTACATAACTCTGCATAATTTAAAATCAATGATGTTTATGATGGAAGACATTTTATATTCCAGGGCTTAATTTGAACAGGGATGCTAAACTGTGAATGCTGGAACCTTGCAGGATATGATATCACAGGCTGCTGAGAACTGCATGATATTTTAATGTCCCTATGTATGAAATCAAGCATGTCTACAAGAGACAGTATGTAGCCATACTCCAGTCCAGTACCTGGCATTCCAGGGAGAAGGAATGGGGTGAGGGAATATTTTCCCTGTCAAGCTCAGCATTGCCTCAGCTGAAACCTTTCAGGATCTGCATTCCAGCCACTGACATGGCTGGAACCAAATGTGAGTTTGGAAATGAAGTATTACCATAGCATAGCACAGTGGTATTCAAAGTGGCAGTCCCTGGACTGATCCTGTTCCCTAAGCCATTGGCTGCTGGTCTGTGGTGAGTTTCCACAAAATAAAAAATCAATTGTAGCCAAAGGGCAAAAAAATTGTGCAGGTCCTTATCATAATGGGGAAAAAATAATTGCCAGTCCCCTCTGTCAGAGCTCTGCAATTCAAACAATGCAGGGCATTTTCCCCGGTCTGCCCCTGGGCAGTCCAAACAACCCCTGAGAAAGAAACAGCTCTGGAACGGGGGCAAGCCAGGATAGGGCCCGATAAAGTGTTTTGAAAAAATACTCTGTTTACCTAGGAAAAAAAAGTATCAGGCCCTGTGTGTCTGCAGGAGACCAACCAGCATGCCACTCCTTGCTGCTGCTGCCACTGCTGCCACCACCTCCCTGGCTCTCCTGGAAACCAGGTAGGGGTCCCTCAGCATGTGACCAAGGCTGGTCACATGCAGGGGGCCTGTAGTTACATGTTGTGGGTCCCCTGCTTGGTTTCCGCATTAGCAGAGAAAATGGCGACGGCTTCAGTGATGAGGGGGAATGTCTATGTCAGTGGGGAGCCGGAATATCCTGACTAGTGTAGATAAGCCCATTGCTGCCTTTTCAGTGTGAGAAGTATCATTTATTGACTACTCCAAAAATGGTGGAGTCATTTTTGTATTTTTAACTGTATTTGAAAATATGAACTAAAAATGAACAGCTTAGTAACAGCAATGAGTAATTACAACAAGCTGCTTTTTGCGGTCGTGAGCAATGAAGAATGCATTACTTTAAAAAAAATAACATGGCAATCTCTATGTGACTCCTACCTTTGCTCAGTGTGGAAAAAGACATCTGCATGAGGCAAACCTCTTCCCCAACTTGCACAGAATTCCTTCCCCATCAGCTTTGCAGTTGGAGGGTACAGCAAGAAGGAGTGAACAATATCGGTAACTCAGCACAGTGTTACTCTGTTGCTCTGTTGCACAGAATCCTAAATCCAGATTAAGAAACCTGAAGATCCACATTTGGCCCACAGGCTGAAGGCTTCCTAACCCTGGTGTGGAATGAATACTGGAGCAAAACAGACTAGCAACATTTTAATAAAACATGTCTAATAGATACAAATAAAGATGAAGTAAGGAAACTAGGTTTCTCATTCTTGTTTTGGTCACAAGGAGCAGAAAATCCAGAAAATTCTGGGTAGATAGGGACTGTTACAGTGCGACTGTAGG
This sequence comes from Gambelia wislizenii, assembly GCA_030847615.1. Lineage (NCBI taxonomy): Eukaryota > Metazoa > Chordata > Lepidosauria > Squamata > Crotaphytidae > Gambelia > Gambelia wislizenii. The sequence continues at coordinate 38,584,466 of JAUMIR010000004.1, forward strand.
AACTGCATGAGCCTCCAGATGTTGTTTAACTGCAGTTCCCATCAGTTCTCACCATTATCTATGGCAAAGCTTCTTAAACTGTGGGTCGTGACCCCATATGGGGTCGCATAACAATGTGGGGGTCGTGAAACATTGGGCAACAGTAAATTTGATTTGTGTACCTATTTTACATACCTATATATCCAGGTCATGTAAAAGTTTCTTGGGCAAAAAGGGGTTGTGAGTAGAAAAAGTTTTAAGAAGCCCTGGTCTAGGGTGGCTAGGGCTAATGGGAATTGTAATTCAGCAACATCTAGAGGATTGCACAGTTTCTAGTCCTGTTGTATGGGGGGGGTGTTGTGATGTGGGGAGACTACAAAGGTTAAAGAAGGGACCCCACAGGCACCCTGGTTTCCTAAACACCTCCTTGCTGCCGCCACCCCAAAGTGGGCCTAAGTATGGGCTGTCCTTTGGTCTCAAACCAAGGCTCATGGTATCCTCTACAAAGAAGGGAAAACCGCATTTTAAGTTACAATAGTGTTAGGACCTGTTGGTTTTGTGAGTTTTATTTTTGTTTCACTCTTTGACTCCTTATTTTTAACCTCCTTTCTGGAGTTCTCCTCCTGCTTTCAGAGTTTGGAGGAAGGGAAAGAGAAAGAAACAAGCTAATCAGACCCAAGCATACCCACAGGATCTGATGAAGTCATATTTTATTATCAAAATCAGAGCAGGACACAGCTAACCACTGTAGGTACTTTGTGGTTCAGGCTTCCTCTATGTTGCACTGCACTGTGTTGATATATAATGCTTTCCACAGTTCTGCAGTAAAATCTTGGGAGTACATTCTGACCATGAAACTATATAAAGTATTTCAATTCAATTAAACAGTCCCCAGTTAAAAGAGCAATATGGAGAAATGGAGAGAGTGGCTGTTGCATATAATTATGGAGAGGGTGGAAAGGGATGAGATGATCTAACAGGAAGAGTCTTTGTTCCATAAATTGATTGTATGATTAAAAGCTTTATTAAGTAGACCAATGAGTAGACCTCTGCTAAAACCGCAGGGTGCTTTTCTGTGTTTCATCAACAGGGGGCAATGTTGCACAGTTCAATGTCACCACTGGATCGCCGTGGAAACCACAAATGCATGAGTGGCAGGGAGGATCACAGAGTTGTTGTTTCCACCAAGCTGTCAACCAAATTGTAGTCCCTCTACTGTCGACCTTTCTATGTATTGATTCATTTCTTGGTTAAAATAAAAGACAGCAATACATCTCTGCAGTTTCTGCTTGACAGTCATTTACAGAGCAATCCTCTATATTTACTCAGAACTGAGCTCCACTGAGTTCAATAGGATCTACTTCCAAGGCAATATTATTATTTTTATATCATCATCATCAATTTATACTCAGTCTACCATTTTCCTAAAAACTCAAGGCAGCTTACAAAATTATAATACAGGTTATCCCCCATATCCATGGAAGATATGTTCCAAGACACCCTCCACATGTATACCTGAAACCGTGGATAATAGGAACCCTATTATTTTCAATGACATGAATGCCAGAAATTGACCACAGAATCACATTGGAGGACTTAGAAATGCCAGAGAGAACATATTTTTTCAGACGTGGATAAGTGAAACCATGGATACCGAAGTCATGGATACAGGGGTCAAGCTGTACAATAGAATCAAAACGAACTATTAAGGTTAACTATTATGGGATACATTTGGCCATCACTAGTTTCCACCAATGACAATAAATATGTCACTAGGAACACACACACACACACACACACAAGCTGGGTGTGAAGGTAACATTGGCCCCCATTGTTTACCCCTCAGGAACTGTTACTAAAAAGTATACTGCCTCTGAACCTGAAAGTTCCATAAAGCCATTATGAATCAAATCCACTGATATTACTAGGCCTGTCCTCCATGAGTTTGTCTAATGTCCCCTTTTAAAGCCACATTCCTGGAAACTAGGGACCTCGAAACTGTGGTACATGCACTGGTAACCTCCCGTCTGGATTTCTGTAATGCGCTCTACATGGGGCTACCCTTGTGCTTGACTCGGAAACTTCAACTAGTCCAGAACATGGCAGCCAGGTTGATTTCTGGTGTTCCCAGAAGAGAGCATATAACACCGGTGCTAAAAGCTCTCCACTGGCTGCCTATTAGTTTCCGGGCACAGTACAAGGTGTTGGTTATGACCTTTAAAGCCCTACATGGCTTGGGTCCAACTTACCTCCGGGACCGCCTCCTTCCATACGACCCTCCCCGCACACTTCGGTCCTCTGGGAGGAATCTGTTACAGCCTATGAAAACAAGGCTGTCGGTGACCTCCCAGAGGGCCTTCTCTGCTGCTGCTCCCAGATTATGGAATGGCCTGCCGGACGAGATCCGTCTTATTACCACCTTAGACAGCTTTAAAAAAGCTGTCAAGACGGATCTTTTCCGGCAGGCCTTTCCTGAATAATTATCCCGGCCCAAGACTCAGCTGCCCTTTATAGGCTACGATTGTATGTTTTTAATTTTTTTTTCTTCTAATTTATATATATTTTAATTAATGCATGTTTTTAATCCTTTGCAATTTAATATTATTTTAAGGGGTGGGTGGGCTAGGGTATTGTGAGTATGGGGTTTTTATATTGTAAGCCGCCCCGATTGCGTTGCAGAGGGGCGGGATATAAATAAAATTTTATTATTATTATTATTATTACATAAGCCAAGAACCACCACCCCTTCCTGTGGCAGCAGATTCTTTTTTAAAACCCACACAATTATGTGTCCCAATGAAGGCTCACTTTCTTTTGTCTCTCCTGTATCTACTGGTTAGGATCAGCTCAGGACATTTTGCTGCCTGAGGCAAAGGGCAAGAAGTTGCCCTGCCCCATTCCATATGCAAAAGCTGATTGGGCCAGCACTCTACTGGAAAGGAATTAGTGTCTTCCACCAACAAGCCAAGGATCAGCAAGCCAGCTTAAAGGGTGCAGGTCAAGCCATATAACACTCACTGCTCCTTTCTCCAGGGAGAGAATGGTTGGGGGGCTTAAGTGGCCACTATCAGTCCCCTTTTATGACTTCAAATTCTAGTGCTATATGGGAATTCTCAATGCCTTTCAATATCTCCATCAGGTCTCTTCTTATCTATTTTCTCCCTCCACCAAACTAAAAAACTCTCTACATGTTACCATTTCTACACAAAGAAAGTGCTCCATACCTTCAGTCATTTGGGTTGACACTAGGGAGATTTTTACACTGGGGACAAAAACCCCATTTCTGTCCCGCAGGCCCCTCTCCCGTTCCTGCAATGGAATGGAGGTAAATGTTTGCATACTTACCTGCATTCCACTGCAGGAATTGGCTCCCGCACTCCTTGCCAGCCGGCCATAAATGCAGCCGTCGTAAGGTTGCCTTTATGACCGGCTGGCTGAAATCCCGCTCATTCTCATGAGAGAATGAGCGGGAGGGAAATTCAAAAATTAAACAAAAAACCACCTGTCAAAGCAAGAAAGTAAATGTAAAAATAAATTTTAAAAAAACAAACAAACAAGTAACCCAGAGAGGGGGTGAAGGGTGCCACTTACCTGGATGTCCTGTTTGTGGCTGGAAGTGCTCAGCATGGACCTTCCCACCACGGCTATCATTTCAGAACAGGAACGGAGCTCCTGTTTGCACACCCGGTGATTCCGTTACAGAAATGGAATGGGTGGTTAATAACGACTTCTCCCCGTGAATACTGTATCACGGGGAGATAACAGAACAGTCACACTTAGGGCATGGAACAGGGTGAACGTCGCCTGAAAGAAAAATCTTTCAGCAACCCTGTTCTGTGCCTGTAACGGAACAGATTGCCTGTGTGAAAATCTCCTATGTCTAACTTTCATGATATTCTTTTGGAACTGGGCTGCTCAAAAATGTGGTTTGGGCTTCCAAATGTGGTTATATGTAGTATGTTTATTTAGAGGTAATATAAATTGCTTTATCTTTCACTACTGTCTCTTTCCTAAGCACCTCTAACATTTCCACTGTTAATAGACCCTGAGCTGATGTTTTCATTGTTCAGTCCACAACAGACCCATGAGTTATTTAGATACTCTCATGCCATTCAACTCCCCTCAGTGTCCTTGTCACTGAGATTTAATGGGGATAATGGGTTCTCGTGACTAAAACCACAAATAGCATCAACAGGCTAGACAACTTTATGTGTGTATCTCTTTCACTGGAGGGGTATGCATGAACATCATTAGCATGCTTCACATCAGCATTCTTTCTGTCTTTTTAACCACAGCACACAGAGAAAAGAAGAATAGTTTTTTTGTGGGGGTTTTCCAGGCTGTGAGGCTGTGTTCTAGAAGAGTTTATTCCTGACTTTTTCAGTGGATGCCTGTGGCTGTCATCTTCAGAGAATGGTGGCAGTTGGGTGTGTGGGGTTTATATACTGTGAGTCCCTGCTGAAGAGGATTAGCATGATGCCAGCCACAGATGTAGGCAAAACATCAGGAATAAACTCTTCTAGAACACAGCCTCACAGCCCAGAAAAAAAAACCCACAAAAAACCTATGGATGCCAGCCGTGGAAGCCTTTAACTTCGCAGAAAAGAAGATGTACTGAGGAGGACAGGTCTGCAGACTCTCAAATGGGGTTCATCTAGGTGATATGGTGTGTTCGGTTTCATCTCAACTTGCACTTATGCTTGTCGGGAGTGGGGGATGCAATAATGTTTGGTTCTCCATTTTGAAAATACAAAACTCTACTGTCAGCTCTAGTTTTGAGTTTACAGGAGATTATGGGAAAGTACCTACATCAGAGGTTATACCATACCATATTTTTTCATTGTCTGCAGTGGTACAGATGACCATATAGAAGCATTCAGTTTCCCCTCATCTCATGTTTAAATATTTGAAGGGATGTCATATTGAGGATGGAGCAAGCTTGTTTTCTGCTGATCCAGAGACAAGGACATAGAGCGATGGATTCAAACTACAAGAAAAGAGATTCCACCTAAACATTAGGAAGAACTTCCTGACAGTAAGAGCTGTTCAACAGTGGAATACACTGCCTGAGTGTGGTGGAGTCTCCTTCTTTGGCAGTTTTTAAACACAGGCTGGATGGCCATCTGTTGGGAATGCTTTGATTGTTTATGTTGGGTTGGACAGGATGGCCCTTGTGGTCTCTTCCAGCTCTATGATACTATGATTCTGTATTTTACAAAACCTACCTGGCTTTCAACTGCAGCGACTTAGTCTTATCCCATAGGCAGCCAGGTCCAGTTAACCCCTCTGGCTCACGGTGAAGATGAAGATGACAACAGAGTTGTTTTACCTACTTTGCACCAAACCACATCTTCAGCCCTAGTTGCCATTGTGCAAACTGACCAAGACATGTTCACATGACATAATTTCTGCTGTGTTTTAAGCACCAGGCAAAGTGAATCCTATTCTGCTTTTGCTTTTAATGGTGTTCCAGATCCTTTGATTTTAAGAGCAACTGCCGAGTTTGGAGAAATTACTTTTTGTACTACAACCTCCAGAATCCCCCAGCCACCATGGGCACTACCTACTGCTTTTCTTGACTACTGACACCTTCTCTAAAGGCATTCACATTGGATTCAGGATATAATCCTAAAAACTGGAAGCAGGCAAAATGCAGCCCTCCAGACATCCTGACTACAACTCCCAACGCCCCAAGCCTGCACAACCAGTGCTAAGCAATACTGGGAGCAGCATTCCAGAGTCATCTAGAAGGCTGTACTTTGCTCATCCCTATTCTAATTTGACCAGAGGATTGGGAGAGGACAAAGATGGGGGGGTATCTAAGGCTTTCCTTGTTGACAATTTTTGTTCTGTAGATCACACTCATCCTCCCCCAAATTCCATTCACCCTGGTGTGTTTATCTGTTGTTGTTGTTGTTCTCATTCTCCTTCTTCGATTTCAAGTCATCTTTGATTTATGATGATTCTATGAATGAGAGACCTCCTATAGCCTGTTATCAATAGTTCTGCTCAGTTCTTGTAAACTCAGAATTGTGGTTTCCTTGATTGAGTTTATCCATCTCAGCACTGTATACACACAATCCTAAATATACACTGGACTGACTATGTGATGAATGTTGCTGTCCTTGAGCAAGCAGGGATCACCAGCATTGAGGCCATGATATTGAGAACACAGCTGCGCTGGGCAGGGCTCGTTTCTAGTATGGAGGACCATCGCCTCCCCAAAATAGTACTCTATGGTGAACTCGCCACGGGTCAGCGTAAGAGGGGCGCTCCAAAAAAGCGATACAAGGACTCCATGAAACAACATCTCAGGCTCAGCCAAATTGATCACCAACAATGATCCGCCCTGACCTCACATCGGGAGGCTTGGAGATGCACCATCCACAATGCTAAAATCTTATTTGAGAACTCACACCAAACATGTCTTGAAGAGAAACGACAACGCAGAAAGAATCACAACCCGGAAACATCACCCAAGGAGACCTTCTGCTGTGCTTTCTGCAACCAGACTTGTTTTATCCCAGATTGGCCTTTTTAGTCATCAGCATGCTTGCAGAAAGCGCAGGATGAGTCCTTCCTGAATCTTCCCTTTGCAAAGAAAAGCCAGAGAGAGAGAGAGAGAATGTGGTTTTCCTATTTTCCTACTGCCTCCTACTCTACGAAGCATGATAATCTTTTCCAACGAGTCATGTTGTATATACATATATATCTAAAGTATGATAGTCATTTTGGCTTCTAGTCCAGACTCAATTTTGCTCTCAGAGCCATTTATTTGTCTTCTTGGAAGTCCATGGTTTCCATAGAACTCTCCTCCAGCACCACCACATTTCAAATGAGTTGATTATTTCCCTATCAACCATCTTCACCGCCCAGCTTCCATGGAAACTGCTAGCATGGAAAAGTGTTAACCCACCTTTCCTCAGCTTCACACCATCCAGATGTGTTGAACAACAATTCCTATCACACTCCAGCTTCCACCACCCCTGGGATGGCTAGATTGGGCCATGGTAGCTGAAATCTTATAAAAGCCTTATTGCACTACACTGTTATCGAACTATTATTCCACTTTAACTTCTATGGCTGCCTCATGTGGAATTCTGAGGCTTGTAGTTTAGTGAGGCCTAAGAGCTCTCTGGCTGAGAATGCTAAATGCCTCTCCCTAAACTGCAAATCCCAGGATTCCACAGGAGGCAGTTAATGTGGAATAGTACTGCTATAACAACAACTTCCACCCACCCCATTCCCCCTCTTTCTACATTGAGAATGTCTTTCTCTCCAGTGTTGCTTTGTTTTGCAAAAACTGTGAGGGAATGGGTGGCTGCATAGGAATTAATCTGCATATAGCATGTTTTTCCTTGAGGCAAAGGGATCAGCCAGGTCCTGCTTGAGACTTCCTTTTTTGCCTTCTCATTTTCCATAGATAGGGACATACAGCCTTAGGCAGCTGGTCAGGGTTGCTACCTTCCCCTCCTTCCCACTAAATCTACAGACAGAAAAATCATTGTGGTTTATCCAGCAAATGATATTAAAAGCATTGTCAGAATGAAAAGGTGCAAATCAGTAGTTTGTGTGTTTTTAAGTGCCTTAAAAGCAATTGCCAATGTACGACACCCCCATGAATTTCATAGCATTTTCTTAGGCAAGGAATACTTAGAGGTGATTTTGCTACCGTAGTTCTTTCTTCTGAAATATAGCACACAGCACCTGGTATATACCTTAGCAGTCTCCCATACAAGTATTAAACAGGGCTTCTCTTGCTTAGCTTCCAAGATCAAATGGGATCTGGTGCCTTTGGTAAATAATAATTGTTGTGAAGTATCCCGTTAAAAGATCTGGATACAATGTTCAGAAACAGAAAGATTAGAAAGGGAAAGAACCACCACAGCAGCTAATTCACCTGCCCAAACAAGATGACAATAAAATTACTATAAAGCATTAGGAAAATTGTACATTTGCAACCATAATGATAAAATGTACCTTTACACATTAGATTACTATTGGTAAAGACATCAGAATTTGACCAATATAAAGATTAAAACGTTTACATCAGCACTGAACTTTCTTTGACAAAGAACCACTCCAGGAAAAAACTAGTTTTAATTTGACCTTTCAAGCCTGCAGTGGGTGCTAGTAATAACTGCTTTTCTTTCTTTAAAATGTTCTTTCTTAGTTTCTTTGGTTAAGAGGCAGATTCTTGGCATGCTTTTCTACAGGATTTCAAAAGCAGCCTCTGTGATTGCTATACATGCAAATTCAGTAAGACCAAAATAGGCCCAGACTGGATCAATCAGGAGATGCTCCTTTCTTCCTTACTTACACAGCTCAGCCCAACTCTCTCACAACTATATTGTCTGGATGCACTCATTCTCTCATGCTCTTCATTCTGATCTTTGTATAGACATCTGTATGCCATGGTGACACAGAGCCCTGTCAATTTAATACAGCCTCTTATGTTTAATCTTGGCTCAAGCTCCCCAAAGCCAAGAAATTAGAAACTATGCTTGATGCCTGACCAGATGTACCTTATGATCCACAACAACGTTGTGCGATATCACAAATTTATTTCATTTATTTCATCTTACCCTCCAATAATCTTGCCCCTTTCCTTGGCCTTTCAGGCCCAAATCTGGGTGGGAATGTATGGAGTGTCTGGGGTCAGCCAAAGCCATATAGTTTTGCTCACATGTAGAGGAGACCCATTGAAATCAATAAGACTTTAGTAAGGAGTAACATATCCCATTGATTTCAATGGTACCTTCCAATTATGACTGGCTTGTATCCAACCCAGGGTCTCTAGTTTATGGTGATGAAGATGGAGGTAGGAACAAATCCACTGACACAAATAAGTCCAAAATCAGAAAGGCAGCATGAAATGAGAGTGATGGATAAGGTGGTAAGACAAGCAGGGCAGCTTGGGAAGCCTGCAGCCAAATAAGCAGGACAAAGCTAGAAAACCTGTGGCCCTCCAGCTATTGTTGAACTCCAGCTCCCTTCAGCCCCATCCAATGTGATCAAATAAGGGATGAGAGGAGTTGGAGTTCAACTGCATCTGAAGAAGCACAGGTTCCCAGTTCCAGAGCAAGGAAGCATCCCTAACTTGATCTCTCTCTCTCTCTCTCTGTGTGTGTGTGTGTGTGTGAATGAAGGTGGTGGTGGGTGGAAATAGAGTTCCAGCCAAAAAAATGTTGTTGTGAGCTCTCGCTCACTGTGTGTGTGTTCACATAGGGAGCGAGAGCTCACAACAACATTGTATTGGCTGGAACTCTATTTCCACCCACCACCACCTTCATTGTGAGGCTTGCAGCTAAATTCAGAGGAATTAGAGAAGCCTGTGACATGATTGTGCCTTCTAAGAAAAAAGTCCCACCACTTCAACACTCAGGGCCGGTTTAAGGGCCCTGCAGCACTTGCAGCCATAGGGGTCCCCATCATTGTGGGGGGCCCTGTCATAACCCTTTTCCTGCAAAAACATTATTAGTAATAATCTGAATATCCTGTACTGTGAATAGGTTAGGTTAGGTTACATTGACCTGAGATAAACATATGCCCCCCCCCAAAAAAAATAAAGCATTGCAGGGACCCCCAAAATTCCTTAAACCAGCCCTAGTTCCTTCTTCAGAAAAAAATTCCTGCTACAGCACACCTCAGATTCTGGCAGCTTTTCCCTATGCTGATATTGACCGTCTCCCATTGTGACACATAGCTATCTCTCCAAGGGACCCTTTGTTCTGCTGTTGTTTCTCCTTCTTGTCTTTCCATTGCTTTGTGCTTTCTCCTTCTGGACTCAGGTAGTCCTATAAGAAGGTAGCAGTGATTTATTCAAGCAGCAAAATCCTGCTGTGGTTATTGAACAGCCACAGCAGAGGCTGGGCTTTATATAGGGAAACATGGAGTGCCGTTGGCTTTCCACAAGCACATGATTTTCTGGCTCAAGATGGCCCTGGTCTTCAGTTTTCTAGCTAGCTTGTATTGCTTGCAGCTCCCATTTCCTGATTAGCTGTTTTGGCAGCATAAGAAGTGAGCAGCCAATGCCTGGTTCCTGGCTAGAGTCCCACAGGGTGACAATGATGTGTGAATACATGCCAGGCATTCAAAGTGGCAACAATATGGCAAGACAGAAGGTGGCACAAAATGCTGAGAGCAGGATCAGGACAACAGCAGCCAACAGAAGGGTGATAGCCCAAGGTATTTTGCTTCACAAGGTGAAGGACAAGATGGCACCCCCTCTTCATTCCTTGTACATAAGCAAACTGTACAGTCAGTTAATGGTAATATCCTCAACTGCACGATGGGCAGCAATCTCGTTTAGAAGAATCATGGCAGGCCATACAGCATATGCAGATCTCCCTAGCATCTTACGCCTAAGACAGTTGCCTCATTCTGCCTAATGGTAGAGCCATCCCCAGTGATGTGTGCCTCTCTCGCATCTGAGGCAGGAACCAAGGTTTCTCCACCCCCTTTCTGTTCCATAGCTTTGTCTGCTTTTTAGTGTTAAGATTATGGAGGGGGATGGTGCAGAGCTTAGATAAATTACTTTTTTAGACTACGACTCCCAGAACATCCCCCCCAACCAGTATGGTTCACTCATATTGGGAGTTGTGGTCCAAAAAAGTAACTTTTCCTGGAAAAGTTCTGAAAGTACTGTGTATAATAAAAATCTGCCACGTCCTTGCATCATCTAGCTCAGCTTGCATTAAGATGAATGAGGGGTGGTTTTATCTAGTTAAAAAACATCTGTGATCTGAATGAACAAGCACACTAAATGTGAAAGTCAGTTTCTCAATCCCTTTTAGCTGAATTTAGCTGTTGAGTCTTCATCTCATCAGGGGAGAAGAAGAGAGGGAAATACTTCAATGGACGTGATAGGGATCCAAGCATTCGCTTCTCTTTATCTTTCTTCTCCCACACTCACTCCCCCTCCCCAATTCCCTCAGGCAGTCTGGTTTTGCTTTGGGGACACAGAGGAGGAGCATCAGCAGTGGTTTCTTGGCAACTGTTACTTCCATCTTTCCACTTGCTTTCCTAGTGAAACAGCCACAAACCCACTTGAACAGCAGAGATGGAAATGATAGGCATGATATAGACAGAAGAGAGGGCGGCTTTGTATTCTGCAACTGCTCTCTGGGATCAGCTTAACTCTTGGGATGCTCATTCTGAATTTCTAGCAGCATTTGCAACTGCAGCTTCCATGTTCTCTTTGGGCTTCTTCTTAATCATGCATCTCATCTAATTCATGGCTGTCCCTACCAATCCACTTCTGCAGCATTTTATGTTTTGTGTTTTCTCCAGGCAGGCAAATTTGGTTCTCCTCCCTCCCCCATTTTATCCTCACAACAGCCCTGGGAGGTAGGTCAGCCTCCATGATGCTCAGAGCAACTGAGGAAAAAATCATGGCTGAGTGGGAATGGGGACCTAGGTCTTCTCACTCCTGGCCTGAGGTTGGAACAACTAAGCTGCACTGACCCTCAATAGCTTTGGCCATTTGGCCTGGAATCAGAATACTCAAAGAAGTGCCCCCACCTGTTAATGGAGGAGTTATTGGGTGGCTGTCAGGGACAGGAATTTCTTGGTAGTGGCATCCTCACTATGGAACTCTCTTTCCCCAGACATGGTCACTTTATGCCAACTTTAGCATAGGTGACATGGAGGCCAGAGTCATAGAATCATAGAATTGCAGAGTTGGAAGAGACCACGAGGCCATCCAGTCCAACCCCCTGCCATGCAGGAAATCACGATCAAAGCATCCCTGACAGATGGCCATCCAGCCTCTGTTTAAAGACCTCCAAGTAAGGAGACCCCACCACGCTCCGAGGGAGTGCGTTCCACTGCCGAACAGCTCTTACTGTCAAAAAGTTCCTCCTAATGTTGAGGTGGAATCTCTGTTCCTGAAGCTTGCATCCATTGTTCTGTGTTCCAGTCTCTGGAGCAGCAGAAAACAAGCCCGCTCCATCCTCAGTGTGACACCCCTTCAAATACTTAAACAGGGCTATCATATCGCCTCTTAACCGTCTTTTTTCCAGTCTTCCCATAATGGCCACTGGCCACACGCACCCCGGCAAATGGTATCCAGTGGCACAATGACTCTTGACAAGCAGATTCCATGGAGCCATGAGTACTAGAAGCTGTTGATAGACTTATCCTATATGCGTTTGTCTAATCCCTTTTGAAAGTCACCTAAGTTAGTGGCCACAACTAACTACACATTGTGTGGCACAACATCCTATAAATTAATTATGCACCGTGTTCAGAAGCACTTCAGAACAGTTAATAATAGAACAAATCAGATCAAATCATTTCATAATAAATGCACAATGGGAAGGATGTCTACTGTGGGAGTTCTGTGCACAGGAGAGACATTAGATGGTGCATTATATAACAATTCCCAGTGCTATGAACAGCTGAAAATTTTTGCCTACAGTACATAAACTGCCTAAAATCTTGCTTACTATATACCGGTAACCATATGCCCTGTACATTTTGAGCAGCACTAAGAATTCATCACCAGTATCATCATCACATAGGCAAAGCGACCTTGCTTTTGCCACTTGTACTGTGGTGTGTGCCCTACATGCCTGAGTGCCCTCTGCAATGAGGTGTGAAAGTAAAAGGTGAGCCCCTCTCTTCAACTCTTTCACAAGCGCAAAACAGATTACAGCACAGATTCCATTCACTTCTTTGCTATGTTAGGACCTTTTCCCCATTCTTGATGGATCCTTAAATGGACTGAATAAAAGAATGGAGGTTTACATATGCTGCGTGCATATATATATGTTGCTTGTCAGAAAAAAAAGGAAGCAGGGATGCGGAACTAGTTTTAGCTTAGTCCATTTGCTTTCATTTCTCTGTTGGTGCACTTGAGGTTGTATTATTTATATTATATCTCTCTCTGGCTTTTCTTCGCAAACGAAGATTCAGGAAGGACTCATCCCGCACTTTCTGCAAGCGCGCTGATGACTAAAAAGGCCAATCCGAGATAAACAAGTCCGGTTGCAAAAAGCACAGCAGAAGGTCTCCTTGGGTGATGTTTTTGGGTAGTGATTCTTTCTGCATTGTCGTTTCTCTTCAAGACTTGTTCGTCGTGAGTTCTCAAATAAGGCTGCAGCATTGTGGATAGTGCGTCTCCATGCCTCCCGATGTGAGGCCAGGGCGGACCACTGTTGGTGATCAATTTGGCCAAGCCTGAGATGTTGTTTCAGGGAGTCTTTGTATCACTTTTTTGGAGCGCCCCTCTTACGCTGACCCATGGTGAGTTCACCGTAGAGTAGTATTTTTGGGAGGCGATGGTCCTCCATCCTAGAAACATGCCCTGCCCAGCGCAGCTGTGTTCTCAATATCATGGCCTCAATGCTGGTGATCCCTGCTTGCTCAAGGACAGCAACATTCGTCACATAGTCCAGTGTATATTTAGGATTGTGCGTAGACAGCGCTGATGAAAGTGCTCGAGGAGTCGTAGGTGGTGGCGATAGGTGACCCATGTTTCAGATCCATAAAGGAGGATAGACAGTACGATGGCTCTATACACACTGATTTTTATTTATATTATTTTATTTATATTATATAATCTTATATTTATTCTGTTTTGTTCTAGTCTAAATAATAATAACCAGAGATTTTGTGAGATACAGTAGAACCCCTGTATCCACTGGGGATTGGTTCTGGGGGCCCATGGATACTGAAAACTGTGGAAAATAGAGAACACCATTTAAAATAATGAGACTTCTGGTTTAAAATACCATAGAGTTGCCTTGGGGGACCCAGAAAATGGCTAGAGATAACACATTTTCTAAGAAGACTCTATGGTAGATATTCTGTTTTGTGTCCTGTGGGTAATTGAATCAGTGGATACGGGGGTCCTACTGTATTTTGCTGCCTTAAAGCAAAGGAGCAGCTCCTCCACCCCAGAGAGTGTGACTTGCCCAAGGTCACCCAGCAGATTTCCATGGCTGAGTAGTGATTCAAACTCTCCCAGTGTCCTAGCCCAGCAGTCAAACCACTACACCATGCTGGCTCTCTTACTGCTTTCAACTGTGCATAAATCTGTATTTTACAGATGTCCAAGAAAATGTATTTTTGGAAATAAAACTTGGAAAATACAGGTTCAAATATCCACTCAGACACAAAGTTCACTGGGTGATCTTAGCTCAGCCACTCCCTTCTCAACCTGAACTACCTCAAAGTACTATTGCGAGAATAAATGGGGGCACTATGTATGTTGCCTTTAGCACCTCCTCCTCCTCCTCCTCCTCCTCCTCCTCCTCCTCCTGAGGGCCAATTATACCATTAGGCTAATGGAGATGGTTACCTTGGGCAGCAGAGGCTGGGAGGCAGGGAACAGTGCCAAGCTGTTAAAAGAACAAACCTGTGTGTGCCATGTGACTACCCCCACATAACCTAAGCTAGCCTCAGTTGTTGTGGAGAACATTGCTCCTCATCAAGGTTTCTTTTTCTTTTTTAAAAAAATGCATTTTAAAAGTATGATTGCAGGGAAAAGAAACAGAAAGGAGAGGGTGGGGGAAGGAAAGGGAAAGTACACAGGATATGAACACGAGGCAGGCATATGCATTAATGCAAGCTGGTGTTATTTCCAAAAATAAAAATACACCAAAGGCTTCTGTAGCCCATCATTCCATTCCCATAGTGGGCAAGGAGATGCCCCAACAGGAGAGCAGAATAGCACTCTTCCATCCATGTTCCCAAGAAATCAATATTCAGAGGTATATTGCCTCTGATACTGGATACATAAGCATCATGACCAGTAGCAACTGGTAACCTTATCTTCATATGTCAAGGGATATCAAGGCCATATTATTCTGGAGAAAAACAACCCATGCATGTTATCTGTTTCCTCTTGTCATTTCTGCATGAGAACTGATATGTTGTATTGGTTATAAAATGGAATATTGGGCTACTGAAGCCTTTGTTCTGATCCAGCAAATGGTACCATTCTGCAAGAATCCCAATTGCAGCTGATAAGTTAGGATGGGGATGGTAAAATCTATACATATAATTATCTTGGGTATGTTGCCTTTCCCAGTGTGCTGATTGGCTGCTCAGGAAACACACTCAATCCACACCCAACCAATCACCACCCACATGCAAATTCCCTCTCCACCTCACAATGCACTCCTGTCCCTCAATCTGTGGCCTAGATTGGGACCCAGACAGTCAACTGGCAGTGGTGATGGGCCGCCTGTGATAGGACCCAGGCAGTCAACTGGTAGTGGTGGTGGTGGCGGCGGTGGCAGCAGGGCAACAGAGCGAGTCACCCTCAGCAATTCCAGGAAAAGTGTGGAACGCTAAGAAGGGGGAGGAAGAATTTAAATCCACTGGCCTACCTTACAGGGTTGTCGTGAGGTCTACCGGACTTTTGGGGGAGTTTTTTTAAATGGCGCATTTTACGCCGAGTCCAGCTAGTAGTTTATTTATTTATTTATTTGATTTATATCTCAGCTTTTTCTTAGTTTGGCACCAAAACAGCTTACAATTTAAGTGGAAACAACTTAATTAAAACAATAGGCACCATAAAAGTTTTTTTAAGCATTAAACAACTAATCCACTTAAAATATTAATTTGAAACAATTAAAACCAAATGAAATACATATTCCATTTTTTTAAAAAAAGCACACCCTTCTGTCTCAGCCAGTTAAAAGCCGAAGACCTATTTAAAGAAGAAGGTCTTTGCCTGCTGGCAAAAAGAGAGCAGAGAGGGTGCCAAGTGAGTCTTTCTTGGGAGGGAATTCCATAGCCTAGGAGCAGCCACCTAGAAGGCTCTCTCCCCTATCCTCATGAGACAAGCTTGTGAGGGTGGTAGGACATTGAGAAAGCCCTCTCCCAAATAATGTAAGGCTCAGGTAGGCTCATGGAGAAAATATAGAAAAACTGGGACTAAAAGAGAGCAAATATTGGCCACAATCTCAGTACCCTTATGACCTTAAGGCGGTGGCTCTTAACCTTTTCTTTACCAGGAACGCCCTTTAAATGGACCCCTAAGACTTAACTCAAGATTTAAAACCCTAATAATAATAATAATAATAATACATGATGCTGGTGGTGGTGATTAAACAATTATACCATCCATTAAACCTTCCCTCAGAGACACTGAAGTGGGAGGAAAGCCTTTTCTTCTGCTTCTTCCTGCAAGTTTGTGGCTGGAGCATTGAACAAAATGTGCAAGCCAAGCCAGCCAGCCAGCCAGCCAGCCTTTGCCTAGGCTCCTGTCACGTGGCCACTCCACTGTGGGGAGGAGGTGGGCTGAGCAGCCTTCAAACATTTGCAGACCCCCTGTGAGGACATTGCAACCCTCTGGGGGTCTGTGGACCATAAGTTAAGAACCACTGCCTTAAGGCTTTGCCTCTTGGCTTCCATGACTGTGGGCTGGTGAATCCACTCTGAGTTTTAGTCTGAACTCTCAAGGAGCTATCCAAGGTACTAAACCTTATTCTCCCCCAACCACCACATAGGCTCAGCACCTTATGTAACTCCTTTAAAGTTCTGACTAGAGAGGATTCACCGCCCAACTGACATGAAAGCCACCAATCTCCACTGCTTCTGTCCCTCCTATTCCTGCCCTCACCAGCTCTTCTTTTCCATTCATCACAGTTTGCCCTTCATGCCTGCCTTGTCAGTGCTGCAAAACTCAGCCTTTCACAAGCTTAGCCTGCATGTGTTTCTCAACCCAGTGGTTCTTAAGCTGTGATCTGGGAACCCCCAGAGGTCCGCAATGACCTCACAGGAGGTCTGTGAAGCCTTGAAGGCTGCTTTGCCCACCTTTTGCCTGTAGTGGAGTGGCCACGTGACAGGAGCCAAAGCAAAGGCTGGCTGGCTGGCTGGCTTGGCCTGCACATTGCCATTCAATCTGCTCCAGCCACAAACTTGCAGCAAGAAGCAGGAGAAAAGTCTCCCCTTCCCCTCCAGGGCCTCTGAGGCAAGGTTTAATGGATTGGTGTTATTATATGATGATGATGATGATGATGATGGTTTTAAATCTTCAGTTAAAGTCTTATGCAACAAAAGATATTTAAAAGAAAAGGTTAAGAGCCACTGTCTTAACCGACTGGGAGGATACTCTGGTTTGTTAGGGGATTTCTGCCTGCTGCAAACTCAGCCAGCTGGAGTCAAACGCAAAGCCCAAGTTCTTCTGCCTCTTCTTCCGCGCTTCCTCCGATCTTGGCGTTGGTACAGCCGGCGGCGGAGAGCGAACCCCTGGCCGAGCGGCCCCGCCTCTCTCCTAACCTTCCCCCCTTGCTGATCCACCACTTGGTACGCTCTGCTTTTTGCCTGGACTCTCCGCCCGGCTCTCGCACACAGCCAGAAGGCAGGCGGACCAGGCGGGCGGCGGAGATTCCCCCTGGCGGCCGGGGGAGAGTCTGGAAGCTGGACCACTCCCTGGAAAGATGAGAAGGGCGCTGGGAAGGAAGGAGGAGGGCTCCGCGCCTCTGACCCGCTGACTTTGCGAGGGCGTCCCGGGCTGGTCCTTGGAAAAAGACACACACAGACACAAAACCTATCGTCTGAAGGCGATGTCTGGACCCGAAGCTCACAGTCACAACAGGAGGCTGCCCTGTAAGTCGTTCCTCTGGTCGGGGGTTGGGACCAAGGACTGGTTGTGTGGATGGTGAGGGGTGAATAATAATAATGATAATAATAATAATAATAATAATAATAATTTTTTATTTTTAACCCGCCCTCTGCTCGGCATCTGGGGCAGCAGTACAACAAGATTAAAACACATGAAGTTAAAACAATCCTTCCCAATCCTAACCCTCCCACCCTTTAAAACTAAATTATAAACTAATAGAGAATTAAAACAAAGATAAAATACAATAAATAAATAAATAATGGCAATAGCGGCAGGGGAGCGGGTAAGCCTCGCGAACTCTCCTGTGCCCCCCTCCTTCCCCATACTCAATTTATTTCTGTAAAATGGGTTGAAGCTTTGGTGCTACCCCAATAGTTCTTAACCTTATCTTTACCAGGGACCCCACTCCTTTAAATATCTTTTGTTGCCATGGTCCCTCAAGATTTAAAACCCTCATAATAATAATAACAATACATAACAACAACAACACAATTATACCATCCATGAAACCTTCCCTCAAAGGCAGTGGAGGGGGAGGGAAGACTTTTCTCCTGCTTCTTCCCACAAGTTTAGGGCTGAAGCAGATTGAATGGCAATGCGCAGGCCAAGCCAGCCACCCTTTGCCTTGGCTCCTGTCACATGGACGCTCCACTGCAGGGAAGAGGTGAGCCAAGCAGCCTGCAAGCCTTCCCCCTGTGAGGACATTGCATACCCCTGGAGGTCCCCTAACCACAGGTTTAAAAACCACAGTGCTACCCTCTTCTTCGAGCAGAGCAAGGAGGGGAGGCACACAGCTCTTGGGAGCAAGTGAGGTAGAGGGCATCATTTCTGACCCCACTCTGGATTTTGCACACACACACACGCCTCGCTGTCTATGGATTTAACAGAACAGCACTCCAAAGCTCGGAGGCTGTATGGATAGAGCTACCTTGGACACTTGCGAGGGGTTTCTGCACCCAGTTAGAATTGAAGTCATGCCAGCATCTCTCCATCTTTAATTAAAAAAAAAGTTATTATTTTAATCCCAGACCAAAATATCACCTGCCCGATTTTGCTGAGGAAAAACCTGGGTGAACCAGCTGGAATACACTTCAGCTACTCTGTAGAGGCTGCTCTGGGCACAGTTTAGAGGATTCACACCTCTTTGTAATGATCAACAGCTGGGAACCATTCTAGCCATTGTCTTGTAACTGTAGTCACCCCATTAGTATTGTATGTCATGCGAACAGCAGCCCACAGCATTCCTTTCTCTCAGCCAAGCTGAGCTGACTCAGAGGCCTGCATTCATGATCTCTTTTTATCTCCCCACCCCGTCTGTTTTGTATGGTTTCACACCTGTCAGCTTTGCACCTCATGCCTTACCTTTCTGTGTAAGCATTCTGGAAATAAGCCAAGCAGATCTCAACAGCCTCTCCTCCATTGTACATGTCTGTGAAGACTTCCAGAGGCTTCTGCATCTGCATAGTATTTGCAGGGGAGGAATGGTGGTGGATATAGTTTGATCATTTCTTAGCATCACCCAGGGGACCAGCCCAAGATATTTTGCTACCTGAGGTAAAGGACAAAATGGTACTCCTTCACCCACATAAAGATGTGTATTGTCTGTTGTTTAAATATTGAGATTGTGTTCTCTGTCATACCGGACACAGCAGTTTTTATTTTGGAGGTGGGGTGGGTCAGGACAATCTGTATGACAGATATACCTGTGTTTTCCAAGAAAAGAAAATGACTCAGTGAAGCAGTGAAGCAGACTTAGGAATCATAGAACCTTACGAATTAGAAGGGAACACAAGGGCCATCTAGCCCAACCCTCTGCTATGCAGGATTACACAACTAAAACACTCCTGAAAGATGCCCATACGACCTCTTTTTAAAGACCTCTAAAGAGAGTCCACCACAGACTGAAGCCATCTATTCCACTGCTGAACAACTCTTACAGGAGGAATGAGAGAGGTTGTTCCTGTCTCACCCAACATGTGCTGCTTGAGGCATTTGACTCACTCTACCTAATGGTAGGGCTGGCCATCACTCCCCAGTCCCCATTAAAGCACTAGTTGAAAGCATTTCCTTCTAGGAAGGAAAGAACTATAACTCTGATAATGTGTGAGGAAATGGCCTTGGGGTGTATGTTTGAATTCACATGCACCAAGCTCTAGATCTTTATTCCCATTAGGGCAGTTCTTGAATTTTGATGAGGGAAAGGTAAGCTGGTCCTTAACATTCCACACAAGCCCTACTCTCCATTTTATCCGAATCTTACTTTCCACTACAGGCCCTGCCAGCCCAAGATGTGTTACTTCCTGTGGCATGGACAAAATGGAGCCTCCTCCATTCCATGTACAGAAGCCAGTGATACCAGCAACTGAATCTTACTTCAACACTGGCAATGGGATAATATCTTCCTCCACAACTGGGGGCACTGTGTTAGTGGCTTGGAGGACAGGACATGTGGCATGCACAGCTCTGTCTTCCAAGAGAGGGAATGGCCAGGGACTCCCACTACCACTTGAGGCAATTACTTCACTCTTCCTAATTGCAGGGTCTAAAAACAGCAGGTAAGGAAGCAAAGATTGAGCCCACTCTGTTCTTGTTCCACCCACTCCCCATAATTTAAGCACTGTTCTAGCACTCAGTCCTCAAAATGAGAAGGATTTTATGTTGCTCAAGTCTTTGTCTGTAGTGAATATGTACAGAAGCTGTTTGCTCTGGAGTAGTGCAGATTCTATTACCATCACCAAATAAATCCATTAACACTTAAATAAATAAATAAAAGTAAGTCATGATGACAAGATTCTTGCCACCCCCATGAATAGATGACAGCTGGAATGAATGCTTTTCAAGTTGCCATGCAGACACTCCTTCTTCTGAAATTCATCACCTACCATCACCATACCTCCATATGCAGCCCCTTCATCTGTTCTGCTATATTCATATGACTCCATACACACTGCACACCACATTTTGCCCATTGCCAACTTCCTTGGCCACAAGGAACCCAAGCAATGCCCATTGTCAAAACCAAGCTATATTTCATTCCCTTCCTCTTGATACATCCCCCACCCCCATACACACTATCCCTAATATTAAATATTTCTGAATCCCGCCCCCCCCCGGAAGAATATATCTGAATTGTCTATTTGACTGCACATTAAATACAAAGATGCATTTAACATCATTCCAGATTGGCACTTAGTCTACTGAGGCTGTTAGAGTAATTCTGAGGGATGAGCAGCCATTCTTTGTCAGCTGAGATGGGTTTGGATTTAAGCAGACAATTCTTCCTGTTCAGGTTTAAAGCCCCTTTCCTGAAAAATAGGTTATTAAGAGCAATCCAGTAGCATTGCTTCTAAGGAATCCAGTCTGTGTTGTTCCCTGGAGGAAAACGACTGAGCAACAGCCTTCCTAAAAACTCTTCTTTTTCATAGGACTGATGGAGAAACAGATCTTAGGTATAAAATCCTCCAAGAATGAACTGGCCTGCAACCAGAGAGAGAGAGAGAGAGCATCAAAAAGATTCCCATAAGAAACATTACCCGCAGCCTTCCTTTGGGATATGATGCTGCAGCAAAAGCATAAAATAACCCAAACCACCATGAGAGGAAGCACAGGAGGTGTAGAAGCCAAGAGAGGCAGTGGTTTTCTCAGAGAGTTGAGAGAAAAGAGAACAGGGTGAGGAGGTGGTACCCCGTGACCCTTCTGTCTGTCACAAATTCATAATAAAAGCCAGACTAGCCAATCCTCAAATCCCTCGAGTGTCAGAGCTAAAAATATCCCCACCGTCCACAGCTCTCTCTCCCCAGCAGAGACTACATCATAAGACCCTGCTATTTACAGTGCCAGGAGTTACTTTATATAGAATGACGAGCAGGATAAAACCATGAGTGCATTAACAAGGATGAGGGGTGAGGGCAAGAGGGTCTCTAAACATCAAAGACAACAAACTGTGTCAAAGTCTGTGTGTTTTGCTTTGTCCACACTGGGCAAAGTCATCATTTCTACCTAGTTCAACCTCAGAAGGGCTGTGTTTCTTCCATTAACAGTTCATAAGGAATACGCTGGCCTTGGCTCTGGACTGGAACACAAGGATTTCAAATGAATTCCTTTTTGGGAAATGTTTCCGTATCTTGCTGCTCTCTTAAAGGTCCCCTAACAGGCCACCAGAATGGCCTCAAAGTGGATTAAACCAGTGGTCTAAATACAATGCTTAAAGAAAAAGGGAAGCTACATTATGTCCTTTGGTGAGGAAAACTGTGCCACTTAAGTCCAAGTACATATTGTTACAGGAAATGCTGGAGGTGCATTCTGCATGTGCTGTGAAGAACTGCTCTTGCCAGCTACCATCCAAGTGCTGAACAAAATCAAAATAGGGTTTGATTTTCATGGTTCTGCAGGAGATTCTAATTAAAAATGTATATAAACGTTTCTCCTTTTTTTGAGTTGTAGATATAATAATTTTTATTCAGGGAGCTTCCCTAAGTCCTGAAAATTATTTCAAGGGTTCCTCTATGGTAAAAGGGTTGGAAAAGAATGGTTTAGATCCTAGAAGACCTACTAGTGTATCTCCATAGTATAGATGTGAGTCTGTACAATATCAGGAAGATACATTAGCAGAGACTGGTGTTCTCTTTTAACAAGATGTGCCCACTGTGCATTGTGTAACTCAATTCCATAATCACTGTATTTAAGTATTGTATTTTAAAGATAACTTGAGAGTCTTTTTTTTAATGTCTGGGGTAGGCCCTAGCAAGGTTTCCAGCAGTTGCATGTGGGATCTTCAGTGCCTGCTTAGCTCTTTGCACCTCCCAACGAACAGCATAGGCAGCATAAACTATACAAAGCTCAAAACCCCCCAGAAGCAATTGCCTTTGTTTTTTGAAATAATGGTCTCAAATCCAGATAAGCTGGAACTGCCTCTGGCTATTTGATGGTGACAGTTGTCTCTGAGCATGGACACAATGCCTGTCACCAGATACAGTAAATGAAAATTCCAGTTAATATAAACTATGGTAGATATGAGTGCTGCTGTTGAGAATGAAATTCAGGTTACACTCTGGTTCAAATTTAATTTTATGCAAAGAGCACATAAGTTATCCCACTAGTCCTTTTTGCTTGTGAATCTTCCTAGCGGAACATTTTCTCTGTCCTATTGTTCAGCTATGAGAGCAAGAATCTTGTGAAAGTCTGAGGAGGCCAAAATCTCCACCATGTGGTCTCATATATACATTGATTATGATCAGCAAAGAGCATAAACAAGTTATGTTTGATGATGCTCCAAAGGGTTGCTCTAGCAACAGTAATGGGGCCTGGGAAATGGTTTGCTTCTGCATACATGCAAGCATTTTGTTTTATATTGTGGCTGGTTGGGCAGCCTATGAAGCGTGGGCTAGATAGCCCAAAGTGGTTCCTCATTTTTCCTAACCAATCTCCAGCCTTTGTGGCACCCAAAGAGTTATACCACTGCTTTGTGTATCTACACTTGGGACTCTTCCTTAAGCCCCACAGTTCCCTTGGAGTCTTTTGCCCTTTAAGCTGTTGGGAGCTTTCAAAGACCTTAAAAAGCCTTGAAAATGAAGAAAAGCCTTCCCCCATCTTTTCTTGGATTTATGCCTACATTAACAAACCTCCCCCTCTGCCTCATTCTTTCATTCACACTGCCTGGTGCACAGAGGGCATTTGTATTCAGGATCCAGCAGAACAAGGAAGAAATGACAAATGCTACCACTCCCAGAGGAAATGCAACCAGACAATCCTGTCAATGCTTGGTCAAAATAGGACATTACTTACTCGAGTCAATGCTGCCCAAATAATCTAGGCATCTCACCCACCCTCCTTGAACTCTGGGCTTAATCTTATCCTCTGTTCCTAGTGCTTCTATACACGTCCTCCTTCCCACTACCTCCATCATTCCTTGGTATTCCCTTCTGGGAGAAGACAGAACAAATGGTAGTGCTATAAGGTCCCCATGCTCATGCTCTTTGTTTTATCTCAAAAGAGCATCCTTGTTCAGAGGGACTAGGCTAATGAATATCAGCTCCTTTGGGGGCAACAGCACTGAAGGGTGGATTTCCTAGAGGCATTTGGTTGGCCCTCTGTGAGAAATAATTTTAAAGGGTAGGAAATGCTTTCAAGTGCTGAGTAGAATTTAATAGAGCTTGGACATTTTACTCTTGTTTAAGCCACCAGATTCTGGGATTTGTAGTCCAAAAGGAACATTTCTGAGCTCTGGAATTCACCATTCATATCAGGGATAAGGGGTTTGGATGGCTGGAGCTGTATGCTTCTGGAAGGCCATCTCCACCCTTCTTCTGATTTGTATAGAACTTTTAACCTCTTTAAAGTGTCTTGCATAGATGGGCTTAGTAATTTTGACAACCTATAGCCAACCAACATTGACTGGAGATTTGAACAAGGCCCTGGGTGACTTCTAATTAATGCTGTTAACCTTCTGTGCATCATCAACTACAGGAAAAGAGATTCCACCTAAAAATTAGGAAGAACTTCCTAACAGTAAGAGCTGTTTGGCAGTGGAATGCACTGCCTTGGAGTGTGGTGGAGTCTCCTTCTTTGGAGGTTTTTAAACAGAGGCTGGATGGCCATCTGTTGGGAATGCTTTGATTGTGTGTTCCTGCAGGGCAGGGGGTTGGACTAGATGGCCCTTGTGGTCTCTTCCAACTGTATGGACTTTATCAGACTAGCATCCAAAAATGCTGTAATTCCACGTTTGAGGAAAGTAGAAAAGTATTATTACACTTATAATCACATGTTGCTGTAATCACGCAATACAACTGCCACAGAATTATCGCATGACCACTACTAGCAATTTAAGAATAGGATTCTACTTCCATGATTTAGTATGGGTGAAATTTTAACAGTTCTCACAAGAAGATGCAAGTGCAGTTAAAAACTAAAAAACACCCTGATTTTAAAAAGTAAATGAACACACAAACACTTTAACAAACCTAAAAACATGCAAACAAAATGGGACAATTCATAAAAAGAATATCCTGTGGATAGTTTTCACATTATCACTTGGACGTTTCCTCACTGGGAAAGGGGAGGGGGAAAGAGGACCACCCATTCACTTTATTTATTTTTTATTTATTTATTTATACCCCGCTCTTCAGCCACAAGGCTATCAGAGCGGCTTACAAATTGTTTTTAAGCAATAGCTATTTACACATCTATACTGCATTAAACAGTTTCGTGATTTTGCACACTCTTCAATACCGTGAAAAAAAGCGATATTGAGAGCTATTGATGGCTTCTCCCATCAATAAAAAGCGATGCCCTATTTGTGGCTGGAGCACAGATTGATCATGCAAAGAAGACAATGTCATGTGATAGCAGGACCTGTTCACGCTACCATGACACTGTAATCATGAGACTTTTGCTGCATCTGATGAAAGTCCTGTGTCTGATAAAGTCCTTATAGACTTTATCACAATCCTGGTAAGTAAGTACTGCTACTACTTTACAGATAGGAAACAAAGAGATAAAAAAATATTTGTAGACCGCAACCTATGCCTGAAGTGGGATTTGAACTTGTGTGTCCAGCTCCAGCCCTCTTTTTAATGGACCTTACAAAATGATATGCTGCTTACTGTCCTATCATGATGCTAATTCAAAAAAGCTGGTGATTCCTTTTGTCCATTCTATTTTGAGCTGGAGGAGAGCACACCAAACAGGGCAAAAGATGAAACCATTTTGGCTATCTTTTTAGTAATAGTCAGTTAACAAATTCCAGGAGCAGGGTTGTAGCCATGTCACTCTACAGCAGGAAACACAACAAAGAGCCTTGTGAGACCTTAAAAGATCAACAGATAGTATTATGTTATAAGCTTTTCTGGACAGTAGCCAAGTTGATCAAGTGCATTATAAGCTTCCAGGCTTTAATGGTTTGGGTCAGCACTGTATCCTACCAGGGAGATCTCGATTTGTAATAAGAGCCTAATTCAGGGCTGGGGAACCTATGCCCTTCCTGGTGTTGATGAAACACTACTCCTGATTATCAGTAGCCAGGATGGGTGGGGGTGAGAGGAAACAGGGTCCAACAACATACTGATAGGCCCTAACTGTTGTGGAGCAAGGGGTGTAGCCATTGGCTTCAGTCCATTGTTGTGGTGGTGGTGGTTAGTATGTTAGATAAGGATCAAGGAATCCTGAGGTCAAATCTCCACTCAGCCATGAAACTCTCTGAATGACCCCAGGCCAGTCCCACCATTCATCAGCCTGGTCCACCCCACAGGACTGTTGTGAAAATGAAATCAGGAGAAGAAACCATTTGCCACATCCTGAGCTCTGTGGGGGAAAGATGTTGTTGTGTGCATGCAAGTCATTTCCAGTGAATGGTGACCCTAAGGCGAACCTGTCATGGAATTTTCTTGGCAAGATTTGTTCAGAGGTGAGTTTTCCAGTGCCTTCCTCTGGGGGTGGGAGAATGTGATTTGCCCAAAGTCACCCAGTGGGTTTCCATGGTTGACAAAGGATTTGAACTGGTCTCCAGAGTCATACTCCAACACTCAAACCCCTACACCATGCTGGCTCTTGAAGGAAGGGTAGGATTAAAATTTAATGAAACAAGCAAGAGGTTGTGTGTAGCTCACTTATATCCAAGAGTAAGATTATTTGTTAGAAATG
Organism: Gambelia wislizenii; assembly: GCA_030847615.1. Classification (NCBI taxonomy): domain Eukaryota; kingdom Metazoa; phylum Chordata; class Lepidosauria; order Squamata; family Crotaphytidae; genus Gambelia; species Gambelia wislizenii. The sequence goes on from JAUMIR010000004.1 coordinate 38,610,663, forward strand.
GTTAAAGCTGGCCTTTCTGCTACCTGAGTTTTATGTCCTTCTTCCCTTGGGAACAGATGAAGCAGTAGTTTGTGTCACTAGCTTCCATATTTGTCCCCTTTGTATAAAAATTTGCAGGCAAACAATGAATAGAGGAATTAGAAGAAAATCCCAAAGCCTCATTTCCAACTTCATTCCTTCCCTGAAATCCCCATGCTTACATTCAGGCCCAGGCTTCAGTGTGTAATGGCTAATGACTGAGGAGCAAAAGCCGGAAGGATTAGCAGGCAGTGGGGGGCCATTTGATGCTCTTGGAACCCAAGTGGCTGCATGTTGGGAGGTCAGCGCTTCAAGGGAGAAGCAGTACTGCATTACTGCATTTCCCCCAACTGTGCGAATGTGCATGGGGCTGCGACCCCATTGGTTGGATGCCATGGGAAAGAAAAACCCAAGGAGCAGGTATCCCCCCCCACCTCCCTTTGAAGACAGATTGTAGCACACAAGGAGCAGCATTGTACAGGAATGTATAACAATCATGCATAACGGTCAAGGGGAACATGCCATCCCAATGAGACAATCGGAACACCGATGCACTGTGAATGTAAGACCATCAGTCACACGGGGAGAAGGGGAATGGTACGCTCTCTTGTTTTTTGTTTTTGTCTCAGCAGAGAAGAAACATGCATCTGCAAGCCTCTGTGCTTCTCATCCGGCCCAAGATAAATGGAAATGATAGTAAACAAAAAGGAGGAATGGGGGAAGTCAGACGACACTGTCTCTGACCCTCACTGCAGTCATGGGGTGACTGGGACCCGTCGTCAGCTGTTCATCTAATCCTATGGCTATCTGCATGAGTTACATAATGGCAGTTCAGTGCTTGTGGCTGGCTGCCCAGATGGCTAATGAAATCTCATCAGGGGAATTTATCAGCAGGTTTGTTAATTTATCCGGGGAATAAATCCCAACACATCTTTTTGATTCAGGCGCCTAACATAAGATGTTTTGTGCAAGCTTTGGCATGTACTGACACAAACACAGTGTCAACCAGTCCCATCTCTCTTTGTCTAGATGCCCTTTTCTGTGGCCTGGTTTCCTGGTATGTTTCCTCAATGATTGTATCTGGCCTGTCAAGGACAAGGAAGAGGAGAAGCAGTTCTAAGCACTGTAGTGTGCTAATTTAGGATTATCCAATCATGGAATAAGAGCTGGGATTAACTCCAGGTGCCAGGGTTTAAGCGTGCCTGGAAGCTATTGCTTCTGAGCTGAAACCCAGACTCTTAATCCTAGATTTGAAGGGAGGGTTAATAGGAGTGGCTATGGTCATTCAGCAGTGAAGGAACAATACTCTTACTGCATTTCTTGTAGGGATGAATCTGAGCATTTGAAGTGCTATCCCATCTGAAACGATCTGTGGTGGGTGAAATCCAACAGTGTGTATGAAAACATGGTAGATAATGTGGCTACTTCAGCAAAGAACTCAGGGAATTACGTTAAAAAAAACTAATTAGTTACAGTCACACAGGGCCCCAATTTTTAAACTCAAGGGGTTGCCGTAAGTCAACAGGTGACCTGAAGGTGAACATCTCCCTCTTATAGTCATAGAATTCAGCAACACTTTATTTTCATGTTATTCAAGAAGAGCTAGATACCTGTTAACTAACTCTTTTTTGAGAATATCAGAATGCTGCAAGCTACCAACCTATGGCAGAAACACATATAAGTAGTGAGGCTATAGTTACTCTGTAATTTTCAATATAACTAAAAACATAGTTACAATTAAAAGAAGTGAAGTTTATCCATGTTACACTTCAATTGTAACATAGCTTTGATACGCTATAGTAATTTCAGAAAATGAGCCAGCACGGTATTATGGTTTGAGTGTTGAATTCAGATCCCTGCCCAGCTAAACAAACCTACGGTGTGATCTTGGGCATGTCACACTCTTTTACACTTAAAGGAAGACATTGGCAAACCTCCTCAGAATAAATTTTACCAAGCAAACCCTATTATAGGATCATCATACGTTGCAGTTGACTTGGGGGTTTTCTAGACAGGCAAAATACCCCATCTTGCCCCCATTTCAGAGTCCTGCAGTACTGACAGCACAGAGCATTTCCCCCATTCTTTTCCCGGGCAGTCCTCACCACCCCTGGGGCAGATGTGGGGCTGAGATGGAGGAAGGCAGGATAGGGCCCGATACAACATTCTAAAATAATACCTGGTTTACTCAGTTTCCATCAAGAGGAAATGGATTGGGCCCCGTGTGTCTGCAGGAGCCCGTCAGGGCAGGCCAGCCTTCACTGCTGCCACCATCTCCCTGGCTCTTCTGGAAGGCAGGAAGGAGTCTGACAGCATATGACCAAGGATGGTCACATGCAGGGGGCCTTGGTCACATGTTGCGGGTCCCCTTCCTGCCTTCTAAGAAAGTGAGGAAAATGTCGGCAACGACTTCCTCCCATTCCTTGAAGAGAACAGGGGAACAACAGGCCTGATCAAAAGCCAGGATATGCCAGTGGGGAGCCAACGTATCCTGGTTCATGTAAATGAGCCCTTGGAGGCACATTAACAGTAACAAATTTCAGAAAGGAATTAATTACAAGAAATTCATTATTTGTGATGCATTACTTCCAACCTCTGTTTGTGCATGATTTTTTAAAAATTAATATGCATAATAATATATGTACTTCAATTTATACGTATAGGTGTATAGGCACATGTAGAACAAATTTGTTGTTGTTAACTGCCATCATGTTGACTTTGATTTATGGTGATCCTATGAATAAGAGACTTCCAAGTTACCCTATCATCAACAACCCTGCATAGGTCTTGGAGACTCAGGTCCGTGGCTCCTTGATTGAGTCTATTCATCGGGAATGCAGTTTTTCTCTTTACCCATTGCCTTCTATCTTACTGTCTTTTCTAGTGGGTCATGTCTTCTCATGATATGGCCAAAGTACAACAATCTCAGTTTAATAATCTTGGCTTCTGGAGAGAATTCAGGTTTGATTTGCTCTAGGACCCATCGATTTGTCTTTCTAGCAGTCCAAGGTGTCCACAGAACTCTTCTCTAGCAAACATCTCAAATAAATTGATTTTCTTCCTTTCAGCTTTCTTCATTGTCCAGCTTTCACAACCATACATAGAAATGGGAAATATGATGGCAGTCAGAAAAACCAATGTGATTCTAGGCTGCACCAGTAAGGTATAGTCAGTCTAGATCACAGGAAGAAATAGTGCCACTCTATTCTGCTTTGGTCAGACCTCACCTGGAATACTGTGTCCAGTTCTGGGCACCACAATTCAAGAAGGATATTGACCAGCTGGAACATGTCCAGAGGAGGGTGACCAAAATGTTGGGAGTTCTGGAAGCCATGCCCTATGAGGAATGGCTTAAGGAACTGGATATGTTTAGCCTGGAGAAGAGAAGGTTAAGAGGTGACATGATAGCCATGTTTAAATATCTCAAGGGATGCCATACTGAGGATGGAGTAAGCTTGTTTTCTGCTGTTCCAAAGACTAGGACATGGCGCAATGGACTCAAACTACAGGAAAAGAGATTCCACCTAAATATTAGGAAGAACTTCCTTATAGTAAGAGCTGGTCAGCAGTGGAATACACCGCATGGGAATGTGGTGGAGTCTCCTTCTTTGGAGGTTTTTAAATAGAGGCTGGATGGCCATCTGTCGGGAATGCTTTGATTGTGTATTCCTGCATGGTAGGGGGTTGGACTGGATTGCCCTTGTGTCCTCTTCCAACTTTATGAGTCTATGATTCTAATTTAAATTGGAATACAGTACATCACACCAAAGCTGAGAAAGCCTGTGTGCCTGTTTTGATTGCTACACAGCTGGAGATGCCTCCTAGTGTGGTGGAGTCTCCTTCTTTGGAGGTTTCTAAACATGGATGGCCATCTGCCAGGAATGATTTGATTGTGTATTTCTGCATGGCAGGGGGTTGGACTGGATGGCCCTTGAGGTCTCTTCCAACTCTGTGATTCTATGAAGACCCCTGCTCTCTCTTCTTACATTTTTTTTTATCTTTGAAAGGGTCTCTAGTCTAATCTGAGTTTAAATAGAGAATACCTTCAAAGAGGTCATTGTCCTTTGCAAAGTTGTATGAGCTGCCCTGGGAATCTTTTGTTAGATTGTGGCATATACACATATATAATAAGACAAAATAAAAAAAAAATAACTGTGGTTCTTAGGTTAGGCATCAGTTGGAGTAAACAGAGAGAGTGGTTTTAAAATCAAGACGTGGTAAGACTGATGGGGAAAATGCTAAGCATAAACAATGAATCATCAGTGACTTGGATGCTTATCACGTTTGCTTATCAAGGTATAGAGGGTATGCTTATCAAGTTTGCAGATGACACCAAATTAGGAGGGGTAGCTAATACCCCAGAGGACAGGATCAGAATCCCAAATGACCTGAACAGATTAGAAAGCTGGGCCAAAACTAACAAAATGAATTTCAACAGGGAGAAATGTAGGATAGTACTCTTGGGCAGTAAAATGAAATGGACAGATATAGGATGGGTGACACCTGGCTTGATGGCAGTACATGTGAAAGGGATCTAGGAGTCTTAGGGGACCACAAGCTGAACATGAGTCATTGGTGTGATGCAGCAGCTAAAAAAGCCAATGTGACTCTAGGCTACATTAATAGGAGTATAGTGTCTAGATCAATGGAAGTAATAGTGCCACTCTATTCTGCTTTGGTCAGACCTCACCTGGAATACTGTGTCCAGTTCTGGGCACCACAATTCAAGAAGGATATTGAGAAGCTGGAACGTGTCCAGAGGAAGGTGACCAAAATGGTGGGAGGTCTGGAAGCCATGCCCTATGAGGAGCGGCTTAGAGAGCTGGGTATGTTTAGTCTGAAGAAGAGGCAGTTGAGAGGGGACATGATAGCCATGTTTAAATATTTGAAGGGGTGTCATACAGAGGATGGAGTGAGCTTGTTTTCTGCTGCTCTAGAGACTAGGACACGGAGCAATGGGTTCAAACTACAGGAAAAGAGATTCCACCTAAACGTTAGGAAGAACTTCCTGAAAGTAAGAGCTGTTTGGAAGGGGTGGAGTCTCCTTCTTTGGAGGTTTTTAAACAGAGGCTGGATGGCTATCTGTCGGGAATGCTTTGATTTGTATTACTGCATGGCAGGGGGTTGGTCTGGATGGCCCTTGTGATCTCTTCCAACTCTATGATTCTATGAACATTCTCTTATCGATGGCAAAAAGCTTTTTAAAAAGTAAAAAGGTTAATGGCAGAATAGAATATCCCCTTTATGGAATACTGTGTTGTCATTTTAAAATCAAGTTTCTAGTTCTTTTTGCTACAAAGTTAATCTTACATCTGAAAGATAGTGATGCCTGGTGACATTTCTGAAGCCATGGATATGGTCTACATTTTTCAGTTGTCTGGTCAGGAGACTTTGTTTGGTGTCTTCCCACTCACTGTATTTCTTTCCTTGCAGCTAATAGAAACAGAATAAATTTTGCAAAATCGATGTGCCTTATACATTGCACAATCCAGATTCTTAAGGGGAAGAATTTGAGTTACCTTGGCTCAGATTATTTTGCTTTAAAAAAGAAGAGTGTGTGCACCCAGCCAAGAAAAATTATAGGACTCCTCCCTGTCTGTCTCTTATTCTTTTGGTCCAAACCATGAAACCACTCTGGAACTATATCCTTGTGGGAAGTAAAGGGTTTTTTATTATTATTATCTTTATCAACAGTTTTGGAATTAAAACATCAAAAGAGAACTTGCTGGCTTTCATTATTTAATGGTTTTGTAAAATCAAACAACCCTATCTCTTAATGTTTTGACTTGGAGGCAGGACCGTTATCGAAGCAATCTAAACTCCCTTTGCCAACCCCTTTCATCACTTGTTTGCTCTTGCTTTTAATGGCTGGTCACTTTCTGTGAGAAAACTAGTCTAGGCAGCTGACTGGTCTAGCCTATTAGTAATGGATTCCAGTTATGATATAGTTGGGGCTTTGCTGGAATGAAGAGAAACAGCCCTGGTTCGAGAGGCAGGCAAACATATTAGCAGTCCTGAGCAATCCGATACAGTATGCCCTTGGTTGGAAGCAGAAATATAGGAGGAAGAATGTATATTAGTGCGTCATTTTGTCCATTTAATTATTTTAGAACAGAGAATAAAGTCAATATTAAAATAATGATAAGATAGACAAAAGCAGCAACAAATGATAAAAGCAATGAAAGAAGTAATTAAAAACCAGTAATAACTGACACTGCTAACTGTCAGGAAATAATTAAGAAAATGCCTCAGCAAACAAATAAATCTCTCATTAATGGCAGAATTTTCAAACACTAGGATCCTACGTGATGGGACATAAATCCACATAGTAGGTACCCCCCTTAAAAAGCCTTCCTTTGTACAACAGCCATGTACTGCAGCCACATGAACCTCACTAGCCCCAGGAGTGGGGAATTTTTAGCCTTACAGATATTGTGGACCACATGTTACCCGAATTGCGTAGGGTCTGGGAAGAACCCACTCATGTCCAGATATTAATATGGGGGATTTTAATTAGCTCAATACGGCAGAAAGAGGCTGGGCCACTATGGGACCTTTTGACCTATGTATATTGGTACTAACTGATGAGACTCCCAGCCAGGAAATAAAATGTTTTTTGTTGAAAAATGATCTCGGAAACATTCATGCCAACATTCAGGCCTCAAGCAATCACACAAGGCTAACGGAAGATAGGAGAAAGTATTGGGATAGAGGAATAGTGTTCAGGATGGTGGGCTATACTATACCTGTCCGAAGAGCAGAGATTTGTTTAGGAGATACTCATATGGAGCTCTGAGGGTAGCACAGTGGATGGACAGAGTGACAGGATGCAGGAAGCTGTGAACACTTTGACTGTGTTTGGAGGTGATATTTATACCCAGTCCTTACCCTTAAGGGGTGTTGTGAGCAGAATATAAAGTTAGATGGAGTTTCCCCCAGTTAGACAATGGAAGCTCCGGCTATGTTAACTATTGCTAATGGCTGAGACATTAAGACTGATGGGTGTCAGGCATGTTCTATTGTCAAGGAGAGGAGTGCGAAGGAAAACCAATTTGCAGAGTAATGAATGTTCCAGGCACTTGATTGAATGAGTGAATGACTCACTTCCAGGTGTGTCCAGAATTAACACATTCTACCCCAACTACCCATCCAAGGGGGGTCCACATAATTGCTACCCAGGTGTGTCTTTTTAGGGATTGGGAAAGACCTCTTCTTTAGGTTTTGAGCAAATCTTAGCTCAGTCCCTATTTTGGGGAAGTCCGGCTCTACTGCTAACCTCTTGAAGCATCAATAAATAAGCCTATTTATGAAATATAGCTAATTGATGAATTATTGGAAGGGCGGGGGTGTCAGGGCAGGTAACACTTGGTTCCTGAAGTTGAAACTCCAATCGGGGGCAGGAGGAATTCCTTACCTCTGATTTAGCCTACTTTTCTATATTCTAAGAGTAGGTAGGCTTCAGACTTGTCAGATCTACCTTCTTTTTTCTTTTTTGAGATCCATAAACAGAGCCTGGTGGCAAAGATTTAGAAATTAAAACATTCTGCGTTCTTTAAAAAAAAAGAACTTGAGGAAGCCCTATCTTTCCACATACAAATCCACTCCTGGTTACCTAATTTTTTTTTTTTAATGTAGTATAATTTGGTAGGGGAGAGCAGGAGAAGGAAGTTCATTGTATTGCTGCTATTGTTAAACATTTGGAAGTCAGAAATCACCCAGAGATTTATTAATAGAGCCAAATCTACCTTCTTCCAAAGCTAGTCTGTTTTGATTATCAGCAGACCTCCTGTGTCTTGGAAATACGTTTTTCCATCATTTGATACATTTATAGTGAAGACACCAGAAACTGAGCTTGGGGCCACTCCATGCAATGCATGCATTCTGTTACTGACCCATGGCTCCCCATCCATCATTAAGTTCCATAATTTCTTTATTTGAAATATGTTGGATGCATTGCATGATACATGCTTGTGCATTATCACCAGAGCTTGGAAAATTTCCCCTTTGAACTACAGTTCCATGCCTCCTGGGGGATTCTAGGAGCTGTAATCCAAAAGAATAAATTTTGTGATTCCTGTTAGTAGTTTTGAGAAAACTACCAAGAGAAAATAAATTCTCTTTATGAATACTGTAGTAGTGGTTCCCCTCCTTGTTGAGTTCATTCTTCCTCTTCCATGTTGCATTTGGAATTTAAATTATCCCCCTCACACTCATGTACACCAGCTCATTGCTTCTCTGCCACCTCTGGTTTAGCACATACCAGTATGCCTCAGTTTAAAAAGTGGATGTATTCTGGTCCACCCTGGCCTCACATCGGGAGGCATGGAGACTCACTATCCACAATGCTGCAGCCTTATTTGAGAACTCATGCCAAACAAGTCTTGAAGAGAAATGACAACGCAGAAAGAATAACAACCCGGAAACATCACCCAAGGAGACCTTCTGCTGTGCTTTCTGCAACCAGACTTGTTTATCTCAGATTAGCCTTTTTAGTCATCAGCGCACTTGCAGAAAGCGCAGGATGAGTCCTTCCTGAATCTTCGTTTGCGAAGAAAAGCCAGAGAGAGAGAGAGACTTCTTTAACAGAAGATGTAGTACCAGAGGCCAAAACAACATAGATAGGTTCCTGCACTAGAAAAAAGAGGAGCAGTTCAACATGTTTCAGCAGTATTTGTATTCAACACTAACAATATGCACACGTGAAATGAACCACCAGGTCAGATAAGCCTTGCAGAAGTAAACAAGAACATTTTGAACCCCCTAGAAACCACTTGAAAGTTTCTTCCAAAATGTATCCAAGGATGGTTGATTTCACCAGTCTCAATTTTTCTTACAGTTTCCATTGCTGTGGCCATACTTATACATCTCTGCTTTTTTAACCTGGTGGGGGGAGTTGATGAGGTAGGCTTACCCACTTTCTCCCTTTCTCTCTATTATGCTGTTCACATTCTCAGTAAGGGATTCTGGAGGCAGCTGCTGTTTACCTTGCCTGTTGTAGGCAGGCCCACACAACTACAGTAGGATCAGATGGAGTAGAAGCCCATTCTTTCCCAGCTTAAACTTTATTGTATGGTTTACTGTAAACACACTGCTGCAACCTGATACCAAAAGTCTCTGTTTCTCTAGCCTTCATTCACCATCTTCCTAGTGCCAGTACTATGGTGGGGAGATTAAAACACCTTCCAGGATAAGGAGGAAATGGTGAGAGCTGAGCAGGTGTAAAAACACTTTGTAAAAAGGGGCTTCTTTGTCAGAGGCTTTGTTAAATGAGGTCTGCCTGTGTGGTTTGAGCATTGGACTACAACTCTGGAGACCAGGGTTTGAATCCCTGTTCAGCCATGGAAGCCCCACTGGGTGACATTGCGCACGTCACATTCTCTCAGCCTCAGAGGAAGACACAGGCAAACCCTCTCTGACAAATCTTGTCAACCAAACCCTGTGATAGCTGTACTTCAGAAACGACTTAAAGACACACAACAACAACATGCCTGTATATACCTGTGGTGTGGTTGCTGATACAGGAAAGTTGTATGATTGTTAGTTGAAAGACTTCTGTTAAGATAGCATAGCTCTGTCTGAGTCCAGTGGTTGATTTCTGTCATTAAGTAGCTGCTGCATGCTCTCCTGGATTAATTTTTGAACTTGGAGTGAATAACTTGCTCCCAGTGGAAAGATTCTGCCTTCACTATCATCCTGCCTCTTGACTCCATGGCAGAAATTTGCCTTGAAGCAACAAACAGGCCTGTTCAGCCAGACACAGAAACAATTCTAATTTTCATTGTTTGTTTGGTTTCCTTGGTGATGGCACTGCCCAGCTCAATAATCACATTTTCCTTATACCAGTTTGACTGGGCTCTGCAGCAACAATTATTGAGTGGAGGTTATGAGGTGCCTTCAATGCTGGAGAGTCTCAAATTTGTTTATTGTCCAGGGGCTACTCCATCTTCTTCCTCATTCTCCTCTGTTGCTTTGATCATTGCATGGGGATCCACCTCCACCTCCACCCTATTCATTACAAGCTGGGCTTGCCGTGCTTCCTGATGGCAATAGGTACTTTTCCCTCTTACAGCACTCTTGTAGTTCTGTCTCATGGAAAGAATTAAAAGAATGTTTTAGAAAAATAGGGAGGAATCTAGCTATCTGTGTGCATGTTCAAGGGTAAGTGAATGATTGGATTACAGGACTGAAGGGCAATGTAAGTGGATGTCTTTTGCGTTAAAAGCAAGCAGATATGCCGGTCTTTCTGTTTAACATAAAAGGTATCCACGGATGGATCTCCATTTCCTTTAAAACTGGGTTCCTTAGGTTTGTATTTATTATGGTCAGTTTCCAGAACTTACATTGGTGGCCATAAGTTGTCTCATAGTGAAGCAGTTTTCTGCACATCTCAAGCTCTTGTGTAAGTTCAGTTCACTTACCAAGGTCACCCAGTGGGTTGCCATGGCTGATCAAGCAGTTTCTTTCAACATCTTAAGCCAAGCAGAACCCGAGTTGCTGGTTCTGAACAGAACCCTTTAGAATGAATATCTCAACAACACTGCAAATTAATTAAGAGGAACTTTACTATAGCAGAGCTAAGATCAAAGAACTTGCAAAGAGATCTTGCCAGATGTCTGGCAACACTTAAATCTTCTGCTCTGCCTTGAAGTATGACATGATTAAATATTTTAATGTTTCTTTCCTTGTTTATTTTTAGAACACATGACATCAGAATACAAATATTAAAATATCTACTATTGTTTGTTTTTAGTTTCATGGATTGGTCAGTAGGGATAGAAGGTGAAGCAATCATATTATGAAGATTAAGTTTCTCTCTTCTGGATTTAAAAAAAAATTGCAAGGGAGGAGAGCAGTAGGCAATGCACTGTGCCCATGGCATGATGGAGAGATGAGGGTGGGTCTTGGAGTTTATCGATTCACAGGATGGCTTGGAGGGGTGGATGACTGCAGTTCAACCCAGTTTTCACTGCCACACATTCATGGCAGGCCACACCACTGTGTTTTGGGCAACCCTCCCCACACCCTGCAAAAAAACCTAGTGAAAATTACAACCAGAAGCCACTCCCAGTTGCAGTTTCTGGTTCATCCAGGTGATTTTTGAGGCTTTGAAGTGGAGTTTGAAAAATACCTGCCACTCTTGGAACCCTCTTAGATTGATGACAGATCCTTTAATAGTGATTTTCAATCAAACCTTTCCCCACCCCACACCAAATTGGGGTGCTTAGGAGCTTTGAGGGATCCAAAGCCTAAAGGCCACAAAAAGTGAGTTGGAAGCTGCACATAGCCTGTATACCATATTTTTCCTAGCCCTCATCAGAGTACTCCTAAGCCTGCAGTACTCTCCTAACTGTTCTCCATGCTATTTACATTTGTTCAAGAGTGGAGAGTATCATTGTATCAAATCTGTATCCAAGTTGTCTTGTTCTGGATATGAGCAGTATGGAAAGCTGCTGTCTGGATAAGCTACCTTTGCCCTTTTCAAGAAACAATATCTGGATGATCCTTCATTCAAGATGGGAGAAAAATTCACGAATGCATTCTAGAAGAAAATTTAAAAAAAATGAGAGTTGTGAAAAAAAGAGCCAGCACCTTCTGTCTTCTATCATCTTTTTTTTAACAACCATGCTACAACTCAGTATTTCTGGTGGATACAAATGATAGTGGCTCATAACCACCACCATCATCAAGAGCTCATGGAAAATACACTTTTCTGGACTACAACTCTCAGAGTCCAGCAGCGCACATGGCCACTGGGAGTTTCATTTTAAAAAAGCAGTTTTGTACTACATTTTGGGAGCTTAGCTCTCAAAAATATACTTTTCAAATACAAAAGGTTTTTTAATCTATCAAAAGCACAAAGTTAAAACAGTTTAAAACATACAGTTGTCCCTCCGGATCCACAGATTTGGTATCCACAGATTTAAGTATTCATGGTTTGAAAATATTTTTTAAAAAATAATCCAAAAAGCAAACCTTGATTTTGCCATCTTAGATAAGGGACACCATTTTGCTATGCCATTGCATATAATGGATTTTGGTATCGCCCTTGCTGTGCAAATGGGCCTGCCTGTAAATCCAGATGGCAGCTGTGAGTGAATTACTCGCATTTTTATTCTCACCAGTTGCCACTGCCGAACAGTAATTTAAAAAAATATATCTGAGGTGCGAAAGGGGGGGGGACAAAAAAACCCACCCTGTTTTATTGCATTAGTGCTCACTCGCTAAGGCCAAAAAAAAAAAAAAAAGTCCAGGAAAGCCTCAAAGGCGTTTCCAGTGGTGTATATGGCATATTTAGCCTCTTTCTTTCTGAATACAGTGATACAATGTGGGATCCCACTAAGACAGGTTGTATTCTCCTTGCATTCCATGAGGAATATTTTCACTATTTAGACAACCCTTTTGTATATTCTTCTATTCTCTGCCTAAACTTTTCTTTTCTTTTGCAGCCGACATGGAAAATGGGCAGCGTGGGCTCGATGCAGAGCAGCTGCAGCAGCAGCAGCTCAAACTACGTGAGAGGCAGAGATTCTTTGAAGAGGTTTTCCAGCATGATGTTGATTTCTTCTTCCCAGTATCCCATCTGCAGATAGAACATAGGAGACGTAAGTGCTGCTAATGGTACTATAGACCAGAGTGTATAAACGTTATTTTCTTTTCTTTTCTTTTCTTTTTTTAAGTACAACTCTCAGCTGCTGGGGGAGTCTGGGAGTTGTAATTTAAAAAGTGACTGGGACAGTTATAGGCAGTGCATGAGCTATGACTGCTGACACATTGCAGAAATAATGCAGTTTGATGCTGCTTTACCAATCATGGCTCCATCCAATGGAATTCTGGGATTTGTAGTTTTGTGAGATGTCTAGCCTTCTCTGTCAGAGAGCTCTGGTGACACATCAAACTACAAATCCCAGGATTCCATTGGATGGAGCCATGATTGGTAAAGCAGCATCAAACTGCATTATTTCTGCAGTGTGTCATCAGCCCATGGGAAAGTTCTGTTTCACTTGCATGACAGCTCTGCATTTTTTACGTGTGACTAGGTTTTGATTTTTTGTTTGTTTAGGAAATAGACACATTATAATCCAATTCTACAATGGCAAGTGTAAGCATTTATCAAGGAGGCATCTGGTGGTGTATATTCCAGTAAGTAATGAATATTCATCATGCTGCAGGGCATCTGATGGTTTCCCTGTTTTTCCCAGCTCCCTTGGGCAGCATTTCCTCCATGGAGGTGAATGTGGACATGCTGGAACAGATGGACATGATGGACCTCTCTGACCAAGACACTGTGGACGTGTTCCTTAGCTGTGGGACAGAGGACAACAACAATGTAGCCACTCTTTTGCCAGGTATGTGTGACTCCCATAACCATTCCCATCAGCTTCTAGACCCATCCATAACCTCACTATAAAAGAAAATAGCTAGAAATCCAGACCAGGACTTAGCTAGATAGAAATTGGACGCCTCTGCTACTAGAATTATGGCCTAATGCCTCCTTTAATTTCTATGCTTGTGATAGATCCTAGCTGGATTCAGATTTTCTTCTGAAACAATGAGCAAGGGCTAGAAATGTAAAAGTCACAGGTAACCAAAATGGGCCTAATTTTAGATTATGACTGATGTGTTGCATGGACTGGATTCTGAAGTATGCAGTGTCCTGCTTGAAGGATTTATGGAACTACTGTATTTCAAGCATATAGGAACAGTCTGTGGCACTGGTTCTCCTTCCATTTGTGTATGAGAGAAAAACAAAGCCCATGCAGCTTTCTGCCTATGGAACTAGTGCTTGTATCTATGCATTTTCATCTGCACAAAAGACATGTTTTACTTGACAGTAAACAATGAAAACTCTATTTGACTTTGTAGTGAAATGCTATGGCACAAAAAGAGTCAGTCATTGATATTTGAAGTGAGATTGTTGTTGCCTCTTAGATGGATGTGTAATGGAGGCAGAATCATCCTTAATTGCAAGGCAGATTATCAGATGGCCAAAGCAGAAATCAAGCCTTTGTAAATTGTATGCCAAAGAAAAAATTGATTGGTGTTTGATACATAAATTCTCATCCCTAGTTGAGAAATCCAAATGCATGAAATCAATTAGCTTAAACCCAGAAGCCATCACATGCTACCGTGTTGATTCAAAAACCATCACATGATCAACTCACAGTTTGCTACTAGTGCATAGCAAGGGCTCTCCCTCCCCCCCCCTTTCCCCCCCCTGCTGTTGTATCTCCATGCCTTGCTTTATTTGGCCTGGATCACTCTGTGCAGCCTATCGCTAGCCCTGTCCCCCCCTCCATCCCAACATCTTTTTTTTTCCTTTTCCAAAACCTTTCCATTCTAAGTTAGTTATAAGTAACTCTTGTTCATTTCTGATGCTCTCTGCACTGATTTGAACTTATCTAAACAAGAACAGATGACAGACTAACCACCAAATATGACTGACTGTTTTATCAGTGGATCATTCTGTCTGTTTATTCCAAATTTGGGTGTTGCAGATGTTCCCATGGATCAGGGCTCAACAAATAGCTTGCTCTTTTGGTTGTATTCAGAGCACTGAGAAGTAACTTTTGGGGGGCTACAATTCCCAGAACCTCCTCAGCCAGCATAGCCATAGGACTGAGGGATTGTGGAACTTTGGATCCAAAAAAATTATTTTCCATGAGCTCTCTTCAGGCTTATAGTGTTTTGCATGTTAGGTCTGCCTGCTCTTCTGAACCTGAGCAGTCAGAAATCATTCTGTTAATGACTGGATTGAAGGAGCCATTACTTATGCTGTTCTGGGCAGGTGGCAATGCCAGAGAGGAAGCAATTGGCAGCAAAGGAGAGGAAGTACATTTCCTATGCCACTGGGCTATCCATCTGGTTCCTTAACAAACAAAACCAAAAAGATTAATATTCTGATCAGTGGTACAGTGGTATATTTTAAAGTGCATGCACTCACCATGAAACTCTCCATTGTTATGATATCAGGAAAATGCAAGCTGCCTTCATCCATATCTTCAAACCAGTTCCTGCAGTATTTCATCTTCACCACAAACAGATATTTTGTAAATCTAATGGATCTTAGTTGTTCACTCAAGACCAAGCCACTGTCAAAATACAATACAGTACAACAGCGACAGACACAACAGTATATTTCTGTTGGAGCAAACTCCATCTTCATTCCATCACCACCCCCATTTAACATGAATCCAATCTTGGGAGAAAGATGGGATATAAATCCAATACATAAATAAAAATAGTAAAAATAAAATGGGGGTTGCAGCCAAACTCAGAGAGAACGCAAAAGCCTAAGAGGAGAGATTTTTTTATTATTATTATATTTATATTTGTTTATAGTTTGCCTTTTCCTCAGTTCAGGGCTCGAAGTGGCATGCAACAGTTAAAACAAACATAACTAAAAATTCACCTCATTCAAAATTGAAAATGTAATTAAACGATCAATACAATTAAAACCAGTTATTATGAAGAAAATAACAAATATACAATACAGCACATTATACAAGGCCCTTTCCCTTCAACAATTAGTCTTCAAAGGCCTGCCAAAATAAGTCTTCACCTGCTGCAGAAAGATAGCAAGGAGGACACCAGTGTAACCTCTCTCTTTGAATGGAGTGTCAGAACCTGGGAGCAGCCACTGAGAAGGCCCTTTCCCATGTCCATAACAGATTACCTGAAAGGGTGGCAGGACAGAAGGAAGGTCTCCAGAAGATTTCAAAACATGGGCAGGTTTAGGAGAACACAGTTCTTCAAATTACCTGGACCTGATATAACTTATCTATGTCATTCGTCCTGGCAACCAAAACATCCCAGCATTCTCACCCTGACTGTACTGTACTACTGATCTGGGTGCTTAATTGGCAAAGAAAATTAATTTGAAAAAATGCCTTGATACAGCCCAAACTGGCACAAATATCAGTGCTCTTTCTCCACCCTCCCCAGTTGCCATAAGAGGAGCTGGTGTTTGTGGGGAAGCCAGCTCTTGCTGGAGGTCTGAACCCATTATTCACTATAGGTTCTGGAAATTAGGTTGAGGGCACCATGAAATTAGGACTAGGGCTATGGGTTGTTCATCCCAGGTGTACTGGGACCTCTTCTTGTCCCTGCATTTAGTGGGTTTCCTTCTTGGGAACCAGGAGTCTAGGTGTGGGGAACTGTGAGCCTAGCATGATGCTTTTAGTGACTTAAGACGGGAGGGTAGCCATGTATGTTTCTTGAAACAAGAGGAAATGCATCATTTGCTTCCCTGAAGAAGACACAGATTTGTGCTAGGTTGCATGCCTACCAACAACATTTTGAAATAATTGCTATAATTTTTTAGAAGAAATACAATATATCTCCCCATACCAGAGCCTTGCGTGCCCTTTCAGTCTAATGTGCTAACTGTCAGTGGACAACTGCAAAGCCCTGTTTGCCCTTCTTAGGATAGAAAGAACAGAGGTTGTTGCCTAGCAACCATAAGCTTATTGCTAGACAGAGCTAGACAGTGGTGGCTTCTTCACACTTCCCCTTCTCCCATCAAATAAACAGTGATGTAGACCTTGGCATATTATTTTTTTCAGTTATACTGTACATGAGTACTATCTGTTACTTCTTAATGAAGTAATAATGTGTTGCTAACACATGCCTTTTCCATTTTTTACATAAATATATTTTAAAAATAGAAAAATGGAATCCCTCCCCAAATTTTTGAAGTAAAGAGTAAATGTTACTCATTGCACTTAAAAAGGGAAATAGGAAAAAAAAATTAAGAATGTTACATATTGTTACATCATTGTTGTTATGTGCCTTCAAGTCAGCTCTGCCTTATGGTAACCCTGTCATGTGCAGAGTTTTCTTGGCAAGATTTATTCAGAGTGGGCTTGGGAGTGCCTTCCTTTAAACCTGAGAGAATGTGTCTGGTCCAGAGTCACCTAGTGGGTTTCCATGGCTGAGCAGGGCTTGGAACTGTCATCTCCTGAAGTCCTAGTCCAACACTCCAATCACTACACCATACTGGCTCTTCTATAGTTGCATTACTTTACAAAAAAAAACCCCATTGTCTTGTCTTTTTCACACACACCCAGCGGGCTCCAAGGTTCACTCAGCCTTCCATCCTTTTGTAGGTCGGTAAATTGAGTACCCAGCTTGTGGGGGGCAATTAGCTAACACACATTGGAAACTGTTTAATGCAGTTAGATGTGTAAATAGCTATTGCTTAAAACAATTTGTAAGCCGCTCTGATAGCCTTGTGGCTGAAGAGCGGGGTATAAATAAATAAATAAATAAAAATAAATAAAAAAAGAAGTTGTTAGTTGTAACACTTCAGTTATAAACTCTACAAATGTATAGGACTTTCAGAAAGGAAGCAGCAATTAACATTGACTAGCTGGACTCAGCATAACATACGCCATTAAAAAAACTCCCCCCTCCAAAAAAAAAAAACACCTGGTAGACCTCATGACAACCCTGTAAGGTAGGCTGGTGGATTTAAATTCCTCCTCCCCCTTTTCAGCACTGCACACTTTTCCCGGAACTGCTGAGGGTGACTTGCACTGCCACCACCACCGCCAGTTGACCGTCTGGGTCCCAATCTGGGCCACAGATTGAGTGACAGGAGTGCATTGGGAGGTGGAGAGGGAATTTGCATATAGGTGGTGATTGATTGGGTGTGGGTTAAGTGTGTTTCCTGAGCAGCCAATCAGCACACTGAGAGAGGCAACATACCCAAGAGAATTAGAGAGAGAGAGAGAGAGAGAGAGAGAGAAAGAGACTAGCTATACCCGGTGTAACATACACCGTTCCCTCCCCCACACACTACACCCCCTGACGGTACACATGCCACTCCCCCATGTCACCCTCCCCATTCTGTGTCGCCCCCCTTTGCTGCCCTTCTTGCACTCTGTGCCACCATTCCTGCGCTCGCACCGCCCCTGTGCCCCATGCCACCATTCCTGCACTCCATCCTGCCCTCCCCACCCTTGTGCTGCCCTTCCTGCACCCTGTGCCGCCCCCTTGCACCCTGTGCTCCCCTGTGCCCCATGCTGCCCTCCCTGCCCCCCGTGCTGCCCTTCCTGCGCCAAGTGCCACCCCCCTGTGCCCTGTGCCACCCTTCCTGTGCCCCATGCCGCCCTCCCCACCCCCATGCCACCCTTCCTGCACCCCGTGCCTCCCTCTGCGCCACCCTTCCTGTGCCCCATGCCACCCTCCCTGCCCTGTGTCGCTCCCCCTGTGCCCCTCTTCCTGTGTTCCATGCTGCCACCTTGTGCCACCCTTCCTGCACCCTGTGCCACCCTTCCTGTCCCCGTGCCACCTTCCCTGCCCCCATGTTGCCCCCCGTGCCCTGTGCCACCCTTCCTGTGCCTTGTGCCACCCCATGTCATCCCCCTGCACCACATGCTGCCCTCCTAGCGCACACACACACCATGCCACATTCCCCCCTTTGCTACTCACACCTCCTCTGCTGGCGGCATGTTTAGAAAGGACTTAAAGGTCCAAATGTTCCAGCCCCCAGTGTGCTGATTGGCTGCCCAACCAAGCTTTGATTGGTTGGTCAGTTTCCTAAGCATCCAATCAGCACACTGGACACAGCGACCTACCAAAGAGAATTAGTATATATAGATAGTGAGCGTGGTGTAATATTTAGACAGTAAGACTAGAACACTGGAAATGCAGGTTCTGGTTTCCACATAGCCATGAAATTCAGTGGGAGATGTGAAGTCAAAGGCTTTCACAGCTGGCATCCATAGATTTTCCTTTTGTTTTTTTCAGGCTGTGAGGCCATGTTCTGGAATAGTTTTTTTCTAACGTTTCGCCTGCATCTGTGGCTGGCATCCTCAGAGAATGGTTGTGTAGGTGTGTGTATGGAGCTTATATGCTGTGAACCACTGTTGGGGAGGATATGTAAATTTGTGTAATTGAATGGTTAGTTCAGTGGGAGACCTTGGGCCAACCACTCTGAGGCTGTTGTGAGGATGTTGTTGTGAGAGGAAGAAGAGAGCTAAGTATACTTCCTGGAGCTCATTGAAGGAAGCTTATAAATGTAACACATCATATAAATAAAAAGAAATGCTGTAATGAAAAAAAGGAACTAAGAGTGGCCCATCTGAGCATCTCCTGGCCTGTGATGAATCTCCTCCTTACCTGGTTACTGGTGAGAGGCTCACAACAAACAGTGTTCACAAAATGTCTCATGTCCGCCACTTCCGTGCCACTAATACCAGATACAGTATTAGCAGGTGATAATGCTTAATTCCTATGCCATGAAGAGCTTCATCACCTGATGCCATACAGAACAAGCTCTAGTGAAAGGCACAAAAACAGGCCTTAGGTTATTCTGTTCACTTGGCAAGGCAGCTAGATTTTGTCTCACTTTCCCTGAATTTACTGGTTTGTGTATAACAACTTTGTTTACTCCAAATCAAGCTTACAGTACTGTATTTTCAACAAGGAGAGAATCCTGTCATCATTTTGTGAATTCAGCTAATCTTACTGCATGGCATAGGAATATAGCTGCATAATGTTGGGCCAAATTGTAAAGAAGAGCCTGGAAATCCCACCTTTAGAAGTTAAAGACATAACATTTCCTCCTGAAAGTACCACCCCCAACAAGAAAAAGGATGCTTGATCCCATAAAAAAGAAAGCATTAAAATTGCCTGAACAATGAAATGCCAACAAAACAAAAGAAGCACTACAGTAAAACATCTAGCCTTTGCTTATGATTCTGGAGTAGCCTAAATACCCTGAAGGCACCAGCTCCCGTCTGATCTTGAAAGCTTAGCCGGGTCAGTCCTGGTTAGTACTGTGGGATGGAAGACCACCAACAAACTCTGATCTATGATCTAAATACCAGGTGTAAGCTATGGGCTTTCAGAGGAAGGAATCAGTATACTGGCAAACCAGTATTCTTTGCTTAAGAAAACCCTATGAAATTCATGGCGTTGCCATAAGTCGACAGGCAACTTGTATAGATTGATCCATTATCCCTGGACACCCACTACAGGAATACAGGAATGGTTTGAATCCATAGAATTTAAAATGTACAAAAAGAGATATATGTAGGGGCTTGTAACATTTACTAACTTCATCCCTATGTTCATTCTTATTCTGGGAGGCTTGCTGCTGTGTCCAGAAAAGGCCAACAGGAAGGAGAGAAAAGCCTATTAGCAATTCAGCCTGAGTGTGATTCAGACACTTTACCAGCAGAGCCTCCAGCATTCCAGTTAAACAGCCTCACTGATGAGATCTCCAGGCTTGCGTTATTCACAAGCCATGCACACAAAAAAACACCCATTGCCAAACATGGAGAAAGAATGCAAGGCATGTGGGTTTTTTTATAATGATACAGGGCCAGAGATTCACAGAGGACATCTTCTGGCCAAACAGGCAGCCTTGCTCTTGATGGAAAGGTTATGGGGTCATCAACCTGTCCCAATCTCAGTGGGTTACTGTGTCACACAAGCAGTGCTGACTTTTGCTAATGATTCATTGGCAGCCTGGATCATTAACAATACAGAACCACAAGGGACAATTACTAAAGAATATCTTGAACTAGCTGTACCATATAGCACCTTGGGGTACTAAATGCTGTGCCAAGCTAACACCAACTCAACAACCAGGAAGGAGTAAATAAATTTAGTGAAATTTCATGTGTTACATAACTTCATTCTCCTTTTGAAATGCGCATTTTCAAATATCTTCCTATTATTATTTTGGCAATGAGTGAAATAATAGAAGAAAGGAGTGGGGCTGTAGATTGTATGTGGTTAAGCAGGCACGGATAGCAAGGGAACTATAGAAACTATTGTAGAATCCCTTCTGGATCACTGGGTATGCAAACAGTATAACAACATTGCAATGTGCAAGATATCTGGATAGAAACCTTTTTCCTTTTCTTTCCTCTTGAATTTGCCATATACAGCTGAACTCTCCACAGAGCTGAGATTGTGTGCCTGTACATCAAACCCCACAGGCAAGCAATATATGAGCATAGAATAGCAGCCTGCATACCCCCATTCTTTCTGTGCCTGCAGCTATGCCAAGATAATTGTGTAATAACCCTGTTACTACTTCTGCCAGTCATATATCTGTAATTTCCACAGTGCAAACAGAATAGTCAGCCTGCTGAGCAAGACACTTGTAGAAATTTGACATGCCTTAGCAACTGGGATAGATAAAAGGGAAAAACCACCAAGTTCTGAGCACTGGGCAGGGGGGTGGGAGAAGACAACACAGAGGCACAGGTAGGGCTGTTTCTCTAATTACAATTTTATGTATATATTATAAAGGAAACTGTGCAGTGCAACATCTGGAAATATCTAATATTTTTATAACATTTTAAATTAAGTCAGACATGATAAGATAAATAAAAAAAATACTACTATATACAACTCCTTTGATGAGACAAAGATTTCTCCAGACAACCATGTGAAAATGTGTCACACAACCATTTTATTCTTTGAACCTCCAGATTTTGGACTGCAGTTCCCATCTGCCCTAGCCAGCATAGCCAATGTGGGAAAAATGGTGGAAGTTGCAGTGCAAGATCATCCCTGAGAGCCATAAATTGTTCACCCCTTCTTTACATAGTGGCTTTAAGGAACAACAATCTCAGTATCGGTAATTGCATTGCCTGTCTGGGGTGTGTGTGTGCATTTGAGATCTTATATGTGGATTACACTGTCCTCTAATGTGTTGCTATATGGCCATCACTCTAAGCAGCCTTCTCCAACTTGGTTCTCTCCATTAAAACATCAACTCCTAATAGCCTCAGGCAGCATGACCTATGGTCAGGAATGCTGGGAATTGTAGTCCAAAACATATGGTGGGGCCAGCTTGGCAAAGGGTACCCTAGAGTGGACCATGGAATTCTTCTGTGATTGAATGAAGACTTGGAAAGACTTCCATGACTGAATGAAATTTGAATTCCTCTGGCCTAAAATGTCAACACGTGTGGACATTTCTGCTGTGCTGTTGATACCTTTGCAAGTAACTTGCATGCAGCAAATGTTGGGATGGTACAAGGGTGCTGGGCATATGGAATAGTACTACTTAGTGCTGCAATAACAATAAAAAAATCCTGACACATTAGCATTTTTTTATTAATAGTGTGGCATATTTGTCTGTTAACCACTTGCAGTTGCCAGCAGGGCCTGAGTACCATTGAGAAACTGTACTAGTGCTAACATTTCCTTCTCCAGCTTAATGGAAGGTGAAGTGGGTAGGACAGGCTAGCTTGGCTGACCAGGTCAGCAGGGCACTGGGGGCAGCAAAGTGCCAGCACGCTCATCAGATGTTTGTTCCTTTGCTTGCCTCTCTCTTTGGCCAGATTCCAGCCATTACCAAGAGGAGATTTCTCTGCAAGTGCCCAACACCAGTGAGGCCAAATCCAGGATCTCATCCACATCCTCAGCCTCCACAGACCTGAACAGCCTGGACACCAGCGAGGAAGGGGCTGAGACCCCCGTGGTACAGTCAGATGAGGAGGAGCTACAGCAAGATGGCCCTGAAGAACAGGAGACCAAAAGCTAGCAGGGCAAAGGAGTGTCGTTTTTTGGCCGTGCTCTGCATCAGCTCCACCGCATGGACCCTGCCAGCGTGAGAATGATGATGGGAAATGGCTGGCTGGCTCTTTGACTCCCACTGAGTAAACCACATTGAAGCTCCCTATATCCCAATGGTACTAGTTGGTGAGGATTAGAGAAAAGCCTTCCCCTCTGCAGGATGGTCAATGCATGGAGAAGGCAAGAAGCAGTGGGAGAATGGGGTGAAGTAAGGGGACTGTAAAAAAAAATTATCTTGCATACACACAAAAATCTAACTCTCCAGGCTTTCATGGCTAACGCTCCTGCTTCACTCACCCTGACTGCTCAAGTTTGCTGCAAGCCCAGCTGTAGATGTTTCAGCAAGACCTCTGTGCAGACTTGCAGTCTCCTGAATCCCAAAACACACACACACATGTATACATACATACATGACAAATGTTTAACTGTAACATAACAGATAATTATATTCCTTTCCAAAAGAAGCAACTGTGTTGCTGTGTTTTATTGGTAAAGAAACAGTGAAGCCTTGTGGGTAGTAAGAATGAGGACAAGATGGCCAAACTATACCACAGGCCTAGAAACTTGGGAGGAGAAGTATTGGGAGTGGGGGTAGAGTTTTTGGTTTACTTGTTCTTTCATCCAATTCTGCATTATTACAATGCAAGCATGCAGCACATGTTAGGAAGGTAAGAAGCCTAAGAATGGCTTGAGAAGAAAACTGGATTTCAGTCAACGGATGCCATAGTAACAACATGTCTTTTTAGAAGAGATTTGTGTAGCTTCTGACTCACCAAGCTGAATGCAACCCACATCAGCCATGCTTCTCACATAAAAACCCAGTGTGGTGTAGTTAGAGTGTTGGACTGAAACTTAGTAGATCCAGGAACGAGTCCCCATTGAGACAAAATGCATTTGGTGACTTTGAACTAGCAGCTCTCCGATCGATCTCACAGCGTTGTTTTGATGAAGGGAGGAGGATAGCTATGAAGGTTCTCAGAGGAAAGGTGGAGTGTAATTGTAACAAAGAAAGAAAGAAATATTGCTGTTTTCATTAGATTATAAAATAGATAGGTCATCAGGCTCCTGACAGGCTATTCATAGTGGGTGGATTGTGTTCAACTTGGTGGATCACAAAGCTTGTACAGGCCTGACAGGTGAATATTTTGTTAACAGAGTAGCTTTGGATTGCCATCAAACAAGTTCTTACCTGCCCCAATAGAAGTCCCTTTACTTATGGTGGAGTGGCCAAGAGTGTGGGATCAAGAGAATTTCTGGTCGAAATCACACCCCTTGCATAAAGTTATGAGGCAACCTACAATCTCTTCCCCTTAGCCTCCCTCTTCTGCTGCATGGCCATGGTAATACTGATCTATTTTACATGAATTTTTGTGAATATTTCTGAAACAATTTATATGAAGTTCTTCGAGCACTAGCTGCTAAGCATTCTTATTGTCAAAGAGTTTTAAAATTTAAGTGGCCAGATTTGATGCCAATTCATGCAGAATATTCAGTACGCACCCATAGAGAGAAACATCATAAAGGCAAACACAAAATGGTGGTTTATGGAAGGGTTACAGCTCTTTGGTAAAATGTTTGGCATATCTTAAAGTGCTGTGTTCAGTCAGCAGCAACTACAGTTCCATAGAGATTAAGTAGGCAGGACTGCAGAAGACCTCTCCCTATGATTTCCCAGCTCCATTGCCAATCTGAGTACATAGTTTGTCTGATTTTCTCCCCAAGCAGGGACTTGAGATTGCCACATACTATATGCCTCAGGCTCATTCTTGCCATCATGAAATATTGTCAATACTCAGATCCCAAAAAGGTCATCTCCACCAAACAAACAGAGGGGGTTTGCCATTGCCCTGCTCAGAGGCTGAAAGAGTATGACTTACCCATGGTCATGCAGTGTGTTCCCACGGCTGAGTGGGGATTCAAATCCTGGTCTCCCAAAATCCTAATCCAACGCTTAAAGCACTATACCATGCTGGTTTGCATAGGAGGTGGGTACTGTTAATCCTTGATTTGGGAGTCTGCAGCCCTCCACATATTTTTGGACTCGATAACTCTAAGACCAATGGGAATTGTAGTCCAACTCTTGGATAGTTTTGTCACCCCTGTAATAAATAAAAGTAATGTTCCAAAGTGCAGAATGAATACAGATTGGGTGTTTCCTGAAAGAGAGCTCCCAGTGCTACCAGTCAAAACTATATTATATAGTTGCTGCATTTCCCCCTTAACTGATTTTTGTTTCCTGGTAAGAAAGAAAGGAAGAAGTGATAGGAAAATGTGGGAGGGCCACAGATGGAAATTTTGTTGTCTGGATTTCTGCCCCAGTAACATTCTATGAATAAGCATGGCAATAACACAATGAAATCTTCACCTGGAGGTCTCTTACATCTGAATATCCATGACACATTGGATCATGTACCTAATTGCTTTTATCTGTGGATAATCTCACTGTGTGAAATTGCTGCCACTGTGGATGGAATACTGCCTCTACCTGCAGCTGCAACATTAATTGATTACTCAGTTAAATGCTGGGACAGAGTCAAAAAGGTCCCCAAATTAAATTCCCTCTGTCTTGGGATTTTAGACTAACTGAATCACATCTGGCTTGGCTACACTACTCAGTCATAAACTATCTGTTGCATGTATAATTTGTCATGGTTCTAATTAGTATATGCACCGACATCTGCAAAAGACAAAGCAAAACCATGGACCTTAAAGTTACCAAAGTGCACAATATATTGAGAAGTTTGAACCATGGAGGGAAGTACCTAACTTTGCTTGGGGAGAAATGGTATAGGAAAAGCATCTTTGCAATACTGTATCAAAATAATTATTAACAGGACACTTAACAAAATCTACCTTGTTCATAATCAAATCAGCTTTGAGACATGCAATTATGTTGGTGTAGAGATATGTAACAGAGGATGACAGACATTGACTTTCTCCATCACCTAATGTAATTCTCAGCCCAAGTCAGAAACTGTTTTAACAAACACAAGTTTAAAACTGAGGGCAATTTTAGACACTGCAAATTTACTAAGTAGAATGCAAACCATATAGATCATGGGTGGGGGATATGTAGCCTTCCAAATGGTGGACTACACTTCCTATCAGTCCTAGCCAGCATAGGCAATTGTGAAGCAAGATGGCACCCCAACAAGACTTAGAGGGCCACACATTTGCTAGGTTGGAAGCCATGGCTGATTAACACCTTCCTGTTATGAAAACAGAAGTTCTTTACCAGCCTGCACCACAGGACGAACACCACCATCCCCACATTGCCGTCGGCAAATCTGTGCTCAAGTCCGTTCAGCAGTTCACCTACCTGGGAAGCATCATCTCTTCAGATGCCAAGATTGATAAAGAGATCGATCACAGATTGGCAAAGGCATATAGTGCATTTGGAAGACTTCACAAAAGAGTCTGGAGCAATAAACACCTGAGGCAAAGCACAAAAATCAGTGTCTATAGAGCCATCGTACTGTCTATCCTCCTTTATGGATCTGAAACATGGGTCACCTATCGCCACCACCTACAACTCCTCGAGCGCTTTCATCAGCGCTGTCTACGCACAATCCTAAATATACACTGGACTGACTATGTGACAAATGTTGCTGTCCTTGAGCAAGCAGGAATCACCAGCATTGAGGCCATGATATTGAGAACACAGCTGCACTGGGCAGGGCACGTTTCTAGGATGGAGGACCATCGCCTCCCAAAAATACTACTCTATGGTGAACTCACCGTGGGTCAGCGTAAGAGGGGCGCTCCAAAAAAGATACAAAGACTCCCTGAAACAACATCTCAGGCTTGGCCAAATTGATCACCAACAGTGGTCCGCCCTGGCCTCACATCGGGAGGCATGGAGACGTACTATCCACAATGCTGCAGCCTTATTTGAGAACTCACGCCGAACAAGTCTTGAAGAGAAACGACAACACAGAAAGAATCAAAACCCAAAAACATCACCCAAGGAGACCTTCTGCTGTGCTTTTTGCAACCGGACTTGTTTATCTCAGATTGGCCTTTTTAGTCATCAGCGCGCTTGCAGAAAGTGCGGGATGAGTCCTTCCTGAATCTTCGTTTGCGAAGAAAAGCCAGAGAGAGAGAGAGAGAAAATTATGTGCGCACACAGGGGAAAACAGGCATAAACACAGTTTTCATGCATGACACCAATGTAGTCTGCTTGATTTTCCTCCCATATTGAAAAATTAGAAAGTGGTAATGCTGGAAGCAGCTCTTGGACTATTTGAAAATCTCCATCTAGGTTGAACCAGGCACTATTGCAAACAAAAAAACAAAACTACTGTGACTAAGAGAGTGGAATAATCCCAAAAAGAAATGAAAGGAACCTGGTTTATAAATAATCTGGGGCCGGCCCTGTTCCTGGGAAGCTCCCTGGCACAGCTACTGAATTAACACATCAATCCGCCCTCTTGGGTCCCGGCTGCAACATCTAGCATTAGAGCTTCCATCCAGGTGCAAATGAGTCATGCTCTCTGCCAGTCTGCTTGCAAATACAGCAATAGTAATTGCTTTCCAGAGAGAGGCTGAACAGAGAAGGCAGGACTGAAAAAAAGGAAGTGACTCAGAGGACTAACAGGTGGGTGGGAAAAGAGTCCAGGCAGAGAGATTTGGCAGCCAGGGAGACAACCCACCCTAAATGAGGAAACCAGTGGAAAAATACAAGTGATAAAAGGATCAACTGCTGAACTGAAAAGAAAACAGTTTTTATTTGCATAACAGCTCTTTTCACAGGAGCCTCTTTGAGCTTTTCACCTCCTGTTTCCCCTCCCCACCCCGCATAGGAAAGTAACAGGGCCTTGTAGCATCATGAAGACAAATGCATGTATTTGTTATGATGTAAACTTTCATGAGCTAGTACCCACTTTTTCTGATGCATAAAATGCCATTCTCTGTTGGGCAGCTAAAAAAGCCAATGCAATTCTAGGCTGCATCAATAGGAGTATAGTGTTTAGATCAAGGGAAGTAATAGTGTCACTATTCTGCTTTAGTCGATCCTCACCTGGAATACTGTGTCCAGTTCTGGGCACCACAATTCAAGAAGGATATTGACAACCTGGAACATGTCAAGAGGAGGGTGACCAGAATGGTGAGAGGTCTGGAAGCCATGCCCTATGAAATGTGGCTTAGAGAACTGGGTATGTTTAGCCTGGAGAAGAGAAAGTTGAGAGGTGACATGATAGCCATCTTTAAATATTTGAAGGGATGTCATACTGAGGATGGAGCAAGTTTGTTTTCTGCTGCTCCAGAGACGACATACGAAACAATGGACTCAAATTATAAGAAAAGAGATTCCACCTAAGCTTTAGGAAGAACTTCCTGACAGTAAGAGCTGTTCAGCAGTGGAATTTACTGCCTGGGAGGGTGGTAGAATCTCCTTCTTTGGAGGTTTTTAAACAGGTTGGATGGCCATCTGTCAGGAAAGCTTTGATTAAGTATTTGTGCACAGCAGGGGGTTGGACTAGATGGCTCTTGTGGTCTCTTCCAACTCTGTGATTCTATGTATATAATGCATGGTAGAGAGTTGGGTCAAATGGAAGTAATGTGCAGGAAAAATTTAAGTGACTATTCATAAGACTAGTACAGGATAAGTATCATTTATCTGCTAATCCAAAATACTCTAAAATCCAAAATATTTAAATATTTAAATAAAAATATTAAAATAAAAAGTAAAATAATTAAAATATTCTATAAAATTACCTTCAGACTATGTGTATGAGGTGTATATGATACATAAATTAATTTTGTGTTTAGAATTGGGTGTCTTAGAGTCTTAGTGTGAGCCCTCAGACGGCTTAAGTTAAACAAGCTACCATCAGTACGGTAATGTATATAGATGCCGTCGTCTTCTTCAAGGTCTGCCATAGCCCTTTGGAGCATCATGCTGAAGAAGATTGTAAATAAAGTTGGTGCAAGAACACAACCTTGCTTCACTCCATTAGTTATTAGAAAGGGCTCTGAAAGAGCATCGCCATATCTGACTTGACCATGCTAGCCCTCGTGTAGCAAGATAATCATTTTAATCCGTGAGCTGCTAGTCCATGAGCTGCTCTTCACTGATGATGCTGCCCTTGTTGCCCACACAGAAGCAGCTCTGCAGTGCCTAACATCCTGCTTCGCAACAGCTGCAGAGCTGTTTGGGCTGGAAGTCAACCTGAAGAAAACAGAAGTTCTTTACCAGCCTGCACCACAGGACAAACACCACCACCCCCACATTGCCGTCGGCAAATCTGTGCTCAGTCTGTTCAGCAGTTCACCTACCTGGGAAGCATCATCTCCTCAGATGCCAAGATTGACAAAGAGATTGATCACAGATTAGCAAAGGCATATAGTGCATTTGGAAGACTTCACAAAAGAGTCTGGAGCAATAAACACCTGAGGCAAAGCACAAAAATCAGTGTGTATAGAGCCATCATACTGTCTATCTTCCTTTATGGATCTGAAACATGGGTCACCTATCGCCACCACCTACAACTCCTCGAACGCTTTCATCAGCGCTGTCTACGCACAATCCTAAATATGCACTGGACTGACTATGTGACGAATGTTGCTGTCCTTGAGCAAGCAGGAATCACCAGCACTGAGGCCATGATATTGAGAACACAGCTGCACTGGGCAGGGCACGTTTCTAGGATGGAGGACCATCGCCTCCCCAAAATACTACTCTACGGTGAACTCGCCGTGGGTCAGCGTAAGAGGGGCGCTCCAAAAAAGCAATACAAAGACTCCCTGAAACAACATCTCAGGCTCAGCCAAATTGATCACCAACAATGGCTCACCCTGATCTCACATCGGGAGGCATGGAGACGCACTATCCACAATGCTGCAGCCTTATTTGAGAACTCACGCCGAACAAGTCTAGAAGAGAAACGACAACACAGAAAGAATCACAACCCAAAATCATCACCCAAGGAGATCTTCTGCTGTGCTTTCTGCAACTGGACTTGTTTATTTCGGATTGGCCTTTTTAGTCATCAGCACGCTTGCAGAAAGTGCAGGATGAGTCCTTCCTGAATCTTCGTTTGCGAAGAAAAGCCAGAGAGAGAGAGAGAATTGGGTTCAATCTCCAATATATCTTATTATGTATATGCAAATACTCCACAAAATGAAAAAATCCCAAACACTTCTGGTCTCACACATTTTGGATAAGGGATACTCAACCTGTAATTTGTAATACCATCATCTGAGCACTTCTAAGAGCTAAGACTGACTTGGTGCTAAAATAAAGTGGCCAGATACAAAAGGGGATTCACAGTTGTATGAGAGATGCAGCTTGTTATGAAATCAACACCTGCCGAAATTTCTTCTTCCACACAACTATGAATGGGGAGTCATAGAGTTGGAAGGGACCCCACGGGATATCTAGCCTAATCCCCTATGAGTGCAAGAATCCACCCCAAAAACATCCCTGAGAGAAAATCTAACAAAGGAGAATCCACTACCTTTTGAGGTGGTCATTCCCACTGTTGAATAACAATTACTGTTAGGAAGTTTCCCCCAATGTTTATTTGGCATTTCCTGTCTTGAGAAGGAACCCTGTCCCCTTGTGCATCTGGCTACCAAAGGAGTGATAATTGAGAGGATCACAGCAGGTGCAGAAGGGGAATTTAACCTCTTCTACTCTTACTAGCGTCCTCAGAAA
This sequence comes from Gambelia wislizenii, assembly GCA_030847615.1. Taxonomy (NCBI): domain Eukaryota; kingdom Metazoa; phylum Chordata; class Lepidosauria; order Squamata; family Crotaphytidae; genus Gambelia; species Gambelia wislizenii. The sequence goes on from JAUMIR010000004.1 coordinate 38,640,883, forward strand.
AATCTTTACTCTGAAGGTAGTATGTTAGGTAGTATGTTCACTGGGAAGAGTGTTTTTTTTATTATCAGAACCATCATAATGGAGGATTTCAGAGGTGCAGGAGAGAAGCTCTTGGAAATGGAGCTATAGCTCAGTGACAGAGCAGGTGCTCTGCATGCAGCAGGATCAAAGTACAATCTCCGACATCTTAAGGTGGAACTGAAAATGTGTCCTGCTTGAAACCCTGGTGGGGCACAGCGAAAACAGTATAGGCCAGGTATAGCAATGTGTTGCCCTTCAGATCTTGTTGGCTGGTAACATCCATCATCCCCTACCACTGGCTGTACTGGCTAGGGCTGATGAAGAATGTGATTAAACAACCCGAGGATGACACATTCCCCACTCTTGGTATAAACCAGGGGTGGGCAACTATGGAAGGGGAAAGGGCTGCATTATCCACCCCAGGAGACTTTGGAGGGCCACACCCACCCACCCCACTCCTGTAAAAAAAAAAATGCCCCCAAAACCTTCTAGGTGACACATAGAACATTTATATTTTTGGACCTCCCTGGACCATTCTAGGCCTAGGAAATGCCTTTTTGTAACAAGAGGAAGTGAGCGTAAGTCACAAAAATGGCACTTCTGGGCATAAATTGGCCCAGAAATAGCACAAAATGTGGAAATGCCTATCATGTGCCCTAGAGGGCATTTGGGGGCAAAGGTTCGTCCCTGGGGGACTAGGGGCCTCCAAACATGATAGAAGTGCCCTCCATACCCCCGAGGGCATTTGGGAGCAATGTTTTATCTCTTGGTGACCCCAGACGCTCCAAAACAGCCTTAGGGTTTTAGGGTTACATGCTCACCCCTGGTGTAAACAGTACTGAGAGAATACAGTAGTAATCTGCCTCAGTAGAAGATGCTTCATATGTTCCCTTTGTTTCCCTTTCATAAAACTACACTGTGGATGTGGTGTGTGGATGTGGGTACAGTAGGTGGTATCCAACATCACACTAATAGAAAAAGTAAAGGAGTTTGTGTTCTGCAAGCATCTGTAAAGGATTAATAAAAGGTAACATCTACACTAATGAAGTTGTGACACCTTTCAAAATGCCTTGTGCAAGCCCAGTACAACTAGTGAGATTGCTTTTACAACAGCTTGCAGAAGCAGAATCAAAGTATTGGGCTTTACACTTCTAAAAGGATGAAAATTCAAGTGGTAGAAGAGGAGATTCTAGATAAGTAGCTTTGGTGGCCACTGAACATTTAGGGTATTGTCTAGGCCAGCACTAAGATAAGAATGGAAGAAACACTTTCTGATACCAGCAGGGCCGATTTAAGGGCCCTGCAGCACCTGCAGCCGTGGGGGGGGGGGCATCATTGTGGGAGGGGGCGTCGTAACCCGCCTCCTGCAAAAACATTCTTAGTAATAATCTGAATATCCTGTACTGAGAATCGCTTAGGTTGAGTTAGGTTACATTGACCTGAGATAAACATATGGGCCCCCCCAAATAAAGCATTGCAGGGGACCCCAAAATTCTTTAAACCAGCCCTGGATACCAGGGATATAAGGCCTATTGATTAGGGTCCAGTCAAAACAAATCTGCATTTTCTAGAACAGCAAGGTGCAAATTCTGCTAAACCACATGGGGAAATTATTTGAAGTGAGAAAACCACCCAGCGGTACAGCATCAGATTTGTTAATTAAAATTAATTGGTAAATTATACCAGTTATGTCTCTATTTGTGATTAATGATTGTATGGCTATAATGAGACTATCCAGAGAGTTATACTGTATAACCTAGATTGTTGCAGATACCATGAAAAACAGTAGCCTGTAAATATATTATAATAACATATAGTAGTTCAGAACCATCTGCAAACTGATCTGAACTACACCAGACATTTTTCAACCTTCAGAGAAGGGATGGGCATCTGTAGCTCTCCAGGTTTTTTTCAGATTGGAAAAATCTCTGCCCTTCACATCATCCCTCTTCATTAGCTATGCTGGCTAGAGCTGCTAAAGGTTGTAAGTCTAAAACATCTGGCAGGCTACAGAGGCCTACCCCTGCTTTACAATCATACTTTCTTTGAGAGACTCTAACCGTTGTTCTGTGTCTCCAGACAATCCCAGTAAGCATTGCAAAACAACTTCAGGTATGTATTTTATTAAACACCCTCTCAAACTCTTCTGTTAACAGTCCAGGCAAAGTGTTCATAACACTAAGAACTGGCAGTGCCATTAGGGTAGGACTTTGAGTCACATACTCACAGCGTTACCTATCTCAGCAAAAAGATCAGGGGTCTCATAATGTAGAAGGGGCAGCTTTCCTCATTTTGAAGTAAAAGAAATAATAAATTTTAAAAGACAAGTGCTCTCCTGTGAGATAATTAAGTCAATCATTTAAAATGCCAACAGTAAGTGCACCACTTGGGAAAGCTTGCCTACTTCAAATGAAGGTTGCTGTGCTTAAGTATATAACTTAAAAATAGTTTGATGGACAGTTGAACATTACAGTACAGGTCTAGACTGAGCTCTACAAACTGGTATGCTTGCCCTCTAGTGGAAAAAAAAATATTTAAGTAAAAATCCACATGGGCAATACCATTCTTAGATGCCAGGAAAGGATTTGCAAGATTTCAAACTCTCCAGAATCTTCAACCAGGCTATATAGTACCAAAACAAAGTTCTGGACAACTTGTAAGCATGTATACTCTTCTGTAGCATTTTTTGTTTGTTTGTCTTAATAAAGGTATTGCTGAACTGGGCCACATATCCAATCCCTGCTTTAAGCTGTTTAAGGCTGTAGTCCTAAGTAAACTCCACTAAAATCAACAGGATATTTGGTAAATATATTTAGAACTTCATGCATGTCTTCTGTCTCCCAGCTTAAGGCTGTGAGTGTGAGAGACTTTGTATGTAAGGGCAAACTGGACTTAGCACATATATAGAACTATATAGATGCATTCGTTCTCAAGTTCTTTTTAATTATTCAGCCTGAGAGAGTACTCTGTGTTACTCAGAACTTTGCATATTCATTTCCAACACTGGAATCTTAATAAAAGGAGGTGTTTTTAAAATTATACTGAATTTATTTTCTTTTGGAATATTCTTTTCTTAGCACGAGTTCATGACTTTGATTTCTTGTTTGTTCCTCCAGCCATATGGGGCACCACTAACCTATCTTAAATAACCCCATGTTATTTGCATATCTTTCAGGCATAGACTCAACAGCCTAGACGTATCACAGGGAAACATTTCCCCTTGCTATGAAAAACATTTCCCAAATGATAAACTGTCCCATGTATTGGACCTTGGAACTGTTTGGCAAGTCTTGTAAGTGTCACTTGAGCAACCCTGGAACCACCTGTGCCTGAGCACTCTTAGTTACATGTATGCCCTAGAGAGGTCTGCTGAGATGATATATCAAGCTGGCACAAAAATGCTACTGACGGAGAAAAAAGCATGTTTTTTTAAAAGTGCTGATGAAGAAATGCTTCCAGCTTGGCACTCTTGACTCCACAGGAATCTAAAGTTCTGCAAAGCCTTCCCTTAGAGTCAAGACATTTTTTTCCAGATCAGGAATCTGCTTTGGAGCATCAACTTTTAAGTAAAGTGAAATGTTCCAGTCTGTTTTGGGCTACGTGGTTGACATCACCATAAGAATATCAACAAACCTGGAAACCCTCAGACACGCAGCCTAAAATCCATTCCACCATCATACTAACTAAGCTACAAGAACTGCAATGGTTTCTTACCAGTTTGTTTCTGGGCTCAATTGGAAGTTTTGGTTTTATCCTTTAAAGCAGGGCAGGGAACACATGGCTCACAGAAAAATGGCCACCATGGCTGTTTTCCTGCCCATTTTTGCCCCCACTAACAAGGCTAAATTCACCAAGATGGTCTTGCAAAAATTGGTGTGTGTGTGTGTGTGTGTGTAGGTGAAAATAAAATGCAGAGGGGGCTCGTGCCTTCTTTCTAAAATTAAGAGTGTTGCCATGTGCACCCCACAAGCACTATTCGCCTTGTAAACAAGGTGTACACTCTCATACGCCTTGTTTCTACTACAAATAGTCCAGAACTTCTATTTTTACCAGAGACAAGGTGCATGAAATGTATCCTGCTTGTTTCCAAGATTAAAAGTTTGCCCCTGACAAAAGAATTTTTATTTTTTTTTGCTTTTTAAATGCACTTGGAAGTTTTAAATAAATATACACAGGCACCTTGAGAACCACAGACAGCATTCTACATTTCAGTTCTGGATTTGTAATCTGGAATTACCAATTTGTAACCACTCCATATTCAGCCATGTCCTGTATTCACAATTGTGACACTATTACCATGATTGTAAATGACATTCCAAACCTACCTTAATAGCCAGCAGCCACATTGAGCAATGAAAGTCTGTTCTGCTGGTGATCAGGGCGTAGCAGAATGACATTTCCCAGCTCCCTCCTGCCAGCGATCTTGTGCGACAATCAGAAGCAGGATCTCCTTGTTGCAGTGCACTGAAGATTTCTGGCAGAAGCAGGTTGGAAACATTATCCTGCTGCACCCCAATTACCAGTAGAATAGACCCCTCTCCCATGTTTGCTCCTGTATTATAGAGAGACAGGTTGCTGTGCTTTCAACTGGAAGGAATGAAGAAGTGACATTTATTCCATTAACATCTTCATTCCAAGAAACCCTCCTCCTATTCATTTCTGCCCCTTATGTAGGGGCATGGAACATGTGGCCTTCCAGATGTTATTGCACTACAATTCCCATTAATCTCACCAGCATAGTCAATTGCAAGGGATGATGGGAGTCACAGTCCCCAAAACAGAGACCTACATATTACTCAACCCTAGGCTTGCCAGATGTCAGGGCCTGGCCCTGAGTCTCTAGTTCTCATAGGCCATCTCCATGGGAAATGAGGATGCAAATTCTCCAGTTTTAATGGGCTCAGCTCCAGACAAGAGGAATGAGTTATGTGTGAATCTCCAGATCAGCTAATAGAGCAGCAGCTTGCTACAATTTCCAAGGCTTAATTGATTTCTTGCTGCAACTTGCAAAAACTCTCTAGGGGATCTATGTACTTTGCTTGTTCCTTCCCAGTTGTTGTGGTGTCAGAGCTCACTCTCCACTCTGCTCTGCATCCTCCGTCTGGCTAGAAGCAAGTAGGGTACATTAAATGTTCCTTATCCCATTTCCCCAAATAAATGAGAAGGAATAATAATCTCATTTCACCTTGATCTGAGACAGATAAGATGGGGGGGTCTGTCCCTGGGTCTCAGAATTTGGCCTGGATACTTCAGAACTCGGGGTGATCCTGAACTATCAATCCTTACCCCCCCTCTGTTCATATAGAACAAAAGCAGGGGTATTAATATAGTGGCAAGCAGATGCGAGGTGCTGACCACCTATCCATGTATCTTCTCATAACAGGAGAAAGGGATGCAAGCAGCTTTCCCACTCAAAGCGTACAGCTGCTACTTTAGCACTCTCTTTTCAGGCTGGAGTTATTGTTGAGTTATTGTTGTTACACATTGTTGCATGTTGCCTTTGGGCTCCTTCAGATTAGCACTGAATAGTTAAGTGACATATTCCAATTTCAATAGACTTTTGCTTTGCCAGTTGGAAGTGAGAGCAGCCCATAGAAATCAATGGAGAAATGCAAGCACAGCATATCACTACACCTTAATTGTCCTTGCTGCATTCTATGGAATCCCTGGATTTGTAGTTTGGAGAAGTATTAGCACTCTCCAGCTGACAGTTCTAAATGTACTCCCAAACTGCATATCCCAGGATTGCATGGGACGGAACCATGGCAGTTAAAGTAGAATCACAGTGCTATGCTTGCAGAAAGTGCGGGATGAGTCCTTCCTGAATCTTCGTTTGCGAAGAAAAGCCGGAGAGACAGTGCTATGATATATTGCTGTGTCCCTTCAAGTCATTTTTGACTTATGGAGACCCAAAGGTGAACCTATTACGGGGCTTTCTTGGCAAGATTTGTTCAGAGGGGGTTTACCTTTGCCTTCCTCTGAGGCTTAGAGAGTGTGACTTGCCCAATGACACCTAAGGGGTTTCCATGGTTAAGTCGGATTTGAACCCTGGTCTCCAGAGTCCTAATCTCATGCTCACCACGCTGGATCTCCTAGTGCTATAATTAGGGAGTTAAAGGGGCGAGAAAGAGTGCAAGGACAGAGACTGGTGATTTTTCTAATTTTGCTCTTACTTCCAATGGGTGTTTTAAAATGTGTTAACAGTATATGGTTTTGCCTCAAGCTAAACTCTAAATTTTGGCTGGTCCTTTCCAACTACATAACTATAGCACTGTAACACTGAAGAACTATATAAATGAAATGAAAGTATGACAGACTTATTCAAGGAAGAACCATTTAAAGATGAATCTCCCAATTTTTTGAACTGAAGTGGAAGCCACACTCAGCGCACTTGGGAGAAATAAATCACCAGGAACAGATGACATACAAATAGATCTGCTTCAAGCTACAGAGACAGAATCTACTCTAGTTCTAACTAAAATCTGTCAACAAATATGGAAATCAAAACAAAGGCCCACTGATCAGAAAAGCCCGATATACATTCCAGTCCCCAAGGAATGGAACACCAAAGATTGCAGTAACCACAGGACCATTGCACTAACTTACCATACAAAGTGATGCTCAGAATTCTACAACAATGCCTATATGGAGTGAGAAATGGCAGAGGTCTAAGCAGGGTCCAGGAAAGGAAGAGGCAGTAGGGATCATTTTGCAAAAATACACTGGATAATGGAGCACAACAAGGAACTTCAAAATAAAATCAGTCTGTGCCTTATAGATTATAGCAAAGCTTTTGATTGTGTAGATCATGGAAAACTTTGTATCACTCTTAAAGAAATGGGTGTGCCACAACATTTTATTGTCTTGATGCGTGACCTGTACTCAAGACAAGAAGCTATTGTTAGGGCAGAACATGGAGAAAATGAATGGTTTCCAATTGGGAAGGGGGTCAGGCAAGGATACATTTTATCACCCTATCTGTTTGACGTGTATGCTGAATGTATCATACATAAAGCAGAATTAGACTTGGAGGAAGGAGGCATGAAAATTGGAGGAAGGAAAACCAACATTTTAAGATACTATTAACAAAAAAAAAAAAAAAAAAGGAAAGACTTGGAATGATTACTACACTTGACCTTAGCCAAAAAGCTGAGAAGCGATAGAATGATTACTGAAGAAAGGCAAGGAAGAAAGTGCAAAGGCAGGTTTACAGTCGAACATTAAGAAAACAAAAATAATGACCACTGGTGATTTATACAACTTTAAAGTAGACGGTGAAGACACTGAAATAGTTCAAGATTTTCCATACCTTGGGTCAGTCATTAATCAGAATGGAGACTGCAGTGAAGAAATCAGAAGAAAGCTAGGGGGCTTACCACCTTCCAAAGAAAAACAGCAATGCAGCAGTAACATTCTGTCTTCTGCGCTGCCTTACTGCATGACATCGTCATTCTTCTGGCATTCTTTCATTCCAGTCCTGTGGGGGACCAGGGTAAAACTGCGGGTTTTTGCTAACAGGTTTTCCAGGTTAGCAAAAAGATGCTGTTTTACTTCGGTCGCCCATGGGACCGGAACAAAAGAATGACAATGTCTTGTGGTAAGGCAGCATGGAAGACAGATCATTCCTGCTTCCCTGCCACTTCTTTGGATTGCAGTAGGCCTCTAGGACAGCTGGCGGAGCTTGCTGCTGCCTCTGTTGCTGCTCTAAGGACTTACAACCCTCATCACACATTCACGGACTCTCAATCTCACGAGGCTTAAAAATGGCACAGGGCAGCAGTGGAAGTGGCAGCAAATAATCCGTGAATAATCAAATCCGTGAAAGTCAGGCCTGCAAATGTGGAGGGCCAACTGTAGATGACAACATTGAAATAGTTCAAGATTTCCATACTTTGGCTCAATCACTAATCAGTATGGAGACTGCAGTCAAGAAACCAGAAGAAGACTAGGACTTGGAAGAGCAGCTATAAAGGAGCTAGACAAGATCCTGAAGTGTAAAGATCTATCATTGATGGTCTATCCCATTGTATTTCCCATTTCCATGTATGGTTTGTGAAAGCTGAACAGTGAAGAAAGGTGATAGGAAGAAAAGCAACTCAATGTGAAGTCGAAGGCTTTTACGGCCAGCATCCACAGATTTTTCTTGGGTTTTTTTTCCCCCAGGCTGTGAGGCTGTGTTCTGGAAGAGTTTATTTCTGACATTTCACCTTCATCTGTGGCTGGCATCTTTCTTTGAAGATGCCAGCCAGAGCTGCAGGCGAAACATCAGAAATAAACTCTTCCAGAACACAGCCTCAGAGCCCGGAAAAAACCCAAGGAAAATCTATAAAATCAACTCATTTGCAATGTGGTGCTGGAGAACAGTTCTATGGATACCGTGGATAGCTAAAAAGGGTTCTAGAGCAAATCAAGTCTGGCCTCTCATTAGAAGATGACTAAACACTGTCCTACTTTGGACATATCACAAGAAGACATGACTCACTAGAAAAGACAATAATGCTTGGGAAGGTAGAAGGCAGTAAGAAAAGAGGAAGACCCCGTTAGAGATGAAGAGACTCAATCAAGGAAGCCATGGCAAGACTTGAGCAGTGCTGTTGATATTATAGGGTGACTTGGAGGTCCCTCATTCATGGGGTCACCTTAAGCTGAAGTTGATTTCAGGGCAGTTAATAACATTGATTTCATTTTAACCACACATCATCCTATGGAATCCTGGGATTTGCAGTATAAGGAGGGATAATGAGAATTCTCAGCAAGAAAGAACTTAGTGCTTCCTCAAACTACAAACCCCAGGATTCCATTGGGTATAACTGCCATCATTAAAATGCTAAAAGCCTGTTGTGTGAAAGAGTACGGGGGACAATTAAGTGAGCTAGAGCTACTCTTGTTCTAATGAGTAGTATTTTGTGTGTAGATATTTGGCTAGAAGTACGAACCCATCTCGCACACTCTCTCAATTTGCAGTATTCATGGTAGATACATTCCGAGCTATTTTAATACCACCACAGGCTCTCAACCTGAAACTTGGGTTAACACCACTGGACCAATGTACAAGGTTGTTCAATGTGAAGTCGAAGGCTTTCATGGCCCGCATCCATAGATTTTCCTTGGTTTTTTTCTGGGCTGTGAGACCATTTTCTGGGCTGTGAGAACTATTCCAGAACACGGTCTCACAGCCTGGAAAAAACCCAAGGAAAATCTACAGGGTTGTTGTTTGGTACATTTTCATCCTCCACCAATTGCAAAATGGTAACATTAATAGAAGGCTATTTAGAGAGTTCTCTTCACCTTCTGAAATATACCTCAGACCTGTAATATATGGCTTTGAATTTGAAAGGTAGATAAAAGATGATACTTGAATTCAGAAAGACTGGAAGTCATTTTAGTGTGTTTTATGTAATGTAGTGATTAAGTATGTTGTTAAGTTGGCAAGTATGTTGTTAGGTTTGTAAGTGGGTTGTGTATGTATTTGCTATTATATGCTATATTTTGCAAAATTGTTTTTGTATTATTGTTTGATCTGTTTTTGTTTTTAATATATTAAGTAATAAAAATAGTTTTTAAAAGCCATTAAAACAATACAAAGATAAAAAATATTAAACACTAGCCAAATTAAAAGAGCATTAAAGGACTCTTGGCTACTACGTTTTTATTTGTTTCTAAGTAGACGTGCTGATGCCAGAACACAGCTGCAGTAAACTCATGTGTCAAAATCCACACTACACAAATAATCCAGTTTGAAATTGGATTATTTGCCATGGGTTCTTCCTATAGAATGTTAGGATTTGTAGTTTTACAAGGCCTTTTAGCCTTCTCTGCCAAAGAGTGCTGGTGCTTCACCAGCCTACAAATCCCAGGAGTCCATAGGATGCAGCCATGGCAAATAATGCAGTTTCAAACTGGATTATTTGTTTAGTGTGGATTTGGCCTATATGGATTGGAGTATGAAGTTCTACAAAGATACCATCTGGTTTTAACTTCTGAGGTGTATAGTTTCAGGAACAGCTACTAAAAGTTGTATATATGATTTTAATAGCAATTCATATATCTGATATGTTTCTCAGTGTTTTCTATCAAATTTTAAACATAATCTATAAAGTTGTTTCTGAAATGCATTTATATGTAATTAATTATATCCTGCTACTCTGTTTTAACATAGATTGTTTATATTACTTATGTATAGAATGTATAGAGTTATTTACTTTTGTGTAGAGTGTATAAGATTACTTGTGGGGGCAATTAGCTAACACACATTGGAAACTGCTTAATGCAGTGTAGATGTGTAAATTTGCTATTGTTTTTTAAAAAAACAATTTGTAAGCCGCTCTGATAGCCTTGTGGCTGACGAGCGGGGTATAAATAAATAAATAAATACATACATAAATAAATAAAATCAATAAAAAATACTTTATTGCCTCATGGTTTGTTGACCATAATAAAGCCTTGATGATATAAAACCCTTTCTAAAAATACCTACAGAAAATTCCGATTATGTAAGAAAACATCTCTTATCCTTGTATGAAGTTCTATGGACACTCTACTTCCCTACTCAGTCCTTAAAAAAATGACATCTCCCCATCATCAACCCGGAATATTCCTATTGAGAGAGTGATTTACTTTTCTCTACTTTTCCTATATCTGTGGTTGCTTGAATCTTAGGGAAAGCTTCCATTGGCTGCAGGGAGAACAGAGGCGGAACTCTAAGAGCGAGTCATCTTTCAGCACGTTTTCTATTGGCTGGCGTGAGCCGCAGGGAGGGCGGAGCTTGGCCGTGGTGGGCGAGATGAGCATGGAGACGGTGAAGGAGCTGCTGAGGTTCCTGGTTTTGGTGTTCGGGGTCTTGGGGGCAACGGCGGCGCCTCCGCGGGATTCGTTGCGCGAAGAGCTGCTGCTCAGCCCGCTCCCGTCTGGGGATGTGGCTGCCACCTTCCAGTTCCGGACTCGCTGGGACTCGGACCTGCAGCGAGAGGGCGGTAAGCGGGGCGGGCGGGGCTCTATGGAATAGCCTCTTCAACTGCTCTGGCTGCCCGTTGTGGGATTCTGGGGCTTGTAGTTTAGTGAGGCCTAAGAGCTCTCAGGCTGAGGGTTCTAAATGCCCCTCCCTGAACTCCAAATCCCAGCATTCCACGGGAGGCAGCCAGAGCAGTTAAATCATAGGAATAATAGGGTTAAAACAGTGTAGTGAGATACATATCTAGGGGAGAGCACGTTCACACTACACAATTATAGCGCTGTTACTCCGCTTTAACTGCTATGGCATTCTGGGATTTGGAGTTTGGTGAGACACTAGCTCTCCCTTGTTTAGATGTGTAAATACCACTCCTTCAATTTTAAGGATTATTTATGTTTGTTTTATACATGAATCATAGAATTGGGAGAGACCGTTGACCACAGGTGATGGTAACCTGGGTACAACGATCAGTGCTCAGGCCTTTTCTACCCCACCCGCTTTCATTCATAGAATCATAAGAGTTGGAAGAGACCACAAAGGTCATCTAGTCCAACCCCCTGCCATGCACAAATACACAATCAAAGCACTCCTGACAGGTAGTCACTCAGACTCTGTTTAAAAACCTCTAAAGAAGGAGACTCCGCCACACTCCCAGGCAGTGCATTCCACTGTCCAACAGCTACTAAAGTCAGGAAGTTCTTCCTAATGTTTAGGTGGAATCTCTTTTCCTGTAGTTTGAATCCATTGCTCCGTCTCTGAAGCAGCAGAAAACAAGCTTGCTCCATCCTCAGTATGACATCCATCCCTTCAAATATTGAAACATGGCAGCAATAATAATAATAATAATAAATAAATAAATTAAATTTATTTGTATGCCGCCCCTCTACAAAACGCGACCATGGCGGCTTACAGCATTTAAAATATACATTCAAGACCCCCCATCCAACCCACCCCTTAAAATACAATTAAATTATTCAAAAAATTTAAAACATCCTTAATAAATACTAAAAATAAACAATAAACAATGGCTATCATGTCACCTCATTTCTTTGTTCTATTTCTTGTGATATTGTGCTGTACTGATATCTAGGATATTGTAATAGTTTTTTGTTTAATAAAATATAATTATAATTTTTTAAAGGATTCCAAAGGATACAACTATGGCAGTTAAAGTGGGAGCAGAGTGCTCTAATTGCTTTTTAGTGTAAAAGAGCCCTTAGAATTTGTAGCTTGGGGAGACATTGGAGCCCACTGGTTGAGAATTCTAAATGCCTCTCCTTAAACTGTCAATCCCAGATTTCGATAGGATGGAGCCATAGCAGTTAAAAATGAAATAATAGTGCTATAAAATAGTGTAGTGTGAAGAGGGGACTGAGCAGCAATTGGGTAGCAGCCTTGTTGTGGGAGATGTTATTTATGCACTTGCTAACCCAAAACCTCTCCTTTCATTCAGTGAATTTACAATAACTCTATGAGGTAGATCAATGGCTTTTAACCTTTTCTTTACCAGGGACACCCTTTAAATATCTTTTGTTGTCATGGACCCCCAAGAGGACTACGACTACTACTACTAATAATAATACAATTACACGGCCCATTAAACCTTCCCTCAGAGGCTCTGGAAGGGGAAGGGAAGACTTGTCTTCTGTTTCTTCCTGCAGGTTTGTGGCTGGAGCAGACTGAATGGCAATGTGCAGGCTAAGCCAGCAAGCCTTTGCCTTGGCTCTTGTCACATGGCTGCTCCACTGTGGGGAGGAGGTGGGCCAAGTAGCTTTCAAGCATTCCTGGTCCTCTTGTGAGGACATTGTGGCCCCCTTGGGGTCCCCAGACCACAGGTTAAGAACCACTGAAGTAGATTAACCGAAGACAGAGTAACAGGTCCAAGGTCAGCCACTGAGTTTCGTGGCTCAGCAGGGGCTTGAAGCTGGATCACCCAATCTCGGTTTAAAACTCATCACCACTCTGCAATCATTCCTGTTTGTTTTGTTAAGGGAAAGCAGGTTTCGCTCTGTATGGAGAGTTCAATTGAATAAATAGGGAATACTGGGCTTAGCTTGCTCCTTGCCCTTTGTCTGTGGTCAGAGAAACCTTTTCTCACTCAAATAAATAGCCACAGAAATGTCTACAGTGCAGAGATCACCATTCTTCAATCTGGTGTCCTCCAGCAGGGGATGATAGGAGTTCAGAGCCAGTGCACATGAACACCAGCAGGTTATTTAAAGCTGTCATGCAGTGGGGGATGGACACAGGATCATCACTATTAGTCTTGCTGGTTGGAACTAAAGGGAATTGGTTCCAACAACCTCTGATGGGTCATAGGTTTCCCTTTTTCTGCTGTAATATGTTGTCTTACCTGGGGATAAGTATTTCTGTGAAGTCTATGGAAGTCTTAATTCCACGTTGGTATGCTTGGGAATAGTTCTTCAAACAGGGTAAGCTAATTTTATCAAGGATCAACAGATCCCTGCTAGGATGTCAACAGATACTCCTGAACTACCTTGCATTGTAGTGTTGAGTGATATCCTACTAAACTATGAATACAATTGGGTTTCCCTCTCTCTCTGGCTTTTCTTCGCAAACGAAGATTCAGGAAGGACTCATCCCGCGCCTTCTGCAAGCGCGCTGATGACTAAAAAGGCCAATCCGAGATAAACAAGTCCGGTTGCAAAAAGCGCAGCAGAAGGTCTCCTTGGGTGATGTTTTTGGGTTGTGATTCTTTCTGCGTTGTCGTTTCTCTTCAAGACTTGTTCGTCGTGAGTTCTCAAATAAGGCTGCAGCATTGTGGATATTGCGTCTCCATGCCTCCCGATGTGAGGCCAGGGCGGACCACTGTTGGTGATCAATTTGGCCAAGCCTGAGATGTTGTTTCAGGGAGTCTTTGTATCGCTTTTTTGGAGCGCCCCTCTTACGCTGACCCGTGGCGAGTTCACCGTAGAGTAGTATTTTTGGGAGGCGATGGTCCTCCATCCTAGAAACGTGCCCTGCCCAGCGCAGCTGTGTTCTCAATATCATGGCCTCAATGCTGGTGATCCCTGCTTGTTCAAGGACAGCAACATTCGTCACATAGTCAGTCCAGTGTATATTTAGGATTGTGCGTAAACAGCGCTGATGAAAGCGCTCGAGGAGTCGTAGGTGGTGGCGATAGGTAACCCATGTTTCAGATCCATAAAGGAGGATAGACAGTACGATGGCTCTATACACACTGATTTTTGTGCTTTGCCTCAGGTGTTTATTGCTCCAATTGGGTTTACTTTCAGGTAAATATGCAAAGGATCAATCCATAAGTCTCAAGCAAAGTGCCTATGATGCTGCATTTATTAACACTGAAGGTTTAAATTCTGTGAGGTAATACCTGTCTTACAGAATAATTCCTATTAAGTGTGTTTAATTGGAAAGAAGAAATCCATAGAGTTCAGTTAGACCAGGAGTGCCACAGACTAATGTTAGTTCTCATCTTTGGGAATAAGGATAGGAATATCTTGCCCTCTAGATGTTGGGATGTCAGCTCCCAGAAGCTCTGGCAAGCATATCTAATAGTAAGAGATTGTGGGTGTCTTAGTCCAAAAACATCTGGAGGACCAGCGCTTCTCACTTCTAGGTTAGCATGACTTGTGAACTACTTTTAGTTTTAACATGTTATCCAAAGAGAACTGTGTACCAAAGAACAATGCACAGAGTGGAAGAAAGGGTACTTACCGGGTCAGCTTGGTGCATGGGTGCGAATCATGTAGCCCTCCAGATGCTGTTCAACTGCAAGTCCAAGTAGCTCTAACTTGCATAGTCAATGTTGAGGAACACTGGGAATTTCAGTTCATCAACATCTGAAGGACTATATGATTTCTGTCCTCTGGCTTGGAGGATAAGTAACTGACTTGCAGGGGTGCCAGTGGGAGTGTAGTAGGGTTTTAGCTGGAGCATGGGATTGGACTGTGTGATGGGAAGGACTCAGGGCTTGGAAAAGTGCCTTTTGGGGAGAGAATCCCTTACCCAGCATAATGACCTTTGTGGCTCTGGATACTAGAAGATGTATAATCCACAGAAGTAACTCCTCCAAGGTCTGAGAGTGGGGGGAGTGGGTTGGGGTTGGGGCTGGGGCAGATAAGGCTGGAGGATAAGGAATGCTGTTGTAACTTCTGCTCTTTTTCTGCTCTCTACAGTCTCTCATTACCGGCTGTTCCCTAAAGCCCTGGGACAGCTCATTTCCAAATATTCAGTGCGCGAGTTGCACCTCTCTCTCACTCAGGGCTTCTGGCGGACACGCAGCTGGGGGCAACCTTACTTGCAGGCTCCTGCCGGGGCTGAGCTCTGGGTCTGGTTTCAAGACTCTGTCACTGAGTAAGTGTCTGACCTGCTTCTTGTTTCATTAATGGGCTTTCTCTCAATAATGGACAATCATACCAAAATTGTTACACTTTTCCATTCTCACCACCATCACCACTACCACCTATACTTCCTGACCTGTAACATGTGCTAGGAAGAAAACAAGTATTTCAGAAGACTGGTAAAAGAAGAAAACAATTGTATGGTTGAATTTAGAAGAAACTGTTTGCTCACCATAAAAATTCAAATTTTCATGCGGAGATGATGTGGCTGTCCAGATGGTATTGGGCTTCACCTTACTTCATCCCTCACCACTGACTATGTTGGCTAGAGCTGATAGGCGTTGCAGTCCTATAATATCCGGAGGGTCACCCTGCAGAAAATTAGGATGTTACTGATCCCCATAGTTGGTTCCAGCAACATGGTCCCTCTGGCTGAAGGGTGGACAACTTGTGGTCCTCCAGATGTTGTTGGATTGTAACTTCTGTCAGTCCTAGCCAGCATAGCCAGTGGTGAGAGAAAAGGAGTTATAGTTCAGCAGCGTCTGGAGGCCACATATTCCTAGAGGTGTGGAGCAGAAAATCTTCCAATGCTGTATTTTTCTGTGGAAAATTTTGCACACTGTGGGTGTGTTTGCACACGTTTATTCACAGTTGTTTGGGCTGCTATACTGCAATGGCTCCTTTAGCAAAGTAGGATCATCAACTAGTTGTTCTGAATCAGATTTTGTCAAATTTAAATGGAACTAATAAGTAGCACAGATAATGTGGAAGTAAAGCTGAAAGTGCTGCAGTTATACCTCAAAAAGAAAGTTAAATGGTTGATAGAAGATATATCAGGTACATCTCTCTTTAGGTATGTGTCCTGTTCTTTTTTTAAAAAGCATTCTTTCAGGTGCAGTAATTTTTTGTTAAATATAAGGAAGGTATATACTATTCTGTTTACATTATTCTGAACGTTCCGGTAAAATAATATCTACATTATTCTTTGAATGTGTTTGAAAATAATATTTAAACCAAACATGCTAAATCAGATAACATTATTTTAGAACACTGGGAAATTTCCAGTTCTATTTTTTCCAGAAAACTCACATCACTATATATTCTCCATCCCTATTCTAAAGTGTCCTGGATCCTTTTTTGTGCTCTGCTACTTGCCGAAAGCTTCCCAAACCACACTGTGATATCCAAGCATCTGCTAGAGCAGGAATGGTAAACTGTAAGATCATGGGTGCCAAAAATGGTCCAGACACCCCTCCCGCAGGCTGCATTGACCCCAAAATCAGCTCCTGTACCCTGCACAACAAAACCAAAAATGGAAGTTACTTCCAGTTAACGTTTTTGGCCATTTTTCTTTGTTTCCTGTATTTACATTTTTTCAGGGCGATTCCTCAGAAGTTGTTGTTGGGTGAGTCTTAAGGTATCCAGCAGGAATCTTGGGGTCCACGTAAATGCTCCCAAGAACAACATGTGGCCTACAGGCTGCAGTTTCCCCAATGCTCTGTTACAGGCAGCCTTCAGAAGGACTGAAAAACCTCTGCCACAATGCATATTGTTTACAATACAACACAAGAGTCTTCCCTAACTCAATGCCCTTCAGATGTTTGGGCTGCAATTCCCATCATTCCTAGCCAATTTGTGTTGACTGGGGATGGTATGGGAATGTAGTCCAACATATCTGGAGGGCACCAGGTTCAGAAAGGCTGACACAGATAATCCATTAACTGCTACATAACACTTGTAAAGCTCTTAGTGTGACTAGTCCTTGTATATCAGCACTGTGAATTTTTATCACTGATATGACAGGTACTGCTGAAATGGGAATGAAGCCCAAGTTTTCCTTGTATTTTTAAGACTTCATATACTGCATTCTCTGAGATATTCAAACGGTGCTTGAAATGGTGTGTTCAGCCTAAACCACAACTTATACTTTAAAACAAATATAATTTTGAAAGGGTTCATAAAACACACCTTGTAAGCTTCAGGCAAATCCCCCATAAATATATATAACTGCTTGTTCTATATTTCCTTCATTCAGTGTTGACAAAGCTTGGAAAGACCTTAGTAATATCCTCTCAGGGATATTCTGTGCCTCTCTGAACTTCATTGATTCCACCAACACTGTTATCCCAACAGCATCCTTCAAACCTCTGGGACTGGCGAATGGTAAGAAATTGTAGTGACTTTTATTTTTCTTTATGTTTAACTAGACACATTATAAAACAAAGTACTGGTGCCATCATGGATAATTTAAAACATAACAACAGTGTAAATTCTGTAGCAATAAACCTTTAAAAAAACCCAACCTAGCACAAATACCTAAATATTCATACTCATATAACAATGCCAAGTTTTTTGGTTTTTTTAAGGAGCTAAAAAACAACCTGCAAGTACCGAAGAAAAAACTGCCATCAAAACTTTGGGGACTTGTTTGTACGTGTATGTTCTTATTGATTCTAGCACAGTAGTTCAATAATCCTTTACAATACTATCTAATAGTATCCCCCTTATGTCAGACAGCATTTTTTCTAAAACCAGCTGGGTCAGATGTGGGGACCTTTGGCCTTTCAGCTGTCCAAGTCCCATTAGCTCTACCTAGCATGGCCAATTGTAAAGGATTGTGGAACTTTAGTCCAAAACATCTGGAGGGGCAAACACTAGTTTACTCAGACCTAATAGGTCCATAGTTGAGGCAAGATATAGTGCCAGTGATTTCTAAAGTTGCCTGTCATCGTCCCTTTGTGTAGATTTTATTTGCTATTTTAAAAATTTTGTTCAGTCATCAACTTACAAAATATACAGTTGTCTACCTTCCAGGAAGTTTCAAATGTGTTTTCCCCCCTATTTTCTATCTGGAAAAAAGAAAGAAAAAAGAGATTAAATGTTTACTCTTCCTGGTTATAGACATTAACTTTGAAAAGGTAAAATAGTGACTAATAAAATTTAGAAGACAAATGCAGCATTTTGTACTGAATGGGCAACATTAACGTGGCCTATATAAGGATGCTTCAAATTTTAGCCACAGTGCAGACCCACTTCTGAGCATAATCATGCTCCTGCTTTGCTTTTATCCTACAATTGATACACTAGGTTGTACCTCTTCCAGCTACATTTTACTATGTGGAAGGATCATCCCCTTTATGAGCACTGTGAAATGTAAACTGTGGAAGCACCTAGATCACTGCTGTAGCTTAACATTTACAGCTTGTACATAATGTCACTCATAGAAATGCAGGTGTTGAGGAAGATTCCTATTAGTGCCAAAGTGTCTCAGAGTAGCAACTGAACTTGCTACGTAGGTGCTGCCTTCAGGGGAAAACAGACCATCTGAATCTCTGTAAAATTCAGTCATGCACCACCATGACAATTAGCCAAATGTGGTGAGAACAGGGCAACCAGCTGAATGTGTTCATCTGTTAGGAACAATGGGTTTGATCATGTGTTTTCTTTTCTTTGTTACTAGATTGGCACAGGTAGTACAAATGGATTAATATCAAAATATAGTATAACTAAACTGTATTTACCAAAAACATGCTTTAGCAATATATAAGTTGTATGCATCTTGTAAGTACAGATTGAGTATCCCTTATCTGAAAGGCTTGGGACCAGAATTGTTTGGGATTTCAGAGGGCTTTTTTTTGGATTTTGGAATATTTGCATATACATAATGATATTTTGGAGATGGGACCCAAGTCTAAATATGAAATTCGTTTGTTTCATATGTACCGTAGCCTGAAAGTAATTTTATACACAATATTTTTTAATAATTTTGTGCATGAAACAAAGTTTGTGTATACTGAACCATCAGAAAGCAAAGGTGTCACTATCTCAGCCACCCATGTGGGCAGTTTTGGATTTTGGAGTACAGTATTTTGGATATTTGCATAAGGGATACTCAACCTGTATTTGTAAATGTATCTATGATCATAATTTTGTTAAGGATACTACAATATTTAGAAGATGAAAAAGCTTATATTTATAAATATCAAAGTGATATTTTAACTTCATAAAAGGAATAAGAGGTGACCAGCTAATACTATTTTTTTCCATTCTTTTCTTTACTGTTCCTGATAAGCTCTGCAAGTCTTGTCAGTTCTTAAGTTTCCTAAACGTTCACCCACCATTCTTTGTGTGAGGGAATAGAAATATTCTCCATTTTTGAGCTGTCAAAATTCTTGGACTAGTTTATTTGAATTTGTGATGTTTGATGTTTATTTTTCTTCAATCTCTGCAAACGAACAGAGGTGTTCATTGCATTACTGCGAGCTAGTTGGACTCCATTCTTTTCCAAGGAGAGGTTAGACTCATTATTATTATTATTATTATTATTATTATTAAAGTTTATTTCTAGAGCACTGTTGGCGTACACGGTGCTGTACAAAAACAATCAAGGATAAAACAGGATGAAACCTGCCAAAGGCGTACAATCTAAATAAAACAATAGGCAAAATAATAAAAATCAATTAAAAACAAGGATAATTACAACAGTTCATAACAACATCCACAGTAAACCCAAGTGACAGAAGAAATAAATGTATATCAGACAAGGCCGGGGAATGCCTCCCTGAACAAGGTGGTCTTTAACTTGGATTTAAAAGTGGACAAAAAAGTAATGGCGCATATTTGAGGGGGAAGAAGGTTCCAGGAGTGAGGGGTGGCAAAAACATTCAGGTGTTTTGAGAGAGTTATTCAGTGGCACATCACTGGCTACTAAGGGTCTCACCCTTCTATTCTTTCACTTAGTGACAGATCATCGATTCCTACGGTATGCTGTGCTGCCCCGTGAAGTTGTCTGCACTGAGAACCTCACCCCCTGGAAGAAACTGCTACCATGCAGCTCCAAGGTAAGGGCCACATCATCTGGATATGGTACCCTGAACCACCATACGGTATAACTCCCCCCCCCCCTTATCCTGGGGAAAATGCAATTGGACATGTGGAGTTGTGGGCCCAAGAGTTATGTCTTCACATTTGATGCAAGTAGTTTGAAGTTGGGGGCAATAGTTATCACTCAGTGTATTGTTCCTAGGCTGGAATCTGGTAATTCTGTGGGGAAGCTCTTCAGCCATTTCACCCCTCCTTTCTTCCCAGGCTGGCATGGCTGTTCTGTTGAAAGCTGAGCGCTTGTTCCACAGTAGCTATCACTCCCAGGCTGTTCACATCCGTCCCATCTGCAGGGTGAGTCTGGCTATATGTAGTACATCAATAGCTTGGAAGAGCTGGGCACAGGATCCCCAGACTAACAAAATAGTTGTAAAATATGCCTTCTGGATGCTTTGTCTTTTATAAAGGCTGCTTCCTTTATAACTGTGGATGCTTCGGGTACCTGGGCAGGTGGGCATCACGGCAAGAGCCAGCTGCTAGAATCACAACCTGGAATCATCACCCAAGGAGACCTTCTGCTGTGCTTTCTGCAACCAGACTTGTTTATCTCTGTACTAATCTATGTTTGTGCTGAATTATGATTGCTGCCTCTCCCCACCCCACCCCCACCGCAAGGCTCCTCTTCTTTTTCCTCTGCTGGAAATACTATTAGAAATACTGTACCCATTTCATGCTGGAAATACTGTACTTGTTGAATTTGACTGTTCCAAATGGGGAAGAACAAACAAATTGAAACTTAATCTAGACAAGACAGAGGTGTTACTGACCAATCAAAAGGCAGATCTCAGGAATAGGGACTCTATCTGTGCTGGATGAGGTTATGCTCCTCCAGAAATCTCAGGTTCACAGCTTGGGTGTTCTCCTGGACACAACTCTGAGCCTTGGATGCCCAGGTTTTGGTAGTGACCAGGAGTGCACTTGCATAGCTAAAACTAGTATACCAGCTGCACCCATTCCTTGAGATGTCAGATCTGGCTATGGTGACTCATACAGTTTAGACTACTGTAACACACTCTACATGCAATGGCCTTTGGAAAATGGAAACTTCAGAAGATCCAAAATGTGACCAGAATGCTGACTGGGCCAGTTGTAGGGAGCATATCACTCCCTTGTTAAAACAGCTTTACTGACTATAGGTTCATTTCCCGGCACAATTCCAAGTGCTGGTCTTGACCTATAAAACCCTATATGGCTTAGGTCCAGACTACCTGAAAGACCGTATCTTCCTATATGAAGCTACCAGAAACTTAAGATCTACAGGGCAGGGCTTTCTCTTGGTCCTGCCCCCATCACAGGCTCGCTTGGTGAGGACACAAGAGAGAGCCTTCTGAGTGGCTGCTCCCATCTGCTGGAATTCCCTCTCATGGGAGACTAGGATGCTCCCTCCCCATTCTCCTTTCACCAGCAGGCAAAGACCTTTTTGTTTAAGCAGGCTTTCAATATGTAATTGTTCACAGGGAGGCTTTTTATTGATGCGTGCTTTATTTTTTTAACTTTTATATGCCTTTTAAATAGTTTTATATTGTTTTAACATGATGATTTTAATTGTTTTAAAATTTATTGTTGGGTTTTTATTGATTTTGTGAGCTACCTTGGGTCCCACTCTGGAGAAAGGTGGCATATAAATGAAATAATAAATAAATAGAAACAACTTTGTTTCAATTTGTCTTTAAAGAATTTCCCAGCACTTTCAGATGTATTTGTATAAAGAATGGAATGACCTTGAGTTTTTAAAAAATACAAAAGAGATAGAAAATGATAGTCTTTTGGATCCTTCTCATCAAGTGACTCTCCCAACCCATCTTTAGCCTACCTGATGCTTTGTTTCTTTCCTGGGTTGAAAATGTCTTAAGGTAAAAAAGCAGAATATCACTTATGTACACTGATGTGTATTTTGCCATAGTTCGTAGGGTTTTTAGAAAATGCAAATGTGGAAACATTTTCAAATGTCAAATGTCCAGTATGGTAAACTTTAACTTTAAAACAAACATAATTTTGAAAGGGTTCATAAAACACATCTTGTAAGTTTCAGGCAAATGTGGGAAAATATTGGAAAATATTTTTAGGACAGGAAATTCTTTGGGAAGATGGTAAGTAAAAGCTGCTGTAGTTTTTCTATCTTAATGCACTTCTTTTTCCCTTTTCCTTTAGGATGCCTCTTGCCTCAGTATGTCATGGGAACTCAGACAGACCCTCACTGTTGTCTTTGATTCTTTTGCTAGTGGCCTTGGAAAGAAAGGTAAGCATGCTTGCCCTGTAGTATCAAGAATGGCTTCTCTTATTCCTCCCTGTCCATCACTTAACTGACTTTTATGTCACTTTCCCTGCAGATTGGTCCCTCTTTAAGATTTTCTCTCGTACTCTCACGGAAGCATGTCCTCTGGCATCTCAAAGCAAAGTCTACGTTGACATTTCCAGTAGAGGCCAGGTAATCTTTCTTTTTCAACCATATTCTAGTAAGGGTAGACCATCCATGACAAGAGAAGGCATTCAAGCATTTTCTACTGAGCTTCAATTATTGTTTTCATAGCATAACCTGTTGGAAATGCAGCAGTGCTCAGAATTGCTAGCCACTGCACACAGGCACTCTTCACTATAGCTGTAACTTGAAATTGGCTTTACTTGATTTTTACTTAAATAAAGGAATCCTGATGGAAGCTGCACCACCATGTGCTCATTATTCACACTAAGAGACCATTTGAACATATTATAGGATATTGGTGGGCAACTGGTGTTCTCCAGATGTTTCAATTACAACTCTTCTAACCCCATACTATTTTTACTGTGCTGGCTGGGGTTTATGGGAGTTATAGTCTAAAATATTTACACTGTTCTAGTTGGTATGAATGACATGTTACTGGACTGGCTGTCTTTCTGATGACTAATGACAGTTTCTCTTATGTTTTTCAGGAGAAAAAACTTCTAGATGTTTCCCCAGCTCCTTTGTCTGTACATGAAGCATCTGTCCAAGGAGACAAGAGGACCTATGCAGTCTATGACCTCCTCAATCCAGCACTCTTCAATAGTTCTCGCAGCCTCAATGTGCAGTTAAAATGGAAACGACCTCAAGATGGTTGTGAGTTATTAGTAGTTTTCCTGCCTATAATTCTGCCATCTTTGCAATTCATTGCAGATGGGTAACAAATGCATGGGACAGAATTCTGTTGTGAATTTTGAATTTTGCTGTTTGCATTAAGGTGTTCTTTTTTGTCCTGCTGAAATTACCCATAGAAGCCTCCTAGTAGTTGAGAGCTGAAATTTTCTTAGTGGTAATTCATTTTCTTTAAATGTGATATGGTCACTAATAGATTTTGTGTTAACATCCCAGGAGAATTTTCCCCAAAGAGGCAATATGGATAGTCCAGGAATTTGGAATTCCTGTTACTGTCCTTCTAAACAGAAAGATTGGCTAGACTGGAGTCGGCTACTACATGAGGGCCAGGGGCCAATCCCCACTCCCAATCGCCCAATACAGGCCACTCAATCCAGCGTACCAAAATACTTCATGTTTTCTTGAAATGGAGACCAGTAGTGACGTTGCGTTATGTTGAGTTGCCGTTTTGAGAAGTAATGTGATTGAAACAGAGGTATTGGGGAATGTTGGAGGTTTGTGGGGAATGGATGAGGGTGTTCTTGTGCATTGGGGGGGGGGGCTCCCAATGTGATATTTGGGTGAAAATGACAAGTATGCCATTTTTTTCCAATTGGGAGATTGGGTGAAACTGGTAGGGGGTTTCAGGGGACACAACAGAGGGGTCCAGGGGCATGCAGCCAATGGGTCACACTTCCCCCACCCTTGGACTACAGCAAGGGTGGATCTACTGGATCTGTTGATGGATTCCTGGATGATTTGCAACAGATTGCCAAGGATTTTTGATTCAGTTGTTTAACCATAACAGCAATATAAAGACTCTCTCCCATATTAAACTGTGCTGTTAAAATG